>CM077594.1:69434392-71834392 GCA_039654915.1 Aquilaria yunnanensis
TACCTCGGGGATCCGGGAGCAAAAAATTCACCTTCACCTTCGACACGAAGGACAGCTGGCGGGGGTGGCAGCCTAAGTTCTTTTTCCTCAAGGTGGATAAGAACTGGTCTGATGTCCCGACCAGGTGGGCTCAGGGAGTGCTGAACGCAGACGTCGTCGATCCGAGGATGCTGCTGACCCCACCGTTGGCTTCCGTGTTTGCGGATTTCGACGCCCGCATTCGGGCAGTCGC
Source organism: Aquilaria yunnanensis (assembly GCA_039654915.1). Taxonomy (NCBI): domain Eukaryota; kingdom Viridiplantae; phylum Streptophyta; class Magnoliopsida; order Malvales; family Thymelaeaceae; genus Aquilaria; species Aquilaria yunnanensis. The sequence continues at coordinate 69,434,625 of CM077594.1, forward strand.
TGACTGGGCTCCCGAGGTCTCTCCTCGTGCTCTTTACCCCTTTCCTATCAACTGGAGGTTGATGACCGAAGAAGTCCTTCGGGAGCTGAAAGTGGTTAAGGAGCACGTGACTGACCTCAATATGCCCACTCCCGCCATCGCCGGGAAAGACTCCTGGCTGGTCAAGCTCCTTAAGGGGGAGACTTCTTTCGAAACTTTTGCCGAAAGTGAGTAATCTTCCATCCCTTCATACTTTTTCCTCGGACTTACGCTAATATTTCTTCTCTTTTTCAGAGATGGGCGATGGGGCTGCCGCTTATTACAAGGCCCTCTTTTCTGGCCAGGTGGAGAAGGGGGAGCAGACAAAGAAGGCGGCTTCCCGAAGAAGGAAGACGACAGGGGCGGGACCCTCGGCGAAGCGAGTTCGGAAAGCTCTCCAGTCTCCTCAGCCAGAGCTTTTGGAAGAAGAAGCTGGCGAAAACGCTGGTCTTGTTGAAATTCCACCGGCCGAGGTCCCCGCTACTTCCGCCGAGGTGCCTCTTCCCGACCTCGAGGCCCCCAGAAACACTGTAGTGGTAGAAGTACCCACCGCCGAGGAGCGGTACCGGCAGAAGGGTAAGGGTCTTTCTTCCGAGGGGCCCGAGGATTCCGAGGACACTGTCTCCGAGGTTCCTCCAGGTATGTCTTTAGCCCAAGTTCAGCTCCTTTTTCTTTCGCGAATTTTTCTTTTGCTCCTAACTTCCTTCTCACTTTCAGGGGAGCCTCTTACTGTTGGCTGGAGGGCCATTCATGAGAGGAAACGGGCCCTGCGTGATGCCACAATCCCTGAGGGGAAGATCCCCTTGGAGCCCTTTTGGACAATTACGGAGGATATGAATCTGTTCTCCGACGATTGTCCGAAGATGACCAAAGAGATTTGGAAGGGGATGACCACTGATGCCTCCTTCCGGGCCATTGCGGCGGCTCACCCGGGGGATAATACCCTCGCCGCAAAAGTCACCGAGCATGCTGCTCAGGTATAGTCTTTACACTTTTTTCCTCAATTTTCTAAGTGTTTAGACTTGTACTAACCTGGACTTTTGCCTTGCCGTAGCTGCTGGAGTACGCTGGTTATCTCCGAGTTCGGGTGGCCAGACAGGCTGCCTCCAAGGATGCGACTTCGCGGGAACTCACTGAAGCGAAGGCTTCGCTTGCGAAGGTGATCGCCAGCAACCAGCAGCTGACAGCGGATTGTTCTCAGCAACTTGCTGCCGTTCGGGAGGAGTTCTCGAAGAAAAGAGAAGAACTTGAAAAGGACTCCTCCCGGAAGATTTCCGACCTCGGCGACCAAGTAAAGGAGCTGCTTGCCGCCAATGAAGATCTTGTCAAGGACAAGGCTGTTTCCGACAGTCTTGCGTCGAGTTTGACGGACGAGAACACTGCTCTTCAAGCCGAGGTCGAGGCTCTGAAGAAGGAGTCCGGAGAGATGCTGGGGATAAGCGAGCTCGAGGAGGAGGTTGCTGAGCTGAGGGACGAGGTCAATGTCCTTGGCATTCAAAAACGTACTTCTGACGACATGGCCAAGGTCGCCTGTCAGGACGGCTTCTGCCTCGCTCGGCACCAGGTGCTGCAGAGGTTCCCAGATTTGGACCTCTCTTTTCTGGAGGGCCTAAATATTCCTGAGGGACCTCGGTGGCAGTGGTCCAGGGTCGAGCATCTGAAGCTTCCTGGTCTTCGTCCACCCGGCTCTCCCTAGTTTGCTTTAGGGCTCCTCTTATTTTTCTCCTTCGTGCTCCTTCTTTGGACACTTCTTTTGTAAGGCAGCGTTTGCTCTAAATGAACAATCTTTTCGGCTAAGTCCTTTCTTGCAAGTTTCTTCATTTCCACTGTCCCGAACACGTTCGCTTCAAGAGACTTTCGGAAAACCTGCAACCAAAGAAACTTTTTACCTTCCTTTGTCCCGAGCGTGCTCGCTCAAGAGACTTTCTGGAAAATTTGCAAAAATTTGGCTAAGTCTTTTGCAGGCTTTTTGTTTCCTTTTATCCCGAACATGTTCGCTCAAGGGCCTTCGGAAAATCTTTAGCCAAATTTTTTTGTCTTCCTATTGTCCCGAGCATATTTGCTCAAGGGACTTAGGAAAATCTTCACGAGATTGCTCATTCCCTTTTTCCCGAGCACGTTCGCTCAAGGGTGTTCGGAAATTACCTCTGCTTTTGTTTTGGCGTTTATTTTTGCGAGATTCTTGCTTTCCCTTTCTCCCGAGCATGTTCGCTCAAGGGTGTTCGGAAAATTTTCTCTGCACTGATTATGCTGAGTACCTTTGCAAGATTCTTGTTTCCCATTTTTCCCGAGCATAGTGGCTCAAGGGGCTTCGGGAAGTCACAACCGCTTTTTTCGTGGCGAGCACCTTCGCGGAAATCTGTCTTGGACAATTTTGGTATACTTGAAAATTTTTCTCAAGACCATTCTTCTCTAGACCATTCTGTACTTAGAATATTTCTTGTACAACATACTTTTTCCGCTCAACCTTAGGCGTAGAATTTTTTCAAGGCATCTGAATGCCAAGTGTTTTTCAATTCTACGCCTTCGGCGTCGCCAAGCTTGTACACGCCTTTTCGTACTTCGGCGAGAACCAGATAAGGTCCTTCCCAATTTGCGCGAAGTACTCCGTGAGATGGCCTTCGGGGTGCAAAGTCGGCCTTTCGGAGAACGAGGTCTCCTTTTTTGATTTCTTTTGGCCTGGCTTTTAAGTTGATAGCCGCGGCCACTCTTTGCTGGAAAGCTTTTCTTCTCAGCTCGGCTATTTCTCTGTGTTCGGCCACAAGGTCGAGCTTGGTTCTCAGGCCGAGGTCGTTTCCGCCTTCATCAAATACTTGCACCCGTATTGAAGGCTGAACTATCTCTACTGGGATAATGGCCTCTGTTCCGAAGACGAGTGAGAAGGGAGTTTCCCCTGTGGCTCTTCGTGGCGTCGTTCGGTAGCTCCACAATACACTTTGGAGTTCTCCTGGCCATTTCCCCTTGGCTTCCCCAAGTCTCTTTTTCAGGCCATCTTTTATGGTCCTGTTTGATACTTCCACCTGCCCATTGCTTTGGGGGTGAGCTACTGGGGCGAAGTGCATCTTTATTCCGAGGTCGCTGATGAATTCCTGGAATCCTTTGTCTATGAACTGGGATCCATTATCAGCTACTAGTACCCTCGGTATGCCAAATCTGCATACGATGTTTTTCCACACGAACTTCTGCACTTCTTTTGCCGAGATAGTTGCTAGTGGTTCTGCCTCTACCCACTTTGAGAAATAGTCCACTGCTACCACGCAGAATTTCACGCCTCCGGGCGCTGTGGGGAGTGGCCCAATGAGGTCTATACCCCAGACTGCGAAGGGCCAAGGATAGTCTGCCGACGTTACCATTTCCGAGGGTATCCTCTGGATTTTTGCATGTCTCTGGCAACTACCGCACTTCTGGACGAACTGCCTTGCGTCCTTTCTCAGGGTAGGCCAGAAGTATCCTTGGCGGAGTATCACTGCTGCAAGGGCATCAGTTCCAACGTGCGAGCCGCACATGCCTTCGTGGACTTCTTCGAGGACCATCTCAGTATCCTCTTCGCCCACACATCTCTGCAGCGGATTTGCATATCCTTGCCGATATAACTCTTCACCAATCAGGAAGAATCTTCCGGCACGTCTTCGCAGTCTTGCAGCATAGCCGGCGTCTTCGGGGAGCTCATTCTCTGCGAGGTATCTCTTTATGGGGTCCTTCCACCCCATTCCCGAGGTCGTTACGCTTAGTACGGAGATGCTTGGATGGTCTAGCACCTCGGTGTATGTTTTGGACTTCGCTAAGCAATCTGCCTCAGTGTTATTCCGCCGGGGTACATTTTCGATCCGTACGGCGTCAAACTCTTGGATGAGTTTTCTTACCAGCTCGTGGTATTTTGCCAAGATGGGGTCCTTCGCCCCATAATCTCCTGCCGTCTGCCGAACTACCAGCTGGGAATCGCTGTGAGCCCTTAAGCTTCTCACGCCAATCTTTCTGGCCAAGCGTAATCCCGCTATGAGGGCTTCATACTCAGCCACATTATTGGTGACGTTGAAGCTGAACTTGATAGCCTTCATCACCTCTAGGCCTTCGGGTCCTCTGATAACTATTCCAGCTCCCTGGTGTTCGGACCCCGAGGCTCCGTCAACATGCAAGGTCCATTCTGGCTCCCCTTCTTTCGGATCTGAGTGGTTCTCCTCAGTGGTGGGTATTTCGGCGATAAAATCTGCCAATGCTTGGGCTTTTATGGCCTTTCGAGGCTCATACGTGATTTCGTGTTCGCCAAGCTCTATGCACCACTTGGAGAGCCTTCCCGAATGATCAACTCTCTTCATGACATCCCGTAGTGGTAGACTACTTCGGACGATGATGGGGTGAGCCTGGAAATATGGTCGCAGCCTTCTTCCTGCAAGCACCAAGGCGTATATAGCTTTCTGAAGCAAAGGGTACCTGACTTCGGCGCCATGCAGGGACTTGCTGACATAGTAGACCGGCCATTGTTTCGGCCCTTCTTCCTTTATCAGGACCGAGCTCACGGCCTTTTCTGTGACGGCGAGGTATAGTACGAGGGGTTTGATAGCCAAAGGCTGTCGCCTCAATCTGGCCGAATACCCTGCCACAACAACGGCCAGAAGAACTGGCGCTTCCCGGGAATAGGTGGAATCATGCACCTCGGGAGATAGCCTGAGAGCTCCGAGGCTCGGCACGCCAGTAAAACTTGAGGACTCCATTCGCCCCCCAAGGTTGTGAACAACGCGCCTTCGGAAAAGTGGCACCAGACATTGCTGCCCGAATATGATATCCCCGAAGGCGGAACCCCCTGGAACTGGGAACCCCCGAACTGAGGGTAGGCTTCCCGAAGAGGCTCTGTCCGAACTAGAGGACGACCTCGCCCAGGGACCCCGGGAGTACGGCAGGCGCATTTAAGGAAGCATTTAAGGAAGCCTCTGACACGTCCCACCACAGACGTAAAAAGTCGCCCTGACGCGCAGACGCCATCAGAATCATATCATGGCCCGTCTCAGCACAAGGCTCGAGGCCATCTAGTTACCAACTATCTGTCCCCTACGCCCAGACGTTCAGGAGCATCCGACCGCACACGTGTCATGATCTGAACGGGCTAGGTATTCCTATATATACAGGAAATAAATACTTGACAGGAGGTTGGCAGGCCGGAGATACAGCTCCCATACTCTGAGAAAAGACCAGGCGAGACTTTTCTGCCTTTCTCTTTGAGCTAGTGACTTTCTCCTTCTTCCGGCCACCACTGACTTGGGCGTCGGAGGCTCCCCCCCCGGAAAAACACTCCGGGGGCCTCCTAACCCTGTTTCCCAGTTTTCCAGGTACTCTCCTAGAGGCGATCCACCTTCCAGGCGTTCTTCCTCCTAGAAGTCTCCTCAACAGTCATCATGACTCACAACGATGAGGCCCTGGGCCATCATTTGGCGCCGTCTGTGGGAACGTCGGCAGACTATCCTTGGCCCTTCGCAGTCTGGGGCATAGACCTCATTGGGCCACTCCCCACAGCGCCCGGAGGCGTGAAATTCTGCGTGGTAGCAGTGGACTATTTCTCAAAGTGGGTAGAGGCAGAACCACTAGCAACTATCTCGGCAAAAGAAGTGCAGAAGTTCGTGTGGAAAAACATCGTATGCAGATTTGGCATACCGAGGGTACTAGTAGCTGATAATGGATCCCAGTTCATAGACAAAGGATTCCAGGAATTCATCAGCGACCTCGGAATAAAGATGCACTTCGCCCCAGTAGCTCACCCCCAAAGCAATGGGCAGGTGGAAGTATCAAACAGGACCATAAAAGACGGCCTGAAAAAGAGACTTGGGGAAGCCAAGGGGAAATGGCCAGGAGAACTCCAAAGTGTATTGTGGAGCTACCGAACGACGCCACGAAGAGCCACAGGGGAAACTCCCTTCTCACTCGTCTTCGGAACAGAGGCCATTATCCCAATAGAGATAGTTCAGCCTTCAGTACGGGTGCAAGTATTTGATGAAGGCGGAAACGACCTCGGCCTGAGAACCAAGCTCGACCTTGTGGCCGAACACAGAGAAATAGCCGAGCTGAGAAGAAAAGCTTTCCAGCAAAGAGTGGCCGCGGCTATCAACTTAAAAGCCAGGCCAAAAGAAATCAAAAAAGGAGACCTCGTTCTCCGAAAGGCCGACTTCGCACCCCGAAGGCCAGCTCACGGAGTACTTCGCGCAAATTGGGAAGGACCTTATCTGGTTCTCGCCGAAGTACGAAAAGGCGTGTACAAGCTTGGCGACGCCGAAGGAGTAGAATTGAAAAACACTTGGCATTCAGATGCCTTGAAAAAATTCTACGCCTAAGGTTGAGCGGAAGAAGTATGTTGTACAAGAAATATTCTAAGTACAGAATGGTCTAGGGAAGAATGGTCTTGAGAAAAATTTTCAAGTATACCAAAATTGTCCAAGACAGATTTCCGCGAAGGTGCTCGCCACGAAAAAAGCGGTTGTGACTTCCCGAAGCCCCTTGAGCCACTATGCTCGGGAAAAATGGGAAACAAGAATCTTGCAAAGGTACTCAGCATAATCAGTGCAGAGAAAATTTTCCGAACACCCTTGAGCGAACATGCTCGGGAGAAAGGGAAAGCAAGAATCTCGCAAAAATACACGCCAAAACAAAAGCAGAGGTAATTTCCGAACACCCTTGAGCGAACGTGCTCGGGAAAAAGGGAATGAGCAATCTCGTGAAGATTTTCCTAAGTTCCTTGAGCAAATATGCTCGGGACAATAGGAAGACAGAAAAATTTGGCTAAAGATTTTCCGAAGGCCCTTGAGCGAACATGTTCGGGATAAAAGGAAACAAAAAGCCTGCAAAAGACTTAGCCAAATTTTTGCAAATTTTCCAGAAAGTCTCTTGAGCGAGCACGCTCGGGACAAAGGAAGGTAAAAAGTTTCTTTGGTTGCAGGTTTTCCGAAAGTCTCTTGAAGCGAACGTGTTCGGGACAGTGGAAATGAAGAAACTTGCAAGAAAGGACTTAGCCGAAAAGATTGTTCATTTAGAGCAAACGCTGCCTTACAAAAGAAGTGTCCAAAGAAGGAGCACGAAGGAGAAAAATAAGAGGAGCCCTAAAGCAAACTAGGGAGAGCCGGGTGGACGAAGACCAGGAAGCTTCAGATGCTCGACCCTGGACCACTGCCACCGAGGTCCCTCAGGAATATTTAGGCCCTCCAGAAAAGAGAGGTCCAAATCTGGGAACCTCTGCAGCACCTGGTGCCGAGCGAGGCAGAAGCCGTCCTGAAAGGCGACCTTGGCCATGTCGTCAGAAGTACGTTTTTGAATGCCAAGGACATTGACCTCGTCCCTCAGCTCAGCAACCTCCTCCTCGAGCTCGCTTATCCCCAGCATCTCTCCGGACTCCTTCTTCAGAGCCTCGACCTCGGCTTGAAGAGCAGTGTTCTCGTCCGTCAAACTCGACGCAAGACTGTCGGAAACAGCCTTGTCCTTGACAAGATCTTCATTGGCGGCAAGCAGCTCCTTTACTTGGTCGCCGAGGTCGGAAATCTTCCGGGAGGAGTCCTTTTCAAGTTCTTCTCTTTTCTTCGAGAACTCCTCCCGAACGGCAGCAAGTTGCTGAGAACAATCCGCTGTCAGCTGCTGGTTGCTGGCGATCACCTTCGCAAGCGAAGCCTTCGCTTCAGTGAGTTCCCGCGAAGTCGCATCCTTGGAGGCAGCCTGTCTGGCCACCCGAACTCGGAGATAACCAGCGTACTCCAGCAGCTACGGCAAGGCAAAAGTCCAGGTTAGTACAAGTCTAAACACTTAGAAAATTGAGGAAAAAAGTGTAAAGACTATACCTGAGCAGCATGCTCGGTGACTTTTGCGGCGAGGGTATTATCCCCCGGGTGAGCCGCCGCAATGGCCCGGAAGGAGGCATCAGTGGTCATCCCCTTCCAAATCTCTTTGGTCATCTTCGGACAATCGTCGGAGAACAGATTCATATCCTCCGTAATTGTCCAAAAGGGCTCCAAGGGGATCTTCCCCTCAGGGATTGTGGCATCACGCAGGGCCCGTTTCCTCTCATGAATGGCCCTCCAGCCAACAGTAAGAGGCTCCCCTGAAAGTGAGAAGGAAGTTAGGAACAAAAGAAAAATTCGCGAAAAGAAAAGGAGCTGAACTTCGGCTAAAGACATACCTGGAGGAACCTCGGAGATAGTGTCCTCGGAATCCTCGGGCCCCTCGGAAGAAAGACCCTTACCCTTCTGCCGGTACCGCTCCTCGGCGGTGGGTACTTCTACCACTACAGTGTTTCTGGGGGCCCCGAGGTCGGGAAGAGGCACCTCGGCGGAAGTAGCGGGGACCTCGGCCGGTGGAATTTCAACAAGACCAGCGTCTTCGCCAGCTTCTTCTTCCAAAAGCTCTGGCTGAGGAGACTGGAGAGTTTTCCTAACTCGCTTCGCCGAGGGTCCCGCCCCTGTCGTCTTCCTTCTTCGGGAAGCCGCCTTCTTTGTCTGCTCCCCCTTCTCCACCTGGCCAGAAAAGAGGGCCTTGTAATAAGCGGCAGCCCCATCGCCCATCTCTGAAAAAGAGAAGAAATATCAGCGTAAGTCCGAGGAAAAAGTATAAAGGGATGGAAGATTACTCACTTTCGGCAAAAGTTTCGAAAGAAGTCTCCCCCTTAAGGAGCTTGACCAGCCAGGAGTCTTTCCCGGCGATGGCGGGAGCGGGCATATTGAGGTCAGTCACGTGCTCCTTAACCACTTTCAGCTCCCGAAGGACTTCTTCGGTCATCAACCTCCAGTTGATAGGAAAGGGGTAAAGAGCACGAGGAGAGACCTCGGGAGCCCAGTCAGCGACTGCCCGAATGCGGGCGTCGAAATCCGCGAACACGGAAGCCAACGGTGGGGTCAGCAGCATCCTCGGATCGACGACGTCTGCGTTCAGCACTCCCTGAGCCCACCTGGTCGGGACATCAGACCAGTTCTTATCCACCTTGAGGAAAAAGAACTTAGGCTGCCACCCCCGCCAGCTGTCCTTCGTGTCGAAGGTGAAGGTGAATTTTTTGCTCCCGGATCCCCGAGGTAGCAGGAAATAGAAGCCACCCTTCGGGACCACATAGAGCTTGTAGTACTGCATGAAAATAATGAAGTGGGGCTCTATCCCGAACACGCCACACATGCAGAGGTAGGCGTTAAAGTAGCAGTACGCGTTCGGGGGAAGCTGGTTCACAGCAATGCCATGGAATTGGCAGAACTCGCAAACCACCTTCGGGGGAGGATACCGAAGACCGGCCTTCAGTTGGGCTCGGAAGACGGTAACCTCGTCGCCACGGTTTGAAAAAGCAAAATGGCTAGAACGAGGCAGTCTGGTCACAGCGTAAGACGGAAAAAAGAATTTTTTCTTCCACCTCTCTAGTTTTTCGGGGGTGGTACAGCAAGGATGGGCCAGAAGAGGTTTCCAGCTCTCGGGAACAGGCATCGCAGACATGAAAAAGAGTTTGAGATGGAAAAGAAAATAGTTTCCAGAAAAAACTCAGAAGACGAGTTTGGAAAAAACAGCAGTTTTCCAGAAAAACTCAGAAAAACAGAGGAATCAAGTACTCTGGAAATCAAAACCCACCAAAAGATTTGCCGGAGGACGCCGTCGTGAAAGTTGGTTGGAAAAAGCTCTGATTAAAGAAGCTCCGCCACAGAAAGCAAGATAAAACGCAAGAACAGAGGGCAGAGCAGAAAAAGAGCAGAAAAACAGTAAGTGGGACTTATGATAGAATGGGCTATTTATAGGCCAAAGGTGGGTAACCGAAAAAACATCATAAGTACCCATTGGAGGCGAATCGTCGCCGTAACTGCCCGCTGCACCCGAAAAGGCGCGCCCTCTGTAAATGACGCGCCTCTCCTCCAATGGCAAGAAGCCACGTGTCAACCGCTGCGCAGAAATGGGGGACGTGCCTCCCCAAACGTGCCTGGAAAACCGGGACACGCCTCCTGATTGGGACACGTCGTTTGACATCCCTGAGAAATGGAGACGCGCCGCTCAGTCTGACACGCTTGGCCATCAGACCTGCAGAAATAAAAAAGCAGGCCACCTCGAGGACACCAAGAGACAGGCTATGGCTGAACAGCCCATGACTTTTGGGCAAGAGGTGTATCTTCGGTACAGGCTTTGCCTCGGAGACACCAAAGAAAAGGCCAAGGCCGAACAGCCCAGACCCTCGGGCAAAAGGTGCGACCTCGGAACAGGTTATGCTTCCCAACAAGACTCCCAACGGCAACCTCGGAAAGAGATGCAAACCGAAGTCTTCACTTCGGCTTTCCAGAGGGGGGCATGTGATAGCCAAAGGCTGTCGCCTCAATCTGGCCGAATACCCTGCCACAACAACGGCCAGAAGAACTGGCGCTTCCCGGGAATAGGTGGAATCATGCACCTCGGGAGATAGCCTGAGAGCTCCGAGCCTCGGCACGCCAGTAAAACTTGAGGACTCCATTCGCCCCCCAAGGTTGTGAACAACGCGCCTTCGGAAAAGTGGCACCAGACATTGCTGCCCGAATATGATATCCCCGAAGGCGGAACCCCCTGGAACTGGGAACCCCCGAACTGAGGGTAGGCTTCCCGAAGAGGCTCTGTCCGAACTAGAGGACGACCTCGCCCAGGGACCCCGGGAGTACGGCAGGCGCATTTAAGGAAGCATTTAAGGAAGCCTCTGACACGTCCCACCACAGACGTAAAAAGTCGCCCTGACGCGCAGACGCCATCAGAATCATATCATGGCCCGTCTCAGCACAAGGCTCGAGGCCATCTAGTTACCAACTATCTGTCCCCTACGCCCAGACGTTCAGGAGCATCCGACCGCACACTTGTCATGATCTGAACGGGCTAGGTATTCCTATATATACAGGAAATAAATACTTGACAGGAGGTTGGCAGGCCGGAGATACAGCTCCCATACTCTGAGAAAAGACCAGGCGAGACTTTTCTGCCTTTCTCTTTGAGCTAGTGACTTTCTCCTTCTTCCGGCCACCACTGACTTGGGCGTCGGAGGCTCCCCCCCCGGAAAAACACTCCGGGGGCCTCCTAACCCTGTTTCCCAGTTTTCCAGGTACTCTCCTAGAGGCGATCCACCTTCCAGGCGTTCTTCCTCCTAGAAGTCTCCTCAACAGTCATCATGACTCACAACGATGAGGCCCTGGGCCATCAGGGTTCTCCCTCCCGAGGTTGCCGCAGAGTCGGCAGGCTGGCCAGGTAGACTTTGAGTTCTTCCCAGGCCTTTTGGCAATCTCCTTCCCAGAGATGATTGTTTCTTCCGAGGTCGCCTTCCATCTTTGCTGCCTTTGTGAGGACTTTGAAGAAAGGTCGACACCTATCTCCGTACCTGGAAATAAACCTGCTCAGAGAGGTTATTCTCCCGGTTAGTCTCTGCACGTCTTTCACTGTGGCAGGAGTTCGGAACTCAAGCAGAGCCTTAATCTTCTCAGGATTGGCGTCGATGCCTCTTTCGGATACCATGTACCCAAGGAATTTTCCCGACGTCACCCCGAACATACACTTCTCGGGGTTAAGGCGAATCCCGAAGGCTCTGAGCTTTTGGAAGGTTTCCTCCAAATCTGCAACGTGGTAGCCGGGCAGCTTGCTTTTTACTATCATATCGTCAACATATACTTCCATGTTTCTCCCCATTTGGTCTTTAAAGACCTTGTTCATCAGTCTCTGGTAGGTGGCTCCTGCATTTTTCAGCCCGAAGGGCATTCTTATATAGCAGTACGTTCCTCCTTCGGTGATGAAGGCAGTTTTCTCTTCATCTTCCGGGTCCATCCTTATCTGATGGTAGCCGCTGAAGGCATCTAGGAAGCTCAGGAGCCCGTATTCGGCCGTTGAATCTACCAGTTGATCTATTGGCGGGAGGGGAAATGAGTCTTTCGGGCAAGCATCGTTCAAGTTTCTGAAATCAATGCACATCCGGAGTTTGCTGCTACCTTCTTTTGTGGCAATGACCACGTTGCTTAACCATTCGGGGTATTTGACCTCCCTGATAACTTCAGCATCCAATAGGCGCTGGACTTCGGTTTTCACAAAGTTGCTTTTGTGGGCTGAGATGCTCCGTTTCTTTTGCCTGACAGGTTTTGCTTCCGGGCTTACTTTGAGGCTGTGCTGTATTATGCCAGGGTTCACTCCTGGCATGTCTTTCGGCGAGTAGGCAAACAGATCTTTATTTTTTAGCAGAAAGGATACAAGATTTTCCTTATCACCTTTGGCCAAGCTCTTCCCTATTCGGGTAGATTGTCCTGGGACAAGATCTACTGCTTCCGTTTCTGCTTCTGCGGGATCTCCTTCTTTGCCTTTCTCCTGCGCCTTTGCCTCCACCGTTTGTGTAGAGCTGTTTGCCGGAGCCTTTCGTGTTTTTACAAACACCTTTCTTACCTCGGCTTGGTCGATGAAGACCTCTGCATCTCCATCCTTGGTGGCGAATGTGACAGTCAAGTACTTCACATCGGGGCGAATGTGCAGGTTCCCCTGAGTCTGCCTTCCAAGGATGGCGTTGTACGAAGACGGGACATCCATGACGATGAATCTTGTCATTGTGGACGCGTACAACTCAGCTGCTCCGTCTACCGAAGTGCCTTTCATCATCAAAGGGAGGTCGATCCATCCGAGGACGGGTAGTTCGGATGGCCCAACGCCGAAGGTGGGCGTGGTGACAGGTTTCAGCTCGCTGCTGGTGATGCCCAGGCTCGGCAGTAAGTGCGAGAATAGGACGTCAGCATTTGAGCCATCATCAAGCAACACTCTCTTGACGTCCCAGTTCCCTATTCTCGCCATTATCAGCAGCGGGTCGTCGTGGGGGAAGACGACAGTGGAGCCATCTTTGCGAGCCAATTTCTTTGATGGACTTTGATACTCCATAACAGCAATTTCTCTGGCCTTCCGCTTTCTTTCCGAGGATGGGAGCCCCGTGGTGATGGTTTGGATGACCCCTACTGGAGGTGGGAGGCGCCTTTTTGGACTTCTGTTTCTCCGCCTGTCGGAGTCATAGTCCTCGTTTTCGGCCCTCTCTTCCTCCTCTTTTCTGCCTTTAGGGGAGGGCATCCGCAGATACTTGCGAAGTTGGCCCTGTTTGATCAGCGACTCTATGCACTTCTTCAGCTGGAAGCAGTCTTCGGTGTCATGACCGTGGTCACGATGAAACTGGCAGAACTTCTTGGCATTCTTCTTATTATCGGCGGCCATGGCCTTTGGCCGCCGAATCTGCGTCCCTTGCCTTTCCAGCGCCATGAGAATGTTGGTCCGTGTCGTGCTCAAGGGTGTGAAACTTTGAGGTTTCTTTCCTCGCATTCGCCGTGGTCGACCTGTGTGTTCAGAAAGATACCGAGCTTGCTGGCTGGACCCTTCGGCGCGGTGATGATCAGACTTCGGCCCCGCCATCCTCAATTCCTCGGCTGTCATGTGCTGCTCTGCCCTTCGGTAAAATTCTCCGAGGGTCTCCGGGGGGTCCTTTGAGAACTCGTAGAACAGCTGTGAGTCACGCCGAAGGCCCCGTGTCATAGCGAGGATGCGGATTTCGGGCCGGAAGTCCGGGACGCTGAGTGCTTCCCTGTTGAATCGTTCGACATAGTCTCGGATCGTCTCTCCGTTTCTCTGCTCTATGTCGAACATCTGTACAGGCATTTTGGCCGTCGGCCTGCTCCCAATGAACTGCTGGGTAAAGGCTGTGGACAACTCCTGAAACTCAGTGATAGTCCCTGGGGGCAACGAATTGTACCATGCTGTTGCTGGGCCCGTGAGGGTGACTTCAAAGCATTTGCACATGGTAGCGTCATCAGCTCCGTGCATTATCATGCTCCGCCTGTACTTCGTCAGATGGGCCTGTGGATCAGTCCGGCCATCATAGATCTCCAGCCTAGGCACTCTGAAGTCGCCTGGCATAGCTGCTTCAACGACGGTGCGAATAAACGGGGAGCCATCTTCGCATAACGCCCCCGACAGCCTGTCCCAAACGGGTTTTCTGGTCACTTGCTTTTCCACTCTGTCCAGCCGTGCCAATATCCTTTCCATAAGCGCAGTGGCGCTAGGACCATTTTCGCGGGAGGGTGATCGACGGCGCCTTTTCGGGGAGCGAGTTCGGCGCGGAGGGGTCAGGGCCCTCACCTCAGGCGACGAACTGCTTCGCTGTGAGACTCTCGGTCGCTTGGACCCGGTTTGTCCCACAGGCCGTTTCCCGAGGGCTATATCTTCTGTGGATGATTCTCCGCGAGGATCTCCACTTTCTGAACTGCGGTGTGTAGACTTGGGGCTTCTCTCCCGAGGGCGTGTTGATGAGGAGGGTTTCTGGGCCTGCGACTGCTGTGGCCATCTTCGGTCGATCTGCTGAGTCATTTCAGCAACGACCGAGCGCTGAAAGTCCCTCAAGAAGCTCATGGTGATTACCAGAGGGCGGTCCTCCTCGGGCGTAGAAGTCTCTGGGAGTGTCTGCTCAGCAGCCGGTTGTATCTCAGGCGCGGACGAGGACCTTGGGAGTCCCTTGTCCTTAGAACGCCGAGTCTCAACGACGGCAATCTGCGAGCGGGTTCCCACAGACGGCGCCAAATGATGGCCCAGGGCCTCATCGTTGTGAGTCATGATGACTGTTGAGGAGACTTCTAGGAGGAAGAACGCCTGGAAGGTGGATCGCCTCTAGGAGAGTACCTGGAAAACTGGGAAACAGGGTTAGGAGGCCCCCGGAGTGTTTTTCCGGGGGGGGAGCCTCCGACGCCCAAGTCAGTGGTGGCCGGAAGAAGGAGAAAGTCACTAGCTCAAAGAGAAAGGCAGAAAAGTCTCGCCTGGTCTTTTCTCAGAGTATGGGAGCTGTATCTCCGGCCTGCCAACTTCCTGTCAAGTATTTATTTCCTGTATATATAGGAATACCTAGCCCGTTCAGATCATGACACGTGTGCGGTCGGATGCTCCTGAACGTCTGGGCGTAGGGGACAGATAGTTGGTAACTAGGTGGCCTCGAGCCTTGTGCTGAGACGAGCCATGATATGATTCTGATGGCGTCTGCGCGTCAGGGCGACTTTTTACGTCTGTGGTGGGACGTGTCAGAGGCTTCCTTAAATGCTTCCTTAAATGCGCCTGCCGTACTCCCGAGGTCCCTGGGCGAGGTCGTCCTCTAGTTCGGACAGAGCCTCTTCGGGAAGCCTACCCTCAGTTCGGGGGTTCCCAGTTCCAGGGGGTTCCGCCTTCGGGGATATCATATTCGGGCAGCAATGTCTGGTGCCACTTTTCCGAAGGCGCGTTGTTCACAACCTTGGGGGGCGAATGGAGTCCCCAAGTTTTACTGGCGTGCCGAGGCTCGGAGCTCTCAGGCTATCTCCCGAGGTGCATGATTCCACCTATTCCCGGGAAGCGCCAGTTCTTCTGGCCGTTGTTGTGGCAGGGTATTTGGCCAGATTGAGGCGACAGCCTTTGGCTATCACATGTAACCAAGCAAGCATACTCAAGTACTTTAGCCCAAGTTCTCGGCCACATTGCCCAACTATGCACAATGATGTCATTTATCCACTAACACATTTCATGATCTTATGGCCATCAAATAACAATGCTCATGGCATAACTACCATGTAATCCATGGTAACACATCGTATTATACCCAATTATGCTCTCGGCCTTTACACTAAACTTCCCATTATAATGTTTCTCATCCATTCAAACCAACATATGACCATCAAGTCATCCAATAGCATTACTCATGGCATCCAAACCATGTATTCAAGTAATGGACATTTAATTATACCATTCCATACTTTCGGCCATGATACCCACTTCACATACACATGTTCTTCACTTAATCCAAGCCAACATACATACACCAATGCATCAATAAGCATGGTTCATGGCATCAATGCCATGTGATTAAAGATAGAACATGGGTTACCTCAAATCCACCTTTCGGCCAACACGCTAACTTCCACAAATTTTGGTGTCCTTCACCACAATAGCCTATCACAAGGTTAAACAAGCATCAACAAGCTTCATACATGGATTAATTTCCATGAACTCCAAGAAGAACACCAAGAACGCATTCGGCCAACAATCCACTTCCAAACCGAGACATACTTTGCTCATTTAGCTTAACATAGCTTCAATTAAACACTTAAGTTCCTTGTACATGGAAGAACTACCATGAATTCAAGGAAACATTGAAGTTGCCTCAAGAACCCTAGCTTGGTTGGCTCGGTTCTTCTTCAATCTCCAAGTTCCAACTTTGATTCCAAGCAAACAAGAACCGAAACACTCCTTCTCAAGCTTGAATCTCCTAAAGCCTTCAAATTTCTTTGGAATTCAAAATCAATTTGTGAAGGAACTCTCAAAGGTGCTCTCGGTTTCACAAAGACAATGGAAGCCCGAAATGAACAAAGACTTAGCTTGTTTCGGCCGAACACAAATGCTTTTAGTTAGCCAAAATGTTAACTTGGCTTCCATTTCTTTGCATGGCGCATTAGAGCCCTTAAGTCCACTAGAGCACAAAGCCGCCACTCCAACTTGTACTCAAATGGACACTTAAGTCCACCCATGGCTCAAATTGCCAAGCAATTAAACAACACAAGTACCAAGGCCATATAAAGCCATGGCATAACCGGCCATGAACTAATAATCAACTAGTTAGTTTGTTTAGCTAACTAGTGAATAGTGTACTTAGTGGAAGACAAGGATATGACTAGTAATCATTATTGTCTCCCAAAACTGGTCTAGTCTTGCACTAGCCATCACAAAAGTTTGCATGGCCACAATTGCCATCTTTAATCTTGTGGTTTCACTTGTACCACTTAAATTGGTGCACAGTTTAGTCCCCCCCCCCTTTTTTTTTAGTTCTCTACCAGTCTTCCCAATGTACATTTCCCATGTGCAATTAAGTCCTGAAAGTCTCCTGTTTTGCACATAGGCCACTGTGCCAGTCTCCATGACTCCTCTTTCTTCCCTTTCTGTTTTCTCTCACTTTCTTTGTTTTTCCTTGGCCTAAGCCAAGCACTTAGGAGGTGCCTAACAATTCCTCCCTCCTTAAAGAATTTGGTCCTCCAAATTCTTCACCAACTTAAGGTATAGCTGAGGATACCTGGAGGCAATTTCCTGTTCCACTTCCCAGGTGGCCTCCTCTGGAGTATGGTTACTCCACTGTACCTTAATCATTGAAATCCACCTACTCCTTAACCTCCTGGTATCTCTGGCCAGGAACTGGATTGGCATTTCTTCATAAGTGAGGTTTGGTGACACAATCACTGATGTAGGTGTTTCAATTTGCTTGTAACTTGGAACATATTTCTTGAGCAAACTCACATGAAATACATTGTGTATGTTTCCAAGTTCTGGAGGCAAGTCCAGCTGATATGCCACATTTCCCACTTTGGTCAATATCTGATATGGCCCTACATATCTAGGTGCCAGTTTCCCTTTTTTGCCAAATCTGATTACTCCTTTCATTGGAGAAACCTTTAACCACACCCAATCTCCTACCTGGAACTCCAAGTCCCTTCTCCTCTTAAGGTTTGCATAGGCTTGTTGCCTATCATTTGCAGCTTTGATCCTAGCCTGGATCAATTTAATCTTTTCAGTGGTTTCCTTAACAATGTCTGGCCCCAATTCCAACTTATCTTCTGGCTGATGCCAGCAGTGAGGAGTACCACATCTCCTACCTTATAAGGCCTCATAAGGAGCCATACCTATCACTGAATGATATCCATTGTTATAGGAAAACTCTACCAATGGGAGATGCACATCCCATTCACCCTGGAAGTCAATTACACAACACCTCAACATGTCTTCCAGAGTTTATATAGTTCTTTCTGTCTGCCCATCTGTCTGAGGATGGTAAGCAGAGCTAAATTTCAATTTAGTACCCAGTGCCAGGTGTAGGGATTTCCAGAATCTAGAGACAAATCTAGGATCCCTATCTGACACTATATCATCTGGTATTCCATGTAATCTTACTATCTCTCTTATATAGAGCTGTGCCAACTTATCCAAAGAATCAGTAAGATTCATAGGTATAAAATGGGCTGCCTTGGTCAATCTATCCACAATGACCCAAATGGCATTATGCCTTCTCCTTGTTAATGGCATACCCACAACAAAATCCATAGAGATGGAGCCCCACTTTCTCTCAGGTATGGGTAAGCTCTGCAGCTTTCCCCCTGGTTTCTGGTGCTCTACCTTCACTTGTTGGCAGGTTTCACAACTAGCTACAAGTGTGTTTATATCCTTTCTCAAATAAGGCCACCAAAAATGTGTTCTGAGTGCATGATACATTTTTGTGGCTCCTGGGTGCATACCTAGTTTGCTAGAGTGAGCTTCCTCTAGTATTTGAACTCTTAGGTTGTCCTTTTTAGGCACATACAACCTATTTTGGAAATACAACACCCCTTGCTTAAAGGAAAAGCCTTGGAATAGCTCTCCCTTATTTTTGCCAGAAATCAGTTTTAGCTCCTCATCACCAGCTTGAGCTTCTTTAATAAGTTCTTTCCACTCTGGTGTAATAGTGAGTATTTTCATCTGCTCACTTTCTTTAGCCAACCATTGGCTTGCTAACTGAGCAATACTCAGGCTTTCTGCCTTATGCTCCATCTCACCACCTTTGAGTATTCCCGTATAATTTCTGCACAAGGCATCTGCCACTACATTGGCTTTCCCAGCTGTGTACTCAATTACACAGTCAAAATCCTTTAGATATTCCAACCATCTTCTTTGTCTCATATTCAAATCCTTTTGAGTAAAAAGGTACTTGAGACTTTTATGGTCTGTAAACACTTGGAATCTATTACCAAGAAGATAATGCCTCCATTGCTTCAGGGCAAATACCACTGCTGCCAGTTCCAGGTCATGCACCGGATATTTCTTTTCATGTGGTCTCAACTGTCTAGACCCAAATGCAATAGCTTGCTTTTCTTGCATTAATACACAACCTAGTCCTACATGAGAGGCATCTGTGAATACCTCATAAGCCCTTTCAGGATCAGGTAGGACTAGTACAGGAGCTGTAGTCAGCCTCTTTTTCAGCTCTTGAAAGCTTTCCTCACATTGAGGTTCCCAGACAAACTTCTGGTTCTTTCTGGTTAACTGGGTCATAGGAGCTGCTAGTACAGAAAATTTTGGCACAAATCTTCTGTAGTAGCCAGCTAACCCTAGGAAGCTTCTGACTTCCTTTACACTCTGGGGCTGCTTCCAATCAAGGATTGATCTTACCTTTTCAGGGTCTACGGCCAATCCTTGATCACTTATTATATGACCCAAAAACCCAATCTTCCTCGTCCAAAATTCACACTTACTCAGCTTTCCATAAATCTGATGTTCTTGGAGCAATCCAAGCACTACTTTAAGGTGTTCCTTATGAGTTTCCTCATCCTTGGAATATACCAAGATATCATCAATGAACACCACCACAAAGTGGTCCAGGTGTGCCCTGAACACTCTCTGCATCAGGTCCATAAAGAATGCAGGTGCATTAGTGAGCCCAAATGGCATCACAGTATATTCAAAATGACCATACCTAGTCCTGAAAGCAGTCTTAGGTATGTCCTCCTCCTTCACCTTTAACTGGAAATATCCAGACCTTAGATCAATTTTGGAGAACACCCTCGCTCCTTTTAATTGATCAAATAAATCCTCTATTCTTGGGAGAGGATACTTATTCTTTATGGTTAATGCATTCAGCTTTCTGTAATCTATACAGAGCCTAAGGGTTCCATCCTTCTTTTTCACAAACAACACAGGTGCTCCCCAAGGAGACACACTGGGTCTAATGAACCCTTTTCCCAGCAGTTCATCCAATTGCTTCCTGAGTTCTACCATCTCAGGCACTGCCATTCTGTATGGAGCAGTAGACACTGGTGCTGCTCCCGGCACCAGCTTAATTTCAAACTTCACCTCTCTGGAGGGTGGTAACCCAGGCAGGTCTGTAGGAAAGACCCCTGGAAAATTCTGAACCACAGGTATTTTCCTAAGTTCTTCAGATATTTCCTGGACATTCAGTACCAGGCAATCTTGTTCACCTTCTGGAGTTATCATCTCCAGCACTTTTATATGGCAGTCCACAGCCAAGTCTAAGGGCTTCTCCAATTCAACCTCTGTTCCACCAGGCAATAATAATTTCCTGGCCTGACAATCAATAATGACTCGGTTCTCTTCTAACCAATTCATACCCAATATCACATCATAGCCATGTGTCTCCAACACTATGAGGTTTGTCCTCAGTTTCAGCTTGCCTATCTGTATCTCACAGTTTTCTATCAGGTAATAGGCAAACAAAATTTCATTGCCAGCTGTTCTTACCAAGTACATGTTGTCCATATACTTCACCTCTAAATTCATGGCTGTCACCAAGCTGGTAGCTATTACAGATAATGAAGCCCCAGTATCAAATAAAACAGATACTAATTGACCATTGAGATAAAGTTTACCTTTCAAGGCCTTTCTCCTACTCCTTTGCTGACTAGTCTCCCTTTCAGCTTCCTCGGTCTCAGGTGGTTCCTGTCCCCTCCTGGCAGGTTCCAGCTGAAACACTCTCCCTGGAAATGTATCAGGCCTTCTTTGCTCCTGAGGGACTCTGGTTGCTGGCCTCCCACCCTGGGCTGGCCCTTGAGTCCTTAGTTGGGGCATAGGCAACTGTCCCCTAGGCCCTCTGGGATTAAAGGTTCCCGGCAATTTCTTACTTCCATCGCCCCTTTTTGGGCAATCTTTCACCCAGTGGTCTGGGCCACCACACCTGTGGCATCCTGTGGAAGCCTTAAAGCATGGCTTATTGCCATGGAACTTTCCACAAATGCTGCACTGAGGACCATACTGCTGTGTCTGTGGCCCTCTACCTTGCCTATTTTCTTTCCTACTTCCACCTGCATCCCTCTCTTCTCTCGGCCTCTTTGATGTCTGGCCTTTCTTGGTTCCACTGCCACTTCCAGGTCCACTTTTGAATTGTTCCTGGAATCCCTGCTCTAGAGCCAATGCACTTTGCATGACTGTATAGTAGTCTCTGGCTCCAATAGCTCTGAGGATTTGCCTCAGCTCTGGTCTCAGCCCCCTAATAAATCTTTTGGTTCTCAGCTCCTCCTGCCCTTCAACTTGTGGGGCATACCTGATCAGACTATTCAACCTCTGTTCATATTCCAACACACTGAGGTTCCCTTGCTCTAGTTGATCAAATTCAACTTGTTTCTGATCTTTTTGTGCCTCACTGACATATTGCTGCCTGAAGACTCTGAGGAAATCAGGTGACCTCATGGCTCTTCTCCTGTCCGGAGGTCTCATCTGGTTCCTCTCCTGATAACTCCTCTGTACTGCCCTCCACCAGAGTTTAGCATTTCCCTCTAGCCTAAAAGTGGCTAGCAAAACTCTCTGAGTGGAAGTAACCTCCATTCTTTCCAAAATCTTCTCCAACTGATATAACCAGAATTCTGCTTCTTCTGGATCACATCTTCCCCTGAAAACTGGAGGTTTTAGTGCCAGAAACCCCTCCAACTGGCCCTCCTTTAGTCCTCCTCTACTGTACCTGCTCCTGCTCTCCTCCCTGCTGCTAGACTTTTCTTTAGAAGACCTGCTTGACTTACTTCTTACTGTGGTCTCCTCTATAGAGGGTTCAGCCCCCCTTGAGTAAATATAAGCATCCCTCTCTTCAATATCTGGGCTGTCATCCCCCTCTTCTTCTATCTCAACTCTGGGCTCCTGTCTCACTTCTGATCTCATTCTCCTGGCCCTAGGATGTCTCCTTTCTTCATCTGCATCCTCCTCCTCTTGGTTTCCTCCAGCTCTGCTGGACTAATCATAACCCACTGGCTCTTTGCCAGGTCTCCTTCTCCTTCTGCCAACTGCTTCTGCTGGCTCTACTTGTTCCTGATTCTGGGCTTGGCCTCTAGCCAAGGATTTCATTCCCAGCACTAGTTGAGCCACTGTGGCATGTAGTGACTCCACCATCACTTCTAGTCTCTCTTGTCTGCCTTTGCTGGGTCCAGGTGCTTGGTACTTGGCAGTGGGCTCTTGAGCCCCATTATGACCCATTTCTTCTGCCTGGGTCTCAGGCACATTTTCTGGTAAGCCCTCTACATCATCGGCTGCAGTTTCCTGCTATTGTCTCAGGGAATCTTTGTCCCTGCCCCTAGTTCTCATCCTGCACTTTCAATTGCAGATATTCACATATATCCAAAAATAATACAACTCTTATTCAAGTTAAACCTAAGGAGACTCTGTCTAGGCTAAACCCTGGTGATAGTACCATGCAGGCTCTGATACCAAACAAAGCCTGTCACACCTCACTCAGTCCCTGGCCTAAAAGTTACTAACTTAGAACCACCAGCCCAACTTCAAACTGGGTTTCTAATTCTTGGCCAAGCAAGAAATGGCAACTTTTAAGTCTTATTTTCTTAAGTTAAGAGGCCTGGGAGGTGGCCCAGGTGGCTTTAATAAACTTCAATAACAACCTGCAGCAAGGGCAAGGCCCAAACCCTTAACTTGCCCTACAAGCAAGGATTCACCTAATGCAATTTTAGTGCATACATAGTGTGCATCATGTGTGCTAACTATATGGCAGCCAAGAAGCCCACAAGGTTGGTTTAGAGGTTTGAAAACCATATGCAAGATATACATGATGCATTCGGTCGTCACTTGTACATATGCTTATACCATTAGTCTTCATGAAACAAAGCCCATCATCACATGAACATGCCAAACAATGGCCCATAATCACATAGACATAAGCAAGCATTAAGCCATCCATAATCCATACATAACTTGGCATACAAAACCCATCCAAACATAATAAGTCTAGGCACAAATGACTACACATATCTACACCAAAAGAGTAGTCTACCTAGTAGTCCAAAACATGGCTGCAAGCCAAGAGAATCCAAAAGTACATATGCCAAGTTATTACAAGCCATGTCTCCTAATGGTCAAACAAGACCTTAAGTATGCCATACAGGAGCACACACTGCAAAACTAGCCCAATGGCTTGGTTCATGGTCATAAAGGCAAACACTATGATCAAGGCCATAGTCCACATATCCATAGCTCCCCCTAGACAAGTCTCCACTATTGCCTGCAAACTCTAACCATAAGTCTCGACCAATAAAGAATAGGACTTGTAATGAAAACCAACTGTTAAGCCAAGCACACATTGGCACATACCTTGAAAAGCAAGCAAATATAAACACTAAGCACACACACAAGCAGCTTAGTCCTACTCAGGCCGAATATCTTTGCCTGAAAATAGAGAATGGGCAGTGAGCATATAACTCAGTAGGATTCACATCTATATATAAACAACTCAAATGAGTCTATTTAGTTAAGCTGAGAGTTCACTCAAGCTTAACCTCCAGTTCATTAGCTCATCCTGCAAAACAGACACAAAGACAAGAAAACAGGCATAGGCATATACCAAAATACACAATTATAGGAAGTAACTCACTTAAGGGTCAGCATGCACAAGAAATTCCCCAAAGCACACAAGTACACACACACACTTCACAAAGTGGCTCTCGGCCATATCCATCCATACATGTACTCATGTGCATTTCTTGCACACAAACTTACCAAAATACCAATTCCATTAGGAGCTCCCAAAATGCCAAGCAAATAGGCCACATTTACTTGCATTTCTAGTACATGTACCATAGTTAATTAGCTAATCAACAACCAAATAAGTAACCACATTATGCCCATCAAGTAGCTAAGGTCATATGGCACAATTAACCATCACTTAGCCACTCTAGACACTTGTATCATGGTATACAGTACCAAGCAGAACAAGTGTCAGTGAACCCTACCTCAATTGGCTCTCGGTCTCAACCAAGTTTCAAATGTCCCAGTGCTCTTCAATTCCAATGCCTAGCATGACAACACATAGGCATCATTACACAACTCATGGACCCAAAATACCATGACCATATGAAGAACACTATGACCCACATATACACTTAAGCTCTCGGCCAAAGTGCCATTATTCCATATACATGTACTGCCCATAATTCCAACACATTACATGACACTCAAGTCACCAATAAGTCATATCCATGGTAGTATTACCAAGCCATCGAGTGAAATGCACTATGTTACCATGTATTAATCTCTCGGCCAAAGTACACATTTTCACATCGTTAGATTACCCAACATTCTTGTTTACTACATGAGCATGTAAACATCCACTAAACTTATTCATGGCACAAATGCCATGTAACCAAGCAAGCATACTCAAGTACTTTAGCCCAAGTTCTCGGCCACATTGCCCAACTATGCACAATGATGTCATTTATCCACTAACACATTTCATGATCTTATGGCCATCAAATAACAATGCTCATGGCATAACTACCATGTAATCCATGGTAACACATCGTATTATACCCAATTATGCTCTCGGCCTTTACACTAAACTTCCCATTATAATGTTTCTCATCCATTCAAACCAACATATGACCATCAAGTCATCCAATAGCATTACTCATGGCATCCAAACCATGTATTCAAGTAATGGACATTTAATTATACCATTCCATACTTTCGGCCATGATACCCACTTCACATACACATGTTCTTCACTTAATCCAAGCCAACATACATACACCAATGCATCAATAAGCATGCTTCATGGCATCAATGCCATGTGATTAAAGATAGAACATGGGTTACCTCAAATCCACCATTCGGCCAACACGCTAACTTCCAAAAATTTTGGTGTCCTTCACCACAATAGCCTATCACAAGGTTAAACAAGCATCAATAAGCATCATACATGGATTAATTTCCATGAACTCCAAGAAGAACACCAAGAACGCATTCGGCCAACAATCCACTTCCAAACCGAGACATACTTTGCTCATTTAGCTTAACATAGCTTCAATTAAACACTTAAGTTCCTTGTACATGGAAGAACTACCATGAATTCAAGGAAACATTGAAGTTACCTCAAGAACCCTAGCTTGGTTGGCTCGGTTCTTCTTCAATCTCCAAGTTCCAACTTTGATTCCAAGCAAACAAGAACCGAAACACTCCTTCTCAAGCTTGAATCTCCTAAAGCCTTCAAATTTCTTTGGAATTCAAAATCAATTTATGAAGGAACTCTCAAAGGTGCTCTCGGTTTCGCAAAGACAATGGAAGCCCGAAATGAACAAAGACTTAGCTTGTTTCGGCCGAACACAAATGCTTTTAGTTAGCCAAAATGTTAACTTGGCTTCCATTTCTTTGCATGGCGCATTAGAGCCCTTAAGTCCACTAGAGCACAAAGCCGCCACTCCAACTTGTACTCAAATGGACACTTAAGTCCACCCATGGCTCAAATTGCCAAGCAATTAAACAACACAAGTACCAAGGCCATATAAAACCATGGCATAACCGGCCATGAACTAATAATCAACTAGTTAGTTTGTTTAGCTAACTAGTGAATAGTGTACTTAGTGGAAGACAAGGATATGACTAGTAATCATTATTGTCTCCCAAAAATGGTCTAGTCTTGCACTAGCCATCACAAAAGTTTGCATGGCCACAACTGCCATCTTTAATCTTGTGGTTTCACTTGTACCACTTAAATTGGTGCACAGTTTAGTCCCCCCCCCCTTTTTTTTTTTTTAGTTCTCTACCAGTCTTCCCAATGTACATTTCCCATGTGCAATTAAGTCCTGAAAGTCTCCTGTTTTGCACATAGGCCACTGTGCCAGTCTCCATGACTCCTCTTTCTTCCCTTTCTGTTTTCTCTCACTTTCTTTGTTTTTCCTTGGCCTAAGCCAAGCACTTAGGAGGTGCCTAACAATTCCTCCCTCCTTAAAGAATTTGGTCCTCCAAATTCTTCACCAACTTAAGGTATAGCTGAGGATACCTGGAGGCAATTTCCTGTTCCACTTCCCAGGTGGCCTCCTCTGGAGTATGGTTAATCCACTGTACCTTAATCATTGAAATCCACCTACTTCTTAACCTCCTGGTATCTCTGGCCAGGAACTAGATTGGCATTTCTTCATAAGTGAGGTTTGGTGACACAATCACTGATGTAGGTGTTTTAATTTGCTTGTAACTTGGAACATATTTCTTGAGCAAACTCACATGAAATACATTGTGTATGTTTCCAAGTTCTGGAGGCAAGTCCAGCTGATATGCCACATTTCCCACTTTGGTCAATATCTGATATGGCCCTACATATCTAGGTGCCAGTTTCCCCTTTTTGCCAAATCTGATCACTCCTTTCATTGTAGAAACCTTTAACCACACCCAATCTCCTACCTGGAACTCCAGGTCCCTTCTCCTTTTAAGGTTTGCATAGGCTTGTTGCGTATCATTTGCAGCTTTGATCCTAGCCTGGATCAATTTAATCTTTTCAGTGGTTTCCTTAACAATGTCTGGCCCCAATTCCAACTTATCTTCTGGCTGATGCCAGCAGTGAGGAGTAGCACATCTCCTACCATATAAGGCCTCATAAGGAGCCATACCTATCACTGAATGATATCCATTGTTATAGGAAAACTCTACCAATGGGAGATGCACATCCCATTCACCCTGGAAGTCAATTACACAACACCTCAACATGTCTTCCAGAGTTTGTATAGTTCTTTCTGTCTGCCCATCTGTCTGAGGATGGTAAGCAGAGCTAAATTTCAATTTAGTACCCAGTGCCAGGTGTAGGGATTTCCAGAATCTAGAGACAAATCTAGGATCCCTATCTGACACTATATCATCTGGTATTCCATGTAATCTTACTATCTCTCTTATATAGAGCTGTGCCAACTTATCCAAAGAATCAGTAAGATTCATAGGTATAAAATGGGCTGCCTTGGTCAATCTATCCACAATGACCCAAATGGCATTATGCCTTCTCCTTGTTAATGGTATACCCACAACAAAATCCATAGAGATGCAGCCCCACTTTCTCTCAGGTATGGGTAAGCTCTGCAGCTTTCCCCCTGGTTTCTGGTGCTCCACCTTCACTTGTTGGCAGGTTTCACAACTAGCTATAAAGTGTGTTTATATCCTTTCTCAAATAAGGCCACCAAAAATGTGTTCTGAGTGCATGATACATTTTTGTGGCTCCTGGGTGCATACCCAGTTTACTAGAGTGAGCTTCCTCTAATATTTGAACTCTTAGGTTGTCCCTTTCAGGCACATACAACCTATTTTGGAAATACAACACCCCTTCCTTAAAGGAAAAGCCTTGGAATAGCTCTCCCTTATTTTTGCCAGAAATCAGTTTTAGCTCCTCATCACCAGCTTGAGCTTCTTTAATAAGTTCTTTCCACTCTGGTGTAATAGTGAGTATTTTCATCTGCTCACTTTCTTTAGCCAACCATTGGCTTGCTAACTGAGCAATACTCAGGCTTTCTGCCTTATGCTCAATCTCACCACCTTTGAGTATTCCCGTATAATTTCTGCTCAAGGCATCTGCCACTACATTGGCTTTCCCAGCTGTGTACTCAATTACACAGTCAAAATCCTTTAGATATTCCAACCATCTTCTTTGTCTCATATTCAAATCCTTTTGAGTAAAAAGGTACTTGAGACTTTTATGGTCTGTAAACACTTGGAATCTATTACCAAGAAGATAATGCCTCCATTGCTTAAGGGCAAATACCACTGCTGCCAGTTCCAGGTCATGCACCTTATATTTCTTTTCATGTGGTCTCAACTGTCTAGACCCAAATGCAATAGCTTGCTTTTCTTGCATTAATACACAACCTAGTCCTACAGGAGAGGCATCTGTGAATACCTCATAAGCCCTTTCAGGATCAGGTAGGACTAGTACAGGAGCTGTAGTCAGCCTCTTTTTCAGCTCTTGAAAGCTTTCCTTACATTGAGGTTCCTAGACAAACTTCTGGTTCTTTCTGGTTAACTGGGTAATAGGAGCTGCTAGTACAGAAAATTTTGGCACAAATCTTCTGTAGTAGCCAGCTAACCCCAGGAAGCTTCTGACTTCCTTTACACTCTGGGGCTGCTTCCAATCAAGGATTGATCTTACCTTTTCAGGGTCTACGGCCAATCCTTGATCACTTATTATATGACCCAAAAACCCAATCTTCCTCGTCCAAAATTCACACTTACTCAGCTTTCCATAAATCTGATGTTCTTGGAGCAATCCAAGCACTACTTTAAGGTGTTCCTTTTGAGTTTCCTCATCCTTGGAATATACCAAGATATCATCAATGAACACCACCACAAAGTGGTCCAGGTGTGCCCTGAACACTCTCTGCATCAGGTCCATAAAGAATGCAGGTGCATTAGTGAGCCCAAATGGCATCACTGTATATTCAAAATGACCATACCTAGTCCTGAAAGCAGTCTTAGGTATGTCCTCCTCCTTTACCTTTAACTGGAAATATCCAGACCTTAGATCAATTTTGGAGAACACCCTCGCTCCTTTTAATCGATCAAATAAATCCTCTATTCTTGGGAGAGGATACTTATTCTTTATGGTTAATGCATTCAGCTTTCTATAATCTATACAGAGCCTAAGGGTTCCATCCTTCTTTTTCACAAACAACACAGGTGCTCCCCAAGGAGACACACTGGGTCTAATGAACCCTTTTCCTAGCAGTTCATCCAATTGCTTCTTGAGTTCTACCATCTCAGGCACTGCCATTCTGTATGGAGCAGTAGACACTGGTGCTGCTCCAGGCACCAGCTTAATTTCAAACTCCACCTCTCTGGAGGGTGGTAACCCAGGCAGGTCCGTAGGAAAGACCCCTGGAAAATTCTGAACCACAGGTATTTTCCTAAGTTCTTCAGATATTTCCTGGTCATTCAGTACCAGGCAATCTTGTTCACCTTCTGGAGTTATCATCTCCAGCACTTTTATATGGCAGTCCACAGCCAAGTCTAAGGGCTTCTCCAATTCAACCTCTGTTCCACCAGGCAATAATAATTTCCTGGCCTGACAATCAATAATGACTCGGTTCTCTTCTAACCAATTCATACCCAATATCACATCATAGCCATGTGTCTCCAACACTATGACGTTTGTCCTCAGTTTCAGCTTGCCTATCTGTATCTCACAGTTTTCTACCAGGTAATAGGCAAACAAAATTTCATTGCCAGCTGTTCTTACCAAGTACATGTCGTCCATATACTTTACCTCTAAATTCATGGCTGTCACCAAGCTGGTAGCTATTACAGATAATGAAGCCCCAGTATCAAATAAAACAGATACTAATTGACCATTGAGATAAAGTTTACCTTTCAAGGCTTTTCTCCTACTCCTTTGCTGACTAGTCTCCCTTTCAGCTTCCTCGGTCTCAGGTGGTTCCTGTCCCCTCCTGGCAGGTTCCAGCTGAAACACTCTCCCTGGAAATGTACCAGGCTTTCTTTGCTCCTGAGGGACTCTGGTTGCTGGCCTCCCGCCCTGGGCTGGCCCTTGAGTCCTTAGTTGGGGCATAGGCAACTGTCCCCTAGGCCCTCTAGGATTAAAGGTTCCCGGCAATTTCTTACTTCCATCACCCCTTTTTGGGCAATCTTTCACCCAGTGGTCTGGGGCACCACACCTGTGGCATCCTGTGGAAGCCTTAAAGCATGGCTTATTGCCATGGAACTTTCCACAAATGCTGCACTGAGGACCATACTGCTGTGTCTGTGGCCCTCTACCTTGCCTATTTTCTTTCCTACTTCCACCTGCATCCCTCTCTTCTCTCGGCCTCTTTGATGTCTGGCCTTTCTTGGTTCCACTGCCACTTCCAGGTCCACTTTTGAATTGTTCCTGGAATCCCTGCTCCAGAGCCAATGCACTTTGCATGACTGTATAGTAGTCTCTGGCTCCAATAGCTCTGAGGATTTGCCTCAGCTCTGGTCTCAGCCCCCTAATAAATCTTTTGGTTCTCAGCTCCTCTTGCCCTTCATCTTGTGGGGCATACCTGATCAGACTATTCAACCTCTGTTCATATTCCAACACACTGAGGTTCCCTTGCTCTAGTTGATCAAATTCAACTTGTTTCTGATCTTTTTGTGCCTCACTGACATATTGCTGCCTGAAGACTCTGAGGAAATCAGGCGACCTCATGGCTCTTCTCCTGTCCGGAGGTCTCATCTGGTTCCTCTCCTGATAACTCCTCTGTACTGCCCTCCACCAGATTTTAGCATTTCCCTCTAGCCTAAAAGTGGCTAGCAAAACTCTCTGAGTGGAAGTAACCTCCATTCTTTCCAAAATCTTCTCCAACTGATATAACCAGAATTTTGCTTCTTCTGGATCACATCTTCCCCTGAAAACTGGAGGTTTTAGTGCCAGAAACCCCTCCAACTGGCCCTCCTTTAGTCCTCCTCTACTGTACCTGCTCTTGCTCTCCTCCCTGCTGCTAGACTTTTCTTTAGAAGACCTGCTTGACTTACTTCTTACTGTGGTCTCCTCTATAGAGGGTTCAGTCCCCCTTGAGTAAATATAAGCATCCCTCTCTTCAATATCTGGGCTGTCATCCCCCTCTTCTTCTATCTCAACTCTGGGCTCCTGTCTCACTTCTGATCTCATTCTCCTGGCCCTAGGATGTCTCCTTTCTTCATCAGCATCCTCCTCCTCTTGGTTTCCTCCAGCTCTGCTGGACTGATCATAACCCACTGGCTCTTTGCCAGGTCTCCTTCTCCTTCTGCCAACTGCTTCTGCTGGCTCTACTTGTTCCTGATTCTGGGCTTGGCCTCTAGCCAAGGATTTCATTCCGAGCACTAGTTGAGCCACTGTGGCATGTAGTGACTCCACCATCACTTCTAGTCTCTCTTGTCTGCCTCTGCTGGGTCCAGGTGCTTGGTACTTGGCAGTGGGCTCTTGAGCCCCATTATGACCCATTTCTTCTGCCTGGGTCTCAGGCACATTTTCTGGTAAGCCCTCTACATCATGGGCTGCAGTTTCCTGCTATTGTCTCAGGGAATCTTTGTCCCTGCCCCTAGTTCTCATCCTGCACTTTCAATTGCAGATATTCACATATATCCAAAAATAATACAACTCTTATTCAAGTTAAACCTAAGGAGACTCTGTCTAGGCTAAACCCTGGTGATAGTACCATGCAGGCTCTGATACCAAACAAAGCCTGTCACACCTCACTCAGTCCCTGGCCTAAAAGTTACTAACTTAGAACCACCAGCCCAACTTCAAACTGGGTTTCTAATTCTCGGCCAAGCAAGAAATGGCAACTTTTAAGTCTTATTTTCTTAAGTTAAGAGGCCTGGGAGGTGGCCCAGGTGGCTTTAATAAACTTCAATAACAACCTGCAGCAAGGGCAAGGCCCAAACCCTTAACTTGCCCTACAAGCAAGGATTCACCTAATGCAATTTTAGTGCATACATAGTGTGCATCATGTGTGCTAACTATATGGCAGCCAAGAAGCCCACAAGGTTGGTTTAGAGGTTTGAAAACCATATGCAAGATATACATGATGCATTCGGTCGTCACTTGTACATATGCTTATACCATTAGTCTTCATGAAACAAAGCCCATCATCACATGAACATGCCAAACAATGGCCCATAATCACATAGACATAAGCAAGCATTAAGCCATCCATAATCCATACATAACTTGGCATACAAAACCCATCCAAACATAATAAGTCTAGGCACAAATGACTACACATATCTACACCAAAAGAGTAGTCTACCTAGTAGTCCAAAACATGGCTGCAAGCCAAGAGAATCCAAAAGTACATATGCCAAGTTATTACAAGCCATGTCTCCTAATGGTCAAACAAGACCTTAAGTATGCCATACAGGAGCACACACTGCAAAACTAGCCCAATGGCTTGGTTCATGGTCATAAAGGCAAACACTATGATCAAGGCCATAGTCCACATATCCATAGCTCCCCCTAGACAAGTCTCCACTATTGCCTGCAAACTCTAACCATAAGTCTCGGCCAATAAAGAATAGGACTTGTAATGAAAACCAACTATTAAGCCAAGCACACATTGGCACATACCTTGAAAAGCAAGCAAATATAAACACTAAGCACACACACAAGCAGCTTAGTCCTACTCAGGCCGAATATCTTTGCCTGAAAATAGAGAATGGGCAGTGAGCATATAACTCAGTAGGATTCACATCTATATATAAACAACTCAAATGAGTCTATTTAGTTAAGCTGAGAGTTCACTCAAGCTTAACCTCCAGTTCATTAGCTCATCCTGCAAAACAGACACAAAGACAAGAAAACAGGCATAGGCATATACCAAAATACACAATTATAGGAAGTAACTCACTTAAGGGTCAGCATGCACAAGAAATTCACCAAAGCACACAAGTACACACACACACTTCACAAAGTGGCTCTCGGCCATATCCATCCATACATGTACTCATGTGCATTTCTTGCACACAAACTTACCAAAATACCAATTCCATTAGGAGCTCCCAAAATGCCAAGCAAATAGGCCACATTTACTTGCATTTCTAGTACATGTACCATAGTTAATTAGCTAATCAACAACCAAATAAGTAACCACATTATGCCCATCAAGTAGCTAAGGTCATATGGCACAATTAACCATCACTTAGCCACTCTAGACACTTGTATCATGGTATACAGTACCAAGCAGAACAAGTGTCAGTGAACCCTACCTCAATTCGCTCTCGTTCTCAACCGAGTTTCAAATGTCCCAGTGCTCTTCAATTCCAATGCCTAGCATGACAACACATAGGCATCATTACACAACTCATGGACCCAAAATACCATGACCATATGAAGAACACTATGACCCACATATACACTTAAGCTCTCGGCCAAAGTGCCATTATTCCATATACATGTACTGCCCATAATTCCAACACATTACATGACACTCAAGTCACCAATAAGTCATATCCATGGTAGTATTACCAAGCCATCGAGTGAAATGCACTATGTTACCATGTATTAATCTCTCGGCCAAAGTACACATGTTCACATCGTTACATTACCCAACATTCTTGTTTACTACATGAGCATGTAAACATCCACTAAACTTATTCATGGCACAAATGCCATGTAACCAAGCAAGCATACTCAAGTACTTTAGCCCAAGTTCTCGGCCACATTGCCCAACTATGCACAATGATGTCATTTATCCACTAACACATTTCATGATCTTATGGCCATCAAATAACAATGCTCATGGCATAACTACCATGTAATCCATGGTAACACATCGTATTATACCCAATTATGCTCTCGGCCTTTACACTAAACTTCCCATTATAATGTTTCTCATCCATTCAAACCAACATATGACCATCAAGTCATCCAATAGCATTACTCATGGCATCCAAACCATGTATTCAAGTAATGGACATTTAATTATACCATTCCATACTTTCGGCCATGATACCCACTTCACATACACATGTTCTTCACTTAATCCAAGCCAACATACATACACCAATGCATCAATAAGCATGCTTCATGGCATCAATGCCATGTGATTAAAGATAGAACATGGGTTACCTCAAATCCACCTTTTGGCCAACACGCTAACTTCCACAAATTTTGGTGTCCTTCACCACAATAGCCTATCACAAGGTTAAACAAGCATCAACAAGCATCATACATGGATTAATTTCCATGAACTCCAAGAAGAACACCAAGAACGCATTCGGCCAACAATCCACTTCCAAACCGAGACATACTTTGCTCATTTAGCTTAACATAGCTTCAATTAAACACTTAAGTTCCTTGTACATGGAAGAACTACCATGAATTCAAGGAAACATTGAAGTTACCTCAAGAACCCTAGCTTGGTTGGCTCGGTTCTTCTTCAATCTCCAAGTTCCAACTTTGATTCCAAGCAAACAAGAACCAAAACACTCCTTCTCAAGCTTGAATCTCCTAAAGCCTTCAAATTTCTTTGGAATTCAAAATCAATTTATGAAGGAACTCTCAAAGGTGCTCTCGGTTTCGCAAAGACAATGGAGGCCCGAAATGAACAAAGACTTAGCTTGTTTCGGCCGAACACAAATGCTTTTAGTTAGCCAAAATGTTAACTTGGCTTCCATTTCTTTGCATGGCGCATTAGAGCCCTTAAGTCCACTAGAGCACAAAGCCGCCACTCCAACTTGTACTCAAATGGACACTTAAGTCCACCCATGGCTCAAATTGCCAAGCAATTAAACAACACAAGTACCAAGGCCATATAAAACCATGGCATAACCGGCCATGAACTAATAATCAACTAGTTAGTTTGTTTAGCTAACTAGTGAATAGTGTACTTAGTGGAAGACAAGGATATGACTAGTAATCATTATTGTCTCCCAAAAATGGTCTAGTCTTGCACTAGCCATCACAAAAGTTTGCATGGCCACAATTGCCATCTTTAATCTTGTGGTTTCACTTGTACCACTTAAATTGGTGCACAGTTTAGTCCCCCCCGTTTTTTTTTTTTTAGTTCTCTACCAGTCTTCCCAATGTACATTTACCATGTGCAATTAAGTCCTGAAAGTCTCCTGTTTTGCACATAGGCCACTGTGCCAGTCTCCATGACTCCTCTTTCTTCCCTTTCTGTTTTCTCTCACTTTCTTTGTTTTTCCTTGGCCTAAGCCAAGCACTTAGGAGGTGCCTAACAAAGGGTACTTGGCCTCGGCGCTGTGCAGGGACTTGCTTACATAATATATTGGCCACTGCCTCCCACCCACTTCTTTCACTAGGACTGAACTCAGCTTTTTCAGTGACAATAAGGTAGAGGATGAGAGGCTCTCCTTCCTGAGGTTGCCAAATTGTTGGCAGACAGGTTAGGTAGCTTTTAAGGTCGTCTCAACCTTTCTGAAATTCTTGGTTCCAAGGGTGCTCCTCGGTTCCGGAGTTGCCTTCACCTTTGGTTGCTTTAGTAAGCACCCTGAAGAATGGTCGACATCGGTTGCTGTACCTAGAAATGAATCTACTAAGGGAAGTGATTCTTCTGGTAAGCCTTTGTATATCTTTAGTGGTTGTAGGTGTTCAGAATCCTAACAAGGCTTTGACCTTTTCGGAGTTGGCGTCTATTCCCCTTTCTGACACCATGAACCCGAGGAACTTACCTGCGCTCCTTCCAAACACGCACTTCTCGGGGTTCAGGCGAATGCCAAACTCCTGGAGTCGTTGGAAGGTTTTGTCTAAGTCTGAGATATGATTACTGAGCATTCTGCTCTTAACTATCATATCATCGACATACGCTTCTATGTTCCTCCCGATCTGGGAGTCAAACACTTTATTCATCAACCTCTGATAGGTAGCCCCTGCATTCTTAAGCCCAAAGGGCATTCCGACATAGCAGTAGGTACCAGCTTCGGTGATGAAGGTGGTTTTTTCTTCATCTTCGGGGTTCATCCAAATTTGATGATACCCGCTGAAGGCATCGAGGAAACTGAAAAGACTGTATTCGGCGGTTGAATCCACCAATTGGTCTATAGCTAGCAAAGGGTAGGAGTCTTTTGGACATGCATCATTCAGGTTCCAAAAATTGATGCACATTCGGAGGCTTTCACTCCATTCTTTTGTGGCGATAACCATGTTCCTGACGCAATCGGGGTATTTAACCTCTCTTATTAGCCCTACCTCAATTAGATGCTTTACTTTAGTTTTAACGAATGAGTTATTATGGGCCGATAGGTTTCATTTTTTCTGTCAAACTGGCCTTGCGTCGGTGCGTACTTTTAGACTATGGTGGATTATGCCAAGGTAGAGCCCAGGCATGTCTTTCGGAGAGTAGGCGAATAGATCTTTGTTCATTAACAAGAAAGATACATACCTATCTTTGTTGCCCTTGGCCAATTTTTTCCCCACTCGGGTGTTCCAGCCGGGGACCAGCCCTACATCTTCTGTTTCTACTTTTTCCATCTCCTCTACTCCCTCTTTAGCTGTCTCTTCGCTTGTCATGGAGGCTTCTTCAGTAGTCGAAGTCTGTACTTGGACCTTCGCCAGGCTTTGCCTAGGTTTGGTGAAGACCCTCCTGACCTCAGATTGGTCAATGAAGATCTCTGCATCTCCTTCTTTAATTGCGAAGGTGACTGTTAAGTACTTTACATTCGGGCAGATATGGAGATTGCCTTGAGTTTGCCTTCCAAGGATGCCATTGTATGATGAGGGAACGTCAATGACGATGAACCTCATCATAACAAAGGTGAACAACTCCTCCTAACTCTGAGGTGAGGTCCCTTTCAGCATTAAGGCCAGATCGATATATCCGAAGACGGGGAGCTCGGATGGCCCAACCCCGAAGGTGGGGAAATTGACTGTGCTGAGGTCGCATTTTGAAATGCCTAAGTTAGGCAGTAGGTGTGAGAAGATGACGTCGGTGTTGGAGCCGTCGTCCAAAAGTACTCTTTTGAGGTCCCAAGTCCCTATCCTTGCCATGACAAGGAGTGGGTCATCGTGGGGGAACTTCACAGTTGACCCGTCTTTGCGAACAAGCCTATTCGGTGAGTTCCCATACTCCATCATGGAGATTTCTGTTATCTTTCTTTTCCTCTAAGCCGAGGGTATCCCTGTAGTGATGGTTTGAATGACCCTTGCTGATGGTGGCGGATTCTTTCATGGACTTTGGTCTCGACGTCTGTCAGAGTCATATTCCTCCTCGTCCCTCCTTCTTTGTTCTTCTTTTCTCCCCTTCGGAGAAGGCATTCGTAAGTACCGGTGAAGTTGGCCTTGCTTTATTAAAGACTCAATGTACTTCCTCAGCTAGAAGCAGTCTTTGGTGTCATGGCCATGATCTCGGCGGAACTGGTAAAACTTCTTCATGCTCTTCTTGTTCTCTGAAGTCATGGCCTTTGGCCTCGGAATTGTAGTCCCTTGCCTTTCTAAGGCCATGAGGATGCTGGCCCTCGTGGCATTTAAGGGAGTGAACGTTATTGGCCTTTTACCCCTTTGTTTTTGGGGCCTTCCTCCAACTCATTCTGGTGACGAGGCTGGTGGCTTAGTCCTTCGGGCCGAGGGTGTTCCACCTTAGCTCCCCCAATTCTGAGTTCTTCGACCGTCATATGCTATTCGGCCCTTCTGTAGAACTCCCCGAGAGTATCTGGGGGGTCCTTGGAGAACTCCTAAAAGAGTTGGGAGTCTCTCTAAAGTCCTCTTATCATTGCGAGGATGCGAATCTTGGGCCAAAAGTCGGGCACACTTGGTGCTTCTCGGTTGAACCTTTCGACATAGTCATGAATGGTTTCCCCATTTTGCTGTGCTATGTCAAACATCTGTACCAGCATCTTAGCCATTGGCCTACTGCTAATGAACTGTTGGGTGAAGGCAGTAGACAGCTCCTGAAAACTCAACAAGGTTCCATAGGCCAAGGAGTTATACCATGCCGTTGCTGGACCGGAGAGGGTCACCTTAAAAAATT
Organism: Aquilaria yunnanensis; assembly: GCA_039654915.1. Classification (NCBI taxonomy): domain Eukaryota; kingdom Viridiplantae; phylum Streptophyta; class Magnoliopsida; order Malvales; family Thymelaeaceae; genus Aquilaria; species Aquilaria yunnanensis. The sequence goes on from CM077594.1 coordinate 69,471,830, forward strand.
TGCAGAGGGCAGCGTCATCTGTGCCATGAAGCACCATGCTTCGCTTGTACTTTATCAAGTGCGCCTGGGGGTCGCTACGCTCGTCGTAGGTTTCCAAGTGTGGCAGCCTGAAGTCACTCGGCTTGGGCACCTCCACTACTTCCTGTACAAAGGGTGACTCTTCTCCGGTATAAGTGTCGGACAATCTTGACCAGACTGGTTTTTGAGAGATCTGCCTCTCAACCTTTTCTAGTCTTCCAAGGATCTTCTCCAATAGGGTAGCTGTGTTAGCTTCCCTTTGCTGCCTGGTGGTCGCTGGCAATGGTGAACTTCTTCTCCTTCTCGGAGAGTAACTTCGGCAGAGATGAGAGTGGGATCTTCGGTACAGGGATGAACTGTTAGGTTCATTTCCTAATACTTGGCCTAGGGCAAGGAAATAAACAGAAACACTATGGAGGACTTGTGAGGGCAAGGCATAGTGGTATATGTGCTAAATTGAGGACTTTCGGGTTCTAAATGCACATAGAAAAAAATGGCCGTGAGAAGATTGCAAGAAAATAAAGTGGGAGGACTAAAGTGAACACTTGAACTAGTGGTGCTAGTGAAACTACAAATTAAGAGTGGAAGCTTTCGGCCATGCAAAATTGTAAGGGGACTAGTGGGATACTAGGCCAGTTTTGGTAAATTTCAATGATAACTAGTCAAATCATGTTCCCCACTAAGGAAATAAGGCATCATTGCCTTGATTTGCCTAATTAGTACTTGTTATGGTACTTGGCCGAAACTTACATGGGACTAATGGTCATTTTAAACTCTTTTAGTTAGTGCTTGGTATTGTGAGCCAAGAAACAATAATAATGCCAAGTGCCTATGTTTTAATGACTAAAATGATGCCATGGAGTCTTGGAGGGTTAAAGGAGCCATGCAAATAAGTTGGAGATCATTACGGGCATTAAGGCCATTTTGGTCCCAAGTGGCACATAACCGGATGTGCATGTATCCACTTAACAAAAGGAGATCATTTCGGTCAAAGCCTTCATCTGTTGTGTTCTTGAGGTGTTCTTGAGCTTCGACCGAAATGGTTTCATACTAGAGCGCAAATGAGGCAAATTGGAGCTTGAGAGAAGAAATCAAGCTTGGATTCCATTCTCGGCACTAAGAGTTCAAGTTTGATCTTTGGGCTTGAAGAATCAAGGAAGGGCCGAGGTGTTTAAGCTTGAGATTGAGGTAACTACTTGTGTTTTCCTTGAATACATGGTATAGATTCCATGAACAAAGAGTATTGATGCCTATTTGGTAATTGAAATATGTTAGGAAGTTGAATTGAAGAACACATTTCGGGTTCAAGCATTACCGAGCAGAACTCAAGCTTTGTTTGAGGTAGGGTTCACTAAACTACTTGATTGCTTGGTAATATACCATGATTCAAGTGTTAAAGTGGCTAAGTGATGGTTAAATATGCTAAATGACCTTAGTTACTTGATGGGCTATTATGATGATTTGGTTGTGATTGTTGATTAGCTAATTAACTATGGGCATGTGTTAGAAATCCTAGTAAATGAGGCCAATTTGCTAGGCATTTTGGAGCTCTAGTGGATGTGGACTTTATGTTGAAGTTTGATGTGCAAAGGTGCACAATGACACATGTTATGGTATTCGGCCGAATGGTCAATGTGGTGTGTAAGTGTGTTCATTGTGTGCTTGAGTGTTGCTTTGTGCTTGCTAACCATTTACTTGCTATTATTGCTTTTATGTCTCGGACATGCTAGTATGTATATATATATGTTGTGGTTTTGGTGTCTTGGTGTTTTATTTTTGCAGGACAATATCAGCTTGAGGAGGTTAAGTCTTGAGTTGTACACTCGGCTTAACTAAATAAACTCTTTAATGAGTTGGTAATGGTAGTGAACTCTACTGGGTATTAGTACTCATTGCTCATAAATATTGTTTTTCAGGAAAGGATATTCGGCCTGAGTAATGGTAGCTTGAGTTTGCTAGTGTGTTGTGCTAACTTTGCTTGTGTACCAAGGTATGTGCCAATGTGTGCTTAGCTTGATTAACTTTGTACATTACAAGTCTATATTTGAAGTTGGCCGAGACTTATGACTTAAGTTGTGCAGGCTTGTAGAGTGGGAACTGTCTAGGTGGGTTGCTATGGATGTGTGGACGATAGCTCTGGTAGTGGTCTTCACTTTTATGACCATGAACATGGCCATAGGACTTGTACTGCAGTGTGTCTTGCTGTATGGCACACTGAAGGTCTTGTTTGGAGAGTAGGGGTTTCGGTTTGTAAGTATAACTTGGGTTAATGAAAACATTTGTGAGATGGTGTACTAGGTAGACAACATTTGGTTATGTACATATGTATGTAGTCTCGGTTAGGCCTAGTTTTTTTTGTGGTACATGGGGTACCTTAGTAGGCCAAATTATGCTTGCATTTGTGGTATGGTTTTGTACTTGATAACTTGTTGGGCCTATGTGTGGCTGGTTATGAATGTGAAGTATGCTTTATATTGTGAACCTCAAATCTTGTATTTATCGCAGAATGTTCATGTGCACTTAAACATGAGTTTTCAAACCTAATGATACCTTGGGCTTCTTAGTTGCCATTCTAAATAGTACACTTGATTACACACATCCTAAACACTTAACTTCATTGAGTGTTTGCCTTGCTTGTAATGCAAGTTACCTATTACAGCCTTGCTTGTCTTGCAAGTTACTATTTTGGGCCTTACTTCTGCTGCAAGGAACTAATTGGGTTTTACTCATAAGCCTCCTGGGGCACCTCCTAGGCTAAACACCTTAAGAAAATAAGACTTAAGGTTAAATAACTTTGGTTGGCCGAATTAAAAGTTCCAATAACACTCCAGGATAATCTTAGTTGGGTGAGTGTAGTACAGAGTGAATGGGCCAGGGCCTGTGTGAGGTGTGACACAAACTCCAGTGACAGGAGGTCCTAGTTTCCTCTGGGGCCCTTTCTCTAGTGGGTTGTACCCTAGGGGGCACGTCCTCCATAGAAAATGCGTCGTGGGAGCGCTCACTCTTGGAACTCTGGTGGGTGGACCTCGAGCTTCTCTCCCAGGGCACTACCGAGGGGAAGGCCCTTTGGGCCGGAGGAGGCTGTGGCCATCTCTGGTCGAGTTGCTGAGTCATTTCAGTGACGACGGAGCGCTGGAAGTCTCGTAAGAAACCTAATGTCACTGTTAGAGGGTGGTCGTCCTTCGGCATAGAAGTGTCTGCAGTGGGCTGCTTGGTCACCAGTTGAGCCTCTGGTGCAGAGGGGGACTTCAAGAGCCCTTTGTCTTTGGAACACCGAGTCTCCATGACGGCGACCTGGGAAAGGGTTCCCACAGACGGTGCCAAATGATGCCCTTCCATATCTTCGTTGTGCAGCATGATGAACCTGGAGCAGGAATTTCCGGTGAAGGGATGTCTAGATGAGGAGCCTCCAGTGAGAAAAGGACTGCAAGCACTGAGAAAAGTAAGGGTTAGGAGCTCCCCAGACTGTTTTTCCGGGGGAAGAGTCTTCAACGCCTAAGTCAGTGTTTGGGAATGGAGAATAAGTAAGGAGTGGAGGGATTTTTCCCTTAGAGTTGGATCCCCTTACCTGGGGTGTTTCCCGAATATTTATAGGGAGGAGTACAGGAGAAGTCTAGTTGCTACAGCAGGCCGAGACCGTGACACATGTTTGGTCGGATGTGGTTCACACCTCGAGAAAGGGTGGGCCTTTAGCTAGCCATAGGCCGCCTGGTCAGGAGCCTAGGGCGGCGTGTCAAAGCGTATCTGAGGGCGGTATGTCAGGGACTGTATGAAGGCGGCGTGTCAGAGGCTCCTTAGCCATTTTGTCGTACGCCCATGTCGCCTTTTCGGGGGACCGAACTCCTTCGGAGTACAGAGCTCATTCAGGGAGGTGAGCTCCTTCCGAGGGAGGTCCCTTGTTTGCACGAGGTACCGTCGGTTGGGCTTTCCTGAGATCAGGCTCGGGTACCTGATGATGGCACTTCCTGTGCGCGCCACGAGGGTGGCCCATGTTGGGTTTCGGGAGCTAAACAGTGCAGCGGAATTTAACCGAAACCCTCCAGGATCCAAGTTAAACGGGGTAAACCGGGTGTTTGAAAATTTCATGCCTAATTTTCGGTTGAGATCTCTCACTCAACTGTAGAGTCGAATCACAAAACCTGAACAGTTGATGTGTTCAGGCTCTCTATGGTATCCATACGAGCCTCTCGGGATCACCATGCTTCCACCACGTCCCGGCAGATGCGTTTCTCTTACGCTCACAGTGCTAGCTTGAGTCCTCCAAGGAATTGCAAGAGAAGAGTGCGGCTGTCCTTTTCGGAGGCTAGGGCAAGGAAACCTACGAATTTCTTTCTTAAAAGTTGTATTTATAGTGAGACTCAACTTCTAGGCCTAATGGGTTTCAAAGCCCTAATCCAATTAGGATTTAATTTCAGGCTTAATAATGGCTCAACTCCTTGGCCGATTATTAATACGAAATTAAAGTGAAACCATAACCCAAATAATTAGCCCATGCACTCTAATGATCCAAATAGCTCTATGTGTGTGGCCCAATAGGCTCTTGCCATGTTGGCAATGATCATAAATCACATTTATGATCATAATCAATGAGCGGTGTCTAGCAACACATCATTGCTACCCAAGTGACAAGATTGTCGGTGAATCGACTAAACCTTTATGATCATCACCGATATATGCCATTGTCCCTTTGTCCAAGATATCAAGACTAAGCACGAGACATGGAATGTGTTACTCTCGTATAGCCCAATCTTTGGTTTCTTGATTACCGAGTAGACCAACTCAAACTAACGACATTGATATCATATATCAACTGATCAGAGCATGGCCATGCATTTTCTAAGTCTTACTCTATCAAGGGGCCCAAAGATATCACTCCCGTTACATAGGAGGGACAAATCCCATCTTGATCATACAAATCCCTCCGCATGATATGTGACATACCCAATGACCTCCTTCAAGTTCACTCAGTTACAAGCAACAAAGGAAAGTATCAAAGTATGTGACTCACATGTAGGGAACCTTGATGATCTTAGGTCGAAGGACTACATATACCATGATCACTACGAGAATCACTTATGACACTCATATAACGATCCATGAAGTGTTCTCATGGTGGGTCGGTCCAGTACACAAGTTCTCCAACTTGTACACATATGTATACTACATATCTCATATTAGTCTCCACATATGCCAGTCATTATGTATTATTGCAACCCGCTCCACAATAATACTAGACTAGGGACGTTTAAGAATATCATTATTCTAGGGTTACAATTATGTTTATTACGTTACGCAGAAACAAAACAATAAACAAAATTGCTGGATTAATGCCTCAATAAAATATCATGACTCAATGTGCAAAAATACAATCATCTCATGATTGGCTTTTTGGGCACAACACTAACAGCCCAAAGAGTATCCGAAGGTGGTTTTGGGCACGTGAGGTTGGCACGAGGTCACCCTCAAGGAGGGTGATGACCCCTTCTGCCCGAAGTTGTACCCTTGGGTTTACTGAGGGTTGCGCCTATCGGGCTTGTCCGAGGGTGCTGCGGCCCTTTCTTTGCCAGAGTTTTGTCGTGTCTGTTTCAACCAGAAGTGGTGCGTTGTCCAGGGGTGGTGCGCACACACGAAGTCCTTCAGGGGCAATAGCCCTTTGGCTATCAACTTCGATCTTGGAGGGCTTCAGTTATATTCCGCTATGCTTGCTTAGCTCCTGAACCTACAAAATGATCTTGGGCTTGGGTCTGATCTTCTGGAGGAAAAGGGAGAAAGTGCTCCTCTGTTTTCTTAGCCTTCGGAGCCCCCGATGAATTCCAATTGGTCCCTTTGTCCTTGTCGGAGCCTTCTTATTCTGCACCCTCTTCTCGGCAGGACCAAAGAACAAACTCTTGTAAATGGCTGTAGATTTATCACCCATTTTTTTAATAAAAAAATAATAGTGTAAGTACCAAAAATCCATAAATACACAGGTTGAATGGAGCTTACTCTTTAGAAGGACAGAATATGAGGGTACGCCTCGAAGAAGCATAACCAACCATGAATTCTTTCTGTCTACTGCTGGCTTTGGCATGTTCTCTTCAGTAACATGCTCCTTGATGATCCCTAGCTACCTAAGTACCACTTCAGTCATGAAGTTCCTACTAATTGGAAAAGGGTATAGTGGACACAAACAAACCTGGTCTATCGAATCAGCTGCTACTTGAATGCGACTACCAAACTCATTGAACTGGGACTCTAGTTTGAGGGTAAGCAAGTTCGACAGGTCCATCACATTGATAGCAAGTGTCCCAAAAGCCCATTTCACAGGCATGTCCTTCTATTTTTTATCTACCTAGCTGAATAAGTACTTCCTCTACCACCCTCACTAACTATCCTTTGTTCCAAAGGTGAAAGTGAATTTCGTGCTCCAAGATCTCCAATGGGGCAAGAAGAAAAATCCCCCTTTTAGGACAAGAAGAAGCTTATAATATTGCATGGAAAAAATGAAGTGAGGGGCTATCTTAAAGACCCCACACATGCAAAGAAAGGCATTGAAGTAAGAGTATAAGTTCAGAGGTAGTTGGTTAACAGCTACGCCATGAAATTGGGAAAAGTCACTTACCATCTTCGGGGGCGATATCGAAGTCCCGCTTTAGCTGTGTCCTAAAAATGGTAACGTCATTGTGCCAAAAATGGTAGTTCACCTCGCCAGGACCAACAAGCCTAGTCAGGGTGTAGAAAGGAAGATAAAACATACCTGACCACTTCTTCAGCTTTTTTGAAGTGGCACAGCTTAAGTGAGAGTTGAGTCGAGTCCAACTCTCGGGAATGGGATGGACTTTTATGCAAGAAATGGACATATTTGGTGACTATAACCCTAACCTCAGAATTGCCAAGGGAAGAAGGACTAAACAAAAAACCAGTTTTAAGAAATACTAACCTATTCGACATAGGAAAACCTCCACAAAAAGTTACCAAAAATCACTCTGCCACTAAAAGCACCGCCACAAGAGGATAGGAAAGTTGGAAAGTTGGAGAGAAAAAGGTAGAGAAGTGAGAAAAAGCTTGGGGGAGATGGCTTTACATAGCCCAAAGAGGACAGGCAAAACGATGCCATAATGACACTTTGTTGGTGAAGAGATGTAATCGATGTAACAGACAGAAAACATAGCCATCGGTTTGGTGACATCTGTCGCACAATACGATAAACAAGGGCACGCATCCTGATTTGTTAAATCCATATTGCATGAATCGAGGTGACACACCTGCTTGTTCGGAAAGATAGGATGATCCATTTGCAGATGACAAGAATAAAAACCTTAAGGAAAGAGTAGCTATTTTCGTGTTGAAGGTGTGGCCTCGTCAAAAGTCGGAAATTAGCTTCAATTAACATCTTTACCTAGAGGTTTAACCTCGTCAAAATGGAACGCAAACAAACAAGTCCAAAAGTATCCTGAGAGTACAACATCGGTAAAAAAAGGAATCTTAGGCCATAAAATCCTAGACTGATTAAAGGAGAATGAGTTAGGCCGAAGGATCGACCTCAGCTGAAGGAAGTTCTTGGACCAAGGGGAGCCCTAATTGATTAGAATCGAATATACAACTTCAGTCCCAAAAGAAGGCATGTGATAGCTGAAGGACTATCAACCACAGAACCTTCTCATTAGCAGACCTAGCACCACCCTCAGAAAAGGATATGGCCGACCTTGGGAAAAGGATATAGACCACCCTCGGAAAAGGATACAACCAACCCTAGGAAAAGGCTCTGTGCTGCCCTCGGGAATGTACATGACCAATGATGCCCTCCAGCATCTTCGCTACATGACATGGTGAAGCTAGAAGGGACTTCCGGTGAGAGAGGAATGCCTAAAGGAGAGACTTCCTGGGAGAGATTGCCTAAAACACTTAAAGAACCGAGGTGATAGCTGAAGTGCCTATCACCCTTCAAACCTGTAAGCTCGGGTAAGGCACCACCCTCAGAAAGAAAAGCACCGGCTGCAAGGGATGCAAGCACCGACTTCGAAAAGGAGGGTGTCCGGCCCCTCTTACATCTGACCTCAGTAATTCTTCATCATCCCTTTAGATGACAGTATCAACCTCGGGAATATGGTGCATCACCATCCTCGGTAAGGTGACCAAACCACCTTCGGTAGGGGAGAACGTCCCCGAGCAGGACCACCATCGGCGAAGATATTCTTGGATTATTGGAATATTCTCGGAAGGAAGTCCTCCTGCTACGAAGAGCTCTTTTCTACCGAAGGGACCTCAGGAGTACGGCAGAAACAACTAAGGAGCCTCTGACACATCGTACCCATATGTTCCCCAACACGCCGCCCTAAAAATGCTCTAACACGCCGCCCTCAGACATGCTCTGACACACCGTCCTCGCACGGCCTAGGGTCCTGGCTAGGCGGCCTATCATCGGCTAAATGTTCCCCTTCTCCCCGAAGGTACGGATCACATCTGACCGAACACATGTCATGATCTGGGCTGGCTATGTCAAACAAACTTCTACTGTTCACCGCCCTATAAATATCCGGTAAGCATCCCAGGTAAGGGGATTGGATTCCTAAGGGTAAATCATTCCACTTTCTACTTACTCTCCATTTCCAAAAGTTGACTTAGGCGTCGGGGGCTCCTCTCCTGAAAAACACTCCGAGGACCTCCTAACCCTTGTTTTTCTGAGTCTTTGCAATCCCTCTCCCACTGGAGCTTCCTTACCAGGCATTCTCCCACCGGCAGTCTCTACTCTAGGCTCACCATGTCACACAACGATGATGCCGAAGGGCATCATTTGGCACCGTCTGTGGGAAACCTCTCCTAGGTCACCATTGTAGAGACTCGGCGCTCAAAGGACAAGGGGCTCCCGAAGTCCACCTCCACACCAGAGGCTCAACCAGCGACCCAGCAACCTACTGCAGAGACTTCAACGCCGAAAAATGATCGCCCTCTTACAGTAACGATGAACTTCTTGCGAGACTTCCAGGGCTCCATCGTCGTCGAAATGACTTAGCAACTTTACCAGAGGTGGCCCCAGCCTCCATCGAGCCGAAGGACCTCCCCTTCGGCAACAGCCCGAGAGAGAGGCTCGAGGTCCACCCACTAGAGTTCCGGGAGTGAGGACTCTCTCGACGCATCTTCAATGGAGGACGTGCCCCTAGGGCTTGACCCACCGGGGAACAAGCCCCAAAGGAAACCAGGGCCTCCTCTCGGCGGAGTCCATCCCCGTACCGAAAGTCTCAGTCTCCTCATCGCCGAAGTTATTCTCCGCGAAGGAGAAGAAGTTTTCCATTGCAAATGGCCACCAGGCAGCAAGGGGAAGCCGACACGCTGCCCTTATGCAAAAGATCCTCAGAAGACTGGAAATGGTTGAGAGGCACATCTCCTGAAAACCAGTCTGGTCGAGATTGTCTAACACTTATATCGGAGAAGTGTCACCCTTCGTGCGGGAAGTGGTGGAGGCACCCATGCCCAGTGACTTCAGGGTGTGACGCTTGGAAACCTACGTCGGGCGTAATGATCCCTAGGCACACCTCACAAAGTACAAATGAAGCATGGTACTCCATGGCGCCGATGATGCCACCCTCTGTAAGTGTTTTGAGGTGACCCTCTCTGGTTCGGCAACGGCATGGTACAACTCCCTGGCTCATGGAACCTTGCTAAGTTTTTAGGAGCTGTTATTGCTTTTACCCAATTGTTCATTGGTAGCAGGCCAATAGCCATGATGCTAGTACAGATGTTCGACATAGCACAGCGGAGTGGGGAAACCATTCGAGACTACGTCGAAAGGTTCAACCGAGAAGCACTAAACGTGCCAGACTTTCGGCCAGAAATCCGTATCCTCGCGATGATAAGAAGACTTTGGAGGGACTCCCAACTCTTCTATGAGTTCTCTAAGGACCCTCCAGACACCTTCGTGGAGTTCTACCAAAGGGCCGAACAACACATGACGGTCGAAGAACTCAGAATGGGGGGACCAAAGGTGGAACACGCTCGGTCTGAAGGACCAAGTCACCAACCTCGACACCAGAATGAGGTTGGAGGGAGGCCCCGAAAGCAAAGGGGAAAAGGCCAATGACGTTCATTCCCCTGAACGCCACAAGAGTCAGCATTCTTATGGCTTTGGAAAGGCAAGGGACTACAGTCCCAAGGCCAAAGGCTATGACCTCAAAAAATAAGAAAAACATGAAGAAGTTCTACCAATTCCACCGATATCATGGCCTCAACACTGAAGACTCCTTCCAGTTAAGGAAGTACATTAAGTCACTAATAAAACAAGGCCAACCTCACCGGTACCTGTGGATGCCTTCTCCGAAGGGAAGAAATCAGCAACAAAGAAGGGGGGACGAGGAGGACTATGATTCTAACAGACGTCGGGACCGAAGTCCTCGAAAGAACCCACCACCATCGGCAGGGGTCATCCAAACCATCACTACAAGGATGCCCTCAGCCTAAAGGAAAAGGAAATTAAGGGAGATCTCCGTGATGGAGTATGGGAACTCGGCGAACAGGCTTGTTCACAAAGTTGGGTCCACTGTGAAATTCCCCCATGATGACCCACTTCTTGTCATGGCAAGGATAGGGAGTTGGGACGTCAAAAGAATACTCCTGGATGACGGCTCCAACACCGACGTCATCTTCTCGCATCTACTGCCTAAATTAGGCATCTCAAAAGGTGACCTCAACATAGTCAATTCCCCCACCTTTGGGGTTGGGCCATCCGAGCCCCCAGTTCTCGGATGCATCGATCTACCTCTAATGTTGAAGGGGACCTCGCCTCAGAATCGGGAAGAACTATTTGCCTCTGCCATGACGAGATTCATCGTCAATGATGTTCCCTCATCATACAATGCTATCCTCGGGAGGCAAACTCAAGGCAACATCCACATCCGCCCCAATGTGAAATACTTAACGGTCACCTTCGCAGCCAAAGAAGAAGATGCAATGATCTTCATCGACCAAGCCGAAGTCAGAAAGGTCTTCACCAGGGCCAGACAAAGCCCAGCCAAGGTCTAAGTACAGACTTTGGCTACGGAAAAAGCTATCACGACAGGCGAAGCGACCACAAGAGAGGAAGCAGAAGAACTGGAAAAAGTCGAGACGGAAGACGTAGAGTTGGTCCCTGGCCGGAACACCCGAGTAGGGAAAAAATTGCCCAAGGGTGACAAAGACAGGTTTGTATCTTTCTTGTTAATGAACAAAGATCTATTCACCTACTCTCCGAAAGACATGCCTGGGGTCGACCCCAGCATAATCCACCATAGTCTCAAAGTTCGCCCGGACGCTAAATCGGTTCGGCAGAAAAAATGGAACCTATCATCTCATAAAAATTCATTCGTTAAAGCCGAGGTTAGGCGCCTGATTGAGGCAGGGGTAATAAGAGAAGTTAAATACCCCAAATGGCTTAGCAACATAGTTATCGCCACAAAGCAAGGGAGTGAAAAGTTTCGAATGTGCATCGATTTTCGGAACCTGAACGATGCTTGTCCAAAGGACTCCTACCCTTTGCCAGCCATAGACCAATTGGTAGATTCAACCATCGAATACGGTCTTCTTAGTTTCCTCGATGCCTTCAGCGGGTATCATCAAATTTGGATGAACCCTGAAGATGAAGAAAAAACCACCTTCGTGACCAAAATTGGTACCTGCTCCTATGTCAGAATGCCCTTTGGGCTTAAAAATGCAAGAGCTACCTATCAGAGGTTGATGAATAGAGTGTTCGACTCTCAGATTGGGAGAAACGTGGAGGCATATGTCGATGATATGATAGTTAAGAGCAGAATGCCTAGTTATCATATCGACAACTTAGATGAAACCTTTCAATGTCTTCGGGAGTTCGGCATTCACCTTAATCCCGAAAAGTGCGTGTTCGGAGTGAGTAGAGGTAAGTTCCTTGGGTTTATGGTGTTGGATAGGGGGATAGACACCAACCCCGAAAATGTCAAAACCTTGCTAGGTTTCCGAACACCAATAACCATTAAAAATATACAAAGGCTTACTGGAAGACTCACTTCCCATAGTAGGTTCATTTCCAGGTATGGTGACCGATGTCGGTCGTTCTTCAAAGTGCTTACTAAACCACCTAGGAGCGAAGGCAACTCCGGAACAGAGGAGCACCCTTGGAACCCAGAATGCCAGAAAGCTTGGGATGAGCTTAAAAGTTACCTAACCCGTCTACCAACACTTCGGCAACCACGGGAAGGGGAACCTCTCATCCTTAACCTCGTCGTCACTGTAAAAGCTATGAGTTCAGTTCTAGTGAAAGAAGAGGGTGGGAGGCAGTGGCCAGTATATTATGTGAGTAAGTACTTGCATGGTTCCGAGGTCAGGTACCCATTGCTCCAAAAAGCTATCTATGCCTTAGTGCTCGCCGGTAAAAGGCTAGGGCCCTACTTTCAGGGACATCCCATCATTGTCCAAAGCAACCTACCTCTACGCAACATAATGAAAAAGGTCGAGCATTTGGGAAGGTTGTCAAGATGGTGTATCGAGCTCGGAGAGTATGACATCACTTATGAGCCAAGAAGAGCAATAAAGGCCCAAGCATTGGCAGACCTCAGAAGATCTGATAAGGATTGAACCCGAGTGGAAACTCTTCGTCGTTGGAGCCTCAGGCGCCGAACACCAAGGCACTAGTGTGGTTCTTCGGGGGCCCGAACGCATGGAAGCCACCAAAGCCATCAAATTTGGTTTCGATGTCACCAACAACATCACCGAATATGAAGCCCTCATAGCAGGACTAAAACTAGCCAGAAGAGTAAGTGTAAGAAACCTTAAGGCCCATAGTGACACGCAGCTGGTACTCCGGCAAATAAAAGGAGACTAGGCTGCAAAGGATCCAACCTTGGAAAAATACCATGACCTCATCAAGGAGCTCATTAAAGAGTTTGACTCGGTACAAATAGAAAACGTGCCTCGAAGAGATAACGCTCAAGCGGATACGTTGGCCAAATCCAACAAACCCACCAAGGTGTTAAAACGACCTAGCATAGAGTTAATGTGCATAGCAACCTTGAAACAAGGATGGCAAGATTCCGTCAAAAAATACCTGGCAACTTCGGTACTACTCGAAGACCCTACCGAGGCCGCAAAAGTGTGAAAGCGCTCCAGGAGATACGTCCTCATCGGGGATGAATTGTACAGACAAGGGTATACAAGTCCCTTGTAGAGTTGCATAAGTGAACAAGACATTAGAACAGTCCTCGAGGAAGTTCATGAGGGGGCTTGTGGTTCCCACATAGGAACGAACGCCCTCGCCAGAGTGATACTTCACCAAGGTTACTTCTGGCCTACCCTAAGGAAGGATACAAGACAATTTGTCTAAAAATGTGACAAGTGCCAAAGACATGCCAACGTCCAGAGGTTAACCTCAGAGTTAATAACCTCAGCCAATTATCCCTGTCCATTTGCAGTATGGGGCATTGACCTCATCGGGCCGCTCCCAACTGCACCTGGAGCAGTGAAGTTCTGCGTAATTGCAGTAGATTACTTCACTAAATGGGTCGAGGCAGAGCCCGTGGCAACAATTTCAGCAAAAGGCATAAAAAAATTTGTTTGGAAGAACGTCATATGCCGATTCGGCATTCCGAGGGTGATAGTGACCGACAATGGCACCCAGTTTACGGACAAGGGGTTCCAAGAATTCTTGGCTGACCTCAGCATTAAGCTACACTTCGCCACGGTAGGCCATCATCAGAGCAATGGATAGGTAGAGGTATCCAATAGAACCATAAAAGATGGCCTGAAAAAGAGATTGGTGGAGGCAAAGGGAAAATGGCCAAGGGAACTTTCTAGTGTGCTATGGAGCTACCGGACAACACCCCGAAGAGCCACAGGTGAGATGCCTTTTTAACTCATCCTCGGCATAGAGGCCATTATCCCCATTGAGGTAGTCCAGCCATCGGTCAGGGTACAAGTATTCAACAAAGAAGGGAATGACCTCAGATGGAGAACTAAGCTCGACTTAATCAATGAACACCGAGAAGTGGCCGAGCTCAGGAGAAAAGCCTTCCAGCAAAGAGTGGCTATGGCCGCGAACTTACGTGTCAGGAAAAAAGAAATAAAAAAGGGAGACCTCGTTCTCCAAAAGGCTGAGTTTGAACCCCAAAGACCGTCTCACGGAGTACTTCGAGCTAACTGGGAGGGACCTTATCTTGTCCTTGACGAAGTTCGAAAAGGAGTTTACAAGTTTGGCGATCCTGAAGGTCGAGAACTGGAAAACACTTGGCACTCTGATGCCTTAAAGAAGTTCTACGCTTAAAAACTTGTCTGGAAATTTTACAGCTAGAAATTTTTCTAAGTACAAAAAATTTTCAGGACAAATAACTCCACCAAAGGAATCCTACCGAACAAGATGCAGATAAGTACTTGTGAAAATGACATCTTTCCTCCAAAGTTGGTTGATTTTCCCCGAATGGTGCATCGACCGACAACGACTCCTGAAAATAAGTGAAAAATTGACTTAAGGAATTCATCGAAGTTAGCATTTCCCCGAAGATGGTCGATAAAAGGTGCAAAAAGTATCTTACTGAGGGTCCCAGACCGGAAGTGGTCAAGACAACCCTTGGAGACAAAAATTATTGGGGACTTGGCCAAATTTTAAAAGCAGGAAAAGTGTTATTGAGAAGGCCTTATTACAAGGACGAAGATTACAAGAAAAAGACTACAAAAAAGAAGAAGAAGACAAAGTAAAGCCCTAACACATCTAAGGGACCTCGGCGTCGTGAGATGCTCCATCCCCTTTGTCCTTAGCCACTGCCATCGGTGCCGAAAGAGGGGCAAATGGGAGGTTCAGGAACTCGATCTTCGACCAGGTCCAGTGAGGCCCCTCAGGGATGTTTGGCCAAGACTTGATGTCGAGCCAGGCAGAAACCATCTTGGAAGCCAACCTTGGTTGCTTGGTTAGCCTTGTCCAACTCGACCGTCAACTCTTCCACTTCGTTTTCCAGATCGGCCACCTCATTCTCCAACTTCTTCATCTTCTTCTTCTTCTTTGTTTCCTTCTTCAAAGCCTCAACCTCGGCGTGAAGGTCGGCGTTGTCAGTGATGGCTTTCGCCAGGATAGCGGAGTCTTCCTCTTTCTCTTTTTAATAAGCCTCATTCGCCATAGTCAGGTTGACGACCTTCATGCCGAGGTCAGACATTTTTTGGGAAAAATCCTTCAGGGGCTCTTCTTGGCCCTTCAGGAATTTGTCCCGAAGCCTGGCGACCTCCTCCTTGGCTATTCGGCTCAACTCGGCGTTCTTGACGACCGAGTTGGCGCAAAAGACCTTGGCCTTCTCCAAGCGATCTTCAACTCAGGCTCCGACCGAAGACTGTTTCGTTGCCCAAGCTCTAAAGTATCCACTATACCCTAGGAGCTGCAAAAAAGGGAGGAAAACACTTGGTAAAAATCACACAGGGAAAGCCAAACACTTAGAAAAATCATAAAGGGCCTGAAGGATACCTGGGCAGCATGCTCAGACATCTTGGCGGTGAGAACCTCCTCGTTCACGCATTCTTTGGCGACCGCTTTGAATGAAGCCTGAGTGAGAACCCCCTCGCCATCTGAGGGGCCATCTACTGGCAGTCATCGAAGAACAAATTCATGTCCTCCGTGAAAGCCCAAAAAGGCTCCCTTGGGACTTTATCCTTCGGGATATGGGAATCTCGAAGCGCCCGCCTCCGAGCATGCTTCACCATCCATGACGACGGTGCCATTTCCTCTACAAAGTCAAGGCAAAGTTCCGTTAAGACATTGATCCTCAAGTTAGAAAATTGAGAGCACTAAAGATTGTCTAACCGACGAACCAGGCGGCACCTTGGCGACGTCATTGTCAAAGTCCCAAATCTCCTCTACCTCGATAGGGACGTGTTTACCCTTACTTCTTCGGTGCTCCTCAAGATCCTCAGTAGAAGGACCTTCTGCCAAAGAGCCTAGAAGATCCGCCGAAGTAGCGGGACTTCGGGAAATGGAGCTGACGGCAGGCTCCGGTGGCAGAATTGCTTAGACCTCGGGTAGATCCTTGGCCTCTGCAACATCCTCCGGAGGCGGCGGAAGGGGGTCCTTCTTCGCCTTCTTTGCCGAAGACAGAGTGGCCCCAGCTGTTTTTCGCCGCTTCGGGGACCCCTTCTTCGTTTGTTCCCCCTTCTCAGCTTGACCGATGAAGATGGATTTGTAGAACGCGGCCGACTGATCGCCCATCTCTGAAAAAGTAGAAAAATATTAGTGTAAGTCCAAAAGGATACTTATACTAAAAACTAGAAAGAAACTTACTTTCAAAAAGGGCTTCGAAAGAGAGTTTCCCTCGAAGGAGCATCACCAGCCAGGACTTCTTCTCGTCGGCTTCAGGAGCTGGCATGCCGAGGTCCGTGTTATGCTCCTTGAGCACCCCCAGCTCCCAAAGGACCTCATCAGTCATAAGGTCCCATCTAATGGGGAAGGGATACAAGGAGCGAGGTGGGAACTCGGCATCCCAATCAGTGACAGCCCAGATACAGCTGTTGAAGTCCTCAAATCTCGCCGCCAACTCAGGAGTTAGCAACTTTTGGGGTCAATGACGTCCGTCTCCAGCTTTCCCCGAGCCCACCTAGTCGGCATGCCCGACCTTGCCTCTGCCACCTTCAGGAAGAAGAACTTCCTTTTGCCACCCTCGCCAACTATCCTTAGTGCCGAAGGTGAACATATATTTTTTGCTCCCCGATCCACGAAGGTGAACACTATGGTGCGCTAGCTAATCTGCTTTTAACAAGCACAGGGTTTTTGCTCAAGTTCGGCCAAGGTTGACAATCATGTTGAGCTCTATGATAAATGAACATTAATCCAAGTGATCACATGAAGAAACTACCAAAGAATCATTCTTGCTATGTTATGGAAACCCAGTGTTGTGGTGTATGTGTCTCTATGCTTCTCTAATTCCACACATGTGCTAACCCTTTTATCACTTATATATGGATTATATGTTATGATATTTTTGTTGTTCTTGGTGTTTTTTATGTTTTTGGATATAGGTTACAAAAGAAGTTTGGAGGTTTTATGTGTATCAATGTTTTAAACGTTGAATAAGGCACTAGGTGCTGTATGGGTCCCTCATTAAGTACCTATGTACTCATGCCCTCTTTTGCCTATTTTAGGTAAAGAAGTGGAGCACTAAAGGGCTTAAGAACCTCTACAAGAGGTCTTTGTGTAGAGAGGTAAAACTCTCAGTTTTGACTTATGGGAAAGGAAGCATAAAAAGGTTCACTAATCTAGACTAATGATTGTGTTTCTGTGTTATGTAGGCCCTGATGCTGTGGTGGGTGTTGTTGTTTTTGGATCAATCCTAGTATGGGCTAGAACCAAGAGAGTCATGAATAATCTATGGCCTAAGTATCAAGTTAAAGTGAAAGTAGAAGTCTCGGTGGGTCTGGAGAGTGTTTAAACAAGAAGAAGTGCACCATGCAAACAAACTTTTGAAGCATTAAACTTTTGATTCTTTAGGCAATGTACTCCTTTTTGAAATTCTGTCATGTATATAGCTGTATGTGTAAAACAAGAGAACAAGGCTAGAATAAATGTGTGCCTGTACATATTTTTGGGCCTAGTTGGGCAATAGGGCACTAGGAAAAAGAAATATGCATGGTTTGAATCCTTTGGTGTTTTTTTATGATCATGGCTAACTTTGATGAAACTCTAAAAAGGTGAGAACCTACTGTTACATGGATATTTAGCCCCTAAGTAATCTCAAGTGAGTGAAAACCCCCTTGTTGATAAAAATAAATAAACTCTACCAAGACTTCAAAAGCTTGAGATTCGAAATAAAAAATATATTATGTTGGGGTTAAGAATCTTGGGAGTTAGAGTCCAAATCACCATATGAAATCAATTGAGTAACTAAAAGCAACCAGTTGGTAAGAACATAAAGGAAAAAGATTTAGGGTGGGGGTGAGTTAGGCTCTGACATTTGGCCAACCACATGTTCTGATCTACTCAACTTGGGTATAACTCTCCTCCATGGTTCCTATAAATATTCAGGAGGCTCCTACGTAATACAAGATACTGAAGACACCCTCTTTTTCTGCTATTTACTCTTAGTAACTTCACCCTTACATAAGGACTTGGGTGTCGGAGATTCTTCCCCTCGAAAAACACTCTCGGGATCTTTTAACCCATATTCTTCGAGTGCTGTACATAACACTCAAGCAAAGTTCCACCGGAGTTTCAATATGTCCTATATCAAAGATGTCCTCGAGCATCAATATGTTGGCTTTTGGGGGCCAAATAGCGTAGCGGAATTTAACCGAAACCCTCCAAGATCCAAGTGAAACAGGGTAAATCGGGTGTTCGAAAATTTTTCATACCTAATTTTCGGTTGAGATCTCTCACTCAACTGTAGAGTCGAATCACAAAACCTGAAAAGTTGACGTGTTAAGGCTCTCTATGGTATCCACACGAGCCTCTCGGGATCACCACACTTCCACCACATCCCGGCAGATGCATTTCTCTTGCGCTCGCAGTGCTAGCTTGCGTCCTCCAATGAATTGCAAGAGAAGAGTGCGGCTATCTTTTTGGGAGGCTAGGCCAAGGAGACCTGCAAATTTCTCACTAAAAGTTGTATTTATAGTGAGACTCAACTTCCAAGCCTAATGGGTTTCAAAGCCCTAATCCAATTACGATTTAATTTCGGGCTTAATAATGGCTCAACTCTTGGGCCCATTATTAATACGAAATTAAAGTGAAACCATAACCCACATAATTAGCCCATGCACTCTAATGATCCAAATAGCTCTATGTGTGCGACCTAATAGGCTCTTGCACATTGGCAATGATCATAAATCACATTTATAATCATAAGCAATGAGCGGTGTCTAGCAACACATCATTGTTACCCAAGTGACAAGATTGTCGGTGATTCGACTAAACCTTTATGATCATCACCGATATATGCCATTGTCCCTTTGTCCAAGATATCAAGACTAAGCATGAGACATGGAATGTGTCACTCTCATATAGCCCAATCTTTGGTTTCTTGATTACCGAGTAGACTAACTTAAGCTGATGACATTGATATCGTATATCAACTCATCCGAGCATGGCCATGCATTTTCTAAGTCTCACACTATCAAGGGGCCCGAAGATATCACTCCCGTTACATAGGAGGTACAAATTCCATCTTTATCATACAAATCCCTCTGCATGATATGTGACATACCGAATGACCTCCTTCAAGTTCACTCAGTTTCGAGCAACAAAGGAAAATATCAAAGTATGTGACTCACATGTAGGGAACCTTGATGATCTTAGGTCGAAGGACTACATATACCATGATCACTATGAGAATCACTTATGACACTCATATAACGATCCATGAAGTGTTCTCATGGTGGGTCAGTCCAGTACACAAGTTCTCTTTAAGCCCTCGGACGCTTTTCTCACATTGCTCTGACCATTGAAACTTCTATCATTTTCTTGTTAACTTCGTGAAAAGGGATGCAATTACAGAAAATTTGGATACAAATCTTCTATAATAGTCAGCTAACCCCAAAAAGGCTTTTTATTTCTCTAACATTTTAATGTTTCTTTCACTGTAAGATAGCTTTAATCTTTCTTAGATCCACACCCATTCCTTTCCCATTTATTACATGGCCTAAAAATTCTATCTGATTTGTTTAGAAATGGCTCTTATTCAACTTGCCATATAGTTGGCATTTCTTCAACACATCTATCACTGTTCTTAAGTGCTTTTCATGTTCCTCCTTATCCTTTGAGTATACTACCATATCAACTATAAAGATCACAAAAAAGTGGTCTAGATATAGTCTAAATATCCCCAACATCAAGTCCATGAAAAATACTGGACCATTAGTAAGCCCAAAAGGCATTGCTATATATTTAAGATAAGCATATCTTGTCTTGAAAGCAGTCTTAGGAATGTCAACTTCATTCACTTTTAATTGGAAGAATCTTGATCTGAGATCAATCTTTGAGAAGATTATAGCCCCCTTAGTTGATCAAGCTTTTTATAGTCAATGCACAACCTAAGTGTCCGATCCTTCTTTTTTTAATGAATCCTTTCTCAAGGAGTTCATCCAACTGTGTCTTTAATTCATTCATTTCAAGAATTGCCATTTGGTAAGGTGTAGCAGAAATAAGGGTTACACTTGGAGTCAACCTAATCTCAAACTCAATCTCCCTCAAAGGAGGTAAACCTAGCAACTCAGAAGGAAATACCTTTGGGAATTCTTTCACAACAGGAATCTTGTCTAGTTTAGTTTTAGAATTTTTATCATTTAAGCCCATGTATTCTTTTTCAAAAGGTATTGGTATACAATCCATTACCTTTACTTGCCTAATATCACATTTTACTAACTCTTTTTAAAGAATGATCTATTGATCCTGGCAGTATCAATTTTCTACCTTGGTAATCTATAATAAAATTGTTTTCAGTTCACCAGTTCATGCCCAATATCATGAGATAACCAATCATTTCTAGAATTATCAAATCAGCTTTCAATTCTAGCTTATTTAGCCTGATCACACAGTCTTTGACTATCTGAAGTAAAATCATAAGTTTATTTCTAGTTGTTCTAATCATATACATCTAAGGTAAAGTTGTTACCTCTAACTTTAATTCCCTTACTAAGTTAGCTGAAATAATAGATAAGGATGTACTCATATCATAAAGCACTGAAATGAGCTTATCATAAAGGTAAAGGTTACCTGTTAATGCTTCCTTCCTTAGCTTGTTGTGGCTTATAGCCTC
This sequence comes from Aquilaria yunnanensis, assembly GCA_039654915.1. NCBI lineage: Eukaryota > Viridiplantae > Streptophyta > Magnoliopsida > Malvales > Thymelaeaceae > Aquilaria > Aquilaria yunnanensis. Next base: position 69,492,547 of record CM077594.1, read on the forward strand.
TTCTCCAAGGTTGGTCTTTCATTTCCTCTTTGATCCTTCTATCTAATATACTCTCCCAACTGGTGTTGGAACTCTAGTGGGCATGGGTTGACCTGGTCCTTTCTGTGTTAGCTTGGTTGGCCGAGGTGTTGCCACTCATTTTCCTTTGCCTTCTTGGTTTCTTGGCCAAGGAGCCCTAAAATTCCCAACACTCTTCTCTCTTCTTTCTTGACTGCGCAATCTCTGGCCCAGTGGTCTTGAAACCACACTCTAAACATCCCTCAGTTAGGATATAACATGGTTTAAAACCATGATATTTTCCACAGGTTTGGCATTAAGGTCCAAACCTTCGGAGTTTCTTAGGCTTCTTCTATTCTCTTCCCATCTCACCCTTTCCTAGCTTATCCCTGGCTCCTTTTTTACCACTTTGATGTCCCATAGGAGCCTCCATAATGTTCCCTATAGTGGGGTGCTGGAATTCTTGTTCCAATGTCAGAGCCATTTGGATTGCTTCACAGTAAGTCTTAATACCAATGTTTCTGAGTATCTGCCTTCCCTGAGGCCTTACTCCCTTGATTAACCTCTTGTTGCTCAATTCTTCTTACCCATCATACTAAGGAGCACACCTGAGAAGACTCCTAAGTTTGTGCATATACTCCTTGACAAACATGTTTCCTTGCTCCAACAAATCAAACTCCACTTGTTTATGATCTTTGAAAGCCTCGCTCACATAATGTTGTTGGAACACTTGTAGAAATTCAACCAATCTCATAAGTTCTTTCTTCCTTCTGGGATTTCTTCCATTCCTACTCATATGTGCCTTTTGTACTCCACCAAAGTTCTGCATTGCCTTTTAACTTGAAAGTAGCTAATTGCACTTTCTATGTAGCTGCGACTTTCATTTTCTCAAATACCTTTTCTATCTGATAGATCTAGAAATCGGCCTCATCTAGATCACCCCTACCTTTGAACACAAGTGGTTTAACTGCTAGAAAGCCTTCCAATTAGCCTTCTCTTAAACCCTATCTTCTTGATCTTTCTTCTCCCCTCTTAGGGATTTCTAATTTCCCTTTAGAGGTTAGCTCTTTAAAGCTTTCAAAAATTGGCTCTACTATTCCAACATTAATGCCTATTTGCTCCTGTTCTCTATTCTCATTATCTTTCCTAATTTTTTTTCTCAGCCTTCTTCCATTTGGATTCCTTCTTTCATCATCCTATTCCAGTTCCTCATTTGCTTCATATATGCTACCTTGCTATTCTCTTATTACTTCCTTCCCTGGTTTTCTTCATACTCTTTCTTCCTCTGGCTGTTCTTCTTCACATAAAGCACCCCTAGATGCCTGGGCCAGACCACTTGTAAGGGCTTGCATACCTACTACACTTTGTAGAATGGTAGCTTGCATCATTCCTATCATATGTTCCATTCTTTGTTGACCAAGCACGCTAGATCCAGGCTCTATGGTCCTATTAAGAGGTCTTATCCTACTTTTAGCCACCTCAGCATTTTCAAGCTTCAATTGTTTGATCAGCCCTAGTATTAAGGTGTTCCTATCTTTCCCTTTGCCTTTCTATTTCCTTTCCTTTACCTCTAGTCATCATTCTTGCAAAACATAAGAATGGTTGATACTCATAGTGGGTGTTAGCCAACATACCAATCAGGTCCTATATAACCATACCTCTGATACTAACTCTATTAGGGCCCAATTCACCCCTGCCCTAAACCTGTGAAGAAGTTTAAATCAACCAGTTATTTTTAATCACCCATTTATTTTTAATCACTCGGTTGTTTTAATCACCCAGCTATTTTTCATATGGTCAATTAGGTCTTGATAACCAGGATACTCAACCATAAGTTTTAGTTGTTAACAAGGTAAGACTAAAGTGTAGGCAGACTTGTGTATATGCTTGTATGTGTGTGGGTTAGTGTACTTAGGAGGTCCGCTTGTAGCCTAACATACATGCACATTCAAGCATGCACACATACATTCTAGACTACCTTTTTACAACTATGCATGCATTGTTTTCCTTAGCCCAACATATTGTTGGGTTTCGAGAGCCAAACAGCGCAGTAGAATTTAACCGAAACCCTCCAGGATCCAAGTGAAACGGGGTAAACCGGGTGTTCAAAAATATTCATACCTAATTTTCGGTTGAGATCTCTCACTCAACTATAAAGTCGAATCACAAAACCTGAACAGTTGACGTGTTCAAGCTCTTTATGGTATCCACACGAGCCTCTTGAGATCACCACGCTTCCAGCACGTGCTGGCAGATGCGTTTCTCTTGCGCTCGTAGTGCTAGCTTGCATCCTCCAAGGAATTGTAAAAGAAGAGTGCGACTGTCCTTTTGGGAGGCTAGGGCAAGCAGACCTGCGAATTTCTTACTAGAAGTTGTATTTATAGTGAGAGTCAACTTCCAGGCCTAATGGGTTTCAAAGCCCTAACCCAATTAGGATTTAATTTCAGGCTTAATAATGGCTCAACTCCTGCGCCCATTATTAATACGAAATTAAAGTGAAACCATAACCAAATAATCAGCCCATGCACTCTAATGATCCAAATAGCTCTATGTGTGCGACCCAATAGGCTCCTACCACGTTGGCAATGATCATAAATCACATTTATGATCATAAGCAATGAGCGGTGTCTAGCAACACATCATTACTACCCAAGTGACAAGATTGTCGATGATTCGACTAAACCTTTATGGTCATCACCGATATATGCCATTGTCCCTTTGTCCAAGATATCAAGGCTAAGCACGAGACATGGAATGTGTCACTCTCATATAGCCCAATCTCTGGTTTCTTGATTACCAAGTAGACTAACTTAAACTGATGACATTGATATCATATATCAACTCATCCGAGCATGGCCATGCATTTTTCTAAGTCTTACTCTATCAAGGGGCCCGAAGATATCACTCCCGTTACATAGGAGGGACAAATCCCATCTTGATCGTACAAATCCCTCCACATGATCTGTGGCATACCAAATGACCTCCTTCAAGTTCACTCAGTTACGAGCAACAAAGGAAAGTATCAAAGTATGTGACTCACATGTAGGGAACCTTGATGATCTTAGGTTGAAGGACTACATATACCATGATCACTATGAGAATCACTTATGACACTCATATAACGATCGATGTAGTGTTCTCACGGTGGGTCGGTCCAGTACACAAGTTCTTCAACTTGTACCCATATGTAGACTACATATCTCATATTAGTCTCCACATATGCTTGTCATTATGTATTATTGCAACCCGCTCCACAATAATACTAGACCAGGTAGGTTTAAGAATATCATTATTCTAGGGTTACAATTATGTTTGTTAAGTTACGTAGAAACAAAACAACAAACATAATTGCTGGATTAATGCCTTAATAAAATATCATGACTCAATGTGCAAAAAATACAATCATCTCATGATTGGCTTTTGGGCACAACACTAACACCGGGGACCTCCTAACCCCTGTTTTCTGAGTGTTTCAGGCTAGTCCTCCGGAGGAATCCCCGTTTCGGACCTCTCTCTCATACCGGAAGTCCTTCTCGGCCTCACCATGCCTGCCACGCGAAGATGCTGCTTGCCATCATAGGTAATCCACATAGAGCACCTTCTTTTAGGGCTTGCCTACACCTCCGGAAGCTCCTGCTGCATTCTCCATGACACATAGTTGAGATGCTGATGGCACTCATCGCCATCAGAAGGCCATGACCTTGGACAACAAAAGGAACATGAAAAAATTTTGTCTGTTCCATCGGGACCATGGGCATGATACCGAGGATTGCTTCCAGCTGAGGAAGTACATAGAATCCCTGATAAAGTAGGGCCAACTTCGACGTTACCTGCGAATGCCCTGCCCAAACGGGAGGTGGGAAGAGGAAGGGAAAGGAGATGACAAGGAATATGACTCCGACAGACACCGGAACCGAAGTCCCAGAAGACATCTGCCACCTCGGGCAAGAGTAATACAGATGATCACTACAGGACTGCCGTCGGCAGAGAGGAAAATAAAAGCCAGGGAGATCTCGGTGATGGAATACGGAAACCCCTCAAAAAAGCTTGTTCGGAAAGATGGGTCTACCATAATATTCCCTCATGACGATCAACTACTGGTCATGGCGAGGATAGGGACTTGGGACGTCAAGAGAGTACTGCTTGATGATGGTTCTAATGCTGACATCTTGTTCTCTCATCTGCTACCGAGTTTGGGTATCTCAAGGAGCGACCTCAAGCCCGTCACTTCTCCTACTTTAGGAGTGGGACCATCCGAACTCCCCGTCCTTGGATGGATTGATCTTCCCCTAATGTTAAGAGGAATTTCACTGAAGAACAAAGACGAGCTATTTGCCTCCACAATGACAAGGTTTATCGTCATAGATGTCCCTTCATCATATAACGCCATCCTTGGGAGGCAAACACAAGGAAACCTCCACATCCGCTCGGATGTGAAATACATGACTGTCACCTTCGCCATAAAGGATGGAGATGCTGAGATCTTCATCGACCAAGGGTAGGTGAGGAAAGTATTTGTTAGAGCGAGTAACGCCCCGGCGACAAACTGCACACAGACTACGGGAGAGAAGATCAGACTCACAGGAGAGCCAAAGGGAGAAGGAATAGAAGATTCTGAGAAAATAGAAACGGGAGATATAGAACTTGTATCTTTCCTGTTAAGGAAATACCCAAATAGGGAAAAAATTGGCCAAACGCGACAAGGAAAAACTTGTATCTTTCCTGTTAATGAATAAAGATCTGTTTGCCTACTCCCCGAAGGACATGCCTGGGGTAGACCCTTGCATAATTCAACATAGCCTTCAAGTACGCCTAGAGGCAAAACCTGTCCATCAAAAAAAGCAAAGTTTCTCAGCGCACAAAAACAACTTCACCAAAACTGAAGTCCAGCACTTAATAGACGCAGGTGTAATTAGGGAAGTCAAATACCCAAAATGGTTTAGTAATGTGGTTATCGCCACAAAAGAAGGTAGTGACAAGCTCTGAATGTGCATCGACTTCTGAAACGTGAATGACGCTTTCCCTAAGGATTCATATCCTCTGCCGCCAATAGACCAGTTGGTGGACTCGACCACCGAGTATGGTCTCCTGAGTTTCTTCGACGCCTTCAATGGGTATCACCAAATCAGGATGGACCCCAAAGACGAGGAAAAAACCGCCTTCATCACCGAAGTTGGTACATATTGTTATATCAGAATGCCCTTCGGGCTTAAAAAAGCAGGAGCCACCTACCAGAGGCTAATGAACAAGGTCTTCAACGCCTAAATAGGGAGGAACATGGAAGTCTATGTAGATGATATGATAGTTAAGAGCAAAGTGCTTGGCAGTCACATCGCAGACTTGGAGGAAACTTTCTACCAACTGAGAACCTTCAGAATCTACCTTAATCCCAAAAAATGCATCTTCGGCGTAAGCGCGGGTAAGTTCCTCAAATTTATGGTCTCAGAAAGGGGTATCGATGCCAATCTGGAAAAGGTCAAAGCGCTACTAGGATTCTGAACTCCTACCACAATGAAGGATGTGCAAAGGCTCACAGGGAGAATAATGTCCCTTAGCAAGTTTATTTCCAGATATGGGGATCGCTGCCGACCGTTCTTTAAGGTCCTCACCAAGGCAGCAAAAAATGGTGGTGACCTCGGAAACAATATGCGTCCTTGGAACGAAGATTGCCAAAAGGCCTAGGAAGAGCTTAAGGTCTACCTGACTTGTCTACCCACACTCCGGAATCCACGGTGTGGGGAACCCCTCGTACTATACCTCGCAGTCACGGAAAAGGCACTAAGTTCGGTTCTTATGAAGGAAGAGAGGGCGGAACAATGGCTAGTATACTATGTGAGCAAGTCCTTGCATGGCACCAAAGTCAGGTACCCCCTACTACAAAAGGCTATTTACGCCCTGGTGCTTGCAAGCAGAAGACTGCGTCCGTATTTCCAAGGCCACCCCATTATTGTCTGAAGTAACTTACCTCTTCGGGAAATCATGAAGAGGGTAGACAACTCGGGCAGACTTTCCAAATGGTGCATAGAGCTCGGTGAGTATGATATCACCTAAGAACCGAGGAAGGCAATAAAAGCTCAAGCTTTAGCGAATTTCATTGCTGAAGTACCCATTGCCGAAGATGGTCAATCAGACCTTGGTAAAAGTGAACCGGAGTAGACTCTGTTTGTAGATGGGGCCTCCGTCTTCGAGCACCGGGGAGCGGGAGTAATCATTCTTGGCCCCGAGGGTATGGAAGTCATGAGAGCCATCAAATTTGGGTTTAACGTCACAAACAATATGGCAGAGTATGAAGCTCTCATAGTAGGGTTACGCCTTGCTAGAAAAATTGGCGTAAGAAACCGGAAGGCCCACAGCGATTCTCAGCTAGTGGTCAGACAGATGGCAGGTGACTATAGTGCGAACGACCCTACTTTGGCAAAATATCATGAGCTCGTATCAAAGCTCATTCAAGGGTTCGACGTAGTGCACATTGAGAATGTGCCTCACCGAGACAAGATAGCCTGGCCAAATCAAGAAAGTCCACTGAGGTATTGAGCCACCCGAGCATAGCAATAATGAGCATAGCAACCTCAGAAAGAGGATGGAAAAGTTCTATAAAGAGGTATCTTACGACCTCGGAGCTTCCTGATGACCCTCGAGAAGCCGCAAAAGTGTAAAGACGCTCTGGATGATATTTCTTAATTGGGGAAGAATTGTACTGACAGGGGTATGCAAGTCCACTACAAAGGTGTGTCGGCGAAGAGGACACTAGGACAGTTCTCAAAGAAGTCCACGAGGGGGCTTGTGGTTCCCACAATGGAACTGATGCCTTGGCAGGAGTAATACTCTGCCAGGGGTACTTCTGGCCCACCCTAAGAAAGGAAGAGAGGCAGTTTGTCCAGAAATGTGATCATTGCCAAAGACACGCCAATGTCCAGATTTTACCATAGGAATTGATAACCTTGGTCAACTACCCCTGTCCCTTTGCAGTATGGGGCATTGACCTCATTGTGCCAATCCTGATAGCACCTGGATGAGTGAAGTTCTGCGTGGTTGCAGTGGATTACTTCACTAAATGGGTCCCTGTAAAGCCCCTGGCAACCATTTCGGCAAAGGACATACAAAAATTTGTCTGGAAGAGCATTGTATGTAGATTTGGCATACCAAGGGTGATAGTGGCCGACAATGGTTCCCAGTTTATTCACTAGGGATTCCAACAATTCATCACCAACCTCGGGATAAAAATGCACTTCGCCCCGGTAGCTCATCCTCAGAGCAACGGACAAGTAAAGGTATCTAACAGAACCATAAAAGATGGTATGAAAAAGAGATTGGGGGAAACAAAGGGAAAATGGCAAAGGGAACTTCCCAGTGTGCTATGGAGCTATCGGACAACACCCCGAAGGGCCACGGGTGATAGACCTTTCTCGCTCGTCTTCGGCATAGAGGCCATTATTCCTGTCGAGGTAGTCTAGCCATCAGTCAGGGTACAAGTGTTCGACGAGGAAGGGAATAACCTCTGATTAAGGACTAAGCTCTACCTAATTGACGAACACAGAGAAGTGGCTGAACTTAGAAGAAAAGCCTTTCAACAAAGGGTGGCCACAGCTACGAACTTGCGCATTAGGCAAAAAGGAATAAGGAAGGGAGACCTCATTCTCCGTAAGGCCGAGTTCGAACCCCAAAGGTTGTCCCACGGGGTACTTCGGGCGAACTGGGAAGGGCCTTATTTGGTCCTTGACAAGGTTTGAAACAAAGTCTATAAGCTTAGCGATACCGAAGGTGGAGACCTGAAGAATACATGGCACGCAGACGGCTTGAAGAAATTCTACACTTAGAATTTTGATAAGAAATTGTACAAGTTAGAAATTTTTTCTAAGTGCAAACAATTTTCAAGAAAATAACTCCACCCAAGAGTTCTCGCCAAATAAAGTTCAAGTATGTACTTGCAAAAATCATGTATTCCTTCCGAAATTGATTGGGTCATTTTCCCAAAAAAGTGCGTCCACCAAATACGGCTGATGAAAATAGGCCAAACTTTGCCAAAGGGTTTTTGTCAAAAGTTAGCGTTTCCCCGAAGACAGTCGACAAAAAGAGCGAAAAATATCTTCCCAAGGGCCTTAGACCGAAAGTGGTCGAAACAACTCTTGGAAACAAAGATTATTGCTCAAGGACATGACCAAATTTTAAAGGAAGGAAAAATGTCATTGAGAATGCCTTATTACAAGAAGAAGATTACAAAGAAAAAGAAGAAGACAAAGTAAAAGCCCTAAAACATCTAAAGGACCCCAAAGTAAAGGCCCGAAAGCATCTAAAGGACCCTGGCGTCATGAAATGCTCCATCCCCAGTATCCTTAGTCGCTGCCTTCGGTGCCGGAGGAGGGGCAAATGGCAGGTTGAGGAGCTCAATCTTTGACCAGGTCTAGCGAGGCCCCTCAGGAATGTGTAAGGCAGCCAAGAAGGAAAGGTTGAGGTTTGGGTATTTCGTTAGAACTTGGTAACGAGCCAGACAGAAGCCATCTAGGAAGGCAACCTTAGTCGCCTGAACGGCCTTGTCTTTCTCGATAGACAAGTCTTCCACTTAATTCTGCAGATCAGCAACCTCATTCTCCATGTTTCTTAGTCTTCTTCTTCTTCTTTGTCTCCTTCTTCAGGGCCTCGACCTCGACCTAAAGTTCGGCGTTGTCAACAAGGGCCTTTGCCAGAAGAGCAGAGTCTTCCTCTTTCTCCTTTCGATAGGCCTCGTTAGCCGAGGTCTGACTCACGACCTTAGCGCCGAGGTCAGACATCTTCTGGAAAAAATCCTTCAGGAGCTCCTCTTGGCCCTTTAAGAGTTCCGCCCAGAGTTTGGCAGCCTCCCCCTTGGCTATTCTGCTCAACTTGGTGTTCTTGACAACCGAGTTAGCGCAGAACACCTTGGTGATAGCCGAAGGACTATCCCCTCTCCCAGTGCGTACTTCCTGCCGTTTGTATGATCAGGAAGCCTGGCGTCACCCGAAAGAGACACCATCACTGACCTCGGAAGGAATGAAGACAAGCACCCCAAAGTTGGAACTTCTTCAAGAACGCCAGGGATCGCAAAGATGGTGCCGGCTCCCTCGGGGGACCGAACGGATCACCTTCAGATGCAGAGAATTAGCTATCGTAAATAGAAGGGAATCTCCCCAAAGGTGGAACCTTCGAACAAGGGAACCCCCTAAAAGCACGAGCATAACTCCCGAAGAAGGGCGACCGTGTCAAAAGAACGACCTCGCCCAAGGGACCTCGGGAGTACGGCATGAGCATTTAATTAGCATCTAACATGCCGCGCTACATGTCTCCTCAAACGGTGATTTGACACGCCGACGCCGTCCAGGTCTTGTCATGACTTGTCTCGGTTCAAGACTCAAGGAGCCTGTCACCGACTACTCGCCCCCTACGCCCAGAAACTCAGAGAACATCCGACCGAACACGTGTCGTCATCTGAACGGGCTGGGCTTCTCTATAAATACCAGGGAACAGACCCTGGCAAACGGTTCGACTCCTCCTCCTCAAGAAAATACAGGCAAGCCCACTAAAAACTCTAGTGCTTCCCCCTTACCTTCTTAGGAAACTAAGTTGGGAGTCGGAGGCTCCTCCCCGGAAAAGCACCCCGGGGACCTCCTAACCCTCTTCTCTGAGCTTTTCAGGCATATTCCCCTGGGAAACCTCACCTCCAGACGCTCTCCCTCACAGGAAGTCCTCCCGGAAGTCACCATGCCTTCCAGTGAAGATGTCTTAGGGCATCATTTGGCGCCGTCTGTAGGAACCCATCCTCGGGTCACTGTCGTTGTGACTCAGCGTTCTAAGGACAAGGGACTCCCGAGGTCCCCGTCCGCGCCTTAAGTCCAACCGGCCACTGAGCAAGCCCTTCCAGGGACTTCCACGCCTGAGGAAGAGCGTCCTCTAGTCATAACCATGAGCTTTCTGTGCAACTTTCGATGTTCTGTTGTAGCTGAAATGACACAACAGATAGACCGAAGGTGGCCGCAACAAGCTCAAGCCCAAAGGCCTCCTTCGCCAGCACACCGTCGGGAAAAAAGTCCCAAACCAACCCATCGTAGTTCGGGATGCGGAGACCCACGAGAGGAGTCTTCAATGGAAAACATGCCCCTCGGGGTACGGCTCGCGGGACAAGCAGGGTCAAGACGACCCAAAATCACACATAGGAGGAGCCAGTCACCTGAGGCGAGGTCCCCATCCCCTCAGCGCCGAACTCATTCTCCGAAGAGGCACTGACAATCTCCCCTCCCAGAAGAAGAACCTAGCGCCACGATCTTTATGGGGAAGATATTGGTGAGCTTGGACAGAGTGGAGAAACAGGTGGCCCGCAAACCCGTCTGGGCTAGGCTGTCTAGAACCTTTAGTGGGGATGAGTCCACATCCACCCAAGGTGCAGTTGAGGTAGCCATGGCAGGTGACTTCAGAGTACCTCGGCTGGAAACTTATGATGGCCGTACTGATCCACAGGCCCATCTGACCAAGTACAGACGCAGCATGATGATGCACGGTGCCGACGACGCTACCTTGTGCAAATGTTTCGAGGTCACTCTCACTGGGCCAGCAACAACCTAGTATAATTCATTAGCCCCAGGAACCATCACGGAGTTCCAGGAGTTATCCACAGCCTTCACGCAGCAATTTATCGGAAGTCGGCCGACGGCTAAGATGCCGGTTCAGATGTTCGACATAGCGCAAAGAATTGGAGAGACCATCCGTGACTATGTCGAGAGATTTAACAGAGAGGCCTTGAGTGTCCTAGACTTTCGGCCCGAAGTACACATCCTCGCGATGACACGGGGCCTTCGGAGGGACTCGCAGCTGTTTTACGAATTCTCCAAGGACCCTCCAGACACGCTCGGTGAATTTTACCGAAGGGCCGAACAGCACATGACAGCTTAAGAACTGAGAATGGGCGGACCGAAGTCCGATCACACCCGGGCCGAAGGATCCAGCCAGCAAACCCGATATCCCACCAAACAGGCAGGCCGACCTCGGAGAATGTGAGGAAGGAAACTCTCCATTTTCACACCCCTGAACACCACAAGGACCAACATCCTCATGACAATGGAAAGGCAGGGAACTCAGGTTCAGCGGCCACGGGCGATGACCGCCGACAACAGAAAGAATATGAAGAAGTTATGCCAGTTTCATCGCGACCACAGCCACGACACCGAACACTACTTCCAATTGAAAAAGTATGTAGAGTCGCTGATAAAACAGGGCCAACTTCAGCGTTATCTGCGCATGCCTTCCCCGAAAGGGAGAAAAGAGGAGGAAGGAAAGGCAGAAGATGAGGACTACGACTTTGACAGGCGGAGAAACCGAAGTCCGAAAAGGCGCCCCCCACCTCCAGCGGGAATCATACAAACAATTACGACGGGACTGCCATCCTTGGAAAGAAAGAGGAAGGCCAGAGAAATAGCAGTCATGGAGTATCAAAGTCCAACAAAAAAGCTGGCCCGAAAGGATGGTTCCACCATCATTTTTCTCCATGACGACCCATTATTGATCATGGCGAGAATAGGAAACTGCGACGTCAAGAGAGTGCTGCTTGACGACGGATCAAATGCCAACATCCTGTTTTCACAATTGCTGCCGAGGTTGGGTGTATCTAGCAGCGACCTCAAGCCCGTCACCTCGCCTACCTTCAGGGTAGGTCCGTCCGAACTGCCCGTCCTCGGATGGATCGATCTCCCTTTGATGCTAAAAGGAACTTCGGTGATTGGGACAGTAGAGTTGTACGCTTCCACAATGGCAAGGTTCATCGTTATGGATGTCCCTTCATCGTACAACGCCATCCTTGGAAGACAGACACAGGGAAACCTGCACATTCTCCTTGATGTCAAGTATTTAACCGTCCCTTTCACCGCCAAGGATGGAGATGCGGAAATCTTCATAGATCAAGGCGAAGTAAGGAAGGTGTTCGTCAAAACACGAAAGGCTCCAGGAAACAACTTCACGCAAGCTGTGGAAGCAAAAGCACCAAAAAAGGGCGAGGTAGAAAATCCCGCGAAGGCGGAAATGGAAGAAGTAGAACTTGTCCCAGGCCAAAATACCCGAATAGGGAAAAACTTGCCCGGAGGTGACAAGGAAAAACTTGTATATTTTCTACTGACAAATAAAGATCTGTTTGCCTACTCGCCAAAACACATGCTAGGGGTAAACCCTGACATAATTCAACATAGCCTCAAAGTAAGTCCGGAGGCAAAACCTGTCCGGCAAAAGAAGCGAGGCATCTCAGTTCATAAAAGTAACTTTGTCAAAACCGAAGTCCAACGACTGTTAGAAGCCGATGTCATCAGGGAGGTCAAGTACCCTGAATGGTTAAGCAATGTGGTAGTTGCCACAAAAGAAGGAAGCGGCAAACTCTGGATGTGCATTGACTTCAGAAACTTGAACGATGCTTGCTCGAAAGATTCATACCCTCTCCCACCGATAGACCAATTGGTAGACTCTATTGGGTTTCGGGAGCCAAATAGCGCAGCGGAATTTAACCGAAACCCTCCAAGATCCAAGTGAAACGGGGTAAACCGGGTGTTCGAAAATTTCATACCTAATTTTCGGTTGAGATCTCTCACTCAACTATAGAGTCGAATCACAAAACCTGAACAGTGACGTGTTCAGGCTCTCTATGGTATCCACACGAGCCTCTCGGGATCACCACGCTTCCACCACGTCTCGGCAGATGCGTTTCTCTTGCGCTCGCAGTGCTAGCTTGCGTCCTCCAAGGAATTGCAAGAGAAGAGTACAGCTGTCCTTTTGGGAGGCTAGGGCAAGGAGACCTGCGAATTTCTCACTTAAAAGTTGTATTTATAGTGAGACTCAACTTCCAGGCCTAATGGGTTTCAAAGGCCTAATCCAATTAGGATTTAATTTCGGGCTTAATAATGGCTCAACTCCTTGGCCCATTATTAATACGAAATTAAAGTGAAACCTTAAGCCAAATAATTAGCCCATGCACTCTAATTATCCAAATAGCTCTATGTGTGTGACCCAATAGGCTCTTGCCATGTTGGCAATGATCATAAATCACATTTATGATCATAAGCAATGAGCGGTGTCTAGCAACACATCATTGCTACCCAAGTGACAAGATTGTCGGTGAATCGACTAAACCTTTATGATCATCACCGATATATGCCATTGTCCCTTTGTCCAAGATATCAAGACTAAGCACAAGACATGGAATGTGTCACTCTCGTATAGCCCAATCTTTGGTTTCTTGATTACCGAGTAGACCAACTTAAACTGACGACATTGATATCATATATCAACTCATCGGAGCATGGCCATGCATTTTCTAAGTCTCACTCTATCAAGGGGCCCAAAGATATCACTCCCATTACATAGGAGGGACAAATCCCATCTTGATCATACAAATCCCTCCGCATGATATGTGACATACCCAATGACCTCCTTCAAGTTCACTCAGTTACGAGAAACAAAGGAAAGTATCAAAGTATGTGACTCACATGTAGGGAACCTTGCTGATCTTAGGTCGAAGGACTACATATACCATGATCACTATGAGAATCACTTATGACACTCATATAACGATCCATGAAGTGTTCTCATGGTGGGTCGGTCCAGTACACAAGTTCTCCAACTTGTACCCATATGTAGACTACATATCTCATATTAGTCTCCACATATGGTAGTCATTATGTATTATTGCAACCCGCTCAACAATAATACTAGACTAGGGACGTTTAAGAATATCATTATTCTAGGGTTACAATTATGTTTATTACGTTACGCAGAAACAAAACAAGAAACAAAATTGCTGGATTAATGCCTCAATAAAATATCATGACTCAAGGTGCAAAAATACAATCATCTCATGATTGGCTTTTTGGGCACAATACTAACAATCTCCCACTTGCACTAAAAGCCAATCATCCATGTATCTAATACCGATGGACCTAGAATGGCTATCATGCTTCTGCTGCGTAAGGGGGTTTGTCAGTGGATCAGCAATGTTGCTGTCTGTTGAAGTCCTGCATATCCTTACATCACCCCTCTCGATGATCTCCCTGATGAGATGATAACGTTGAAGTATGTGTTTTGATCATTGGTGAGATCGAGGTTCCTTAGCCTGTGCGATTGCTCCATTGTTGTCACAATAGAGCTCTATCGGGTCAACAATGCTTGGAACCACTCAAAGTTCAGTGATGAACTTCTTGATCCAAACTACCTCCTTCGCAGCATCAGAGGCGGCAATGTACTCAAATTCCGTTGTAGAGTCAGCTACTGTCTCTTGCTTTGAACTCTTCCAGCTTACAGCACCACCACCAATACAAAACACATAACCAGATTGCGATCTAAAATCATCCTTATCAAATTGGAAGCTTGCATCAGTGTAACCCCTTACAACGAGTTGATCTTCACCTCCAAAGACCAAGAATGCATCCTTAGTTCTTCGTAAGTACTTAAGGATGTTCTTAACAGCTGTCTAGTGACTTTCACCGGGGTTCGAGTGGTACCTACTCGTCATGCTCAAAGCATTTGAGACATCGGCATGAGTACATATCATGGCATACATGATAGATCCAATTGATGAGGCATATGGAATCTTACTCATGCGCTCTCTCTCCTCGGTTGTACTCGGACACTGAGATCTAGAAAGAGTGATACCATGTGACATGGGCAAGAATCCTTTCTTCGAATCTTGCATGCTAAACCTCTTTAGCACCTTGTCAATATATGTACTTTGACTTAGGCCAAGAAGCTTTCTAGATCTATCTCTATAGATCCTGATGCCTAACACATAGGCTGCTTCACCCAAGTCCTTCATAGAGAAACATTTCCCTAGCCAAGTCTTCACAGACTGTAGCTCAGGAATGTCATTCCCGATGAGTAGTATGTCATCTACATACAACAGCAAGAAGACAATAGCGCTCCCACTAACCTTCTTGTAGACACAAGGTTCATCTTCATTTTTGATAAAACCAAACTCTTTGATTGCATCATCAAAATGAAGATTCCAACTTTGAGAAGCTTGCTTCAGTCCATAAATGGACCTTTGCAATTTGCACACTTTATTGGCATTCCCAGGAGTGACAAAACCCTCAGGTTGTGTCATGTACACATCCTCAAGTAGCTTTCCATTTAGGAATGCAGTTTTGACATCCATTTGCCATATCTCATAATCATAGTGTGCAGCAATAGCAAACAAAATTCGGATGGATTTAAGCATAGCAACTGGTGAAAAAGTTTCATCATAGTCAATACCATGAATTTGCTTGAAACCTTTTGTGACCAATCCTCCCTTAAAGGTAATCACATTACCATCCATGTCAGTTTTCTTCTTGAAAACCTATTTGCACCCTATGGGTTTTACCCCTTCAGGTGGGTCAACCAAAGTCCATACTTGGTTTTCATACATGGATTCCATCTCGGATTTCATGGCCATTAGCCACTTCTCAGAGTCAGGCCCCGACATAGCTTGTTGGTAGGTTGTGGGCTCATCTTGATCCATGAGCATCACATCACAGGTGTGAGTCACGAGAAATCCATATCTCTCGGGCTCACGCCGAATCCTACCAGTCCTACATGGGCTTTGTGCTACAGGAACAGACTCTTGAACCACAACATCTTGTGGTGTCTGTTCAGGTTCCATTTCAGGTTCGATGTCTTCTTGTTGTTCTTGAATTTCTTCAAGTTCTACTTTCCTCCCACTAGTTCCTTTAGAGATAAACTCTTTCTCCAAAAAGACACCAGTTCGAGCAACAAACACTTTTTGCTCAGAGGGATTGTAGAAATAGTAACCCTTTGTTTCTTTGGGATACCCAACAAAAATACATTTTTGAGATTTGGGCCCTAGTTTGTTAGAGGATTGACATTTTACATAAGCGTCACAGCCCCAAATCTTCATAAAAGACAAATTGGGATGCCTCGCACTCCATATCTCATATGGTGTCTTTTGAACCGATTTAGATGGAACTCGGTTTAGTGTAAAAGCGGCTGTCTCTAGAGCATGTCCCCAAAAGGAGTTTGGAAGGTCAGCTTGACTCATCATGGAGCGAACCATGTCTAACAGAGTTCGATTTCTCCTTTCAGAAACACCATTCCATTGAGGTGTACCTGGTGGAGTGAGTTGTGATATTATACCACACTCCTTCAGATAGTCAAGGAATTCTCGATCCAAGTACTCTCCACCTCGATCTGATCGAAGCACTTTGATACTCTTCCCAAGTTGATTCTCTACTTCATTCTTGAATTCTTTGAAATTTTCAAAGGATTCTGACTTGTGTCTCATAAGATACACATAGCCATATCTGCTGAAGTCATCAGTGAAAGTAATGAAGTATTGGAAACCTCCTCTAACTTGTGTAGACATAGGGCCACATACATCACTATGTATGAGTCCTAGTAAGTCATTAGCCCTTTCACTTTGCCCTGTGAATGGGGCTTTGGTCATCTTGCCCAACAAACATGACTCACATGTCTCATATGATTCAAAATCACATGAGTCCAAGAGTCCATCCTTATGGAGCTTGGATATGCGGGTCTCATTTATATGGCCCAAGCGACAGTGCCAGAGATAGGTCGAGTTTGAATCATTTAATCTGACCTTCTTGGTATTCACATTATAGATTGGATCTTCAAGGTCTAGAACATAAAACCCATTGCTAAGTTGAGCACTACCATAAAAGATTTCATTCAAATAAATAGAACAACATTTGTCCTTTATTATAAATGAAAAACCTTTCTTGTCCAAACAAGAAACAGAAATCAAATTTCTACTAATAGTAGGCACAAAGTAGAAGTTGTCTAATTCTAAAACTAATCCACTAGGTAAAGTGAGAACATAAGTCCCTACGGCTAAGGCACCAACCCTTGCTCCATTTCCAACCCGTAGGTCCACTTCACCTCGGGCCAATCTTCTACTTCTACTTAGATCCTGCACATTTGCACAAATGTGAGATCCACATCCAGTATCCAATACCCAAGATGAGGAAGTAGAAAAGTTAGCCTCTATAACAAAAATACCTGAAGTGGAAGTCTTACTTCCCTTTTCCTTAGCAAGTTCTTCAAGATAGAGCTTACAGTTGCGCTTCCAGTGTCCAGGTTGCTTACAATGGAAGCACTCCCCTTCCTTTGCCACACCACCCTTTGGTTTCAATGCAGCTGAAGAAGAACTAGCATTGGACTTTCCATTAGCTTTATCCTTCTTCTTGTTGGCTTTTCCTTTTCCCTTGCCCTTTTGAACCATCAAAATGGGCTTAGCGTTCTTAAGGTTTTGCTCAGCAGTTCTCAACATGTTGAGCAATTCAGGGAGGGACTTGTCAAGGTCATTCATGTTATAGTTCATGACGAACTGACTGTAGCTTTCAGGCAACGATTGCAAGACTACATCAATAGCCAACTCTTTTTGAAGAGCAAATCCCAAATTCTCAAGATTCTCAATGTACCCAATCATCTTGAGCACATGAGGACCCACGGGACATCCCTCAGACATCTTGCACTGAAACATGCCTTAGAGGTCTCAAACCTCTCATGCCTAGCTTGCTCTTGGAAAAGCATTTTGAGATGTTCGATCATATCGAATGCCCCCATGTTCTCATGTTGCTTCTGAAGCTCAGATTCCATGGTAATAAGCATGAGGCATGCAACATCCAAAGCATCATCAGAATGCCTCTTGTGAGCATCCCTTTCAGCTCTTGGAGCAGTGGCAGCAGGCTCATTCGGAATGGGCTGCTCTAGGACATATGCCTTTCTCTCTTGTTTGAGGACTATCCTCAAGTTTCGGTACCATTTGAGAAAGTTGGTCCCATTCAGTTTTTCCTTCTCAAGGATCGATCGCAATGAAAGTGTCGATGTGTTTTGTGCCATGGTTATCTACAACAGTAAATATGCAGTGTAAGAGTCATGTATTTTAATTCATTTAATAAGGACTTTTATTAAATGATACTCCCACTATTTTCCTCAAAATAATAACCCTCGATATTATTTCGGAACACCTTGGCGCTAAGGTATTCTAGTGGGCCAAGATCCATATTTGACCACAACCTGAGTTAGCTTTGGCTTTTCTCTCAAGTTACAGCTATTTAGGTAGGCAACTCCTTGCCAATTGCATCTTATGCAACTCTTGGATAGTTGGGTGAACAACACTTGTCCAAGCTCATCTCATGAACTTAAGCCCAACTCTATGCCTCTAAGTCCCTAATCCTATTAGGGTGACTTAGTTAAGTCGAACCCAAAGTTAGCAGTTTGGATATCACTATTATCCCATCGCGCCTTACCAAGATGAACATAGGTGCTTTGCTTTGGCAAACCCACCTAATGTTGATCAAAGTCTTGACGAGTGCCAACATTTGGAAGGCATCACATTTAATGACTTAATATTTGTTTGAGGGATTTTGTCTTTTGATCTCACCAATTTGTTATCTCCGGTTGTTTTATACATGCATCACATACAAATATAAAACATGCATCTCATGCTTACAAGAAATAAACGTGACATGGTTGTAGCCCAAACTATGCGATATTCTCAAGCCAATGAGAATATCATAAAAGCCTAAGAAAAGAAAAGAGTCTTCACAAGCTCCTTCTCTTCCTTTCTTGGCTGCCCTTTTGTTGTCACCTCCTTGGACATACCTCCTTGCATGATCCTTGGACATACCACCTTGGATGAGCCCATAATGCACCATTAGATCAATAATAGAAACCTCAAGTTACATTCGAGGGGAGTAAGGTCAGAAGTGAATGTACAATGAGAGTGATAAGAAAAGGCACGACTCGCAGGCCGTATTTACAAGTACAACCAATCAAGGGCTATAACCATGAACCATGCTTCAAACACCAATCAGCATATCATGTCAAATATCATTCAACAAAGATGCATGCCAATTGTCGCGTGTTGATTAACCAGGTTTTATTTATGTGGCGCTTCGCATACGGCGGTCCCGCTTGCGGACGGGGTCAAGGGGAGCCGCCCTTGCGGGGGGCCTGGGGGGCAATGCCGCCCGGCGCAAAAAATTGTCTTACAATTGCTTAGCCTGAAATCCTCTATTTCGAGAAAATAGGCACCCGAGACTCCTCCATTCGAGCCACCAAAAATACCTTACTTTCGGTGCCCGAACAGGCCGATTCCGAACAAACCTAGGGTTTTTGCAACTATTGCAAGAATCCTAATCCATATAGGTATCTCATACCTATCACTTTCGGGTTAATCTGATTAACCAATTTGTTTCGTTCCTTCATATATCTCATATGTTCATTACGAATTCTGATTTCATGCATCATGAATCAGTCTAATTAATCATGGCCGAAAACCAATCGACCACATAGCATCATGCGATTCAACACTCAATCCCGATTTAGGGTTTCACCAGTAGCTCTGATACCACTGTTGGGTTTCGGGAGCCAAACAGCGCAGCGGAATCTAACCGAAACCCTCCAGGATCCAAGTGAAACGGGGTAAACTGGGTGTTCGAAAATTTCATACCTAATTTTCGGTTGAGATCTCTCACTCAACTGTAGAGTCGAATCACAAAACCTGAACAGTTGACGTGTTCAGGCTCTCTATGGTATCCACACGAGCCTCTCGGGATCACCACGCTTCCACCACGTCCCGGCAGATGCGTTTCTCTTGCGCTCGTAGTGCTAGCTTGCGTCCTCCAAGGAATTGCAAGAGAAGAGTGCGGCTGTCCTTTTGGGAGGCTAGGGCAAGGAGACCTGCGAATTTCTCACTTAAAAGTTGTATTTATAGTGAGACTCAACTTCCAGGCCTAATGGGTTTCAAAGCCCTAATCCAATTAGGATTTAATTTCGGGCTTAATAATGGCTCAACTCCTTGGCCCATTATTAATACGAAATTAAAGTGAAACCTTAAGCCAAATAATTAGCCCATGCACTCTAATGATCCAAATAGCTCTATGTGTGCGACCCAATAGGCTCTTGCCATGTTGGCAATGATCATAAATCACATTTATGATCATAAGTAATGAGCGGTGTCTAGCAACACATCATTGCTACCCAAGTGACAAGATTGTCGGTGAATCGACTAAACCTTTATGATCATCACCGATATATGCCATTGTCCCTTTGTCCAAGATATCAAGACTAAGCACAAGACATGGAATGTGTCACTCTCGTATAGCCCAATCTTTGGTTTCTTGATTACCGAGTAGACCAACTTAAACTGACGACATTGATATCATATATCAACTCATCGGAGCATGGCCATGCATTTTCTAAGTCTCACTCTATCAAGGGGCCCAAAGATATCACTCCCGTTACATAGGAGGGACAAATCCCATCTTGATCATACAAATCCCTCCGCATGATATGTGACATACCCAATGACCTCCTTCAAGTTCACTCAGTTACGAGAAACAAAGGAAAGTATCAAAGTATGTGACTCACATGTAGGGGACCTTGCTGATCTTAGGTCGAAGGACTACATATACCATGATCACTATGAGAATCACTTATGACACTCATATAACGATCCATGAAGTGTTCTCATGGTGGGTCGGTCCAGTACACAAGTTCTACAACTTGTACCCATATGTAGACTACATATCTCATATTAGTCTCCACATATGCTAGTCATTATGTATTAGTGCAACCCGCTCCACAATAATACTAGACTAGGGACGTTTAAGAATATCATTATTCTAGGGTTACAATTATGTTTATTACGTTACGCAGAAAGAAAACAACAAACAAAATTGCTGGATTAATGCCTCAATAAAATATCATGACTCAATGTGCAAAAATACAATCATCTCATGATTGGCTTTTTGGGCACAATACTAACAGACTCAACTGCCGAGTACGGGCTCCTAACTTTCTTAAACGCCTTCAGTGGGTATCATCAAATAAGGATGGACCCTGAAGATGAAGAAAAAACCACCTTCATCACCGAAGGAGGAACATACTACTACATCAGGAAGCCCTTCGGGTCCAGAAACGCAGGAGACACCTACCAGAGGTTGATGATGTTAGTGTTGTGCCCAAAAAGCCAATCATGAGATGATTGTATTTTTGCAAATTGAGTCATGATATTTTATTGAGGCATTAATCCAGCAATTTTGTTTGTTGTTTTGTTTCTGCGTAACATAATAAACATAATTGTAACCCTAGAATAATGATATTCTTAAACGTCCCTAGTCTAGTATTATTGTGGAGCGGGTTGCAATAATACATAATGACTAGCATATGTGGAGACTAATATGAGATATGTAGTCTACATATGGGTACAAGTTGGAGAACTTGTGTACTGGGCCGACCCACCATGAGAACACTTCATGGATCGTTATATGAGTGTCATAAGTGATTCTCATAGTGATCATGGTATATGTAGTCCTTCGACCTAAGATCATCAAGGTTCCCTACATGTGAGTCACATACTTTGATACTTTCCTTTGTTGCTCGTAACTGAGTGAACTTGAAGGAGGTCATTGGGTATGTCACATATCATGCGGAGGGATTTGCATGATCAAGATGGGATTTGTCCCTCCTATGTAACGGGAGTGATATCTTTGGGCCCCTTGATAGAGTGAGACTTAGAAAATGCATGGCCATGCTCCGATGAGTTGATATATGATATCAATGTCATCAGTTTAAGTTAGTCTACTCGGTAATCAAGAAACCAAAGATTGGGCTATACGAGAGTGACACATTCCATGTCTCGTGCTTAGTCTTGATATCTTGGACAAAGGGACAATGGCATATATCGGTGATGATCATAAAGGTTTAGTCGATTCACCGACAATCTTGTCACTTGGGTAGCAATGATGTGTTGCTAGACACCGCTCATTGCTTATGATCATAAATGTGATTTATGATCATTGCCAACATGGCAAGAGCCTATTGGGTCGCACACGTAGAGCTATTTGGATCATTAGAGTGCATGGGCTAATTATTTGGGTTATGGTTTCACTTTAATTTCGTATTAATAATGGGCCAAGGAGTTGAGCCATTATTAAGCCCGAAATTAAATCCTAATTGGATTAGGGCTTTGAAACCCATTAGGCCTGGAAGTTGAGTCTCACTATAAATACAACTTTTAAGTGAGAAATTCGCAGGTCTCCTTGCCCTAGCCTCCCAAAAGGACAGCCACACTCTTCTCTTGCAATTCCTTGGAGGACGCAAGCTAGCACTGCGAGCGCAAGAGAAACGCATCTGCCGGGACGTGGTGGAAGCGTGGTGATCCCGAGAGGCTCGTGTGGATACCATAGAGAGCCTGAACACGTCAACTGTTCAGGTTTTGTGATTCGACTCTACAGTTGAGTGAGAGATCTCAACCGAAAATTAGGTATGAAATTTTCGAACACCCGGTTTACCCCGTTTCACTTGGATCCTGGAGGGTTTCGGTTAAATTCCGCTGCGCTGTTTGGCTCCCGAAACCCAACAGATGAGCAAGGTCTTCAACGACCAAATAGGGAGAAACATGGAAGTATATGTGGAAGACATGATAGTCAAAAGCAAACTGCCTGGCGACCACGTCGCAGATCTAAAGGAAACTTTCCACCAGCTCAGAGCCTTCGGGATCCGCCTTAATCCCGACAAGTGCATCTTCGGAGTAACCTCGGGAAAGTTCCTTGGGTACATGGTATCAGAAAGAGGCATTGATGCCAACCGAGAAAAAATTAAGGCTCTGCTCGAGTTCCGAACTCCTTTTCCTTCAAAGGAAGCCTCTGACACGTCCTTTCACAGACGTCATGAAGCCGCCTCAATAGGCGCTCTGACATGCTGACGCCATCAAAATCACATCATGGCCCATCTCAGCACAAGGTTCAAGGCAACCTGCTACCAGCTATCTGTCCCCTACGCCCAGAAACTCAGGGAACATCCGACCGAACACGTGTCGCTATCTGAACGGGCTAGGCACTCCTATAAATACCAGGAAATAAATACTTGGCAGGAGGTTGGTTGGCAAAATGTCTGACTCCCAGACTCTGAGAAAATCACCAGGTGAGACTCTTCAGCCCTTTGTGCTATTTCCTCTGCCTTTCTCAGCCACCACTGACTTGGGCATCGGAGGCTCCCCCCCCCGGAAACACATCCGGGGGCCTCCTGACCCTTTATTTCTGGACTTTCAGGCACTCTCCCAGGGGCGAACCATACTCCAGGCGTTCTTCCTCCTAGAAGTCTCTCCACCAGTCACCATGACTCTAAACGATGAGGCCCCCGGCCATCATTTGGCGCCGTCTATGGGAACCCGCTCTGAGATCGCCGTTGTTGAAACTCGGCGTTCTAAGGACAAGGGACTTCCGAGGTCTCCGTCCGCGCCTGAGACACACCCGGTTGCTGAGCAAACACTCCCAGGGACTTCTGCGTCCGAGGAAGACCGCCCTCTAGTAATCACTATGAGCTTTATGATGGAGTTTCAGCGTTCGGTCGTGGCTGAAATGACACAGCAGATAGACCAAAGATGGTCACAGCAGACACAGGCCCAAAGACCTGCCTCACCTGCACGCCCTCGGGATAAAAGTCAGAGGTCCACTCATCGCAGTTCGGGAAGCGGAGAACTGTGCGAAGAATCGTCCACCGAGAATACGCCCCTCGGGAAACGGCCTGTGGGGCAGAAGAGGTCTGAGCGACCGAGGGTCTTGCAGCAAAGAAGTTCGCTGCTTGAGGCGAGGTCCCTGTCCTCTCAGCGCCGAACCCGCTCCCCGAAGAGGCGCCGACAATCTCCCTTCCTTGAAGAAGGGCCTAGTGCCACAGTGCTTATGGAGAGGATATTAGCACGGCTGGAAAGGGTGGAGAAACAAATGGCCAGAAAACCCGTTTGAGCCAGACTTTCGGGAACATTCTGCGAAGATGACTCCCCATTCAATCAGGCCGTTGTTGAGGCAGCAATGCCAGGTGACTTCAGAGTACCTCGGTTGGAGATTTATGATGGCCGTACTGATCCACAGGCCCATCTGACGAAGTACAGACGCAGCATGATAATGCACGGTGCTGATGACGCCACCATGTGCAAGTGCTTCGAAGTCACCCTCACAGGACCAGCAACTGCATGGTACAATTCATTGCCTTCAGGGACCATCATTGAGTTCCAGGAGTTGTCCACGGCCTTTACGCAGCAGTTCATCGGGAGTCGACCTACTGCGAAGATGCCTGTCCAGATGTTCGACATAGAGCAGAGGAACGGAGAAACCATCCGAGACTATGTCGAAAGATTCAACAGGGAGGCTCTGAGCGTCCCAGACTTTCGGCCCGAAATCTGCATTCTTGCCATGATACGGGGCCTTCGGCGAGACTCACAGCTGTTATACGAGTTCTCAAAAGACCCCCCGGAGACCCTCGGAGAATTTTACCGAAGGGCGGAACAGCACATGACCGCCGAGGAACTAAGAATGGCTGGGCCGAAGTCCGATTACCACCGCGCCGAAGGGTCCAATCAACAAGCTCGGCATCCGACTGAACAGGCAGGATGACCTCGGAGGATGCGGGGAAGGAAACCCCAAAGTTTCACACGACTGAGCACTACACGAACCAACATCCTCATGGCGCTGGAAAGGCAAGGGACGCAGATTCGGCGGCCAAGGGCCATGACCGCCGACAATAAGAAGAATGCAAAGAAGTTCTGCCAGTTTCATCGCGACCACGGTCATGACACCGAAGACTGCTTCCAGCTGAAGAAGTACGTAGAGTCACTGATAAAGCAGGGCCAACTTCAGAAATACCTGCGGATGCCATCCCCGAAAGGCAGAAAAGTGGAGGAAGAAAGGGCCGAAGATGAGGACTATGACTCCGACAGGCGGAGAAACCGAAGTCCCAAAAGGCGCCCTGCACCTCCGATAGGGGTTATCCAAACAATCACAATGGGGCTCCCATCCTCGGAAAGAAAGCGGAAGGCCAGAGAAATTGCAGTCATGGAATATCAAAATCCAGCAAAAAAGCTGGCCCGCAAAGATGGATCCACCATCATTTTCCCCCACGACGATCCGCTGCTGATCATGGCGAGGATAGCGAACTGGGACGTCAAAAGGGTGCTACTTGATGACGGATCAAATGCGGACGTCCTATTCTCGCACTTACTGCAGAGCTTGGGCATCTCCAGCAGCGACCTTAAGCCAGTCAACTCGCCAACCTTAGGGGTCGGACCATCAGAACTGCCCGTTCTCGGATGGAACGACCTCCCACTGATGATGAAAGGGACTTCGGTAGATGGAGCAGCTGAGTTGTACGCCTCCACAATGGCGAGGTTCATCGTCATGGATGTCCCGTCCTCGTACAATGCCATCCTTGGGAGGTAGACACAGGGAAACCCGCACATTCGCCCTGATGTGAAGTACTTGACTGTCACATTCGCCACCAAGGATGGAGATGCAGAGATCTTCATAGACCAGGCCGAGGTAAGAAAGGTGTTTGTGAAAGCACGAAAGGCTCCGGCGAGCAACTTCGCACAAACAATGGAGGCAAAGGCGCCAGAAAAAGGCAAAGAAGAAGATCTCGCAAAAGCAGAAATAGAAACAATAGAACTTATCCTAGGACAATCTACCCGAATAGGGAAGAGCCTGGCCGAAGGTGAGAAGGAAAACCTTGTATCCTTTCTGCTGAAAAATAAAGATCTGTTTGCCTACTCGCCGAAAGATATGCCACGGGTAAATTCTGGCATAATACAGCATAGCCTCAAAGTAAGCCTGAAAGCAAAACCTGTCCGGCAAAAGAAACGAAGCATCTCAGCCCACAAGAGCAACTTTGTCAAAACCGAGGTCCAGCGTCTGTTAGACGCCAAATTCATCAGGGAAGTGAAATACCCCGAATGGTTAAGCAATGTGGTGATTGCCACAAAAGAAGGCAGCAGCAAACTTTGGATGTGCATCGACTTCAGAAACTTGAACGATGCTTGCCCGGAAGACTCATACCCTCTTCCGCCAATAGAGCAACTAGTAGACTCAACTACCGAATACGGGCTCCTAAGTTTCCTAGACGCCTTCAGTGGCTACCATCAAATAAGGATGGACCCCGAAGATGAAGAAAAAACCGGCTTCATCACCGAGGGAGGAACATACTGCTATGTCAGGATGCCCTTCGGGCTCAAAAATGCAGGAGCCACCTACCAAAGGTTGATGAACAAGGTCTTTAAAGACCAAATGGGGAGAAACATGGAGATGTATGTTGATGATATGATAGTCAAGAGCAAGTTGCCTAGCTATCACGTTGCAGATCTAGAGGAAACCTTCCAAAAGCTCAGAGCCTTCGGGATTCGGCTCAATCCTGAAAAGTGCAGCTTCGGGGTAACCTCGGGAAAATTCCTTGGGTACATGGTATCCGAGAGAGGCATTGATGCTAACCACGAGAAGATTAAGGCGCTGCTTGAGTTCCGAACTCCTTCCACAGTCAAAGACGTGCAGAGGCTCACCGGAAGAATAACCTCTCTGAGCAGATTTATTTCCAGGTACGGAGATAGGTGTCGACCTTTCTTGAAAGTCCTCACAAAGGCAGCAAAAACGGAAGGTGACCTCGGAAGTAATGATCACCCTTGGGGTGAAGATTGCCAAAAGGCCTGGGAAGAACTCAAAGTCTACCTGGCTAGCTTGCCGACTCTGCGACAACCTCGGGAGGGAGAGCCCCTCGTTTTGTACCTCGCCGTCACGGAGAAAGCTGTAAGCTCGGTCCTCGTGAAAGAAGAAGGGCCAAAGCAATGGCCAGTCTATTACGTCAGCAAATCCCTGCATGGCGCCAAAATCAGGTACCCTCTGCTTCAAAAAACTATATACGCCTTGGTGCTTGCAGGGAGAAGGCTGCGACCATACTTTCAGGCTCACCCCATCATCGTCCGAAGTAGTCTACCACTACGGGATGTTATGAAGAAAGTTGATCATTCGGGAAGGCTCTCCTAGTGGTGCATAGAGCTTGGCGAACATGAAATCATATGTGAGCCTCGGAAGGCCATAAAAGCCCAAGCACTGGCAGATTTTATCGTCGAAATACCCACCACTAAGGAAAGCCATTTGGATCTGAACGGAGGTGAGCCAGAATGGGCCTTGCATGTTGACGGAGCCTCGGGATCCGAACACCAGGGAGCTGGAGTAATTATCAGAGGACCCGAAGGCATAGAGGTAAAGAAGGCTATCAAGTTCAGCTTCAGTGTCACTAACAATGTAGCAGAGTATGAAGCCCTCAGAGGGGGATTACGCTTGGCCAGAAGGATTGGAGTGAGAAACTTAAAGGCTCACAGTGATTCCCAGCTGGTAGTTCGGCAGACGGCAGGAGATTATGGGGTGAAGGACCCAATCTTGGCAAAATACCACGAGCTGGTAGCAAAGCTCATCCAAGAGTTTGACGCCGTACGGATCGAAAATGTACCTCGGCGGAATAACACTGAGGCTGATTGCTTGGCGAAGTCAAAAATATACACCGAGGTGCTAGATCACCCGAGCATCTCACTGCTAAGCATAGCGACCTCAGGAAAAGGATGGAAAGATCCCATAAAAAGATACCTCGCAGAAAATGTGCTCCCCCAAGACCCCGGCGACGCTGCAAGACTGCGAAGACGCTCCGGCCGATTCTTCCTGATTGGCGAAGAGTTATACCGACAGGGATATGCAAACCCGCTGCAAAGATGCGTGGATGAAGAGGATACTAAAATGGTCCTTGAAGAAGTCCACGAAGGCATGTGTGGTTCACATATTGGAACTGATGCCCTTGCAGTAGTGATACTTTGCCAAGGATACTTCTGGCCTACCCTGAGAAAGGATGCAAGGCAGTTCGTCCGAAAATGCGGTAGTTGCCAGAAACACGGGAACATCCAGAGGGCACCCTCGGAAATGGTAACTTCGGCTGACTACCCCTGGCCCTTCGCAGTCTGGGGTATAGACCTTATTGGGCCACTCCCCTCAGCGCCCGGAGGCATGAAATTCTCCGTGGTAGCAGTAGACTATTTCTCCAAATGGGTCGAGGCAGAACCCCTAGCAACTATCTCGGCAAAAGAAGTGCAAAAGTTCATCTGGAAGAACACAGTATGCAGATTCGACATACCGAGGGTGCTAGTGGCTGATAATGGATCCCAATTCATAGACAAAGGATTCCAGGATTTTATCAGCGACCTCGGAATAAAGATGCACTTCGCCCCAGTAGCTCACCCCCAAAGCAACGGGCAGGTGGAAGTATCTAACAGGACCATAAAAGATGGCCTGAAAAAGAGACTGGGGGAAGCAAAAGGGAAATGGCCAGGAGAACTCCAAAGCGTATTATTGAGTTACCGAACGACGCCCCGAAGAGCCACAGGGGAGACTCCCTTCTCACTCGTCTTCGGAACAGAGGCCATCATCCCTATCGAGATAGTTAGACCATCAGTACGGGTGCAAGTATTTGATGAAGGTGGAAACGACCTCGGCCTAAGAACGAAGCTTGACCTCGTCGGCGAACATAGAGAAATAGCTGAGCTGAGAAGAAAAGCTTTCCAGCAAAGAGTGGCCGTGGCCATAAATTTGCGAGCAAGGCCAAAGGAAATCAGGAAAGGAGACCTCGTTCTCCGAAAGGCTGACTTTGCGCCCCGAAGGCCATCCCATGGAGTACTTCGCGCAAACTGGGAAGGACCTTATCTGGTCCTCGCCCAAGTACGAAAAGGCGTGTACAAACTTGGCGATGCCGAAGGCGTAGAATTGAAAAACACTTGGCACTCAGATGCTTTGAGAAAATTCTACGCCTAAGCTTGAGTGAAGGAATCATACTGTAAGAAAAATATTCTAAGTACAGAAGTGCCTTGAGAAAAATTTCTTAAGTACAGAATTGTACAGAATTCCACGAAGATGCTCGCCACAAGCGCAGATATGACTTTCCAAAGTCCCTTGAGGCATCACGCTCGGGAAAGATGGGAAAATCTCTCAGCGGTACTCGCCGAAATAGGCGCAGATATGACTTTCCGAAGTCCCTTGAGCCATCACGCTCGGGAAAGATGGGAAAATCTCTCAGCGGTACTCGCCGAAATAAGCGCAGAGACAGTTTTCCAAAGTCCCTTTAGCCATCACGCTCGGGAAAAATGGAAAACAAAAATCTCGCAAAAGGTTTCCTAAGTCTCTTGAGCAAACATGCTCGGGACAAGGGGAAATGAAAAATTTTGACTAAAGGGTTTCCGAAGTCCCTCGAGCGAATGTGTTCAGGACAAAATGAAGATACAAAATCCTGCAAAAAGACTTTTGAGCGAACAAGCTCAGCCAGTGGAAAATTTTCTTTCACACTTAGTCAACTTTCTTTGCTCGTAGGTTTTCCGAAGCCTCTTGAGCAAATGTGTTCGGGGCAATGGGAATAAAGAAACTTGCAAAAGCACTTAGCCAAAAAAGATCTTCATTTACAAATGATCAGGCTTACAAAGAAGAAGTGCCTGAAGAAGGAACACCAAAATGAAGAAGAAAAAAGGAAAAGGCCTAAGGGTTCTTGGTGTCCCAGGAGCCACCAGCCTCTGTGCCCTTTTCCACCACCTTCGGCGCCGGAATAGTAGAAGGCAGGTTCAGATGCTCGATCTTGGACTAGGACCACCGAGGCCCCTCGGGAATGTTGAGAGCTTCCAAAAAAGAGAGGTCCAGACTTAGGAACCTCTCAAGGACTTGGTGCCGAGCAAGGTAGAATCCGTCTTGGAAGGCGAGCTTGGTCATTTGGTCAGATTTGTCCTTCTCAACCTCAAGGTCCTCGAGCTCGTCCTTCAAGTCTGCAACCTCCTTCTTCAGCGCCTTCACCCTCTTCTTCGCATCGGGCTCCTTCTTCAAAGATTGGACCTCAGCTTCAAGAGCCTTTTTCTCGCTCACCAACGACTGAATCAGATTGTCAGAATCAGACTTATCTTTGAGAAGGTCTTGGTTGGCGGCGAGCATCCCCGCCATTTGGTCGCCGAGGTTAGCAATCTTCAGAGGGGAGTTCTTCTCAAGATCTTCCTTCTCTTTCTGGAACTCCTCCCGAAGGGCAACAACTTCTTTCTTCGCAGCATCTGACAGCTGCTGGTTCTTGGCGATCAATGCCGAGCGCGTGTCCTTAGCTTTCTTTAAGGTCTCCAAGGCCGAAGCTCGGAACGCCGCCTGCCTGGCCACCCGAACTCGGAGAAAGCCGGTGTACCCCAGCAGCTGCAAAAAGATGAACGCAAGGTCAGTAAGAGCCAGGCACTAAGGAAAAAATTGAAGGGAAAAAGGTGTGAAGAACATACCTGAGCAGCATGCTCGGTGACTTTTGCGGCGAGGGTGTCATCGTCCGGATGGGCCGCCGCAATAGCCTTGAAGGAGGCCTCTGTAAGCACCCCCTTCGAAATTTGCTTTGCCATTTCAGGACAGTCCTCGGAGTACAAGTTCATGTCCTCCGTGAAAGTCCAGAAAGGCTCCTTGGGTATCTTCCCTTGCGGGACTTTGGCGTCGCGAAGGGCGCGCGCCTTCGCGTGTTCTGCTGCCCAGTTCGGGGTAAGTAACTCCCCTGCATGGCGAAAATGAGAAGCGGGTCAGAGACAAAGGAAAATTCAGAAAAACAAAAAGGGCCATACTTGTTCTGAAAACAACAGACCTGGCGGCACTTCGAACACGGTGTCCTCGGAATCCTGAGACTCCTCGGTCGAAATCTCCTTGCCCTTCCTCTTGCGCCGCTCCTCGGCAGAAGGGGCTTCTTCCACAGCCTCCAGAAGGGCCTGTAACTCCGAAGGGCTCTGCTGAGGAACGTCGGCGGAAGGAACCTCGGCAGCGGCACGGACTTCGGCAGCTGCCTCAGGCGCCGGAATCTCAGCTGTCCCAGGCTCCTCGGCAGCCTCCTCGGAAATTTCCTCCAAAGGAACTTGGGCAGTTTTCTTTGCCCGTTTCGCCGAAGGCCCCGCGCTAGTAGACTTCCGCCTTCGGGAAGCCGCCTTCTTTGTCTGATCGCCCTTCTCCACCTGGCCGGAGAAAAGGGACTTGTAAAATGCAGCAGTGACGTCGCCCATCTCTGAAAAAGAAAAAAGACATCAGCGTAAGTCCGAGGGAAAAACAACAAGGGAGTAGAAGATAACTCACTTTCGACAAACGTTTCGAAAGAAATTTCCTCCTTAAGAAGCTTGACCAACCAGGAATCCTTCCTGGCGATGGCAGGAGCTGGCATCTCGAGGTCGGTCTCATGCTCCTTAACCACCTTTAACTCCCGGAGGACCTCTTCGGTCATCAACCTCCAGTTGATAGGGAAGGGGTATAGAGAGCGCGGCGCGACCTCGGGAGACCAGTCAGAGACGGCACGGATGCGGCCGTCGAAGTCCGCGAAAGTGGAAGCCAACTCTGGAGTCAGCAACAACCTCGGATCAACTACGTCCACATCTAACCTTCCCTGAGCCCATTTGGTCGGAACATACGACCAGGACTCCTCCATCTTCAGGAAGAAGAATTTTTGTTGCCACCCCCGCCAGCTGTCCTTGGTGGCGAAGGTGAACATGAATTTTTTGCTCCCGGATCCCCGAGGTAGCATAAAATAGAAGCCACCCTTCGGGACCACAAAGAGCTTGTAGTACTGCATGAAGAGTATAAAATGGGGTTTTATCCCGAAGACGCCACACATACAGAGGAAGGCGTTAAAATAGCAGAACGAGTTCGGGGGAAGCTGGTTCACAGCAATGCCATGAAATTGGCAGAACTCGCAAACCATCTTCGGGGGAGGATACCGAAGTCCGGCCTTCAGCTAGGCTCGGAAAACGGTAATCTCGTAACTATGGTTTGAAAAAGCATAATGGCTAGAGCGAGGCAGCCTAGTAACGGCGTAAGAGGGAAGAAAGAACTTTTTCTTCCACCCCTCTAATTTTGCAGGGGTGGTGCAACAAGGATGGGCTAAAAGAGGCTGCCAGCTCTCAGGGATAGGCATTTTCGACATGAAAACGAGTTCGGAAAAGGCCAGAAAACAGTTTCCGGAAAAAACTCAAAAGAACTGAGGAATCAAAACACTCTGGAAAACAAAAAACCACCAAAAGATTGGCCAAAGTCTGAGGACGCCGTCGTGAAAGTTGGCTGAAAAAAGCTCTGATTAAGGTAGCTCCGCCACAGAAAGCAAGAAAGTACGAAAATAGGGGGAAAGCAGAGGAAAAAGCAGAAGTAAAAGCAAATGGGACTTATGATGGAATGGGCTATTTATAGGCCAAAGGTTGGTAACCGAAACGTCGTCATAAGTACCCTTTCGGAGGTGAACCGTCGCTGTAACTGCCCTCTGCACCTGAAAAGGCGCGCCCTCTGTAACTGACGCGACTTTCCTCCAATGGCAAAGCACCACGTGTCAATAGCCACGCCAGAACAGGGGACACGTCTTCTGACATCCCTAAAAAGCTGGGGCGTGCCGCTTAGACTGACACGCTTGGCCAACAGATGCGACGTTACACAGACCTGCAAGAAGAAAAAAGCAGGTTACCTCGAGGACACCAAGAGACAGGCTATGGCCAAACAGCCCATGATCTTCGGGCAAGAGGTGTATCTTCGGCACAGGCTCCACCTCGAAGACACCAAAGAACAGGCCAAGGCCGAAGAGCCCATGACCTTTGGGCAAGAGGTGGATCCTCGGAACAGGTTAAGCTTCCTAAGAGACTCCCAAGAACAACCTCGGAAAGAGATGCAAAACCGAAGTCTTCACTTCGGCTTTCCAAAGGGGGGCATGTGATAGCCAAAGTCTATCGCCTCTATCTGGCCGAACTCCCTGCCACAAGAAGGCCAGAAGAGACTGGCGCAACCCAAGAATAGGTGGAATCATACACCTCGGGAGATAGCCGAAGAGCTCCGAGCCCGGCATGCCAGGAAACTTGAGGATACTACTAGCCCCCCAAGGTTATGAACAGATCGCCTTCGGAAAAGAGGCACCAGTTATTGCGGGCCGAACATGATTTCCCCGAAGGCGGAACTCCCTGAAGCTGGGATCCCCCGAACTAAGGGCGTGTTTCCCGAAGAGGCACCGTCCGTACCAAAGGACGACCTCTCCCAGGGACCTCGGGAGTACGGCAGGAGCATTTAAGGAAGCATTTAAGGAAGCCTCTGACACGTCCTTTCACAGACGTCATGAAGTCGCCTCAATAGGCGCTCTGACATGCTGACGCCATCAAAATCACATCATGGCCCCTCTCAGCACAAGGCTCAAGCCAACCTGCTACCAGCTATCTGTCCCCTACGCCCAGAAACTCAGGGAACATCCGACCGAACAAGTGTCGCGATCTGAACGGGCTAGGCACTCCTATAAATACCAGGAAATAAATACATGGCAGAAGGTTGGTTGGCAAAATGTCTGACTCCCAGACTCTGAGAAAATCACCAGGCGAGACTCTTCAGCCCTTTGTGCTATTTCCTCTGCCTTTCTCAGCCACCACTGACTTGGGCGTCGGAGGCTCCCCCCCCGGAAACACATCCGGGGGCCTCCTGACCCTTTATTTCTGGAATTTCAGGCACTCTCCCAGGGGCGAACCATTCTGCAGGCGTTCTTCCTCCTAGAAGTCTCTCCACCAGTCACCATGACTCTAAACGATGAGGCCCCCGGCCATCACACCCCCTTTGAGATCTCCTGAGCCATTTGCTGGCAGTCTCCGAAGTACAAATTCATGTCCTCCGTAAACATCTAGAAAGGCTCGTTCGGGACCTTCCTCTTCGGGATATGGGCATCCCGAAGGGCCCGCTTTCGGGCGTGCTCGGCCACCCAACCCGGAGATGATATCTCCCCTGCATGGAAAAAATAAAAAATTGGTCAAGGCAAGAAAATCTCAAAGCCCACAAAAAAGGAAGGCGCCACAGTTTGTTAGAAAAACAAACCTGCTGGCACCTCGGCGACGTCGTCATCGGAAGCCCGAGCCTCCTCGGTAGAAATCCACTTGCCCTTGCTTTTACATCGCTCTTCGGCAAAAGGGGCCTCTACCAAAGCATCCAGAAGAGTCACCGAAGGAGTGGGACTCTGAGCAGTGAGGTCAGCAACGACCTCGGCCGGCAGGACAGCAGCAGCCTCGGGCTCTTCGCCCACCTCCTCGGGAATCTTTGGGATAGGAGGGGGCGCATCTTTCTTCGCCCGTTTGGCCACAAATGGCCCAGCCCCAGATGTTTTCCGTCTTCGGGAGACGGCCTTCTTCGTCTGCTCACCTTTCTCGGATTGCCCGAGGAAAAGCAATTTGTAGAAGGCAACAGTGCCGTCGCCCATCTCTGAAAAGGGAAAAAGACATCAGTGTGAGTCCAGGGTGAAAATATATAAAAGGGATATGGAGATAACTTACTTTCATAAAAAATTTCGTAAGACTTTTCCTTCTGAAGAAGCTTCACCAGCCAGGAGTCTTTCCCGGCAATGGCAGGAGCCGGCATCCCGAGGTCCGTCTTCTGTTCCTTTACCACCTTTAGCTCCCGAAGGACCTCTTCGGTCATCAACTTCCAGTTAATGGGAAAGGGGCAAAGAGGGCGCGAAGGGACCTCGGAATCCCAGTCGGAGACTGCTCGGATCCGTCTGTCGAAGTCCGCGAAGATAGGTGCCAACTCGGGAGTCAGCAATATCCTCGGGTCAACAACGTCCATCTCCAGCTTTCCCCGAGCCCATTTTGTCGGAACATGCGACCAGGCCTCCTCCTTCTTCAGAAAAAAGAACTTTTGTTGCCAGCCTCGCCAGCTGTCCTTGTTGGCAAAGGTGAACTTATATTTTTTGCTCCCTGATCCCCGAGGTAGCATAAAGTACAAGCCACCCTTCGGGACCACGAAGAGCTTATAGTACTGCAGAAAAAGAATGAAGTGGGGTTTTATTTTGAAAACACCAGACATACAAAGAAAGGTGTTGAAGTAGCAGTACGAGTTCGGTGGAAGTTTGTTTACGACAATGCCATGGAAATCGCAAAACTCGCAAACCATCTTCGGCGGAGGGAACCGAAGTCCGGTCTTCAGCTGGGCTCAGAAAACGGTAACCTCATCACTACGGTTTGAAAAACTGAATTGGTCAGAACGTGGCAACCTCATAGTGGCATAGGAGGGAAGGAAGAACTTCTTATTCCATTTCTCTAATTTTGCAGGAGTGGTGCAACAAGGGTGAGAAAGAATAGGCTGCCAGCTCTCGGGGATAGGCATGATTGGCTGAAAAACGAGTTATGAAAAAGGCAAAAACTGAGTTCGGAAAAGCTTGAAAAAGAAAAAATCAGAGGACTCTGGAGATCAAAAACCCACTGAATGATTTGCCAAAATCTGGATTTGAAAACGCCATCGTGAAAGGTGGCAGGAAAAAACCCCGTTAAACAGCACCGCCGCGAAAAGCAAGGAAGAAGGCAGGAGCACTTGAAAGACAGAGGAAAGCAAAAGAAGAAGCAAAAGGGGTTATGAAGGAACAAAAGTATATATAGGCCGAGGGGGGATAAGCGAAACGGTGTCATAAATGCTGCGCGAAGGCAAGGTGTCGCCATTACTGCTTACTAAGCATAAAAAGGCATGCCCGCTGTAAGCGATGCAACCCCAACCAATAAAAAGCTGCCACGTGTCAGCCATCACGCCAAAAGGGGGACACGCCTTCTGACAGACGGCATGCCGCTCCAGACTGACACGTCTGGTTATGAGACGCGATGTTTCACAGACCTACAAAAGTAAAGAAGTAGGTTACCCCGGGGACACCAAAAGACGGGCTATGTTTGAACAACCCGTGTCTTCAGAAAAAAGGTGCACCTTCGGCAAGAATGCTATACCCAAGGCCCCAAAGTACTCCCTTTGAAAGCTGCCAAACCGAAGTTCCCACTTCGGCTTTCTAGAGGGGGGCTTGCGATAGCCGAAGGACTATCCCCTCTCCTAGTGCGTACTTCCTGCCGTTTGTATGATCAGGAAGCCTGGCATCACCTGAAAGAGACACCAGCACTGACCTCATAAGGAACGAAGCCAAGCACCCCAAAGTTGGAACTTCGGCAAGAACGCCAGGGATCGCAAAGATGGTGCCGGCTCCCTCAGGGGACCGAACGGATCACCTTCGAATGCAGAGAATTAGCTATCGCAAACAGAAGGGAATCTCCCCGAAGGTGGAACCTCCGAACAAGGGAACCCCCCAAAACCACGAGCATAACTCCCAAAGAAGGGCGACCGTGTCAAAAGAATGACCTCGTCCAGAGGACCTCGGGAGTACGGCATAAGCATTTAAGGAGCCTCTGACATGTCGCGCTACATGTCACCTCAAACGGTGATGTGACACGCCAACGCCATCCAGGTCTTGTCACGACCTGTCTCGGTTCAAGACTCAAGGAGCCTGTCACCGGCTACTCGTCCCCTACGCCCAGAAACTCAGAGAACATCTGACCGAACACATGTCGTCATCTGAACGGGCTGGGCTTGTCTATAAATACCAGGGAACAGACCCTGGCAAACGAGTCGACTCCTCCTCGAGAAAATACAGGCAAGCCCACTAAAAACTCTAGGGCTTCCCCCTTACCTTCTCAGGAAACTGACTTGGGCGTCGGAGGCTCCTCCCCGGAAAAGCACCCCGGGGACCTCCTAACCCTCTTCTCTGAGCTTTTCAGGCATATTCCCCTGGGAAACCCCACCTCCAGACGCTCTCCCTCACAGGAAGTCCTCCCGGAAGTCACCATGCCTTCTAGTGAAGATGTCTTAGGGCATCACTTGGCCTTCTCCAGACACTCTTTGGCCCAAGCACGAACCGAAGATTGTTTTGCTGCCCAAGCTCTGAAGTATCCACTATACCCCAAGAGCTACAAAAAATGGGGGAGGACACTTGGTAAAACTCGCACAAGGAAAGCCAAACACTTAGCAAAAATTGGGAGAAAAAATAAAGGGCCTGAAGAGTACCTGGGCAGCATGTTTGGACATTTTTGCGGTAAGGACCTCCACCTTCACGCACTCGTCGGGACCTGATTTGAAGGAAGCCTGGGTGAGCACCCCCCTCGCCATTTGGGGAGCCATTTGCTGGCAGTCGTTGGAGAACAAATTCATGTCCTCCGTAAAAGCCCAGAAAAGCTCCCTCGGGACTTTATCCTTCGGGATATGGGAGTCCCGAAGAGCCCGCCTTCGGGCATGCTCCACCATCGATGACGAGGGTGCCATTTCCTCTACAACGTCTAGACACGGTTCCATTAAGACATTGTTCTTTAGCCATATATATATAAGATTAAGAGTGCTGAAAATGTCTAAGGAACAAACCTGGAGGCACCTCGGCAACGTCATCGTCGAAGTCCCATACCTCCTCTACCCTGGTAGGGATGTGTTTGCCCTTGCTCCATTTGCGCTCCTCGAGCTCTTCAGCATAAGGGCCTCTTGCTGAAGAACCCAAGAGCTCCGCCGAAGTAGTGGGACTCCGGAGGGTGGAACCAATGGCCACCTCCGACGACAGCTCAGGCTGGTCCCCGACCTTCACAACGTCTTTCGAGGGTGGGGGAAAAAGGTCCTTCTTCACCCTCTTAGCTGAAGACGGCCGGCTCCCAGACATTTTGCACCTCTTTGAGGCCCCCTTCTTCGTCTGTTCCCTCTTCTCAGCTTGGCTAAGAAAAAGGGATTTGTAGAAAGTGGCTGACTGGTCACCCATCTCTGAAAAAGGAAGAAAACATCAGTGTAAGTCCAGACAGATACTTATACTAAAAATTTGGAAAGGAACTTACTTTCAAAAAGGGCTTCATAAGTGAGCTCCCCCCGAAGGAGCATCACGAGCCAGGACTTCTTCCCGTCAATGGCAAGAGCTGGCATACCGAGGTCCGTCTTGTGCTCCTAAACCACCCCTAGCTCCCGAAGAACCTCCTCGGTCATGAGACTCCATTTGATGGGGAAGGGATATAGGGAGCGTGGGGGGACCTAGGCATCCCAGTCGGTGACAGCTCGGATACGGCTATCGAAATCCTCAAACCTCACTGCCAACTCAGGAGTTAGCAACTTCTTGGGATCAATGACGTCCATCTCCAACTTTCCCCGAGCCCACCT
This sequence comes from Aquilaria yunnanensis, assembly GCA_039654915.1. NCBI lineage: Eukaryota > Viridiplantae > Streptophyta > Magnoliopsida > Malvales > Thymelaeaceae > Aquilaria > Aquilaria yunnanensis. The sequence continues at coordinate 69,530,337 of CM077594.1, forward strand.
AGTCGGTATATGCGACCATGCCTCTGCCACTTTAAGGAAGAAGAACTTATTTTGCCACCCTCGCCAACTATCTTTAGTGTCGAAGGTGAACATGTATTTTTTGCTCCCAGATCCCCGAGGTAGCATGAAATAGAAGCCATCCTTCAGGACCGTATAGAGCTTGTAGTACTGCATGAACATGATAAAGTGGGGTTCTATTTTGAAAACCCCACACATGTAGAGAAAAATGTTGAAGTAACAGTAAGAGTTGGGTGGAAGCTGATTCACGGCTATGCAATGGAATTGGCAAAAGTCGCAAATCATCTTCAGCGGAGGAAACCGAAGTCCGGCCTTCAGTTGGTCCCGAAAAATGGTAACCTCATCACTCTTGTTAAAAAACATGAAATGACCGTGATGAGGTAATCTGGTGGCGGCATAAAAGGGAAGAACGAACTTGGTCATCCACTTTGCTAATTTTTCCGAAGTGGAGAAATAGGGGTGAGACATGAGAGGTTGCCGGCTCTCAGGAATAGCTTGGACAGACATGAGGGGGATAGGAGAAGACATGTTCGACAAAAGAAAATGACTTCGGAAAAAAGAATCAGGGGACTTCGGGGACTACAAAAAATAGAAACCGAAGAGACTGAAGGACCTACGGAAGGAAAACCCACCAAAACATTTGCCGATGTCAGGATTAGAAGACGCCATCATAAATGGTTTCTGGAAACGCTCCACCGCTAATACCACCGCAAAAGAAAGGGAAGAGCTCGAAAACAGACGAGAGCAAGGTAGAAGCAAAAGAGAGCAAGCGAGGGTTATGACGGAAGAAAGGTTTATATAGACTGAAGAAAGGTAGCCCAATCGTTGTCATAATTGCTCTATCAAGGCGAATCATCGCCGTAATTGCTTCTCGAAGGTGAAAAGATGCGGCTGGCATAACCGATGCGACCACCCCCAATCGCCGTATGCCACATGTCATCCACTGCGTGAAATGAGGACACGCTTTCTGACACCACAAAAACCCAGGCACGCCTATCCAAGCTGACACTCTTGGTTACGAGACGCGACGGTCCACTGACCTGCAACAGAAAAAGTAAAAATGAAGAGACTACGCAGCTTGAGAACACCAAGGGACTAACCAAAGGACAAGTAGTGACGTCCCACTCTGAGTCCTGTAAGGTGCCCCCAGAAAGTCTACAAGCCAAAGTCTCCACTTTGACTTTTCGAGGGGGGGCATGTGATAGCCAAAGTGCAATCGCCCTTTAAACCTAAAGCTCGGGCAAAGCGCCACACTCGAAAAGTCGAGTGTTACCTGCAAGGAGTCGGAGCACCAACCTCAAAGAAAGGAAGTTTGACGCCTTGGAAATCCGACCTCGGTGGTCCACCAACACCCCTGGGAACGATAGTACTGACCTTGGGAACATGGTGCGTCACCACCCTCGGCAAGGCAACCGAACCAGCCTCGAAGGAGAAAGGCCCGCCACCTTCGGCAGGAGAGAACATGCCTGAAGTGGGAGCTTCAGTGCCAATGGGACTCTCGGATTACTGAGACAACTTTGGAAGAAAGGCCCATATTTCGAAGAGCTCCCTTCTACTAAAGGGACCTCGGGAGTACAGCAGAAACAATTAAGGAGCCTCTGACATGTCACCCTCATACACAACATGCCGCCCTCATATGTACTTTGGCATGCCACCACCCGGCACATCCTGTCATGCAGGCCTACTCTGACCTTGGCCCCTGAGCCGAGCGACCTGCAGTCGGGTAGAGGCCCCCACGCCCAAGGGTACAGGTTACATCTGACCAAACATGTGTCATAATCTGAACTGGTCACATCCTCCTATATATATTAAGGAAGTGGCCTCAATAAGGGGGGATCCCCACACTCAAAAAAGGGAAGAATCTCTCTGCTCCCTACTTACCTTTCACCTTTAAACACTAACTTGGGCGTCGGAGGCTTCTCCCCCGAAAAATACTCCGGGGACCTCCTAACCTTTATTCTTTGGGTGTTTCAGGTGGTCTCCCCTAGGAAACCTCCCTTTCAGATGTTCCTTCCTCACCAGAAGTCCCTCCTAGTCTCACCATGTCATACAGTGAAGATGCTGATAGGCATCACCTATGGACTTTTTTTGTAAGATTTTGAAAATTTGGGTACTCAATTGTAAAAATTTCAAAAAATAGATTTGGAGACTTATGAGTAGGATATGAATGGTATGAAAGTGATATTGGAGGACCAAATTGCTTATGGAAGACAACTAAGGACAAAGAAAACACAAAAAGGCATAAAGGACCTAAGTGTTCTAATGTAGGCCTTAAGATGTTTATGTCTTTGACTTAAGTCAAATGGTAAAATTGTGGGGTTAACCCACCTAAGGAGGGGCTGATAAAGCAAGATAAGGATGGTGAAATATGGGCCAACAGATTAAGATTAGGAAACCATAGTCTTGTAGCAAGGAAAATGACATAAGACAAAGTTAAGATGACTTAAGTGCGTTTAGTGTACTTTTGACAACTTAAGTAGTCAAGACCGCAATTTCTCCTCCACAGTTCCTCCATAGCCACCATACCTTCAAACTTAAAGCTGCTTGAAATTGAAGGCAACAGGAAGCAATTGGAAGCTATTTGGTGCTAAAACTTGTGTACAACTAGGATCAAGCTCCAATTTTAGCATACCCATCAAGGTAAGGGTTCTCTTACCCTCATGGATTAATTACCATATTTGCAAGCATCCATGGAGCTAGGGCTAAGCCTGGAAGAGAGCCATGAGCTTGATGAACCAAACTTAGTGAGGGGAGTGCACTTATTAAAGGTTTTGTGACCTAGTGTGAAGTGAATAATGATGGTAGTGAAGTGAGGGTTTTTGGAGCCCAAAGTTAGCACTAACTAGTGTTAAAACTCTCCTAATACCAAGCTTAAGTTTGAGGAGGGGCTGCCATAGTGATTTACTTATGTTTATTGAATGTTTTATGGACTAACCTTTGGTTTATGTTGCTGCCACATTTCATGTGTGTTTTGGTTGTGAATGGCTGCTGGATTTGGCTACTATATCTTATATATATGCATTGTGGTTTTGTGTTTTAGTCTCTTTGGATGCATGTTTTAATGAGGGCCACATTTTCTTAAGAAAGCAAGTGTTTCCCTTACTAAGTTTCACAATGAAACTGACTCCACTCAAAATTCTCCATTTCAGGTCTAGCAGTAAGATCACTTTCAGACTAATCATTGTGATTTGATTTTTTCCATGAATTTTTAGGTACTTAAACTTCCATATGTGTAGTTTTGATTTGGAAATTTTGGTGATTTTATGAGCACATTTGGTACTTTTAGTTATGGTGCTTATTGGGTTATGTAGCAGCTGTCGAGCATCCTATTCTAGAGTCCATTGTGTTGCAAGCACATTTGTAACTTAGGATGCATATTTGGCTAAGTTAAGACCATTTTGAAGTGGAGGCATTCATTTACATGTGATGTACATAAAATGAGACAAGTATGTTAACAATTGAGTAATGTTTTGGCTAAGCATGTGATGTGGTGCAAAGTAACCTAAGTGTGAATGATAGGCTGGTTACTTGTAAATTCTGTTTTGGCCACATAAAGTTGCTACATGCAAGAGCATGTAATAAAGTGACCAGAATGTTGACTCTGCACTCAAAGTTCTATTTCTCTCTGTGTAGAATGAATCTTGGTATGAAATTTTGACCATTCCTATAACACATATTGGGCTTGAACTAGGATTTTGAATTTATGAATTTGGAGCCCTGTAGCAAAAAATATGACGTTCCAAATATGGCTAAGTTGCTGTTTATTTATTCAGAATTTTGTAACCAACTTCAAAAGTCCATAACTTGGTCCATAGATGGGCTATTGATGTAAAACCAAATTCCTTGATTTTCTTAAAGACTCTACTTGTTAATGAAGGTAAGAAAAGAGGGTTTTACATGGCTAGATTAATGCAATTTTTTGGAAGAATATTTGGGTGTAGTGGCTAGTTACTTAAAATTGACAAGATTGCCTAATGTGTGGTAGCCAAAATTTAGATTTGTGCTAGCGTTTTCCTTCTTTGCTCCATGGTGTGCATAAAATGTGAATATGTGTGTAATGGTTGGATCAATATGCATGCATTTACAGAGTGCCCAAGATGGCAATTTGGGTATGCACACTAAGGGTATTCGTTCTGGTGGCCTACAGAACATACCATCCCCGGGAGAGTTTTAAATGCACAATTTTTGCACCATAACTAGACTACCCCGGAGTGGGTAATTGATGTTGGTGTCAAAGCATGGTTTATACCTGTACATATAGTTGCAGTTGCATGCTAGCTACATACATCAACTTAGTGTGGTCAGCTGCTAGTGTTAAGTACCATTGAAATACCTATGATCTTTATATGTGCTCTATGATGGATCATTCGGAAGTAAACATGGTTGCCACAAGGAGAAGGGAACCACCCCGAAGGCCTCCCACTAAATCTGGGTAACAAAAACATAGACAAAATATAGGGAATCATGGTGAGCAAGGGGCACTTAACCCTGAAGTGCCTCAGGTTTGGTTAGAGCTTCTGAGGAACTTAGCTCTAATCAATGAAAATCTAGTAAGGCTAATTCAAGCACAACATCAAGGAGTCCTAGCAGCCCAGGCAGAAGTAGTTCAAGATCCATAGCAGCAACTAGAAGAGGAAGCTAGGAACACATCTGAACATGTTCCTTCTAGAAGAATTGGAAATAGAAATGCCGAAGATGATGAAGTGGAACATGAGGGTAGAAGAAATCCAATAGGAAGAAGAGTGAGATTTGAGATTGGTCAAGTATCTAGGACCAATCCCTCAGTCTATGACCATTCCTCCACTAGTAATGAGATTGAGGAAGATCATGAGAGAAGGGGTAGGAGAAGGCATAGAGAGCATCATCATGCTGAGGAGTCTCACAGATGAAATAATCAGAGAGTAGAGGATCTAGAAGGCCTAGATGAGGTCAGACTGCTGGAGAAGTTGCCTGCTCACAAAAATGGGAGAATTACAAGTGTGGCATAATGGCTAAAACCATTATATTGTGTAATTCTCTTCATAGTGATTAAAGTATGAGCGGTAAAAGGTATAATAAGCACATTCTTAAAATTGTTCCAAGTTGGTGACTTGGACTCCAAGAAAAGCCTTAAGAATTGCTTGTTTGTCAAGCAACCTCTGAACTTTTTTGCAAGATTTTGGAAATTTGGGTACTCAATTGTAAAATTTTCACAAAAGAGCTTTGGAGGGTTATAGGATGGATATGAATGATATGAAAGTGCTATTGGAGGACCAAATTGCTTCTGGAAGACAACTAAGGACAAAGAAAACACAAAAGGGCATAAGGGACCTAAGTGTTATAATGTAGGCCTTAAGATCTGTACATCTTTGACTTAAGTCAAATGGAGCAATTTGGAGTTTTCCCACCTCAGGAGGGGAGGCCATGGCTTGTAAATGGGTCAAAAATGTTGGGCACATGTGTACCAATTAGTTTAACACAAAGAAACCATAATTAGTGAGAAGGAAAATGACATAAAGCAAGTTTAAGCTTGTTTAAGTGTGTTTTGTGCCCTTAAGCTCATTTAAGCCCATTTAAAGGGCCAATTCACTTATCTCTCTCATATTTTCCACATCCTCCAGCCCAAGAAAATAGCCACACCTCCTCCATAGCCATCATAGCCCCAAGATTGAAATTGAAGGCAAAAGGAAGCAATAGAAAGCAAACTTGAGCTATTACTTGAGTACTTCAAGGATCAAGCCTGATTTTTGGCCAACCCACTTTGGTAAAGGTTCTTTTGTTCTCATGGGTTATTTTCTGTATTTTCAAGCAAGCATGGAGCTAGGGCTTATAAGAGAGCCATGAGCTTGATGAACCAAGGTTAGTGAGGGGAGTGCACTTACTGAAGGTTTTGTGACCTAGTGTAAAGTGCAAAAAATGGCAGTGAAATGAGGGTTTCCAGAGGCAAAAGTTAGTACTAACTAGTGTTAAAATCCTCCTAAGACCAATCATTACCTTGAGGAGGGCTGCCATAGTGATTTATTTAAGTTTATTGCATGTTCTATGGACTAGCATATGGTTTATGTTGCTGTCGCATTTCATGTGTTTGTTGGTTGTGAATGGCTGCTGCATTTAGTTGCTATTCCTTGTATATATACATTGTGGTTTTGTGTTTTAGTGACTTTGAATGCAGGTTTTGATGATGGTTACATTGCCTATTGAATCCAAGTGGTACACTTACTAAGTTTCTCAATGAAACTTATTCCCCTCAATTCTGTCTTTTCAGGTCTAGCTGAAAGATCACCTTCAAACAAACCTATGTAGTTTGATTTTTGCCCTGAATTTCAAGGTACTTAAACTACATATGTCTAGTTATGATCTGGAAATTTTTGTGATTTTTGGAGCACATTCGGTATTTTAGTGATGGTGCTTAATGTGCTATGCAGTAGCTATCCAGCACCAGTTCTTGAGTCCATTATGTCTCAGGCGCTCCTGTAACTTAGGGTGCATATTTAGCTGAGTTAAGACCATTATGTAGTGCATGTATGCATTTAAATGCAGTGTATGTAAAATGAGACAAGTATGTAAACATTTGAGTAATGTTTCGGCTATGTATGTGATGTGGTGCAAGGCTGCCTAAGTGTGAATGCTAGGTTGCTTACTTCTAAATTCTGTTTTGGCCACATAAAGTTGTTAGATGCAAGAGGATGTAAATCCTATGTGTATTGAACATATATACGGTAGCTTTGGAGGGCTTTCCCTTTGTGAATGAAGTGTTTGCACACTTATGAAATTTTGTATGGGCAAAATGCTCATAAAGTGATTACAATGTTGGCTCCGCACTCAAAGTTCTATGAATCCATGTGTAGCTTGAATCGTGATATTAAATTCAGATCACATCTAGAGGAAATCTGGAGGCTTAATTGGGCTTTGGAATTTTGGAATTTGGAGCCATGTAGCCAAAGATATGACATTGCAAAATTGGCTAAGTTACTGTTCATTTGGTCAGAATTTTGTAACCAAATTAAAAAATTCATAACTTGGTCCATAGGTGGGCTATTGATGTAAAAAAAAATTCCTTGGTTTGCTCTATGTCTCTACTTGATATTGGAGTAAAGAGAATAAGGGTTACTAAGTTGGAATGAAACATTTTGTTAGTGCAATTTATAGCTATTGTGGCTGGTCACTAGAACTTAACAAGATTGCCTATTGTGTGGAAGCCAAAGCTAAGGCTTGTGCTAGTGTTTTACTTCTTTGTTGCCATGGTGTGCATGAAATATGAATATGTGTGTGATGGTTAGACCTATATGTATGTGTTTACATAGTGCCCAAGAGGGCCACTTGGGTATGCACACTAAGTGTAGTGTTCTGATGGCCTACAGAACATTACCAACCCTAGGAGTTTAAATACCCAATTCTGGCATTATAATTGGACTACCCTAGAGTGGGTAACAGGAGAGGTTCCATGGACTAAGGCCTAAACAGTTTGACCAAAGAGCAGGACTAGAAAGACCTGAGGAGTGGTTAATCTTCAAAGAAAAGATGCTTGAGAGGATGCCACTCAGCTCCACCAAGAAGGTGTCACTGGCTTCTTACAACTTGGTAGGCAGTGCAGAGATGTGGTGGAGAAGCATGAGAGATAGGTACATTTTCTAAGAGGGCAGAAAGCCAGGAAGAGATTTAAGATGAGCTAGCTAGAGTTCACTTGGCTATTTCAGGAGCAGTACATCAGTGATGCCATCAAGGATATGAAGCAAGCTGAATTTGATGCTCTAAGGTTGGACAACCTTAGTGTCTGAGAGTATAAGCACAAATTCAATCAGTTGGTGAGCTATGCTCCTCAGTATCATGGACTAGAGGAGTTAAAGGCCAAAAGATTTGTCAAAGGCCTAAGGTGAGACATCGAGAAGGCTGTAGGACCTTTTGAAGCCGTAACATACTATGAAGCAGTGTAGAAAGCTCTATGAGTAGAACAAGAGGAGTATGAGAGTAGGTACCTTGCTAGTGGACCAGGGGAAAGAAGCCAAAGATGAGGCAAGTAGGAAAGGCCATCACATGGCAAGGGAATTGCCAAGAGTTCCCATCTTGGTGGTAAGGGCATGGTTAAAGCGAAGCCCCCTAGCCTAAGGTGCCCCAATTGCAAGAAGTTTCATGGAAAGAAACCTTGCTATTTTGATACTCAAGCTTGCCTAAGATGTGGATCCATGGATCATTGGATAAAAGGCTGCCCACAGCCTCAAAGGAGGCCAAAAGACCAAGGTCCAGTAAGGCCTATTGGGGCAGAACCTTAAGGGGGAGCACCTAGGGAGGGACAACAGAGGCCAGTTCCTCTAGTGCCTCAGCCTCCAGCGTAGAGAACTGGCAGAGTCTTCCAAGTGGAAAGGCTAGAGACGTCACAGCAGAGAAGAGCACTAAGAGGTAACATTTATCTTAATGGTATGCTTGTTAGTGTTCTGTTTGATACTGTTGCATTTATGTCTATAGTGGCTAGGAAATTTGTTGATGCCATGAAATTGCCTATTGAAATCATGCCTAGGATATCCTTAGTGAAAACAACAGGTAGTCAATGTCTTTTCATTAATGACCTAGCTAAGGATTGTTAGTTAGTAGTAGGAAAGACTAATGTTATGACTAATCTGCTAGTGTTGGACATCCCTAAGTATGATATAGTGCTGAGTATGAATTGGCTTGCTATGCATAACATAAGAATTGATTATGATAATAGGGAAATCACATTGTCTGATGGTGAAGTGCACGCATTAGTGAATTCTAAATAATTAGTGTATGAAATGGATGGCATGTAACTAGGGGTACTAGATGAGATACCTTTGAATTTTTAGCATGATTGTTGTTATCAATTGAATGAATTGCACAGTGACAAGGAAGTGGATAAAATAGCTATAGTGGGAGACTTTCCAGAAATCTTTCGTAAAGACCTTCCAAGTATTCCTCCACCAAGGGAGATTGAGTTTGAGATCAAGCTGAAACCAGGTGGTAGTCCAATATCCATTCTTCTTTACAGAATGCCTATCACAGAGATGAATGAGCTCAAGAAACAACTTGATGAACTTCTTGACAAAGGATTGATGAGGCCAGGTGTTTCACCATAGGGAGCTCCAATTTTCTTTGTGAACAAGAAGGATGGATCATTAAGAATATGCAGTGACTATAGGAAGCTTAATGCAATGACTATCAAGAACAAGTATCCACTCCTTAGGATTGAGGATTTATTTGATCAACTCAAGGGAGCTAAGATCTTCTCCAAGAAGATTTGACATCTGGATACTTTTAGTTGAGAGTAAAGGAAGAAGATATTCCTAAGACTACATTCAAGACCCGATGTGGGCATTATGAGTACACAGCCATGCCATTTGGTTTGACTAATACCCCAGGTGCTTTTATTGACTTGATGAACAAGGTGCTCAGACTACATCTGGAGAAATTTATAGTTGTGTTCATTGATGACATCCTAGTGTATTCCAAGGATGAAAATGAACATGAGCATCTTTTGAAGATTGTCTTAAAGACTCTGTTGTAGCATCAGATTTATGCCAAGAAATCCAAAAGATAGTGAAACTACATGAAACACCAGATTTCATTGTATTTGATAGAGATCCAAGATTTACAACTCAGTTTTGGAGTGCTTTTCACAAACCACTTGGTACCAAAATCCACCTGAGTACTGCTTATCACCCTTAGACCGATGGGTAAATTGAAAGGGTAATATAAATACTGGAAGACATGCTTAGGAGCTGTGTGTTGGATTTCAATAGTGAATGCAACCAACACTTGCCATTGGTGGAATTCTCATATAATAATACTTCTCAAAGCACCATTGGCATGGCACCTTATGAAGCTTAATACGGAAGAAGGTGCATGACATCCCACTATTGTGTGGAAGCCTTAGATAGGCTATAGTTAGGTCCCAAAATTATTGAGGAAACTATTTCCAAGATCAAGAAGATTCGAGAAATATTAAACGCAGCCAATTAAAGAAACCTGACCTATGTGAATAAAAGAAGGAGAGACTTGGAGTTTGAGGTTGGTGACAATGTTTGGCTGAAAGTTGCACCAACCAAAGGCACTTTAGATTTGGTAGAATAACCAAGTTAGCTACAAGATATATAGGCCCTTATGAGATCTTGGACAGAGTTGGCAAGGTAGCATATAGGTTAGTTCTACCACCAAGCATGTCAAGTGTTCATAATGTTTTTCACATTAGTATACTTAAGAGGTGTCTGTTGGGCACAAAGCATGTTATTGGACTGGAAGACATATAGTTAGAACCTAACTTGACATATGAAGTGAAACCTTTAGCTATCTTAGCTGAAGATACCAAAAGCTTAACAAGAAAGCTCATTCCCATGGTTACAGTTTAGTGGTCACACCACTGTGAAAGTGAAGCAACCTGGGAAATTGAGATAGACCTTATGCAAAGGTATCCTATAGAATACACGAAGCTAAAGGCCATTTTGGATGACCAAAATTTTTAAGGGGTGGAGGATTGGTACCTCCTCACAAAAATGGGAGAATTACAAGTGTGGCATAATGGTCAAAAAACCATTATATTCTGTAATTCTCTTCATAGTGATTAAAGTATGAGGGGTAAAAGGTATAGTGAACACCTCCTTAAAAGTGTTCCAAGTTGGTAGCTTGGCCCCAAGAAAAGTCTTAAGGATTGCTTGTTTGTCAACCAACCTATGGACTTTTTTGTAAGATTTTGGAAATTCAGTTGCTCAATTGCAAAACTTTCATAAAAGAGATTTGGAGACTTATGAGAAGGATATGAATGGTATGAAAGTGCTATTGGAAGACCAAATTGCTTATGGAAGACAACCAAGGACAAAGAAAACATAGAAGGGCATAAAGGACCTAAGTGTTCTAATGTAGGCCTTAAGATGTGTATGTCTTTGACTTAAGTCAAATGGTGAAACTATGGGGTCTTCCTACCTAAGGCGGGGCTGCTAAAGTAAGATTAGGATGGTCAATTGTAGGGCAAGAGATGAAGACTCAAAAACCTTAGTCTTGTAGCAAGGAAAATGACATCAGAGAAGCTTAAGTCTATTTAAGTGTGTTTGGTGTACTTTTGACCATTTAAGTTGTCAAGACCACCATTTCTTCTCTCATATTTAGCCATACTAGCTAAGGGACATAGCCCATCCTCCTCCATACTTCCTCCATTGCCACCATACCTTCAAACTTAAAGCTACTTGAAATTAAAGGCAAAAAGAAGCAATTGGAAGCTATTTGGTGCTAACACTTGTGTGCATCTAAGATCAAGCTCCAATTTCAGCATACGCATCAAGGTAAGGGTTCTCTTGCTCTCATGGATTGTTTACTACATTTCCAAGCATCCATGGAGCTAGGGCTATGCTTGGAAGAGAGCGATGAGAACCAAGCTTAGTGAGGGGAGTGAACTTATTGAAGGTTTTGTGACCTAGTGTGAAGTGCACAATAATGGCAGCGAAGTGAGAGTTTCTGGAGAACAAAGTTAGTACTAACTAGTGATTTACTTAATTTTATTGCATGTTTTATGGACTAACCTATGGTTTATGTTACTGCTGCAATGCATGTGTTTGTTGGTTATGAATGGTTGCTGCATTTGGTTGCTATATCTTGTATGTACACATTGTGGTTTTTTGATTTAGTGTCTTTACATGCAGGTTTTAATGAGGGTTACATTTCCTTAAGAAAGCAAGTGTTTGTGTTACCCACTTCGAGGTAGTCCAGTTATGGAGCCAAAACTGTGCATTTAAACTCCCATGATTGGTGTGTCCTGTAGGTCATCAGAACAACACCCCTACTGTGCATACTCAAGTGACCCTCTTGAGCACGATACAAATACATGCATATTGGTCTAACCGTAACACACATATTTACATTTGTGCACACTATGGCAGCTAAGAAAGAAAACACTAGCACAAGTCTTACTTTTCGCTTCCACACATTAGGCAATCTTGTTAAGTTCTACTGACCAGCTACTGCACCTGTAACTTTCACTCATAAACTGTATCATTCTAGCCACATACCCCATGTTTTGTTTGCTCCATTATCAAGTAGAGACTTAGAGCAAACCAAGGAATTTTGTTTTACATCAATAGCCCACCTATGGACCAAGTTATGGATTTTTTGAAGTTGGTTACAAAATTCTGACCACATGAACAGTAAGTCAACCAACTTTCCAATGTCGTATCTTTGGCTATAGGGATCTAAATATAGAAATTATAAAGTCCAATTAACGCTCTAGATGTCTTCTAGGTTTAATCAAAATTTCATACCAAGATTCCTTCTACACAGGGAGATATTAAACATTAGGTCCATAGTCAAAATTCTGGCATCTTTTGGACCATTTTGCCCATATAATTTTTCCAAACCATGCAAACACTTCATTCACAAGGGGAAAGCCCTCCAAGGCTATCCCATATATGTACATTACACATAGGAATTACATTCTCTAGCATCTAACAAATTTATGTGGCAAAAACAGAATTTACAAGTAAGCAGCCTATCATTCACACATAGGCAGCTTTGCACCACATCACTTACATAGCCAAAACATTACTCAAATGCCCACATACTTGTCTCATCTTACATACATTACATGTACATGCATACATGCACTACATAATGGTCTTAACTCAGCTAAATACATACCCTAGGTGACAGCAGTGCATGAGACACAATGGACTCCAGAACAGGATGCTGGACAGCTGCTGCATAACACAATAAGTAACACCATTAAAAATACCAAAAGTGCTGCTAAAATTCCCAAACTTTCTAGATAACAACTAGACTTATGGAAGCTCATGTACCTAAAGTTTTAGATCAAAACTCAAACCACAAAGGGCAGTTTGAAGGTGAGGTTTCTGCTGGGCCTGAGATGACAGAATTGAGGGGAGTAAGTTTCACTGAGAAACTTAGCAAGGGTAACACTTGGTTTCTTACGGTATTGTGATCCTCATTAAAACCTACATCCAAATACACTAAAACAAAAAACCACAATGCATATATACAAGATATAGCAACCAAATGCAGCAGCCATTCACAACCAACAAACACATGAAATGCAACAGCAACAATAACCATAGGTTAGTCCACAAAACACATAATAAATATAACCAAATCACTATAGAAGCCCTCCTCAAGCTAATTCTTGGCCTTAGGATGATTTTAATAGTAGTTAGTACTAACTTTTGGCTCTAGAAACCCTCACTTTACTGCCATCATTGTGCACTTCACACCAGGTCACAAAACCTTCAATAAGTGCACTCCCCTCACTAAGCTTGGTTCATCAAGCTCATGGCTCTCTTCCAAGCTTAGCCCTAACTCCATGGTTGCTTGAAAATATAGAAAACAACCCATGAGAGCAAGAGAACCCTTACCTTGATGGGTATGCTGAAATTGGAGCTTGATCCTAGGTGCACTCAAGTCTTAGCACCACATAGCTTCCAATTGCCCTTCTTGCTTTCTTTTGCCTTCAATTTCAATCTTGGAGGTATGGTGGAGATGCAGGAAGTGTGGCTATGTTCTTGGTCAGGAGGAGGACAAAAATGAGAGAGGGATAAGTGATTTGGCCACTTAAATGGCCTTAAATGTGCTTAAGGGCACAAAACAAACTTAACAAGCTTAACCTTGCTTAATGTCATTTTCCTTCTCACTAATTATGGTTTCTTTGTCTCAAACTCATTGGTAAACATGTGCCCAACATTTTTGACTAATTATCAAGTGTTGGCTACCTCCCCCATGGTGCGATCACCCCACAATTCCACCATTAGACTTAAGTCAAAAGCATCAACACCTTAAGGTTTACACTAGGACATTTAGGTATTTATTGACTTTAGTGTTTCCTTTGTCCAAACTTATCTTCCATGAGTAATTTGGTCCTCCAATATCATTTTCATACCATTTATATCCTTCCCATACCTCTCCAAGTCTCTTTCTTGAGAGTTTTGCAATTGAGTACCCAAATTTCCAAAACCTTACAAAAAAGTCCATAGGTTGCTTGAAAAACAAGCAATCCTTAAGGCTTTTCTTGAGGACCAAGTTACCAATTTGGAATACTTTTAAGGAGGTGTTGATCATGCCTTTTACCCTCCACACTTCAATCACTATGGTGAGAATTACACAATATAATGGTTTTTAGCCATTATGACACACTTGTAATTCTCCCATTTTGTGAGGTGGTAATAGTTTGCCTTGCTAAGTTTCACAATGAAATTTACTCCCCTCAATTCTGTCATTTCAGGCCCAGCAGAAAGATCACTTTCAAACTGACCATTGTTGTTTGAGTTTTTCACTAAATTTTTAGGTACTTAAGCTTCCATATGCCTGATTATGATATGAAAATTTTGGTGATTTTAGGAGTACATTTGGTATTTTTAGTGATGGTGCTTATTGGGTTATACAGCAGCTATCCAGCATCATGTTCTGAAGCCCATTGTGTCTCAAGCACTTCTGTAACTTAGGGTGCATATTTAGCTGAGTTAAGTCCATTTTGTAGTGCATGTATTCATGTACGTGTAGTGTATGTAAAATGAGACAATTATGTGAAAATTTGAGTAATGTTTTGGCTAAGTTTGTGATGTGGTGCAAAGCTGCCTAAGTGTGAATGATAGGTTGCTTACTTGTAAATTCTCTTTTGGCCACATAAAGTTTCTAGATGTAAAAGCATGTAATTCTTATGTGTATCAGACATGTATGGGATAGCCTTGGATGGCTTACCCCTGTTGAATGAAGTGTTTGCACACTTATGAAATTTTGTATGTGGAAAGTGGCCATAAAGTGACCAGAATTTTGACTCTACACTCAAAGTTCTATGTCTTCCTCTGTGGAATGAATCTTGGTATGAAATTTTCACCACACCTAGAACCCATCTAGAGATTGAACTAGGTTTTGGAATTTCTGAATTTAGAGCCCTGTAACCAAAGATATGATATTGCAAATTTGGCTAACTTATTGTTCATTTGGTCAAAATTTTGTAACCAACTTCTAAAAACCATAACTAGGTCCATAGGTGGGCTATTGATGTAAAACCAAATTCCTTGGTTTACTTAAAGACTCTGATTGATAATGAAGTAAATAAAATATGGTGTTAATTCACTATATTAATGTAGTTTTTTGAATGAAGATTCTGGTCCAGTGGCTGGTTACTTAAACTTAACAAGATTGCCTTATTAGTGGTAGCCAAGATTTAAACTTGCGCTAGCATTTTCTTCCTTGCTTCCATGGTGTGCATAAAATGTAAATATGAGTGTAATGGTTGGAAAAATATGGATGCATTTACATAGTGCCCAAGAGGGGCACTTGGGTATCCATACTAGGGCATTGTTCTGATGGCCTACAGAACATACCAACCCCGGGAGTTTTAAATGCGCAATTTTTGCACCATAACTGGACTACCCTGGAGTGGGTAACAGATGATCAAGCAATCCTCTAGGGTTTTCTTAGGGGCCAAGTTAGCAACTAGGAACACAAAATCCAATGTCCATTTCTTTAGAATCCAAATTTGAGATAGTGATAATGACTGAGGAATGTAGTCCCGCATTGTTAAAGGAGTTACCTCAGAAGTTGAAAGATCCTAGTAATTTCACTATTCCATGTGACATTGACATTCATCACTTCAACAAGGTAGTATATGACTTGGGTGCAAGTATCAACCTTATGCTATACTCGATCTTTGCCCACCTCAGGGTAGTCCAATGATGGTGTCAAAATTATGCATTTAAACTCCCAGGTTTGGTGTGTCCTGTAGGTCATCAGAACAACACCCCTAGTCTACATACTCAAGTGACCTTCTTGAGCACTCTGAAAAACATGCATATTGGTGTAACCATAACACACATATTTACATTTATGCACACTATGGAAGCTAAGAAGGAAAACTGTTACCATCTCACAAAATGGGAGAATTACAAGTATGTCATAATTGCTAAAAACCATTATATTGTGTAATTCTCACCATAGTGATTGAAGTGTGGGGGGTAAAAGGCATGATCAACACCTCCTTAAAAGTATTCCAAGTTGGAAACTTGGCCCCCAAGACAAGCCTAAAGGATTCCTTGTTTGTCAAGCAACCTATGGACTTTTTTGTAAGGTTTTGGAAATTCAGCCACTCAATTGCAAAATTCTCAGGAAAGAGACTTGGAGAGTTATGGGAAGGTTATAAATGGTATGAAGGTGCTATTGGAGGACCAAATTACTCATGGAAGACAAGTTCGGAGAAAGGAAATACTAAAGGCAATAAGGACCTAAATGTCCTAGTTTAAACCTTAAGGTATTCAAGCTTTTGACTTAAGCCTAAGGGTGGAATTATGGGGTTATCTCACGATGGGGGAGGCAGCCAAGACTTGATAATTAGTAAAAAATGTTGGTCACATGTGTGCCAATGAGTTTAAGACAAAGAAACCATAATTAGTGAGAAAGAAAATGACATAAAGCAAGGTTAAGCTTGTTATGTGTGTTTTGTGCCCTTAAGCTCATTTAAGGCCATTTAAGTGGCCAAATCGCTTATCCCTCTCTCATTTTCATCCTCCCCTAGCCCAATAACATATCCATACTTCCTCCATAGCCACCACACCTTCAAACTTACAAGTGATTAAAATTGAAGGCAAAAGGAAGCAATTGGAAGCAAACTAGAGCTATTTCTTGGATACTTCATGGATCAAGCTTGATTTTCGGGCTACCCACTTTGGTAAGAGTTCTCTTGCGCTCATGGACTATTTTCTGTAATTTTCAAACATCCATGGAACTAGGTCTAAGCTTGGAAGAGAGCCGTGAGCTTGATGAACCAAGCTTAGTGAGGGGAGTGCACTTATTGAAGGTTTTGTGACCTAGTGTGAAGTGCACAATGATGGCAGTAAAGTAAGGGTTTCTAGAGCCCAAAGTTAGTACTAACTACTATCAAAATCCTCCTAAGACCAAGCATTAACTTGAGGTTGGCTGCCATAGTGATTTGGTTATGTTTATTATGTGTTTTATGGACTAACCTATGGTATATGTTGCTGCCATATTTCATGTGTTTATTATTTGTGTTTGGTTGCTGCATTTGGCTGCTGCATTTGGTTGCTATATGTTGTATACATGCATTGTGGTTTTTTTGTTTTAATTTCTTTGGATACAGGTTTTAATTATGGTTACATTGCCTACTAAATCCAAGTGGTACCCTTACTAAGTTTCTAAATGAAACTTACTCCCCTCAATTCTGTCATTTAGGGTCCAGCAGAAAGATCACATTCGAACTGACCATTGTAATTTGATTTTTGATCTTAAATTTCAGGTACATGAAATTCCATATGTCTAGTTATGATCTAGAAAGTTTGGGGATTTTAGAAGCACATTTGGTATTTTTTATGGTGGTACTTATTGTGCTGTGCAGCAGCTGTCCAGCATCCTGTTTTTGGAGTCCATTGTGTCTCAGGACCTCCTATAACCTAGGGTGCGTATTTAGCTGAGTTAAGACCATATTTTAGTGCATGTATGCATGTACATGTAGTGTATGTAAGATGAGACAAGTGTGTGAACATTTAAGTGATGTTTTGGCTTCATAAGTGATGTGGTGCAAAGCTGCCTAAGTGTGAATGATGGGCTGCTTACTTGTAAATTCTGTTTTGGCCATATAAAGTTGTTAAAAGAAATATAATGTAATTCCTATGTGTAATGGAAATATATGGGATAGCCTTGGATGGATTTCCCCTTGCGAATGAAGTGTTTGCATGGTTTGGAAAAATTGTATTGGCAAAATGGTCCAAAAGTTGTCAGAATTTTGACTCTGGACCTAAAGTTTAATATCCCCCTGTGTAGAATGAATCTTGGTATGAAAGTTTCACCACACCTAGATGACATCTAGAGGGTTAACTAGGATTTTGAATTTCTGGATTTAGAGCCCTGTAACGAAAGATATGACGTTGTAAAGTTGGATGAGTTATTGTTCAGTTGGTCAAAATTTTGTAACCAACTTAAAAAATCCATAACTTGGTCCATAGGTGGGCTATTGATGTAAAAAAAATTCCTTGGTTTGCTCTAAGTCTCTACTTGATAATGAAGGAAATAAAATAAGGGGTTATGTGGATAGAATGATACATTTTATTAGTGAAAGTTACAGGTGCAGTAGCTGGTCACTAGAACTTAACAAGATTGCCTAATGTGTGGAAACCAAAACTAAGACTTGTGCAAGTGTTTTCCTTCTTAGCTGCCATAGTGTGCATAAATGTGAATATGTGTGTAATGGTTGGACTAATATGCATGTATTTAGACTAGAGGGTCACTTGAGTATGTACACTAGGGGTGTTGTTGATGACCTACAGGACACACCAAACCTGGGTGTTTAAATGCACAATTTTGGCACCATAATTGGACTACCCCGGAGTAGGTAACAGAAGTTGGTATCAGAGCATGGTTTATACATGTACATAGCATACAGTTGCATTGCATGCATGTACATACATGAACTGAGTTTGGTCAGCTGCTAGTGTCAAGTACCATTAAAATACCTATGATCTTTATATGTGCTCTATGATGAATCATCAATGCTGGAAATAAACATGGTTGCCACATGGAGAGGGCAACTACCCCGAAGGCCTCCTACTGATTTTGGGCAACAATGAAATCGACAGAAAAGAGGGAATCAGGGCCATCAGGGGCACCAAACCCTGAAGTGCCTCAACTTTGGTTAGAGCTTCAGAGGAACTTAGCTCTAATCAATGCAAACTTAATGGGGCTGATTCAAGCACAACAGCATGGAGTCAAAGTATCTTTAGCAGAACCAGTTCAGGATGCACAACAGTAACCAGAAGAGGATGCTAGGAACACATCTGAATATGTTCCATCTGGAAGCTTAGAGGACATAAATTATGAGACCATTGAGGAGGAAAATGAGGATAGGAGGAATCCAAGAGGATGAAGACTAAGGTTTGAGATTGATCAGGTGTCTAGGACCAATCCCTCAATCTATGACCATTCCTCCACTAGGAATGAGATTGAGGAAGGCCATGAGAGAAGATCCAGGAGAAGGCTGAGAGATCATAGAGAGCATCACCATATAGAGGGCTCTCACAGATCTAGGAGACATAGATCAGAGGATCTAGAAGGCCTAGATGAGGTCAGACAGTTGGAGAGGTTCCAAGGCCTAAGACCTCCACAGTTTGATGGAAGAGCTAGGCTAGAGAGAGCTGAGGAGTGGTTAATCTTCATAGAAAAAATGTTTGAGAGGATGCCACTCAACTCCACCAAGAAAATGTCATTGGCTAACTACAATCTGGTAGGCAATGCAAAGATATGGTAAAGGAGCACTAGAGATAGATATGTTGTCCAGAAGGGTAGAAAGCCAGGAGAAGACATGGAAATGAATTGGCTAGAGTTCACACAGCTATTCCAGGGGCAGTACTTCAGTGATGCTATCAAGGATATGAACCAACCTAAATTTGATGCTCTAAGGCAGGACAACCTCAGTGTCCTAGAGTATGAGCACAAATTCAATCAGTTGGTGAGGTATGCTCCTCAGTATCATGGACTAGAGGAGTTGAAGGCCAAAAGATTTGTCAGAGGCCTAAGGTCAGACATTAGAAAGACTGTTAGAGCTTTTGGAGCAGTTACATACTATCAAGCAGTGCAGAAAGTTCTATTAGTAGAGCAAGAGGAGTATGAGACTAAGTACTCTCCCAGTGGACCAAGGGAAAGTAGTCAGGTAGGAGGCAAGCAGAAGAAGCCACCACACGGCAAAAGAATTGCCAAGAATTCTCATCTCTGTGGTGAGGGCAAGGTTAAGAGGAAGTTCCTTCGCCTAAGGTGCCCTAAACCCAAGAAGTTTCATGGTAAGAAACCTTGCTATTTTGACACCCAAGCATGTCTAAGATGTGGATTCATGGATCATTGGATCAAAGACTGCCCACAGGCTCAAAGGAGGCCGGAAGACCAAGGCCCAATAAGGCCGATTGGGGCAGGACCTAGAGGGGGAGCACCTAGGGAGGGACAGCAGAGGCCAGGTCCTCCAGTGCAGAGAGCTGGCAGAGTCTTCCAAATGGAGAAGCCAGAGACATCAGAGCAGGGAGGGGCACTAAGAGGTAACATTTACCTTAATGGTATGCCTATTAGTGTTTTGTTTGATAATGGTTCATTTGTGTCTATCGTATCTAGGAAATTTGTTAATGCCATGAAATTGCCAACTGAAATCATGCCTAGGATATCCTTAGTGAAAACAGCAGGTAGTCAATGTCTTTTCACTAAGGACCTAGCTAAGGATTGTCAGCTAGTAGTGGGAAAGACTAAGGTTATGATAAATCTGCTAGTGTTGGACATTCCTAAGTATGATTTAGTGCTAGGTATAAATTGGCTTGCTATGCATAACATAAGAATTGATTGTGCTAAAAGGGAAATCACATTGCCTGATGGTGAAGTGCATGCATTGGTGAATTCTAAGGGATTAGTGTATGAAATGCATGGCATGGAGCTAGAGTTACTAGATGAGATACTTGTGATTTCTGAGCATGATTATTGTTATGCATTAAATCAGTTGCACTGTGAAGAAGAAGTGGATAAAATACCTATAGTGAGAGACTTTCAACTAGTCTTTCCAAAATATTTGCCAAGTATTCCTCCACAAAGGGAGATTAAGTTTGAAATCAAGCTGCAAC
Source organism: Aquilaria yunnanensis (assembly GCA_039654915.1). Taxonomy (NCBI): domain Eukaryota; kingdom Viridiplantae; phylum Streptophyta; class Magnoliopsida; order Malvales; family Thymelaeaceae; genus Aquilaria; species Aquilaria yunnanensis. The sequence goes on from CM077594.1 coordinate 69,550,940, forward strand.
CAGAAGCTAGTCCAATATCCATACCTCCTAACAGAATGCCAATCATAGAGATGAATGAGCTCAAGAAACAACTTGATGAACTTCTTGAAAAAGGGTTCATAAGGCCAAGTGTTTCACCATGGGGAGCTCCTATTCTCTTTGTGAAAAAGAAGGATGGATATTTGAGACTATGCATTGACTACAGGATGCTTAATGCAGTGACTATCAAGAATAAATATCCACTCCCTAGGATTGAGGATCTATTTGATCGACTCAAAGGAGCTAAGATCTTCTTCAAGATAGATTTGAGATTTGGATACTTCCAATTGAGAGTAAAGGAAGAAGATACTCCTAAGACTGCATTCAGGACCAAATATGGGCATTATGAGTAGATAGTCATGCCACTTGGTTTGACTAATGCCCCAACTGCTTTCATGGACTTGATGAATAGGGTGTTCAGACCAGATCGAGACAAATTTGTGGTTGTGTTCATTGATGACATCCTAGTGTATTCCAAGGATGAAAATGAACATGAACATCATCTGAAGATTGTCCTAAAGACTCTCTTGCAGCATCAGCTTTATGCTAAGTTATCCAAGTGTGAATTCTAGATTAGGGAGGTTTCTTTCCTAGGACACATCATTGATGTACAAGGCCTTAAGGCAGACCCTGAAAAGGTCAAGGCAGTGCAAGAGTGGGGAAGACCAAAGACTGTGAAGGAAATTAGAAGTTTCCTAGGATTAGCTAGATACTATAGGAGATTTGTATCGGCCTTTTTCCATGATTCCCTTGGTTCTTACTCATCTGACCAAGAAGGGTCAAAGATTTGAGTGGACTGAGAAGTGTGAAAAAATTTTCCAGGAGCTCAAGCATAGGTTGATTGAAGCTCTAGTGTTGATTCTTCTTGTTCCAAGTAAGCCCTACATCATATATACAAATGCATTTATATCTGGGTTAGGTTGTGTGCTTATGCAAGATAGAAATGTCATTGCTTATGGGTCAGGGCAATTAAGACCCCATGAGCAAAATTATCCTACCTATGACCTAGAACTGGCAACAGTGATTTTTGCTCTGAAGCAATGGAGACATTACTGCATGGGTAGTTCTTTTCTGATCTACACTGACCATAAGAGCCTAAAGTACTTGTTCACTCAGAAAAAGTTGAACATGACGCAAAGGAGATGGTTAGAGTACATCAAGGACTATGACTGCAGTATACAGTACACAGAGGGCAAAGGAAATCTAGTAGCAGATGCCTTGAGCATGAAGTACGCAGGACTTTTCAAAGGATGATCCATAGCTAATCATGATGAGCCGAATAGTCTGTTGTGCCTGTGGCATAAATGGCATAACTGGGAGGAAGCCCAAATCTACACATTCACAATTCAGTCTGGATCGATTGAAGAAGCTTGAATGGCACATGAGACAGATCCTGATCTAAAAAATATTTCAGGAGAAGAAAAAGGTTCCTTGTATCAATCTTTTGCCTACAAGCAAGAATTACCATACTTCAAGGACCGAATCTATATGCCTAAAGAACCACAGCCTATGTGAATAAGAAGAAGAGACTTGAAATTTGAGGTTCCTGACAATGTTTGGCTGAAAGTTGCACCAACTAAAGGCACTGTCAGAATTGGCAAAAGAACCAAGTTAGCTCCAAGATACATCGGTCCTTATGAGATCTTGGACAGAGTTGGCAAGGTCACATACAGGTTAGCTCTACCGCCAAGCATGTCAAGTGTTCATAATGTTTTTCACATGAGTATGCTTAAGAAGTGTCTATTAGACACAAAGCATGCTATTGTAGTGGAAGACATACAGTTGGAACCTAACTTGACATATGAAGAGAAACCTATAGCTATCTTAGCCAAGGGTACCAGAAGGTTATGAAACAAACACATTCCCATGGTTAAAGTTCAGTGGTCACCCCACTCTAAAAGAGAAGCAACCTGGGAAACTGAAAATGAACTTATGGAAAGGTGTCCTGAGGAATACCCGAAGCTAAAGGCTATTTTGGAGGACCAAAATTTTTATGGGGGAGGAGGATTGTTACCACCTCACAAAATGGGAGAATTACAAGTGTGTCATAATGGCTAAAAACCATTATATTGTGTAATTCTCACCATAGTGATTGAAGTGAGGGGGGTAAAAGGCATGATCAACACCCCCTTAAAAGTGTTCCAAGTTGGTAACTTGGCCCCCAAGAAAAGCCTAAAGGATTGCTTGTTTGTCAAGCAACCTATGGACTTTTTCGTAAGGTTTTGGAAATTCCGGTACTCAATTGCAAAACTCTTAAGAAAGACACTTGGAGAGTTATGGGAAGGATATAGATGGTATGATAGCGCTATTGGAGGACCAAATTACTCATGGAAGACAAGTTTGGACAAAGTAAATACTAAAGGCAATAAGGACCTAAATGTCCTAGTGTAAACCTTCAGGTGTTCAAGCTTTTGACTTAAGTCTAAGGGTGGAATTGTGGGCTTATCCCACCATGGGGGAGGCAGGCAACACTTGATAATTAGTCAAAAATGTTGGGCACATGTGTACCAATGATTTTGAGACAAAGAAACCATAGTTAGTGAGAAAGAAATTGACATAAAGCAAGGTTAAGCTTGTTAAGTGTGATTTGTGCCCTTAAGCTCATTTAAGGTCATTTAAGTGACCAAATCACTTATCCCTCTCCCATTTTCACCCTCCCCCAGCCCAAGAAGATAGCCATACTTCCTCCATAGCCACCACTATTGCCCACTCCGGTGTAGTCCAGTTATGGTGCCAAAACTGTGCATTTAGACTCCCAGGATTGGTAATGTTCTGTAGGCCATCAGAACACTACCCTTAGTGTGCATACCCAAGTGGCCCTCTTGGGCACTATGTAAATACATGCATATTGGTCCAACCATCACACACATATTCACATTTCATGCACACCATGGCAGCAAAGAAGGAAAACACTAGCACAAGTCTTAGTTTTGGCTTCCACACATTAGGCAATCTTGTTAAGTTCTAGTGGCCAGCGACTGCACCTGTAACTTCCATTAATAAAATGTATCATTATATCCACATAGCCCCCTATTTTATTTGCTCCATTATCAAGTAGAGACTTAGATAAAACCATGGAATTTTGGCTTACATCAATAGCCCACCTATGGACCAAGTTATGGATTTTTTAAGTTGGTGACAAAATTCTGACCAAATGAACAGTAAGTCAGCCAAATTTCCAACATCATATCTTTGGCTACAGGACTCTAAATCAAGAAATTACAAATCCCAGTTAACCCTCTAGATATTCGGTGGGTGTGGCAAAAATTTCATACAAATATTAGTTCTACACAGGGACATATTAAAATTTAGGTATATGGTCGAAATGGTGGCAACTTTCGGACTATTTTGCCCATACAATTTCTCCAAACCATGCAAACACTTCATTCACAAGGGGAAAACCCTCCAAGGCTATCCTATATATGTCCATTACACATAGGAATTAAATTATCTTTCTTTTAACAACTTTATGTGGCCAAAACAGAATTTACAAGTAAGCAGCCCATCATTCACACTTAGGCAGCTTTGCACCACATCACTTACATAGCCAAAAAATTACTCAAATGTTCACATACTTGTCTCATTTTACATACACTACAGTACATGCATACATGCACTACAATATTCCCTTAACTCAGCTAAATACGCACCCTAGGTTACAGGAGGTCCTGAGACACAATAGACTCCAAAAACATGATGCTGGACAGCTGCTACACAACACAGTAAGTACCACCATTAAAAATTCCAAATGTGCTCCTAAAATTACCAAAATTTGTAGATAAAAACTAGACATATGGAAGTTCATGTACCTCAAATTTCAGATTAAAAATCAAACCACAAAGGTTTAAGGTGATCTTTCTGCTAGACCTGAAATGACAGAATTGAGGGGAGTAAGTTTCATTGAGAAACTTAGTAAGGGTAACACTTGGTTTCTTAAGGTAATGTGATCCTCATTAAAACCTGCATCCAAAGACACTAAAACACAAAAACCACAATGCATATATACAAGATGTAGCAACGAAATGCAGCAGCCAAACACAAACAACAAACACATGAAATGTGGCAGCAACATATACCATACGTTAGTCCATAAAGCACATAATAAACATAATCAAATCACTATGATAGCCCTCCTCAAGCTAATGCTTGGTCTTAGGAGGATTTTAACAGTAGTTAGTACTAACTTTGGGCTCTAGAAACCCTCATTTCACTGCCATCTTTGTGCACATGACAACAGGTCACAAAACCTTCAATAAGTGCACTCCCCTTATTGAGCTTGGTTCATCAAGCTCATGGCTCTCTTCCAAGCCTAGCCATAGCTCCATGGATATTTGAAAATACAGAAAACAACCCATGAGAGCAAGAGAACCCTTACCAAAGAGAGTACGCCGAATTTGAAGTTTAATCCTTGAAGTATGCAAGAAATAGCTCTAGTTGGCTTCCAATTGCTTCCTTTTGCCTTCAATTTCAATCAATTGCCAGTTTGAAGGTGTGGTGGCTATGGAGGAAGTATGGATGTGTTCTTGGGCTGGGGGAGGACGAAAATGAGAGTGGGATAAGTGATTTGGCCACTTAAATGGCCTTAAATGAGCCTAAGGGCACCAAAACACAGTTAACAAGCTTAACCTTGCTTTATGTCATTTTCGTTCTCACTAATTACGGTTTCTTTGTCTTAAACTCATTGGTACACATGTGCCCAACATTCTTCACTAATTATCAAGCCTTGGCTACCTCCCCCATGGTGGGATAACCCCAAAATTTCACCCATAGACTTAAGTCAAAAGCTTGAACACCTTAAGGTTTACACTAGGACATTTAGGTCCTTATTGCCTTTAGTGTGTCCATTGCCCAAACTTGTCTTCCATGAGTAATTTGGTCCTCCAATAGCACTTTCATACCATTTATATCCTTCCCATAACTCTCCAAGTCTCTTTGTTGAGAGTTTTGCAATTGAGTACCCAAATTTCCAAAACCTTACAAAAAAGTCCATAGGTTGCTTGACGAACAAGCAATCCTTTAGGCTTTTCTTGGGGGCCAAGTTACCAACTTGGAAAAGTTTTAAGGAGGTGTTGATCATGCCTTTCACCCCCCACACTTCAAACACTATGGTGATAATTACACAATATAATGGTTTTTAGCCATTATGACACACTTGTAATTCTCCCATTTTATGAGGTGGTAACAATCCTCCCCCCCTGAAAAATTTTGGTCATCAAAAATAGCCTTTAGCTTTGGGTATTCTTCAGGATACCTTTCTGTAGGGCCTTTTCCAGTTTCCCAGGTTGCCTATCTTCCAGAGTGGTGCGACCACTGATCTTTAACCGTGGGAATAAGTTTGTTTCTGAACCTTCTGGTATCCTTGGATAAGATAGCTATAGGTTTCTCTTCATATTTCAAGTTAGGTTCCAACTGTATGTCTTCCACTACAATAGCATGCTTTGTGTCTAATAGACACTTCTTAAGCATACTGATGTGAAAAACATTATGAACACGTGACATGCTTGGCGGTAGAGCTAACCTGTATGCTACCTTACCAACTCTAACCAAGATCTCATAACGACCGATGTATCGGGGAGCTAACTTTGGTTTTTTTACCAAATCTGATAGTGCCTTTGGTTGGTGCAACTTTTAGCCAAACATTGTCACCAACCTCAAATTCCAAGTCTCTCCTTCTTTTGTTCACATAGGTTGTGGTCCTTTCATTGGCTGCCTTTAATCTCTCTTGAATTTTCTTGATTTTGGCAGTTGTCTCTTCAATAATTTCGAGACCCAACTCTAGCTTGTCTGAGGCTTCCACCCAATAGTGGGGTGTCATGCACCTTCTTCCATATAAAGCTTCATAAGGTGCCATGCCATTAGTGCTTTGGTAACTATTGTTATATGAGAATTCCACCAACGGCAAGTGTTGGTCCCATTCACCTTTGAAATCCAACTTATAGCTCCTGAGCATGTCTTCTAGTATCTATATCACCCTTTCATATTGCCCATCTGTCTGAGGATGATAAGCAGTACTCAGGTCGATTTTGGTTCCTAGTGCTTTATGAAAAGCACTCCAAAACTGAGTCGTAAATCTTGGATCTCTATCAGATACAATGGAGTCTGGCACTCCATGTAGTCTCACCATCTCCTGGACATACATCTGGGCTAACCTCTCCAAGGAGTCTGTGAGTTTCATAGGTAAGAACTTGGAACATTTGGTTAGCCTATCCACAATGACCCAGATTGTATCATGCCTTAATCTTGTCATAGGCAAGCCAGTCAAAAAGTCCATGGTTATGTTGCCCCACTTCTTCATTGGTATAGGTAGAGTCTGTAGGATACTAGCTGGCTTCTGGTGCTCTACCTTTACGCTCTGGCATGTGGCACATTTGGAGACATAAGTGGCTATGTCTCTCTTCATATGTGGCCACCAGAAGTGACTCTTCAAATCTTTATACATTTTCTCATTTCCTGGATGGATGTTCAACTTGCTTATGTGAGCTTCTTCAAGTAATTCATCCCTGAGCTTTGCTCCTTTAGGTACATATATTCAGTCCTTGAAGTACAGTAATCCTTGCCTCTAGGCAAAGGATTGATACAAGGAACCTTTTTCCTCTCCTGAGATCTTTTACAGATCAAGATCTATCTCTTGTGCCTTTTTGGCTTCTTCAATCGATCCAGACTGAATTGTCAATGTGTAAATTTGGGCTTCCTCCCACTTATGCCATTTATGCCATAGGCATAGTAGACTATTTTGCTCATCATGACCAGCTAAGGATCCTCCTTTCAAAAGTCCTATGTACTTCCTACTCGAGGCATCTGCTACTAGATTGCCTTTGCCCTTTGTGTACTATATACTGCAGTCATAGTCCTTGATGTACTCCAACCATCTCCTTTGCCTCATGTTCAACTCTTTCTGAGTGAACAAGTACTTCAGGCTCTTATGGTCAGTGTAGATCACAAAGGAACTACCCATCAAGTAATGTCTCCATTGCTTCAGAGAAAAAATCACTACTGCCAGTTCTAGGTCATGGGTAGGATAATTTTGCTCATGGTGTCTTAACTGCCTTGACCCATAAGCAATAACATTTCTGTCTTGCATAAGCACACAACCTAACCCAGATCTAGATGCATTTGTATATATGATGTAAGGCTTACTTGGATCAGGAAGAATCAATACTGGAGCTTCAGTCAACCTCTGCTTGAGCTCCTGGAAACTATTTTCACACTTCTCAGTCCACTCAAATCTTTGACCCTTCTTGGTCAGATGAGTAAGAACTGAGGCAATCATGGAAAAGGCTTATACAAATCTCCTGTAGTATCCAGCTAATCCTAGGAAACTTCTGATTTCCTTCACAGTCCTTGGTCTTTCCCATTCTTGCACTGCCTTGATCTTTTCAGGGTCTGCCTTAAGGCCTTGTGCATCTATGATGTGTCCTAGGAAAGACACTTTCCTTATCCAAAATTCACACATGGATAACTTGGCATAAAGCTGATGCTGCAATAGAGTCTTTAAGACAATCTTTAGATGATGTTCATGTTCATTTTCATCCTTGGAATACACTAGGATGTCATCAATGAACACAACCACAAATTTGTCCAGATGTGGCCAAAATACCCTATTCATCAGGTCCATGAAAGTAGCTGGGGCATTAGTCAAACCGAATGGCATGACTGTGTACTCATAATGCCCATATCTGGTCCTGAATGCAGTCTTAGGAATATCTTCTTCCTTTACTCTCAATTGGAAGTATCCAGATCTCAAATCTATCTTGGAGAAGATCTTAGCTCCCTTGAGTTGATCAAATAGATCCTTAATCCTAGGGAGTGGACGCTTGTTCTTAATAGTCACTGCATTAAGCTTTCTATAGTCAATGCATAGTCTCGGAGATCCATCCTTCTTTTTCACAAAGAGAACAGGAGCTCTCCATGGTGAAACACTTGGCCTTATGAACCTTTTTTCAAGAAGTTCATCAAGTTGTTTCTTGAGCTCATTCATCTCTGTGATTAGCATTCTATAAGGAGGTATGGATATTGGACTAGCTTCTGGTTACAGCTTGATTTCAAATTCAATCTCCCTTTGTGGAGGAATACCTTGCAGGTCTTTAGGAAAGACTTGTGTAAAGTCTCTCACTATTGGTATTTTTTCCACTTCCTTATCACAGTGCAATTCGTTCAATGCATAACAGTAATCATGCACAGAAATCACAGGTATCTCATCTAATACCTCTAGCTCCATGCCATGCATTTCATACACTAATTCCTTAGAATTCACTAATGCATGCACTTCACCATCAGGCAATGTGATTTCCATCTTAGCACAATCAATTCTTATGTTATGAATAGCAAGCCAATTCATACCTAGCACTAAATCATACTTAGGAATGTCCAACACTAGCAGATTAGTCATAACCTTAGTCTTTCCTACTACTAGCTCACAATCCTTAGCTAGGTCATTAGTGAAAAGACATTGACTACCTGCTGTTTTCACTAAGGATATCCTAGGCATGATTTTAGTAGGCAATTTCATGGCATTAACAAATTTCCTGGCTACTATAGACACAGATGCACCAGTATCAAACAGAACACTAACAAGCATACCATTAAGGTAAATGTTACCTCTTAGTGCTCCTCCCTGCTCTGATGTCTCTGGCCTCTCCACTTGGAAGACTCTGTCAGCTATTTACATTGGAGGCCGAGTCACTGGACGAACTGGCCTCTGCTGTCCCTCCCTTGGTGCTCCGCCACTAGGTCCTACCCCAATAGGCCTTACTGGACCTTGCACTTCTAGCCTCCTTTGAGCTTGTGGGCAGTCTTTGATCCAATGATCCATGGATCCACATCTTAGACACGCTTGAGTATCAAAGTAGCAAGGTTTCTTTCCATAAAACTTCCTACACTTAGGGCACCTTAGGCCAGGGAACTTCCCCTTAACCTTGCCCTCACCACCAAAATGGGAACTCTTGGCAATTCCCTTGCCATATGGTGGCTTCTTCTGGTTGCCTCCAGCTTGACTACTTTCCCCTGGTCCACTGGGAAAGGACTTAGTCTCATACTCATTTTGCTCTACTAATAGAGCTTTCTGCACTGCATCATAGTATGTAACTGCTCTGAAAGGTCTGACAGCCTTTCTAATGTCTGACTTTAGGCCTCTAACAAATCTTTTGGCATTCAATTCCTCAAGTCCATGATACTAAGGAGCATACCTTACCAACTAATTGAATTTGTGCTCATACTCTAGGGCACTGAGGTTGTCTTGCCTTAGAGCATCAAATTCATGTTGCTTCATATCCTTGATAGCATCACTGATGTACTACTCCTGGAATAGTTGTGTGACCTCTAGCCAGCTCATCTCAACATCTCTTCCTAGCCTTCCGCCCTTCTGGAAAGCATACCTGTCTTTGGTGTTTCTGCACCACATCTCTACACTGCCTACCAAGTTGTAAGTAGCCAGTGACACCTTCTTGGTGGAGCTGAGTGGCATCCTCTCAAACATCTTTTCAATGAAGATTAACCACTCCGTAGCTCTCTCTGGTCCAGCCCTTCCATCAAACTGTGGAGGTCTTAGGCCTTGTAACCTCTCCAATAGTTTGACCTCGTCTAGGCCTTCTAGAATGTTACCCACTCCGGGGTAGTCTAGTTATGGTGCCAAAACTATGCATTTAGACTCCCAGGATTGGTAATGTTCTGTAGGCCATCAGAACACTACCCTTAGTGTGCATACCCAAGTGGCCCTCTTGGGCACTATGTAAATACAAGCATATTGGTCCAACCATCACACACATATTCACATTTCATGCACACCATGGCAAAAAAGAAGGAAAACACTAGCACAAGTCTTAGTTTTGGCTTCCACACATTAGGCAATCTTGTTAAGTTTTAGTGGCCAGCTACTGCACCTGTAACTTCCACTAACAAACTGTATCATTCTAGCCTCATACCCCCTATTTTATTTGCTCCATTATGAATTAGAGACTTAGAGCAAACCAAGGAATTTTGTTTTACATCAATAGCACACCTATGGACCATGTTATGGATTTTTGAAGTTGATTACAAAATTGTGACCAAATGAACAGTAACTCATCCAATTTTGGAACGTCATATCTTTGTCTACAGGGCTCTAAATCCAGAAATTCCAAATCCCAGTTAACCCTATGGATGTTCTCTAGGTTTGGTCAATATTTCATACCAAGATTCATTCTACACAGGGAGATATTAAACTTTAGGTACATGGTCGAAGTTCTGGTAACTTTTGGACCATTTTGCCCATACAATTTTTCCAAACCATGCAAACACTTCATTCGCAAGCGGAAAGCCCTCCAAGGCTATCCCATACATGTCCAATACAAATATTAATTACATTCTCTTGCATCTAGCAACTTGATGTGGCCAAAACAGAATTTACACGTAAGCAGCCTAGCATTCACACTTAGGCAGCTTTGCACCACATCACTTACATAGCCAAAACATTACTCAAATGTTCACATACTTGTCTCATCTTACATACACTACATGTAAATGCATACATGTACTAAAAAATGGTCTTAACTCAACTAAATATGTACCCTAGGTTATAGGAGGTCCTGAGACACAATGGACTCCAAAAACAGGATGCTGGACAGTAACTCAGCCAACTTTGCAACGTCATATCTTTAGGTACAGGGATCTAAATCCATAAATTTGAAAGCTTAGTTAACCCTCTAGATCTCCTAGATGTGGTCAAAATTTTGTACCAAGATTTATTCTACACAGGGAGATATTAAACTTTAGGTCCTAAGTTGAAATTCTGGCAAGTTTTGGACCATTTTGCCCATACAATTTTTCCCAACCATGCAAACACTTCATTCACAAGGGGAAATCCATCCAAGGATATCCAATATATGTAAATTACACATAGGAATTACATTCCCTTTCTTTTAACACTTTATGTAGCCAAAACAGAATTTACAAGTAAGCAGCCAATCATTCACACTTATAAAGCCAAAACATTACTCAAATGTTCACATACTTGTCTCATTTCACATACACTACATGTACATGCATACATGCAGTAAAAAATGGTCTTAACTCAGCTAAATACGCACCCTAAGTTACAGGAGTGCCTGAAATGCAATGGACTCCAGAAACAGGATGCTGGACAACACAATAAGTACCACCATTAAAAGTAGCGAATGTGCTCCTGAAATCACCAAAATTTCCAGATCATAACTAGACATATGGAAGTTCATGTGTCTGAAATTTCAGATTAAAACTAAAACCATAAACATTAGTTTGAAGGTGATATTTCAGCTGGACCTAAAATGACAGAATTGAGGGGAGTAAGTTTCATTGAGAAACTTAGTAAGGGTAGCACTTGGATTGAATAGGCAATGTAACCATGATTAAAACCTGCATCAAAAGACACTAAAACACAAAAAACACAATGCATATATACAAGATATAGCAACCAAATGTAGCAGCCATTCACAACCAACAAACACATGAAATGCAGCAGCACCAATAACCATAGATTATTCCATAATTCATCTAATAAACATAAATAAATCACTATGGCATCCCTCCTCAAGCTAATGCTTGGCCTTAGGAGGATTTTAACAGTAGTTAGTACTAACTTTGGGCCCTAGAAACCGTCATTTCACTGCCATCATTGTGCACTTCACACTAGGTCAAAATAAATCAATAAGTGCACTCCGCTCACTAAGCTTGGTTCATCAAGCTCATCGCTATCTTCCAAGCTTAGCCCTAGCTCCATGGTTTCTTAAAAATACATAAAACAACCCGTTATATCAATAGAACCCTTACCAAAGTGGGTAGGCCGAAAATCAAGCTTGATCCTTGAAGTACCCAAGGAATAGCTCTAGTTTGCTTCCAATTGCTTCCTTTTGCCTTCAATTTCAATAAATTGCAGGTTTGAAGGTGTGATGGCTATGGAGGAAGTATAGTTGTGCTCTTGGGCTGTGGGAGGATGAAAATGAGAGACAGATACGTGATTTGGCCACTTAAATGTCCTTAAATGAGCTTAAGGGCACAAAACAAACTTAGCAAGCTTAACCTTGCTTTATGACATTTTCCTTCTCACCAATTATGGTTTCTGTCAAAAAATCATTGGTATACATATGCCCAACATTTTTTACTAATTATCAAGTCTTGGATGTCTCCCCTATGGTGGGATAACCCCACAATTTCACCCTTAGACTTAACTCAAAAGCTTCAACACCTTAAGGTTTGCACTAGGACATTTAGGTACTTATTGCCTTTAGTGTTTCCTTTCTCCAAACTTGTCTTCCATGAGCAATTTGGTCCTCGAACAGCCATTTCATACCATTCATATCATTCCCATAACTCTCCAAGTCTTTTTCTTGAAAGGTTTGCAATTGAGTACCCGAATTTCTAAAACCTTACAAAAAAGTCCATAGGTTTCTTGACAACCAAGCAATCCTTAAGGCTTTTCTTGGGGGCCAAATAACCAACTTGGAACACTTTTAAGGAGGTGTTGATCATGCCTTTTTCCCCCTACACTTCAATCACTATGGTGAGATTTACACAATATAATGGTTTTTAGCCATTATGACACACTTGTAATTCTCCCATTTTGTGAGCTGGTAACAATCCTCCCCCCCCCCCTTAAAAATTTAGGTCCTCCAAAATAGCCTTTAAATTTGGGTATTCTTCAGGATACCTTTCCATAAGGTCTTTTTCAGTTTCCCAGGTTACTTCTCTTTCAGAGTGGTGTGACCACTGAACTTTAACCATGGGAATATGTTTGTTTCGTAACCTTCGGGTATCCTTGGCTAAGATAGCTATAGGTTTCTCTTCATATGTCAGGTTAGGTTCCAACTATATGTCTTCCACTACAATAGCATGCTTTGTGTCTAATAGACACTTCTTAAGCATACAGATATGATAAAAAATTTGAACACTTGACATGCTTGGCAATAGAGCTAACCTGTATGCTACCTTGCCAACTCTATCCAAGATCTCATAAGGACCTATGCATCTTGGAGCTAACTTGGTTCTTCTACCAAATCTGACAGTGCCTTTGGTTGGAGCAACTTTCAGCCAAACATTGTCACCAACCTCAAATTCCAAGTCTCTCATTCTTTTGTTGACATAGGTTGTGGTCCTTTCATTCGCCGCCTTTACTCTCTCTTGAATTTTCTTGATTTTGGAAGTAGTCTCTTCCATGATTTCAGGACCCAACTCTAGCCTGTCTGAGGCTTCGACCCAACAGTGGCGTGTCATGCACCTCCTTCCATATAATGCTTCATAAGGTGCCATGCCAATAGTGCTTTGGTAACTACTGTTATAGGAGAATTCCACCAATGGCAAGTGTTGGTCCCATTCCCCTTTGAAATCCAGTATCTATATCACCCTTTCAGATTGCCCATCTGTCTGAGGATGATAAGCAGTACTCAGGTGGATTTTGGTTCCTATTGCTTTATGAAAAGCACTCCATAACCGAGCTATAAATCTTGGATCTTTATCAGATACGATGGAGTCTGGCACTCCATGTAGTCTCACTATCTACTAGACATAGATCTGAGCTAACTTCTTCAAGAACTCCATGAGTTTCATAGGTAAGAATTGGGCACATTTGGTTAGCCTATCCACAGTGACCCAGATTGTATCATGCCTTAATTTGGTCATAGGCAACCCAGTCAGAAAGTCCATGGTTATGTTGCCCCACTTCCTCACTGGTATAGGTAGAGTCTGTAGGGTACCATGTTACCCACTCCGGGGTAGTCCAGTTATGGTACCAAAACTGTGCGTTTAAACTCCCAGGTTTGGTGTGTCCTGTAGGTCATTACAATAACACCCCTGGTGTTCATACTCAAGTGACCCTCTTGAGCACTATGTAAATACATGCATATTGGTCTAACCATAACACACATATTTACAGTTATGTACCCTATGGAAGCTAAGAAGGAAAACACTAGCACAAGTCTAAGTTTTGGCTTCCACACATTAGGCAATCTTGTTAAGTTCTAGTGACCAGCTACTGCACCTGTAACTTCCACTAACAAACTGTATCATTCTAGCCACATACCCCCTATTTTATTTGCTCCCTTATCAAATAGAGACTTAGAGCAAACCAAGGAATTTTTTTTTACATCAATAGCCCACATATGGACCAAGTTATGGATTTTTGAATTTGGTTACAAAATTCTGACCAAATGAACAGTAACTCAGGAAAAGTTTTCAATGCCATATCTTTGGGTACAGGGCTCTAAATCCATAAATTCAAAATCCCAGTTGACCCTCTAGATGTCCTCTAGGTGTGGTCAAAATTTCATTCCAAGATTCATTCCACATAGGGAGATATTAAACTTTCAGTCCAAAGTCAAAATTCTGGCAACTTTTGGACCATTTTGCCCACGCAATTTTTCCAAACCATGCAAACACTTCATTCACAAGGGGAAAGCCCTCCAAGGCTATCCCATATATGTACATTACACATAGGAATTACATTCCCTTTCTTTTAACAACTTTATGTGGCCAAAACACAATTTACAAGTAAGCAGCCCATCATTCACACTTAGGCAGCTTTGCACCACATCACTTACATAGCCAAAACGTTACTGAAATGTTCACATACTTGCCTCATTTTACATACACTACATGTACATGCAAACATGCACTAAAAAATGGTCTTAACTCAGCTAAATACGCACCATAAGTTACAGGAGTACCTGGAATGCAATGGACTCCAGAAACAGGATGCTGGACAGCTGCTGCACAACACAGTAAGTACCACCATTAAAAAGACAAAATGTGCTCCTAAAATCACCAAAATTTCCAGATCATAAATAGACATATGGACGTTCATGTACCTGAAATTTCAGATTAAAAATCAAACCACAAAGGTTAGTTTCAAGGTGATCTTTCAGCTGAACCTGAAATGACAAAATTGAAGGGAGTAAGTTTCATTGAGAAACTTAGTAAGGGTAGCACTTGGATTGAATAGGCAATGTAACCATGATTAAAACATGAATCCAAAAACACTGAAACACAAAAACCACAATGCATATATACAAGATATAGCAACCAAATGCAGCAGCCAAACACAACCAACAAACACATGAAATGCAGCAGTAACAATAACCGTAGGTTAGTCCATAAAACATGCAGTAAACATAAATAAATCACTATGGAAGCCCTCCTCAAGCTAATGTTTCATCTTAGGAGGATTTTAACACTAGTTAGTACTAACTTTGGGCCCTAGAAACCCTCATTTCACAGCCATCTTTGTGCACTTGACAATAGGTCACAAAACCTTCAATAAGTGCACTGCCCTCAATAAGCTTGGTTCATCAAGCTCATCGCTCTCTTCCAGGCTTAGTATAGCTCCATGGATGTTTGAAAATATTGAAAACAACCCATGAGTGCAATAGAACCCTTACCAAAGTGGGTAGGCCAAAAATCAAGCTTGATCCTTGAAGTATCCAAGAAATAGCTCTAGTTTGCTTCCAATTGCTTCCTTTTGCCTTCAATTTCAATCAATTGCAAGTTTGAAGGTGTGGTGTTTATAGAAGAAGTATGCCTATATTCTTGGGCTGGGGTAGGATGAAATTGAGAGAGGGATAAGTGATTTAGCCACTTAAATGGCCTTAAATGAGCTTAAGGGCACAAAACACACTTAACAAGGTTAACCTTGCTTTATGTCATTTTCCTTCTCACTAATTATGGTTTCTTTGTCTTAAAATCATTGGTACACATGTGCCCAATGTTTTTGACTAATTATCAAGTCTTGGCTGCCTCCCCCATGGTGGGATAACCCCATAATTCCAACCTTAGACTTAAGGCAAAAGCTTGAACACCTTAAGGTTTACATTAGGACATTCAGGTCCTTATTGCCTTTAGTGTTTCCTTTGTCCAAACTTGTCTTCCATGAGTAATTTGGTCCTCCAATAGCACTTTCATACCATTTATATCCTTCCCATAACTCTCCAAGTCTCTTTCCTGAGAGTTTTGCAATTGAGTACCCGAATTTCTGAAACCTTACAAAAAAGTCCATAGGTTGCTTGACAAGCAAGCAATCCTTAAGGATTTCCTTGGGGGCCAAGTTACCAACTTGGAACACTTTTGAGGAGGTGTTGATCATGCATTTTACCCCGCACACTTCAATCACTATGGTGAGAATTACATAATATAATGGTTTTTAGTCATTATGACACACTTGTAATTCTCCTATTTTGTGAGGTGCTAACATACCAGCTGGCTTTTGGTGCTCTATCTTTACCCTCTGGCATGTGGCACATTTGGAGACATAAGTAACTATGCCTCTCCTCATGTTTGCCCACCAGAAGTGAGTTTTCAAGTCTTTATACATTTTCTCACTTCCTGGATGGATGTTCAACTTGCTTGTGTGAGCTTCTTCAAGTATTTCATCCCTGAGCTTTGCTCCTTTAAGCATATATATTGGGTCCTTGAAGTACAAAAATCCTTGCTTGTAGGAAAAGGATTGATACAAGGATGATTTTTCCTCTCCTAAGATCTTTTTCAGATCAGGATCTATCTCCTGTGCCTTTCTAGCTTCTTCAATCCATCCAGACTGAATTGTCAATGTATAAATTTGGGCTTCCTTCCACTTATGCCATAGGCAGAGCAGACTATTTTGCTCATCATGATCAGATATGGATCCTCCTTTCAAAAGTCCTGTGTACTTCCTGCTCAAGGCATCTGCTACTAGATTGCCTTTGCCCTCTATGTACTGTATACTGTAGTCATAGTACTTGATGTACTCTATCCATCTCCTTTGCCTCATGTTCAACTCTTTCTGAGTGAACAAGTACTTTAGGCTCATATGGTTAGTGTAGATCACAAAGGAACTACCCATCAACTAATGTCTTCATTGCTTCAGAGCAAAAATCACTGCTGCCAATTCTAAGTCATAGGTAGGATAATTTTGCTCTTGGGGTCTTAATTGCCTTAACCCATAAGCAATGACATTTCTGTCTTGCATAAGCGAACAACCTAACCCAGATCTAGATGCATCTGTATATAAGATGTAGAGCTTACTTGGATAAGGAAGAATCAATACTGGAGCTTCAATCAACCTCTGCTTGAGCTCCTGGAAACTCTTTTCACACTTTTCAGTCCACTCAAATGTTTGACCCTTTTTGGTCAGATGAGTAAGAACTAAGGCAATTATGGAAAAGCTTGATACAAATCTCCTGTAGTATCCAGCTAATCCTAGGAAACTTCTGATTTCCTTCACAGTCTTTGGTATTCCCCACTCTTGCACTCCCTTGACCTTTTCAGGGTCTGCCTTAAGCCCTTGTGCATCCATGATGTGTCCTACGAAAGACATTTCCTTTATCTAGAATTCACACTTGGATAACTTAGCATAAAGCTGATGCTACAATAGAGTCTTTAAAAAAATCTTTAGATGATGTTCATGTTCATTTTCATCCATGGAATACACTAGGATCACATCCATGAACACAACCACAAATTTGTCCAGGTGTGGTCTGAACAACCTGTTCATCAGGTCCATGAAAGCATCTAGGGCATTTGTCAAACCAAATGGCATGACTATGTACTCATAATGCCCATACTTGGTCCTGAATGCAGTCTTAGGAATATCTTCTTCCTTTACTCTCAATTGGAAGTATCCAGATCTCAAATCTATCTTTGAGAAGATCTTAGCTCCCTTGAGTTGATCAAACAGATCCTCAATCCTAGGGAGTGGATACTTGTTCTTGATAGTCACTACATTAAGCTTCCTATAGTCAATGGATAGTCTCAAAGATCCATCCTTCTTTTCCACAAAGAGAACAGGAGCTCCCCATGGTGAAACACTCGGCGTTATGAACTCAATCTCCCTTTGTGGAGGAATACTTGGCAAGTCTTTAAGAAAGACTTGTGGAAAGTCTCTCACTATAGGTATTTTATCCACTTTTTCTTCACAATGCAATTGATTTAATGCATAACAATAATCAAGCTAAAAAATCGCAGGTATCTCATCTAGTACCTCTAGCTCCATGCCATGCATTTCATACACTAATTCCTTAGAATTCACTGATGCATGCACTTCACCATCAGGCAATGTGATTTCCCTTTTAGCACAATCATTTCTTATGTTATGCATAGCAAGCCAATCCATACCTAGCACTAAATCATACTTAGGAATGTCCAACACTAGTAGATTAGTGATAACCTTAGCCATTCCCACTACTAGCTCACAATCCTTAGCTATGTCATTAGTGAAAAGACATTGGCTCCCTGCTGTTTTCACTAAGGATATCCTAGGCATGATTTTAGTAGGCAATTTCATGGCATTAACAAATTTCCTAGATACTATAGACACAGATGCACAAATATCAAACAGAACACTAACAGGCATACCATTAAGGTAAATGTTACCTCTTAGTGCTCCTCCCGGCTCTGATGTCTTTGGCCTCTCCACTAGGAAGACTCTGCCAGCGCTCTGCATTTGATGCCAAAGCACTGGAGGAACTTGCCTCTACTGTCCCTCCCTAGGTGCTCCCCCTCTAGGTCTTGCCCCAATTGGCCTTACAGGACCTTGGTCTTCTGGCCTCCCTGGACCTTGGTCTTCTGGCCTCCTTTGAGCCTGTGGGTAGTCTTTGATCCAACTATCCATGAATCCACTGTTGGGTTTCGGCAGCCAAACAGCGCAGCGGAATTTAACCGAAAACCTCCAGGATCCAAGTGAAACGGGGTAAACCGGGTGTTCGAAAATTTCATACCTAATTTTCGGTTGAGATCTCTCACTCAACTGTAGAGTCGAATCACAAAACCTGAACAGTTGACGTGTTCAGGGTCTCTATGGTATCCACACAAGCCTCTCGGGATCATCACGCTTCCACCACATCCCGGCAGATGCGTTTCTCTTGCGCTCGCAGTGCTAGCTTACGTCCTCCAAGGAATTGCAAGAGAAGAGTGCGGCTGTCCTTTTGGGAGGCTAGGGCAAGGAGACCTGCGAAATTCTCACTTAAAAGTTGTATTTATAGTGAGACTCAACTTCCAGGCCTAATGGGTTTCAAAGCCCTAATCCAATTAGGATTTAATTTCGGGCTTAATAATGGCTCAACTCCTTGGCCCATTATTAATACGAAATTAAAGTGAAACCATAACCCAAATAATTAGCCCATGCACTCTAATGATCCAAATAGCTCTATGTGTGCGACCCAATAGGCTCTTGCCATGTTGGCAATGATCATAAATCACATTTATGATCATAAGCAATGAGCGGTGTCTAGCAACACATCATTGCTACCCAAGTGACAAGATTGTCGGTGAATCGACTAAACCTTTATGATCATCACCGATATATGCCATTGTCCCTTTGTCCAAGATATCAAGACTAAGCACAAGACATGGAATGTGTCACTCTCGTATAGCCCAATCTTTGGTTTCTTGATTACCGAGTAGACCAACTTAAACTGACGACATTGATATCATATATCAACTCATCGGAGCATGGCCATGCATTTTCTAAGTCTCACTCTATCAAGGGGCCCAAAGATATCACTCCCGTTACATAGGAGGGACAAATCCCATCTTGATCATACAAATCCCTCCGCATGATATGTGACATACCCAATGACCTCCTTCAAGTTCACTCAATTACGAGCAACAAAGGAAAGTATCAAAGTATGTGACTCACATGTAGGGAACCTTGCTGATCTTAGGTCGAAGGACTACATATACCATGATCACTATGAGAATCACTTATGACACTCATATAACGATCCATGAAGTGTTCTCATGGTGGGTCGGTCCAGTACACAAGTTCTCCAACTTGTACCCATATGTAGACTACATATCTCATATTAGTCTCCACATATGCTAGTCATTATGTATTATTGCAACCCGCTCCACAATAATACTAGACTAGGGACGTTTAAGAATATCATTATTCTAGGGTTCCAATTATGTTTATTATGTTACGCAGAAACAAAACAACAAACATCATTGCTGGATTAATGCCTCAATAAAATATCATGACTCAATGTGCAAAAATACAATCATCTCATGATTGGCTTTTTGGGCACAATGCTAACAATCTCCCACTTAGACTAAAAGCCAATCATCCATGTATCTAATACCGATGGACCTAGAATGGCTATCATGCTTCTGCTGCGTAAGGGGCTTTGTCAGTGGATCAGTAATGTTGCTGTCTGTCGAAGTCCTGCATATCCTTACATCACCCCTCTTGATGATCTCCTTGATGAGATGATAGCGTCAAAGTATGTGTTTGGATCGCTGGTGAGATCGAGGTTCCTTAGCCTGTGCGATTGCTCCATTGTTGTCACAATAGAGCTCTATCGGGTCAACAATGCTTGGAACCACTCCAAGTTCAGTGATGAACTTCTTGATCCAAACTGCCTCCTTTGCAGCATCAGAGGCGGCAATGTACTCAGTTTTTGTTGTAGAGTCAGCTACTGTCTCTTGCTTTGAACACTTCCAGCTCACAGCACCACCACCAATACAAAACACATAACCAGATTGCGATCTAAAATCATCCTTATCGGATTGGAAGCTTGCATCGGTGTAACCCCTTACAACGAGCTGATCTTCACCTCCAAAGACCAAGAATGCATCCTTAGTCCTTCGCATGTACTTAAGGATGTTCTTAACAGCTGTCCAGTGACTTTCACCGGGGTTCGATTGGTACCTACTCGTCATGCTCAAAGCATAAGAGACATCGGGACGAGTACATATCATGGCATACATGATAGATCCAATTGCTGAGGCATATGAAATCTTACTCATGCGCTCTTTCTCCTCAGTTGTACTCGGACACTGAGATCTAGAAAGAGTGATACCATGTGACATGGGCAAGAATCCTTTCTTGGAATCTTGCATGCTAAACCTCTTTAGCACCTTGTCAATATATGTACTTTGACTTAGGCAAAGAAGCTTTCTAGATCTATCTCTATAGATCCTGATGCCTAACACATAGGCTGCTTCACCCAAGTCCTTCATAGAGAAACATTTCCCTAGCCAAGTCTTCACAGACTGTAGCTCAGGAATGTCATTCCCGATGAGTAGTATGTCATCTACATACAACACCAAGAAGACAATAGCGCTCCCACTAACCTTCTTGTAGACACAAGGTTCATCTTCATTTTTTATAAAACCAAACTCTTTGATTGCATCATCAAAACAAAGATTCCAACTTCGAGAAGCTTGCTTCAGTCCATAAATGGACCTTTGCAATTTGTACACTTTATTGGCATTCTCAGGAGTGACAAAACCCTCAGGTTGTGTCATGTACACATCCTCAAGTAGCTTTCCATTTAGGAATGCAGTTTTGACATCCATTTGCCATATCTCATAATCATAGTGTGCAGCAATAGCAAACAAAATTCGGATGGATTTAAGCATAGCAACTGGTGAAAAAGTTTCATCATAGTCAATACCATGAATTTGCTTGAAACCTTTTGCGACCAATCGTCCCTTAAAGGTAATCACATTACCATCCATGTCAGTTTTCTTCTTGAAAACCCATTTGCAACCTATGGGTTTTACCCCTTCAGGTGGGTCAACCAAAGTCCATACTTGGTTTTCATACATGGATTCCATCTCGGATTTCATGGCCACTAGCCACTTCTCAGAGTCAGGCCCCGACATAGCTTGTTGGTAGGTTGTGGGCTCATCTTGATCCATGAGCATCACATCACCGGTGTGAGTCACGAGAAATCCATATCTCTCGGGCTCACGCCGAATCCTACCAGTCCTACGTGGGCTTTGTGCTACAGGAACAGACTCTTGAACCACAACATCTTGTGGTGTCTGTTCAGGTTCCATTTCAGGTTCGATGTCTCCTTGTTGTTCTTGAATTTCTTCAAGTTCTACTTTCCTCCCACCAGTTCCTTTAGAGATAAACTCTTTCTCCAAAAAGACACCAGTTCGAGCAACAAACACTTTTTGCTCAGAGGGATTGTAGAAATAGTAACCCTTTGTTTCTTTGGGATACCCAACAAAAAGACATTTTTTAGATTTGGGCCCTAGTTTGTTAGAGGATTGACATTTTACATAAGCGTCACAGCCCCAAATCTTCATAAAAGACAAATTGGGACGCCTCCCACTCCATATCTCATATGGTGTCTTTTGAACCGATTTAGATGGAACTCGGTTTAATGTAAAAGCGGCCGTCTCTAGAGCATGTCCCCAAAAGGAGTTTGGAAGGTCAGCTTGACTCATCATAGAGCGAACCATGTCTAACAGAGTTCGATTTCTCCTTTCAGAAACACCATTCCATTAAGGTGTACCTGGTGGAGTGAGTTGTGATACTATACCACACTCCTTCAGATAGTCAAGGAATTCTCGATCCAAGTACTCTCCACCTCGATCTGATCGAAGCACTTTGATACTCTTCCCGAGTTGATTCTCTACTTCATTCTTGAATTCTTTGAACTTTTCAAGGGATTCTGACTTGTGTCTCATAAGATACACATAGCCATATCTGTTAAAGTCATCAGTGAAAGTAATGAAGTATTGGAAACCTCCTCTAGCTTGTGTAGACATAGGGCCACATACATCACTATGTATGAGTCCTAGTAAGTCATTAGCCCTTTCACTTTGCCCTGTGAATGGGGCTTTGGTCATCTTGCCCAACAAACATGACTCACATGTCTCATATGATTCAAAATCAAATGAGTCCAAGAGTCGATCCTTATGAAGCTTGGATATGCGGGTCTCATTTTTATGGCCCAAGCGACAATGCCAGAGATAGGTCGGGTTTGAATCATTTAATTTGACCTTCTTGGTATTCACATTATAGATTGGATCTTCGAGGTCTAGAACATACAACCCATTACTAAGTTGAGCACTACCATAAAAGATTTCATTCAAATAAATAGAACAACATTTGTCCTTTATTATAAATGAAAAACCTTTCTTGTCCAAACAAGAAACAGAAATCAAATTTCTACTAATAGTAGGCACAAAGTAGCAGTTGTCTAATTCTAAAACTAATCCACTAGGTAAAGTGAGAACATAAGTCCCTACGGCTAAGGCAACAACCCTTGCTCCATTTCCAACACGTACGTCCACTTCACCTCGGGCCAATCTTCTACTTCTACTTAGATCCTGCACATTTGCACAAATGTGAGATCCACATCCAGTATCCAATACCCAAGATGAGGAAGTAGAAAAGTTAGCCTCTATAACAAGAATACCTGAAATGGAAGTCTTACTTCCTTTTTCCTTAGCAAGTTCTTCAAGATAGAGCTTGCAGTTGCGCTTCCAGTGCCCAGGTTGCTTACAATGGAAGCACTCCCCTTCCTTTGCCACACCACCCTTTGGTTTCAGTGCAGCTGAAGAAGAACTAGCATTGGACTTTCCATTAGCTTTATCCTTCTTCTTGTTGGCTTTTCCCTTTCCCTTGCCTTTTTGAACCATCAAAATGGGCTTAGCCTTCTTAAGGTTTTGCTCAGTAGTTCTCAACATGTTGAGCAATTCAGGAAGGGACTTGTCAAGGTCGTTCATGTTATAGTTCATGACGAACTGACTGTAGCTTTCAGGCAACAATTGCAAGACTACATCGATAGCCAACTCTTTCTGAAGAGCAAATCCCAAATTCTCAAGATTCTCAATGTACCCAATCATCTTGAGCACATGAGGACCCACGGGACTTCCATCAGACATCTTGCACTGAAACAATGCCTTAGAGGTCTCAAACCTCTCATGCCTAGCTTGCTCTTGGAAAAACATTTTGAGATGTTCGATCATATCGAACGCCCCCATGTTCTCATGTTGCTTCTGAAGCTCAGATTCCATGGTAATAAGCATGAGGCATGCAACATCCAAAGCATCATCAGAATGCCTCTTGTGAGCATCCCTTTCAGCTCTTGGAGCAGTGGCAGCAGGCTCATTCGGAATGGGCTGCTCTAGGACATAATCCTTTCTCTCTTGTTTGAGGACTATCCTCAAGTTTCGGTACCATTTGAGAAAGTTGGTCCCATTCAGTTTTTCCTTCTCAAGGATCGATCGCAATGAAAGTGTCGATGTGTTTTGTGCCATGGTTATCTACAACAGTAAATATGCAGTGTAAGAGTCATGTATTTTAATTCATTTAATAAGGACTTTTATTAAACGATACTCCTACTATTTTCCTCAAAATAATAACCCTCGATATTATTTTGGAACACCTCGGCGCTAAGGTATTCTAGTGGGCCAAGATCCATATTTGACCACAACCTGAGTCAGCTTTGGCTTTTCTCTCAAGTTACAGCTATTTAGGTAGGCAGCTCCTTGCCATTTGCATCTTATGCAACTCTTGGATAGTTGGGTGAACAGCACTTGTCCAAGCTCATCTCATGAACTTAAGCCCAACTCTATGCCTCTAAGTCCCTAATCCTATTAGGGTGACTTAGTTAAGTCGAACCCAAAGTTAGCAGTTTGGATATCACTATTATCCCATCGCGTCTTACCAAGATGAACATAGGTGCTTTGCTTTGGCAAACCCACCTAATGTTGATCAAAGTCTTGACGAGTGCCAACATTTGGAAGGCATCACATTTAATGACTTAATATTTGTTTGAGGGATTTTATCTTTTGATCTCACCAATTTGTTATCTCCGGTTGTTTTATACATGCATCACATACAAATATAAAACATGCATCTCATGCTTACAAGAAATAAACGTGACATGGTTATAGCCCAAACTATGCGATATTCTCAAGCCAATGAGAATATCATAAAAGCCTAAGAAAAGAAAAGAGTCTTCACAAGCTCCTTCTCTTCCTTTTTTGGCTGCCCTTTTGTTGTCACCTCCTTGGACATACCTCCTTGCATGATCCTTGGACATACCACCTTGGATGAGCCCATAATGCACCATTACATCAATAATAGAAACCTCGAGTTACATTCGAGGGGAGTAAGGTGAGAAGAGAATGTACAATGAGAGTGATAAGAAAAGGCACGACTTGCAGGCCGTATTTACAAGTACAACCAATCAAGGGCTATAACCATGCACCATGCTTCAAACACCAATCAGCATATCATGTCAAATCTCATTCAACAAACATGCATGCCAATTTTTGCGTGTTGATTAACCAGGTTTTATTTATGTGGCGCTTCGCATACGGCGGTCCCGCTGGCCGGTCAGCGGGCGGTGGTTTCGCTGATTGTCATACAATTGCTTAGCCCGAAATCTTCTATTTCGAGAAAGTAGGCACCCGAGACTCCTCCATTCGAGCCACCAAAAATACCTTACTTTCGGTGCCCGAACAGGCCGAATACGAACAAACCTAGGGTTTTTGCAACTATTGCAAGAATCCTAATCCATATAGGTATCTCATACCTATCAATTTCGGGTTAATCTCATTAACCAATTTGTGTCGTTTCTTCATATATCTCATATGTTCATTACGAATTCCGGTTTCATGCATCATGAATCAATCTAATTAATCATGGCCGAATACCAGTCGAACACATAGCATCATGCGATTCAACACTCAATCCCGATTTAGGGTTTCACCAGTAGCTCTGATACCATTGTTAGGTTTCGGGAGCCAAATAGCACAGCGGAATTTAACCGAAACCCTCCAGGATCCAAGTGAAACGGGGTAAACCGGGTGTTCGAAAATTTCATACCTAATTTTCGGTTGAGATCTCTCACTCAACTGTAGAGTCGAATCACAAAACCTGAACAGTTGACGTGTTCAGGCTCTCTATGGTATCCACACGAGCCTCTCGGGATCACCACACTTCCACCATGTCCCGGCAGATGCGTTTCTCTTGCGCTCGCAGTGCTAGCTTGCGTCCTCCAAGGAATTGCAAGAGAAGAGTGCGGCTGTCCTTTTGGGAGGCTAGGGCAAGGAGACCTACGAATTTCTCACTTAAAAGTTGTATTTATAGTGAGACTCAACTTCCAGGCCTAATGGGTTTCAAAGCCCTAATCCAATTAGGATTTAATTTTGGGCTTAATAATGGCTCAACTCCTTGGCCCATTATTAATACGAAATTAAAGTGAAACCATAACCCAAATAATTAGCCCATGCACTCTAATGATCCAAATAGCTCTATGTGTGCGACCCAATAGGCTCTTGCCATGTTGGCAATGATCATAAATCACATTTATGATCATAAGCAATGAGCGGTGTCTAGCAACACATCATTGCTACCCAAGTGACAAGATTGTCGGTGAATCGACTAAACCTTTATGATCATCACCGATATATGCCATTGTCCCTTTGTCCAAGATATCAAGACTAAGCACAAGACATGGAATGTGTCACTCTCGTATAGCCCAATCTTTGGTTTCTTGATTACCGAGTAGACCAACTCATATATCAACTCATCGGAGCATGGCCATGCAATTTCTAAGTCTCACTCTATCAAGGGGCCCAAAGATATCACTCCCGTTACATAGGAGGGACAAATCCCATCTTGATCATACAAATCCCTCCGCATGATATGTGACATACCCAATGACCTCCTTCAAGTTCACTCAGTTACGAGCAACAAAGGAAAGTATCAAAGTATGTGACTCACATGTAGGGAACCTTGCTGATCTTAGGTCGAAGGACTACATATACCATGATCACTATGAGAATCACTTATGACACTCATATAACGATCCATGAAGTGTTCTCATGGTGGGTCGGTCCAGTACACAAGTTCTCCAACTTGTACCCATATGTAGACTACATATCTCATATTAGTCTCCACATATGCTAGTCATTATGTATTATTGCAACCTGCTCCACAATAATACTAGACTAGGGACGTTTAAGAATATCATTATTCTAGGGTTACAATTACGTTTATTACGTTACGCAGAAACAAAACAACAAACATAATTGCTGGATTAATGCCTCAATAAAATATCATGACTCAATGTGCAAAAATACAATCATCTCATGATTGGCTTTTTGGGCACAATACTAACATCCACATCTTAGACATGCTTGGGTGTCAAAATAGCAAGGTTTCTTACCATGAAACTTCTTGCGGTTAGGGCACTTTAGGCCAGGGAATTTCCCCTTAACCTTGCCCTAATCACCAAGATGAGAAGTCTTGGCAATTTCTTTGCCATCTGGTGGCTTCTTCTGCTTGCCTCCTGCTTGGCTACTTTCCCTTGGTCCACTGGGAAAGTAGTTAGTGTCATACTCCTCTTGCTTTACTAATAGAACTTTCTACACTGCTTCATAGTATGTAACTGCTCCAAAAGGTCTAACAGCCTTTCTAATGTCTGACCTTAGGCCTTTGACAAATCTTTTGGCCTTCAACTCCTCTAGTCCATGATACTGAGCAGGATACCTCACCAACTGATTGAATTTGTGCTCATACTCTAGGACACTGAGGTTGTCCTGCCTTAGAGCATCAAATTCAGCTTGCTTCATATCCTTGATGGCATCACTGATGTACTGTTCCAGGAACAGTTGTGTGAAATCTGGCTAGGTCATCTCAATATCTCTTCCAGGCCTTCTGCCCGTCTGGAAAGCATACCTATCTCTGGTGTTTCTCCACCATATCTCTGCACTGCCTACCAAGTTGTAAGTAGCCAATGATACCTTCTTGGTGGAGTTAAGTGGCATCTTCTCAAACCTCTTTTCTATAAAGACTAACCACTCCTCAGCTTTCTCTAGCCCAGCTCTTTCATCAAACTGTAGAGGTCTTAAGCCTTGGAACCTCTCCAACTGTCTGACTTTATCTAGGCCTTCTAGATCTTCTGATTTGTTTCTCCTAGATCCGTTAGAGCCCTCTGTGTGGTGATGCTCTCTATGATCTCTTTGCCTCTTCCTGGATCTTTTCTTACAGCGTTCCTCAATCTCATTCCTAGTGGAGGAATGGTCATAGACTGAGGGATTGGTCCTAGACACCTAACCAATCTCAGACCTTAGTCTTCTTCTTCTTGGATTCCTCCTATCCTCATCTTCCTCCTTAATGGTCTCATCATTTGTGTCTTCTAAGCTTCCAAAAGGAACATATTCAGATGTGTTCCTTGCATCCTCTTCTGGTTACTGCTATGCATCCTAAACTGGTTCTGCTTGAACTTCTTGGACTCCCTGCTGTTCTTCTTGAATCAGGTTCATTAAGTTTTCATTGGTTAAAGCTAAGTTCCTCTGAAGCTCTAACCAAACCTGAGGCACTTCAAGATTTGCTACCCCCTATTGCCCCTGATTCCCTCTATTCTGTCTACTTCCTTGTTGCCCAGAGTTAGTAGTAGGCCTTCAGGGTGGTACCCCTCTCCTTGTGGCAACCATGTTTGCTTCCTGCATTGATGATCCATCATAGAGCACATATAAAGATCATAGGTATTTCAATGGTACTTGACACTAGCAGCTGACCAACCTGAGTTCATGTGTGTAGATGCATGCAATGCAACTATATGCTATGTACATGTACAAACCTGGCTCTAATACCAACTTCTGTTACCCACTCCAGGGTAGTCCAGTTATGGTGCCAAAATTGTGCATTTAAACTCCTAGGTTTGGTGTTGTCCTGTAGGTCATCAGAAGAACACCACTAGTGTACATACTCAAGTGACCCTCTTCAGCACTATGTAAATACATGCATATTGGTCTAACCAAATATGCATATTTACATTTATGCACACTATGGCAGCTAAGAAGGAAAACACTAGCACAAGTCTTAGTTTTGGCTTCCACAGATTAGCCAATCTTGTTAAGTTCTAGTTACCATACTGCACCTGTAACTTCCGCTAATAAACTATATCATTATAGCCTCATACCCCCTGTTTTATTTTCTCCATTATCAACCAGAGACTTAGACAAAACCAAGTAATTTTTTTTTACATCAATAGCCCACCTATGGACCAATTTATGGTTTTTTGAAGTTGGTAACAAAATTCTGACCAAATGAACAGTAACTCAGCCAATTTTGAGATGTCATATCTTTGGGTACAGGGCTCTAAATCCATAAATTCCAAACCCCAGTTAACCATCTAGATCTTCTATAGGTGTGGTTAAAATTTCATACTAAGATTCATTCTACACAAGGAGATATTAAACTTTAGGTCCATAGTCAAAATTCTGGCAACTTTTGGACCATTTTGCCCATACAATTTTTCCAAACCATGCAAACACTTCATTCACAAGGGGAAAGCCCTCCAAGGCTATCCCATATTTTTCCATTACACATATTAATTACATTCCTTTTCTTTTAACAACTTTATTTGGCCAAAACAAAATTTACAAGTAAGCAGCCCATCATTCACACTTAGGCAGCTTTGCACCACATCACTTACATGGCCAAACCATTACTCAAATGTTCACATACTTGAATCATTTTACATACACTATATGTAAATTCATACATACACTACAAAATGGTCTTAACTCAGCTAAATACGCACCCTAAGTTACAGGAGTGCCTGAAATGGAATGGACTCCAGAAACAGGATGCTGGACAGCTGCTGCACAACACAATAAGTACCACCATTAAAAGTAGAAAATGCGCTCCTAAAATCACAAAAATTTCCAGATCATAAATATACATATAGAAGTTCATGTACCTGAAATTTCAGATTAAAAATCAAACCACAAAGGTTAGTTTGAAGGTGATCTTTCAGCTGGAACTGAAATGACAGAATTGAGGGGAGTAAGTTTCATTGAGAAATTTAGTAACGGTAGCACTTGGATTCAATAGGCAATGTAACCATGATTAAAACCTGCATCCAAAAACACAAAAACAAAAAAAACACAATGCATATATACAAGATATAGCAGCCAAATGCAGCAGCCATTCACAACCAACAAACACATGAAATGCGGCAGCAACAATAACCATAGATTAGCCCATAAATCATGCAATAAACATAAATAAATCACTATGGAAGCCCTCCTCAAGGTAATGCTTGGCCTTAGGAGGATTTTAACAGTAGTTAATACTAACTTTGGGCCCTAGAAACCCTCATTGCACTGCCATCATTGTGCACTTCACACTAGGTCACAAAACCTTCAATAAGTGCACTCCCCTCACTAAGCTTGGTTCATCAAGCTCATGGCTCTCTTCCAAGCTTAGCCCTAGCTCCATGGTTACTTGAAAATACAGAAAACAACCCATGAGAGCAAGAGAACCCTTACCAAAGTGGTTAGGCTGAAAATCAAGCTTGATCCTTGAAGTATCCAAGAAATAGCTCTAGTTTGCTTCCAATTGCTTCCTTTTGCCTTCAATTTCAATCAATTGCAAGTTTGAAGGTGTGGTGGCTATGGAGGAAGTATGGCTGTGTTCTTGGGCTAGGGCAGGATAAAATTGAGAGAGGGATAAGTGATTTGGCCACTTAAATGGCCTTAAATGAGCTTAAGGGCTCAAAACACACTTAGCAAGGTTAACCTTGCTTTTTGTGATTTTCCTTCTTAGAAATTATGGTTTCTTTGTCTCAAAATCATTGGTACACATGTGCCCAACATTTTTGACTAATTATCAAGTCTTGGCTGCCTCCCCCATGGTGGGATAACCCCACAATTCCACCCTTATACTTAAGTCAAAAGCTTGAACACCTTAAGGTTTACACTAGGACATTTAGGTCCCTATTGCCTTTAGTGTTTCCTTTGTCCAAACTTGTCTTCCATGAGCAATTTGGTCCTCCAATAGCACTTTCATATGATTTATATCCTTCCCATAACTCTCGAAGTCTGTTTCTTGAGAGTTTTGCAATTGAGTACCTGAATTTCTAAAACATTACAAAAAAGTCCATAGGTTGCTTGACAAACAAGGAATCTTTAAGGCTTTTCTTGGGGGCCAAGTAACCAACTTGGAACACTTTTAAGGAGGTGTTGATCATGCCTTTTCCCCCCACACTTCAATCACTATGGTGAGATTTACACAATATAATGGATTTTAGCCATTATGACATACTTGTAATTCTCCCATTTTGTGAGGTGGTAACATTTAAGGAGGTGTTCACTATACCTTTTGCCCCTCATACTTCAATCACTATGAATAGTATTATGCAATATAATGGTTTTTTTGGCCATTATGCAACACTTATAATTCTCACATTTTTGTGAGTGAGTAACATATCCACAAATGAACTTAGTCACTTGAATACATGACATAGTACATACTCATGAGGCAACATCACCATTACATTGCCACAAACATACATAAGCATAAATTCTTCACATGTTCACCTTATATAATCATTGATCATAGTGAGCCTTCCATAAACCACCCATACAAACATCGTCTGAGACACACATATAAGTACATCACCAACATAACCTAGGCACCATAGGTGCTCACTAACCCAATCATGTACCTAGAACTTGCTAAGCCTACAAGAACACCAAAACATACTACCATCTAAAAGTGCGCACTTACATGCCTTTACAATCAAACATACCCGAGAGAGATCATAATCAATTAGAACATAATTAGTGTCTCTAATACAAGACCAACTAATAAGCACATGATCAACAATTCAAGCCACAACACATATGCTACAGAGCACAACATCCGCTTTAGACATTATTCCCATAAACTCTAGACACACAAGCCTTGCAAGAGTGAAACTCCCACACATTAACTTGATTCACAAGTAATCTAAATCACTTCGAATATTGAGCAAGATTAAACATTAACACATTACCTCCACTAACCCGAAAGAGTACACAATACTCTTAGCTTGCTTACTTCTCAAGTAAACCATTTCCTACACATAGAAGGCAGGGCAATGAGTTATATAACTCAATAAGGACTTAACATAGCCTCCTAGACATAAATATAGGTTAAGCTCATGCTTAACTGAAACCATTATCCAAGCACCTATGAATGAAAACGTGAAAACACAAGACAATGCCTATACATATATAATAGTTACATAATAAAAAGGGTGTTAGAATGCACAAACAAGCATAAAAGCACACAATCACACACACACATGACTTAAACAACATCCAAAAGGCATAGCAAGCATGATTCCACGAGAACATTGTTTCGGTTAACCTCAGTGAAGAATACTAATCATATCTAAGAGCTCCTTAGCTAGGGCATTGAGTTGGCCTACTCAATTCCTAGCTCTAATGCTTGCCAATACAGCTAATTAGCACCAAATCACATAATTGCATAGTAACCCTAGCCCTCATAGTACTTAAGCTCCCTTGGCCAAAAATTGCCATCAACTAAGCACACATAATTCACTAATACACATAGTCTAACTATGAATTAATTAGTGAATGCATATGTAGTTACCTTAGGTCAGAAATCCTTCAATGGCCAAAGCTTAACCAGCTTGAACCTTGCTCTTCTTAGATACGTGATCCTAGAAATTGACTTCCTAGCTCAATTTGCTCACCAATCCTCCAAAACCACAAGCTCTCACCCTTGAATGCTTCGGTTACACATAGAGCCCTCTTAGAAGCATCAAGAACAAAGCTTGAACGTTCATCAATTGAGGTTCATGGCCGAATGAAGGTGGTGGTATGAGTAGAAGTGTGTGGGAGACCAAATGTAGCCAAGTCACCTCAAAAGTGGGCTAATCACTAGCTTAACAAGCTCATTTTCATGCATGTAACACTTACACCCCAAAAAAATGATTCTTTCATATCGACCACTTAATTAACATTTAGAACTTCTAATTGAGTCACTTAGCTTCTTAAATCTTCATTTTCATCATCACTCTTCTTGGCCAAGTCATGTTTGAACCCTAGAGTGTCGAACACTTAACATACACTCAAGTTTCAATTAAAACATTATTTTTCAAGTTCAATGAGCCCATATCCTAATTTACTTACAATTCTTAAGACCTTAAATCCTCATAGCCCATAGGGTAACACTTAGGACTTAAGGGCCTTACAAGGTGGAGTTTGTAGTATTGCATGAAAAAGTTAAAGTGGGGGTCTATTTTGAAAAGTCCACACATGCATAAAAAAGGATCAAAGTAGCAGTACGAGGTTGAAGGCTATGCCATGAAACTGGTAGAAATCTGAAACCATTTACGAGGGAGGATACCAAAGTCCTGCTGTTAGTTGAGACTTAAACATGGTTATGTCTTTCTCCTGAGGACGGTAGCTAAGCTTGCCACATTCAAGAACTCTAGTCTCAATTTAGGAAGGAAGAAAAATATTTGTATGCCACTTCTCCACTTCTTTAGAGTAGCAAAGCTTAGGTGAGCATCCAGAGAGCTCTAACCCTCCTCAAGAACACCAATGGTGACTCCTAAAATTTCAATGAATCTTAGAGATCTATTCTTAGAAAAAAAGAAGGTAGGAAGCTGAAAAGAAAAGCTACTTTGGCAGAGACTCACCTATTCAAAGTCCAAAGATAATTGAAAACTACTGCCTATGGTGGCCAAAAATTGCCCGTTATGAAGAATGGCTTCAAAGAAATAAAAAAGCATAGCAAGTAAAAGGAAGGAAAACTAGAGAGAAAAGTGAGGAGTGAAGAACTTATAAATCAAGTAAAGAATACATAGCCTTAAGGAGGGCAAATGATGGGATGCCAAAATGGCTGACCTCTAGTGAAGCGACATAACCAATGTAACGAATGTGAAAAATAGCCGCTAATCTAGCAACATGTCAATTGATGCGTAAAACAAGGGCAGACCTCCTTGATGCCCATCGGCATCTTCGTTGTATGACATAGTGGCCTGAAGTAGGGGCTTTCAGTGTGAAGGGTGTCTGAAGGAGAGATTTCCAACGTGATAGTGCCTGAAATGCTCAAAAGAACAAGGGTTAGGAGGTCCCCGGAGTGTGTTTCCGGGAGAGGAGCCTCCAACGCCCAAGTCAGTATTTGGCAAGTGAAGAGTAGTGAATGGAAAGCAAAGAGTAGAGTTCTCTTAAGAGTTCTACCCTCTTGTCCTTACCAAGGTTGTTTCCTCAAGTATTTATAGGAGGACATTGGGAGAAGCCCGTTTGACACAACCCGCTCAGATCATGACATGTGTTCGGTCCGATGCAGTCCGTACCTTTGGGGATGGGGATCTCCAGCTAGCCATAGGCCGTTCTGGCCAGAAGTCGAGGCCGTGGGAGGCCTGTGTGTCAGGGGTTTGTACGAGGTCTCTGTGTCATAGGCTCCTTAACCATTTTTGTTCTGTTCACAAGACACCTTCAGTGAAAGAGAGCTCTTCGAGATACGAGAGCTTCTAGCCGAGGTCATCCCATTTACTCGGAAGGCCCCTCGGCACAGAGTGTTCCCTTCAGAGGATGTTTTGCCCTGCCGAGGATGGTGAGTCTACCTTTCCTGAGGTTGGCCAGGTCATTTTACCGATGGTGGTAGTGTACCGTTTTCCCGAGTTCAGTCCTGTTATTCCCGAGGGTAATGGTGGATTACCGAGGTCCGGGCATCAAGGACTATAGTCCCTTTTTTTCAGAGGTTAGTGCTAGCACTCTCTGAGGGTGATGCTAATCTTTTCCGAGGGCGGTGCTTCATCAAAGCTTGAGAGTTTGGGGGGTCATAGCCCTTTCGCTATCACATGCCCCCCTCGGAAGGCTGAAGTTATGTCTTCGATTATTTGAGCAAATTATGGGGGTCTTCGGGAAGGTGTTGGCTAGCTCAGTCATCATGACTGAATTTTTAGCCGAGGTTATCTTCTTCGGAGGGAGTTTCGGCAGCATGAGATGCCACTTCTTAACAGAGGTAGCTCCTCTGGTACTCAAGTGGCTTTCCTAGTTTTTGGCCAAATTTCCTACGTTCCCGAAGTTATGCCTTCAGCTCGAGGTGGATATTGCCCTTTCTTTGCGCCTATGTCATTTGTCAATGAGTCGTTATGTCTTCTAATCAGATAGACACGTCACCTCAGATAAGCTTGCCTACGCCTCCGTGCTGTCAGGAGGCGTGCCCTTGTTTTCTGTGCTGGGCGACATGTGTCATGCGGTAATTGGGGGACAGTTACATCGGTTACATCAACCGTGTCTGTTTGCCTTCAATGGGTAATTATGGCAATGATCTACCTTCGAGGGGTAATTATGGCGATGATTCGCCTACCCACTTCGCCCTATATAAAACCTTTTGTTCCTTAAAGTTCCCACTTGCTTTCTTTTGCTTCTGCTTTTGCTCTCATTGCTGTTGAAACTTCTACTTTTGCTCTCGTTTGCTGATAGGAACTTCAGTGTGATTTTGCAAAGGAGCTAGTGCCCGCCGCATGGATTGTGGAGCACACCTGGAAGCAGGCCCTTCGGGACTTCTACATCCCGAGCGACAAATAGCCAAAGGAGCCTTTCGGGACCTTTACGGAGGACTTGAACCTATTCTCCGAGGACAGCCAGAAAATGGCTCCTCAGATGGTAAAGGGCATCCTCACCAACGCCACCTTCAAGTCCCTAACTGAAGAGTGCCCAAATGAGCAGGTCCTCGGCGCAAGGATGTCCGAACATGCTACCTAGGTGAGTTTTTAGCTTCTTGGGACTTAGAAAATTTTTTCAAGCTTTCATAGCCTTCTGATCCTAACTTGGAGTCTTCATTTTTGCATCTTTTGGCGTACAGTGGCTACTTCAGAGCTTGGGCAGTTAAGCAATCTTCGAGCCAATCTCGGACCAAGGAGCGCTTGGAAAGAGCCAAGGTATTTTGTGCCGGCTCGGTTGTTAAGTACGCTGAGCTGAACAAGATAGCCAAGAAGGAGGTGGAAAAAGTTCGGGAGGAATGCTTGAAGAGTCAGGAGGAGCTCTTTCAAGAATTCTCCTAGAAGGTGTCTGACCTCGGCCAAAAGGTCATCGTGCTATCCTTGGTAAATGAGGTCTACCTGAAGGAGAAGGAGGAGGACTCTGCTCTCCTGATGAAGGCCCTCACAGACAATGCCGAACTTCAAGCCAAGGTCAATGTGCTGAAGAAGGAGGTGAAGAAGAAGAAGAAGATGAAGAAGCTAGAGAGGGAGGTCACTGAGTTGAGGAACGAGCTGGACAACTTGTCTATCGAGAAAGACAAGGCCGATCAAGTGACCAAGGTTGTATTCCAAGATAGCTTTTGTCTGGCTTGGCACCAAGTCTTGGCAAAGTACCCCGACCTCGACCTCTCCTTTCTGGCGGGCCTGGACATCCCCGAGGGGCCTCGCTAGGCATGGTCAAAGATTGAAAATCTTAATCTTCCCTTTCCTCCTCTGGAGCCGAAGGTCATGACAAAGGAGGATGGCAATGGAATAACTCAAGATGATGAGGTCCCTTAGGCATCCAAGACTTCACATTTTCTTCTTTTTTGTAATCTTCTTCCTGTAATGCTCCTTCTTGTTGTAATAAGGCTCAAATTAATAAAATTCCTTCTCTCCTCCAAAATTTGGCTAAGTCTCAGAATATGTTTCTTCTATACTATCTTTGGTACCGAGAGTTAGCTCGACCATTTTTGGCCTAAGTCCCTCGAGAAAATAGTAAGTATATAGGACCAGTTTTGGATAACCGCCTTCGGTGTATATAGGACCAGTTTCGGCTAACATCCTTCGACAAAACTTCACCTTTTAAATCAGCCGTATTCGGTCCAAAACCTCTTCAGAGAAAATGTATTATTTTTTGTACATAGGCTCTTACACCTTGTTCGGCTGGGCTCCCTTGGTGAGACTAGTTTCCTTAGAAAAAATTCTAAGTATAGAATTTTTTCAAGGCATTTGAATGCCATGTATTCCTCAGTTCTCTACCTTCGGCAGTGCCGAGCTTATATACTGCTGGCCGAACTTCATCAAGGACCAAATAAGGCCCTTCCTAGTTTTCCCGAAGTACTCCATGAGATGGTCTTTGAGGGTTAAACTCAGCCTTTCGGAGGACAAGGTCCCCCTTCCTGATTCCTTTTCACATCACCTGCTACCTTTTGCTGAAAAGCTTTTCTTCTAAGCTCAGCCACCTCCCTGTGTTCGTCAATTAGGTCTAGCTTGGTTCTCAACCCGAGGTTGTTCCCTTCCACGTCGAACACCTGCACCCTAACCGATGGCTGAACCACTTCAATAGGAATAATGGCTTCCGTGCCGTAGATGAGTGAGAAACGTGTCTCACCTGTGGCCCTTCGGGGGGTTGTTCAATAGCTCCATAGCACACTAGGAAGTTCTCCTAGCCATTTTCCTTTTGCTTCATTCAATCTTTTTTTCAAACCATCTTTTATGGTTCTATTGGACACCTCTACCTATCCGTTGCTCTGAGGGTCAGCTACCGGGGCGAAGCGTATTTTTATCCCAAGGTTGGTAATGAATTCTTGGAATCCCTTGTCAATAAACTGGGAACCATTGTCAGCTACTATCACCCTCAGTATGCTGAATCTGCATACGATGTTCTTCTAGATGAATTTCTGTATGTCCTTCACCGAAATGGTTGCCAGGGGCTTTGCCTCAATCCATTTAGTGAAGTAATCTACTACGACAACGCAAAACTTCATTCCTCCAGGTGCTGTTGGGAGAGGCCCGATGAGGTCAATACCCCATACTGTGAAGAGGCAGGGGTAGTTAGCCAAAGTTGTCATTTTCAAGGGTAGCCTCTAGATGCTGGCGTGTCTTTGGCAATTGTCACATTTCTAGACAAACTGCCTCACCTCCTTCCTTAGGGTGGGCCAGAAGTATCCTTGGCGGAATAGTCCTCTTGCTAGGGCGTCAGTTCCTAGGTGGGAACCACAGGCCCCCTCGTAGACTTCTTTGAGGACTGTCTCTATGTCCTCTTTTCTAACACACCTTTGTAGTGGACTCGCATACCCTTGTCCGTAGAACACTTTTCCAGTTAAGAAATATCGTCCAGAATGTCTTCGCACTTTTGTCGCTTTGTGAGAGTCTTCGGCAAGCTTCGAAGTCGTAAGATACTTTTTTATGGGATTTTTCCATCCTCTTTCCGAGGTTGCTACGCTCATTAGTGCTATGCTTGGGTGACTTAGCACCTTGGTGGACTTTTTTGACTTATCCAAAGTGTCTACTTCGGCATTATCCTAATGAGGTACGTTCTCAATGCGTACCGCATCAAACTCCTGGATGAGCTTTGATACGAGGTCGTGATACTTTGCCAAGGTTGCGTTCTTTGCACCGGAGTGCCCTGCCATCTATCAGACCACGAGCTAAGAATCGCTACGGGCCTATAGGTTTCTCACACCAACTCTTCCGGTGAAGCGTAAGCCTGCTATGAGGGCTTCATATTCTGCCATATTGTTCGTGACATTAAACCCGAATTTGATGGCTTTCATGGCTTCCATACCTTTAGGACCACAAAGAATTACTCCAACTCCTTGATGTTCGGAGCCGGAGTCCCCGTCAACAAATAGAGTCCACTCAGGTTCATCCTTTCGGAGGTTGGGTGGACTGTCTTCGACAATGGGTACCTCGGTAATGAAATCTTCTAATGCCTACGCTTTTATTGCCTTCCTTAGCTCATAGGTGATATCATGCTCACTGAGCTAGATGCACCACTTCGAAAGCCTTCTAGAGTGGTCTACCTTCTTCATGATATCCCGAAGGGGCAGGTTACTTCGTACGACAATGGGGTGCCCTTGGAAATAAGGTCGTAACCTTCTGCTTGCAAGTATCAGGGCATAAATAGCCTTTTGTAGCAAGGGGTACCTGAGTTTCGCACCATGTAGATGTTGGGTTTCGGGAGCCAAACAGCGCAGCGGAATTTAACCGAAACCCTCCAGGATCCAAGTGACGGGGTAAACCGGGTGTTCGAAAATTTCATACCTAATTTTTGGTTGAGATCTCTCACTCAACTGTAGAGTCGAATCACAAAACCTGAACAGTTGACGTGTTCAGGCTCTCTATGGTATCCACATGAGCCTCTCGGGATCACCACGCTTCCACCACGTCCCAGCAGATGCGTTTCTCTTGCGCTCACAGTGCTACCTTGCGTCCTCCAAGGAATTGCAAGAGAATAGTGCGGCTGTCCTTTTGGGAGGCTAGGGCAAGGAGACCTGCGAATTTCTCACTTAAAAGTTGTATTTATAGTGAGACTCAACTTCCAGGCCTAATGGGTTTCAAAGCCCTAATCCAATTAGGATTTAATTTCGGGCTTAATAATGGCTCAACTCCTTGGCCCATTATTAATACGAAATTAAAGTGAAACCATAACCCAAATAATTAGCCCATGCACTCTAATGATCCAAATAGCTCTATGTGTGCGACCCAATAGGCTCTTGCCATGTTGGCAATGATCATAAATCACATTTATGATCATAAGCAATGAGCGGTGTCTAGCAACACATTATTGCTACCCAAGTGACAAGATTGTCGGTGAATCGACTAAACCTTTATGATCATCACCGATATATGCCATTGTCCCTTTGTCCAAGATATCAAGACTAAGCACAAGACATGGAATGTGTCACTCTCGTATAGCCCAATCTTTGGTTTCTTGATTACCGAGTAGACCAACTTAAACTGACGACATTGATATCATATATCAACTCATCGGAGCATGGCCATGCATTTTCTAAGTCTCACTCTATCAAGGGGCCCAAAGATATCACTCCCGTTACATAGGAGGGACAAATCCCATCTTGATCATACAAATCCCTCCGCATGATATGTGACATACCCAATGACCTCCTTCAAGTTCACTCAGTTACGAGCAACAAAGGAAAGTATCAAAGTATGTGACTCACATGTAGGGAACCTTGCTGATCTTAGGTCGAAGGACTACATATACCATGATCACTATGAGAATCACTTATGACACTCATATAATGATCCATGAAGTGTTCTCATGGTGGGTCGGTCCAGTACACAAGTTCTCCAACTTGTACCCATATGTAGACTACATATCTCATATTAGTCTCCACATATGCTAGTCATTATGTATTATTGCAACCCGCTCCACAATAATACTAGACTAGGGACGTTTAAGAATATCATTATTCTAGGGTTACAATTATGTTTATTACGTTACGCAGAAACAAAACAACAAACAAAATTGCTGGATTAATGCCTCAATAAAATATCATGACTCAATGTGCAAAAATACAATCATCTCATGATTGGCTTTTTGGGCACAACACTAACAGTAGAGACGTGCTCACATAATATACTGGCCATTGCTTTGTCCCCTCTTGTTTTACAAGGACCAAACTTACTGCCTTTTTGATGATGACAAGGTATAGTATGAGGGGTTCTCCTCCCCGTGGCTGCCAAAGTGTTGGCAGATGGGTTTGGTGGACTTTAAGCTCTTCCCAGGCATTTTGGCAGTCTTCGTTCCAAGGGTACACCTAGGTCCCGAAGTCACCTCCATTTTTTACCACTTTAGTGAGGACTTTGAAGAACGGTCAACAGCGATCCCCATATCTGGAGATGAATCTGCTGAGGGATGTGATTCTCCCAGTGAGTCTCTACACATCCTTGGTCATTGTGGGAGTTTGGAATCCCAGCAGGGCTCTAACCTTTTTTCGGATCAACGTCAATGCCTCTTTCTGACACCATGAATCTGAGGAACTTACCCGCGTTCACCCCGAACACGCATTTTTCGGGGTTGAGATGAATTTCAAATGTCCTCAATTGGTGGAATGTTTCCTCTAACTCTATGATATGACTACTCGGTAGTTTGCTCTTAACTATCATATCATTGACGTAGACTTCCATGTTCCTCCTGATTTAGGAGCGGAAGACCCTATTCATCAACCTCTGGTATGTGGCTCCTGTGTTCTTAAGCCCGAAGGGCATTCTAATATAGCAGTGTGTGCCAACTTCGATGATGAAGGCGGTTTTTTCCTCATCTTCAGGGTCCATCCTGATTTGGTTATACCCACTGAAGGCATCGAGGAAGCTAAGGAGGCCAAACTCGGCGGTTGAGTCTACCAACTGGTCTATTGGTGGTAGAGGATATGAATCCTTAGGGCAGGCATTGTTCATGTTTCGGAAGTCGATGCACTTTCAGAGTTTGTCACTTCCTTCTGTCATGGCAATAACCACGTTAATAAGCCATTCGGGATATTTGACTTCCCTTATTACGTCTGCCTCCATCAACCTTTGGATTTCGGCTTTAACA
The DNA here is from genome assembly GCA_039654915.1 of Aquilaria yunnanensis. Taxonomy (NCBI): domain Eukaryota; kingdom Viridiplantae; phylum Streptophyta; class Magnoliopsida; order Malvales; family Thymelaeaceae; genus Aquilaria; species Aquilaria yunnanensis. The sequence continues at coordinate 69,591,746 of CM077594.1, forward strand.
AAGTTGTTCTTGTGTGCTGAAAGGCATCTCTCTTTTTGGCTAACAAGATTCGCGTTAAGGCGTATCTTAAGGCTATGCTGAATTATGCAAGGGTCTACCCCAGGCATGTCCTTCGGTGAGTAGGCAAATAGATCTTTGTTCATTAAAAGGAAAGATACAAGCTTTTGCTTGTCACCTTCGTCCAGTTGTTTCCCTACATGGGTACTTCGGCTCGGGACGAGCTCTACACTCTCAGTTTCAACTTTCTCTGAGTCGCTTCTCTCTCTTTCTTTAGATCCTTTGGTCAGTGTCACTTTTTCTCCAGAGGTCTATGTAGGCACTTTCATTGGGCTCTGCCTCACCCTTACGAAGACCTTCCAGACATCAGCTTGATCAATAAATATTTCTGTGTCCTCGTCCTTCATTCCGAAGGTGACCATCAGGTACTTCACATCTAGTTAGATGTGAAAGTTCCCTTGAGTTTCCTTCCAAGGATGGCATTACATAAAGAGGGGACGTTGATGATAATGAACATGGTCATGACAGAGGCAAAGAGCTCTTGATTGTTCCGAACAGAGGTTCCCCTTATCATCATAGGTAGGTCAATCCATCCAAGGACAAGGAGTTCGGAAGGACCTACCCCGAAGGTAGGTGATGTAACAGGTTTAAGGTCGGTTTTCACAATCCCTAGGCTTAACAACAGGTGGGAGAATAGGACATCGGTGTTGGACCCGTCATCCAGGAGCACCCTTTAAACATCCAAGCTGATGGGTTTCGGGAGCCAAACAGCGCAGCAGAATTTAACCGAAACCCTCCAGGATCCAAGTGAAACGGGGTAAACCGGGTGTTCGAAAATTTTCAAACCTAATTTTCGGTTGAGATCTCTCACTCAACTATAGAGTCAAATCACAAAACCTTAACAGTTAACGTGTTCAGGCTCTCTATGGTATCCACACGAGCCTCTCGGGATCACCACGCTTCCATCACGTCTCGGCAGATGCATTTCTCTTGCGCTCGCAGTGCTAGCTTGCGTCCTCCAAGGAATTGCAAGAAGAGAGTGCGGCTGTCCTTTTGGGAGGCTAGGGCAAGGAGACCTATGATTTTCTCACTAGAAGTTGTATTTATAGTCATACTCAACTTCCAGGCCTAATAGGTTTCAAAGCCCTAATCCAATTACGCTTTAATTTCGGGCTTAATAATGGCTCAATATTGGGCCCATTATTAATACGAAATTATTGTGAAACCAAAACCTGAATTATTAGCCCATGCACTCTAATGATCCAAAAAGCTCTATGTGTGTGACCCAATAGGCTCTTACCACGTTGGCAATGATCATAAATCACATTTATGATCATAAGCAATGAGCGGTGTCTAGCAACACATCATTGCTACCCAATTGACAAGATTGTCGATGATTCGACTAAACCTTTATGATCATCACCAATATATGCCATTGTCCCTTTGTCCAAGATATCAAGAGTAAGCACGAGACATGGAATGTGTCACTCCCGTATAGCCCAATATTTGGTTTCTTGATTACCGAATAGACCAACTTAAAATAATGACATTGATATCGTATATCAACTCATCTGAGCATGGCCATGCATTTTTCTAAGTCTTACTTTATCAAGGGGCCCGAAGATATCACTCCCGTTACATAGGAGGGACAAATCCCATCTTGATCATACAAATCCCTCCGCATGATATGTAACATACCCAATGACCTCCTTCAAGTTCACTCAGTTACGAGCAACAAAGGAAAGTATCAAAATATGTGACTCACATGTAGGGAACCTTGATGATCTTAGGTCGAAGGACTACGTATACCATGATCACTATGAGAATCACTTATGACACTCATATAACGATCCATGTAGTGTTCTCATGGTGGGTCAGTCCAGTACACAAGTTCTCCAACTTGTACCCACATGCAGACTACATATCTCATATTAGTCTCCACATATGCTAGTCGTTACGTATTATTGCAACCTACTCCACAATAATACTAGACCGGGGACGTTTAAGAATATCATTATTCTAGGGTTACAATCATGTTTGTTAAGTTACGTAGAAACAAAACAACAAACCTAATTGCTGGATTAATGCCTTAATAAAATATCATGATTAATGTGCAAAAAATACAATAATATCATGATTGGCTTTTAGGCACAACACTAACACCGCCTCCCAATCCTTGCCATAATAAGGAGTGGATCATCATGTGGGAATATTACGGTAAACCCATCTTTCCGAGCGAGCTTGTTTGATGGGTTACCGAATTCCATCACTGAGATCTCCATAGTTTTCCTCTTCCTCTCCGCCAAAGGCAGTCCTGTGGTGAATGTCTGGATTAGTCCAGTTGGAGGTGGAGGGTTCTCCTTGGGACTTCGATTCTGACGTCGATCAGAATCATAGTCCTTATCTTCATTTCTTTCCTCCTCCCTCCTTCCCCTAGGAGAGGGCATCCATAGGTCTCGGAGAAGTTGACCCTACTTAATAAGGGATTCGATGCACTTCCTGAGTTGGAAGCAATCTTCTGTGTCATGCCCATGGTCCTAGTGGAATTGGCAGAATTTCTTCATGTTCTTCTAGTTTTCCGAAGTCATGGGCTTCGGACGCTGGATTGGATTGCCTTGCCTTTCCATGGCCAACAATATGTTTGTTCTAGAGGTGTTCAGGTGGGTGAATGACATGGGTTTTTTCCACTTTTGCTTCTGGGGTCTTCATCCGCCCTCGGCAGAAGAGCGATTTTGGTGACCTTAACCTTCAGGCTGGTGGCTATCGGAATTCGGTTCCCTCACCCTCAACTTTTCAGCCGTCATATGCTGCTCGGCCCTTCGATAGAACTCACCGAGGGTGTCCGAGGGATCCTTCAAGAACTCATAAAAAAGTTGTGAGTCTCACCGAAGCCCTCGTATGATGGCGAGGATGCGTATTTTAGGGCGGTAGTCCGGCATCCTCAAGGCTTCTTAGTTGAATCTTTCGACATAGTCACAAATGGTCTCTCCATTCCTTTGCGCTATGTTGAACATTTGAACCGGCATCTTCACCGTCGGCCTATTGCCGATGAACTACTTCCTGAACGCCATTGACAACTCTTGGAAACTCATTATAGTTCCAGGGGTGAGGAAGTTGTACCACACGGTTGCCGAGCTGGAGAGGGTTACCTCAAAGCACTTGCAAATGGTAGCATCATCGGCACCATGTAGTACCATACTATACCTGTAGTTGGTTATGTGGACTTGAGGGTCACTACGCCCGTCACAGGTTTCTAAGCATGGCACCCGGAAGTCGCTAGGCATAGGTGCTTCAACTATTCCTCGGATAAAGGGTGACTTTTCTCTAGTGAAGGTCTCATATAACCTTGACTAGACAGGCTTTCGGGCGATCTGCCTGTCTACTTTCTCTAACCTCTCTAAGATCTTTTCCATGAGGATGGTGGCGCTGGGCTCTTCTTGCTGCCTAGAGGCCTCCAGCAACGGAGAACGATGCCTTCTTTTTGGTGAGTAACTTCGGTGGCAAGGGGATTGTGATCTTCTTTCCGGTGATGAACTTTAGTGGCGGGAAGTCCTGGCCCCTTTGGACCCCGTTTCTTCAGTATGTCGGCCTCTGGGGGTACGTCCTCCGTTGAGGACTCGTCACAGAAGAACCCATTGCCCGAGCTCCGGTGAGTGGACTTTGGGCTTCTTTCCCGGCAGAGAGTTGGTGAAAGGGCCCTTTGGCCTGAAGGTGGTTGTGACCACCTTTGGTCCAATTTTTGTGTCATTTCAGCCACCACATAGCACTAAAAATCACGTAGGAAGCTCATCGTGATCATTAGAGGACGTTCATCTTTAGGCGGAGAAGTCCCTGTGGCCGGTTGTTCGGTCGCTAGCTGATTCTCCAGCGCGGATGGGGACTTCGGGAGTCCTTATCCTTAGAATGTCGAGTCTCAATGACGGCTACTTGAGGGTGGTTTCCCACAGACAGCACCATGTGATGCCCGTCAGCGTTTTCATTGTACGACATAGTGGCCTGAAGTAGGGGCTTTCGGTGTGGAGGGTGTCTGAAGGAGAGACTTCCAACGTGAGAGTGCCTGGAATGCTCAAAAGAACAGGGTTTAGGAGGTCCCCAGACTGTGTTTCCAGGGGATGAGCCTCTGACGCCCAAGTCAGTATTTGGCAAGTGAAGAGTAGTGAACGGAGAGCAAAGAGTATAGTTCTCTTGAGAGTTCCACCCTCTTGTCCTTACCAAGGTTGTTTCCCCAAGTATTTATAGGAGGACATTGGGAAAAGTCAATTTGACACAGCCCACTCAAATCATGACACGTGTTCAGTCTGATGTAGTCCGTACCTTCAGGGATGGGGATCTCCAGCTGGCCGTAGGCTGTTCTGGCCAGAAGTCAGGGCCGTGGGAGGCATGTGTGTCAGGGGCGTGTGCGAGGTCTCTGTGTCAGAGGGTTCTTAACCATTTTTGTCATGTTCACAAGACCCCTTTAGTGAAAGAGACCTCTTTGGGATATGAAAGCTTCTAGCCGAGGTCGCCCCAGTTACTCGGAAGGCCCCTCAGCGCAGAGGGTTCCCTTCGGAGGATGTTTTGCCTTACCGAGGATGGTGAGACTACCCTTCCCAAAGTTGGTCAGGTCATTTTACCGATGGTGGTAGTGTACCATTTTCTTGAGGTCAGTCCTGTTATTCCTAAGGATAATGATGGATTACTGAGGTTCGGGGATCAAGGACTGTGGACCATCTTATTTTGAGGTTGGTGCTCACACTCTCCGAGGGTGATGCTCATCTTTTTCAAGGGCGGTGCTTCATCAAAGCTTAAGAGTTTGGAGGGTAATAACCCTTTGGCTATCACTCTTGATCTGACAAGTCCATAATGCAAAGAACATGGTGTCAAGTCGACCCATCTTTGAAGGAAGGTGTGACCTTTGGAACTCATGTATTCTACAACAGACGGGAAATGAAAGCACCAAGAGGGAAATAAAAACCTACATATACCAAATGTGTAATATCGAGGGTGTCACCTCAAAAGAATGAGAAGAAATCCTTGGTTCATAGTATCCCAACTATACCAAGAATGTAACTTCAAGAAAGGAAAAATAAACCTTCAACTGAACAGGCTTGAATGAGCCAAAGGTGCAATATAGCCCAAAGAAAAAAATCAGGGATAAAGACTTTCCAAGATTGACGAGAGTGTAGCATCGGCAAAAGAAGGGATCCTTGATTGAGATATCCCATAATTCCTAAAGATACAACCTTAGTAAAGAATTTTTGGCTAAGGGCAAACATGTACAAACCAAAGATGTAACTTTACTCCTTCCAAAAGGGGGCATCTGATAGCCGAAGGGCTATCACACACAGGATTTTAGGGAAAGTACTATCGACATAACCCTTGGGATTGTAACATGACCAACCATGGTAAAATTCTCAAGACCACCCTCTATTAATATCATAACCAACCTCATATTGGTACTTGATACCAACCGTGGAAAATAGCATAACCATCCTCGATAATGGGGCTTCACATCACCTTCAGATGATAAATCCAGTCAGCCTCAGAAAATGACCTACACTACCCTCGAGTGTTGACTAACCAACTTCAGATTGTCCATCATTTTCCCTCAGATGATTAAGCCAATAGCACTTTAGAAGAATCCCTTATCACCATTGGAGACAGGCATGGCTTCTAAGGGTTTTTGTGAGCTTTCAAAGTCTCCAAAAGGAAAATGACAAAAGCCTAGTCCATGGGATCTCTAATAAGAACCTCCCACATGCCATCTAGATTTAACCACCTACACATAACTGGACACACGTCTTTCTGAGGTATGGACCGGATGCTTGTGAATCTGACCTACCACATGTCTCGATCTGGTCAGCCCGGGCAAAATGGCCTTCTCCCTATGTCCTCCTATAAATACTTGGAAGGCTTCTAGCTAATACATAGGAGATACCCCATTTTTACTATTTACTTTCAATAACCTCTCCTCCATATATTGACTTGGGTGTCAAAGCTCCTTTCCTCAGAAAATAGTCCGGGGACCCATTTGTCAGGGTCCAACTCACCTTCACCCTAAACCTTTTAAGTGGTTCACACCAACTGGTTGTTTTTTGTAATGCCCCAAAGTTTCTCAGTGTTTTGGCTGAGGGATATGAGGATTTAAGGCTTAAGAAACTTAAGGAAACCAAATTTTGATCTTATGGACTTTAGAAATGAAGTTTTAGATGAAGCATAGATGTGGTTTGAAACTGTGAACTTTCATGTTCACAAGTAACTTGGCTGAGAAGCAAGAGATGCAAATGATGATTTAAGGAGTTAAGGTACTAAATTGTATGATTATTCAGGTGCTCAATTTGGGGGAATTTTTTTTATGGGAGGTTAAGTGTTTCATGCAAGATTTACACTTGCTTAAGTTAATGATTAACCCGCTTTTAAGGAGACTTGGCCATGTCCAGTTCTTGCATGCTCCCACTTGACTATCTTCCTCCCTAATCGGCTGATTCCACCATGGTTAAAAGCATGAGCTAATGTTCATGGTGAGTTCATGAAATTTCAAGTGCAACCGAAGCTAGCTTGGAAGAATTTCTTGAAGGTCTTGGTGGATTCATGCACCAAGTAAGGTAGGAAGGCTAATTCTACCAATTAAGAGTTAATGAGGGCACCATTTGAGCTTCCAAGCTTTCGGGCAACAATAGTTGCTAAGTCAAGGTAAGGATTCATTATACTCACTAAGTTCTATAGTGAATCTATGCTAGATTAGTGAGCATTTGGGCTTTTAGGTAATGGATGTGAAACCAAGGTATCCTAAGGATGCTAGGAGGGCTACGGTTGTTACACAACTAAGCATAGGATTGCTAATTAGCCAAGAAATAGCAAGTATTAGGGCTAAAGATTTCGAAGGCCAACTCAATCCCCTAGCTTGTGAGCTCTTGGATTAGTGTAGGTAAAGTTACAATGTTAATCAAAGAGATTGATTATAGAATCATACTTGCTAGGCCCTTTGGCTGGTGTTAGTGGTGTGTGCGTAAAAGTGCACTTTTTTCCTTGTTTGTGCATGCTAACCCCTTAGACATTGTTTAATTATTATGTATATAGATGCAATGTGTTTGTTTTCATGTCTTTGTTTGTAGTTGCTTAGAGTATGTATTCAGTTAAGCTTAAAGGTTAACCTATGTTACAACTTAAAGGCTGTATGGGATCCTTACTAAGTTTTATACTCATTTGTTTACATTTTATGTATGTGGGAAAAAAGGGTTACTTGATTGGGAAGGAAGCTAAGAGTAGTATCTACTCTTTCAGGTTTTTGAAGGTATATTGTCGGGTTGTGATGTTGCTCAATTTTCTAAGTGTTAGGGATTGGTTGTGCATCAAGCTAATGTGTGTGAACTCATTTTCTTGTAGGCTTGTGTGTCTAGAGTTGTAGGAACAAAGTCCAACAAGGTTTGATGTGTACCATGGCATAGATGTTGTCGGTTGCTTTGTTGGTTATGTGTATGGTGGTTCATCTTGTTTTAGAAAGTATATCCATGTTTCAGTTGGTATTGATCACCTTTGGGAACACTTAAGTGTAATAGCATGTTGATGTGTACTTTCAAGATTGTAGTGTATTTTGATGTTCTTGGTAGCCTTTCCAAGTCCTATGTGCTTGTTTCAACATCTTATGTAAGTTGGATACCTATGCACATATTGTGCTTAAGTTATGTTATGGTGAAGTTGGTTATGTTATGTTTGTATGGAGGTTTGAGTAATACTTGTACAAGTAGCCTATGGTAATCACACCAAGATTTGAGTATGTAAGTTGAACCTATTGGACATGTTCATGTGCTAGTAAAATTATGTTCACTTCTGGAGTTATGTTTGTTCTTGGACATGGTGTACTTTAGGGTGGTTCAAGGTAGGCTTACCGAGACATTTGTTAGCATGTGACATGTGGCGGTAAAACAAAGTTTTCAAAATCTGGTTTAGTGTTTTGGTTTCCATGCATATATCTTGTTGATGGAGTGATGCTTGAGATGAATTGAACATATAAACCCACTTTGGTGCTTACTTGCTTCATAGAGCATGAAATGACTTGTTTAAGAAGCCAGTGCCTTGTATGTTTCCTAGGTACATGCCCTTATGTCCTGGCAGTGTCTAGGCATGCCCTAGTGCCTCAACCATTATGTCATAGTGCACCTAAGGTGCCTAAGTGCATATGACTAGTGCACACTAAATAGTTAAGAACTAAGGTACTAGTCTAAACCTGATAGGCGCATTAAGTGTCTTAACCGTTCTTTTGAGGTTTAAACCTCCCAAATGGACTAGAGGCTATGTTGGGCATGACAGTGTTTTGTTGGTATTAGAGGTAGCTTGCTCTTTGGACCGAATTTTGGTATGTTTGAAGTATAGACTTGTTCCCATACTAGGATGTGTCATTTTTCAATATTCATCATATATGAGCCTTTCTTGTTGTTATGTGCAAGATGAAGACTCGAAACATGGATAAAGAGGGTAGCGGCCAAGATGAGAGTAGGCCTACCTATCAAGGAGATGAGCAACCTAGATTGGTGAATAAGGAGCAAGCTACGGCCATAAAGCTGGTTAGGCCTAATGTACCTGGGCCAAGGGTAGACGGCCAGAGAAGAATGGAGCAGATGATGAAGGTGATGGATGCTACTCTAACCTCGCTTATGGTGGGCATACAGGCCTTGACCAAAGGCTAAGTGTCAAGACCATCCCTCAGTGCTTGGCCCAAGCCAAGAATGCAAAGAAAATATAAAGGAAACATGAGGAACTTGATTGAAAATATGAATAGTGGTGTACGTGTAAAATTGAGTTCATTCAAGTAAAATTTGCTCACTCGGGTGAAATCTATTCCTTCGGATGAAAATTATTTATACGGGGGGAATTTCCATTCGAGTTAAAGTTGCACATGAATAATGTGAATGATGATGTAAGTGCAAAATCAAGAAGTTTCGGGTTTAAATGGCACATGAAAAGTTAGTATGTTGTTATTGCCGAGAAGCAAAGTTAAGGACCAAATTGTACTCTATATGAGTACTATTAGTGAAACAATGAGGCAATTATGGGCTAATAACGCCATGCAAAATAATGCAAGTCAAAGTGGAGCATTAAAGGTGAATTATGGGACATGTGGCACTTAGCCGAAATTTGCATGCTTCCACTTTGAGATAAACAATCATTACAGTCAAGCAAGCCATAGTTTTCGGGCTTAACCAAGTCTTGAGCAAGTTTTATATTCTTGGTGAGTCGCTGCCAAAATCTTGCCAAAATTGGTGTTGAATTAAAGCTTGGAAGGAAAATCAAGCTTGGATTTCTTGTTTCCGACACTAGGCGACCTTACACATCCATTTTCAAGCTCGGTCTTGGACATTCAAGCACAACCGAGAACTCAAGCTTGTGAATTTGTGGTAAGGTTCATGTGTACTTGAATTCTTGGTAAATTTCCATCATCAAGTAGTTAATGGCGGCTAAGTGATTTTCAATTTATGCTATATGATCTTAATTTGCTAGATGGGCATATTAAAGAGGTTTTTGATTCACGTTAATTGGCTAGCTAGTCAAGGATTAATGGCAAGCACATAAAGTTCTTAGTAAGTTAGGCCAACTTACTAGTGAACTTGGAGCTCTAGTGGATTGGAGGGGAATTGGAAGACTTGAACTGCAAGGATTTGATGCTTGTGCTTGCTAGTGGTTTCAACCGAATGAATATTGTGGTGTGTGTGTGAGTTTGCATGCTTGATTGATTTGTTTGCGCTTGCTAACCCATTCTAAGTTATGTTTAAGCTCATATATGTTTTGGTTAGCATGGTGTATATATTATATGCCATGTATCTTTGGTGTTTTCGATGTCTTTCTTGCAGGTTAGGTAAGAAATATGGAGGTTAAGTCTCGGGCTTAACTAAATAGACTTAATTTTGAGTCATTATGAACCATGAACCTTACTGAGTATAAACTCATGCCCATATTATTTGTGTTTCAGGCAAGGACATTGAGCTTGAGTGAGTTACTTGTGCTTGCTTGCTTATGAGCTAGGTAGTACACTTTTGCTCAAGGTATGTACTAACTCAATCTTGGCTTGAATAAATGCATCTACAAGTCTTATGGTTTATGGCCGAAACTTATGTATTAAGTTTTGCAGGCTTGAGTAAAGTGTGGGGCACGTCTAGGGGAGTGATGGAGTTATGGACCATGGCATTGATAGTTTTGTTCACTTTCATGACCATGAATATGGTCATTGGATTGGTGCTGTAGTGTGTGCTGTTGTACTGCACCCTTAAAAGGCATCTCGGGTGACTAGGGTAAGATGGCATGTAAGACTTAAACTTGGCTAGTTTTGGACATGTAGCATCCTTGGTACTTTGCCAAGTAGGTGATGCTTGTACTTAGACTATTTTGTGTATACATGTAGCCTTGGTTGTACATGGTTTTGGTTGTACATATTGTTCATTTGAGGAGCCAAACAAGCGCAGTGGAATTTAACCGAAACCCTCCAGGATCCAAGTAAAACGGGGTAAACCGGGTGTTCAAAAATTTTCATACCTAATTGTTGGTTGAGATCTCTCACCCAGCTGTAGAGTCGAATCAAAAAACCTGAAAAGTTGACATGTTCAAGCTCTCTATGGCATCCACACGAGCCTCTCGAGATCACCACACTTCCACCACGTCCTGGCAGATGCATTTCTCTTGCACTCGCAGTGCTAGCTTGCGTCCTCCAAGGAATTACAAGAGAAGAGTGCGGCTGTCCTTTTTGGGAGGCTAGGGCAAGAAGCTACGAATTTCTAACTAAAAGTTGTATTTATAGTGAGACTCAACTTCTAAGCCTAATGGGTTTCAAGGCCCTAATCAAATTAGGCTATAATTTTGGGCTTAATAATGGCTCAACTATTGGGCCCATTATTAATTCAAAATTATTGTGAAACCAAAACCCAAATTGTTAGCCCATGCACTATAATGATCCAAATAGCTCTATGTGTGCGACCCAATAGGCTCTTACCACGTTGGCAATGATCATAAATCACATTTATGATCATAAGCAATGAGCAGTGTCTAGCAACACATCATTGCTACCCAAGTGACAAGATTCTCAGTGATTCGAGTAAACCTTTATGATCATTACCGATATATGCCATTGTCCCTTTGTCCAAGATATCAAGACTAAGCACGAGACATGGAATGTGTCACTCTCGTATAGCCCAATCTTTGGTTTCTTGATTACCGAGTAGACCAACTTAAACTGATGACATTGATATCGTATATCAACTCATCCGAGCATGGCCATGCATTTTTCTAAGTCTTACTCTATCAAGGGGCCCAAAGATATCACCCCCGTTACATAGGAGGGACAAATGCCATGTTGATCATACAAATCCTTCCGCATGATATGTGACATGCCCAATGACCTCCTTCAAGTTCACTGAGTTACGAGCAACAAAGGAAAGTATCAAACTATGGGACTCACATGTAGGGAACCTTGAGGATCTTAGGTCGAAGGACTACATAGACCATGATCACTATGAGAATCACTTATGACACTCATATCATGATCCATGTAGTGTTCTCATGGTGGGTCGGTCCAGTACACAAGTTCTCCAACTTGTACCCATATGTAGACTACATATCTCATATTAGTGTCCAACTATGCTAGTTGTTATGTATTATTGCAACCTGCTCCACAATAATACTAGACTAGGGACGTTTGAGAATATCATTATTCTAGGGTTACAATTATGTTTATTACGTTATGCAGAAACAAAACAACAAACATAATTGCTGGATTAATGCCTTAATAAAATATCATGACTCAATGTGCAAAAAATACAATCATCTCATGATTGGCTTTTGGGCACAACACTAACACATATGATGGATGCTTGCATGCCAAGTAAACTTAAGTTTATGTGGATATGGTTATGTTTCATGTGATGAACCTCTTGAGTTTCTTGTTTGGACGAATGTAGATACACATGAAAAAACCTTGCTTTCAAAATTTACAAAGATGTGGGCTTCTTGGTTGTCATTCATAGGAGTAGCACACTTGATGAGCACACATCCTAGACACTTAATAAATTAAGTCTATGCCTTGCTTGTGTTGCAACTTATCTTTTATAGCCTTGCCTTGTGATGCAAGTTAGTGGTTGGGCCTTGCCTAAGCTGCAAGTAAGTTACATAGAACTTCTCATAAGCTTCATAGGGTACCTCTTAGGCTCTCAGCTTAAGAAAATAAAACTTAAAAGCTATTCTAAAAAAAGCTGGCCAAAATTAATTGATCACTCATAACACTTAAGAATACAGGTGTTTTAATAGCTTTCTGGGTAGTATGGTGAGTGGCACTGAGAGTGCACAGGCTGGGGCCTCTGTAGGGTGTGACATGCTTTGTTTGCTATTAGAGCATTAGGTTTACAGCTTCAGATTTGGTAGAGTGTTTAGACTAGACTTGTTCCCACATAGGATTATATAAGACTTGTATTTATTGAGCATGTGTGAATAGTTGCATCTTAAAGTGTAGGATGAGCACAAGAGGCAGGGAAAGAGAATCCTTGGCATAGGCAGAGGACACAGTACCCCATCCTAGAGATGGTATGCATAGAAAGGTGCCTGAGAGGTAGGCAGAGGCCAATGAGCCTAGTTTGGCCGAAGAGCCAAATGCCAGGTTACAAGTACCTAGACTTAGTAGAGGAAGACAAGACATGATGGAATTGATGATGGAAACATTGCAGGCAACTATGGCTCAGCTTGTAGTGCGAATGCAAGCCTTGGCTAGAGGCCAAGCTTAGTCACAGGAAAACCCAGAACACGTAGGAGTAGGGGAGAACTTTAAGGCCGAGGGCAGAAGAGGAAGGAGAAGGCCTGGCAAAGAGCCAGTGAATTATGATCAATCTAGCAAGAATGGAGGCAATCAGGAAGAAAAAGAAGGTGATGATGAGAGAAGACATCCCAGGGCCAGAAGATTAAGGTCAGAAGATAGACAGGAGCCCAAAACTGAGGAAAATGAGGAGGAGAGTCCAAACATAGAAGAGCTGGATGCCTATATATATAGCGGGAGGACTGAGCCTCCTACTGAGACCATAGCTAGAGGAAGGACATCCACGGACAGAACCAGAAACACAGAAATCAGATAAGAAAGGTCTAGAAGGGGTGGATTAAATGAGGGCCAGTTGGAAAGGTTCCTGGCACTAAAACCTCTAATGTTTAAGGGTGGATGTGACCCAGATGAAGTTGAGTTTTGGGTATATCAAGTGGAGAAAATTTTTGAAAGGATGGATGTGTCATCCATTCAAAAGGTACTTCTAGCTACCATCAGTCTAGAAGTACAAAGGACATATCAGGAGAGAAACTAGACGAGACCACCAACCAGGAGAAGGTCTTTGAGGTGGGCAGACTTTCTCCAGGTCTTCCACCAACAGTATGTCAGTGAGGCCCAAAAGGACCATAAACAGGTAAAATTTTATCAACTGGAGCAGGGGGAGCTCAGTGTTCTGGAGTATGAGTAGAGATTCAATAATCTGATCATATATGCCCCCCAATATGTTGGGAAAGAAGAACTGAAGACCAGGAGGTTTGTAAGGGGCTCGAGGCACAAGCTGAAACAAATTGTCAGAGCAGTAAGAGCCAAAGACTACTACTCTGTGATGCAGAGTGCCATTGCACAGGAACAGGAGTTCAAGGAGCAGACCAGGAGTGGACTTGGAAGTAGGAGTGGATCCTAGAAATGGAAACATAAAAGGCCGAGAGAGGAGATGGAGCCTAGTAGAGGGAGAAAAAGAAGTAAGAAGGAAAAAGGGCCACAACAATATCATCTTCAGTGCTATACTTGTGGGAAGTTCCATGGCAGTAAGCCATGTTTCAAGGCCTCCGCTGGGTGTCACAAGTATGGAGCACCACACCATTGGGTTAGAGACTGCCCAAGAAGGGGAGATGATAGGAAAATGCTGGGAAGGTTCAATCCCAGAGGACAAGGAGGGCAGATACCCATGCCCCAAATGAGGACCAATGTGCCCAATCCAAGAGGGAGATAGGCACAAAAGGCACCTCAGGACCAGAAAAGGACCAAGTACCCCCTGGTAGGGTATTTTAGCTAGAGACTTCCAGAAAGGTGTAGGGAGCACCAGAGGCTGAGAATGCAAGCAGAGAGACTAGTCAATAGAGGACTAGCAGAAGGGCCCTAAAAGGTACCATTTACCTTAATGGCCATTTAGTGTCTGCATTGTTTGATACCGGAGCTTAATTGTCTGTGATTTCTAATAGCTTGGTTAAGGCCATGAATCTAGAAGTAAAATATATGACCAATATGTACGCGGTTAAAACTGCTGGCAATGAAGTTCTATTCACATACCATATGGTTGAAAACTGTGAAATCCAGATAGACAAGCTGAAACTGAGAGCAGATCATATAGTGCTAGACATATATAATTATGATGTGATTCTAGGCATGAACTGGCTAGGAGAGAACAAAGGAATCATTGATTGTCAAGCTAGACAATTATTAATGCTTGGTTGTGAACCATATGAGTTGGATAAATCACTAGAGCTAGCTTTGGATTATCAACTTGAAGTGTTGAATCTAGTAACTCTAAATGAAGAACATGAATGCCTGGGACTTAATGACCAGGAAGTAGCTACTGAACTTAGGCAGATACCTATAGTTCAGGATTTTCCAGAGGTTTTTCATATAAACCTACTTGGATTACCACCATTGAGAGAAGTGGAGTTTGAAATTAAACTAGTACTAGGAGCGGCACCAGTGTTTACTGCTCCATATAGGATAGCACTACCTGAAATGGTAGAACTTAAGAAGTAGGTAGAGGAATTACTTGAGAAAGGGTTCATCAGACCCAGTATGTCTCCTTGGGGAGCACTTGTGTTGTTTGTGAAAAAGAAGAATGGGACCCTTTGTTAGTATTGTGCCCAAAAGCCAATCATGAAATGATTGTATTTTTTGCACATTGAGTCATGATATTTTATTAACACATTAATCCAGCAATTATGTTTGCTGTTTTGTCTATGTGTAACGTAATAAACATAATTGTAACCCTAGAATAATGATATTCTTAAATGTCCCCAGTGTAGTATTATTCTGGAGCGGATTTCAATGATACATAATGACTAGCATATGTGGAGACTAATATGAGATATGTAGTCTAGATATGGGTACAAGTTGGAGAACTTATTACTGGACCGACCCACCATGAGAATACTACATGGATCATTATATGAATGTCATAAGTAATTCTCATAGTGATCATGGTATATGTAGTCCTTTGACCTAAGATCATCAAGGTTCCCTACATGTGAGTCACATACTTTAAACACCCCTTTGTTACTCATGACTGAGTGAACTTGAAGGAGGTCATTGGGCATGTCGCATATCATGCGGAGGGATTTGTATGATCAAGATGGGATTTGTCCCTCCTATGTAACGGGAGTGATATCTTCGGGCCCCTTCATAGAGTGAGACTTAGAAAATGCATGGCCATGCTCGGATGAGTTGATATACGATATCAATGTCATTAGTTTAAGTTGGTCTACTCGGTAATCAAGAAACCAAAGTTTGGGCTATATGAGAGTGACACATTCCATGTCTCGTGCTTAGTCTTGATATCTTGGACAAAGGGACAATGGCATATATCAGTAATGATCATAAAGTTTAGTCGAATCACTGACAATTTTGTCACTTGGGTAGCAATAATGTGTTGCTAGACACCGTTCATTGCTTATGATCATAAATGTGATTTATGATCATTGCCAACGTGGTAAGAGCCTATTGGGTCACACACATAGAGCTATTTGGATCATTAGAGTGCATGGGCTAATTATTTTGGTTATGGTTTCACAATAATTTCATATTAATAATGGGCCCAAAATTTGAGCCATTATTAAGCTCGAAATTAAAGCCTAATTTGATTAGGGCTTTGAAACCCATTGGGCCTGGAAGTTGTGTCTCACTATAAATACAACTTTTAGTGAGAAATTCGTAGCTTGTTGCCCTAGCCACCAAAAAGGACAGTCGCACTCTTCTCTTGCAATTCCTTGGAGGGCGCAAGCTAGCACTATGAGCGCAAGAGAAACATATCTGCTAGGACATAGTGGAAGTGTGGTGATCCTGAAAGGCTCATGTGGATACCATACAGAGCTTGAACATGTCAACTATTCAAGTTTTGTGATTCGACTATATAGTTGGGTGAGAGATCTCAACCGAAAGTTAGGTATGAAAATTTTAGAACACTCGATTTAGCCCGCTTTACTTAGATCCTAGAGAATTAGGTTAAATTCTGCTATGCTTGTTTGGCTCCCGAAACCCAACACCCTCAGACTCTATATAGACTACAGAAAACTTAATGCTCTGATAATTAAGAACAAGTACCCCCTCCCAAGAATAGAAGATCTATTTGATTAGTTGAAAGGAGCAAGGGTGTTTTCCAAAATAGATCTAAGGTCTAGAGATTTCCAGTTAAGAGTTAAGGAAGAGGACATACCTAAGACTGCTTTCAGAACTAGGTATGGACACTTTGAGTACACAGTAATTCCATTTGGGCTTACTAATGCACCTGCATTCTTTATGGATTTAATGCAGAGGGTGTTCAGAGGACACCTAGACCACTTTGTGGTAGTGTTCGTTGATGATATTTTGGTGTACTCTAAAGATGAGAAAACTCATAAAGAACACCTAAAAGTAGTGCTTGGCTTGCTCCAAGAACACAAGCTGTATAGGAAGCTAAGTAAGTGCAAATTTTGGACTCAGGAAATTGGATTTCTAGGTCATTTAATAAAAGATCAAGAGTTGGCCGTCGATCCTGAAAAGGTAAGGTGAATCCTAGATTGGCAATAGCCCCAGAATGTGAGGGAGATCAGAAGTTTCCTAGGGTTGGCTGGCTATTATAGAAGGGTTGTACAAAATTTTTTCGTTATAGTAGCACATATGACCTAATTGACCAGAAAGAACCAGAAATTTAACTGGGAAACCAAATGTGAGGAGAGCTTACAAGAGCTGAAAAGAAGACTGACAATAGCTCCTGTGTTAGTCCTACCAGACCCTGGAAAGGAATATGAGGTGTATACTAATGCATCTTATATAGGACTAGGATGTGTCCTAATGCAGGAAAAACAGGCTATTGCTTTTGGGTCTAGACAATTGAGACCACATGAGAAGAAATATCCAGTGCATGACTTGGAATTAGCAGTAATAGTCTTTGCCCTTAAGCAATGGGGACATTACCTGTTAGGTCATAGATTTCAGGTTTACACAGACCACAAAAGTCTTAAGTACCTATTTACTCAGATGGATTTGAATATGAGACAGAGAAGGTGGTTAGAATACCTGAAGGATTTTGACTGTGTGATTGAATACACAGCTGGCAAAGCCAATGTAGTGGTTGATGCCCTGAGCAGGAATTATAGTGGAGTGCTCAAGGGTGGAGAGGTAGAGCATAAGGCTGAGAGCCTTAGCCTTACTTGCTTGGCAAGTAAATGGTTAACCTGGGAGTGTGAGCAGCTTAGTGTGCTCACTATTACCCCAGAGTGGAAAGAACTTATCAGAGAAGTTCAGTCCAGAGATGGGCACATGGGATTAATGTCTGGATAGAGGAAAGGGGAACTTTTTCAAGGATTCTCCTATAATCAAGGAATGTTGTACTTCCAGAATAGGTTGTATGTGCCTGAAAAGGATGACCTAAGACTTCAAATTCTGGAAGAAGCACATTCTACTAAATTGAGCATGCATCGGGGAGCCACAAAGATGTATCATGCTCTTAGAGCTTACTTTTGGTGGCCATATATGAAAAGAGACATTAGTACTCATGTATCCTAATGTGAAGTGTGCCAACAAGTGAAAGTTGGGCGCCAGAAACCAAGGGGGAAGCTTTAAAGCTTGCCCATACCTGAGAGAAAATGGGGATCCATATCTATGGATTTTGTGGTGGGAATGCCACTGACCAAAAAGAAGTATAATGCCATTTGGGTCATCATGGACAGATTGACCAAGGCAGCTCACTTTCTTCCCATGAATCACAATGATTCTTTGGATAAGCTTGCACAACTCCATATAGGGAAAATAATGAGATTACATGGAATACCTGATGATATTGTGTCAGATAAGGATCCTAGGTTTGTCTCTAGGTTTTGGAAATCCCTACATCAGGCATTAGGAACCAAGCTTAAGTTTAGTTCTACTTGCCATCCACAAACGGATGGACAAAAAGAAAGAACCATACAAAATTTGGAAGATATGTTGAGATGTTGTGTCATTGATTTCCAGGGACAATGGGATGTGCATCTTCCCTTAGTGGAGTTCTCCTATGACGATGGGTATCACTTAGTAATTGGGATGGCCCCCTATGAAGCCTTGTATGGTAGAAGGTGTATTACTTCACATTGCTGGCATTAGCCAGAAGATAAGTTGGAGTTAGGGCCAAACATTATTAAGGAGACCACTGAAAAGATAAAATTGATTCAGACAAGAATCAAAGCTGCAAGTGATAGGTAGCAATCTTATGCCAACTTGAAAAATAGGAGAGACCCGGAATTCCAGGAAAAGGACTAGTTATGGATGAAGGTATTCCCTATGAAAGGAGTCATAAGATTTGGAAAGAAGGCAAAGCTGGCACCCAGATATATTATGCCATACCAAATATTGGCCAACGTTGGGAATGTGGTATATCAATTGGATTTGCCACCAGAACTTGGTAACATACATGATGTGTTTCATGTGAGGTTACTCAAGAAATATGTTCCAAGTTATAGGCAAATAGAGATACATGCTAGTGACCTGTTGCACCCAATCTTTCTTATGAAGAGGCACCTATCCAATTCCTAGCTAGGGATACTAGGAAACTAAGGAGTAGATGGATCTCTATGATCAAAGTTCAGTGGAGTAACCACACTCCTAAAGAGGCAACCTAGGAAGTAGAATAGGAGATTCCCAAAAAGTACCCTCAGCTATATCCTAGGTTAGTGAAGAATTTGGAGGACCAAATTCTTTAAGGAGGGAGGAGTTCTCAGGACCATCCCTCAGTGCTTGGCCCAGGCCAAGAATGCAAAGAAAATATAAAAGAAACATGAGGGACTTGATTGAAAATATAAATAGTGGTGTATGTGTAAAACCGAGTTCATTTGAGTGAAATTTGCTCACTTGGGTGAAATTTATTCCTTCGAATGAAAATTATTCAAATGGGTGGAATTTCCATTCGAGTGAAAGTTGCACATGAATTATGTGAATGATGATGTAATTGAAAAATCAAGAAGTTTCAGGTTTAAATGGCACATGAAAAGTTAGTATGTTGTCAATGTCGAGAAGCAAAGTTAAGGACCAAATTGTACTCCATACGAGTGCTATTAGTGAAACAATGAGGCAATTATGGGCTAATAACACCATGCAAAATAATGCAAGGCAATGTGGAGCATTAAAGCCAAATTATGAGACATGTGGCACTTAGCCAAAATTTGCATGCTTCCACTTTAATTTAAACAATCATTTCGGTCAAGCAAGTTGTAGTTTTTGGGCTTAACCGAGTCTTGAGAAACTTTTATGTTCTTGGTGAGTTGTTGCCAAAATCTTGCCAAAATTGGTGTTGAATAGAAGCTTAGAAGGAAACTCAAACTTATATTTCTTGTTTCCGGCACTAGGCGACCTCACAGTTCCATTTTCAAGCTCGGTCTTGGACATTCAAGCACAACCGAGAACTCAAGCTTGTGAATTTGTGGTAAGGTTCATGTCTACTTGAATTCTTAGTAAATTTCCATGATCAAGTAGTTAATGGCGGCTAAGTGACATTCAATTTATGCTATATGATCTTAGTTTGCTAGATGGGCATATTGAGGCATTTTTGGATTCATGTTAATTGGCTAGCTAGTCAAGGATTAATAGCAAGCACATAAAGTTCTTAGTAAGTTAGGCCAACTTGCTAGTGAACTTGGAGCTCTAGTGGATTGGACGGGAATTGGAAGGCTTTAAGTGCAAGGATTTGATGTTTGTGCTTCCTAGTGGTTTCAATCGAACGAATATTATGGTGTGTGTGTGAGTTTGCGTGCTTGATTGATTTGTTTGTGCTTGTTAAGCCATTCTAAGTTATGTTTAAGCTCATATATGTTTCGGTTAGCATGGTCTATGTATTATATGCCATGTATCTTTGGTTTTTTCCATGTCTTTCTTGCAGGTTAGGTAAGCAATATGGAGGTTAAGTCTCGGGCTTAACTAAATAGACTCAATTTTGAGTTGTTATGAACCATGAACCTTACTGAGTATAAACTCATGCCCATATTATTTGTGTTTCAGGCAAGGACATTGAGCTTGAGTGAGTTACTTGTGCTTGCTTGCTTGCGTGCTAGGTAGTACACTTATTGCTCAAGGTATATGCCAACTCAATCTTGGCTTGAATAAATGCATCTACAAGTCTTATGGTTTATGGCTGAAACTTATGTATTAAGTTTTGCAGGCTTGAGTAGAGTGTGAGACACATCTAAGGGAGTGATAGAGTTATGGACCATGGCATTGATAGTTTTGTTCACTTTCATGACCATGAATATGGTCATTGGATTGGTGTTGCAGTGTGTGCTCTTGTACTGCACCCTTAAAGTACTTCTCGGGTAAGTTGGGTAGGATGGCATGTAAGACTTAAACTTGGCTAGTTTTGGACATATAGCATCCTTGTTTGGCCAAATATACATACACATGAAAAAACCTTGCTTTCAAAATTTACAAAGATGTGGGCTTCTTGGTTGTCATTCATAGGAGTAGCACACTTGATGAGCACACATCCTAAACACTTAATAAATTAAGTGTGTGCCTTGCTTGTGTTGTAAGTTATCTTTTACAGCCTTGCCTTGTGATGCAAGTTAGTGGTTGGGCCTTGCCAAAGTGCAAGTAAGTTACATAGAACTTCTCATAAGCCTCTTGGGGCACATCCTAGGCTCTTAGCTTAATAAAATAAGACTTAAAAGCTATCCTAATGAAAGTTGGCCAAAATTAATTGATCACTCATAACACTTAAGAATACAGGTGTTTTAATAGCTTTCTGGGTAGTATGGTGAGTGGCACTGAGAGTGCACGGGCTAGGGCCTGTGTGGGGTTGGACACCAAGAACAAGCCCTATAACCTACTAGGCTAGCTAGGGAAACTGTTGAGGAACTTGAAGTAGGGAGGAGAACAGGGAAGGAGCCTACGCTTGGACTTCATTAGGGCCTGCCTAAAGCTAAACATGCTCACACACACAAGCATACATACATGCATACACCATTGATTACAAACCATGCATGCTTCTTTTCCTTAAACCATGCTTAGTACCTTATGGCCTACCCATGCCTAAAAACATACATCCAAGGCATAGGTTGTGTTTTATTCTAAGCCTAGTCCACTTTCCCTTAATATGTACAAGTATGTGCATGCTAAAATTGTAAGTAAGCACCACATCACCCAAAATATATGCAGCAAAAGTTTGATGTGCTAAGTGTTCTTATGGATGGTACATCTTGTAGTTCAAACAGTCTCTAGGCCTACTGAGACTTGAACATCTACTTTAACTTGGCACATGGGGAACAGATTTCTCATAACCCCACTGCTCCTTGCCCATACCAGGGCTAAGCCAAAAATATCGACTCCCGTTATGGCAACCAAGGCTTACAATCACAACAACAAAACACAATCATCAGTTCAATTTGATAAAATTTTCATGCTTCCTTTTCATAAGCAATAACTTATAGAGTATACCTCTCTATACATAGACCTCTTCTAGATGCTCCCTAGCCCTTCAGTTGTTACCACGTCACAGAAATGAGAGAATTACAAGTGTGTCATAACGGCTAAAAACCATTATATTGTGTAATTCTCGCCATAGTGATTGAAGTGTGGGGGCTAAAAGGCATGATCAACACCTCCTTGAAAGTGTTCCAAGTTTGTAACTGGGCCCCTAAGAAAAGCTTTAAGGATTGCTTGTCTGTCAAGCAACCTATGGCCTTTTATGTAAGATTTTGGAAATTCGGGTACTCAATTGCAAAACTTTCACAAAAGAGATTTGGAGAGTTATGGTAAGCATATGAATGGTATGAAAGTGCTATTGGAGGACCAAATTGCTTATAGAAGATAAGTATGGACAAAGGAAAACACAAAAGGCTTTAAGGACTTAAGTGTCTTATTGTGTGCCTTTGGTTGTCCATGCTTAAGAATTAAGTCAAATGGAAGTTTTGTGGGGTTCTCCCACATAAGGAGGGGCTGCTATGGCATGCAATAAGGAATTCAAATATGGGCCAAAAGATTAAGGTAAAGAAACCATGGTCTTGTAGCAAGGAAAATGATAGAAAGCTTGGTTGAGCTTGTTAGGTGTGTTTAGTGCACTTAAGACCACATAAGTGTCTATTCTTGTCATTATCTCCTGAATTTTGGCACCCACCAGTTAAAAGGAAGCTAGCCCTCTCCTCCATACTTCCTCCATAGCCATCATACCTTCAAACTCAAAACTACTTGCAATTGAAGTCAAGGAATCACAATTGGAAGCTATTTGGTGCTATTGCTTGAGTGGACCTAAGATCAAGCTCCAATTTCAACGTACCAATCAAGGTAAGGGTTCTTTTGCTCTCATGGGTTATTTTCTATATTTTTAAGAAACCATGGAGCTAGGGCTAAGCTTGGAAGAGAGCCATGAGCTTGATGAACCAAGCTTAGTTAGAGGAGTGCACTTATTGAAGGTTTAGTGACCTAGTGTTATGTGCACAATGATGGCAGTGAAATGACCATTTCTAGATCCCAAATTTAGTACTAACTAGTGTTAAAATCCTCCTAAGACCAAGCTTAAGCTTGAGGAGGGCTTCGATAGTGATTTACTTAAGTTTATTGCATGTTTTATGGACTAACCTATGGTTTATGTTGCTACTGCGTTTCATGTGTTTGTTGGTTGTGAATGGGTGCTGCATTTGGTTGCTATGTCTTGTATATATGCATTGTGGTTTTGTACTTTAACGTCTTTGGATGTAGGTTTCAATGATGGTTACATTGCCTATTGAATCGAAGTGCTACCCTTACTAAGTTTCACAATGAAACTTACTCCCCTCAATTCTGCCATTTCAGGTCTAGCTGAAAGTTCAGCCTCAAACTAACCTTTTTGGTTAGAGTTTTTCTCTAAATTTTAAGGTACTTAAACTTCCATATGTCCAGTTGTGATCTGGAAATTTTTGGTGATTTTAGGAGCACATTTGTTATTGTAGTGATGGTGCTTATTATGTTGCGCAGCAGTTTTCCAGCATCCTATTCTGGAGTCCATTGTGTCTCAAGCACTCCTATAACCTATGGTGCTTATTTAGATGATTTAATACCATTTTTTAGTACATGTATGTATGTACATGTAGTGTATGTAAAATGAGACAAGTATGTGAACATTTGGGTAATGTTTTGGCCATGTAAGTGATGTGGTGCAAGGCTGCCTAAGTGTGAATGATGGGCTGCTTACCTGTAAATCCTGTTTTAGCTACATATGGTTGTTAAGTGCAAGGGAATGTATTTCCTATGTGTAGTGGACAACTATGGGGTAGCCTTGGAGGGCTTTCCCCTTGTGAATGAAGTGTTTGCACACTTATAAAATTTTATATGGGCAAAATGGCGGGAAAGTGATCAGAATTTTGGCTCTACACTTAAAGTTGTTTATGTCCTTGTGTATAGGCAATATTGGTTTGAAAGTTTGACCACATCTAGAGATCATCTAGAGGTAAAACTTAGATTTTGGAATTTCTAAATTTGGAGCTCTATAGTGAAAGATAGGACATTGCAAAGTTGGCTGAGTAATGGTTAATCTTCATTGAAAAAATGTTTGAGAAGATGCCACTCAATTGCACCCAAAGAGTGTTTCTGGCTACATACAATCTTATAGGTAGTGCAGAAATTTGGTGGAGAAACACAAAAGATATATATGTTTTCAAGAGGGATAGAAGGCCAAGAGAAGACAAGGAAATGACCTAGGCAGAGTTCACCCAGCTGTTCTAGGATCAGTGTATCAGTGATGCTATCAAAGATATGAAGCAAGATGAATTTGATTCTCTAAGGTAGGATAACCTCAGTGTCCTAGATTATGAGCATAAATTAAATTAGTTGGTGAGGTATGCTCCTCAGTATCATGGACTGGAGGAGTTAAAGGTCAAGAGATTTTTCAGAGGCTTAAAGTCAGACATTAGAAAAGCTGTAAGACCTTTTGGAGCTGTCACACAATATAAACTAGTGTAGAAAGCTCTATTAGTAGAGCAAGAGGAGTATGAGAGTAAGTACTTTCCCATTGGACCAAGGAAAAATAGCCAGGTAGGAGGCAAGCAAAAGAAGCCACCATATGGCAAGGGAATTGCCAAGAATTCTCATCTTGGTGGTGAGGGTAAGGTTAAAAGGGAAGTTCCCTGGCCTAAGGTGCCCTAGGTGCAAGAAGTTTCATGGAAAGAAACCTTGCTATTTTGATGTTGAAGCATGTATAAGATGTGGATCCACAGATCATTGGATCAAAGACTATTTATCAAGTCTTGGCTGCCTCCCCCATAGTGGGATAACACCACAATTCCACCCTTAGACTTAAGCCAAAAGCTTAAACACCTTAAGGTTTACACTATGACATTTAGGTCCTTAATGCCTTTAGTGTTTCCTTCGTCCAAACTTGTCTTCCATCAGCAATTTGGTCATCCAATGGCACTTTCATATCATTCACATCCTTCTCATAACTCTACAAGTCTTTTTCTTGAGTGTTTTGCAATTAAGTACCCGAATTCCAAAACCTTACAAAAAAGTCCTTAGGTTGCTTGACAAGCAAGCAATCCTTAACGCTTTTATTGGGGGCCAAGTTAACAACTTGGAATACTTTTAAGGAGGTGTTGATTATGCCTTTTACCCCTACACTTCAATCGCTATGGTGAAAATTGCACAATATAATGGTTTTTGGCCATTATGATACACTTGTAATTCTCCCATTTTTATGTGGTGGTAACAGTTTTTGATGTTTAGCTTTAACCATTTGGCATGTCAAACACTTTGGCCCATGTCTTGCTACATCCCTTTTGAGTCCTGGCCACCAAAAATGCATTTTTAGATCATGATACATCTTACTAATGCCATGGTGAATGTGCAAAGTACTACTATGTGCCTCCTGTAGGACTTGCTACCTAAGTCTTTCCACATTCAGTACATAGAGACGATCTTGATGGTGTAATATTCCACTATTGTACTGGAATTCCTTCTTCCCAGTTCCAAACTTCACTTCCTCTAAAATTTTCTTCAACAGTGGATCTTTCATTTGAGCATCCTTAACTCTAACTAACTAAGTTGATTGCATTTTTAGAACATAGACTAGGGATTTCTCTTGGTTTTGCCAAAATTTGTGCAAAGCCGAGAAACAATCACCCAAAGTTCTTTTGGAGGAATTTGTAGCCTGATCCTTAGATAGGATCACTCCTATGTACTTTTGGTTCAACGCATCTGCTACCACATTCTATTTGCTTGCACAGTACTCTGTTAAACAATCATAATCTTTTATGTACTGAATCCATCGATGTTGCCTCATGTGTAAATCCTTTTGTGTGAACAAGTATTTCAAACTCTTATGATTGGTGAAGATCCTAAATGACCTCCCCGTCAAGTAGTGCCTCCATAGCTTAAGTGCAAAGATTGCCGTTGCTTGCTTAAGATCATGAATGGTGTAGTTCAACTCATTAGGCCTCAACTATCTTAAACCATAGGCAACCACTTGACTATTCTGGATCAATACACACCCCAGACGAGAACCCGATGCATCAGTATATACCATAAAAGCCTTGTTTGGATCTACTAGAACGTGTGTCAGTGCACTAGTCAATCTTTTCTTCAACTCCATGTAAGCTTCCTCACAATTCGGTGTCCATTCAAACTTCCGAGTTTTCTTGGTCAAGGCTATCATAGAGAATTTCTTTATGAATTGCTTGTAGTAACCTACCAAGCCCAAGAAACTCCTAACTTCTATAACTGTAGTTGGTCTTTTCCACTCAATTACTGCCTAGACTCTTTCAGGATAAACTAATAGATCCTAAGCACTAATGATGTACCCTAAAAAATGAATCCTTTTAGACAAAAAATCACACTTAGACAACTTTGCATAATACTAATTATTGTTCAGCACTTGTAAAACTGTCCTAAGGTGCTCCTCATGTTCTGGACAAGACTGTGAGTACACCAAAATGTCATCGATGAAAACTTCAACAAACTGGGCCAGAAATGGCCTAAAAATTCAATTCATAGCTTCTATGAACACTGCTGGAGCGTTAGTCACACCAAATGGCATAACTATATACTCATAGTGTCCATATTTTGTCCTGCAGGCAGTTTCTAGGGTATCTTCCTCATTAACTCTAATCTGAAAGTAGCCAGACCAAAGGTGAATCCTAGAGAATAACTTTGCAGCTCTGAGTCTATTGAACATATCAGCAATTCTAGGAAGCGGACACTTATTCTTGACTGTTGCTGCATTCAAGTTTCTAAAGTCGATGCACAGTCTCAAAGTTCCATCTTTCTTCTTCACAAACAACACCAGAGCTCCCCATAGTGATACACTAGGTCTTATAAAGCCTTTCTTTAGTAGTTCCTCCAACTTCTTCTTTAACTCATCCATCTCAGGAGCTGACATCCTATAAAGTGGTATTGAAATAGATTCAACCCCAGACTGAAGATGGATTACAAACTTGGTATCGCTCTTGGGTGGTAACCCAGGCAATTCTACTAGAAACGCTTCAGGAAATCGATTGCCTACAGAAATTTTCTTAGGTTCCTCCTCTATGGCCACCCCATTTAATGAATAATACTCTTCTTCATTGACTATGGGGCATGGTATTCATAAGTCTAAGATGTAAACTTTTAGCACTAGCTGCTAATCCTCCTGTTTAAGTCACTCTAGCTCCCTGAGCATCAGTAATGTCAACAGAGTGATTTGCACAATCAATTTGTGCCTGACGCTTACTTAGCCAACGCATTCTTAACATTAGGTCATAAGACCTCAATTCTATCACCCATAACTCACAACAGAAATCATGGTCGCCTAACTGCTTGGGATACTTAGTAACCACCTCATTGGTCACAATAAAACTCCTCCCTGTAGTTCTGATGAGTTTTAACTCACTTAATATTTCTCACTGCAATTTAAGCTTATCTACCAAGGCAGATGATATCACTAAAAGAGTAGCTCCCATACCAAAAGGCACTCTAGCACCACTGTTCTGAAAAGTAAAATTACCTTTAATGGCTGCTAGCTCCTTGGTCACCTGACTCGCTAAGGTAAAAACCATCCGGTCAACTGTTAGTGTTGTGCCCAAAAACCATCCTTCTTTGATCCTGTGCAGCTTCATTAATATATTCCTGTGAAAACTTCCTCTCAAAGTCTAACCATTTGCGCACCATTTTCTTGTGCTACAGTCGAGTACCATTGCTTTCTCTCAGCATCTACCATTGTTTTCTCTCAACATCTCCATCACATCATCCCACCATAAACTAGCCCTCCCTTTAAAAAAAAGGAAAGGTATTAGGGCCATCCTTTGCTCAAACTTAAAACCACCACAAGTGAAAAGTTGAATCATCCTGGATAAATAATCTTCTACTCGATCAGGATCACCTATCCTATAAAAAATCAGTGGATCAATAGTCTTAAACTTTTCCAACAACCTCATTTGATGTAGGGTGTCTTCCTTCCTTGGAGCCCCCATAACCTCTGGCTCCTCCTTTTGCTCCTGAGCATGATTTATCTCTTTATGAGCCCTAGGCAGTTGCTGTTGCTCAGCATGCCTCTCCAAATCCTGGTCTGGATCATTTTCCTCTTGGACAACTTATTTGTCCTCATGATCTTGAAACAACTTAGTCATGAAGGTAGTCATACCCTGCGCCACTTGGGTCATAGCTTGAGTTAAGCCCTGAAGCACCCAGGATATCTCATCTAGCCTTGCCGTAACTGGGTCACTAGAACCTTCACCAGGTTATCTAGTTCCTCTTAAAGCTCCTGACCTAGTGTCAACCATAGCCACCTACAACCAAAGCCAGATGAAATTCCCCATATTTTTGTCAATACTAACTATTCAAGCACATGGACTTCCAAATCTAGATCTCAGCCTTAGCCTCCAGTATCTATGAAGTGAGCTCTAAGCTCTAATACCAAAAACTGACACGGCCATTCTTAGCCCCTACCCAGGAAACCTGTGATTGCTGGTCTCACGGTGGTTGCAATTGGCTAGCTGTATATGTGCATGGTTTAAAACTCTGTGATACTAGCTAACTAACCTAGAATATGAAAAATGCATGTTGTTTCTGCTTTGAATTGCATCAAGAAAATTCATAAAGCATTAACTTGGCCAAGATGTTTCCAAAGAAAACAAGTTCTAATAGCCAAAGCATACAAAATCAACATTTATCTGAGTTTACTACACATAACAACTGTGTAGGAGCATTCTTACATAAAGTAGACTAATGCACTTACCCAAGACCAACCCTAGAGTATAGGACTCCTCAAAACATAGACAATGGAGGCAACTAGGAGTACTATATATATAAGCGTCAACTGAGATCTTCTTGAACTACCTCGCACCTTGGATGCAAAGTCCCAGTGTCGAGTCGCAAAAGTCCTTGTCCATGTGCTGCTAGGCTCTACGGCCAAAAGAAGACTATAGTTAGTACTGCTACTTGACCAACAAGTTACCCCAAGTAAACTAGAATCATAAAGATTCTCAAGTAAAATACGTGCAGAAAAGCAAACTACTACGACAACCCTCAGCGATTACCCGGCTCAACAACTTTAGAATCTGTGCAACATAACTAAGGAGTGAGAATTCAGAAATTCTCAGTAAGAGTCTTCATTGTGCTTGCAAGAAAATTATTATGGACTACACATATGAGAACATATTTAACCTGTTGTGAGCTCATATAGCCTGAGGGTCTAATATATGCATATACCTAGGTCCATTAGGACCTTTCCTCTTTCTAGTCCTTGAACTACAATGCATTGCCTTGTCCTCTAGCAAGCTTAGTTTGCCAGCCTAACAAGTGAAAAATCACCAGTTGAACCTCTCCTGCTTATGTTGTACATGGGCACTATGGTGGCACTATTGTAGACTAGGTGATAAAGACCTTGTAGACTAGGTGCACTAAGGTTTCACCTTGCAACCTCATAGCTAAATGCATGGCTAGGCTACCAAAGGTTCTAAACCTTTCACCCAAGCTAGTGGTACTTAGTTATGATCCTTTGTAAACTAGTTTTTTCTCATTTGGTAGAAGTAACCATAAAACTTTACAAAACTCAAGAAAACTCTTAGGCATCGAAGGACTTTTGAAAGTCTCGGAGTACCCCCAGAATACTTAGACCCCAAGGTACCCTAAAAACCCCCTTAGGTCTCCCCTTGACCTTCCTAGCAAAAATTGGAAATTTCAGCCACCATACGTGTGGCAATGCATCACCATAGTTGTTGACGGGCTGTTAACTTTTGCTATAACGACAACACGTTGTGGTAACTAGCATCTATTGGTGACACATCGGCAATTGTATGAATTGCCCTAAAAAATCTAGTTTTACTGTTATGTACTTTGGACACTTTGCAAACATATCAAACTTTGGACCCCAAGGTACCCTAAGAACCCCCTCAGGTCTTTTCCCAACCTCTCTAGAAAAATTTCAAAATTTCAGTCATTATGCATGCGGTGATGTACCGCTAGTTTTTGTGGTAACAACGATGCATCGTGGGTTCTGGTGACAATTGCGATGCGTCACCAATACCTATGATAATGCAAAAAATTTTTGGTTTCACTACTATGAACTTTGGACATTTCCCAAACATATCAAACATGCATGGATAGCCTCTAAACTTCATGTACATATAAAACATGTTGCATAGATCACAAGCAACTATCACAAGCCAACCAATGATGTATTATAACATCATTCAAATAATTATAAACATCATAGTCCACCATGATTCAAACTTGCCCACTAATTAATGTTATTGCTAGAACTACGTGAATTCATCAAGCAAACTCATTCCAAGAGCATCAATTAAGCTTGAAAACACAACTCCCTTACCTTAACTTCACCACACAAGAAAGAAACAAGCAACCGTTCCTCAAGAACTCAAGTTCTACAAAGCTCCAACTAGTTGCAAGCAACCAAAGGCACAAATCACATAATTACAACCACCTAACTAAAACCCAAGCTTCCAAACATCTAATAAACAATAATCTACCAAGAACATAAGTGTTACCTCAAACCAAAAATAGGAGATTGTGGAAAACTTGTATCCAAGCTTCAAAAACATGAAATCACCTTTGAAACAAGCTTTCAATAGCATGTACATCCTTGGTGGCTCCCATATTCAACAAAATTTCTTGGTTTTGGGCTTGGATTGATAGAGAATAGGTAGGCTGAAGGAGGAACTCGGCTTTAAGTAGAAAATATGCCCTCCTCCCTCACTTTACGAGGTTTAATAGCCTCTTAACCAAGAAGCCTTGCAGGAATTTAAAAAGTTACAAATAAGTCCCCTCCCTTAGGTAACCTTAGTCAAACTTGGTCAAATCTTGTTTATTTCCACTAAGTTTGGGTTAAAGTTAAAAGTTAGATTATCAAAAAATCATTTTCAACACTCGAGACTTAACCCGACTATTTGGGATGCAAAATTACCATTTTTCCCTTAAACCTCATTTAGTGCCTTAATCTCCCAAAGAATTAGTGAACTTTGCTAAACATACCCATTCTTACTAGGTGAATGTGAATTAAGGTTAAAAATTTAATTTCAATCACCTTACCTTCCACAAGCAAGCCTTCAGAAAGGAGAGAAGTAATATTCTCCCCTCCTTCAGAAATTTGGCTCCCCAAATTCCCTTGCAACTTTAGAAAAACACTAGGATATCTTTTCAGCATATCCTACTCCATCTCCCAAGTAGCTTCATCTTCACTACGGTTCCACTAGAAGATCTTAACCATTGGAATTGACTTGGTTTGGAGTTTCTTGACTTGTATATCAAGCATTTCAATGAGTTTCTCTTCATAGGTCAAGTCTCCCTGAATGGGTACCACTGAAGGATTAACTACTAGTCCTAGTTCCATTGTGCATTTACTCATAAGACTAACATGAAATACGTTTTGAACTTGGGATAGGTTAGGTGGTATGCCAGGTGATAAGCAACCTTTCCTATCTTCTCCAAAACTTCATAGGGACCAATATACCTAAAGGATAACTTACCCCTTCACCCAAAATGTGTAACTCCTTTCATGGGTGACATTTTGAGAAGTGCTTTGTCCCTAACTTCAAAACTTAAATCTCATTTTCTCAAATTTGCATACTTGGTTTGCTGGTCATGGGATGCTTTAATCCATTTTTGGATTAGTTTAACCTTTGCTATGGTATTAGCTATGATTTTAGGACCAACAACTACTCTATCCAAAGGATCTGCCCAATACTGGGGCATCACACAACACCTTCCATACAAAGCCTTGTATGGTGCCATACCAATGATAATTTGATGACTCTTATTATAAGCAAACTCAATGAATGGTAAATGATGATCCTAATCACCTCTGAAATCAATAGCACACATATGTAATATTTCCTCCACAGTTTAGAACACTCTTTTAGACTGTCCATCATTCTGAGGATGGAAAATGATACACAGACTAACCTTACTTACCAATTCCACCTAGATAGCATTCCAAAACTGTGACACAAATCAAGGATCTCTATGAGATATGATTTGATTTGGTATGCCATGCAACCTAACAATCTCCTTGACTTACAACTGAGTCAACTTCTCTGAAGTATATGTAACCTTGATAGGTATAAAGTGTGCCAACTTCAGCAACCAGTCAACCACTACCCATATAGCATCATGTTGACTCTGGGTATTCGGCAATCCTACTAGCAAATCCATAGTAACGGACCCCCCACTTCCTCACCGGAAGAGATACACTTTAAAGTGTGCCTTCTGGCTTCTAATGTTCAGCTTTAACTATTTGGTATGTCAAACATTTAGCCACATGTCCTGCTACATCCCTCTTGAGTCCTAGACACCAAAAATATGTTTTCAAGTCATGATACATCTTACTAATACCAGGGTGAACATTTAAAATACTACTATGTGCCTCTTGCAAGACTTGCTACCTTAGTGTTATGACTCTCCTAGTTGGAGGGTTGCTTGAGCAAGGTAAAGTAATTAAATGCTAACTTGGAACCTTATTTTAAGCTCACATAGTAAGATTAAGTAAGTTAGGCAAAGTTCACTACGTTCCGAAGGGTTTAAAGCACCAAATAAGGTTTGGGGGTAAAATGATAATTTTGTATCTTGAGGTCTTGGGCTTAGACCTGAGGGTCAAAAATATGTTTTCTACCATAAAGCTTGCTTTCAGCCCAAAAATTAGCTTAAGTAAACAAGATTTGACAAAGGTTTGACCTTAGTTACTATTTGAGGAAGGGGGTTTTTTACAACTTTTTGGAAACTTGAGTGGCTTGTTGTTTTAACAAGACATAAAACTTGGTAAAGTTGACGACGCTGCCATTTTTTTGCTTAAGCCTGAAATCCACTGCCCCCACCATTTCATCAAGAATCCATGGTCAAAACCTGTTGGGTTTCGGGAGCCAAACAGCGCAGCGAAACTTAACCGAAACCCTCCAGGATCCAAGTGAAACGGGGTAAACCGGGTGTTCAAAAACTTTCATACCTAATTTTTGGTTGAGATCTCTCACTCAACTGTAGAGTCGAATCACAAAACCTGAACAGTTGACATGTTCAAGCTCTCTATGGTATCCACACGAGCCTCTCGGGATCACCACGCTTCCACCACGTCCCGGTAGATGCGTTTCTCATGCGCTCGCAGTGCTAGCTTGCGTCCTCCAAGGAATTGCAAGAAAAGAGTGCGACTGTCCTTTTGGGAGGCTAGGGCATGGAGACCTGCGAATTTCTCACTAGAAGTTTTATTTATAGTGAGACTCAACTTCTAGGCCTAATGGGTTTCAAAGCCCTAATCCAATTAGGATTTAATTTCGGGCTTAATAATGGCTCAACTCTTGGGCCCATTATTAATACAAAATTAAAGTGAAACCATAACCCAAATAATTAGCCCATGCACTCTAATGATCCAAATAGCTCTATGTGTGCGACCCAATTGGCTCTTATCACGTTGGCAATGATCATAAATCACATTTATCATCATAAGCAATGAGCGGTGTCTAGCAACACATCATTGCTACCCAAGTGAGAAGATTGTCGATGATTCGACTAAACCTTTACGATAATCACCGATATATGCCATTGTCCCTTTGTCCAAGATGTCAAGACTAAGCACGAGACATGGAATGTGTCACTCTCGTATAGCCCAATCTTTGGTTTCTTGATTACTGAGTAGACCAACTTAAACTGATGACATTGATATCGTATATCAACTCATCGGAGCAAGGCCATGCATTTTCTAAGTCTCACTCTATCAAGGGGCCCGAAGATATCACTCCTGTTACATAGGAGGGACAAATCCCATCTTGATCATACAAAATTCCTCCGCATGATATGTGACATACCCAATGACCTCCTTCAAGTTCACTCAGTTACGAGCAACAAAGGAAAGTATCAAAGTATGTGACTCACATGTAGGGAACCTTGATGATCGTAGGTCGAAGGACTACATATACCGTGATCACTATGAGAATCACTTATGACACTCATATAACAATCCATGAAGTGTTCTCATCGTGGGTCGGTCCAGTACACAAGTTCTCCAACTTGTACCCATATGTAGACTACATATCTCATATTAGTCTCCACATATGTTAGTCATTATGTATTATTGCAACCCACTCCACAATAATACTCGACTAGGGATGTTTAAGAATATCATTATTCTAGGTTTACAATTATGTTTGTTAAGCTACGCAGAAACAAAACAACAAACATAATTGCTGGATTAACGCCTTAATAAAATATCATGACTCAATGTGAAAAAATACAATCATCTCATGATTGGCTTTTGGGCACAACACTAACAAAACCAATAAATTTTAGCTAAAATTAAAGCCACCAAGGGTATATTTGCTAAAGCAAGCTTGATTCAAGTGGAATTTCACATTTTTTGAAGCTTGGAATCACGTTTCTAACCACCCCTTATTTTTTATACGAGGCAACATGTGTGTTCTTGGTGATTTTTTTTTTATTAGTTGATTGGAAGCTTGGGTTTTGGTTAGAAGTTAGTAATTTGGTGTTTTGTGTCTTTGATTACTTGGAACTTTGGTAGAACCTTGTGGAACTTGGTTGGTGTGGAGGAGTCACTTAATTCTTACTTGTGAGCTAAAATTAAGGTAAGGGAGTTATGTTTCTAAGCCTAATTGAAGGTATTAGAATGAGTTTGCTTGATGAATTCAAGTAGTTCTAGCAATAATATTAGTTATTGGGCAAAGTTAGTTAATGGTTGACAATGGGGTTTGTGATGATTGGAATGCTGCTTAAATGCATCATAGGTTGAGTTGTGATAGTTGGTTGTGATCTCTGCAACATGTTACATGTATGTGAAGTTTGGATGCTAACCAAGCATGTTTGATATGTTTGGTAAGTCTCCAATGTTCGTAGCACCAAAAACCAAATTTTTTTTTGCTATAGTAGGCATCGACAATGCATTGCCAATCGTCACTAATACCCATGATGCATAACCATTACCATGAAAAGTAGCAGCATGTTACCAAATGTGGTGATGCATTGCCATAGGCATGGTAACTGAAAATTTTAAATTTTTCTAGGAAGGTCGAGTGGAGGCCTAAAGGGATTGTTAGGGTTCCCTAGAGTCTAAGCATTCCAGGGGTACTTGGTGAAAGGTCTAGTGATCCAGTTCTGGTAAGGTTGGTTAAGATATCCAGAGTGCTTTAGGGGATGACACAAACCTTGGTGCAAGTGGTGTTACCACCTCACAAAAATGGGAGAATTACAAAGTGTGGCATAATGGTCAAAAAACTATTATATTGTGTAATTCTAACCATAGTGATTGAAGTGTGAGGGGTAAAGGGCCTGATCAACACCTCCTTAAAAGTGTTCTAAATTGGTAACTTGACCCCCAAGAAAAGCCTTGAGGATTGCTTCTTTGTCAAGCAACTTATGGACCTTTTTTGTAGGGTTTTGGAAATTCAGGTATTAATTGAAAAACTCTCAAGAAAGAGCTTTGGAGTGTTATGGAAAGGATATGAATGGTATGAAAGTGCTATTGGAGAACCAAATTGCTTTTGGAAGACAAGTTTGGACAAAGAAAACACAAAAGGCATTAAGGACTAAAGTATCCTAGTGTAAGCCTTAGGATGTTCAAGCGTTCGATTTGAGTCAAATGGAAGCAATTTGGAGTTCTCCTATACTTGTAAGGGTGGCCATGGCAAGGGGAAAAGGAGTGAAATGTGGTCCATGAGTTTAAGGCAAATAAACCATGGTTTAGAAGGAAGGAAAATGACATAAAGCTTGATTAAGGCAATTAAGGGTGTTTAGTGCACTAAAGCTTGGTTAAGCCCCTTAAAGTAGCCAATTTCTTCTTTGCTTCCCCTATATTCGACGCACACCAAGCACCTTCACCTCCATAGCCCTTCCATAGCCACCATACCTGCAAACTTGAAATTAGAAGCAATTGAAAGCAAGAAAGGGCAATTGGAGGTTATTTGGCATGAAGACTTGAGTGCACCTAGGATCAAGCTCAAATTTCAACATACACTCATGCTAAGGAGTTCTCTTGCTCTTCCATAATGCTTACTATATTTTCAAGCATCCATGGAGGTAGGGATAGGCTTGAAAGAGAGCCATGAGCTTGATGAACCAAGCTTAGTGAGGGGAGTGCACTTAGTGAAGGTTTTGTGACCTAGTGTGAAGTGCACAATGATGGCGACAAATTTAAGGGTTTCTAGAGCCCAAAGTTAGTACTAACTAGTGTGAAAAATCTCCTAAGACCAAGCTTATGCTTGAACAGTTCTATGATAGTGATCCACTTATGCTTCTTACATGTTTTATGGACTAATCAATGCATATTGTTGCTCTGCAGACATGTGTTTGTCATTTGTGTTTAGTTGCTACATTTGATTGCTATATGTTGGATATTTGCATGGTATTTTCTTGTGTTTTAGTGTCTTGCATTCTTGGATATTTTCTGTATTTTTTGACCAACCATGGAGTGGTGGCTAAGCTTGGAAGAGAGCCATGAGCTTGATGAACCAAGCTTATTGAGGGGAGTGCACTTATTGAAGGTTTTGTGACCTATTGTCAAGTGCACAAAGATGGTAGTGAAATGAGGGTTTCTACCACCCAAAGTTAGTACTAACTACTGTTAAAATCCTCCTAAGGCCAAGCATTAGCTTGAGGACGTCTGCCATAGTGATTTATTTAAGTTTATTGCATGTTTTACGGATTAACCTGTGGTACATGTTGCGACTATGTTTCATGTGTTTGTTGGTTGTGAATGACTGCTGCATTTGGTTGCTATATCTTGTATATATGCATTATGTTTTTTTTTTATTTTAGTCTTTTTGGATGCAGGTTTTAATGATGGTCACATTGCCTATTGAATTCAAGTGTTACCCTTACTAAGTTTCTCAATGAAACTTACTCCGCTCAATTTTGTCATTTCAGGTCTAGCAGAAAGATCACCTTCAAATTAACCTTTGTGATTTGAGTTTTCATCTAAAATTTTAGGTACATGAACTTCCATCTGTCTAGTTATGATCTGGAAATTATGCTGATTTTAGGACCACATTTGGTATTTTTAATGGTGGTACTTATTGTGTTGTGCAGCAGCTGTCTAGCATCCTGTTTTTGGAGTCCATTGTGTCTCAGGAACTGCTGCAACCTAGGGTGTGTATTTAGCTGAGTTAAGACCATATTGTAGTGCATGTATGCTTGTACATGTAGTGTATGTAAAATGAGACAAGTATGTGAACATTTGGGTAATGATTTGGCTATGTAAGTGATGTGGTGCAAAGATGCCTAAGTGTGAATGATGGGTTGCTGACTTGTAAATTTTGTTTTGGCCACATAAAGTTGTTAAAAGCAAGGGAATGTAATTCATATGTGTAATGGACATTTATTGGATAGCCTTGGAGGGTTTTCCCCTTGTGAATGAAGTGTTTGCACACTTATGAAATTTTGTATGGGTAAAATGGTCATAAAGTGACCAGAATTTTGACTCTGGAATAAAAGTTCTATATCTCCCTATGTAGAAGCAATATTTGTATGAAATTTTTACCATACCTAGAAAACCTCAAGCGTTTGAGCTGGGATTTTGAATTTCTGAATTTGGAGGCCTGTAGCCAAAGATATGACATTGTAACGTTGGCTAAGTTACTATACATTTGGTCAGAATTTTGTAACCAACTTAAAAAATCCATAACTTGGTCCATGGGTGGGCTATTTGTTAGTGTTGTGCCCAAAAAAAAGCCAATCATGAGATGATTGTATTTTTGCACATTGAGTCATGATATTTTATTGAGGCATTAATCCAGCAATTTTGTTTGTTGTTTTGTTTCTGCATAACGTAATAAACATAATTCTAACCCTAGAATAATGATATTCTTAAACGTCCCTAGTCTAGTATTATTATGGAGCGGGTTGCAATAATACATAATGACTAGCATATGTGGAGACTAATATGAGATATGTAGTCTACATATGGGTACAAGTTGGAAAACTTGTGTACTGGGCCGACCCACCATGAGAACACTTCATGGATCGTTATATGAGTGTCATAAGTGATTCTCATAGTGATCATGGTATATGTAGTCCTTCGACCTATGATTAGCAAGGTTCCCTACATGTGAGTCACATACTTTGATACTTTCCTTTGTTGCTCATAACTGAGTGAACTTGAAGGAGGTCATTGGGTATGTCACATATCATGCGGAGGGATTTGTATGATCAAGATGGGATTTGTCCCTCCTATGTAACGGGAGTGATATCTTTGGGTCCCTTGATAGAGTGAGACTTAGAAAATGCATGGCCATGCTCTGATGAGTTGATATATGATATCAATGTCATCAGTTTAATTTGGTCTACTCGGTAATCAAGAAACCAAAGATTGGGCTATACGAGAGTGACACATTCCATGTCTCGTTCTTAGTCTTGATATCTTGGACAAAGGGACAATGGCATATATCGGTGAAGAGCATAAAGGTTTAGTCGATTCACCGACAATCTTGTCACTTGGGTAGCAATGATGTGTTGCTAGACACCACTCATTGCTTATGATCATAAATGTGATTTATGATCATTGCCAACATGGCAAGAGCCTATTGGGTCGCACACATAGAGCTATTTGGATCATTAGAGTGCATGGGCTAATTATTTGGGTTATGGTTTCACTTTAATTTCGTATTAATAATGGGCTAAGGAGTTGAGCCATTATTAAGCCCGAAATTAAATCCTAATTGGATTAGGGCTTTGAAACCCATTAGGCCTGGAAGTTGAGTCTCACTATAAATACAACTTTTAAGTGAGAAATTCGCAGGTCTCCTTACCCTAGCCTCCCAAAAGGACAGCCGCACTCTTCTCTTGCAATTCCTTGGAGGACACAAGCTAGCACCGCGAGCGCAAGAGAAACGCATCTGCCGGGATGCGGTGGAAGCGTAGTGATCCCGAGAGGCTCGTGTGGATACCATAGAGAGCCTGAACACGTCAACTATTCAGGTTTTGTGATTCGACTCTACCGTTGAGTGAGAGATCTCAACCGAAAATTAGGTATGAAATTTTCGAACACCCGGTTTACCCCGTTTCACTTGGATCCTGGAGGGTTTCGGTTAAATTCTGCTATGTTGTTTGGCTCCCGAAACCCAACACTATTGATGTAAAAAAAAATTCCTTGGTTTGACCTAAGTCTCTAATTGGTAATGGAGCAAAGATAATAGGGGTTATGTGGCTAGAATGATACATTTTGTTAGTGGAAGTTATAGGTGCAGTGGCTGGTCACAAGAACTTAGCAAGATTGCCTAATGTGTGGTAGCCAAGATTAAGATTTGTGCTAGTGTTTTCCTTATTTGCTGCCATGGTGTGCATGAAATGTGAGTATGTGCTTGATGGTTGGACCAATAAGCATGTGTTTACATAGCGGCCAAGAGGGCCACTTGGGTATGCACACTAAGGGTATTGTTCTGATGGCCTACAGAAGATTACCAATCCTGGGAGTCTAAATGCACAATTTTGGCACCATAATTGGACTACCCCGGAGTGGGTAACATTGCACCTTAGACTTGTGGACTCAACCCTCACAGTCAATGAGGAAGTGTATTATACCTTGAATGGAGTGGCCATAGTGGATGAACTTAAGAAATTCCTATAGCCAATCAGTTTCCTGAGGTGTTCCCAGTGGATTTGCCTAGGTTACCAGAAAAGCGGGACACCAAGTTTTCTATTCACCTTCAGCCTGAAGAAGAACCAATTTTAATACCTACCTATCAAATGTTTGAAGATTTTTAGGATCTTATGATAACATACTTTTATGTTATCTACTCATATATATGCCACATGCATATTTGTTCATTTGAATTCAACATGGATATAGATATACATAATACTAATTCTTTAACATATTATTCATGTAGTTGATATAACATGCTATATAACATATCAATTTTACTTACATGTTGTGTCAAATAAATCCTAGCATGCTACTAAGAACATTCATGTAAATAATTCAAACCTAGCATGCTACTAAACCAAGAGAGAATGTGCACCTTTCTTCTTGGTTATCTTTGGTGAAAACTTGAGGGAGAACTTGATCTTAGAGGGACACCTTGAAGCTTGAATAGAGATGAACAATCTCTATGTAAATCCACCCACAATGCTCTCAAGAAGTGTTTAATATTTCGGCCTCTAAAGGAAATAGGAGGAGAACAATTTTCTCTCAAGAAAATGGAGCAAATAGAGTGCAAATTCGTGCTTAAAATGGCCAGCCACTAAAGGCTATTTATAGATGACCAAAAGGCACACCTTTACACCAAGAAAGGTGTCTTTTAAGCCAAAGAACACTTCCTTTGGCTAAGGGTCATGTATGGTGGCGAAAATACATGTCTTTTAGCCAAGGAACACTTCCTTTGGCCTATAACCACCCATAACTACCTTATGGGCGAAAATACATGTCTTTTAGCCAATGAACACTTCCTTTAGCCTATAACCACCCCATAACTACCTTATGGGCAAAAATACATGTCCCTTGAAGTCATAGGACATCACTCTTGGTGCAATAACCACCCCAACCACCCTCATGGCCGAATATACATGTCTTTTCACTCAAGGAACACTTCCTTTGGATGAAAGGACATGTTCTTTTAGCCAATAGTCATCTCTTTTGATGAAGAGACATACCTTTACACAAAAGATGTGTCTCTTGGTGGTTTTGAGCTAAAAGCAAGGTGAGCTGGCACAAAGCTAGCTCATTATACTACTTATGCACCATTGAGCTCCTTTGAGCTCCA
Organism: Aquilaria yunnanensis; assembly: GCA_039654915.1. Taxonomy (NCBI): domain Eukaryota; kingdom Viridiplantae; phylum Streptophyta; class Magnoliopsida; order Malvales; family Thymelaeaceae; genus Aquilaria; species Aquilaria yunnanensis. The sequence goes on from CM077594.1 coordinate 69,632,123, forward strand.
ACGAAGCACCATGAACTGAGGTCCAGCTCCTAGAGCTGACCTTGAGCTGGAGTTAGCTGCTCTCAGCTGAAGTGAACTAAAGTCCAGCTACACTTAGATACCAGAAGCTGAAGTGAGCTGACTTGAGCTGACTTGAGCTAACTTGAGCTGAAGTCCAACTACTTTGAGCCACTTATAGGTGAAGTGAGCTGACTTGAGCTGACTTGAGTTGAAGTCCAACTACTTTGAGCTACTTATAGCTAAAGTGAGCTGACTTGAGCTGAAGACCAGCTACTCTGAGCTACTAATAGCTGCAGTGAGCTGAGATAAGCTAACTTGAGCTAAAGGGAGCTACTTCTAGCTGCCTTAGATAGCTGTTCAAGCTAGTAAAGGATCTTGGTGCGCCAAGAATTCCAACAAACTCCCACTCGTACTAAGATGCTTTTAAAGTTCCAGCTCCCACTCAAAACAAACTCCTTAATCCTAATAGCCGAAATAATCCAAACACTTCTACATACATAGAGTTATGGGTGCGACCTCAGGCACACACACTAAGTCTTTTCTATTGAGGTTGTTAGACTCTCAATAGAAGATTGTCCTCTCCTCATAGTTTGAACTTCTTCAAACTTTCCTTTGAACACGTCAAATTCAAGTGTGTTGCTTAAACACATCAAGCTTGCTTGAACACATCAAACTATGCCTCCCAGACCCCAGACATATGATACACTTCTTAATCACAATCAGTCTCTTTCTTAGAATTTCAACTCCTTGAAATCCATGATTGTATTAAGCATTGAGTACTCATTTCAATCACTTGTCATTCAATCTAGCATACTACTCACAGTAATATGTGGGCCCAAGATTGAATTTAGTGAACGTGTATCATCTTATTGTCTTTCCTTTTAGCTTCAACTACTTAGGTCAATGAGTTAACATGATTACCCAAAAGGAGGATACTTCAGTCTCATTTCTCTAAGACCTTCGACAACCAATCAAAGTAATCATAATTAACTCAACTTCCAAATAGCAAGCCATAGTCACTAAGAGTCTGATTCGAAGAATCTCACACTAAGCAAGAATAGAGACAACTTGCTTAAATTCTTATTTGGTCACATTTCATGGTCATGGAACACTTGGAAACACATCCATTAAAGTTCCATAATACACTTCTAAGGTGTTTTACTCATGTCACTCCCACTTGGAGTGATCTCCATTCCAATTGAGGAGTGTGTCATTTCTCCCTCTTAAAACACCATGAAGTGTACTCCTCTTAACATATAAAAGGAGGACATGTCAATAACCATGAAACTTCTCCATGTAAGCCCTAGCTTACATCTAACATAGGCTAGGATGTATGAATGGGCATACAAACTGAATGCACCAAAGCATTGAATCTTGATTACTCATAATCAAGGCGACCATAAAAGCTAAAGTGTCATGTGTTGGAGCATGACTCCCACTTAAATGTATCATTCACTTAAGTTTCATTTAAGTCTTTAGCCAGTCTCATCCTTAATCTTACACAAAGATCAAGGGCGGATGACTTGTGTGAGAAAGTCATCCTCTGCCTATGTTTGACATGTTCATTTGTTCGTTGTGTTTCACAAAATTGAATTGACTATTTCATGAAATAACCTGTATTATTTCAAAGAAATACATAACATGTGTGACCCCAAAGAGGTGAAGTACATCCAACATTCACAATCTTCTAAGACCCATTGCTCTAACATGTCGAGCAAATACAAGTGGTGGCAATGGCTTAGTGAGAGGATCTGCCACCATCAGGTCTGTAGAAATGTACTCAATCCTAACTTCACCCTCCCCAATTGCATCCCGCACAAACTGATATTTCATGCTAATGTACTTGGTTTTTCCATGGCATTTGGGGTCCTTGGTATAAGCCATGGCTGCCATACTATCACTGTAGATAGTAATAGGCTTCTCAATAGAAACCCTGGACTCCAAATTTTTAAGGAAATAACCTAGCCAAAGGGCTTCTTGTACAGCTGAGGCACATGAAACAAATTCAGCCTCCATTGTGGACAATGCTGTACAAGTTTGCTTCTTACTACACCAAGTAGTAGCCCCACCATTTAGCATGAAAATATAACCAGATGTAGACTTGCTGGAGTCTCTATCTCCTCCCCAATCAGCATCAGAATAGCCACGTAAACCAAGGTCTTTACCTTGGTAACAAAGCCAATAATCCTTAGTACCCTTGAGGTACCTTAGGATCCTCTTGACACTCTTCCAATGCTCTAGACCAGGGTTGGAAGAATATTTTGCTAGAAGTCCAACCGCTTGGCTGATGTCTGGCCTTGTACATAACATTGCATACATCAAGCTACCAATGGCACTTAGGTAGGGGACCTAAGCCATCTCTTCCTTCTCCTTTGGAGTCTTAGGACACAAGTCCTCTCCAATCTTGGAACCATATGCAAGAGGTGTACTCATGGGCTTTGCATTTGTTAAGTTGAACCTTGCAAGAATCTTATCAATATAAGGTTCTTGAGAAAGGGCCAATAGCCTTGCCTTTCTATCCATCAGGATTTTAACCCCTAGGATAAAGGCCCCCTCTCCCATGTCCTTCATGTCAAAGGTGGAAGACAACCATTTCTTGAAGGTACTTAACAACGCAAGCCCATTACTTGCAATCAGTATATCATCTACATATAGAGTCAATATTCCAAAACTAGACCCAAAAGAGTACAAGTATACACAATGGTCTTCATGCATCATCACAAAGCCATAGCTTGTGATTGCATGGTGAAACTTCAAGTACCACTGTCTTGAAGCTTGCTTAAGACCATAGATAGACTTCTTCAGTTTACATACCTTGTCATCTTGACCCTTTTGGACAAACCCCTCAGGTTGTCTCATATATATCTCCTCACTCAAATCACCATTGAGAAAAGCGGTCTTTACATCCATCTGATGTAACTCTAGGTCCAGATTTGCCACTATGGCAAGTAATATCCTAATGGAAGTGAATTTTACAACAGGACAGAAGGTGTCTTTGAAATCAACACCCTCCTTCTATGTAAAACTGTTGGCCACCGAACGGGCCTTGTATCTTTCGATACTTCCATCAGAGTTCACCTTGATCTTGAGAACCCACTTGTTCCCAATTGCCTTACGGCCTGGAGGAAGATCACTTAGCTCCCAAACCCCATTGAGATGCATTGAATGCAACTCATCCTTCATTGCATTTAGCCACTTTTCCCTCTGTGCACCCTCAAGAGCCTCCTTAATGTTACTTGGTTCATCTATCTCAGATGCAATCAAATTTGCCTCACTATCCAAGATCCACCATTCCTTAGGTGGTCCAAATTTCCTCATTGATCTTCTCAATGTAGGTTGAGATGGAGGCAACTCATGCTCCATCTCTTGAGGCTCAACATTTTGCTCTTGAGTATCCTCAACTCCCTCTTGAACAAAACCTTCCTCTTGGAGGTCTTGCTCATGTTGGTCCACAACAACAGGCATTTTTGGAGCCATTGCTCCATGTGGTTGAGGTACTCCCTCTAGAGTAGGTGCATCTGTCCCAGGTGTCCTTATGACACTTGGTTGATCCTCATCTAGGATCTGGCTTAATGAGGTTAAGTCACCACGCTCACCAACTTTGGGGAACTCATCCTCTACAAAGTTAGCATTCCTTGCATCAAAGATGTTCCCAGTTTTGTGACTTATATCCAAGAACACATAACCCCTAGATTGTTCAGCATAACCAAGGAAGGCACACCTCCTCCCTCTTGGACCCAACTTTCCCAAAGGATGGTCCGTTATGTGAACATAAGCCAAACAACCCCATGGGCGTAAATAGCTTAGATTAGGAGTTTTCTTCTTCCATAACTCATGTGGAGAAGAGTTCACATTCTTGGTGGGTACTCTATTAAGGACATGAACTGCACATAACAGTGCATCACTCCAATAAGTGATGTCTAAGTTGGCCTTTGCCATCATGGAACGTACCATGTCCATAAGAGTTCTATTCTTCCTCTCAGACACTCCATTCTGTTGGGGTCTCCAAGGAAGAGTGAACTCCCTTTCAATACCCTTCAAGTCACAAAATGCCTTGAATGCATTTGATGTATACTCTCCACCCCTATCTGTCCTCAAGGACTTAACCTTCTTACCTACTTGGTTCTCAACCAAGTGTACATACTTCTCAAAGCATGCCAAGGCCTCTGCCTTGTTTCTTAGTAGGTAGATGTGGGTGAATCGAGTGTAATCATCTGTGAATGTGATGAAATACTTGAATCCATTTCTAGATTCAACCCTCATTGCCCCACATAGGTCAGAGTGAACTAAACTTAGTGCCTCACCTCTCCTAGTTGCTTTGCCAAAAAGGTTTTCTTGTGGCTTTGCCCTCTAGGCATGATTGGCAACTTGGAAGGACAACCTTGGTCAAGGAACCTAGCAAGCCATTCTTGGCTAGCTTGTTCATTCTATCTTGACCAATATGACCCAACCTCTCATGCCATCTCATTTCATTTGTGACCTCTGTCACATAGCAACTAGGACTTGCAACAGAATGGTTAGTTGGCTTTAACTCATAAAGCCCATTATTAACTGAACAAGTGCATACTATCTAATCATCTTTAATAATAGACACATTATTAAAGAATTTAAAGCAATAATTGTACTTCAACATAGAACTTATAGAAATCAAATTTCTACAAATGTTTGGTACATACAATACATCTATTAGATACAAATATCCAATATCTATAGGAATTCTACATGTTCCTATGCCTTCCACTTCCAGCCTAGCATCATTTCCCACTGAAACATGCTTAGCTCCTTTTGAGAGCTTCCTGTAGGCCACAAACCAGGACTTGTCCCGAGCTATGTGGTCTGTTGCTCCCGAGTCTACAATCCATAAAGAATTGCACTCAGTTAGTAATGTACATGACACAACATGTACAATGGAAGTAGAAGGGTATGTATGCACCTTGGGTGGACCCTTGCAATCCTTTGCAAAGTGTCCTTTATACCCACAGTTGAAGCACTTCAGCATGCTTATGTCTCGCTTCTCTTTGAAATTTTTCTTGGAAGCAGGACCTTTTCCCTTGCCCTTCCCTGGCACTCCTTTACCACCACTCTTCTTCCATCCCTTCTGGATAGAGGATGAGGCAACATATGCCTTAGAATGGTCCTTGAGGGCCATCACCTCAGCCTCTAGGAGGAGGTGACGAGCAATGTCATCAAATGACATTATTTGAGGGTTATGGCGTAAGTTGACCTTCATCAACTGCCATTCCTCATCGGGCAAGGAATGGATTATTGCTTGCACTTGTTGCTCATCAGTGAGCACATGCCCTGCTGTCTTGAGTTGGTGGATCATGCGTGACATCTCACACAAATGAGCACTCATAGAGTGATCAGCACGCTTCACATAATTCTCAAACTTGAGAATCATTGAGCGTTGTTTCTCTATAGAAACATCTCCATACGTGGCCTTGACTGAGTCCCATATGGCCTTAGCCCACTCAAGCATGGAGAATTCCACCATAATCTCATCCACCATAGTGGAGAGGAGAGTGACTCTACACATAGAGTTCTTCTTAAGGAATGCCTCATAGGCAGTCCTATCCTGTCCCTCAGCAGGAGGCATGATCTCTTGAGTGAGCACATCAAGAGTATCTTGCTCAGTTAAAATGAATTTGACCTTCTGTTGCCAAATTGAATAGTTTTCACCATCCAATTTGAGGTCACGGTTTAATTCTGCAACTATATTCTTACAAGCCATCTACATTGATGTAATTAACATGTTTTAGTTCAATTTACACAACAAGACTCAACAAAGCAACATGTGTATGAAACAACTTCTAACATGCTTATATATGGCAAAAGAGATGCATATAGCATTCGATCAGAAATACATAAACATGCCTTCATTGCTTCATACACATATCCTTCGTTAGCCTTTATCAAAATCATACACATATGTATGATCCTAAATCATGCTTACTACATGCAACATATACATTTTCATGACCTAGGCTTTGATACCAATTGAAGATTTTCAGGATCTTATGATAACATACTTTTATGTTATCTACTCATATATATGCCACATGCATATTTGTTCATTTGAATTCAACATGGATATAGATATACATAATACTAATTCTTTAACATATTATTCATGCAGTTGATATAACATGCTATATAACATATCAATTTTACATACATGTTGTGTCAAATAAATCCTAGCATGCTACTAAGAACATTCATGTAAATAATTCAAACCTAGCATGCTACTAAACCAAGAGAGAACGTGCACCTTTCTTCTTGGTTATTTTTGGTGAAAACTTGAGGGAGAACTTGATCTTAGAGGGGCACCTTGAAGCTTGAATATAGATGAACAATCTCTATGTAAATCCACCCACAATGCTCTCAAGAAATGTTTAATATTTTGGCCTCTAAAGGAAATAGGAGGAGAACAATTTTCTCTCAATAAAATGGAGCAAATAGAGTGCAAATTCGTGCTTAAAATGGCCAGCCACTAAAGGCTATTTATAGATGACCAAAAGGCACACCTTTACACCAAGAAAGGTGTCTTTTAAGCCAAAGAACACTTCCTTTGGCTAAGGGTCATGTATGGTGGCGAAAATACATGTCTTTTAGCCAAGGAACACTTCCTTTAGCCTATAACCACCCCATAACTACCTTATGGGCCAAAATACATGTCCCTTGAAGTCATAGGACATCACTCTTGGTGCAATAACCACCCCAACCACCCTCATGGCCGAATATACATGTCTTTTCACTCAAGGAACACTTCCTTTGGATGAAAGGACATGTTCTTTTAGCCAATAGTCATCTCTTTTGATGAAGAGACATACCTTTACACAAAAGATGTGTCTCTTGGTGGTTTTGAGCTAAAAGCAAGGTGAGCTGGCACAAAGCTAGCTCATTATACTACTTATGCACCATTGAGCTCCTTTGAGCTCCAACCAGGCGCCATGAACTAAGGTGCAGCTCCTAGAGCTGACCTTGAGCTGGAGTTAGCTGCTTTCAGCTGAAGTGAACTGAAGTCCAGCTACACTCAGTTACCAGAAGTTGAAGTGAGCTAACTTGAGCTGACTTGAGCTAACTTGAGCTGAAGTCCAACTACTTTGAGCCACTTATAGCTGAAGTGAGCTGACTTGAGCTGACTTGAGCTGAAGTCCAGCTACTTTGAGCTACTTATAGTTGAAGTGAGCTAACTTGAGCTGAAGTCCAGCTACTCTGAGCTACTTATAGCTGCAGTGAGCTGAGATAAGCTAACTTGAGCTAAAGGGAGCTACTTCTAGCTGCCTTAGATAGCTGTTCAAGCTAGAGTTAGCTCAATGAGCTCAAATCCTACCTTAAAAGGATCTTGGTGCGCCAAGAATTCCAACAATGTTTGCCCCTGAGATGGATCAACTAAAAAAGCAGTTGAAGGAACTGCTAGAGAAAGGCTTTATAAGGCCTAGCGTGTCACCGTGGGGGGCCCTAGTATTATTTGTAAAAAGAAGGATGGAACTTTGAGACTATACATCGACTACAAAAAGTTGAATGTAGTAGCAGTCAAGAATAAGTATCCGCTTCCTAGGATCAATGATTTGTTTGATAGACTAAGGAGGGTGAAGGTGTTGTCCAGGATTGATCTCTGGTCTTGATACTTCTAGATTAGAGTTTTGGAGGAAGATATCCTAAAGACCGCCTTCTGGATAAGATACAGGTACTATGAGTAAACAGTTATGCCATTTGGTGTGAGCAATACCCTGCCAGTATTCATGGAAGCCACGAATAGAATCTTCAGACTGTTCTTGTATTAGTTTGTTGAAGTCTTCATTGATGATATCTTAGTACCTAGGAGCATGATGAGCACCTTAGGACAATTTTGCAAGTGATGAAGGATAATCAGTACTATGTAAAGTTGTCCAAGTGTAAGTTTTTTTTTGAGAGGATACAGTTTCTGGGACACATCATTAGTTCCAAAGGGTTGTTGGTTGACCCTAAGAAGGCTTAGGCAGTGGTCGAGTGGAAGAAGGTTGCCTATAGTTACAAAAATACGGAGCATATTGGACTTGGTAGGCTATTACAGGAGTTTGAGAGATAAATTCTCTGTGATAGTAACACCATTCATAGCCTTCAGCAAGAAAGATTAGAAGTTTGATTGGACACCGAAATAAGAGGAGGCTTACCTGGAGTTGAAGATGAGGTTGACAAGTGCACCGATACTCATTCTACCAAACCCGAAGAAGGCTTTTACAGTATACATAGATGCATCAAGTTCTGGTCTGGGGTGTGTATTAATGGAGGAAAATCAAGTGATTGCCTATGGCTCAAGGTAGTTGGTGCCTAACGAGTTGAACTACGTAGTTCATGACCTTGAACCAGCGGCAGTATTCTTCGCACTTAAGCTTTGGAGGCATTACTTGATGGGGAGATTGTTCAAGATTTTCAGCAACCATAAGAGTTTCAAATACTTGTTCACTCAAAAAGAGCTAAAGATGAGGCAATATCGATTGATTGAATACATAACGGGTTATGATTCCTCAATTGACAATTGTGCGGTGAAAAGAAATGTGCTGGCAGATGCTCTTAGTTAGAAGTACACGAGAGTGGTCCTATATAGGGATCAGGCTACAAGTTCCTAGGGAAGAACATCGTGGGATTGTTTCTCCACCTTACATGAATTTTTACAAGACCAAGAAAGGTCCCTAGTTTAGACTTTAGAGATTCAGTCGCCTTGGTTGGCTAAGGTCAAGGAGGCTCAAAGTAAGGATCCATTGTTAAAGAAGATTTCAGGAGGGAGGACACTTGGTGCCGTGAGGAAAGAGTTCTGATACAAGGATGGCGTACTACACAAAAGGCACATAGTAGTAGACTAAGTATCCATCTTGGTGTTGGTAAGATGTACCATGATATGAAGACACACTTTTGGTGGCCTAGACTTAAAAGGGATGTAGGTGGACACATAGCTATGTGTTTGACATGCCAAATGGTAAAAGCTGAGCATCAGAAGCCTGTAGGTACTCTCCAAAGTCTACCTCTACTGAAGAGGAAGTGGGGATCCATCTTGATGGACTTCCTAGTTGGGTTGCCAAATACCCGTAGTTGGCATGATGTAATATGGGTAGTGATCTATAGGTTAACTAGAATAGTGCACTTCATACCCATAAAGATTACCTAGGCATTAGAGAGGTTAGCTCAATTGTATATTAAGGAGATAGTAAGACTGCATGGCATACTGGATCATATCATATTTGATAGGGATCCTCGGTTTGTATCAAGGTTTTGGAACACTTTCCCAAACACATAAAAAAGTGAGGTTAGTCTTAGTACTGCCTTTCTTTGTTAGACTAACGAGTAGTCTAAGAGAGTGATACAAACCTTAGAGGACATGTTACATATGTGTGCCATAGACTTCAGAGGTGATTCGGATCAACACTTGCCATTTATTGAGTTTTCTTACAATAACACTCACCAAATTGTTATAGGTATTGCAAAATATGAAGCTTTATATGGTAGGTTATGCATAATGCCCCATTGTTGGGCTAACCCTATAGATAGGGTAGTCGTTGGTCCTGAGATCGTAGCTGACACCACGGCTAAGATTGGATTGATCCAGAAATGGATTTGAGCAGCAAATGACTGATAGACTAAGTATGGAAATTTTAGGAGATGAGATTTGAGTTTTGAAGTTGGTGATAAAGTACTTCTTAAAGTATCTCATGTGAAGGGAGTAGCTCGGTTTGGGCAAACAGGTAAGCTGGCCCTTAGGTGTATTGGACACTATGAGATCCTAGATAAAGTAGGGAAAGTTGCATATTGGTTGGCATTACCACCCACCTTGTCCTAAGTGCATAATGTGTTTCATGTTGGTCTTCTAAGGAAGTGCATAGTTGATCCGGGACAAGAAGTTAACCCAACAACAGTTTGCATCCAATAAGACTTAACCTATGAGGAGAGGCCCATCAAGACCTCGATAGGCAGGTTAGGAAACTTAGAACCATGTGAATTCTAGTAGTTAAGATCTTTTGGCCAAGCCATAGTGAAGAGGAAGCTACTTGGGAGACAGAGCAGGATATGCTGGAAAGGTATCTTAGTGAATTCCCTCAGCTGCAGTAGAATTTGGGGGACCAAATTTCAGAAGGAGGGGAGAATGTTATGACTCTCCTAGTTGAAGGCTTGCTTGAGGAAGGTAAAGTAATTAAATGATAACTTGGAACCTTCTTTTAAGCTCACATAGTAAGATTAAGTAAGTTAGGCAAAGTTCATTAAGTTTCAAGGGGTTTAAGGCACCAAATAGGGTTTAGGGCCAAAATGATAATTTTGAATCCTAAGATCCCATGCTAAGAACCAAGACTCAAAAACATGTTTTAAACCAAAAACCTTGCCTTAAACCCACAAATTAGCTTAAGTAAACAAGCTTTGGCCAAGGTTTGACCTTAGTTACTATTTGAGGATGGGGGGTTTTTTTGTAACTTTTTACAAACTTAAGTAGTCGGTTGTTTTAAAAAGGTATAAAACATGGTGAAGTGGAGGAGGCTACCGTTTTGCTGCTTAAACCCCAAATCAATCTTGCCTCCACCACTTCATCAAGAATCCATGCTCAAAACCAATAGATTTTGGTGAAAATTGAAGCGACCAAGGGTATATTTGCTAAAGGAAGCTTGATTCAAGAGGAATTTCATGTTTGTGAAGCTTGGAATCATGTTTCCAGCCACCTCTTATTTTTTATACCATGTAACAAGTGTGTTCTCAGTGATTTCTTGTTTATTAGTTGATCAAAAGCTTGGGTTTTGATCAGAAGCTAGTAATTTGGTGTTTTGTGTGTTTGATTACATGGAACGTTGGTAGAACTTTGTGAAACTTGGTTGGTATGGAGTAGTCACTTTGTTACCACCTCACAAAATGTGAGAATTACAAGTGTGCCATAATGGCTAAAAACTATTATATTGTGTAATTCTTACCATAGTGATTGAAGTGTGGGGGTGAAAGGCATGATCAACACCTCCTTAAAAGTGTTCCAAGTTGGTAACTTGGTCCTCAAGAAAAGCCTTAAGGATTGATTGTTTGTCACGCAACCTATGGACTTTTTTGTAAGGTTTTGGAAATTCAGGTATTCAATTGCAAAACTGTCAAGAAAAAGACTTGGAGAATTATGGGAAGGATATGAATGGTATAATTGTGCTATTGGAGGACCATATTACTCATGGAAGACAAGTTTGGACAAATGAAACACTAAAGGCAATAAGGCCCTAAATGTCGTAGTGTAAACCTTAAGGTGTTCAAGCTTTTGACTTAAGTCTAAGGGTGGAATTGTGGGGTTATCCCACCATGGGGGAGGCAGCCAAGACTTGATAATTAGTCAAAAATGGCTGCTGCATTTGGCTTCGATATCTTGTATATATGCATTGTGGTTTTTGAGTTTTAGCATCTTTGGATGCAGGTTTCAATGATGGTCACATTGCCTATTGAATCCAAGTGTTACCCTCACCAAGTTTCTCAATGAAACTTACTCCCCTCAATTCTATCATTTTTAGGTCCAGCAAAAAGATCTCATTCAAACTAACATTTTTGGTTTGACTTTTAATCTAAAATTTCAGGTACATGAACCTCCATATGTCTAGTTATGATCTGGAAAGTTTGGTGATTTTAGGAGCAGATTTGGTATTTTTAATGGTGGTACTTATTGTGTTGTACAGCAGCTGTCCAGCATCCTGTTTCTGGAGCCCATTGCGTTTCAGGCACTCCTATAACTTAGGGTGCATATTTAGCTAAGTTAAGACCATTTTGTAGTGAATGTAGGCATGTTCATGCAGTGTATGAAAAATGATAGAAGTATGTGAACATTTGAGTAATGTCTTGGCTATGTAAGTGATGTGGTGCAAAGCTGCGTAAGTGTGAATGATGGGCTGCTTGCTTGTAAATTCCATTTTGGCCACATAAAGTTGTTAAAAGAAAGGGAATGTAATTCCTATGTGTAATGGACATAAACGGGATAGCTTTGGAGGATTTTCCGCTTGTGAATGATGATGCCCTTCAGCATCTCCTTCGTGTGTCATGGTGAAGGGGGCAGGGGCTTATGGAAATGAAGAAAGGTCCAGGATGAACGTACTCTGATAAGATCACCTGAAAGTCATGGGAAGCAAGGGTTAGGAGGTCCCTAGAGTGTTTTTCCGTGGAGGAGCCTCCGATGCCCAAATGAGTATTTTTGGAGGTAATCAGATGATTTCAAGAGTAAAGGAGTATCATATCTCAAGTAATGTCCCCCTCCTTTTACCTGGAATAATTACCGAGTACTTATGAAGGGGCGAATAGTAATAGTTCTTCTCGTGTGGCCGACCCATATCGTGACACGTGTTCGGCGGGATGCGTTCCACGTCTTTTGGACAACAGGGGACTCCTAGCAGGGCATGAGCCTCTGGGCTAGGAGTCTAGTCAACCCGAGAGTGACGTGCTAGAGTGTGCCTGCAAACGGCGTGTCAGGGTATGGCCGGGCCGGATTATCGGGGATGTGTTAGAGCATGGCCGGGGTGGATTATCGGGGATATGTCAGAGGCTCCTTAAATGCTTATGCCGTACTCCCGAGGTCCCCTTTGGGTAGAAGAGACCTCTTCGGAAAACTTGTCCTCCGAGGTCACTTTAGTATCGCAGGAGTATATTTCCCGAAGGTGACCTTTCTCGAAGGCACCCCCACTTTCGAGGATGGCATACTCGTTCTCCCGAGGTTGGCACTATTGTTTCTAGGAATGGAGAAATGCCGAGGCTGCATTTCGGGAGGTCGAGCATCCTTCTTTCTGTTGGGTTTCGGAAGCCAAACAGCGCAGCGGAATTTAACCGAAACCCTCCAGGATCCAAGTGAAACGGGGTAAACCGGGTGTTCAAAAATTTCATACCTAATTTTCGGTTGAGATCTCTCACTCAACTGTAGAGTCGAATCACAAAACCTGAACAGTTGACGTGTTCAGGCTCTCTATGGTATCCACACGAGCCTCTCGGGATCACCACGCTTCCACCACGTCCTGGCAGATGCGTTTCTCTTGCGCTCGCAGTGCTAGCTTGCGTCCTCCAAGGAATTCCAAGAGAAGAGTGTGGTTGTCCTTTTGCGAGGCTAGGGCAAGGAGACCTGCGAATTTCTCACTTAAAAGTTGTATTTATAGTGAGACTCAACTTCCAGGCCTAATGGGTTTCAAAGACCTAATCCAGTTAGGATTTAATTTCGGGCTTAATAATGGCTCAACTCCTTGGCCCATTATTAATACGAAATTAAAGTGAAACCATAACCCAAATAATTAGCCCATGCACTCTAATGATCCAAATAGCTCTATGTGTGCGACCCAATAGGCTCTTGCCATGTTGGCAATGATCATAAATCACATTTATGATCATAAGCAATGAGTGGTGTCTAGCAACACATCATTGCTACCCAAGTGACAAGATTGTCGGTGAATCGACTAAACCTTTATGCTCATCACCGATATATGCCATTGTCCCTTTGTCCAAGATATCAAGACTAAGAACGAGACATGGAATGTGTCACTCTCGTATAGCCTAATCTTTGGTTTCTTGATTACCGAGTAGACCAAATTAAACTGACGACATTGATATCATATATCAACTCATCAGAGCATGGCCATGCATTTTCTAAGTCTCACTCTATCAAGGGGCCCAAAGATATCACTCCCGTTACATAGGAGGGACAAATCCCATCTTGATCATACAAATCCCTCCGCATGATATGTGACATACCCAATGACCTCCTTCAAGTTCACTCAGTTACGAGCAACAAAGGAAAGTATCAAAGTATGTGACTCATATGTAGGGAACCTTGCTGATCTTAGGTCGAAGGACTACATATACCATGATCACTATGAGAATCACTTATGACACTCATATAACGATCCATGAAGTGTTCTCATGGTGGGTCGGTCCAGTACACAAGTTCTCCAACTTGTACCCATATGTAGACTACATATCTCATATTAGTCTCCACATATGCTACTCATTATGTAGTATTGCAACCCGCTCCACAATAATACTAGACTAGGGACGTTTAAGAATATCATTATTCTAGGGTTACAATTATGTTTATTACGTTACGCAGAAACAAAACAACAAACAAAATTGCTGGATTAATGCCTCAATAAAATATCATGACTCAATGTGCAAAAATACAATCATCTCATGATTGGCTTTTTGGGCACAATATTAACACTTTCCATGGCAGGTGGTTTCCCTTCCGAGGTTGGTGCTTTGTCCGAGCCAGTGGGTTCGAAGGGTGATCGGTACCTTGGCTATCACATGCCCCCTCTCGGGAAGTTGAAGCGGAGACTTCGGCTTTATGATTTTGGGAAGGCGTCTTTACCGAACTCGTGGTTGGAGCTCTACCCAAGAAGTTGCTGTTTTTCATAAAGCGTTCCTTCATAGCCGAGGTACCCTTCCCTAGTTCTTTCTGCAACCTCAAGGCGCGTACAGCTTTTGCTTTTGCTTTCTTCTGCTGCAGGTTCATGAACCGTTGTATCCTTTGGTCAAACATGTCAGTTATGGATAAGCGTGCCTGGGTTTTCGCAATGTTAGAGGGGCGTGCCCTAGTTCTTCGTGTTGGAAGACACGTGGCCGCCAGTGGATGGCGGGATAGTTACGTCGGTCATACTAATTGCGTCTCTTCACCATTGAGGAGGTATAATGAGTCTGCTGCGCTTCTGAGGGATAATAATGACGACATTTTGCTTACCCTCTTTGGTCTATATAAGCGCCTTTCGCCTCATTTCTTGCCTCACTCTTTGCTTTTGCTATCATCTGCTCTAGAGCCTTTTCTTGCCTTTCTCCTTCTTTTCGACGCCGGTTTCTGCGACGAAGCGAGTTCCGGAAATTTTCACTGCGGCGTTCAGTAATTTTTTATTTTCAGCAAAACCTCTGGTGGGTGCTCCCTTCTGGAATTTCTTTTCTCTTCTTTCTTTCGAGGTCATTTTTCCGAGGTCTCTTTGTTTCGTTACCTTTCCGGAGTCTTCCTTCTTTTCTTTTGTGAAAAATGTCTGATCCGACCCCGTTGAATCTGACGCCGTTGCTGACTGTCCGACCTCTCCCCGAGAGCTTTCTTCCTCTCGAATCTCATCCTTGTACTACCACTCCGTAGAAGGTGAGGAAGTGGATGCCTAAGTATTACCTTCCTTCTTATCTCGTCCCGAGGTTGCCCATCCCGGGCACCTACGGCTTTATGTCAGGTTTGCATGAGGTTACCATTTACTGATCACAATTGAAAGCCGGTCTTCGGTACCCTCCTCACCGCGTAATCTGTGAATTTTACGAATTCCACGGGATCGTCGTGAACCAACTTCCCCCAAATTCTTACTCATACTTCAATTCTTTTCTTTGCATGCGTGTGGTATTTAAGGTAAAGCCTCACTTTCTTTTCTTCATGTAGTACTACAAACTCCACCCGGTCCCGAAGGGCAGCTTTTATTTCCTGCTTCCCCGAGGGTCCGGGAGCAAAAAGTTTACCTTCACCTTTGACAACAAGAACAGCTGGCGAGGGTGGCAGAAGAAGTTTTTCTTCCTACCGGTCACCGAGCTTTGGCATCACATCCCCACCAGATGGGCTTTGCGGACCTTTTAGATGGACGTTGTTGACCCCTGGAAACTTCTGACTTCGGAGCTGGCTATTGAGTGTGATCAATTTGATAGGCTCATCTGGGCCGTGCCAGACTGGCACCTCGAGGTCCCTCCGTGTTCATTATACCCTTTTCCCCTCAAGTGGGATCTCATGACTGAGGAGGTCCTTCAGGAGATGGGAGTAGTGAACGCGCACAAGAGTGATCCCGGGATGCCCGTGCCCATTCTTCCGGGAAAAAAGGCTTGGATAGTCATGCTCCTTCGGGGCAAGATCACATATGAGTATTTTGCCGAGAGTAAGTCCCTTTCCTGGTTTTGATACCTTTTTTCCTTTTGGACTTACGCTGATACTTTTTCCTTTTGCAGAGATTTTTACAAGTCGCTCTTCGTCGGACAGGTCGAGAGGGGGGAGCAGACGCGCAAGAAGGCGCCTGTAAGAGGAAGAAGTCGATCGGCAGCGGGCCTTCTAGGGCCAAGAAGTCTAGGGCTGTTACTCCCCCTCCCGAAGTCGTTGTTGAGGTGCAGGATCAATCTCCTGCTCTTCCTTCAACGCCGGCAGACCTTCCTTCGGACCCTGCCCTTTTTGGGGCAACACTGAGCCCCATTCTTCCCACTGAGCCTTCTTCCGAGCAAAGACTTGCTCAGGAACTTGAAGAGAGCAGAAGAAGGAAGGGGAAGAACATTCCTGGTGTAGTCTGGGAGGGTGAGTTTGAAGATGACGTCGCCGAAGTTCTACCAGGTTGGTTCCTTAGCCATTCTCCTGCAAGCCTTAGTATTTTTCGTATCTACAATTTTTTGGATGAATGGCTAAGGGATGATGTACTGACAGAACTTCGACGTAAACTTGCAGAGGATATGCCTGTGGCACCCTAGATGCACACTCACGCCCGGCGAAGGGCTCTTCGGGACAAGCGGATCCCTCTCAGCAAGGTGCCGAGGGAGCCCTTCTGGATGTTCACAGAGGACATGAACTTGTTCTCTGAGGATAGCCAGTTGATGGCTCCTCAAATGGCGACGGGGGTGATGACAGGGGCCACCTTTCAGTCGCCCATTACCGAATGTCCCAATGAGGAGATCCTCGCGGCAAGGATGACCGAGCACGCCGCCCAGGTAGTTCTCTCCCCTTTGTTTACTTAGAGTTTTTCCTTCTAAGTTTCCATCATTCTTTTGATACTCATTTGGGGCCTTCTTTTTTGCAGCTTTTGGCATACAGTGTGTATTTCCGCACTTGGGCATCGAAGCAAACAGCGGCCCGTTCTCGGTTCGAAGATTCTTTGAACAAAATGAAGGAGGTTTGTGCCAGGCACGTCCTCAAATATGATGAGCTCAAGATTGTGAAGGAGGACATTGTGAATCTTCGGGTCAAACTCGCGACGAGCAAGTAGGAACTTCTTCTTGATTTTTCGGCCAAGGTCGAGGACCGTGGCTCAAAGTGTGCAGTTCTTTCTTCAGAGAACGAGGCCCTTCGGAAGGAAAATGCTCAAGAGTGTGAGAACCTGATGAAGGCGCTCGCTTTGAATGCCGTGCTCGAGGCTAAGATTGAATCTCTGAAGAAGGGGGCCAAGAGCAAGAGAAATAAGAAGCTGGAGGAAAAGATCGCCAAGCTTAAGACTGAACTGGATGCTCTTAGTACTGAGAAGGACAAGTCTAGGCGAATGGCGAAGATGGCTTTCCAAGATGGCTTATGCCTCGTGCGCCACCAGGTCCTTGCTCGGCACCCTGAGCTCGACCTTTCCTACCTGTCCGCTCTGGATTTTCCCGAGGGGCCCCAGGAGGTATGGTCAAAGCCAGATTTTCTCAATCTTCCTCAAGCTAAGCCGGTGCCTCCGATTGAGCCTACTGACGATAATGATGATGATGAGACATCGGATGTCCCAACTCAGCCATAGGCTTCTTCTTATTTTCTTGTACTCCAGCTTGCTTGTACATCTTTGGTTTAGAATTTTTTAATGAAGATTCTTTCTCGAATCTCCATTCGTTCTAATGACTAGGATTCTTCAGAAGTAATTCTAAGCACGCACTTTCGGCAAATTGTTCGCTCTTACTTCTTCGGGAAGAGTACTTTTAGAATTTTTCCTAATCTCTGCCAAGTTTATACTCCATCCAGGGGTTAGTTCCGGAAGGAGAGCCATTAAGGAACTATGGCGACAACATTAGGCTTGTGTCTTTCTTGATGACTGCGGGGAAGAGAAACTACAATCTTTCTGAAAAAGTTCTAAGTATAGAATTTCTTTAGGGCATCCAAATGCCAGGTATTTTTCAGTTCTCCCCCTTCGGTGTCGCTGAGCTTGTATACTCCCTTTCGGACCTCGTCTAGGACCAAGTAAGGTCCTTTCCAATTTGGCCGAAGTACCCCGTGGGACGGTTTTCGAGGTTCAAACTCGGCCTTTCGGAGGACGAGGCCTCCTTTCCTTATTCTTTAGGCCTAGCATGCAAGTTTGCGGCTATGGCCACTCTTTGTTGAAATGCCTTTTTTCTGAGCTCGGCCATCTCTCTGTGCTCATCTACTAGGTCGAGCTTGGTTCTCAATTCGAGGTCGTTTCCTCCTTCGTCGAACACCTGTATTCTAATTGATGGCCGTACTACCTCCACAGGGATAATAGCCTCTGTGCCAAAGATGAACGAAAAAGGTGTTTCACCCGTTGCCCTTCGGGGCGTTGTCCGATAGCTCCACAGCACACTAGGAAGTTCTCCTGGCCATTTTCCTTTTGCCTCCCCCAATCTTTTTTTCAGACCATCTTTTATGGCCTTGTTAGACACCTCTACCTGTCCGTTGCTCTGGGGATGAGCTACGGGGGTGAAGTGCATCGTTATTCCGACGTTGGTGATGAATTCCTGGAACCCTTTGTCAATAAACTAGGAACCATTATCGGCGACTATCACCCTCGGTATGCCAAACCTGCATATAATTCCTTTCCAGACAAATTGTTGTATATCCTTTGCTATGATAGTTACTAGGGGCTCTACCTCTACCCACTTGGTGAAGTAGTCCACTACGACCACACAGAATTCTACTCCTCCGGGTACTGTCGGGAGTGGGTGGATGAGGTCAATGCCCCATACTGCAAAGGGACAGGGGTAGTCAGTCGAGTTTATTAATTCCGAGGGCAATCTTTGAACTTTTGCGTGTCTCTGGCAACTGTCACATTTTTGGACGAACTGTCTTGCGTCCTTTCTTAACGTGGACCAAAAATACCCTTGGCGAAGTATCACTCCTACCAAGGCGTCAGTCCTGATGTGGGCACTACAGATTCGCTCGTGGACTTCCTCGAGAATTGCCCGAGTGTCCTTTTCACCAATACATCTTTGCAATGGACTTGCATATCCCTGTCGATATAGTTCTTCCCCTATCAAGAAGTATCGTCCGGAACGTCTTCACACTTTTGCTGCTTCACGAGGGTCTTGGGGAAGCTCCGAGGTTGTAAGATACCTCTTTATAGGATTTTCCCATCCTTCCTCCGAGGTTGTTGTGCTCATTACCGCATTGTTGGGGTGACTCAGTATTTCTGTGAAGTTTTTTGACTTCGCCAGACTATCTGCCTCGGTGTTGCTTCGTCGAGGCACATTTTCAATATGCACTGTGTCGAATTCCTGGATGAGCTTTGACATGAGCTCGTGGTATTTTGCCAAAGTTGGATCTTTTGCACTGTAGTCGCCTGCCATCTGTCGGACCACCAACTGAGAATCACTGTGGGCTTTTAGGTTTCTCACAGCAATCTTTCTAGCAAGGCGTAACCCTGCTATGAGAGCCTCGTACTCTGCCGCGTTGTTGGTGACACTAAACCCAAATTTGATAGCTTTCATTACTTCCATGCCTTCGTGGCCGTGAATGACTACCCTAGCTCCCTGATGTTCAAAGCCGGAGGCCCCGTCTACGAACAGAGTCCATTCTGGCTCACTTTTGCCAAGGTCAAACTGATCATTCTCGGTGAAAGGTACTTCGGTAATGAAGTCTGCCAAGGCTTGGGCTTTTCTTGCTTTCCTTGCTTCATAAGTGATATCGTACTTACCGAGCTCTATGCACCACTTGGAAAGCCTTCCCGAACGCTCTACCCTCTTCATGACATCCTGAAGGGGTAGATTACTTCGAACAATGATGGGATGAGCCTGAAAATATGGACAAAGTCTCCTACTTGCTAGTACTAAGGCATAGATAGCTTTTTGTAGTAAGGGGTACCTGATTTCGGCTCCTTGCAGAGATTTGCTCACCTAATACACTAGCCATTGCACCGCTCCTTCTTCCTTTACGAGGACCGAGCTCAGCACTTTTTCAGCAATAGCAAGGTATAGCACAAGGGGTTCTCCCTCTCAAGGTTGCCGAAGAGTGGGTAGTTGGGCCAGATAAACTTTGAGCTCTTCCCAGGCCTTCTGGCAATCCTCGTTCCAAGGATGATCGTTGTTTTTAAGGTTGTCACTATTTTTTACTGCCTTAGTGAGTACCTTAAAGAATGCTCGGCAGCGATCTCCATACCTGGAGATCAACCTGCTAAGGGAGGTTATTCTACTAGTAAGCCTTTGCACATCTTTTGTTGTAACAGGACTTCGGAATTCAAGCAGAGCTTTGACTTTTTCTGGGTTGGCATCGATACCCCTTTCCGATACCATAAATCCGAGGAACTTTCCCGAACTTACACCAAAGACACACTTCTCAGGATTGAGAGGAATTCCAAGTGCTCTAAGTTGGTGGAAAGTTACCTCCAAGTCGGCAATGTGGCTGCCGGGCAATCTGCTTTTGACTATCATGTCATCCATGTAGACTTCCATGTTTCTCCCTATTTGACTGCTGAAGACCTTGTTCATCAGCCTCTGGTAGGTAGCTCCTGCATTTTTAAGCCCGAAGGGTATTCTGACGTAATAATACATACCGACTTCGGTGATGAAGGCGGTTTTTTCCTCATCCTCGGGGTTCAACCTAACTTGGTGATACCCACTGAAAGCATCTAGGAAGCTCAGGAGTCGATATTCAGCGGTCGAGTCCACCAGTTGATCTATCGGCGGGAGAGGATATGAATCTTTAGGACAAGCATCATTTACATTTCGGAAGTCGATGCACATTCGGAGCTTGTTGCTCCCTTCTTTCGTGGCGATGACTACATTGTTTAGCCACTCGGGGTATTTGACTTCCCTGATTACACCTACGTCTAACAGGTGTTGGACTTCAGTTTTGACGAAGTTGTTTTTGTGCACCGAGAGGCTTCGCTTCTTTTGGCGGAACGGTTTTGCCTCTGGATTTACTTTGAGGCTATGTTGTATTATGCGAGGGTCTACCCCAAGCATGTCTTTCGGCGAGTAGGCGAATAGTTCTTTATTCATTAGTAGGAAGGATACAAGCTTTTCCTTGTCTCCTTTGGCCATTTTTTTCCCTATTCGGGTGTTTCGGCCTAGGACAGGCTCTATCTCTTCCATTTCCACTTTCTCGGGATCCTCTATTCCTTGTTCTTCTAACTCTTGAGTGGGCTGAGCCTTCGTTTCTGTAGTCTACGCACAATTCATCGCTGGGGATTTTTTTGCCTTTACAAACACCTTTCGCACCTCCCCCTGGTCGATGAAGATCTCAGCATCTCCATCCTTGGTGGTGAAGGTGACAGTTAGGTACTTCACATTCGGGCGAATGTGGAGGTTTCCTTGCGTTTGCCTTCCAAGAATGGCGTTATATGATGAAGGGACATCGATGATGATGAACCTTGTTATTACGGAGGCAAACAGCTTCTTTCTGTTGCTTGCTGAAGTTCCCTTCAACATCAGAGGAAGATCTACCCATCCGAGGACGGGAAGTTCAGATGGCCCCACTCCAAAAGTAGGGGAAGTGACGGATCTAAGGTCGCTTCTCGATATCCCCAAGTTTGGTAGCAGGTGTGAGAATAGGACATCTGCGCTTGAGCCATCGTCAAGTAGTACTCTCTTGACCTCCCAGCTTTCTATCCTTGCCATAATCAGCAAAGGATCGTTATGGAGAAAAATGACGGTGGATCCGTCCTTTCGGGTGAGCTTCTTTGATGGATTCCCATACTCCATTACCGAAATCTCTCTGGCTTTTCTTTTCCTTTCCGCCGACGGCAGCCCTGTGGTGATCATTTGTATTACTCCTGCCGGGGGTGGGGGACGCCTTTTCGGACTTCGGTTTCGACGCCTGTCAAAGTCGTACTCTTCATCCTCTACCTTTCCTTCTTCTTCCCTCTTTCCCTTCGGGTAGGGAATGCGCAGGTAATGCCGTAGTTGTCCTTGCTTTATCAGCATCTCTATGTACTTGCTCAGTTGGAAGCAATCTTCGGTATCATGCCCGTGGTCTCGATGGAATTGGCAGAATTTTCTCATATTCTTCTTGTTGTCTGAGGTCATGGCCCTCGGACGTTAAATCTGAGTCCCTTGCTTTTCCATCGCCATCAGGATGTTCATCCTCGTGGTGTTCAGGGGAGTGAAGGCAATTGGCTTCCTGCCCTTAAACTTCCAAGGATGCCCACTTGTTTCAGCTGGGTAGCAATTTTGCTGACTTACTCCCTCGGTGAGGACATGATCAGGCCTCAGGCCTCCCAATCTTAGTTCTTCGGCGGTCATGTGCTGCTCCGCTCTTCGGTAGAATTAACCGAGCATGTCGGGGGGATCTTTGGAGAACTCGTAGAACAGCTGGGAGTCTCTCCGTAGTCCTTGTGTCATCGCCAAGATATGTATTTCCGTCCTGAAGTCTGGGACACTCAAGGCTTCCCTGTTAAACCTTTTGACATAGTCGTGTATGGTTTCAACACTTTTCTGCACTAAATCAAACATTTGGACTGGCATTTTCGCAGTTGGGCGGCTCCCGATGAACTACTGCGTGAAGGCAGCAGACAGTTCTTGGAACTCCATGATGTGTCCAGGAGCCAGCGAGTTGTACCATGCCATGGCCGGCCCAGCAAGGGTGACCTCAAAGCATTTGCACAAGGTAGCATCATCAGTTTCGTGCAGCACCATACTGCGCTTATACTTGGTCAGATGATCCTGGGGGTCGGTTCGGCCATCGTAGGTTTCTAGCCGAGGTACCCGAAAATCGCTTGCCATAGGTGCCTCGACCACTGCTCAGGTGAATGGTGACTCATCTCCATTGAAGGTTTCTGATAATCTAGCCCAGGCAGGTTTCCGAGCTCCTTGTCTCTCCACTCTTTCTATCCTCTTTAGAATTTTTTCCATGAGGAGTGTGACACTGGGTTCTTCTTCCTGCTGTCTGTAGGCTTCTAGGAATGGAGACTGACATCTTCTCTTTGGCGAATGACTTCGGCACCGGTGAGATGGTGACTTTGCCTCAGGCGTGGAACTCCTTTGGCGGGGGGCCTTGGGTTGCTTTGGGCCCGTTTCTCCCACAGGTCGCACCATGAAGGGTATGTTTTCCGTTGAGGACTCATTGCATTGATCCCCACTTCCCGAGCTCCGATGAGTTGATCGGGGGCTCTTCTCATGCCGAGGTGCCGGTGAAGAGGGCCTTCGTCCTGGGGTTGGCTGTGGCCATCTTTGGTCTAACTGTTGCGTCATTTTGGCCACAACGGTGTGCTAAAATTCATGCATGAAGGCCATAGTAATAGTCAGTGGACGCTCATCCTCGGGCGAGGAAGTCCCTGCCGCAGTTTGTTCGGTTGCCGGTTGAGTATCTAGCGCGGATGGGGACCTCGGGAACCCCTTGTCTTTAGAACACCGAGTTTCAACGACGGTGACTTGAGGGTGGGTTCCCACAGACGGCACCAAATGATGCCCTTCAGCACCTCCTTCGTGCGTCATGGTGAAGGGGGCAGGGGCTTATGGAAATGAAGAAAGGTCCGAGACGAACGTACTCTGAGAAGATCACCTAAAAGTCACAGGAAGCAAGGGTTAGGAGGTCCCCGGAGTGTTTTTCCGGGGAGGAGCCTCCGACGCCCAAGTAAGTAGTTTTGGAGGTAATCAGATGATTTTAAGAGTAAAGGAGTATCTTATCTCAAGTAACGTCCTCCTCCTTTTACCTGGAATAATTACCGAGTACTTATGAAGGGGTGAATAGTAATAGTTCTTCTCGTGTGGTCGGTCCATATCGTGACACGTGTTCGGCAGGATGCGTTCCACGTCTTTTGGACAACAGGAGACTCCTGGCAGGGCATGGGCCTCTGGGCTAGGAGTCTAGTCAACCCGAGAGTGATGTGCTAGAGTGTCCCTGCAAACGGCGTGTCAGGGTATGGCCGGGGCGGATTATCGGGGATGTTTTAGAGCATGGCCGGGGCAGATTATCGGGGATATGTCAAAGGCTGATTAAATGCTTGTGCCGTACTCCCCAGGTCCCCTTTGGGTAGAGGAGACCTCTTCGGAGAACTTGTCCTCCGAGGTCACTTTAGTATCGCAAGAGTATATTTCCCGAAGGTGACCTTTCTCGAAGGCACCCCCACTTCCGAGGATGGCTTACTCATTCTCCTGAGGTTGGCACTATTGTTTCCAGCAATGGAGAAATGCCGAGGCTGCATTTTGGGAGGTCGTGCATCCTTCTTTCCTTGGCAGGTGGTTTCCCTTCCGAAGTTGGTGCTTTGTCCGAGCCAGTGGGTTCGGAGGGTGATCGGCACCTTGGCTATCAAATGAAGTGTTTGAATCGTTTGGAAAAATTGTTGGGGCAAAATGGTCCAAAAGTTCCCAGAATTTCGACTCTGGACCTAAAGTTTAATATCTCCCTGTGTAGAATGAATGTTCGTATAAAATTTTGACCACACCTAGAAGACATCTACAAAGTTAATTGGGCATTGGAATTTCTGGATTGAGAGCCCTGTAGCCAAATATAAGACATTGCAAAGTTGGCTGAGTTACTATTCATTTGGTCAAAATTTTGTAACCAACCTAAAAAAATCCATAACTTGGTCCAAAGGTGGGCTATTGATGTAAAAAAAATTCCTTGGTTTGATATAAGTCTCTACTTGATAATGGAGCAAATAAAATAGGGGGTGTGTGGCTAGAATGATACAGTTTATTAGTGGAAGTTACAGGTGCAGTAGCTGGTCACTAGAACTTAACAAGATTGCCTAATGTGTGGAAGGCAAAACTAAGACTTGTGCTAGTATTTTCCTTCTTAGCTGCCATAGTGTGCATAAATCTAAATATGTGTGTTATGGTTACTCCAATATGCATGTATTTACATAGTGCTCAAGAGGGTCACTTAAGTATGTACACTAGGGGTATTGTTCTGATGACCTACAGGACACAGCAAACCTGGGAGTTTAATTGCACAGTTTTTGCACCGTAATTGGACTACCCCGTAGTAGGTAATAGAAGTTGCTATCAGAGCATGGTTTATACATGTACATAGCATATAGTTGCATTGCATGCATCCACATATATGAACTCAGTCTGGTCAGCTGCTAGTGTCAAGTACCATTGAAATACCTATGATCTTTATATATGCTTTATGATTGATCATCAATGCAGGAAGTAAACATGGTTGCCACAAGGAGAGGGAAACCACCCCGAAGGCCTTCTACTAATTCTGGGCAACAAAGAAATGAACAGAATAGAGGGAATCAGGGGCAACGAGGACGTACCAAACCCTAAAGTGCCTCAAGTATGGTTAGGGCTTCAGAGGAACTTAGCTCTAATCAATGAAAACTTAGTAAGGCTTATTCAAGCACAACAGGAATGAGTCCAAGGAGCTCCAGCAGAACTAGTTCAAGATGCACATGAGCAACCAGAAGAGGATGCTAGGAACACATCTGAATATGTTCCTTCTAGAAGCTTAGAAGACACAAATGATGAAACTGTTGAGGAGGAAGATGAAGACAGGAGAAATCCAAGAGAAAGAAGAATAAAGTCTAAGATTGGTCAGGTATCCAGGAGCAATCCTTCAGTCTATGACCATTCCTCCACTAGTGAATAGATTGAGGATGGCAATGAGAGAAGATCCAGGGGAAGGCAGTGAGATCATAGAGATCATAGAGATCATCACCATGCAGAGGGCTCTCACAGATCCAAGAGACATAAATCAAAGGATCTAGAAGGCCTAGATGCGGTCAGACTGTTGGAGAGGTTCCAAGGCCTAAGACCTCCACAGTTTGATGGAAGAGCTGAGCCAGAGAAAGCTGAGGAGTGGTTAATCTTCATTGAAAAAATGTTTGAGAGGATGTCAGTCAGCTCCATCAAGAGAATGTCACTGGCTACCTATAATCTGGTAAGTAGTGTAGAGATATGGTGGAGGAGCACCAGGGATAGGTATGCTTTCCAGAAGGGGAGAAGGCCAAGAACAGATATTGAGATGAGGTAGCTAGACTTCACAGCACTTTTCCAGGAGCAGTGCATCAGTGATGTTATCAAGGATATGAAGCAAGATGAATTTGATGCTCTAAGGTAAGACAACCTCAGTGTCCTAGAGTATGAGCACAAATTCAATCAGTTGGTGAGGTCTGCTCCGCAGTATGATGGACTGGAGGAATTGAAAGTCAAATGATTTGTCAGAGGCCTAAAGTCAGACATTAGAAAGGCTGTTAGACCTTTTGGAGCAATTACATACTATGAAGCAGTGGAGAAAGCTCTATTAGTAGAGCAAGAGGGGTATGAGACTAAGTACTTTCCCAGTGGACCAAGGTAGAGTAGTCAGGCAGGAGGCAAGCAGAAGAAGCCACCACATGGCAAAGGAATTGCCAAGATATCCCATTTTGGTGGTGAGGGCAAGCTTAAGGGGAAGTTCCCTGGCTTAAGGTGCCCTAAGTGTAGGAGGTTTCATGGAAAGAAACCTTGCTACTTTGATACCCAAGCGTGTCTAAGATGTGGATGCATGGATCATTGGATCAAAGACTGCCCACAGGATCAAAGGAGGCTAAAAGACCAAGGTCTAGTAAGGCCTATTAGGGCAGGACCTAGAGGTGGAGCACCAAGGGAGGGATAGCAGAGGCCAGTTCCTCCAGTGCCTTGGCCTCCAGTGTAGAGAGCTAGCAAAGTCTTCCAAATGGGGAGGCCAGAGACATTAGAGCAGGGATGAGTACTAAGAGGTAACACTTACCTTAATGGTATGCCTATTAGTGTTCTGTTTGATACTGGTGCATCTGTGTCTATAATGTCTAGGAGATTTGTTAATGTCATGAAATTGCCTACTGAAATCATGCCTAGGATATCCTTGGTGAAAACAGCAAGTAGTCAATGTTTTTTCACTAACGACCTAGCTAAGGACTGTGAGCTAGAAGTATGAAAGACTAAGGCTATGACTCATCTGCTACTGTTGGATATTCCTGACTATGATTTAGTGCTGGGTATGAATTTGCTTGCTATGCATAATGATGTGGGTCTGGTTAGGCGGATCCGACATCTTTAAAATGGTGCGGGTCCAGTTAGGCGAAGCCAGCATCTTTACTGTTGTGTAACGGTGTAGGCAGCAGTGACTCCTGGATGGACACGGAGGTACCCTGAGAGGGTTACCTGAAGTGATGGCCGACAGCTTCTGATACCGTGGCTGGTGAGGACGGGAAAGGCTCCCGGCACGTGAGAGAACCCGGAGCAGAGATCCTTCAGGGAGACCTGGTTGAAATCCTCAGAAAACAGGGGTTAGGAGGAACCCGGGGTTGATTTCCGAGGGGGAACCTTTGACGCCCAAGTCAGTGCTGTGAGAATGAGAGATACTCCGTAATAAGCACAAGGGACTCTTGCCTGGAGTGTCTTTCTAAGGGCTGAAGGGGGAGTATTGAGGTGGAGAGAGGAGAGCATCCTCTTGTCCTTTTGGTTCTCCGGTTAAAAGGAGAATCTCATCCCGGGAGCCCCCCGTTCTCGGTGTTGACTTCCCTTGTATAAAAGGAAGAGGATGACCCCTTCAGATGACGACACGTGTATGGTTTAGATGGTGTTCGTACTTGTAGGCGTGGAGGCCCCTAGTCATCTACAGGCTCTTCGGGTTGCGAGCCGGAGTAGGTGTGGCCCTATGTGACAGGACGTTGGATAGTGACGTCGTGCCAGAGCGTGCCCGGTGGTGGCGTGTTGATGAATTTGTGTAAGTGGAGTGTCAGAGACTCTTTAATGGCTCTTGCCGTACAATCGAGGTCCCTTTGGTTGTTGTCTCACTTCGGGTGGTCCGGTTAGAACTTCGGTCTATTCGTCTTCGGGGGGCTTTTTCCTGTAAGGGGTGGTCGGTCCTTTTCCCCGAGGATGGTTTGGCCGTCATCTCGAAGGACGCGCTATGCTGGCTTCCGAAGTGGGAATTGGCAGGCTACGGAGGTCGAGTGCCTCAAGTATATGACTTCCTTCACTCCGGAATCCTTCTCCATGGTCGGTGGTTGACCAGGATCATAACACTTCGGCTATCACATGCCCCCCTTAGAAAGTCAAAGTGAAGACTTCAGCAAGTAGCTCTTTCGGCGTCTGTCTATCGCTGAACTGGCAGTCTTTGATAGAACAGCCTTGTGGACTCCCAGAGGCCCGCGTTGCAATATGTCCATTTTCGGTCAAACAGGGCGGCACGGAGCCTTGAACCCTGGACTTGATTTTCACCCAGAGTGTGACGTCGGCTGAGGAGGCACTTCGCCACCTAGGTGATGAACCTTATTCGGATAGGTGTGATCTGTCTGCCCTTTGGTGGTGTCGAGATTCCTAACTTGTTCACTTTTCCCACCATAGGCTAGTGAATCATCCCGTCTTGAAACTATGCATGTCAGTCTCGAGCCATGTGCCCGGGTTTTCTGGATGCCAAAAAATGTGTCCTAGTTTCTCGTGACGGGTGACACGTGGCAGGCATCAGCTGGGATAGGCACGGCTTTTCATGCATGAGGGATAATCATATCGACGCTTCGCCTTCACGCAGCATTTATGACGCCTTTTTGGCTGCCATTCCTCGATCTATATAAGCCTTCCTCCTGTCATACTCTTGATTTGTGTTTCTTTTGCTCTCAATTTGCTGTTGCTTCGCTCTTGCTTTTTCTCCTTCTTGTGCGGCGGTTCTAGCGGCGCAGCGATGTCCGGCAACCTTTCACAACTGTGTCCTCAAACCCCGACTTCAGCATGACTTTCGATGGTTTCTGACTTCTAGAGTTCCTTCGGTGTTTTGTTTTTCTTTTTGCTTTCCGAAGTCATCTTTCCGAAATCATTTTTTCCCTTTTTTCGAAGTCATTTTTCAGTCAACCATGCCTATTCCCGAGAGCTGGCAACCTCTTTTGTCTCACCCTTGCTGCACCACTCCTGAAAAATTAGAGAAATGGAAGGCCAAAATTTTCCTTCCTTCTTAAGCCATCACAAGGTTACCTCGCCTTGGCCAGTTTAGCTTTATGAATCGAGGTGATGACGTTACCGTTTTTCGAGCCCAACTGAAGGCCGGACTTTGGTTTCCTCCTGCGAAGATGATTTGTGACTTTTTCCAGTTTCATCGCATAGCCGTGAATCAGCTTCCTCCCAACTCATTTTGCTATTTCAATGCCTTTCTCTGCATGTGCGGGATGTTCGGGTAGAACCCCATTTCATCCTATTCATGTAGTATTATAAGCTCTATCCGGTTCTGAAGGGTGGCTTTTATTTCATGCTGCCTCGGGGATCTGGGAGCAAGAAATTTATGTTCACCTTCGCTACCAAGGATAGCTGGCGATGGTGGCAAAGAAAGTTCTTCTTCCTGAAGGTGGCGGAGGCCTGGTCGCATGTCCCAACTAAGTGGGCTCGGGGAAAGCTGGAGGTGGATGTCATGGATCCCAGGAAGCTGCTAACTCACGAGTTGGCGGCGAGGTTTGGGAACTTTGATAGACGAATCCATGCTGTCACCGACTGGGATGCCGAGGTCCCTTCACGCTCTCTCAACCCTTTCCCGATCATGTGGAAACTCATGACCGAGGATGTCCTTCGGGAGTTGGGGGTGGTTACAGAGCACAAGGTGGATCTCGGCATGCCAGCTCCTGCTACCAAGGGAAAGAACTCTCGGCTGGTGAAGCTTCTTCAGAGCGAGCTCTCTTTCGAAGCCTGTTTTGAAAGTAAGTTTCTTTCAAACTTTTTTCAACATAAGTGCCTGTGGACTTACACTGATTTCTTCGCTCTTTTTCAGAGATGGGCGACGAGTCTGCCGCCTACTACCGGTCTATCTTCCTTGGCCAGGCCGAGAAGGGAGAACAAAAGAAGAGGCGCAAGGCATCTAGGAATGGATCGTCTTCAGCCAAGAAGGCCAAGAAGGACACCCCTCTTCCCCCTTCGGAGGACGTTTCGAAAGTCGGCGATGTTATTGCTACTTCCACTAAGGCTGGCGATGTCATTGCAACTTCCAACAAGGTTGCAACTATCGCGGAGCCTGAAACTGCCGCCGAAGTTCCTGCCGGGGTGATTGCCTTTCCTGCTCCTCTGAGTCCCGCCACGTCGGCAGATGTTGTGGGCTCTTCGGTGGATCTTCCTGCTGAAGATTTAGAAAAGTGCTGAAGGGCCAAGGGCAAACATATTCCTGCCGACGTGGAGGAGGTCGGTGACTCTGATGACGACAATGCCGTGGTCGCGCCAGGTTTGTCTCCTTTTTCTTGCAATCAACTTATATATTTTTTATAACCAAGGAGATTTTACCTGATAAGATGTGTGTTTCTTTTACAGAGGGTTCGGCGCCCCTTGCTTGGAAGATTGAGCACGCCCGAAGGAGGGATCTTCGGGATTCTCATGTCCCGAAGGACAAAGTCTTGAGGGAGCCGTTTTGGTCTTTTACATAGGACATGAATCTGTTCTCCGAAGACTGTCGGGAGATGGCTCCCCAAATGGCGAGGGGCGTGCTTACTCAGGCATCCTTCAAGGCGGTCGCCGAGGAGTGTGCCTCCGAGGATGCCCTTGCTGCAAAAGTTTCCCAGCATGCTGCCCAGGTAACTCTTCAGGCTCTTCATTTTTCCTTCCCACTTTTTGCCCAAGTGTTTTTTGGCTTTCCTTGTGCAAATTTTGCTAAGTACCTTCTCTCTTTTTTTTTTGTAGCTTTTGCGGTATAGCGGATACCTCCAAGCTTGGGCAGCAAAGCAGTCTTCGGCCCGAGCTTGGGCTAAAGACAAACTAGAGAAGGCCAAAGTTTTCTGTGCCAACTCGGTGTTGACGAACACCAAGTTGAACCAAATGTGCAAGGAGAAGATTGCCGGTCTTCGGGAGGAGTTCTTGAAGGGCCAAGAGGCACTCTTGAAGGATTTTTCCAAGAAGATGTCCGAACTTGGCAACAAATTAATCAGCCTGAGTTCGGCCAATGAGACCCTTCAAAAGGAAAAGGAAGGGGAGTCTGCCCTCTTGGCGAAGGCAATGGCTGAAAACGCCGAACTTCAGGCCAAGGTCGGCTCACTGAAGGAGAGTTCGGAGAAGAAGAAAAAAATTGAGGAGCTGGAGAAGAAGATTTCCGACCTTCAGCAGGAGGTTTCAGATATTCATCATGGGGCAGACGAGTTTGACGTTGAAAGAGATAAAGTCGTCCAGACGTCCAAGGTTGCTTTTCAGGACGGTTTCTGCCTTGTTCCTTATCAATTTTTGAAGAAGTATCTGGACCTCAATCCTTCCTTTCTAGCTGTCAAGAGTCGAGTTCCTCAACTTGCCGTCGCTTCCTCCTGCACCGAAGGCTGTGGCGAAGAGCTCAGGAGCCGAAGCTTCCCATAACGCCGAGGTCCCTTAGATATTCTAGGACCTTTGCCTTATTCTTCTTCTTTGTACTTTCCTTTTTGTAATCTTCTCCTTGTACCAAGACCTTTTTCAATGAATTACTTTGGCTAAGTCTTTTTGAGCAATTTTTGTTTCCCATTTGTCCCGATCATTTTCGGTCGAGGGACTTCGGTACCTTTTTTGCTCGTTTCGTCCGCCATTCTTCGGGAGGTTTGCGAAGTCCCTTTAGGCAAAGTTTAGCCTATCCCTTGTTGGCCGTGTTCGGTAGACTTGCCTTCTTTTGGGGTGCATAACCAACTTTGGAAAGAACCGGAGACTTTCGGGAGTTCCATGCTTAAGCTCTGTTCGACAAACATTCTCATACAGGAAAATTTCCTGTACTTAGACAAATTTCTGGCTTTCACCATTTCTTGTCTAAAAATTCTAAGTGTAGAATTTCCTTAAGGCGCCTAAATGCCTTGTTATTTGCAGTTTTCCTTCTTTGGTGTTGCCGAGCTTGTATACTCCCTAAGACCAGATGAAGTCCTTTCCCATTTGGCCGAAGTACCCCACAGGATGGCCTTTGGGGTTCCAATTCGGCCTTTCGGGGGTGAGGTCTCTTTTTCCTTGTTCCTTTCCTTCTTGGCCTATTGTGCAGGTTTGCACTTATGGGCCCCTTTTGCCGAAACGGCGTGATTTCGAGCTCTGCCTTTTGCCAACTAAGTCGAGTTTGGCTTTCAACTTTCGTAAAACATATGTGTGATGGCCGAACTCGTTCAAATGGATAGTGGCTTCTGTACTGGAGATATGTGACAACTCCTTAGTACAATAGGAAGTTCTCCTGGCCACTTTCCCTTTGCATCTCTTATAGTCCCTCTTTTGCAGCTTTTTCGGCAACTCTACTCATCTGTTGCTCGGGGGCTGAGCCAGTGGGCTGGAGTGCCTTTTTATTCTGAGGTTGGTGACGGATTCTTGATATCTTCTGTCCATAGACTGGAAATCATTACTGGCCAGTGTCACCGTTGGTATGCCAAATCAGCATACTATGTTTTTCCAAATGAGCTTTTTGTGCACATTTTGTCGGCATAGTTTCTAGGAGTTCTGCCTTACCCCACTTAGTGAAGTAGTCATCTACTGTTACATAGAACTTCACATCTTCAGGTGCTGTCTAGAGCGGCTCGGTGCAATCTTTCCGAGGTTATCTGCTCCGTAGGCAGTCTTCGGGTGCTGGCGTGTCTTTGGCCATTTTCACTCCTCTTGGATGAACTGTCCTACACCCATTTTACCGATATATCTTAATAATGGAATTGCGTACCTTTGGCTATATAGCTTTTCATTAATATCATCCAGAATGTGTTCGCACTTCCTGCCTCTTTTTGAGGATTTTCGGGACTTCTTGGTTGCAAGATCCCTCTTTGTAGGATCTTTCCGCCTTTTGTGCGAGGTTATTGCACGTAGTGTTGCCATGCTCGGATGACCAAACACTTTTTGGTAATCAAATTTGATCGTTTTGGTGGCCTCCCTGCCTTCGGGCCCCCGATGGGGGTATCGCAGCGCACTAATGTTCTACGCTTGGGGTTCCACTCACAGAGAGTTTCCACTCTGGATCTACCTTCGCTCTGTCTCCTTTGTTGGTTTCAGCCTTCCCTTCTTCTAGGAATTTGGCAATGCAGTCTGCCAGTACCTGGGCGTTCATTGCCCTTCTAGGCTTATACGTGATGTAGTACTCTGCGAGTTCGATGCACCATTTCGATAGTCTTTTCCGAATGCTCTACTCTTTTTTCACGGCGTTGCGTAGAGGCGGGTCACTTTGGACAGCGGTGGTGTCCTGGGAAGTAGAGTCGGCACCTTCTGCCCGCAAGTCAAGTTGTAAACAACCTCTCGGGGCAATGGGTTTTGACTTCGTTGCCGAGGAGATGGCGATTTCTTCCTCGGGTGTAGAACTCTTTCGGCGGGGAAGTCTGGGTCATCCCGACCTCACTTTTCCCGTAGGTTGTACTCCGGGGAGCATGGTTCCCGCCGGGGACTCATCCCGTTGATCTCCATTTTCTCAATTCCTGTGAATTGGGATGGGATTCTCTACCTCACGAGGTACTGATGAGGAGGGCCTTCGGCTTGAATTTTGCTGCGGCCTTCTTTGGCTTGACTACTGCGTCATTTCGACCACGCCAGGACATGGGAATCCGTGCAGGAAGCCTACAGTGATAGTCAGAGGACGTTCATCCTCAGGCGAGGAAATCCCTGCCGCCGCTTGTTCGGCTGCCGGTTGAATTTCTGGCGCGGATGGGGACCTCAGAAGTCCCTTGTCCTTCGAACGCCGGGTGTCAACGACGGTGACCTGGACCTAGGTTCCCACAAACGGCGCCAAAATGATGCGGGTCCGGTTAGGGAGAGCCGGCATCTTTAAAATGATGTGGGTCCGGTTAGACGGAGCCAGCATCTTTACTGTTGTGCAACGGTGTGGGCAGTAGGGACTCCTGGATGGACACGGAGGTACCCTGAGAGGGTTACCTGAAGTGATGGCCAACAGCTTCTGATACCGTGGCTGGTGAGGACGGGATAGGCTCCCGGCACGTGAGAGAACCCGGAGCGGAGATCCTTCAGGGAGACCTGGTTGAAACGCTCAGAAAACAGGCGTTAGGAGGCCCCCGGGGTGGATTTCCAGGGGGGAACGTCCGACGCCCAAGTTAGTGCTGTGAGAATGAGAGATACTCAGTAATAAGCACAAGGGACTCTTGCCTGGCGTGTTTTTCTTAGGGCCGATGGAGGAGTATTGAGGCGGAGAGAGGAGAGTGTCCTCTTGTCCTTTTGGTCCTCCGGTTAGGCGGAGAATCTCCTCCCGGGAGCCCCACTTTCTCAGTGATGACTTCCCTTGTATAAAAGGAAGCGAATGACCCCTTCAGATGACAACACGTGTTTGGCATGTGTATGGTTTAGATGGTGTTCGTACTTGTAGGCGTGGAGGCCCCTAGTCATCTACAAGCTCTTCGGGTTGTGTGCCGGAGTAGGTGGAGCCCTATGTGACAGGACGTTGGATAGTGATGTCGTGCCAGAGCGTCCCTGGAGGTGGCATGTTGATGACTTTGTGTAAGCGGAGTGTCAGAGACCCTTTAATGGTTCTTGCCGTACAACCGAGGTCCCTTTGGTTGATGTCTCACTTCCGGGGGTCTGGTTTGAACTTCGGTCTATTCGTCTTCGGGGGGCTTTTTCCCGCAGGGGGTGGTCGGTGCTTTTCCCCGAGGATGGTTTGGCCGTCATCCCGAAGGACGCGCTATGCTGGCTTTTGAAGTGGGAATTGGCGGGCTACCGAGGTCGAGTGCCTCAAGTGTATGACTTCCTTCACTCTGGAATCCTTCTCCGTGGTTAGTGGTTGACCAGGGTGATAACACTTCGGCTATCACATAACATAAGAGTTGATTGTGCTAAGAGGGAAATCACATTGCCTGATGGTGAAGTGCATGCATTAGTGAATTCTAAGGAATTAGTGTATGAAATGCATGGCATGGAGCTAGAGGTACTAGATGAGATACCTGTGATTTCCGAGCATGATTATTGTTATGCATTGAATCAATTGCACTATGAAGAAGAAGTAGATAGAATACCTATAGTGAGAGACTTTGGACAAGTCTTTCCTAAAGACCTGCCAGGAATTCCTCTAATAAGGGAAATTGAGTTTGAGATCAAGTTGCAACCAGAAGCTAGTCCAATATCCGTACCTCCTTACAGAATGCCAATCACAAAGATGAATGAGCTCAAGAAATAACTTGATGAACTTCTTGAAAAAGGGTTCATAAGGCCAAGTGTTTCACCATGGGGAGCTCTTATTCTATTTGTGAAAAAGAATGATGGATCTTTCAGACTATGCATTGACTACAGAAAGCTTAATGCAGTGACTATCAAGAACAAGTATCCACTCCCTAGGATTGAGGATCTGTTTGATCAACTCAAGGGAGCTAAGATATTCTCTAAGATAGATTTGAGATCTGGATACTTCCAATTAAGAGTAAAGGAAAAAGATATTCCTAAGACTGCATTCAGGACCAGATATGGGCATTATGAGTAGATAGTCATGCCATTCAGTTTGACTAATGCCCTGCAGCTTTCATGGAGCTGATGAATAGGGTGTTTAGACCATATCTGGAAAAATTTGTGGTTGTGTTCATTGATGACATCCTAGTGTATTCCAAGGATGAAAATGAACTTGAACATCATCTAAATATTGTCTTAAAGACTCTGTTGCAGCATCAGCTTTATGCCAAGTTATCCAAGTGTGAATTTTAGATAAAGGAAGTGTGTTTCCTAAAACACATCATAGATGCACAAGGCCTTAAGGCAAACCCTGAAAAGGTCAAGGCAGTGTAAGAATGGAAAAGACCAAAGACTGTAAAGGATTTCAGGAGAGGAAAAAGGTTCCTTGTATCAATCCTCTGCCTACAAGCAAGGATTACTGTACTTCAAGGACCGAATCTATATGCCTAAAGGACCACAGCCTATGTCAACAAAAGAAGGAGAGACTTAGAATTTGAGGTTGGTGACAATGTTTGGCTGAAAGTTGCACCAACCAAAGGCACTGTCAAATTTGGCAGAATAACCAAGTTAGCTCCAAGATGCATCGGTCCTTATGAGATCTTGGATAGAGTTGGCAAGGTAGCATACAGGTTAGCTCTATCGCCAAGGATGTCAAGTGCTCATAATGTTTTTCACATCAGTATTCTTAAGAACTATCTATTGGACACAAAGAATGCTATTGTAGTGGAAGACATATGGTTGGAACCTAACTTGACATATGAAGAGAAACCTATAGCTATCTTAGCCAAGGATACCAGAAGGTTAAGAAACAAACATATTCCCATGGTTAAAGTTCAGTGGTCACACCACTCTGAAAGAGAAGCAACCTAGGAAACTAAAAAAGACCTTATGGAAAGGTATCCTGAAGAATATCCAAAGCTAAAGGCTATTTTGGAGGACCAAAATTTTTAAGGGGGGAAGGATTGTTACCACTTCACAAAATGGGAGAATTACAAGTGTCATAATGCTAACAACCGTTATACTGTGTAATTCTCACCATAGTGATTGAAGTGTGGGGAGTAAAAGGCATGATCAACACCTCCTTAAAAGTGTTCCAAGTCGGTAACTTGGTCCTCAAGAAAATTCTTAAGGATTGCTTGTTTGTCAAGCAACCTATGGACTTTCTTGTAAGGTTTTGGAAATTCAGGTACTCAATTGGAAAACTGTCAAGAAAAAGACTTGGAGAGTTATGGGAAGGATATGAATGCTATAAAAGTGCTATTGGAGGACCAAATTACTCATGGAAGAAAAGTTTGGACAAAGGAAACACTAAAGGCAATAAGGACCTAAATGTCGTAGTGTAAACCTTAAGGTGTTCAAGCTTTTGAATTAAGTCTAAGCGTGGAATTGTGGGGTTATCCCACCATGGGGGAGGCAGCCAAGACTTGATAATTAGTCAAAAATGTTGGGCACATGTGTACCAATAAGTTTAAGATAAAGAAACCATAATTAGTGAGAAAGAAAAAGACATAAAGCAAGGTTAAGCTTGTTAAGTGTGTTTTGTGCCCTTAAGCTCATTTAAGGCCATTGAAGAGGCCAAATCACTTATCCCTCTCTCATTTTCATCCTCCCCCAGACCAAGAACACAGCCATACTTCCTCCATAGCCACCACATCTTCAAACTTGCAATTGATTGAAATTGAAGGCAAAAGGAAGCAATTGGAAGCAAACTGGAGCTATTTCTTGGATACTTCAAGGATCAAGCTTCAGTTTTGGCCTACCCACTTTGGTAAGGGTTCTCTTGCTCTCATGGGTTTTTTTCTGTATTTTCAAGCAACCATGGAGCTAGGTCTAAGCTTGGAAGAGAGCCATGAGCTTGATGAACCAAGCTTAGTGAAGGGAGTGCACTTATTGAAGGTTTTGTGACCTAGTGTGGAGTGCACAGTGATGGAAGTGAATTTCTGGGTTTCTAGAGCCCAAAAGTTAGTGCTAACTACTGTTAAAATCCTCCTAAGGCCAAGCATCAGCTTGATGGTGGGCTGCCATAGTGATTTATTTAAGTTTATTGCATGTTTTATGGACTAATCTGTGGTTACGTTGCTGCCACATTTCATGTGTTTGTTGGTTATGAATGGCTGCTGCATTTGGTTGCTATATCTTGTGTATATGCATTATGGTTTTTAAGTTTTAGTGTCTTTGGATTCAGGTTTCAATGATGGTCACATTCCCTATTGAATCCATGTGTTACCCTTACTATGTTTCTCAATGAAACTTACTCCCATCAATTCTGTCATTTTCAGGTCCAGCAGAAACATCTCATTCAAAATAACATTTGTGGTTTGATTTTTAATCTGAAATTTCAGGTACATGAACTTCCATATGTCTAGTTATGATCTGGAAAGTTTGGTTATTTTAGGAACACATTTTGGATTTTTAATGGTGGTACTTATTCTATTGTGCAGCAGCTGTCCAGCATCCTGTTTCTGGAGTCCATTGCATTTCAGGCACTCCTGTAACTTAGGGTGATTATTTAGCTGAGTTAAGACCATTTTTTACTGAATTTATGGATGTACATGTAGTGTATGTAAAATGAGACAAGTATGTGAACATTTGAGTAATGTCTTGGCTATGTAAGTGATGTGGTGCAAAGCTGCCTAAGTGTGAATGATGGGCTGCTTACTTGTAAATTCTGTTTTGGCCACATCAAGTTGGTAAAAGAAAGGGAATGTAATTCCTATGTGTAATGGACATATATGGGACAGCTTGTGAGGGTTTTCCCCATGTGAATGAAGTGTTTGAATGGTTTAGAAATTTTGTATGAGCAAAATGGTCCAAAAATTGCCAGAATTTTGACTCTGGACCTAAAGTATAATATCTCCCCGTGTAGAATGAATCTTGGTATGAAATTTTGACCACACCAAGAGGACATCTAGAGGGTTAACTGGGATTTTTAATTTCTTGATTTGGAGTACTGTAGCCAAAGATATGAGATTGCAAAGTTGGCTGAGTTACTATTTATTTGGTCAGAATTTTGTAACCAACTTCAAAAATCCATAACTTGGTCCATAGGTGGGCTATTGATGTAAAAAAAATTCCTTGGTTTGCTCTAAGTATCTGCTTGATAATGGAGAAAATAAAACATGGGGGGTATGAGGCTAGAATGATACAGTTTATTAGTGGAAGTTACAGGTGCAGTAGCTGGCCACTAGAACTTAACAAGATTGCCTAATGTGTGGAAGCCAAAACTAGGACTTATGCTAGTGTTTTCCCTCTTAGCTGCCATAGTGTGCATAAATGTAAATATGTGTGTCATGGTTAGACCAATATGCATGTATTTACATAGTGCTCAAGAGGATCACTTGAGTATGTACACTAAGGGTGTTGTTCTGATGACCTACAGGACACACCAAACCTAGGAGTTTAAATGCACAGTTTTGGCACCATAATTGGACTACCCCGGAGTAGGTAACACACTTGATTCTTACTTGTGAGCTGAAATTAAGGTAAGGAAGTTTTGTTTCAAACTTAATTAATGCTATTGGAATGAGTTTGCTTGTTTAATTCAAGTAGTTCTAGAAATTGCATTAGTTATTGGGCAAAGTTGGTTAATGGTGGACTATGAGGTTTGTGATGATTGGAATGATGCTTAAATGCATGATAGGTTGACTTGTGATAGTTGGCTATGATCTATGCAACATGTTTTACATGTATGTGAGGTTTGACTGGTAACCAAGCATGTTTGATATGTTTGGTAAGTATCCAAAGTTTGTAGCAGCAAAAACCAAAATTTTTTGCGCTGTTGCAAGCAATGGTGACACGTCGCCAATCATCACCAGTACTCTGATGCATCACCATTACCTTGAGAACTAGTAGCACGTTAACAGTTGTGGCAACATGTTGCCATAAGCATGGTAACTAAAAATGTCAAATTTTTCTAGGAAGGTCGAGGGGAGGCCTAAAAGGTTTCCTAGGGAACCTTGGGCTCTAAGCATTCCGGGGGTACTCTAAGTCTTTCAAAACTCCTCCAAGACCTTAGAATTTTTCTTGAATTTTATGTAGTCTTATGGTTACTTCCACTGTAAACACGGAAATTAGTTTTCAAATGATCAAAACTAAGTATCACTAGGTTAGGTGACAAGGTTTAGTACCCTTGGTGACCTAGCTGTGTAGTTAGTCACGAGGTTGCAAGGTGAAACCTTAGTGCACCTGGTCGACAAGGTCTTTATGGCCTAGGCTACAATAGTCCCATCATTGTGCCATGTACAACATAAGGGAGTGTTTCAACTGGTGATTTATGACTAGTTAGACTGGCAAGCTAAGCTTGCTAAAGAGCAAGGCAATGGCTTGTAGTTGAAGGAGTAAGTACAGGATAAGTCCCAAGGACCTGAAATGTATGCACATAGGTTTAGGCTCACACTATACGAGTTCATAGCAAATTGCATATGATAATATATGTGTTGTCCTTAGTATTTTCCTTGCAGGTGAAGATCCCTTGCTGAGAATTATGAATTCTCATTCCCTTATCTTATGTTGTGCAATTTCTGACGATCTTGAGCTTGTTAACCACTGAGGGTTGTCGCGGTAGCCTTTTGTAGCAAGTATATTGTTATGAGAATCTTTATGATTCTAGTTTTCTTAGTTACTTATCAATGAAGTCATAGTACTAACTATAGTATTTTCTTGGCCACAGAGGCTGCAATACATAGATGGACTTTTGCAACTTGCCACTAGGACTCGTCTCCAAGGTGGGAGTTAGTTGGGAAGATCTCAGTAGAGGTTTGTACATGTTTATGCATAGGTGCCTACTATGTCTAAGTTTGGATCTTTAGAATCTAGGGTTGTTTTTGGGTGAGGGGCTTTAGTCTACTTTTGTTGAATGCCCTCACATGGTTATTTTGTGTAGTAATGATAATACAAATGTTGATAATGTGTGCTTTGACTATTTAAACTTGATTTCTATGAAAAAGGCCTTGGCCAAGTGAAAGGTTTTTGGTTTCCATGTACTAAAGTCAAAGCTAAATGAGCATGCATCTTGCATTTTCTAGGTTAATCAACTAGATTCATGAAGTTTTAATTTGTGTACATATATAATGAGCCAATTGCAACCACTGTGAGATCCATTCCCACAAGCTTCCTAGGCAGGGCCAAGGTTGGCCATGTCATTAAGTCCCTCCATGTTTGGTACATAGAGATGATCTCCATGGTGTAGTATCCCATCCTTGTACTGGAATTCCCTCTCCATAGTACCAAGCGTCACTTCTCCCGAAATTTTCTTCAACAATAGGTCTTTCATTTGAGCATCCTTAAATCTGGCTAACCAAGGTAATTGTATTTGTAGAATGTAGGCTAAGGATTAATATTGGTTTTGCCAAAATTAATGCTAAGCCGGGCAACAATCCCCAAAAGCTCCTTCTGACGAATTCGTAGCTTAATCCTTAGATAAGATCACTCCTATGTACTTCTGACTTAATGCAACTGCTGCCACAATCCCATTTTCTGCATAGCACTTGATTAAATAATCATAATATTTTATGTATTCAATCCATCAACGTTGCCTCATGTTCAGATCCTTTTATGTGAATAAATATTTCAACCTTTTCTGATCGGTGAAGATCCTAAATGATCTCCCCATGAAATAATGCCTCCACAGCTTGAGTGTGAAGATTACCGCCGCTAGCCCAAGGTCGTGAACTTGGTTGTTCAACTCATTAGGCCTTAATTTGTCTAGAACCATAGGCGATCACTTGACTTTCTTGCAGCAATACACATCCCAGACTAGAACCTGATGCATCTGCGTACACCATAAAAGTCTTGTTCAAATCTGGTAAAATGAGTATCGGTGCACTAGTTAATAGTTTCTTTAGCTCCATATAAGCTTCCTCACACTTTAGTGTCCATTAAAACATCTAAGTTTTCTTGGTCAACGCCGTTAACAGTGTAGCTATCATAGAGAATTTCTTTATGAATCACCTGTAATAGCTTGCCAAGCCTAAGAAACTCTTCACTTGTGTAACTGTAGTGGGCCTCTTCCATTCAACCACTTCTTGAAACTTTTCAGGATCAACTGACAAACCTTGAGCACTAATGATATTTCCCAAAAATTGAGTACTTTCAGACCAAAACTTACACTTAGACAACTTTGCATAGTATGAGTTATCATTTGACACTTGAAAAACTATCTTAAGGTGCTCCTCATGTTTTGGAGAAGATTGTAAGTACACCAAAATGTCATTGATGAAAACTTCATTCCATAAATGGTCTAAAAACTAGATTCACAGCTTCCATGAACAGTGCTGAGGCGTTAGTCACACCGAATGACATCACTGTATATTCGTATTGTCCATATCTTGTCCTGAAGGCAGTTTTCAGGATATCTTCCTCATTAGCTCTACTCTAAAAGTGTCCAAACCAAAGGTCAATCCTAGAAAATAGCTCTGTTACTCTGAGTCTATTGAACATGTCATAACTTATAAGAAGCGGATA
Source organism: Aquilaria yunnanensis (assembly GCA_039654915.1). Lineage (NCBI taxonomy): Eukaryota > Viridiplantae > Streptophyta > Magnoliopsida > Malvales > Thymelaeaceae > Aquilaria > Aquilaria yunnanensis. Next base: position 69,673,703 of record CM077594.1, read on the forward strand.
CTTATTCTCGACTGTTACAGGATTCAACTTACTATAGTCGATACACAGTGTCAGAGTTCTGTCCTTCTACTTCACAAACAACACCAAAGCTCCCCACAGTGACACACTAGGTCTTATAAAACCTTTCTCTAGTAGTTCCTCCAATTGCTTCTTTAACTCACCCATCTCAGGAGCTAACATTCTATAAAGTGGTACTAAACTTGGATCAACCCCAGGCTAAAGATGGATTACAAACACAGTGCCCCTCTTGGGTGGTAGCCCAGGCAACTCAAATAGAATCACCTCAGGAAACTAATTGGCTATGAGGATATTATCAAGTTCCTCCTCTATGGCCACCCTATTCAATGAATAATGCTCCTCTTTGCTGACCATAGGGATGGTATCCATAAGTCTAAGGTGGAAATTTTTAGCACCGGATGTTAATCCTCTTGTGCAAGTCCCTATAGCTCCGTGAGCATCAGTAATGTCGACTAAGTGATTCACATAATTAATTTATGCCTTATGCTTACTTAGGCTGTCCATTCCCAATACTTGGTCATAACACCTTAATTCTATTACCCACAACTCACAAGAGAAATTGTGGTCGCCTAACTACAAAGGATACTATTATGGCTCTCCTAGTGGAAAGCTTGCTCATGGAAGGTAAATTTCTCTAAATTAAGTTTGGTAGCTTCCTTCAAGTTTACATAGAAAGAATAGGAAAGTTTAGCAAAGTTCACTAAGTCTCGAGAAGGTTAAGGCGCTAAATGAGGTTTTGGGCCAAAATGGTAATTTTGCATCCCGACAAGTCGGGCTAAGTTTCAACTAGTTAAAATGAGTTTTTATAACAAAACTTTTAACTTTAACCCAAACTTAGTTGAGATAAACAAAAATTGACCAAGAATGACTAAGGTTACCAAAAAAGGGTGTTTAAGTGTTCCATGTCTATTACTTTTGTGGCTTGGGTTTTAAACTTAGTTTATAAAATGGTAAAGTGGCGGATGGCTACCACAACCCAAGTCCATCCTTCACACCATCATTTCTTCATCCATTGAAGCTCAACATAAAAAATTATAAGTGAAAAGTGTAGCCACCACAAGTATATAGGCCATTGGAAGTTTGTTTCAAGCATAAAGTAATGGTTTTGGAGCTTAAAAGCATGTTTCCTTCTATCCCCTATTTTTGATATGAGGTAATCAATGTGTTCTTGATTGATTTCATGTTTACTAGTTGCTAGAGAGCTTGGGTTTTGGTTAGAAGTTAGTAACTTGATGTTTTGTGCCCATATTTGCTTGGAACATAGGTTAGAGCTTCTGGAACTTGGTTGGTGCCAAAGACTTGCATAATTCTTGCTTGTTACTTGGAGTTGAGGTAAGGGAATTGTGTTTTCGAGTTCAATTAATGCTACTAGAATAAGTTTGCTTGATGAATTTGAGTAGTTCTAGCAATAGCATTAGTTAGTGGGCAAGGTTGGATTATGGTGGACTATGATGTTTGTGATTGTTGGAATGATGTTATAATGCATCATAGATTGGCTTGTGATAGTTGGTTGTGATCTATGCAACATGTTTTACATGTATGTGAAGTTTGGAGGCTATCAAAGCATGTTTGATATGTTTGGGAAGTGTCTAAAGTTTAGAGTAGCGAAACTGGGAATTTTCTAGGCTGTTGCAGGTATTAATGGCACGTTACCAATCATCGTCAGTACCTATGATGCGTCGTAATTACTAGAAAAATTGGTAGCACATTACCAACCATGGTGACGCATCGCCACAAGCATGCTGGCTAAATTTTCCAAGTTTTGCTTGGAAGGTCAAGGGGAGACCTAAGGGGTTATTAGGGTACCTTGGGGTCTAAGCATTCCAGGGGTACTCCGATACTTTCAAAGTCCTTCAAGACCTAGGAGTTTTCTTGAGTTTTGTAAAGTTCAATGGTTTCTTGTACCATAAGCAGTAAAACTAGTTTACAATGGATCACAACTAGGTATCACTAGTCTGGGTGAAAAGTTTAGAACCCTTGGTAGCCTAGCTGTGCATTTAGCCATGAGGTTGCAAGGTGAAACCTTAGTGCACCTTGTCAGGACCCTACCTTAATGTTTGGCCCAAGCCAAAAATGCAAGGAAAATGCATTAAAACAATGAGGGACTTAAGTGGAAATGAGGTAAGTTATGCATATGTGTAATCGAGAACTATCGGGTTGAAAAATGTTCAATTAAATGGCTCAAGTTATTAGTGATGAGAAACAAACATAGAGGGCCAAGTTGATCCTTCTTTCAAGTGCTAATAGTGATACAAAGATGTATGGAAGGGTTACAATGACCCATGCAAATAATCGGTGCACTAAGGCTAGCGTTTGTCCATTTTTGGCACCATTTGGCACTTATCCGGAAATGCATGCTTCCACTAAAAATTAAGCCATGATTTCTGGTCAAAGCACTTCATTATTGAGCTTGACCAAGTTCTTCATGTTCTTGGGTTGAAAGCTCCAGGTTTAAGCCAAATCCTCGATGATTAAAGCTCAAATTGAAGAATTAAGCTCAACATTGGTGTTCCAGGCCTTAAGCCAATTTGTGATTGAATTTTCAAGAGGAGTCTTGCAGATTCAAGTTGGCCAAGAGTTTGAAAGTAAGAAATTGGCAAGGATTCATGGTTAACTTCTTGATTTTGGTATTGTTCCATGTTCAAGTAGTGTTTTGGCTTCTAAGTGATGGTAAATTGAGCTATATGATCTTAGAATGCTATATGGGGCATATATGGTACCTTTGGGTTATGTGTTATGTTGGCTCACTAGTCACTAATGGCAAGTACTTAAAGGTCATTGTAGGAGGCCAACCTATATTTGAACTTGGAGCTCTAGTGGAATGCATGGTTATATGGTGATGCTTGATGGAACTTATGGGTGTACTTGCTAGTTTAGCTTCGGCCAAGAAGGATATTGTGTTTGTGGTGTGTGAGTTGTGTGCTTGGTTGCTTGGTTGTGCTTCCTAACCTCTGATAGTTATAGTTAACAAGTGTATATGCCATTGTATATGTGGTTTTGGTGTTTTCTTTTCTTTCTTCCAGGTGAAGCAATGCTAATGGGAGGTTAAGCCCTCGGGCTTAACTAAATAAGCTCCTAGAGCTGTAGTGATCCCTACTGAGTTTATGAAAACTCATGCCCCTTATTGTATATGTTTCAAGAAAAGGTCTTAAGCTTGATTGAGCTTCATTAGTTGCTAGTGTGATAAGTTACTACCCGGTTTTTCCATGGTATGTACTAGACCGAATGGTTGGCTTTATAAGTACATATTACAAGTCTTATGGTTAATGCACAAACTCATGTGTTTGAGTTTTGTAGGATTGTGTAGAGTTGTAGGACAAGTCTAGGACTATGGATGTGTGTTTCTGGGCATTAGTGTTGTGGATGGCTTTGTTGATCATGGGTGTAGTTTTATGGCTTTTCCTACAAACCATTATCTTGTACTATACCCTTAAGGTAGCTCTCGAGTACTACTAGTAAACTTACGTATGTAATGGTTAACGATGGCTATTTTGGATTTTGAGTACTCTTGGTATTGTCCCAAGCATGTAAGTACTAGTGTGGAGTAGGTTTTGTGTATATAAGCCTCGGATTACTTATGAAACTTTGGTGTAAGTGTTATACCTGAAATGCCAAGTTATGCTATGAGTTTGTGTTTATGCTCTTGACCATAATGTGTTAAACTTCTCTTGGATTATGATGTGTAGGATGAGCATGATTCATGAAATGCTAATGTTTTCAAAACTTGAATGCTTGTAGGCTTCTTGGTTGCCATGCATGGGAATGCCATGCTAGATGAGCACACACCTAAAACACCTAACCTGAAAAGTGTATAAGCCTTGCCTTACATTGCGAGTAATGTTATAAGCCTTGCCTTGTAATGCAAGTAATGATCTAAAATTGCTCGATTAGGCTCCTGTGGCACCTCCCTGGCCTTAGCTATATCAGCAATGGTTTTGAATAAATAATAGAAACATGGCCGACCCACATAGGTACGTATAAACCATTATAGGCACAATAGCTGAACAATAATGTTAGTGATTGGTAGTACAGATGGGTGGCACTTTAAGTGCATAGCCTTGGGCCTGTGTAGGGTATGACAGGCTTTGTTGGTATAAAAGCTCTAGTTTATAGCTTTGATCTAGCTATAGTGTTTTGTCTAGACTTGTTCCCACATAGGATTACATAGACTTGTACTTATTGAGCATATGTTAATAAATGCATCTTGAGTACCGGATCAGAACCTGAGGCAGGGAAAAAGAATTCCTTGAATAGGAAGAAAGTAGAGTAAGCCATCCTAGAGATGGATTACATACAGTTGAGCTTGAAAGGCAACTAGAGGCCTTAGAGCCTGAATTGGCTGAAGAGCCAAATTCCAGGGTATATGTAGTTGGACCTAGAAGAGGCAGGCAAGAGAGGATGGAACAGATGATCGAAACCTTACAGGCCATAGTGGCTTAATTGGTGGTAGGAATGCAAGCCTTGGCTAGAGGCCAAGGCCAACCATAGGGAAGCCCAAAACAAACAAGAGTATGAGAAAACATGGAAGGTGAAGGGGGAAGAGTTAGAAGGCCTGGTAAATAACCAGTAAACTATGATCAAGCAAGCAAGAATGGCGGGAACTGAGAGGAAGATGAAGGAGATGAAGTGAGAAGACACCCAAGGGCTAGAAGGATGAGGTCAAAAGTGAGATAGAAACCCAGAGCTGAAGTGGAAGAAAGTCTAGAACTGGAAGAACTAGACACATACATGTTTCAAAGGAGGACTGAGCCTCCTACTGAAGTTACAGCCAGAAGAAGGCCATTCAGGAGTGAAACTTGAGATAGAAAAGCCAGAGAAGAAAGATCAAGAAGAGGTGGATTAAGGGAGGACCAGTTGAAGGGATTCCTGGCATTGAAACCTGCTATTTTCAGTGGTGGATGTGACCCTGAAGAAGCTGAGTTCTAGATATACCAAATGGAGAAGATCTTTAAGATGATGGATGTATCCTCTAACTAGAAAGTACTTCTAGCCACATTTAGCTTGGAAGGAAATGCAAAGGTCTGGTAGAGAGCTACACAAAGAACATATCAGGAAAGGAACAAAAGGAGGCTACCTGCAAAGATGAGGTCCATGAAATGGGCTGAGTTCCTCCAAGTCTTCCAATAAAAGTATGCGAGTGAGGCTCAGAAGGATCAAAAGCAGGTGGAATTTGACTAGTTAGAGTAGGGAGACCTAAGCCTGATGGAGGATGAGAAAAAGTTTAATAGCTTCATCAGATATGCTCCTCAGTATGATGGGCAAGAGGAGCCAAGGACCAAAAGGTTCTCGAGAGGCTTATGGCTTGAGCTAAGACAGATATGTAAAGCTATGGGAGCCAGAGACTGCTACCAAGTAGTACAGAGTGCTATAGCATTGGAGTAAGAATTCAAGGACCAAACCCGAAGTGATCCAGGGAGTGGAAGTGGATCACAGAGGGTCACCAAAAGAGGCCTAGAGAAGAACCTAAACCCAGTGGGGGAAGGAAATAAAACAAGAAAGAGAAGGGAAGACCCTAGTATGGTCCCCAGTGTTCTACTGGTGGAAAATTTCATGGCAACAAGCCGTGCTACAAGCTTACTAATGGATGCCACAAGTGCGGAGCCCTAGATCACTGGGTGAGAGACTGCCCTAAAAAAGGGGATGATAGGAGAATGCCAGGGAGGTACAACCCTAAAAGGCCTAGAAGGGAGATACCCATGCCACAAATGAGGAATAATATGCCTAACTCTGGGGGAAGCCAAGCACCTAAGCTGCCTTAGGATCAGAGGAGGTGAAATGCACCCCTTGGCAGGGTGTTTCCATTGGAGAGCTACATGAAGGTGCAAGAAGTACTAGAGGTTGAGGCAGTTGGAAGAAAAACTAGTCAGGAAAGGACTAGTAAGAGAGCCTTGAAAGGTACTATTTACCTTAATGGCCAGTTAGTGTTTGCACTATTTGATATTGAAGCTTCATTGCCCATAATTTCTTCTAGCCTAGTTAAGAGCATGAATTTAGAAGTAAAGTACATGACAAACATGTATTTGGTTAAAAATGTTGGCAATGAAGTCTTATTTACATATCACATAGTTGAAGGTTGTGTGATGCAAATTGAGAAGCTGAAACTGAGAGGAAACCTAATAGTGGTAGGCACTTATGACTATGATGTGATATTAGGCATGAACTGGCTAAGTGAGAATAAAGTGTTTATAGATTGTCATGCTAGACAATTATTGACATCTAGTTGTAAACCATATGAATTGGATAAGTCACTAGAGTTAGCCTTGGACTACCAAGTGGAAGTGTTAAAACTAATAGCTCTAGAAAATGAATATGAATACCTGGAACTAAATGAACAGGGAGTGGTTGGTGAACTTAGGCAGATTCCTATTGTTCAGGATTTCCTAGAGGTTTTCCCTACAGACCTACCTAGACTGCCACACATGAGGGAGGTGGAGTTTGAAATTAAACTGGTACCAGGAGTAGCACTAGTGTCTATAGCTCCATATAGGATGGCATTACCTGAAATGGTAGAACTAAGGAAGCAATTAGATTAGTTGGATGAAAAGGGGTTCATCAGACCCTGTGTGTCTCATTGGGGAGCACCTGTTTTGTTTGTGAAGAAGAAAGATGGAACCTTTAGGCTCTGTATCAACTATGGAAAACTTAATGCCTTGACCATTAAAAGTAAGTACCCTCACCTAAGAATTGAAGATCTATTTGATCAGTTGAAAGGAGCAAAGATATTTTCTAAAATAGATCTAAGGTCTAGTTATTTCCAGCTAAGGGTTAAGGAGGAAGACATACCTAAGACTGCTTTCAGGACTAGGTATGGACACTCTGAATTTACAGTGATGCCATTTGGGCTCACAAATGCACCTACATTTTTCATGGATCTTATGCAGAGGGTGTTCAGAGCATACTTAGACCACTTTGTGGTGGTTTTCATTGATGATATCTTGGTATGCTCCAAGGATGAGGAAACTCATAAAGAACACCTAAGAATGGTGTTTGGCTTACTCCAAGAACATAAGCTTTATGGGAGCTAAGTACATGTAAATTTTGGAGTAGAGAAATTGGGTTTCTGGGTCATGTGATTAATGACCAAGGATTAGCAGTGGATCCTGAAAAGGTCAGATCAATCTTGGGTTGGAAATAACCTGAGAATGTGAAGGGAGTCAAAAGTTTCTTGGGGTGAGCTGGCTATTACAGGAGATTTGCGCCAAAATTTTTGGTTATAGCAACTCCCATGACTGAGTTAACTAGAAAGAACTAGAAATTTGTCTGGGAAAGCAAATGTGAGGAAAGCTTGCAAGAGCTAAAATATAGGCTAACAACAGCTCCTGTGTTAGTTTTACCAGATCTTGAAAAGGACTATAAGGTGTACACTGATGCATCTCATGTAGTGCTAGGTTGTGTCCTAATGCAAGATAAGTAGGCTATTGCCTTCAGATGCAGACAATTAAGACCACCTGAAAAGAAGTTTCCAATGCATGACCTGGAACTAGCCGCAGTAGTTTTTGCTCTTAAGCAATGGAGATATTACCTGTTAGGTAATAAATTTCAGGTCTATATGGACCATAAAAGCCTTCAGTACCTTTTTACTCATAAGGACTTGAACAAGAGCCAAAGGAGATGGTTAAAGGACCTGAAGGACTTTAACTTTGTAATTGAATACACAGCTAGTAAAGCCAATGTAGGTGCAGATGCCCTAAGCAGAAATTATACTAGAGTGCTCAAGGGAGGAAAAGTGGAACATAAGGCCGAGAGCCTTAGTCTTACTTGCTTAGCAAGTTAGTGGTTAGATTAGGAGCATGAACAACTCAATGTCCTCACTAGTACCCCTAAATGGAAGGAAGTCCTTAGATAAGCACAATTTACTAATGAAAACATTGGATTGGCGCCTGGACAAAGGAAAGGAGAACTTTTTCAAGGATTCTCCTACAAACAAGGATTCTTATACTTCCAGAATAGATTATATGTGCCTGAAAAGGATAACCTAAGATTTCAGATTCTGGAAGAAGCACACTCTAGTAAACTTAGCATGCATCCTAGAGCCACAAAATTGTACCATGCTCTTAGAGCTTACTTTTGGTGGCCATATATGAAACATGACAGTAGCACTCATGTAGGTAGGTGTGAAATGTGCCAAAAAATAAAGGTTTAACACCAGAAACTAGGAGGGAAGCTTCAGAGCTTACCCATACCTGATGCGAACCCCAATAGTATAAAGACCATGAAATGCGCCCAAGATATTTTTCAAGCTCCACAAGACATCAAACAAACTGGATTTGAAGACCCCCACACCTGATCAACCTGTGACTAGAAATGAGAAGTATAAGAACACCAAGAACACAAGCAACTTGTGCACCAAGGTAGTCCGCCAAGAACCAAAATGAAATCTCTCCAAAGTAGTAATAGTATTTCGGTTGAAAGTTGTCTTTTACATCCAGAATATATGCCTATTTATAGGCCTAAACTAGGGTAAAATATAGGCAAAAATTCGCAGCCCAAGTCAGCTAGGAAACCCAATTACAAAGGTATCATGAAAACCTAGTCAATCTAGGACACCTAAACCCTTCTACCCTTGTTTAGTTTATGCAGCGTATTCCAATTGTCCTAGGTGACCTGAATTAATTCCATAGCCTAAATAAAATCCAAAATAATTTAATTAAATAGGGAATTAATGAAAATAAAATGTAAATACAATATTAGACCCAAAATCCCCTAAATGGCCTTCTTAGGTGCATTTTGAGCTCTTTTAGGGTTTCCACTTTTATCTTTACCTTCAAGCTTGAATATTTGAGTTCCAATGGGATGAATCTTCCTTTTAGATGTTGGAAAGAGGTCTTGGAAAGTTAAAGCTAAAAAATCCAGCTTGTAGATAAAAAATGCATCAAGAACACTCAATGGGGCTCAGAAGGTGCACTTTGAATGTTGTCCTTGGTGTCCTTGCTTTGTGACTTGTCTAAGTACTCTAGGATTGAGTACCAAGCATGTCCATTATCTCCATATGGTGTCTTGAAATTTTTAGCAGCTCCTTGTGAAGTGCCATGTCCATTCTCCATGAAGAAGCTTGAAACAAAGGCTAGTAGTGCACGAGAGAGCTCATTAGCTTTCTTCCTTGTCATTGGTCCACTAGAAACCTTCAATGGGTCCTTGCCCTCCTTGAGTGTGCCTTCCTTGATCATATCAACTCCCCCCTCCTTAGAAGGATTCATCCATGAATCTGCATGTTCAAATAAGGACAAATTAGAAATGTTGAAAGTAGCACTCACATTGTACTCACCCGGCAAGTCTAGCATGTATGCATCATCATTGATCTTTCTAATGACTTGGAATGGAGCATCTCCTCTAGGATAAAGCTTAGTCCTCCTTGCAGCTAGAAAATTTTCATTCCTCAAGAGTAACCAAACCCAATCTCCAGGCTCAAAGACAATTCTCCTTCAGCGTTGGTTGGCTTTCTTAGCAACTTGTTGATTTTGGTGGTCAATTTGTTTTTTAACCTTCTCATGCAACTTCTTGATGCTCTCAGCCCTTTTACTACCATCCAAACTAAAAACCTCATGAGTAGGTAATGGAAAAAGATCCAATGGAGTTAAAGGATTAAAACCATAAACAATCTTAAAAGGTGACAAACGAGTAGTAGAATGCATGGACCTATTGCAAGCAAACTCTATATGAGGCAAATAGTCTTCCCAAGCTTTCAATTTCTTGCCAATGATAGCTCTAAGCATGGAACCTAAGGTCTTATTTGTTACCTTGGTTTGCCCATCAGTTTGTGGGTGACAAGATGTATAAAACAAAAGCTTAGTGCCAAGCTTTCCTCACAAAGTCCTCCAAAAGTGGCTTAGAAAGTTAGTGTCTCTATCCGAAACTATTGTTCTTGGAACACCATGAAGCCTAACAATTTCCTTGAAAAACAATTCAGCCACATGTATAGCATCATCAGTCTTATTACATGGAATAAAGTGAGCCATCTTAGAAAACCTATCAACTACAACAAAGATTGAGTCTCGGTTTCCTCTAGTCCTAGGGAATCCAACAATAAAATCCATTGAAATATCAACCCATGGATGACTAGGTGTAGGAAGTGGTGTGTATAATCCTTGTGAAGTGTGAGTGGACTTAGCCTTCCTACATGCTATGCATTGATCACAAACCTTCCTTGTTATGGCTCTCCTAGTAGCAAGCACTCTTGAATGAGGTAAAGTGCCTTAAATTAAGTTTAGAACCTTAATTCAAGTTTACATAACAAGAATAGAGAAGTTTAGCAAAGTTCACTAAGTTCCGAGAAAGATAAGGCATTAAATGAGTTTCAGGGGTAAAATGGTAATTTTGCATCCTGAATAGCCAGGCGTGGTCCTTAGTGTTTTAAAATGAGTTTTTATAACTTAACTTTCAACCTTAACCCAAAATTAAAGGAATAAACAAGAATTAATCAAGAATAACTAAGTTACCAAAGATGGGGGCTTAAGTGACTTAAGTCTAATACCTTGGTGGCTTGTGAGCTAAGTGAGGGTTTAAGAAGGGGAAAATGAGGGTGGCTACCACAATTTTCATGTTCATCCTCTCTACTCTCATTTCTCCATCAAATTCACCTTAGAATCCAAGTTTCTTGGTGAGAACAAGAGCCATCAAAGGTAATATAGACTCTTGGAAGACCATTTCAAGCATAAGATCATGGTTTTGAGGCTTGGAAGTGTGTTTTCTCACATCCCCTATTTTTAGTGCGAGGTAACTAATGTGTTCTTGATTGAATTCATGTTATTTGGTTAGTTTGGAGCTTGGGTTTTTGGTTAGAATGCAAGGTTTTGATGTTTAATGCTTATGTTTTTTATTGGAACTTAGGTGACACTTTGTTGAACTTAGTTGAGTGGAAAGGAGGTTGATTCTTGCTTGTTACTTGGAGTTGAGGTAAGGGAGTTATGTTTTCAAGTTCAATTAATGCTATTGGCTTGAGTTTGCTTGAAGAATTTGAGTAATTCTAGCTATAATATTAATTAGAGGATTTGGTTGAATTATGGTGGACTAGTGTGTTTGGGTTGATTGGAATGATGTTATAATGCATCATAGGAAGGCTTGTGATGGTTTATTGTGGTCTATGCAATGTGTACTACACCTATGTGAAGTTTAAAGGCTATCCATGCATGTTTGATATGTTTGTAGAATGTTCAAAGTTCATAGCAGTAAAACCAGAGATTTTTTGGCCATTTTGCAGGTTTGGTGATACGTCGCCAATCCACACAAGTTCCCACGACATGTCGCCAAGACCTAAAAAATTTGGCAGAATGTTGACAACTGTGGCGACTCATCGCCAAGATAGCATTTGACACCTAATTTTTTTTTCAGCATAACGTTTTGCTCGGGTGTCCGATTGAGGTGATTCAAGACTCCATGCGAAGCTAAGGGGGAGTACTATCACCTTCATGTTTTAAAAACAATTTTTTTTAACTCAAATTTAAGGCAAGTTTTAAAGGAAATTATGGCCATAATAGAATACCATAAGTGGGTGCAAGGTTTAGTACCATTAAAAGCCTAGTTGAGACTTTGGATTTAAGGCTTCAATGTGGAAGCCTTAGTGCACCTAGTCTACATGGTCTTTATGGCCTAGTCTACAATAGTCCCACCATAATTCCCCTATACAACATAAATGGGAGATGTTCAACTGGTGATTTATCACTAGTTAGGCTGGCAAGCTTTGGTTGCTAAAGGACAAGGCAATGCCTTATAGTTCAAGGACAAGGATGAGGAGAGGTCTCAAGGAACCTAATTTTATATGCATATATTTTAGACCCTCAAGCTATATGAGCTCACAGCTGGTTACATATGTTACCATATGTGGTGTCCTTAGTAATTTTCTTACAGGTACACTGAAGACCCTTACTGAGAATGTTATGTTCTCACTCGCTAGTTATGTTGTGCAGAGACTGAAGTTGTTGGGCTGGGTAATCGTTGAGGATTTTTGCGGTATTGCTATTTTCTATGTACAGGTACGGCACTTGAGAATCTATATGATTATAGTCTACATGGGTACTTGTTGATTAAGTAACAGTACTAACTTTAGTCTTCCTTTGGCTACAAAGCCTAGTAGCACTTGGACAAAGCTTTTGAAACTCGCCACTAGGACGTGTATCCAAGGTGGGAGTTAGTTCAAGAAGATCTTAGTAGAGGCTTGTATTTATACAGTACTCTTAGTTGCCTCTATAGTCTATGTTATGAAGAGTCCTAGACTCTAAGGTTTGGATGAGGGCATCAGTCTACCTTATGTATGAATGTTCTCACGTGTTGTTATGTGTAGTAAACTCACACAAATGTTGATCTTGTATGCTTTGGCTATTTGTACTTAGTTTTTATGAAATTACTTGGCCAAGTTAATGCTTTATGTTTCTAATGATCCAAGTCAAAGCATGAAGAGCATGCATCTTGCATATTCTAGTTTAATCAACTAGTATCATGGGATTTAATTCGCGCACATATACAACTAGCCAATTGCAACCACCATGAGACCAGTTCTCACAGGCTTCTTGGGCAAGGGCCAAGGGCAGCCGTGTCATTCCTTATATCCTTTACCACGTTCGGCCAATGGTAGTGTTCCTTCAAAGTATGCAAGGTTTTGGCTTGTCCAAAGTGTCCCAGAAGTCCTCCACAGTGAGCCTCTTTTATGAGCAATTCCCTCAAAGATACCTTGGGAATACACAACCTATTTTCTTTGAAAAGAAACCCATTAACTTGATAAAACTTATCAAAAGCAAACTTAGAACACTTAGAATAAATCTCATTGAAATCATCATCAGAAGCATACAAATCCTTCAAGTGTTCAAAACCCAAAACTTTAGCATCAAAAGCCGAAAGTAAAGCATACTTCCTAGAAAGTGCATCACCACTACATTATCCTTACCTTGCTTGTATTTGATAACATATGGGAATGACAAAATGAACTCTACCCATTTAGCATGCCTCCTATTCAACTTACCTTACCCATTAAGAAATGTAAGGGCTTGATGGTCGATATGGATGACAAACTCTCTCGGCCATAAGTAGTGTTGCCAAATCTCCAACTCTCTCACCAAAGCATAGAGCTCTTTGTCATAAGTGGGATAATTCAAGGTAGCACCATTTAACTTCTCACTAAAGTTGGCAATGGGTTAGCCTCCTTCATCAACACAACTCCAATGCCTATACCTGAAGCATCACACTCAACTTCAAAAGTATTAGCAAAGTTAGGCAAAGCTAAAAGTGGTGCATTACATAGCGTCTTCTTAAGCAACCCGAAAACCTCCTCTTGAGCCTTCCCCCACTTAAACCCCATGTTCTTTTATATAACTTCAGTTAAAGGTGCAGCAATGGAAGAAGAATTCCTTACAACCTCCTATAGAAGCTAGCTAACCCATAGAATGATCTCACCTCAGTTATGGGTGTTGGCATCGGCCATTCTTATATGGATCTCACCATTTCTTAATCTATCTCAATTCCATGTGAACTCATAACAAAACCAAGAAAAACAACTCTATCAACACAAAAAGAGCACTTCTTCAAGTTAGCATACAACTTTTGATCTCTTAAAGTGCTTAGTACTTGTGTGAGGTGTCCAACATGCTCTTCTAGGTTCTTCCTATATACTAAGATATCATCAAAGTAGACAACAACAAACCTACCAATGAAATCACGTAAGACATGGTTCATAAGGCTCATGAAAGTACTAGGAGCATTAGTTAATCCAAAAGGCATAACTAACCATTCATAAAGTCCAAAATTGGTTTTGAAAGTAGTTTTCCGTTCATCCCTTTCCCTCATCCAAATTTGATGGTACCCACTTTTCAAGTCAATTTTTGAAAACAAGGTAGAACTATGCAACTCATCAAGCATATCATCAAGTCTACGTATAGGATGTCTATACTTTACAGTGATTTTGTTGACAGTCCCACAATCTATGCACGTGTGCCATGAACCATCCTCCTTTGGTACCAACAGTGCAAGCACTACACAAGCACTCATACTTTCTCTCACAAGGCCTTTGGCCAACAACTCATCCACTTGCTTCTCAATCTCCTTAGTGTCCTCGGGATTGGTTCTATAGGCTGGCCTATTTGGGGTAGGTGCACCCGGGACTAAGTCAATTTGATGGTCAATGCCTCTAATTAGAGGCAAACATCTCAGATCTTCCAGGAACACATCTTCAAAGTCCTTCAACAAAGGCACAACAACACAAGGAAGATGTGTTAGATCATTGATAACAAGCAAAGACTCTTTGCAAATTAAAAGAAGCACTAGTCTCTGTGCTTGAATGGCTTTCCTCACATCACTCATTCTTGCAATATAGCATACTTTCTTGCCACTCAACTTCCTCTCATTCTTTTCTCTCGAGAGCTCTTTCCTATTCCTCCGCTCATGTCACTCATCTCACTTGATCTCTCCTTTTGTCTCTCGGCTTTCCCCTCTTCACTCATGCCCTCAACTTTCCCCTCTTCACTCATGCCCTCAACTTTCCCCTCATTTACTTTTCCCCCAACCTTACTTTGAAGTTTCCTTTGATCCTCCAAAACTTGTTGTGGTGAAAGTGGACTAAGTGTAACCGGCTTGCTTTCATGGAAAAATGAGCACAAGTTCCTCTCTCTATCATGTGTGACCTTCTTGTCATATTGCCACGGCCTTCCAAGCAAAATGTGGCAAGCTTGCATAGGAACAACATCACAAAGAACTTGATCATGGTAAGTACCAATTTTAAAGTTAACCAAAACTTGCTTTACAACCTTTACCACCCCGGCATCATTCAACCATTGAAGCCTATATGGTTATGGGTGCTTGTGTGTAGGAAGTTTCAACTTCTCCACCACGGTTGAACTTGCTACATTTGTGCAACTTCCTCCATCAACAATGAGGCTACATACTTGATCTTTGATTCGGCAACTAGTGTGGAAGATGCACTCTTTTTGATTGGCCTCCTTCTTGGCTTGTACACTTAGAGCTCTCCTAGCAACAACTACAAAGTCTCGTTCCTCAGGCTCAAGTGTGTTTTGCTCATCTTCCTCCATAGTTGGTGTCTCATCCATGGCATCTTCCTCCTCGGATGTGATCTTTCCATCATCTTTAAGTATCATCACCTTCTTGTTAGGACAATCTCTCATGTAGTGCCCCTTGCCTCTACACTTTAAGCACTCAACGTCCCTTGCCTTAGGTACTTCTTTAGGTGATACTTTGGACATGTCTTGTTGAGGCCAAGACAAGCTTCCATTGGTAGCCTCCACTCTTGGCTTTCATACTTCTTTGCTTCATGTTCCTCTCCATGTGGAACTTCCTCTTTGAACCATCTTGGATGCCTTAGACCTCTTGATGATTCTTTCGACCTTAATGGCATGGTGAACCAAATCCTCCATGTTGACATGTGGCACCATTTCCACCTTGATGGAAATCTCATGGTTAAGTCCATTGATGAATCTAGCAATGGTGGCCTCCTTATCCTTAATGATATTGGCTCGGGTCAATGTCACCTCCAAGTCCTTGTGGAAATCCTCCACACTCCTTTGGCCTTGCACAAGCCTTTAAAGTTTGAGGTGTTGGTCTCGATAATAGTAACTTGGAGCAAACCTCTTTCTTATCATGGTTTTAAGGGCTCTGCATGTATTGATGAGTTCCTCCTCATTCCTTCTCCTAGAAGTGACAACCTAGTTCCAGCACACAAGAGCATAATCAGTGAACTCAATGGTAGCTAATTTAACCTTCTTTTCCTCAAAATATTGATGGCAATCAAACACCATCTCAATCTTTTGCTCCTACTCCCAATATGCATCCGGATCACTCATCCCTTGGAAAGGTGGAATGGTAAGCTTGATGGAATTAAGGTTGTAATCTTCTCTTGGCTCCCCCATCCTTGGAAGCCCATGATCATGCCAATGTCCTTCTTCCTCCTCAAGTTCTTCTTTCTTGGACCTCTCCTTGTTTGCAAGATAGGATTTGGCCTCCTTAGCAATCTCAAGTCAATGTCCTCAATCCTCCCCACAAGTTTATTAAGAGTTTCTTTAAGCTCTCTCATGGTTGGCTCATCATTGTGTTTTACTTCAATCCTCCTATCCTCCTGGCCCTCTATACTCCTAAAAACAAATATCCTCACAAACACTCACCTCACATGTTTCACTCAAAAGATGAGCACTCAAACACTCAATTTGTTAGTGAGATATTACTATTCAAAGAGTCCTCAAAAGTTCTAAGAAAACTATCCACAAAGTACACAAGGAAACTTGAATTCTTGAAAACAATTTTGACTCTAAAAGAGGTGCACTAAACAAGTTTTAAAGACTCTAGGGAGCTCTTGCAATTGATGATCACAATAACTACAAAGAAAAGATTTCTACCTCAAAACAAGGGGATAGGTTTTGTGGAGCAAAATTTCAACACTTTGTGTAAACTTATTTGCAAGCTCTTTTCTTTTATTTTCTTTGTTCTTGCTTTGTCTTTTCTTTTTTTTATTTTTTATTTTTGCTTGTTGTTTTCATGCTAAAACAACTTTCTCCTTGAAGTTCCTTCTACCAAAGACAAAAAGTTAGATTTCTTTTCGGCCAAGACAAGAAACTATGAAAACATGCACAATTTGAAACAATTTTTTGATACCAAACTTCCTAAACTTTGATCCTTCTTTATTTGGTGTTTTCTTGACTCTAGGATGCTAGAAACAATGAAAACAAGAAAGATTAATATGGCTGGACATGAAACAGAAAGATAAGAAACAAACAAGAATAAATGGATGAAAACCGAGAACACAAGGTAGCATTAGTTGACTTTTTTTTGTTGTTTTTGTGATTTTTGGTTTTGAAATAAGGACGGAACAAAGAACACAGACCTGAAACAAGAAGAAAAATGATTAAAATGGAGAATTAAAATATGAAATTTCTGGAAAAAATTGAAAGAAAAATGAAGATAAACCAAGTCACAAAGATATGTCCTTCAATGGAACTTGTGGCTCTGATACCAACTGATACGAACCCCAATGTATAAAGACCATGAAACATGCCCAAGATGTTTTTCAAGCTCCACAAGACATCAAAGAGATTGGATTTGAAGGCTCCCACCCCTAATCAACCTGTGACTAGAAATGAGAAGTATAAGAACACCAAGAACACAAGCAACTTGTGCACCAAGGCAGTTGCCAAGATCCAAAGAGAAATCTCTCCAAAGTAGCAATATTATTTCAGTTGAAAGCTATCTTTTAGAACTATAATATGTGCCTATTTATAGGCCTAAACAAAGGTAAAAGATAGGCAAAAGTTCGTAGCCCAAGTCACCTAGGAAACAAAGTTACAAAGGTCTCAAGGAAACCTAGTCAAACTAAGACTCCTAAACCCTTCTAACCTTGTTTAGTGTATGCAACATATACCACTTGTCCTAAGTGACCTGAATTAATTCCATAGCCTAAATAACGTACTAAATAATTTAATTAAATAGGGAATTAATGAAAATAAAGTGCAAATAAAAGATTAGACCCAAAAACCCCTAAATGGCCTTCTCGGGTGCATTTTGGCCTCTTTTAGGGTTTCCACTTGTATCTTTAGCTACAGGCTTCAATATTTGAGTTCCAATGGCATGAATCTTCCTTTTAGATGTTGGAAATAGGTCTTCTAAAGTTAGAGCTCAAAAATCTATCTTGTAGGCACAAAATGCATCAAGAAGACTCAAGAGGGCTCAAAAGGTGCACTTTGAGTGGTGTCCTTGGTGTACTCACTTTGTGACTTGTCTAAGCACTCTAGGACTGAGTACCAAGCATGTCCATTATCTCCATATGGTGTCTTGAAATTTCTATTAGCTCCTTGAGAAGTGCCATGTCCATTCTACATGAAGAAGCTTGAAACAAAGGCCTGTAGCGCACTAAAGGGCTCCTTGGCTTTCTTCCTTGTCATTAGTCCACTAGAAACTTTCAATGGGTCCTTGCCTTCCTTGATTGTTGATCATATCAATGCCTGAGAGAAAGTGGGGGTCCATATTTATGGACTTTGTAGTGGGAATGCCACTGACAAAAAAGAAACATAATGCCATTTGGGTAATTGTAGATAGATTGACCAAGGCAGCCCATTTTCTCCCAATGAATCTCACTGATTCTTTAGACAAACTTGCTCAACTCTATATAAAGGGGATAGTGAGACTTCATGGAATACCTGATGACATTGTGTCAGATAAGGATCCTAGGTTTGTTTCTAGGTTCTGGAAATCCCTACGTCAGGCATTAGGAACTAAACTCTGGAAGATATACTACGGTGTTGTGTCATTGAGTTTCAAGGAGAGTGGGATGTGCATCATCCATTAATAGAGTTCTCTTATAACAATGGTTACCTTTTAGTGATTGGAATGGCCCTATAAGAAGCCTTGTATGGCAGGAGGTGTATCACACTCCATTGCTAGCATCAGCCAAAAGATAGGTTGGAATTAGGACCAGACATTATTAAAGAGACCACTGAAATGATAAAAATGATTTAGGCAAGAATCAAGGTTGCTAATGATAGGGAGCAGTCATATGCAAACTTGAAAAGGAGAAGTGACCTGGAATTCCAGCAAGGGGACTAGGTGTGGCTTGAAGTATCTCTTATGAAAGAAGTGATAAGATTTGGAAAGCAAGGGAAATTGGCACCCAGATTATAGGGCCATACCAAGTGTTGACCAAAGTTGGAAATGTGGCCTACAAGTTAGACTTGCCACCTGAACTTGGTAATATACATGATGTGTTTCATGTCAGCTTGCTTAAGAAGTATGTTCCAAGTTCTAAACAAATAGTGATACCTACTAATGTACCTATAACCTCAAACCTTTCATATGAAGAGGTCCTAATTCAATTCCTAGCTAGAGACACTAGGAAATTGAGAAGCATGGGGATCTTTATGATTAAGGTTTAGTGCAGTAATCATACTCCAAAAGAGGCAACTTGGGAAGTAGAAATGGTGATTGCCAAAAGTTACCCTTGGTTGTTTGTAAAACTTGTGAAGAATTTGGAGGACCAAATTCTTTAAGGAGGTAGTAGTTGTTAGGACATATTTCAGTGCTTGGCGCATGCCAAAAATGCAAGAAAAAGGCATTAGAACAATGAAGGACTTAAGTGGAATTGAGGAAAGTTATGCATATGTGTAACCAATAACTATCGGGTTAAAAAATGCACAATTAAATGGCTTAAGTTACTAGTGGCGAGGAGCAAAGATAGAGAGCCAAATTGATCCTTCTTTTGGGGGCTAATAGTGATACAAAGATGTATGGGAGGGTTACAATGAGCCATGCAAATAATGGCTGCACTAGGGCTAGCATTACTCCATTTTTGGTGCCATTTGGCACTTTGAAATGCATGCTTCCACTAAAAATTAAGCCATGATTTTGGGTCAAAGGTCTTCCTTATTAAGCTTGACTGATTTCTTCATGTTCTTGGGTTGAAAACTTCAGGTTTAAGCCAAATCCTTGGTGATTAAAGCTCGAATTGAAGAATCAAGCTCAGCATTGGTGTTCAAGGCCTTAGGCAACTTTGTGATTGAATTTTCAGGAGGAGTCTTTGAGATTCAAGTTGGTCGAGAGTTTAAAAGTAAGAAATTGGTATGGATTCACGGTTAACTACTTGATTTTGGTATTGTTCCATGTTCAAGTGGTGTTTTGGCGTCTAAGTGATGCTAAATTGAGCTATATGATCTTAGAATGCTATATGGGGCATATATAGTACCTTCAGGTTATGTGTTATGTTGGCTAGCTAGTCAGTAATGGAAAGTACTTGGAGTTCACTATTGGAGGGCCATCCTATATTTGAACTTGGAGCTCTAGTGGAATGGATGGTTATATGGTGAGGCTTGATGGAACTTATGGCTATACTTGCTAGTTTGGCTTTGGCTGAGAAGGATATTGTGTTTATGGTGTGTGAGTTGTATGCTTGGTTGCTTGGTTGGGCTTGCTCACCTTTCACAGCTATAGTTAATATGTGTATATTCCATTGTATATGTCATTTTGGTGTTTTCTTGTCTTTCTTGCACGTAAAGCAATGCTAATGGGAAGTTAAGCCCTCGAGCTTAACTAAATAAGCTCCTAGAACTATAGTGATCCTTATTGAGTTCATGCCCATTACTGTATATGTTTCAGGAAAAGGTCTGGAGCCTCATTGAGCTTCATTAGTTGCTTGTGTTACCCACTCCGGGGTAGTCCAGTTAGGGTGAGAAAACTGTTCATTTAAACTCCAAGGATTGGTAATGTTCTGTAGGCCATCAGAACACTACCCTTAGTGTGCGTACCCAAGTGGCGCTCTTGGGAACTATGTAAACACATGCATATTGGTCCAACCATCACACATATATTCAAATTTCATGCACACCATGCCAGCTAAGAAGGAAAACACTAGCACAAGTCTTAGTTTTGGCTTCCACACATTAGGCAATCTTGTTAAGTTCTAGTGACCAGCTACAGCACCTGTAACTTCCACTAAAACACTGTATCATACTAGCCACATACCCCCTGTTTTATTTACTCCATTATCAAGTAGAGACTTAGATCAAACCAAGGAATTTTGTTTTACAACAATTGCCTACCTATGGACCAAGTTATGGATTTTTTAAGTTGGTTACAAAATTCTGACCAAATGAACAGTAACTTAGCCAAATTTGCAACGTCATATCTTTGGCTACATGGCTCCAAATTCAGAAATTCTAAATCCCAATTCAACCTCTAGATTTTCTCTAGGTTCAGTCAAAATTTCATACCAAGATTCATTCTAAACTGGGAGATATTCAACTTTAGGTACAGGGTCAAAATTCTGGTCACTTTATGACCATTTTGCCCATATAAAATTTCATAAGCGTGCAAACACTTCATTCACAAGGGAAAAACCCTCCAAGGCTATCCCATATATGTCCATTACACATAGGAATTATATTCCCTTTTTTTTTAACAATGTTATGCGGCCAAAACAGAATTTACAAGTAAGCAGCCTATCATTCACACTTAGGCAGCTTTGCACCACATCACATACATAGCCAAAACATTACTCAAATGTTCACATACGTGTCTCATTTTACATAAAATATATGTACATGCATACATGCACTACAATATGGTCTTAACTCAGCTAAATAAGCACCCTAGGTTACAGGAGGTCCTGAGACACAACGGATGCCAAAAACAGGATGCTGGATAGCTGCTGGACAACACAGTAAGTACCACCATTAAAAATACCAAATGTGCTCCTAAAATAACCAAAATTTCTAGATCACAACTAGACATATGGAGGTTCATGTACCTGAACTTTCAGATCAAAACTCAAACCACAAAGCTTAGTGATGCTCGGGCGCTTCATCGTTGGTAGTCATGGTGACTGATGGAGGGACTCCCGGAGAGGAAGAACGCCTGATGGCCATTTTGCCCAAGGGAGAGTACCTGAGATGCTCAGAAAAAGTGGGTTAGGAGGTGCCCAAGTTATTATTCCGGGGAGGAGCCTCCAACGCCCAAGTCAGTGGTGCTGAGAGAAGGCAGAGGAAATAGCACTGAGGGGTTCAGTGGACTCGCCTGACAGTGTTTTCTCAGAGTGAGGAGTCAGGATATTTGCCACCCCGCCAGCTAGATATTGTTTCCTGGTATTTATAGGAGTGCCTAGCCCGTTCAGATCTTGACACGTGTACGGTCAGATGTTCCTGAATTTCTGGGCGTAGGGGGCAAGTAGCCGGTGGCAGGCCCCTTGAGCCTTGAGCCGAGACGGGCCATGACGTGACTTTGATGGTGTTGGCGTGTCAGGGCACCGTTTAAGGCGACTTGTGATGTCTGTCGAGCAACATGTCAGAGGCTTCCTTAAATGCTCCTGCCGTACTCCCGAGGTCCCTGGGCGAGGTCGTCCTCTGGTACGGACGGTGCTTCTTCGGGAAACATGCCCTCAGTTCGGGGGTTCCCAGCTTCAAGGAGTTTCGCCTTCGGGGAGATCATGTTCGGCCCACGATAGCTGGTGCCTCTTTTCCGAAGGCGATCTGTTCACAACCTCGGGGGGGCTCGTAGTATCCTCAAGTTTCCTGGCATGCCGGGCTCGGAGCTCTTCGGCTATCTCCCGAGGTGTATGATCCCACCTTTTCTTGGGTAGCACCAGTTTCTTCTGGCCATTCTTGTGGCAGGGAGTTCGGCCAGATAGAGGCGATAGCCTTTGGCTATCACATGCCCCCCCTTTGGAAAGCCGAAGTGAAGACTTCGGTTTTGCATCTCTTTCCAAGGTTGTTCTGTGGGAGTCTATAGAGAGTAACACCTGTGTCGAAGGTACACCTCTTGCCAAAAGGTGTGGGCTGCTCGGCCTTGGCCTTTTTGTTTTTGTTTTTTGTTTTTTTTTTTTTGGTGTCTCCGAGGCAAAGCCTGTGCCGAAGATACACCTCTTGCCCGAAGGTACGGGCTTTTCGGCCATAGCCCATCTTCTGGTGTCTTCGAGGCAACCTGCTTCTTTGCTTTTGCAGGTCTGTGCAGCGTCGCGTCTGATGGCCAAGCGCGTCAGTCTGAGCGACGCGTCCCAGTTTTTTAGTGATGTCAGAAGACGTGTCTCCTATTTTGGTGCGATTGTTGACATGTGGCGCACTGTCATTTGAGGAGAGTCGCGTCGGTTGCAGAGATCGTGTCTTTTCAGGCACAGAGAGCAGTTATGGAACCGGTTCACCTTCAAAGGGCACTTATGATGACGTTTCGGTTATCCACCCTCGGCCTATAAATAGGCCATTCCATCGTAAGTCCCTTCTACTTTTGCTACTGCTCCTTTCTCTGCTTTCCTCTGTTTTTGCGCTTTCCCTTGTTTTCTGCGGCAGAGCTGTCTTAACAGAGCTTTTTTCCGGCAACCTTTCACGACGGCGACCTCAGATTTTGGCAAATCTTTTGGTGGGTTTTTGTTTTCCAGAGTGTTTTGATCCCTCTGTTCTTTCGATTTTTTTCCGGAAACTGTTTTCTTGCCTTTTCCGAACTCATTTTTTTGTCCAAAATGCCTATCCCTGAGAGCTGGCAGGCTCTTTTATCCCATCCTTGTTGCACTACCCCTAAAAAATTAGAGAGGTGGAAGAAGTTCTTTCTTCCTTCTTACGCCATTACCCGGCTGCCACGACCTGACCACTATGCTTTTTCAAACCATAGTACCGAGGTTACCGTTTTCCGAGCCCAGCTGAAGGCCGGACTTCGGTATCCTCCCCCGAAGATGGTTTGTGAGTTCTGCCAATTTCATGGCATTGCTGTGAATCAGCTTCCCCCGAACTCGTACTGCTATTTTAACGCCTTCCTCTGTATGTGTGGCGTCTTCGGGATAAAACCCCATTTTATAATATTCATGCAGTACTACAAGCTCTTCGTGGTCCCAAAGGGTGGCTTCTACTTTATGGTACCTCGGGGATCCGGGAGCAAAAAATTCATGTTCACCTTCGCCACCAAGGACAGCTAGCGGGGGTGGCAACAGAAATTCTTCTTCCTGAAGATGGAGGAGGCCTGGTCGTATGTTCCGACCAAATGGGCTCAGGGAAAGCTAGATGTGGACGTCGTTGATCCGACGTTGTTGTTGACTCCAGAGTTGGCTTCCACTTTCGCGGACTTCGACGGCCGCATCCGCGCCGTCTCTGACTGGGCTCCCGAGGTCGCTCCGCGCTCTCTGTACCCCTTCCCTATCAACTGGAGGTTGATGACCGAAGAGGTCCTCCGGGAGTTAAAGGTGGTTAAAGAGCACGAGACCGACCTCGAGATGCCAGCTCCTGCCATCGCCGGGAAGGATTCCTGGTTGGTGCAGCTCCTTCGGGAGGAAATCTCTTTCAAAACGGTTGTCAAAAGTGAGTTATCTTCTACTCCCTTATTGTTTTTCCCTCGGACTTACGCTGATGTCTTTTTTCTTTTTCAGAGATAGGCGACGGGACTGCTGCATTTTACAAGTCCCTTTTCTCCGGCCAGGTGGAGAAGGGCGATCAGACAAAGAAGGCGGCTTCCCGAAGGCAGAAATCTACTGGCGCTGGGCCTTTGGCGAAACTGGCAAAGAATACTGCCCAGGTTCCTCTGGAGGAAATTTTTGAGGAGGCTGATGAGAAGCCTAGGGCAGCCGAGATTCCGCCGACCGAGGCTTCTGCCGAGGTCCCTGCCGCTGCCGAGGTTCCTTCCGCCGACGTCCCTCCCCAGAGCCCTTCAGCTCCGAAGGCCTTTCTGGAGGCCATGGTGGAGGGTCCTTCTGCCGAGGAGCAGCATAGGAGGAAAGGAAAGGGGATTCCGACCGAGGAGCCTCAGGACTCCGAGGACGTCATGGTCGAACTGCCGCTAGGTTTGTTGTTTTCAGAACAAGCATGGCTCCTTTTTTCTGAAATTTCCTTTGTCTCTGACCTGCTTCTCTTTTTTGCCATGCAGGGGAGTTGCTTACTCTGAACTGGGCGGCCGAAGACGCGAAGACGCGGGCCCTTCGCGATGCCAAATTCCCGCAAGGGAAGATACCCAAAGAGCCTTTCTGGACATTCACGGAGGACATGAACTTGTACTCCGAGGACTGCCCTGAAATGGCGAAGCAGATTTTGAAGGGGGTGCTTACAGAGGCCTCCTTCAAGGCTATTGCGGCAGCCCATCCGGGCGATGACACCCTCGTCGCGAAAGTCACCGAGCATGCTGCTCAGGTATGCTCTTCACACCTTTTTCCCTTCAATTTTTCCTAAGTGCTTGGCTCTTACTGACCTTGCGTTCATTCTTTCGCAGCTGCTGGGGTACGCCGGCTTTCTCTGAGTTCGGGTGGCCAGGCAGACGGTGTTCCGAGCTTCAGCCTTAGAAGCCTTAGAGAAAGCGAAGATCACGCGCTCGGAATTGGCCGCCAAGAACCAGCAGCTGGCAGATGCTGCGAAGAAAGAAGTTGCTGCCCTTCGGGAGGAGTTCCAGAAGGAGAAGGAAGACCTTGAGAAGAACTCCTCTCTGAAGATTGCTGACCTCGGCGATCAGGTGAAAGGGATGCTTGCTGCCAACCAAGACCTTCTCAAAGATAAGTCAGATTCTGACAATCTCATTCGGTCGTTGGTGAGTGAGAAAAAGGCTCTTGAAGCCGAGGTCCAGTCTTTGAAGAAGGAGCCTGATGCGAAGAAGAGGGTGAAGGAGCTGAAGAAGGAGGTTGCAGACTTGAAGGACGAGCTCGAGGACCTTGAGGTTGAGAAGGACAAATCCGACCAAATGACCAAGGTCGCCTTTCAGGATGGATTCTTCCTTGCTCGGCACCAAGTCCTTGAGAGGTTCCCAGGTCTGGACCTCTCTTTTTTGGAAGCTCTAAACATTCCCGAGGGGGCCTCGGTGGTCCTGGTCAAAAATCGAGCACCTGAACCTGCCTTCCGTACTTAGGCTCCCGAGACGTCGAGACGCTGGTGGCTCCCGGGACGCCGAGAACCCTTAGGCTGTTTTAGGGGCCTTTTCCTTTTTTCCTCTTCGTTTTTTATGCTCCTTCTTCGGGCACTTCTTCTTTGTAAGCCTGATCATTCCCAATGAACATATTTTTTGGCTAAGTCTTTTTTGCAAGATTTTGCATTTTCATTGTCCCGAACAAGTTCGCTCAAGAGACTTCGGGAAACCTGCAATCACAAAAATTTATTCTCCGCTTTTTGCGACGAGTACTTTCACGAGATTTTTTGCATTTTTCCAAGTGTGATGGCTCAAGGGACTTCGGAAAATCACATCTGTGCTTTTTCATGGCGAGTACTTTCGCAAGATTTTTGTTTTCCATTTTCCTGAGCGTGATGGCTCAAGGGACTTCAGAAAATCACATCTGCGCTTTGTCATGGCGAACACCTTCGTGGAATTCTGTCTTGCACCATTTTGTACACTTAAGAATTTTTTCTCAAGGACATTCTGTACTTAGGATATTTTTTGCATAACACAATCCTTCCGCTCCATCTTAAGCGTAAAATTTCTTCAGGGCATCTGAGTGCGAAGCGTTTTTCAATTCTACGCCTTCGGTGTTGCCAAGTTTGTACACGCCTTTTTGTACTTCGGCAAGAACCAGATAAGGTCCTTCCCAGTTCGCGCGAAGTACCCCGTGAGATGGCTTTCGGGGTGCAAAGTCAGCCTTTCGGAGAATGAGGTCCCCTTTCTTGATTTCTTTTGGCCTGGCTCGTAAATTTATAGTCGCCGCCACTCTTTGCTGGAAAGCTTTTCTTCTCAGCTCAGCTATTTCTCTGTGTTCGTCGACGAGGTCGAGCTTCATTCTCAGGCCGAGGTCGTTTCCACCTTCATCAAATACTTGCACCCGTACTGATGGTCTAACTATCTCGATAGGGATGATGGCCTCCGTTCCGAAGACGAGTGAGAAGGGAGTCTCCCCTGTGGCTCTTCGGGGCGTCGTTCGGTAACTCCATAATACGCTTTGGAGTTCTCCTGGCCATTTCCCTTTTGCTTCCCCCAGTCTCTTTTTCAGGCCATCTTTTGCGGTCCTGTTAGATACCTCCACCTGCCCGTTGCTTTGAGGGTGAGCTACTGGGGTGAAGTGCATCTTTATTCCGAGGTCGCTGGTAAATTCCTGGAATCCTTTGTCTATAAATTGGGATCCATTATCAGCCACTAGTACTCTCGGTATGCCAAATCTGCATACGATGTTCTTCCATACAAACTTCTGCACTTCTTTTGCCGAGATAGTTGCTAGCGGTTCTGCCTCGACCCATTTGGAGAAATAGTCTACTGCTACCACGCAGAATTTCACGCCTCCGGGCGCTGAGGGGAGTGGCCCAATAAGGTCTATACCCCAGACTGCGAAGGGCCAGGGATAGTCAGCCGAAGTTACCATTTCCGAGGGTGCCCTCTGGATGTTTGCGTGTTTCTGGCAACTACCGCATTTCAAGACGAACTGCTTTGCGTCCTTTCTCAGGGTAGGCTAGAAGTATCCGTGGCAAATTATCACTGCTGCCAGGGCATCGGTTCCAATGTGTGAACCACACATGCCTTCGTGGACTTCTTCAAGGATCATTTCAGTATCTTCTTCGTTCACACATCTTTGCAGCGGATTCGCATATCCCTGTCAGTATAGTTCTTCACCGATTAGGAAGAAACGGCCGGAGCGCCTTCACAGTTTTGTAACGTCACCAGGGTCTTCGGGGAGCACATTTTCCGCGAGGTACCTTTTTATTGGATCCCTCCAGCCTTTTCCCGAGGTCGCTATGCTCAGTACTGAGATGCTTGGATGGTCTAGCACCTCGGTGTAGGTTTTTGACTTCGCCAAGCAGTCTGCCTCGGTGTTTTTCCGTCGAGGTACATTTTCGATCCGTACGGCGTCAAACTCTTGAATGAGTTTTGCTACCAGCTCGTGGTATTTTGCCAAGGTTGGGTCCTTCGCCCCATAGTCTCCTGCCGTCTGCCGAACTACTAGCTGGGAATCGCTGTGAGCCTTTAAGTTTCTCACGCCAATTTTTCTGGCCAGTCATAATCCCGCCATGAGGGCCTCATACTCAGCCACATTGTTAGTGACGTTGAACCTAAACTTGATAGCCTTCATTACCTCTAGACCTTCGGGGCCTCTGATAATTACCCCAGCTCCCTAGTGCTCGGACCCCGAGGCTCCGTCAACATGTAAGGTCCATTCTGGCTCACCTTCGTTCAGATCCGGTTGACTGTCCTCAGTGGTGGGTATTTCGGCAATGAAT
Source organism: Aquilaria yunnanensis (assembly GCA_039654915.1). Classification (NCBI taxonomy): domain Eukaryota; kingdom Viridiplantae; phylum Streptophyta; class Magnoliopsida; order Malvales; family Thymelaeaceae; genus Aquilaria; species Aquilaria yunnanensis. Next base: position 69,701,287 of record CM077594.1, read on the forward strand.
TCTGCCAGTGCTTGAGCTTTTATGGCCTTCCGAGGTTCGTAGGTGATATCGTGCTCGCCAAGCTCTATACACCACTTGGAGAGCCTTCCCAAATGATCCACTTTCATCATAACGTCTCGTAGTGGCAGGCTACTTCGGACGATGATGGGGTAAGCCTCAAAGTATGGTCGCAGCCTTCTCCCTGCAAGCACCAAGGCGTATATAGCTTTTTGCAGCAGAGGGTACCTGACTTCGGTGCCATGCAGGGATTTGCTTACATAGTAGACCGGCCATTGTTTTGGCCCTTTTTCTTTCACGAGGACCGAGCTCACAGCTTTTTCCGTGACGGCGAGGTATAATACGAGGGGCTCTCCCTCGCAAGGTTGTCGTAGAGTCGGCAGGCTGGCCAGGTATATTTTGAGTTCTTCCCACGCTTTTTGGCAGTCTTGATCCCAAGGGTGATCATCCTTTCCGAGGTTGCCTTCCTTTTTTGCTGCCTTAGTGAGGACTTTGAAGAAAGGCCGACACCTATCTCCGTACCTGGAAATGAACCTGCTAAGAGAGGTTCTTCTTCTGGTGAGTCTCTGCACATCTTTTACTGTGGTAGGAGTTCGGAACTCGAGCAGAGCCTTAATTTTTTTGGGGTTAGCATCGATGCCTCTTTTGGATACCATGTACCCAAGGAACTTTCCCGAGGTCACCCCGAACATGCATTTTTCAGGATTGAGATGAATCCCGAAGGCTCTGAGCTTTTGGAAGGTTTCCTCTAGATCTACAACGTGGTTGCGAGGGAGCTTGCTTTTGACTATCATATCGTGAACATACACCTCCATGTTTCTCCCCATTTGGTCCTTAAAGACCTTGTTCATCAACCTTTGGTAGGTGGCTCCTGCATTTTTAAGCCCGAAGGGCAACTTGACGTAGCAGTACGTTCCTCCCTCGGTGATGAAGCCGGTTTTTTCTTCATCTTCGGGGTCCATCCTTATTTGATGGTAGCCGCTGAAGGCGTCTAGGAAACTCAGGAGCCCGTATTCGGCAGTTGAGTCTACCAGTTGGTCTATTGGCGGAAGAGGGTATGAGTCTTTCGGGCAAGCATCGTTCAAATTTCTGAAGTCGATGCACATCCAAAGTTTGCTGCTGCCTTCTTTTGTGGCAATCACCACGTTGCTTAACCATTCGGGGTAACTCACCTCCCTGATGACTTCAGCGTCTAACAGGTGCTGGACTTCGGTTTTCACAAAGTTACTCTTATGTGCCGAGATGCTTCGCTTCTTTTGCCGAACAGGCTTTGCTTCCGGGCTTACTTTGAGGCTATGCTGTACTATGCCAGGGTGCACCCCTGGCATGTCTTTCGGCGAGTAGGCAAAGAGATCTTTATTTCCCAGTAGAAAAGATACAAGGTTTTTCTTGTCACCTTCGGGCAAGCTCTTCCCTATTCGGGTAGATTGTCCTGGGACAAGTTCCACTGTTTCCGTTTCCGCTCTCGTGGGATCTCCTTCTTTGTCCGTCTCTGGTGCCTTTGCCTCCATTGTTTGTGCGAGGTTATTTGCCAGAGCTTTTCGTGCTTTTACAAACACCTTCCTTACCTTGGCTTGATCTATGAAGACCTCTGCATCCCCATCCTTCGTGGCGAATGTGATAGTCAAGTACTTCACGGCAGGGCGAATATGCAGGTTTCCCTGTGTCTGCCTTCCAAGGATGGCGTTGTACAAAGAAGGAACGTCCATGATGATAAATCTCGCCCTTGTGGATGCGTACAACTCAGCTGTTCCGTCGACCGAAGTTCCTTTGATCATCAGGGGGAGGTCAATCCATCCGCGGACAGGTAGTTCGGACGGTCCAACCCCGAAGGTGGGCGAGGTGACAGGCTTGAGCTCGTTGCTGGAGATGTCCAAATTCGACAGTAAATGCGAGAATAGGACGTCAGTATTTGATCCATCATCAAGCAACACTCTTTTGACGTCCCAGTTCCCTATCCTTGCCATGATTAGCAGCGGATCGTCATGGGGGAAGATGACGGTGGATCCATCCTTGCGAGCCAGTTTCTTTGCCAGACTCTGATATTCCATGACCGCAATCTCTCTGGCCTTCCGCTTCCTTTCCAAGGATGGGAGCCCCGTGGTGATGGTTTGTATCACCCCTACAGGAGGAGGAGGACGCTTTTTCAGACTTCTGTTTCTCCGTCTGTCGGAGTCGTAGTCCTCGTCTTCGGCCCTTTCTTCCTCATCTTTTCTTCCTTTTGGGGAAGGCATCCGCAGATATTTCCGAAGTTGGCTGAGTTTTATCAGTGACTCAATATACTTCTTCAGTTGGAAGCAGTCTTCGGTGTCGTGGCCGTGGTCGCGATGAAACTGGCAGAACTTCTTGACGTTTTTCTTGTTATCAGCGGTCATGGCCCTTGGCCACCGAATCTGCGTCCCCTGCCTTTCCAGTGCCATAAGGATGTTTGTCCGTGTAGTGCTCAGAGGTGTGAAGCTTTGAAGTTTGCTTCCCCGCATCCTCCGAGGTCAGCTTGCATGTTCAGTTGGATGCCGGGCTTGCTGATTAGACCCTTTGGCGCGGTTGTGACCGGACTTCGGCCCAGCCATTCTCAGCTCCTCGGCAGTCATGTGCTGTTCGTCCCTTCGGTAAAATTCTCCGAGGGTGTCCGGGGGGTCTTTTGAGAACTCATAAAACAGCTGTGAGTCTTGCCGAAGGCCCCGTGTCATCGCGAGGATGCGTATTTCGGGCCGGAAGTCCGGGACACTTAGAGCTTCCCTGTTGAATCTTTCGACGTAGTCTTGGATGGTTTCTCCGTTTCTCTGCTCTATGTCGAACATCTGAACAGGCATCTTTGCCGTTGGCCGGCTTCCAATAAATTGTTGCGCGAAGGCCGTAGACAACTGCTGGAACTCAGTGATGGCTCCTGGGGGCAATGAGTTGTACCACGCAGTTGCTGGTCCCGTGAGGGTGACCTCGAAGCATTTACACATGGTAGCATCATCAGCACCATGCATTATCATGCTGCGTCTGTACTTGGTCAGATGGGCCTGGGGATCAGTGCAGCCATCATAAATCTCCAGCCGAGGTACCCTGAAGTCGCCTGGCATGGCTGCCTCGGCCACGGCCCGGGTGAACGGGGACCCATCTTCGCAGAAGGCTCCCGTGAGCTTGTCCCAGACGGGTTTGCGAGCTACTTGTTTTTCCACCCTGCCTAGCCGTGCTAGTATCCTTTCCATGAGAACTGTGGCGCTAGGCTCTTCCTCTGGGAAGGGAGATCGTCGGGGCCTCTTCGGGGAGCGAGTTTGGCGCTGAGGGGATAGGGACCTCACCTCTGGCGACGAACTCCTTCGCTGCGAGACTTTCAGTTGCTTGGGCCCTGTTTGTCCCACAGGCCGTTTCCCGAGGGGTATATTCTCCATGGATGACTCTTCTCGCGGGTCTCCGCTTCCCGAACTGCGATGAGTCGACCTCAGACTTTTCTCCCGAGGGCGTGCAGGTGAGGGAGGTCTTTGGGCCTGTGTCTGCTGTGACCATCTTTGGTAGATCTACTGTGTCATTTCGGCCACAACCGAACGCTGAAACTCCCTCATAAAGCTCATAGTGATTACTAGAGGGCGGTCTTCCTCAGACGCAGAAGTTCCTGGGAGTGTTTGCTCAGCAGCCGGTTGTGTCTTAGGCGCGGACGGAGACCTCGAGAGTCCCTCGTCCTTAGAACGCCGAGTTTCAACGATGGCAATTTCAGAGCGGTTTCCCACAGACGGCGCCAAATGATGCCCGGGGACTTCATCGTTGGTAGTCATGGTGACTGATGGAGGGACTCCCGGAGAGGAAGAATGCCTGATGGCCATTTTGCCCAAGGGAGAGTACCTGAGATGCTCAGAAAAAGTGGGTTAGGAGGTCCCCGGGGTGTTATTCCAGGGAGGAACCTCCGACGCCCAAGTTAGTGGTGCTGAGAGAAGGCAGAGGAAATAGCACTGAGGGGTTCAGTGGACTCGCCTGGCAGTGTTTTCTCAGAGTGAGGAGTCAGGATATTTGCCACCCCGCAGCCAGATATTGTTTCCTGGTATTTATAGGAGTGCCTAGCCCGTTCAGATCTTGACACGTGTACGGTCAGATGTTCCTGAATTTCTGGGCGTAGGGGGCAAGTAGCTGGTGGCAGGCCCCTTGAGCCTTGAGCCGAGACGGGCCATGATGTGACTTTGATGGCATCGGCGTGTCAGGGCACCGTTTGAGGTGACTTGTGATGTCTGTCGAGCAACATGTCAGAGGCTTCCTTAAATGCTCCTGCCGTACTCCCGAGGTCCCTGGGCGAGGTCATCCTCTGGTACGGACGGTGCCTCTTGGGGAAACATACCCTCAGTTCGGGGCTTCCCAGCTTCAAGGAGTTCCGCCTTCGGGGAGATCATGTTCGGCCCGCGATAGCTGGTGCCTCTTTTCCGAAGGCGATCTGTTCACAACCTCGCGGGGGCTAGTAGTATCCTCAAGTTTCCTAGCATGCCGGGCTCGGAGCTCTTCGGTTATCTCCCGAGGTGTATGATCCCACCTTTTCTCGGGTAGCGCCAGTTTCTTCTGGCCATTCTTGTGGCAGGGAGTTCGGCCAGATAGAGGTGATAGCCTTTGGCTATCACTTAGTTTGAAGGTGATCTTTCAGCTGGACCTGAAATGACAGAATTGAGGGGAGTAAGTTTCATTGAGAAACTTAGTAAGGCTAACACTTGGTTTCTTAAAGTAATGTGATCCTCATTAAAACCTGCATCCAAAGACACTAAAAAAAAAAACCACAGTGCATATACACAAGATATAGCAACCAAATGCAGCAGCCATTCACAACAAACAAACACATGAAATGTGGCAGCAACATATACCATAGGTTAGTCCATAAAACACCTAATAAACATAACCAAATCACAATGGAAGCCCTCCTCAAGCTAATGCTTGGTCTTAGGAGGATTATAAAAGTAGTTAGTACTAGCTTTGGGCTCTAGAAACCATCACTTTACTACCATCATTGTGCACTTCACACATCACAAAACCTTCAATAAGTGCAGTTCCCTCACTAAGCTCGGTTCATCAAGCTCATGGCTCTCTTCCAAGCTTAGCGCTAGCTCCATGGACACTTGAATGTTATAGTAAGCAATCCATGAGAGCAAGAGATCCCTTACCATAGTGGGTAGGCCAAAAATCAAGCTTGATCCTTGAAGCATCCAAGCAATAGCTCTAGTTTGCTTCCAATTGCTTCCTTTTGCCTTCAATTTCAATCAATTACAAGTTTGAAGGTGTGGTGATTATGGAGGAAGTATGGCTGTGTTCTTGGGCTGGGGAAGTACGAAAATGAGAGAGGGTTAAGTGATTTGGCCACTTAAATGGCCTTAAATGAGCTTAAGGGCACAAAACACACTTAACAAGCTTAACCGTGCTTTACGTCATTTTCCTTCTCACTAATTATGCTTTCTTCGTCATAAACTCATTGGTACACATGTGCCCAACATTTTTGACTAATTATGAAGTCTTGGCTGCCTCCCCCATGGTGGGATAACCCCACAATTCCACCCTTAGACTTAAGTCAAAAGTTTGAACACCTTAAGGTTTACACTAGGACATTTAGGTCCTTATTGCCTTTAGTGTTTCCTTTGTCCAAACTTGTCTTCCATGAGTAATTTGGTCCTCCAATAGCACTTTCATACCATTTATATCCTTCCCATAACTCTCCAAGTCTCTTTCTTGAGAGTTTTGCAATTAAGTACCCGAATTTCCAAAACCTTACAAAAAAGTCCGTAGGTTGCTTGACAAATAAGGAATCTTTTATGCTTTTCTTGGGGACCAAGTTACCAACTTGGAACACTTTTAAGAAGGTGTTGATCATGCGTTTTACCCCTCACACTTCAATCACTATGGTGAGAATTACACAATATAATGGTTTTTAGCGATTATGACACATTTGTAATTCTCCCATTTTGTGAGGTGGTAACAGCTTGTGTGATAAGTTATTGCTCAGTTTTGCCAAGGTATTGACTAGACCAAATGCTTGGGTCTATAAGTACATAGTGTAAGTCTTATGGCTAATGCACAAACTCATGTGTTTGAGTTTTGTAGGATTGTGTAGAGTTGTGGGAAAAGTCTAGGACTATGAATGTGTGTTTACGGGCATTAGTGTTGTGGATGGCTTTACTGATCATGGGTGTAGTTGTAGGGCTTTTCCTACAAGCCATTATCTTATACTATACCTAACACGACCCCTCATGGGCCTGCCTAGGAAGCCCATGGGAACTTGTCCCACGCTAGTCGCAATTGGGTAACTGATTATGTGTGCACTAGTTAAATCCTTCATGCTTCTAGTTGTTTAATCGTATTATGCAATCATGCATGGATTTATGTTTGGACTTAATCAATAAAACAAAGAAACTATACTTAAAATATTGTCATGGCATAATTTAATAAAACAGTATTAAAACTGTCAAAGCATTCAAAGCAATTAAGTGGAATTAACTACACATAATCAATTGTGTGCAAGCATCCAAACAAGAGAAGAGTATGCTCGCACCCAAGAGCTGTTAGTGTTGTGCCCAAAAGTCAATCATGAGATGATTGTATTTTTTGCACATTGAGTTATGATATTTTATTAAGGCATTAATCCTACAATTATGTTTGTTGTTTTGTTTCTGCATAACGTAATAAACATAATTGTAACCCTAGAATAATGATATTCTCAAATGTTCCTAGTCCAGTATTATTGTTGTTAGGACCACCATTCAGTACTTGGCTAAGGCCAAGAAAAATAAGAAACATACAATTAAATACAAGAGGGACTCAATTGAACATAGTAATAGTGATGTGAACGCAAGACTACAAAACTATGTGCCTTAAGTGCACTTAAATGGAAGACTATGTTGAGTTTGGCAAAAAATAAAGTTGGAGGACTGCATTGCACACTTAAACTAGTGGTGCAAGTGAGCCACAAAAAAGGAATGGACAATTTCAGCCATGCATTTTTGTTGAAGGACTAGTGTGGAGTTAGGCCATTTTTATGGACTTTTGGTCCATGGCCGGTCATGAAACAATGGGGTTTTGGCTACTGGAGGCCTTATTATAATGGGATTCTTGGAGGAAGATATTAATTGTTGAAGGGGAAAGAATTGTTTAATGAGATGGTGGAGGGAAGTTGATTTGTTCATTGGGTTTATGTGGGAATGTTGGCCGGCCATCAAACACCTTGAAATTCCTTGGATTTGTCATTTCTTACACTTGCATGTCTTGGAGAATTCTTGGCCGAAATACCTTGTTCTTCGTTGTTCATCATTGTTCTTCGCTTGTTGTTGAGTGTTCTTGGCCAAAAATTGTTTATTCTTGATAGTTTATGTGAGTTCATGGCCAAAAACTTGGAGATGGCTCGTTGTTCATGAAGATTGGAGCTTGTTCTTGAAGAATCCAAGCTAGACGGAAATTGTTCTCGCCATGTTCATGAAGTGTTCCTGGAGTTCTTAAAGTTGCATGGTGTTCTTGAAGGGTCAAGGCAAAACCGTGACATTCAAGCTTGTTCTTGAGGTAAAGATTCATAATTCACTTTGATAGCCAAAAGGCTATCGCCTCTATCTGACCCGAACTCGGAGCGTCAGGAAACGCGAGGATACTATCAGCCCCCCCGAGGTACTAAAACAGATCGCCTTCGGAGATGGAGAATCAGCTATTGCAAGCCGAAGAGGATCTCCCCGAAGGCGGAACCCTGAATCAGGGAACTCCTCAAACTACGGGCACATTTCCGGAAGGGGCACCGTCCGCGTCAGAGGATGACCTCATCCAGGGACTTCGGGAGTACGGTATGAGCATTTAAGGAGCCTCTGACACGCCACCCACAGACGCTACATGTCACCTTAAACGGCGATTTGACACGCCGACGCCGTCCAGGTCTTGTCACGACCTGTCTCGGTTCAAGGCTCAAGGAGCCTGCCACCGGCTACTCGCCCCCTATGCCCAGAAACTCAGAGAACATCCGACCGAACATGTGTCGCCATCTGAACGGGCTGGGCTATTCTATAAATACCAGGGTACAAACCCTGGCAAACGATTGGACTCCTCCTCCTCAAGAAAATACAGGCAAGCCCACTAAAAACTCTAGTGCTTCCCCCTTACCTTCTCAGGAAACTGAATTGGGCGTCGGAGGCTCCTCCTCGGAAAAGCACCCTGGGGACCTCCTAACCCTCTTCTCTGAGCTTTTCAGGCACATTCCCCTGGGAAACCTCAACTCCAGACGCTCTTCCTTACAGGAAGTCCTCCCGGAAGTCACCATGCCTTCCAGTCAAGATGTCTCAGGGCATCATTTGGCGCCGTCTGTGGGAATGCATCCTCGGGTCACCGTCGTTGAGACTCGGCATTCTAAGGACAAGGGACTCCCGAGGTCCCCATCCGCACCCGAAGTCCAACCGGCCACTGAGCAAGCCCCCCGAGGGACTTCCACGCTTGAGGAAGAGCGCCCTTTGGTCATAACCATGAGCTTTCTGCGCGACTTTCAACATTCTGTTGTGGCTGAATTGACACAACAGATAGACCGAAGGTGGCCGCAACAAGCTCAAGCCCAAAGGCCTCATTCGCCAACACACCCTTGGGAAAAAAGCCCCAAACCAACCCATCGTAGTTCGGGAGGCGGAGACCCACGAGAGGAGTCTTCAATAGAAAACATGCCCCTTGGGGCACGGCTCATGGGACAAACGGGGTCAAGACGACCGAAAATCACACACAGGAGGAGCCAGTCACCTGAGGTGAGGTCCCCATCCCCTCAGCGCCGAACTCACTCTTCGAAGAGGCACCGACAATCTCTTCTGCCAGGAGAAGAACCTAGCGCCACGAGCCTTATGGAGAAGATATTGGCGAGGTTGGACAGAGTGGAGAAACAGGTGGCCCGCAAACCCGTCTAGGCTAGGCTCTCTGGAACCTTTTGTGGGGATGAGTCCCCGTTCACCCAAGATGTAGTTGAGGCAGCCATGCCAGGTGATTTCAGAGTACCTTGGCTTGAAACTTATGATGGCCGTACTGATCCACAGGCCCATCTGACCAAGTACAGACGCAGCATGATGATGCACGGTGCCGACGACGCTACCTTGTGCAAATGTTTCGAGGTCACTCTCACCGGGCCAGCAACAGCCTGGTATAATTCATTGGCCCCAAGAACCATCACGGAGTTCCAGGAGTTATCCACAGCCTTCACGGAGCAGTTTATCGGAAGTCGGCCAACGGCGAAGATGCCGGTTCAGATGTTCGACATAGTGCAAAGAATGGGAGAGACCATCCGCGACTATGTCGAGAGATTCAACAGAGAGGCCTTGAGTGTCCCAGACTTTCGGCCTGAAGTACGCATCCTCGCGATGACATGGGGCCTTCGGAGGGACTCACAGCTGTTTTATGAATTCTCGAAGGACCCGCCGGACACGCTCGGTCAATTTTACCGAAGGGCCGAACAGCACATGACAGCCGAAGAACTGAGAATGGGTGGACCGAAGTCCGATCACACTCGGGCCGAAGAGTCCAGCCAGCAAACCCGGTGTTACCCACTCCGGGGTAGTCCAGTTGTGGTGCCAAAACTGTGCATTTAGACTCCCAGGATTGGTAATGTTCTGTAGGCCATCAGAACACTACCCTTAGTGTGCATACCCAAGTGGCCCTCTTGGGCACTATGTAAATACTTGCATATTGGTCCAAGCATCACACACATATTCACATTGCGTGCACACCATGGCAGCAAAGAAGGAAAACACTAGCACAAGTCTTAGTTTTGGCTTCCACACATTAGGCAATCTTGTTAAGTTCTAGTGGCCAGCTACTGCACCTGTAACTTCCACTAATAAACTGTATCATTCTAGCCTCATAACCCCATGTTTTATTTGCTCCATTATTAATTTGAGACTTAGAGCAAACTAAGGAATTTTTTTTTTACATCAATAGTCCACCCATGGACCAAGTTATGGATTTTTGAACTTGGTTACGAAATTCTGACCAAATGAACAGTAACTCAGCCAACTTTGCAACATCATATCTTTGGCTACAGGGCTCTGAATCCAGAAATTATAAATCCCAGTTAACCCTCTAGATTTCCTCTAGGTGTGGTCAAAATTTCATACCAATATTCATTCTACACAGGGAGATATTAAACTTTATGTCCAGAGTCGAAATTCTGGCAACTTTTGGACCATTTTGCCCATACAAAATTTCATAGGTATGTAAATTGACAAGGGGAAATCCCTCCAAGGCTATCCCATATATTTCCATTACACATAGGAAATAAATTCCCTTGCATTTAACAACTTTATGTGGCCAAAACAGAATTTACAAGTAAGCAGCCCATTATTCACACTTAGGCAGCTTTGCGCCACATCACTTACATAGCCAAAACATTACTCAAATGTTCACATACTTGTCTCATTTTGCATACACTACATGTACATGCATACATGCACTAAAATATGTTCTTAACTCAGCTAAATACGCACCCTAGGTTACAGGATGTCCTGAGACACAATGGACTCCAAAAACAGGATGCTGGACAGCTACTGCACAACACAGTAAGTACCACCATTAAAATTACTAAATGTGCTCCTAAAATCACCAAAAATTCCAGATCATAACTAGACACATGGAAGTTCATGTACCTGAAATTTCAGATCAGAACTCAAAGCACAAAGGTTAGTTTGAAAGTGATCATTCTGCTGGACCTGAAATGACAGAATTGAGGGGAGTAAGTTTCATTGAGAAATTAGTAAGGGTAGCACTTGGTTTCTTAAGGTAATGTGATCCTCATTAAAACCTGCATCCAAAGAAACTAAAACAAAAAAACCACAATGCATATATACAAGATATAGCAACCAAATGCAGCAGCCATTCACAACAAACAAACAAATGAAATGCAGCAACAACAATAACCATAGGTTAGTCCGTAAAACATGCAATAAACTTAAATAAATCACTATGGCAGCCCTCCTCAAGCTAATGTTTGGCCTTAGGAGAATTTTAACAGTAGTTAGTACTAACTTTGGGCTCTAAAAACCCTTCTTTCTTACTGCCATCTTTAGCATGGTAACACTAAGGCCGAAACCTTGCCATGCTTCTTTTCCATTAACCCATACTTGGTTCCTAGAGCTTTTTGCTCTCTTCCAAGCATGGTCTTAGCTTCATGGATGTTTGGAAATACAGTAAACAATCCAGGAAACTTTAGAAAACTCTTATTTCGCTGCCATCTTTGTACACTTGACAGTAGGTCACAAAACCTTCAATAAGTGCACTCCCCTCACTAAGCTTGGTTCATCAAGCTCATGGCTCTCTTCCAAGCTTAGCCCTTGCTCCATGGTTACTTGAAAATTACAGAAAACAGTCCATGAGAGCAAGAGAACCCTTACCTTGAGTGTATGCTGAAATTGGAGCTTGATCCTAGGTGCACCCAAGTTTTAGCACCACATAGCTTCCAATTGCCCTTTCTTGATTTCTTTTGTCTTCAATTTTAATCTTGGAGGTATGGTGGGTATGGGACAAGTGTGGGGGTGGAGAAGCTACATTTTTTCTGCTGGAAGAAACCAAATGTGGGAGATAAAGACAAAGATAACCACTTATAAAGACTTTAGTGCACAAAACACACTTAATAGCCTTAGTTAAGCTTTATGTCATTTTCCTTGCTACAGGACCATGGTTTCTTAGTCTTCATTTCTTGGCCCACATTTGACTTTCTTGCCATGCTTTGGCCAGCCATCCCTTGAGTAGGATAAGTGATTTGGCCACTTGAATGGCCTTAAATGAGCTTAAGGGCACAAAAGACACTTAACAAGCTTAACCTTGCTTTATGTCATTTTCCTTTCCATTAATTATGGTCTCTTTGTCTTAAACTCATTGGTACACATGTGCCCACCAATGTTGACTAATTATCAAGCCTTGGCTACCTCCCCCATAGTGGGAAAACTCCAAATTGCTCCATTTGACTTAAGTCAAAAACGTACACATCATAAGGCTTACACTAGGACACTTAGGTCCTTTATGCCTTTTTGTGTTTTCTTTGTCTTTAGTTGTCTTCCATGAGCAATTTGGTCCTCCAATAGCACTTTCATACCATTCATATTCCTCTCATAACTCTCCAAAACTTTTTCTTGAGAGTTTTGCAATTGAGTACCCGAGTTTCCAAAATCTTACAAAAAAGTCCATAGGTTGCTTGACAAACAAGCAATCCTTAAGACTTTTCCTGGGGACCAAGTTGCCAACTTTGAACACTTTTGAGGAGATGTTGATTATGCCTTTTACCCCTCACACTTCAATCACTATGGTGAGAATTACACAATATAATGGTTTTTTAGCCATTATGACATACTTGTAATTTTCCCATTTTATGAGGTGGTAACACCCGGTATCCCACCGAACAGGCAGGCCGACTTCGGAGAACTCGAGGAAGGAAACTCCCCATTTTCACACCCCTGAACACCACAAGGACCAACATCCTCATGACAATGGAAAGGCAGGGAAATCAGGTTCAACGGCCACGGGCCATGACCGCCGACAACAGAAAGAATATGAAGTAGTTCTGCCAGTTTCATTGCGACCACGGTCACGACACCGAAGATTGCTTCCAATTGAAAAAGTATATAGAGTCGCTGATAAAACAGGGCCAACTTCGGCGTTATCTGCCCATGCCTTCCCCGAAAGGGAGAAAAGAGGAGGAAGGAAAGGCAGAAGATGAGGACTACTACTCCGACAGGCGGAGAAACCGAAGTCCGAAAAGGCGCCCCCCACCTCCAGCAGGAATTATACAAAAAATTACGATGGGACTGCCATCCTTGGAAAGAAAGAGGAAGGCCAGAGAAATAGCAGTCATGGAGTATCAAAGTCCAACAAAAAAGCTGGCCCGAAAGGATGGTACCGCCGTCATTTTTCCCCATGACGACCCATTATTGATCATGGCGAGAATAGGAAACTGGGACGTCAAGAGAGTTCTCCTTGACGACGGATCAAATGCCGACGTCCTGTTTTCACACTTGCTGCCGAGGTTGGGTGTATCTAGCAGCGACCTCAAGCCCGTCACCTCGCCTACCTTCGGGGTAGGTCCGTCCGAGTTGCCCGTCCTCGGATTGATCGATCTCCCTTTGATGCTGAAAGGGACATCAGTGGTTAGGACAGCAGAGTTGTACGCCTCCACAATGGCAAGGTACATCGTTATGGATGTCCCTTCATCGTACAACGCCATCCTTGGAAGACAGACGCAGGGAAACCTGCACATCCGCCTTGATGTCAAACACTTAACCGTCACTTTCGCCGCCTAGGATGGAGATGCGGAAATCTTCATAGATCAAGGCGAAGTAAGGAAGGTGTTCGTTAAAGCACGAAACGCTCCAGCAAACAACTTCGCGCAAGCTGTGGAAGCAAAAGCACCAAAAAAGGGTGAGGCAGAGAATCCCGCGAAGGCGGAAATGGAAGAAGTAGAACTTGTCCTAGGCCAAAAAACCCGAATACGGAAAAACTTGGCCGAAGGTGACAAGGAAAAACTTGTATCTTTTCTACTGACAAATAAAGATCTATTTGCATACTCACCGAAAGATATGCCAGGGGTAAACTCTGACATAATTAAACATAGCCTCAAAGTAAGTCCGGAAGCAAAGCCTGTCCGGCAAAAGAAGCGAGGCATCTCGGTTCATAAAAGTAACTTTGTCAAAACCGAAGTCCAACGACTGTTAGAAGCCGATGTCATCAGGGAGGTCAAGTACCTTGAATGGTTAAGCAATGTGGTAGTTGCCACAAAAGAAGGAAGCGGCAAACTCCGGATGTGCATCGACTTCAGAAACTTGAACGATGCTTGCCCGAAAGATTCATACCCTCTCCCACCGATAAACCAATTGGTAGACTCAACTGCCGAATACGGGCTCCTAACTTTCTTAGACGCCTTCAGTGGGTATCACCAAATAAGGATGGACCCTGAAGATGAAGAAAAAACTGCCTTCATCACCGAAGGAGGAACATACTGCTACATCAGGATGCCCTTCGGGCTCAAAAACGCAGGAGCCACCTACCAGAGGTTGATGAGCAAGGTCTTCAATGACCAAATAGGGAGAAACATGGAAGTATATGTGGACGACATGATAGTCAAAAGCAAACTGCCTGGTGACCACATCGCAGATCTAAAGGAAACTTTCCACCAGCTCAGAGCCTTTGGGATCCTCCTTAATCCCGAAAAGTGCATCTTTGGAGTGACCTCGGGAAAGTTCCTTGGGTACATGGTATCAGAAAGAGGTATTGATGCCAACCTAGAAAAAATTAGGGCTCTACTCAAGTTCCGAACTCCTGCCACAATAAAAGACATGCAGAGACTCACTAGAAGGATAACCTCCCTCAGCAGGTTTATTTCCAGATATGGAGACCGGTGTCGACAATTCTTCAAAGTCCTCACTAAGGCAGCAAAAAATGAGGACAACCTCGGGAGCAATGACCATCCTTGGGGTGAAGACTGCCAAAAGGCCTGGGAGGAACTCAAAATCTATTTAGCCGGCCTGCCCACTTTGCGGCAACCTCGCGAGGGAGAATCCCTCGTATTATACCTCGCCGTCACAGAAAAAGCCGTAAGCTCGGTCCTTGTGAAAGAAGAGGGGGCGAAGCAATGGCCAGTCTACTACGTAAGCAAATCCCTGCATGGCACTGAAGTCAGGTGCCCTCTGTTGCAAAAAGCTATATATGCCTTGGTGCTAGCAGGAAGAAGGCTGCAGCCATATTTTCAGGCTCACACTATCATCGTCCGAAGTAGTCTACCTCTGCGCGATGTCATGAGAAAAGTTGATCATTCGGGAAGGCTTTCCAAATAGTGCATAGAGCTTGGCGAACACGACATCACTTATGTACCTCGAAAAGCCATAAAAGCTCAAGCTCTGGCAGATTTCATTGCCGAAGTACCCACCACCAAAGATAGCCATCTAGATCCAAGCGAAGGTGAGCCAGAGTGGACTTTGTACGTCAACGGAGCCTCGGGGTCCGAACAACAGGGAGCTGGGGTAATTATCAGAGGTCCCGAAGGCCTTGAAGTAATGAAGGCTATTAAGTTCAGCTTTAACGTCACCAATAATGTGGCTGAGTATGAAGCCCTCATAGCAGGAATGTGCCTAGCCAGAAGAATTGGCGTGCGAAATCTAAAAGCCCACAGCAATTCCCAGCTAGTAGTCCGGAAAACAGCAGGAGACTATAGGGTGAAGGACCCAATCTTGGTAAAATATCATGAACTGGTGACAAAGCTCATTCGAGAGTTCGACACCATACGGATCGAAAACGTACCTTGACGGGATAACGCTGAAGCAGACTGCTTGTCGAAGTCAAAAACATACACCGAGGTACTAAGCCGCACGAGCATTGAAGTACTGAGCATAGTAACTTCAAAAAAAAGCTGGAAAGACCCGATAAAGAGGTATCTTGCGAACAACGCGCCCCCCAAAGACCCCATCGAGGCTGCAAAAGTCCGAAGACACTCCGGGCGATTCTTCCTAATAGGCGAAGAACTGTATCGGCAGGGATATGCAAATCCTTTACAGAGGTGTGTTGGCGAAGAGGATACTGAAATGATCCTCGAAGAAGTCCACGAAGGCGCTTGTGGTTCACACATTGGAACCAACGCCCTAGTGGCAGTAATACTGTGCCAAGGATAATTTTGGCCTACCCTGAGAAAGGACGCTAGGCAGTTCGTCCGAAAATGTGGTAACAGCCAAAAACACGCAAAAATCCAGAGGACACCCTCGAAAATAGTGACTTCGGCTGACTATCCCTGGCCCTTCACAGTCTGGGGCATAGACCTCATAGGACCACTCCCAACAGCGCCTGGAGGCGTGAAATTCTGCGTAGTAGCAGTAGACTATTTCTCCAAATGGGTCGAGGCAAAACCATTGGCTACTATCTCGGAAAAAGAAGTGCAGAAGTTCGTATGGAAGAACATCGTATGCAGGCTTGGCATACCAAGGGTACTAGTAGCTGATAATGGATCCCAGTTTATAGACAAACAGTTCCAGGAATTTATCAGTGACCTCGGAACAAAAATGCACTTCGCCCCAGTAGCTTACCGCCAAAGCAATGGGCAGGTAGAAGTATCTAATAGGACCATAAAAGACGGTCTGAAAAAGAGGCTGGGGGAAGCAAAAGGGAAATGGCCAGGAGAGCTCCAAAGTGTACTGTGGAGCTACCGAACAACACCCTGAAGAGCAACAGGGGAAACACCTTTTCCACTCGTTTTTGGTATAGAAGCCATCATCCCAATCGAGGTAGTGCAACCATCAATCCGAGTACAAGTTTTTTATGAAAGTAGAAATGACCTCGGCCTAAGAACCAAGCTCGACCTCGTCGGCGAACATAGAGAAATAGCGGAGCTGAGAAGAAAGGCTTTTCAGCAGAGAGTGGTCACGGCTATAAACTTGCGTGCCAAGCCAAAAGGAATAAAGAAAGGAGACCTCGTTCTCCGAAAGGCTAAGCACAAATAGGGTTTTCCGAAGTCTCTTGAATGAATGAGTTCGGGACAAAGGGAAACGAAAAATCTCGCAAAGATACCTAGCCAAAAAAGTCTTTTATTAAGATAAATTTGCTTACAAAAAAGGAAGATTGACAGAAGAAGAAGTACAAAAGAGAAGGAAAATAAGGCAAAGGGCCCTAGAAGAAGCTAAGGATTCTCGGCATCCCGGGAGCCACCAGCTCCAGCATCTTTCTCCACAACCTTCGGTGCCGAAAGCGAAGGGGGCAGGTTCAGATGCTCGATCTTGGACCAAGACCACCGAGGTCCCTCGGGAATGTTCAGAGCCTCCAAAAAAGAAAGGTCCAAATCTGGGAACCTTTGAGGAACTTGATGCCGAGCAAGGCAAAACCCGTCCTGAAAACCAACTTTGGTCATCTGGTCAGATTTGTTCTTCTCGACACCGAGGTCTTCAAGGTCCTCCTTCAGATCCGGGACCTTATTCTTCAGCGCCTTCATCTTGTTCTTCTCCGGCTCCTTCTTTAAAGACTCGACCTCGGCTTGAAGGATGGCTTTCTCTTCAAGCACCTTCACCAGGAGAGCCTCTGATTCTGACTTCTCCTTTTGAACTGCCTCATTCGCCAAAATCAGCTCCGCCATCTGGGAGCCGAGGTCAGAAATCTTTTGGGAGGAGTCCTTCAAAAGTTCTTCCTTTTCCTTCAGGAACTCCTCTCGAGCGGCAGCAACCTCCTTTTCTGCAGCATGAGCCAGCTGCACGTTCTGTGTTGCCAGTTCCGAGCACTTGGCCTTATATTGGTCCATGGTGCTTAAGGCCGAGGCTCGGAACAGTGCCTGCCTTGCCACCCAAACTCTGAGGAAACTGGCATACCCCAGGAGCTGCAGAAAAAGAAAGACAAAGTTAGTAAGGCAAAGAAGAAGAGGCAGACATTTAGAGGAAATCAAAAGGAAAAACACAAAGGCCAAAGGCGTACCTGGGTAGCGTGCTCAGAAACCTTCGCGGCAAGAGAGTCATCATCAGGGTGAGCCTCCGCGATGGCCTTGAAGGAGGCCTCAGTAAGCACCCCCTTTGAGATCTCCTTAGCCATTTGCTGGCAGTCTCCGGAGTACAAATTCATGTCCTCCGTAAACGTCCAGAAAGGCTCATTCGGGACCTTCCCCTTCGGGATATGGGCATCTCGAAGGGCCCGCTTTCGGGCTTGCTCGGCCACCCATCCCAGAGATGATATCTCCCCTGCATGACAAAAACAAAAAATTGGTCAAGACAAGAAAATCTCAAAGCCCACGAAAAAGAAGGCACCTCAGTTTGTTAGAAAAAACAAACCTGCTGGCACCTCGGCGACGTCGTCGTCGGAAGCCTCCTCGGTAGAAATCCCCTTGTCGTTGCGTTTACGTCGCTCCTCGGTGAAAGGGGCCTCTACCAAAGCATCCAGAAGAGTCCCCGAAGGAGTGGGACTCTGAGCAGCGAGGTCAGAAACGACCTTGGCCGGTGGGACAGCAGCGGCCTCGGGCTCTTCGTCCACCTCCTCGGGAATCTCTGGGAGAGAAGGGGGCGCATCCTTCTTCGCCCGTTTGGCCACAGATGGCCCAGCCCCAGACATTTTCCATCTTCGGGAGACGGCCTTCTTTGTCTGCTCACCCTTCTCAACTTGGCCAGTGAAAAGGGATTTGTAGAAGGCAGAAGTGCCGTCGCCCATCTCTGGAAAAGAAAGAAGATATCAGCGTGAGTCCAAGATGAAAACCATAACAAAAGGAGCCAGAGATAACTTACTCTCGAACAATGTTTCGAAAGAAAAGAAACTTCCCCCTGAAGGAGTTTCACCAACCAAGAATCCTTCCCGGTGATGGCAGGAGCTGGCATCTCGTGGTCAGTCTTGTGCTCCTTCACTACCCCTAGCTCCCAAAGAACCTCCTCGGTCATTAACCTCCAATTAATGGGGAAGGGGTAGAGAGAGCGCGAGGAGACCTCGGGACCCCAGTCAGAGACGGCCCGAATACGTCCGTCGAAGTCCGCGAAGACAGAAGCCAACTCCGGAGTTAGCATTATCTTCGGATCTACGACGTCCATCTCCAGCTTCCCCTGAGCCCACTTGGTCGGAACATGCGACCAGGCCTCCTCCATCTTTAGGAAGAAAAATTTTTGTTGCCACCCTCGCCAGCTATCCTTGGTGGCAAAGGTGAAGATATAATTTTTGCTCCCGGATCCCCGAGGTAGCATGAAATAAAAGCCACCCTTCGGGACCACGAAAAGCTTGTAGTACTGCATAAAAATAACAAAGTGGGGTTCTATCCCGAAGACGCCACACATGCAGATGAAGGCATTAAAATAGCAGTACGAGTTCGGCGGAAGTTGATTTACGGCAATGCCATGGAATTGGCAGAACTCGCAAATCATTTTCAGAGGAGGGTACCGAAGTCCGGCCTTCAGTTGGGCTTGGAAAACGGTAACCTCATTACTACGGTTTGAAAAGAAAAATTGGTCAGAACGTGGCAACCTCGTAACAGCATACGAAGGAAGAAAGAACTTTTTCTTCCATCTTGCTAGTTTTTTGGGGGTTGTGCAGCGAGGGTGAGACAAAAGGGGTTGCCAGCTCTCGGGAACAGGCATGTTTGCTGAGAAACGAGTTCAAAAAAAGGGAAAGAAAACAACTTTTGGAAATACTCTAAAAATCAGAGGATTCTGGAAATCAAAAACCCACCAAATGACTTGCCAAAATCTGGGTTTGAAGTCGCCGTCGTGAAAGATTGCCGGAAAAAAACTCTGTCAAACAGCACCGCCGTGGAAAGAAGGGAAAAAACAGTTGCAAGCAGGGAAAAAGAGTAGAAGCAAAACCAAAAAAGGAACTTATGATGGAATGGGCTATATATAGGCCGAAGGTGGGTAGGCGAACCGGCGTCATAAGTACCCCTTGAAGGCGAACGGTCGCCATAACTATTCCCTGTGTCTAAAAAGATGCGCCCTTTATAACCGACGCGAGTCTCCTCTAATGACAGTGTGCCACGTGTCAGCCGCCGCGTCAAAATAGGGGACACACCTTCTGACACCCCTAAAAAACTGGGACGCGCCACTCCAGACTGACACGCCTGGCCATGAGATGAGACGTTGCACAGACCTGCAAAAGGAAAAATGAAAGAAGTAAGTTGCCTCGAAGACACCAAAAGACAGGCCATAGCCGAACAGCCCATATCTTCGGGCAAGAGGTGTACCTTCGGCACAGGTTTTACTCCCTAAAAACTCCCAAAGAGCATCCTCGAAAAGACTGCAAACCGAAGTCTCCACTTCGGCTTTCCAAAGGGGGGCATGAGATAGCGAAAGGGCTATCGCCTCTATCTGACCCGAACTAGGAGCGTCAAGAAATGCGAGGATACTATTAGCCCCCCCGAGGTACTAAAACAGATCACCTTCGGAGATGGAGAATCAGCTATTGCAAGCCGAAGAGGATCTCCCCGAAGGCGGAACCCTGAATCAGGGAACTCCCCGAACTACGGGCACATTTCCTGAAGGGGCACCGTCTGCGTCAGAGGACGACCTCGTCGAGGGACTTCGGGAGTACGGTATGAGCATTTAAGGAGCCTCTGACACACCGCCAACAGACGCTACATGTCACCTCAAATGGCGATTTGACACACCGACGTCGTCCAGGTCTTGTCACAACTTGTCTCGATTCAAGGCTCAAGGAGCCTGCCACCGGCTACTCGCCCCCTACGCCCAGAAACTCAAAGAACATCAGATCGAACACGTGTCACCATCTAAACGGGTTGGGCTTTTCTATAAATACCAGGGTACAAACCCTGGCAAACGGTTGGACTCCTCCTCCTCCATAAAATACAGGCAAGCCCATTAAAAACTCTAGTGCTTCCCCCTTACCTTCTCAGGAAACTGACTTGGGCGTCAGAGGCTCCTCCCCGGAAAAGCACCCCGGGGACCTCCTAACCCTCTTCTCTAAGCTTTTCAGGCACATTCCCCTGGGAAGCCTCAACTGCAGATGCTCTTCCTCACAGGAAGTCATCCTGGAAGTCACCATTCCTTCCAGTGAAGATGTCTCAGGGCATCACACTTGGTTTTCATGGAAATTTTCCATGATCAAGTGGTATTAGTGATTAAATGATAGTCAAAATGTGCTAGAAAGTTTTGTTTGGAAGACATATTTCAGATTTGGATACTCAAGCATAGCCGAAAGCTTGAGCTTTGTAGTTGAGGTAGGAATTCACAAAAGTTACTTGTTTACTTGGTAAGGATTCCATGAGCAAGTAATTTTGATGGCTAATTCATGAACAAATTATGCTAGGTAATTTCTGTTTGGAAGCTCAAGTTGAACTTGGAAGTTCAAGCATTAACCAAGGAAACTCAAGCTTTGTTTGGAAAGGTAGGGTTCACAAATTACTTGTTTGCTTGGTAATGTGCCATGATTCAAGTAGTTAGAGTGACTAAGTGATGGTTAAGAGTGCTAAATGACCTTAGTTACTTAATGGGCATTATTGAGGTGATTCAATTTTTATGAATTGGTTAGCTAATCAAATATGGTGATAGCCAAAGGCTATTGCCTCCTCGGTAGTAACTCCCTGCCAGAATATTGGCCGAGGAGTGTGACGTCACCCAAGAGAGGATCTTTTCACTGACCTCGGAAGGTGCGAAGTCAAACACTATGAGCTAGAGACTTCGGTTAGCTCGTCAGGAATTCCGAGGACAACACCGTCTCCATCGAGGGGCCAAACTGACCGTCTTCGGGTAAGAGAGCCATCTCTCTGAAGCAAGGAAGAATCTCCCCGAAGGCAGAGGCCCCGAAGAGGATCTTCCCCGAACAAGAAACACCTGAACAAGGGAATCCCCTAACTATGGGTGTGAGTCCCGAAGATGGTGTTCATCAAGGGAGCTCCCAGAACTATGGGATAGATCCCGAAGGAGGTGCTCGCACCGAAGGACGGATAGAATCCGAAGAGGGTGCACGCATCGAAGGGCGACCTCGCCCAGGGGACCTCGGGAGTACGGTATGAGCATTTAAGGAGCCTCTGACATGTCGCCCACAAGCCCTACACGTCACATCTGAACGGCGAACTGACACGCCGCAGGCCCCCCAGTCCTGACACAACCTGTCCGGGTCCAGGGCTAAAGGAGGCTGCAAACGGCTGCCTGTCCCCTAGGTCCAAAAGTACAGATCAAATCTGACCGAACACGTGTCATGATCTGAACAGACCAGCTACTCCTATAAATACTAGGAAATGAGACTGGGCAAAGGATGGGCATTTTCCTCCCTCTGAGAAAACACAAAACAGGCAAGACACTTGATCCCTTAGTGTTCTTCCTCCACTTTCACTCAGAAAACTGACTTGGGCGTCGGAGGGTCCTCCCCGGAAAAGCAAACCGGGGACCTCCTAACCTCTTCCTTGAGCTTTTCAGGCACACTCAGCTGGGAAACCAGAGCTCCAGGCGCTCGCCTCCTCAGGAAGTCTCTCCACCCGTCAACATGACAGTAAACGAAGATGCTTTGGGGCATCATTTGGCGCCGTCTGTGGGAACGTACTCCCAGGTAGCTGTTGTCGAAACTCGGCGTTCGAAGGACAAAGGACTCCCAAAGTCCCCGTCCGCGCCTGAGACCCAACCAGCTACCGAACAAAGTCCCCCAGAGACTTCCTTGCCTGAAGAGGAACGCCCTCTTGTCATCACCATGGGTTTTTTACGAGACTTTCAGAGGTCTGTTGTGGCTGAAATGACACAACAGATAGACCGAAGGTGGCCACAACCAGCCCAGGCGCAAAAACACACTTCGCCAGCACGACCTCGGGAGAAAAGCCCAAGGGCAACCCATCATAGCTCGGGAAGTGGGGAGCCACGGGAAGAGTCCTCGACAGATAACTTGCCCCTCGGAGCACGGCTGGCGGAAAGAGCGAGGTCTGAACGACCCGAAGTCCCCTCCAGAAGAAGTTTGTCGCCAGAGGCAAGGTCCCCCTCACCTCGGTACCGAGGTCGCTCCCCGAAGAGACGTCAACAGTCCTTTTACCCAAGAACCTCCAAGCACCAGGAAGAGGAGCCCAGTGCTACGCTCCTCCTGGAGAAAGTCTTGGCAAGACTGGAGAGAGTGGAACAGCAGGTGGCACGCAAGCCTGTTTGGGCCAGGCTAACTGAAACCGTCTCTGGAGATGAAACTCCTTTCGCCCGAACAGTGGTCGAGGCGGCCATGCCAAGTGACTTCAGGCTACCTCGGCTAGAGACCTCTGAGGGTCGGACTGATCCCCAGGCCCACCTGACAAAGTACAAACGCAGCATGGTGCTACACGGGGCTGATGATGCTACACTCTGCAAGTGCTTTGAAGCCACTCTCGCAGGACCAGCAACTGCCTGGTACAATTCCCTGCCTCTCGGAAACATCAGGGGGTTCCAGGAGCTGTCCACAGCGTTCACCCAACAGTTCATTGGGAGCAAGCCGACGGCAAAGATGCCCGTCCAGATGTTTGACATAGCACAAAGAAACGGGGAGACCATCCGTGACTATGTCGAGAGGTTCAACAGAGAGGCCCTCTGTGTTCCGGACTTTTGTCCCGAAATCCGTATCCTTGCCATGACGAGGGGCCTCCGGAGGGATTCGCACTTGTTTTATGAATTCTCCAAAGATCCCCCGAACACGCTGGGAGAATTCTACCGAAGGGCTGAACAACATATGACAGCCGAAGAGCTGAGAATGACTGGACCGAAGGCTGACCATATTCACGCTCGTGGCGAAGGGTCCAGCCAGCAAGCCCGGTGTCCAACGGAACAGTTAGGCTGACCTCGGAGAATGCGAGTAGGAGGAAGGAAGCCCCAAAACTTTACACCTCTGAGCACCACGAGGGCTAACGTCCTCATGGCGTTGGAAAAACAGGGGGCTCAAATCCAACGACCGAGGGGCATGATTGCTGACAACAGAAGGAACATGAAGAAGTTCTGTCAGTTCCACTGTGATCACGGTCATGACACCGAAGACTGCTTTCAGTTGAAAAAGTACATTGAATCACTGATAAAGCAGGGCCAGCTTCGGCGTTATTTGAGAATGCCTTCCCCGAAGGGGAAAAAAGAGGAAGAAGGAAAGCCCGATGATGAGGATTACGATTCAGACAGGCGAAGGAACCGAAGTCCGAGAAGGCGTCCTCCACCTTCGGCAGGAGTAATACAGACGATCACAACCGGATTTCCATCCTCGGAAAGAAAAAGAAGGGCCAGAGAGATAGCGGTGATGGAATATCAGAGCCCAACGAAAAAATTGGCCCACGAGGATGGCTCCACCATCGTATTTCCCCATGATGATCCATTGCTGATAATGGCGAGGATAGGAAACTGGGACGTCAAGAGGGTACTGCTGGACGATGGGTCAAACGCAGACGTCTTGTTCTCACATTTGCTGCCAAGCTTGGGCGTATCCAGGAGTGACCTCAAGGCTGTTACATCACCCACGTTCGGCGTAGGACCATCTGAGCTACCTGTCCTCGAGTGGATCGACCTCCCCTTGATGATGAAAGGAACTTCGGAGAAAGGAACTGCTGAGTTGTTCGCCTCTACCATGGCAAGATTCATAGTCATGGACGTTCCTTCGTCATACAACGCCATCCTCGGCAGACAGACACAGGGAAATTTGCACATTCGCCCTGATGTAAAGTACTTGACCGTCACCTTCGCCACCAAGGAAGGAGACACAAAGATCTTCATTGATCAAGGCGAGGTGAGAAAGGTGTTCGTCAGAGCACGAAAGGGTCCAGCAAGCAACTTAGCACATGCTGTAGAAGCAAAAAAGCTGGAAAGGGGCGAGGCAGAAGATCCCACAAAAGCGGAAACAGAAGAAGTAGAGCTTGTCCCAGGCCATAGTACCTGAATAGGGAAAAGCATGGCCGTAGGAGACAAGGAAAAACTTGTATCTTTTCTGCTTGCAAATAAAGATCTGTTCGCCTACTCGCCGAAGGACATGCCAGGGGTAAACCCTCGCGTAATCCAGCATAGCCTCAAAGCGAGTCCGGAAATAAAACCTGTCTGGCAAAAGAAACGGAGCATCTCAGCTCACAAAAGTGACTTCGTCAAGACCGAAGTCCAGCGTCTGATAGACGCTAGCGTTATCCGGGAGGTAAACTACCCCGAATGGCTAAGCAACGTGGTAATTGCCAAAAAAGAAGGAAGTAGTAAGCTCCGGATGTTCATCGACTTCAGAAATTTGAACGATGCTTGCCCGAAAGATTAATATCCTCTTCCGCCAATAGACCAACTGGTAGACTCAATTGCCGAGTACGGGCTCCTAAGTTTCCTGGACGCTTTCAGTGGGTATCATCAGATAAGGATGGACCCCGAAGATGAAGAGAAGATGGCCTTCATCACTGAGGGAGGAACATATTGCTATATCAGGATGCCCTTCAGACTCAAAAATGTAGGAGCCACCTACCAGAGGCTGATGAACAAGGTCTTCAAAGACCAAATGGGGAGGAACATGGAGGTGTATGTTGATGACATGATAGTCAAAAGCAAACTGCCTGGCTACCAAGTTGCAGATTTAGAGGAAACCTTCGAAAAACTCAGAGCCTTCGGGATCCGCCTTAATCCTGAGAAATGCATCTTCGGGGTGACCTCGGGAAAGTTCCTTGGGTACATGGTATCCGAAAGAGGCATCGATGCTAACCCCGAGAAGATTAAGGCTCTGCTTGAATTCCAAACTCCTGCCACAGTCAAAGACGTGCAAAGACTCACCGGAAGAATAACCTCTCTGAGCAGGTTTATTTCCAGGTATGGAGATAGGTGTCGACCCTTCTTCAAAGTCCTCACAAAGGCAGCAAAGATGGAAGGGGACCTCGGAAGGAATGGTCATCCTTGGGATGAAGATTGCCAAAAAGCCTGGGAAGAACTCAAAGTCTACTTGGCCAGCCTGCCGACCCTGTGGCAACCTCGGGAGGGAGTGCCCCTCGTATTATACCTCGCCGTCACAGAAAAAGCTGTGAGCTCGGTCCTCATGAAAGAAGAAGGGCCAAAGCAATGGCCGGTCTACTATGTCAGCAAGTCCCTGCATGGCGCCAAAGTCAGGTACCCTTTGCTTCAAAAAGCTATATATGCCTTAGTGCTTGCAGGGAGAAGGCTGCGGCCATACTTTCAGGCTCACCCTATTATCGTCCGAAGTACCCTGCCTCTACGGGATGTTATGAGGAAAGTTGATCACTCGGGAAGGCTTTCCAAGTGGTGTATAGAGCTTGGCGAACACGACATCACGTATGAACCCCGGAAAGCTATAAAAGCTCAAGCTTTGGCAGACTTCATTGCCGAAGTACCAAACACCGAGGAGGGACATTCATTTCCGGGCGAAGATGAACCAGAATGGACGTTATATGTTGATGGGGCCTCAGGATCCGAACACCAGGGAGCTGGAGTGATTATCAGAGGCCCCGAAGGCCTAGAAGTAATGAAGGCCATCAAGTTCAGTTTCAACGCCACCAACAATATGGCCGAGTATGGGGCCCTCATAGCAGGATTACGCCTGGCCAGAAAAATTGGCGTGAGAAACTTGAAAGCCCATAGTGATTCCCAACTGGTGGTCCGGCAAATGGCAGGAGACTATGGCGTGAAAGACCCGACCTTGGCGAAATACCATGAGTTGGTAACAAAGCTTATTCGGGAGTTCGACATCGTGAAAATCGAGAATGTACCCCGACGAGAAAATGCTAAGGCAGACTGTTTGGTGAAGTCCAAAACTTGCACTGAGGTGCTAAGCCACCCCAGCATCGCGGTGTTAAGCATAGAGACCTCGGGGAAAGGATGGAGAGAACCAATCAAAACGTATCTCGCAACCAACACACTACTCGAAGACCCCAGCGAAGCCGTAAAAGTGCGAAGGCGCTCCGGACGTTTCTTCTTAATTGGAGAAGAACTATATCGGCAAGGATATGCAAATCCACTACAGAGGTGTGTTGGTGAAGAGGATACTGAAAGGATCCTCGAAGAAGTTCATGAAGGCGCCTGTGGTTCGCACATCGGAACCGACGCCCTGGCAGCAGTGATACTTCACCAAGGATACTTCTGGCCTACCCTGAGAAAGGACGCCAAGCAGTTCGTCCGAAAATATGGTAGTTGCCAGAGACATGCGAACATCCAAAGAACACCCTCAGAGTTCGTGACTCCGGCAGACTATCCTTGGCCCTTCACAGTTTGGGGCATAGATCTCATTGGGCCACTCCCAACGGCGCCTGGAGGCGTAAAGTTCTGCGTAGTAGCAGTAGACTATTTCTCTAAGTGGGTCGAGGCAGAACCTCTGACAACTATCTCGGCAAAAGAAGTGCAGAAGTTTGTATGGAAAAACATCGTATGCAGATTTGGCATACCGAGGGTACTCGTAGCGGACAATGTGTCCCAGTTCATAGACAAAGGATTTCAAGAGTTCATTAGCGACCTCAGGACAAAAATGCACTTCACCCCAGTAGCTCACCCCCAAAGTAATGGGCAAGTGGAAGTATCTAACAGGACCATAAAAGATGGTCTGAAAAAGAGATTGGGAGAAGCAAAAGGGAAATGGCCAGGAGAACTCCAAAGCGTGTTATGGAGTTATCGAACAACACCCCGAAGAGCCACAGGGGAAACGCCCTTTTCACTCGTCTTTGGCACAGAGGCCATCATCCCTGTCGAGGTAGTACAACCGTCAATACGAGTCCAAGTGTTTGATGAAAATGGAAATGACCTCGGCCTGAGAACCAAGCTCGACCTCATCGGCGAACACAGAGAAGTAGCCGAGCTGAGAAGAAAAGCCTTCCAGCAAAGAGTAGCAGCAACCATAAACCTACGCGCCAGGCCAAAGGGAATAAAACAGGGAGACCTCGTTCTCCGAAAGGCTGAATTTGCACCCCGAAAGCCGTCCCACGGGGTACTTCGCGCAAATTGGGAAGGACCCTACCTGGTACTTGCCGAAGTACGAAATGGAGTTTATAAGCTCGGCGATGCCGAAGGCATAGAATTAAAAAACCCTTGGCACTCAGAGGCCTTGAAAAAATTCTATGCCTAAAAAGTTTGGTGGGAACGTTGTATTGCACAAGTTGGAAAAATTTGTCTAAGTAAAAAGTTCTGAAAAAGTACAAAACAAGAGTCTCACGAAAGCAATCGCCGAGGAAAGCAAAAGTAAGTTTTTCCAAAGTCTCTTGAGCGAATATGTTCAGGACAAAGGAAACCAAAAGTAAGGTTTTCCGAAGTCTCTTGAGCGAATATGTTCGGGACAAAGGAAAGCAAGAGTATGGTTTTCCGAAGTCTCTTGAGCGAATATGTTCGGGACAAAAGAAAACAAAAGTATGGTTTTCCGAAGTCTCTCGAGCGAAGTATGTTCGGGACAGTGGGAAACAAAGGAATCTGGCAAAAATACTTAGCCAAATTTTTATCTATTGAGCCAAAGAGTGCTTACAGAGAAGAAAGTTGCTGAAAGACTACAAAAAAGAAGAAGAAAATGAAGACAAAAGGCCCTAGTACTAAGGAACCTCGGCGTCTTGAGAACTGCCAGCCTCTATGCTTTTGTTAGCAGCCTTCGGCGCCGAGAGAGAAGGAGGCAGTTTCAAGTGCTCGATCTTGGACCAAGTCCACCGAGGCTCCTTGGGGATGTTCATGCCTTCCAGGAAGGAGAGGTCAAAATCTGGGCACTTCTGCAGAATTTGGTGCCGAACAAGACAGAAGCCGTCTTGAAAGGCCAACTTCGTCATATCATCGGACTCCCACTTCTTGACCGCCAAATCTGCATAGTCCTTCTCCAGATCCGCGTAATCCTTCTCCAGATCCTTGAGTTTTCTCTTCAATGCCTTCATCTTCTTCTTCTCTTCTGAAGGCTTCCTCAGAGATGCGACCTCGGCTTCGAGCTGGGCCTTTTCCTCGAGCGTCTTCGCAAGGATTGCGTCACTTTCTGACTTATCCTTTTGAATCGTTTCTACGATCGAAGTCAGCTCTGCCATCCGAGAGCCGATGTCGAAAAGTTTCTGGGAGGTGCCTTTCTCAAGTTCCTCTTTCTCTTTTATGAACCCTTCCCGAAGTTCAGCAATTTCCTTCTCTGAAGACTGCTTCAGCTGAGCATTATCGGCAGCCAAAGCCGAACACTGGGCCTTCGTCTTGGTGTAAAGGTCCCAGAGTGACATCCTCCTTTCTGACTCTCATGCCACCCGAACACGGAGCAACCCGGCATACCCCATCAGCTGCAAAAAAAGCAAACAAAGGGAAAATGATGCTAAGTAAAAAGCAAAGGCGAAATTGGCGCTAAGGAAACAGTGAAGCATACCTGGGCGGCATGTTCAGTGAGTTTGGCGGCCAAAGAGATGTCGCCTGGGTAAGCCTCCGTAAGGGCCTTGTAAGAGGCCTCAGTAAACACCCCTTTGCACATCTGCCTGGCCATCTCGGGACAGTCCTCGGAGTACATATTCATGTCCTCCGTGAACGTCCAGAAGGGCTCCTTCGGAACTTTCCCTGCTAGGACTTTGGCATCCTGAAGGGCCCTCTTGCGGGCGTGTTCGGCAACCCAGTCAAGAGCGGCCACCTCCGCTGCACAACAAGGCAGAAAAATTGGTTAAGGCCAGAAAACCCTTAAGGATTTACAAGAGAAAAAAAAAAAAGGTTCTTCAACAAAATACAAACCTGCTAACACCTCGGTAACGTCATCGTCAAGAATCGACGTCGCCTCAGTAGAGATCCCCTTGCCTTTTATTTGGCGTCGTTCCTCGGCAGAAGGGCTCTACTCCCCATCGCCCTCCAGAAGAGCATGCGAAGGCGTGGGGCTTTGAGGAAGGACGTCGGAAGAAGGGACATCGACAGAAGGAACCTCGGGCAAAGGGGCAGCAGGGTCTTCGGGCTCGTCGCCTACCTCCTCCGGAATTTGCGGAAGAGAGGAAGGGGCATCTTTCTTTGCCCGTTTGGAAGGAGGGCCGCCCGAAGTTTGCTTCCGCCTCCGAGAGGCGGCCTTCTTTGTCTGTTCGCCCCTCTCGGCCTGCCCGGTAAAAAGAGCCTTGTAGAAGGCAGCCAAGTCGTCGCCCATCTCTGAAAAAAGAAAAAGAAGATCAATGTAAGTCCAAGATGAAGTTATGAAGGAAAAAATGAGAAAGTAACTTAGTCTCGTAAAAAGACTCATAAGTCTCTTTCCCCCGAAGGAGCTTCATGAGCCAGGAGTCCTTCCCCGAAGAAGCCGGTTTCGGCATGTTGAGGTCTGTCACATGCTCCTTTACCACCTTGAGTTTCCGAAGGACCTCTTCGGTCATGAGCCTCCAGTTGATCGGAAAGGGGTAAAGGGCACGAGGAGAGACCTCGGCAGCCCAGTCAGAGACGGCCCGGATGCGCCTGTCGAAGTCCTCAAAGATAGGTGCTACGTCGGCGTCTAGCAGTATCTTCGGGTCAACAACATCCATCTTGAGCCTCCCCTGAGCCCACTTGGTCGGGACGTGCAACCAAGCCTCCGACTTCTTCAGGAAAAAGAATTTTTGTTGCCACCCTCGCCAGCTATCTTTGGTGGCGAAGGTGAACGTATACTTTTTGCTCCCGGATCCCCGAGGTAGCATAAAGTAGAAGCCACCCTTCAGGACCACGAAGAGCTTGTAGTACTGAAGAAAAACTACAAAGTGACGTTTTATTTTGAAAACGCCGCACATACAGAGGAAGGCATTGAAATAGCAGTACGAGTTCAGTGGGAGTTGGTTAACGGCAATGCCATGGAAGTTGCAGAACGCGCTAACCATCTCCGGGGGGGATACCGAAGTCCGGCCTTCAGTTGGGCTTGGAAAACGATGATTTCATCACTTCGGTTGGAGAAAGAAAATTGGTCAGGATGGGGCAACCTCGTCACAGAGTAAGAGGGTAAGAAAAACTTTTTCTTCCACTTCACTAGTTTTGCCGGAGTAGTGCAGCAGGGGTGAGAAAGAAGAGGTTGCCAACTCTCGGGAACAGGCATGATGAAAACGAGTTCGGGAAAAACAAGGAAAACAAGTTCGGGAAAAACAAAGAATAATCTTTGAAAAAAGCAGAAGGACTAAAACCCACCAAAGGTCTTGCCGGAATCTAGATTTCTGGAAGCCGTCGTGAAAAGTGGTCGGAAAAACGCCTGAAAAAGGAGAACCGCCGCGGAAAATCGGGAGAGAATTAGAAGGCAGAAGAAAGCAAAAGCAGAAGCAAAAAGAGGGTTATGACAGGGCTGGTGTATATATAGGCCGAGAAAGCCAGGTGAACCGTCATCATTAGTACCCCTCGGAAGGTGCAGCGTCGCCATAACTGCTAAAAGCGCCTGAAAAGTCGCGCCTGCCGTACTCAGTGCATTCCCACCCAATAATAGTGTGCCATGTGTCGGTCATCGCGCAGCAAATGTGCCACGTGTCATCCATCACGTCGAGCACGCCCTCTGACACCATTTGGTCTAGAGGCGCCGCCCTAGACTGACTCTGCTGGACACAGGACGCGACGCATGAGCAGACCTATAAAGGCAAAAAAGTAGGTTACCTCAAAGACACCAAAAGACAGCCTGTGACGTCGGGCAAAAGGTCTATCTTCGGCACAAGGTTATCCTATTTTCCCTTGCCACAAGGACACCAAGAGACAGCCTGTGACTTCGGGCAGAGGGTGTATCTTCGGCACAGGGATAGCCTATCTTCTCGCGCCTCGAGGATGCAAAAAGGGCTGCCCATCGCTTCAGGCAGAAGAAGGCGTCTTCGGCACAGATATCACAACCACAGGACCCGAAAACCGATGAACCGAAGTTTCTCACTTCGGCTTTTCGGAGGGGGGCCTGTGATAGCCAAAGGCTATTGCCTCCTCGGTAGTAACTCCCTGCCAGAATATTGGCCGAGGAGTCTGACATCACCCAAGAGAGGATCTTTTTACTGACCTCGGAAGGTGCGAAGTCAAACACTATGAGCTCGAGACTTCGGTTAGCTCGTCAGGAATTTCGAGGACAACACCGTCTCCATCGAGGGGCCAAACTGACCGTCTTCGGGTAAGAGATCCATCTCTCTGAAGCAAGGAAGAATCTCCCCGAAGGCAGAGGCCCCGAAGAGGATCTTCCCCGAACAAGAAACACCTGAACAAGGGAATCCCCTAACTATGGGAGTGAGTCCCGAAGAAGGTGTTCATCAAGGGAGCTCCCAGAACTATGGGATAGATCCCGAAGGAGGTGCTCGCACCGAAGGACGGATAGAATCCGAAGAGGGTGCACGCACTGAAGGGCGACCTCGCCCAGGGGACCTCAGGAGTACGGTATGAGCATTTAAGGAGCCTCTGAAATGTCGCCCACAAGCCCTACACGTCACATCTGAACAGCGAACTGACACGCCGCAGCCCCCCCAGTCCTGACACAACCTGTCCGGGTCCAGGGCTAAAGGAGGCTGCAAACGGCTACCTGTCCCCTAGGTCCAAAAGTACAGATCAAATCCGACCGAACACGTGTCATGATCTGAACGGACCAGCTACTCCTATAAATACTAGGAAATGGGACTGGGCAAAGGATGGGCATTTTCCTCTCTCTGAGAAAACACAAAACAGGCAAGACACTTGATCCCTTAGTGTTCTTCCTCCACTTTCACTCAGAAAACTGACTTGGGCGTCGGAGGGTCCTCCCCGGAAAAGCAAACCGGGGACCTCCTAACCTCTTCTTTGAGCTCTTCAGGCACACTCAGCTGGGAAACCAGAGCTCCAGGCGCTCGCCTCCTCAGGAAGTCTCTCCACCTGTCAACATGACAGCAAACGAAGATGCTTTGGGGCATCATATGGGCATGTGTTAGAAACTCTAGTGAGTAAGGCCAACTTGCTAGGAGTTTCAGAGCTCTAGTGGATGGTGGATTAAATTTGTGAAGAAGTATGTGCAATAGTGCACAAGGGCACACGCTTGGGTTTCGGCCGAATGATCATTATGGTGTGTGTGTGAGTTGTGTGCTTGATTGTTTGCTTGTGTGTTCTAACCTATTGTAGGTAGCTTAATGTTAGTGTTGTGCCCAAAAAGCCAATCATGAGATGATTGTATTTTTGCAAATTGAGTCATGATATTTTATTGAGGCATTAATCCAGCAATTTTGTTTGTTGTTTTGTTTCTGCGTAACGTAATAAACATAATTGTAACCCTAGAATAATGATATTCTTAAACGTCCCTAGTCTAGTATTATTGTGGAGCGGGTTGCAATAATACATAATGACTAGCATATGTGGAGACTAATATGAGATATGTAGTCTACATATGGGTACAAGTTGGAGAACTTGTGTACTGGACCGAGCCACCATGAGAACACTTCATGGATCGTTATATAAGTGTCATAAGTGATTCTCATAGTGATCATGGTATATGTAGTCCTTCGACCTAAGATCATCAAGGCTCCCTACATGTGAGTCACATACTTTGATACTTTCCTTTGTTGCTCGTAACTGAGTGAACTTGAAGGAGGTCATTGGGTATGTCACATATCATGCGGAGGGATTTGTATGATCAAGATGGGATTTGTCCCTCCTATGTAACGGGAGTGATATCTTTGGGCCCCTTGATAGAGTGAGACTTAGAAAATGCATGGCCATGCTCCGATGAGTTGATATATGATATCAATGTCATCAGTTTAAGTTAGTCTACTCGGTAATCAAGAAACCAAAGATTGGGCTATACGAGAGTGACACATTCCATGTCTCGTGCTTAGTCTTGATATCTTGGACAAAGGGACAATGGCATATATCGGTGATGATCATAAAGGTTTAGTCGATTCACCGACAATCTTGTCACTTGGGTAGCAATGATGTGTTGCTAGACACCGCTCATTGCTTATGATCCTAAATGTGATTTATGATCATTGCCAACATGGCAAGAGCCTATTGGGTCGCACACGTAGAGCTATTTGGATCATTAGAGTGCATGGGCTAATTATTTGGGTTATGGTTTCACTTTAATTTCGTATTAATAATGGGCCAAGGAGTTGAGCCATTATTAAGCCCGAAATTAAATCCTAATTGGATTAGGGCTTTGAAACCCATTAGGCCTGGAAGTTGAGTCTCACTATAAATACAACTTTTAAGTGAGAAATTCGTAGGTCTCCTTGCCCTAGCCTCCCAAAAGGACAGCCACACTCTTCTCTTGCAATTCCTTGGAGGACGCAAGCTAGCACTGCGAGCGCAAGAGAAACGCATCTGCCGGGACGTGGTGGAAGCGTGGTGATCCCGAGAGGCTCGTGTGGATACCATAGAGAGCCTGAACACATCAACTGTTCAGGTTTTGTGATTCGACTCTACAGTTGAGTGAGAGATCTCAACCAAAAATTAGGTATGAAATTTTCGAACACCCGGTTTACCCCGTTTCACTTGGATCCTGGAGGGTTTCGGTTAAATTCCGCTGCGCTGTTTGGCTCCCGAAACCCAACACTTAATTATGCTTATTATGTCTCGGTTGCTATATATGTATATTGTGTTCTTGTGTTTTCAATGTCTTTCTTGCAGGACAAGTTAAGCAAGTGGAGGTTAAGTCTGGGACTTAACTAAATAGACCAAATATGGTCAGTTGTGAATCCTACTGAGTAATTGTTACTCATTGCCCATATATATTTCTTGTTTCAGGAAAGGATATTCAACTTGAGTAGGTTTTGCTTTAGTTGCTAGCTTTTGTGTGCTAGTGGTGCTTTTGTGGTTAAGGTATGTGCCAATGTTGTACTTGGCTTAATTGAATTATTCTTACAAGTCTTATATTTATGGTTTATGCCCAAAACTTATGGTACAAGTTTTGCAGGCTGTGATTAGATTATGGGACTTGTCTAGCAGAGG
This sequence comes from Aquilaria yunnanensis, assembly GCA_039654915.1. Lineage (NCBI taxonomy): Eukaryota > Viridiplantae > Streptophyta > Magnoliopsida > Malvales > Thymelaeaceae > Aquilaria > Aquilaria yunnanensis. The sequence continues at coordinate 69,735,423 of CM077594.1, forward strand.
AGATGGATGTGTGTTCATGGGCTCTAGTGTGGTGATTTGCTTTTATGACTATGAATTTGATCATAGGTTTAGTGCTTCAGACTATGGTCATGTATGTAGTCTTTAAGGTCCTTCTCGAGTACTACAGGCAACTTGTATGTAATACATAACTTTGGTTGAATTTTGGACAATGAGTACTCTTGGTATGTTGCCAAGCTAGTAGTACTTTTATGTAGGCTATTTTTGTGTACATTAGCCTTGGAAGAAGTATGATTGTGTAAGTATTTTGGATGCTTGAATGCCAAGTTATGGTATGATATATGGAAGGATGTATTTTGTTGTATGGAATCTCTTATGTTCCTTACTTGACCAAATGTTCATGAACATGAAAATTGATTTCCAAAACTTGACGAGATGGGAATCTTTGTTGACATGCATTGGAGTTGAACATTTGATGAGCACACATCCTAGACACTTAATAGATTAAGTGTATGCCTTGCTTGTATTGTAAGTTACAGATTTATAGCCTTGCCTTAAGTTGCAATTTAGTGGTTGGGCCTTACTTAAGCTACAAGTAACTATTCCGACCAACTTACAAGCCTCCTGGGGCACCTCCCAGGCTCTTAGCTTAAGAAAATAAGACTTAAAAACTAACTAACAAACAATGGCCGAAATAAATGGTAGTTAATAGCTCCTGTACATAAGAGTGTTTAAATAACTCTTGGGTAGAATTGGTGAGTGGCACTGAGAGTGCACAGGCTGGGGCCTGTGTGGGGTGTGACAATTGTGGAGCGGGTTGCAATAATGCATAACGACTAGCATATTTGGAGACTAATATGAGATATGTAGTGTACATATGGGTACAAGTTGGAGAACTTGTGTGCTAGAGCGACCCACCATGAGAACACTAGATGGATCCTTACATGAGTGTCATACGTGATTCTTATAGTGATTATGGTATATGTAGTCCTTCGACCTAAGGTCATCAAGGTTCCCTACATGTGAGTCACATATTTTGATACTTCCCTTTGTTGCTCGTGACTTAGTGAACTTGAAGGAGGTCATTGGGTATGTCACATACCATGTGGAGAGATTTGTATGATCAAGATGGGATTTGTCCCTCATACATAACGGGAGTGATATCTTCGGGCCCCTTGATAAAGTAAGACTTAGAAAAACTAGGTATGAGAATTTTCAAACACCCGATTTATCCTGTTTCACTTGGATCCTGGAGGGTTTCGTTTAAGTTCCGCTTCACTTGTTTGGCTCCCAAAACCCAACTCTCTTTACACTTCTAGGCCTTGCCCTTCACCTTAGAATCCACTATTATTTGTTGGTCTCAAGTCAACCTTTGCACTATAGGCATGTTACTTTTACTCTTACTAGGTTGGATGAGCCAACCTCCACCTCATAGTTTCATGTCTTCAACTCATCTAACTCTCTTCCAAGAGCTACTACATCTTGTAACACTTACTGGTGCTGACCTCAAAGATTGTCCAACGCCCCCATATACTAGCTCAAGGCCATGGGAAACTTATCCTCAAGCTTATACTCTCAATAGAAAAGTACAAGAGTGCTTCCCTTCATTGCCTTATAGCCGACATGACCAAGTGCTTACCATTTAGGTTAGTGCATCCTCATGCCTCTTCGATGTAGCCAAACCCATTCAAGTTGGTGGGTTCAAGTTCTAGAACCTCTAGAGTAATCCACTTAGATTGGTTGTACTCCCCATATTGGGAGAATCCATATCCTTCTATATAACCTACCTTATGAATGAGGTCCAAAACAACTTCCTAGGATGGTGGTCCCATCTTGACTACTTGCACCAAAGTGTTGCCTTACCTGGAAGCAAGACAAACCAACTACCCCAATGTTACCACACTACTCTACTAGGATCCCCTCTTGGACCTTAGCATTTAAAAGCAAACTTGACCCAGTTTAACCACTGTAACCTGCAGCCAAAGCCAGATGACAACTCACTAATGTTGGTTAGTACTAACTACCTTAGCACAAGTACAAACCACTAGATCTCAGTACCTAGCCTCCAATGACCATGACTGAGCTCTAATACCAAAAACTGACACAAGCCCTTATGGGCCTGCCCAGGAAGCCTATGGGAACTTATCCCATGCTAGTCGCAATTGGCTAACTGATTATGTGTGCACTAGTTAAAACCTTCATGCTTGTAGTTGTTTAATCCTATTATGCAATCATGCATGATTTATGCTTTGACTTAATCAATAAAGTAAAGAAACAATAGTTAAAACATTGCCATGGCATAATTTAATAAAACAATATCAAAACTGTCAAAGCATTCAAAGAAATTAAGTGGAATTAACTACACATAATCAGTTGTGTGCAAGCTTCCAAACAAGAGTAGACTATGTTCACACCTAAGAGCGACTCTAGAGTAACATTACTCAACATGACCATTGGAGGAAAACTAGTGCGTTAAAACTATACATTGAACGACTATACTGAGACCTGAGACTAAGCTTCTACCTTACAGCAAACTCCCAGTGGCAAGCTTCGTAAGCCCTCGCTTGTGCTTCACTAGCCTTTGTAGGCCAAAAAAACAACTGTAGTTAGTACCACAACTTACCCAATAAGCACCCCATAAACTAGAATCATGAAGATTCAAATAAACTAAATACCTGCTCACAAGCCTAGCTCAACAACCCTCAACGGTTGCTGGCTCAACAACACCTAAATCTGCACAACAAAAAGTAAGGAAGTGAGAATCCGAGATTCTCAGTAAGAGGTCTTCAATGTACTTGAAAGAAAATCCTGAGGACTCCACATATGAGAACATATGTAACCTGTTGTGTGCACATACAACCTGAGGGTCTGATATATGTACATATAACTAGGTCCCTTAAGACCTCTCCACATCCTAGTCCTCCTCACGGGGTGTCACTCCGTGCTACTGAGTTCTGGCCACTAACTCACTCTTAGCAAGCTGTAGCTTACTGATTGATGCAATAATGTAGCCTTCCCTTAGTTGTTGTTATGCAAGTGAACATGGTGTTGCCCCTCGCTGTGCTATAAGAAATCCAGTGCGTGCACTAGGCGTCCACATAGTGCCTCAAGTCCTTAGACTTTACTAGGCCACTTGTGTGGTAAGCCTCCACCCAGTTAATCTATCAAGGATGGACTAGGCTTTCACTTGTACCTCAAGGCACGGATTGGCTAGGGAACAAGTGCACTAAGCCTTCATCCATGGTGCTCCCCTATCCACCATACTTGGTTCACACTAGCGGTGTGGTAATGATCATGGTGGATTCATGTATTAGGTTCTTCGGGATTTCAACTACGTGCATTAAGGTTTCACCTTGCAACCTCATGGCTAACGGCAAGGCTAGGTCACCAAGGGTTATAAACCTTTCACCCATGAGACCTTGTAGACTAGGTGCACTAAGGTTTCCACATTGAAGCCTCAAATCCAAAGTCTTGACTAGGCTTCTAACGGTGCTAAACATTGCACTCACTTATGGTGCTCTATTGTGGCCATAATTTCTTTTAAAACTTGCCTTAACTTTGAGTTAGAAGAATTTAAAAATGGGCCATTTTAAGTGTTTTCAAAACATAGAGGTGATGGTACTCCCTCTTAGCTTCGTGTGGAATCTTGAATCACCTCAATCAGATACCCGAGCGAAAAGTTATGCTAAAAATAAAACTGGGTGTCAAATGCTGTCTTGGCGACGCGTTGCTAACCGTGGCAATGCGTCGCCACAGTTGTCGACATTCTGCCAATTTTTGAGGTCTTGGTGATGCGTTGTTGGAACTCATGTGGATTGGTGATGCATCACCAAACCTGCAAAATGCCCAAAAAATCTTTGGTTTTGCTACTATAAACTGTGAACACTCTCCAAACATATCAAACATGCGTGGATAGCCTTCAAACTTCACATATGTGTAGTACATGTTGCATAGACCACAATAAACCATCAAAAGCCTTCCTATGATGCATTATAATGTCATTGCAATCAAACCAAACACAATAGTCCACCATGATCATACCAAACCACTAACTAATGCTATTGCTAAAACTACTTGATTTCATCAAGCAAACTCTATCCAATAGCATTAATGAAGCTTGAAAACATAACTCCCTAACCTCAACTCCAAGTAACAAGCAAGAATCAATCTCTTTTCCAATCAACTAAGCTCACCAAAGAATCACCTAAGTTCCAATAAAAAACATAGACACTAAACATCAAAACTGTTACCCACTCCGGCGTAATCCAGTTATGGTGCCAAAACCGTGCTTTTAAACTCCCAGGTTTGGTGTGTCCTGTAGGTCATCAGAACAAAACCTCTAGTGTACATACTGAAGTGACCCTCTTGAGCACTATGAAATACATGCATATTGGTATAACCATAACACACATATTTACATTTATGCACACTATGGCAGCTAAGAAGGAAAACACTAGCATATGTCTTAGTTTTGGCTTCCACACATTAGGCAATCTTGTTAAGTTCTAGTGACCAGCTATTGCACCTGTAACTTCAACTAGTAAACTGTATCATTCTATCCACATACCCCCCTATTTTATTTCCTCCATTATTAAGTAGAGACTTAGCTCAAACCAAGGAATTTTTTTTTACATCAATAGCCCACCTATGGACCAAGTTATGGATTTTTTAAGTTGGTTACAAAATTCTGACCAAATAAACAGTAACTCAGCCAAATTTGTAATGTCATATCTTTGGCTACAGGGGTCTAAATCCAGAACTTCAAAATCTCAGTTAACTCTCTAGATGTCTTCTAGGTGTGGTCAAAATTTCATTCAAAGACTCATTCTACACAGGGAGATATCAAACGTTAGGTCCGTAGTCAAAATTCTGGCAACTTTTGGACCATTTTGCCCATACAATTTTTCCAAACCACTCAAACACTTCATTCACAAAGATAAATCCCTCTAAGGCTATCCCATACATTTCCATTATACATATGAAATACATTCTCTTGAATCTAGCAACTTTATGTGGCCAAAACAGAACTTACAAGTAAGCAGCCTATCATTCACACTTAGGTAGCTTTGCACCACATCACATACATAGCCAAAACATTACTCAAATGTTCACATACTTGTTTCATTTTACATACATTCATGCACTAAAATATGGTCTTAAATCAGCTAAATACGCACCCTAGGTTACAGGAGGTCCTAAGACACAATGGACTCCAAAAATAGGATTCTGGGCGGCTGCAGCACAACATAATAAGTACCACCATTCAAAATACCAAATCTAGTCATAAAATCACCAAACTTTCCAGATCATAACTAGACATATGGAAGTTCATGTACCTGAAATTTCAGATTAAAATTCAAAGCACAAAGGTTAGTTTGAAGGTGATCTTTCAGCTGGAACTGAAATGACAGAATTGAGGTGAGTAAGTTTCATTAAGAAACTTAGTAAGGGTAGCACTTGGATTCAATAGGCAATGTAACCATCATTAAAAATTGCATCCAAAGTCACTAAAACAAAAAAACCACAATGCATATATACAAGATATTGCAACCAAATGCAGCAGCCAAACACAAACAACAAATATATGAAATGTGGCAGCAACATATACCATAGGTTAGTCCATAAAACATGCAATAAACTTAAATAAATCACTGTAGCAGCCCTCCTCAAGCTAATGCTTGGTCTTAGGAGGATTTTAACAGTAGTTAGTACTAACTTTGGGCTCTAGAAACCCTCACTTTGCTGCCATCACTGTGCACTTCACACTAGGTCACAAAACCTTCAATAAGTGCACTTCCCTCACTAAGCTTGGTTCATCAAGCTCATGGCTCTCTTCCAAGCTTAGCCCTAGCTCCATGGATGTTTGAAAATTGCATAAATCTGTCCATGAGAGCAAGAGAGCCCTTACCAAAGTGGGTAGGCTGAAAATCAAGCTTGATCCTTGAAGTATCCAAGAAATAGCTCTAGTTTGCTTCCAATTGCTTCCTTTTGCCTTCAATTTCAATTAATTGCAAGTTTGAAGGTGTGGTGGCTATGGAGGAAGTATGGCTGTGTTCTTGGGCTTGGGGAGGATGAAAATGAGAGAGGGATAAGTGATTTGGCCACTTAAATGGCCTTAAATGAGCTTAAGGGCACACAACACACTTAACAAGCTTAACCCTGCTTTATGTCATTTTCTTACTCACTAATTATGGTTTCTTTGTCTTAAACTCATTGGTACACATGGGCCCAACATTTTTTACTAATTATCAAGTCTTGGTTGCCTCCCCCATTGTGGGAAAACCCCACAATTCCACTCTTAGACTTAAGTCAAAAGCTTGAACACCTTAAGATTTACACTAGGACATTTAGGTCCTTATTGCCTTTAGTGTCTCCTTTGTCCAAACTTGTCTCCCATGAGTAATTTGGTCCTCCAATAGCACTTTCATACCATTTATATCCTTCCCATAACTCTCCAAGTCTTTTTCTTGAGAGTTTTGCAATTCAGTACTAAAATTTCCAAAACCTTACAAAAAAGTCCATAGGTTGCTTGACAAACAAGCAATCCTTTTGGCTTTTCTTGGGGGCCAAGTTACCAACTTGGAACACTTTTAAGGAGGTGTTGATCATGCCTTGTACCCCTCACACTTCAATCACTATGGTGAGAATTACACAATATAATGGTTTTTAGCCATTATGACACACTTGTAATTCTCCCATTTTGTGAGGTGGTAACAAAAACCTTGCTTCCTAACCAAAACCCAAGCTTCTAAACATCTTATAAACAAGAATTCACAGAGAACTCAAGTGTTACCTCGCATCAAAAATAGGGGACAGTGGAAAACTTGGTTCCAAGCTCCAAAAACTTGAAATCATGCTTGAAACAAGCTTTCCATAGCTTGTATATCCTTGGTGGCCTCCATTTCCATGAAAATCTCTTGATTTTGAGGTTGAATTGATGGAGAATTGGTAGAGAGAATGGGGAGCTCGGGTTGAATCATGAAAATGGAAGCCCTCCCCGTTCTTTACCAACTTATAGGCTCATTTAATCCCAAGCCACCAAACTACTTTGAAAGTTACAATTAAGTCCCCTCCTTTTGGTAGCCTAGTAATTCTTGATTAATTCTTGTTTATTTTTCAAGTTTGGGTTAAGGTTGAAAGTTAAGTTATAAAAACTCATTTTAAAACACTCGGGACTTATCCCGGCTATTTAGGATGCAAAATTACCGTTTTACTTCTGAACCTCATTTATTGCCTTTACTTCCTCGGAACTTAGTGAACTTTGATAAACCTGTCTATTCTTTCTATGTAAACTTGAAATTAGGTTCCCAACTAGCTTTCCACTAGGACAACTATAACAATACCCTTAAGGTAGCTCTTGGGTACTACAAGTAAACTTGGGTATGTAATGCATAATAATGGCTATTTGGATTTTGAGTAATCTTGGTATTTTTCCAAGTATATAATTACTATTGTGGAGAAGGTTTTCTGTATATAAGCATCGGATTACTTATGAAACTTCGGTGTAAATGTTATGCCTGAAATGCCAAGTTATGCTATGAGTTTGTGTTTATGCGCTTGACCATAATGTGTTAAACTTCTCTCAGATTATGATGCGTAGGATGAGCATGATTGATGAAAAGCAAATGTTTTCAATACTTGAATGGATATGGGCTTTTTGGTTGCCATGCATGGGAATGCCACACTTCACGAGCACACACTTAAAACACTTAACCTTAAAAGTGTATAAGCCTTGCCTTGTGTTGCAGGTAATCTTATAAGCCTTGCCTTGTAATGCAAGTAATGATCTAAAATTGCTTGATTAGCCTTAAAGGGTGCCTCACAGGCCTTAGCTATTTGAGTAATCATTTTGAACTAAAAGAAACATGGCTAAGACACATAGGTACATATAAACCATTATAGGTACAATAGCCAAACAATAATGTTAGTACTTGGTTGTATAGATGATTGACATATACAAGGTCTTTATGGCCTAGTCTACAATAGTCCCACCATAATGCCCTTGTACAACATAAACAGGAGAGGTTCAACTGGTGATTTAACACTAGTTAGGCTGGCAAGCTAAGCTTGCTACAGGACAAGGCTATGCCTTATGTTCCGGGGAAGTTAAGGCACTAAATGAAGTTCAGGTGTAAAATGGTAATTTTGCATCCTGAATAGCTGAGCTAGGTCCCGAGTGGTTAAAATGAAGTTTTATAACTTAACTTTCAACCCTCACCCAAACTTGAAGAAATAAACAAGAATTATTCAAGGATAACTAAGTTACCAAAAGATGGGGGCTTAAGTGTATTAAGTCTAATACTTTTGTGGCTTTTGTGTTAAGCAAGGGTTATAAGAAGGGAAACTGAGGGATGGCTGCCACAATTTCGAGCTCATCCTTCCCACCCTTATTTTGCCTTCCAATTGACCTTAAAATCCAAGTTTCTTGGTGCGAAGAGAAGCCATCAAATGTATATAGACGATTGGGAGCCCATTTTAAGTGTTAAACCATGGTTTTGGAGCATGGAGGCCAGTGTTCTCCCATCCCCTATTTTTAGTACGAGGTAACGAATGTGTTCCTGATTTAGTTCATGTTTATTGGTTGGTTAGGAGCTTGGGTTTTGGTTAGGAAACAAGAATTTGATGCTTGGTGCCTATGTTTTGCTTGGAACTTAGGTGGTACTTTGGTGAGCTTATTGGATTGGAAAAGAGTTTGATTCTTGCTTGTTACTTAGAGTTGAGGTAAGGGAGTTATGTTTTGAAGTACAATTAATGCTATTGCCATGAGTTTGCTTGAAGAAATTGAGTGATTTTAGCAATAGCATTAGTTAGAGGATATGGTTGAATTGTGGTGGACTATGAGGTTTGTGAGCATTGGAATGATGTTATAAGGCATCATAGATTGGCTTGTGATAGCTGGTTGTGATCTATACAGCATGTTTTACATGTATGTGAAGTTTGGAGGCATTCCAAGCATGTTTGATATGTTTGGGAGGTGTCCAAAGTTCATAGTATCAAAATGCATGAGAATTCTGCAGAAACGCAGATTGGCGACGCATTGCCAATTCGCGCTCCAGTCCATGACAGGTTACCAATCCCAGAAAGAGTTAGTAGAACATCACCAACTGTGGCAACACGTCACCACAGTTGGCGACACATCACCAATACTGGAGAAAGTTAGCAGAATGTTACCAAATGTGGCGACGCGCAAGTTAGCAGAATTTTCCAAGTTTTCCTAGGAAGGACGATGGGAGACCTAAGGGGGTTCTTAAGGCACCTTAGGGTCTAAGTATTCCAAGGCTACTCTGGGACTTCCAAAAGTCCTTCAAGACCTAGGAGTTTTATTCAGTTTTGTAAGGTTTTATGGTTACTTGTACCATAAGCAAGAAATCTAGGTTACAAAGATTCACAACTAAGTACCACTAGCTAAGGTGAAAGGTTTAGAACCCTTGGTGACCTAGCCATGCCGAAAGCCACGAGGTTGTAATCTGAAACCTTAGTCCACCTAGTCTACAAGGTCTTTATGGCCTAGTCTAGAATAGTCCCACCATAATTCCCCTGTATAACATAATAAGGGAGAGGTTCAGTTGGTCATTTATCACTAGTTAGGTTGGCAAGCTATGCTTGCTAGAGGACAAGGCAATGCCTTGTGGTTCAAGGACTAGGATGAGGAAAGGTCTCAAGGGACCTAGTTATATATGCATATATTTTAGACCCTCAAGCTGTATGAGCTCACAGCAGCTTACATATGTTATCATATGTGGAGTCCTTAGTAATTCTCTTACAGGTACAATGAAGACCCTTACTGAGAACATTTATGTTCCCACTCCCTAGTTATGTTGTGCAGATTCTGAAGTTATTGGGCCAGGTAACTACTGAAGGTTATCGCGGTAGTAGCTTTTGTACAGGTATTAAACTTGAGAATCCCTATGATTCTAGTCTACATAGGTAACTTGTTGGTCAAGTAACAGTACTAACTAAAGTCTTCCTTTGGCTGTAAAGCCTAGTAGCACTTGGACCAAGCATTTTTTAGACTTGCCACTAGGACTAGCATCCAAGGTGGGAGTTAGATCAAGAAGATCTCAGTAGAGGCTTATTTATACAGTACTTTTAGTTGCCTCCATGGTCTATGTTTTGAGGAGTCCTAGACTCTAGGGTTGCTCATGGGTGAGGGCATTAGTCTACTATATGTATGAATGTTCACACATAGTTGTTATGTGTAGTAAACTCACATAAATGTTGATTTTGTATGCTTTGGCTATTTGAACTTATTTTCTATGGAAATCTCTTGGCCAAGTTAATGTTTTATGGGTCCAAGTCAAAGCATGAATAGCATGCACCCTGTATATTCTAGGTTAGTCAACTACTATCAAGAAGTTTTAATCCGCACATATATATAGCTAGCCAATTGCAACCACCGTGAGACTAGCTCTCACAGGTTTCCTTGGTAGGGGCCAAGGACAGCGGGGTCACAATAGGTTACATAAGTTATCATATGTGGAGTCCTTAGTAATTTTTTTTTCAGGTATAGTGAAGACCATTTCTGAGAATTACTGAATTCTCACTCCCTAGTTTTGTTGTGCAGATTCTGAAGTTGTTAGGCCCGGTAACCACTGAGGGTTATCGCAGTAGTTTCTTTTGTTGTAGGTATTTTACTTTAGAATCTTTATGATTCTAGTCTACCTAACTTGTTGGTTAAGTACCAATACTAACTACAGTCTTCCTTTGGTTGTGGAGCCTAGTAGCCACTGGGACTTGCATCCAAGGTGGGAGTTAGTTCAAGAGAATCTCAGTTGAGGCTTGTAAATATAGTACGTTTACTTGCCTCCATTGTCTGTCTTTTGAGGAGTCCTAGACTCTAGGGTTGCTCTTAGGTGAGGGCATTAGTCTACTTTATGTATGAAAGCTCCCACACAGTTGTTATGTGTAGTAAACTCACATAATTGTTGATTTGGTATGCTTTGGCTATTTGAACTTGTTTTCTTTGGAAATGTTTTGGCCTAGTCAATGGTTTATGGAATTTTGTTAATCGAAGTCAAAGCATGTTACCACCTCAACAAATGGGAAAATTATAGTATAAAGGCATAATGGTTATAAACCATTATATAGCATAATTTTCACCATAGTGAATGAAATGTGAGGGGTAAAGTGAATAATCTACACCTCCTTAAAATATTACAATGGTTACTTGGTACTAAAGGAAGCCCTAAAGGATTGCTTGTTTTACAAGTTATTTATGGGTCTTATTGCAAGGTTTCCAGACTTGGGTACTTAATTGTACAACTCTAAAAGAGAGATTTGGAAGGATTTGAATCGTATGGAAGCAATTTTTCAAGGTTGAATTGCATAAAGGACGGAAAATCCATTATTCAAGAACCTAGGACAACTAGGTTTACAATTATTCACAAAAATGACTTAAGGATGGGATGATTTTTGACAAGAGTCAAAGCTGCCCATTTTTAGCATTATCCTAGCGTCTTATTTCCAAGTTCTAAGGTCAAAAAGGTAGGCTAAAGATTAGCCAAAAATCCTTTTGCTTAAGATATACTTATAGTGAACTAAGTGGGGGTGAAGGTTAAAATAATCAAGTTAAGTAAAATATCTTGATTTCTTTCCATTGCCTGCCCATTTTCATCCCCCACCAGGCATAACCTATTCCTTAGCTCCTCCATAAGCTTCCATAGCCACCATAGCTCAATCTCCCAAGAAATCTCAAAGGAAGGCAATCGGATGCAACAAGAAAGAGAAAAACCCTAGTTTTCAGGTTTATTATGTATCTCTTGAAGATTTCAGCTTTCACAACTTAGGTAAGGGTTTTATCTTCATGTTTTATGGTTTTTTACTGTCTTAAGATGATGATCAAGCATCCATGAAGCTATGACCAAGCTTGGAAGAGAGCAAAAAGCTCAAGGAACCAAGTATGGGTTAAGGGGGAGTGCATGAACAAGGTTCCAGCCTTACTATTTTTCATGCACTAAGATGGAAGTGTTTAGAGGGGTTTCTAGAGCCCAAGTTAGTACTAAATAAGACCAATTAATCTCCTAAGACCAAGAATTAGCTTGATAAGGGCTGCCATAGTGATTACATATTGTTTATTTGATTGTTTATGGACTAACCCTAATGATGTATTGCTTCCAGCATTGCATTTGATTGTGTTATATTTGTTTGTGCGTTTGGATGGCTATATTTTTGTATATGTGCTTTTTTTTGTGTCTTTATGTCTTTGGATTTCAGGTGTGTTGCTGGGAGTTCAAGTTTCCAATGATAAGCCCTTACTAAGTTTCTTCAAAGAGACTTACCCCTTTTCTGTCCATTTCAGGAGCACCTGAAGGAGAGCATTCAAAATAATAGTTGTCCTATCAATTTCTCTATGAAATTTTGAGGTATATTAACTCTTATATGTTTAGTTTCAAACTAGAAAGTTTCATGATTTTTGGAGCATAATAACTATTTTTAATAATGGTACTTTCTACCTTATGCAGCAGCTAGTCCCTACAAGTTTCTAGAGTGCTTAGTGCTTTTGTAGTTCTCCAAGAAGCTTAGTGTACGTATTAACTAAGTTATTTTCATGTATGTAGTGCTTCAATGCATGTAAATGATCTAGGTATGTTGTATGTGTAGTGTGAGAAGAATATATGGATCAATAGAGTGTGGTTTGAAGTGTGTATACAATGCTGTCCATATGGTGTTCATGGCTTGTTTTGATGGATTTTTTATGAATGATGGTTAGAAGGACTCTAAATTCTGGGGAATGGTTCTCCATGTCTGTAAAACATATATGGACACTACCAAGTGGGTTTTGCTCCTGGAAATGAAGTGTATGAATATTATGAAATTTTGTATGGGCGTAATAGTCAATAATGGCTAAAATTTGGTACCCTATACTCCAGCTGCCATAACTTTCTGTATATAAAGAATTTGGCTATGAAATTTTGACCACACTTAGAAAAATTCAAGAGGAATAAGTTGCCTTTTGAATCACTGGACTTGGTGCCTTGTAGCGGAGTTATGGCTGTCAAAATTGGCTAATTTTGCTGAGCACTGTTCATATGGTCATTTTTACCCGGTTAAGTGTAAGATCCATAATTGTAAACTTAGATGGATTTAATGTCTCAAACCTATTTACCTATGAAGGTTTAAGGTTATTAAAGGGTTTAAAACATTTAGGGCATAGGAGAACATCGGTAGAATTTGAGTTGGACACGGTGTGAAAGTTTGGAAAAAAAGATGCGCACCAATAGCATCGTGTGTGCATATGATTGTACATGCACTTGGGGATTTTACTCAAATTTCATATTGGCCAGGAATAAAGAATTTCATTATCATCAACATTTCTAGATGAAATTGTATGTGAATATGTGTTTGATGGTTGGACTAATATACACATCTTTGCATAATGACCAAGATGGCCACTTGGGTAAACATAGTGCACATTTTCTGCTTGGCCTACAGGACATGGACTGCCTGGGACTTGAGCTCACTATAATTGATCACTGTATTTAAATACTCAAAGTGATAACAAAGCATGAAGAGCATGTATCTTGCATTTTCTAGGTTAATCAACTAGTATCACAAAATTTTAATCCGCACACATATACAACTAGCCAATTGCATCCATTTTGAGACTAGCTCTCATAGGCTTTCTGGGCAGGGTCCAAGGATGGCCATGCCAGATACCTAGTAACTACCTCATTGGTCAAAATAAAACTCCTCCCTATAGTTCTGATGAGTCACAACTCATCTAAGATTTCTTGCCGCAATTTAAGCTTATCTACCAAGGTACACAATATAACAGAAAGAGTAGCTCCCATATAAGAAAGAACTCTTACGCTACCATTTTAAAAAGTAAAATTACCTCGAATGGCGATTGGCTCCTTGGTCACCTGACTAGCTAGGGTGAAAATACTGAGCTCAACTGCTGCTACAGCTACACCAGGTCTTTTTCCTATGGCACGGGGTGTAGGGGGTAGGTTCTGTTAGTGTTGTGCCCAAAAAGCCAATCATGAGATGATTGTATTTTTGCACATTAAGTCATGATATTTTATTGAGGCATTAATCCAGCAATTATGTTTGTTATTTTGTTTCTGCGTAACGTAATAAACATAATTGTAACCCTAGAATAATAATATTCTTAAACATCCCTAGTCTAGTATTATTGTGGAGCGGGTTGCAATAATACATAATGACTAGCATATGTGGAGACTAATATGACAAATGTAGTCTACATATGGGTACAAGTTGGAGAACTTGTGTACTAGACTGACCCACCATGAGAACACTACATGGATTGTTATATGAGTGTCATAAGTGATTCTTATAGTGATCATGGTATATGTAATCCTTCGACCTAAGATCATCAAGGTTCCCTACATGTGAGTCACATACTTTGATACTTTTGCTTTGTTGCTCGTAACTGAGTGGACTTGAAGGAGGTCATTGGGTATGTCACATATCATGCGGAGGGATTTGTATGATCAAGATGGGATTTGTCCCTCCTATGTAACGGGAGTAATATCTTCAGGCCCCTTGATAGAGTGAGACTTAGAAAATGCATGGCCATGCTTGGATGAGTTGACATATGATATCAATGTCATCAATTTAAGTTAGTCTACTCGGTAATCAAGAAACCAAAGATTGGGCTATACGAGAGTGACACATTCCATGTCTCGTGCTTAGTCTTGATATCTTGGACAAAGGGACAATGGCATATATCGGTGATGATCATAAAGGTTTAGTCGAATCATCGACAATCTTGTCACTTGGGAGCAATGATGTGTTGCTAGACACCGCTCATTGCTTATGATCATAAATGTGATTTATGATCATTGCCAACATGGTAAGAGCCTATTGGGTCGCACACATAGAGCTATTTGGATCATTAGAGTGCATGGGATGATTATTTGGTTATGGTTTCACTTTAATTTCGTGTTAATAATGGGCCCAAGAGTTGAGCCATTATTAAGCCCAAAATTAAATCCTAATTGGATTAGGGCTTTGAAACCCATTAGGCCTGGAAGTTGACTCTCACTATAAATACAACTTCTAGTGAGAAATTTGCAGGTCTCCTTGCCCTATCCTCCCAAAAGGACAGCTGCACTCTTCTCTTGCAATTCCTTGGAGGACGCAAGCTAGCACTACGAGCGCAAGAGAAACGCATCTGCCGGGACGTGGTGGAAGCATGGTGATCCCGAGAGGCTCGTGTGGATACCATAGAGAGCTTGAACATGTCAACTGTTCAGGTTTTGTGATTCGACTCTACAGTTGAGTGAGAGATCTCAACCGAAAATTAGGTATGAAAATTTTTGAACACCTGGTTTACCCCGTTTCACTTGGATCCTGGAGGGTTTCGGTTAAATTCCGCTGAGCTGTTTGGCTCCCGAAACCCAACAGGTTCATGGGTAGACCTGGGAAAGGTCGAGCCAGTGAGCATTCCCTCCCTGAATATCCCCTCTGACTACAGATATTGCAAACTTCGGTCCCCAAGGTACATGGCCTCGTGTCATGGAACCTTTTACACTTAGGGTAAAAACCCATTTTCTTTCTCTTAAAGGGACATTGACTTTCAACCATTGGTCATCTCCTGACAGTATCTCCTACGTTGGCTGATCCAACCTCCACCCTTTTGCTAGGTGCCTTCATATCCCCAAACTCCTTTTCTATGGCTAACACCTTCTGAACCACTTGGTGATAACTTCGGATGTCCACGGTCACCATATACCTTCTCAACATGGGTTTCAGACCTTGGAAGAATGTCTTGGCCTTCAACTCATCATTACTAACCATCTAGGAAGCATACCGAATAAGTGAATTGTAATGCTACTCATACTCCCATATAGACATCTCTCCTTGCACTTGATTCTCAAATTGGATCCCCCTCTGTTCCTATGTAGCTTCACTGATATATTCCTATTAGAATGAAGTCTAACCACTTTAGCACATTTTTCTTGTGCTCTGATGGAGTACCATTCCATTATCTTAACATCTCCATCACATCACCCTACTATAAGCTTGCCTTCCCTCCAAAAAACAAAGGTACTAAGACCACCTTTTGCTTGGACTCATAACCACCACAAGTGAAAAGTTGGTTCATCCTGGATAACCAATCTTCTGCTCAATCAGGATCGCCTATCGCATCAAAACTTGGTGGGTCAATAGTCTTAAACTTGTCCAATAACTTCATTTGATGTGGGGTGTCTCCCTTCCTTAGAGCCTCTATAACCTCCGGCTCCTCCTCCTTCTCAAAAGCATGATCTCTTCATTTATGAGACCTAGGCATTTGCTACTGCTTAGTATGCCTCTCCTGATCCAGGCATGGATCATTCTGCTCTTGGACAACTTCTTTGTCCTCATGATCTTGAAACAACTCACTCATGATAGTAGTCATGCCCTTTGCCACTTGGGTTATAGTCTGAGTTAACCCCTAAAGCACCCTGGATATCTCATTCAGCCTTGCCACAACTAGCTCACTAAAACTTTTGACAAGTTCTCTAGCTCCTATTGAAGCATCTGACCTAGTGTCAACCATAGCAACTTGTCACGAAAGCGAGATGACAATTCCCAGATGTTGGTCAGTTCTAACTGTCCTAGCACATGGACTTCCAAAACTAGATTTTAGTCTTACCCTCCAATATCTATGAAGTGAGCTCTAAGCTCTAATACAAAAAATTGACATGGCCATCCTTGGCCCCTACACAAGAAGCCTGTTAGAGCTAGTCTCACAGTGGTTGCAATTGGTTACCTGTATATGTGTGCGGATTAAAAATATATGGTACTAGTTGATTAACCTAAAATATGCAAAATGCATCCTATTTATACTTTGACTTGGATTAACAAAATCCATAAAAAACTGACTTGGCCAAGACATTTCCAAAGAAATAAGTTTAAATAGCCAAAACATACAAAATCAACATTTATGTGAATTCATTACACATAACAACTTTCTAGGAGCATTCAAACATAAAGTAGGCTAATGCCCTCACCTAAGAGCAACCCTAGAGCCTAGGACTCATCAAAACATAGATAATGGAGGCAACTAGGAGTACTATATATACAAGCCTCAACTGAGATCTTCTCAAACTAACTTCGACCATGGATGCAAGTCCTAGGGCAAGTGACAAAAGTCCTTGTCCAAGTGTTGCTAGGCTCTGCAGCCAAAGGAAGACTATAGTTAGTACTGTTACTTAACCAACAAGTAAACCAAAAAGACTATAATAAAAGATTCTCAAGCAAGGTACTTGCAGCAACAATAAACTACGATGACAACCCTCAGAGGTTACCGGGTCCAGAAACGTCAGAATCTGCACAACATAAATGGGGAGTGAGAATTCAAACAATTCTCAACAAGGCTCTTTACTTCACCTGCAGGGAAAGTTACTAAGGACACCACAAATGAGAACATATGTAACCTGTTGTGAGCTCATATAGCCTGTGGGTCTAATATATGCATATACCTAGGCCCCTTGGGACCACTCCTCATCCATGTCCTTGAACTACAAGGCATAGCCTTGTCCTCTAGCAAGCTTAGTTTGACAGCATAACTAGTGCTAAATCACTAGTTGAACCTCTCCCTTTTATGTTGTATAGGGCCACTATAGTGGGACTATTGTTGACTAGGTCATAAAGACCTTGTAGACTAGGCCGTAAATGTTATGGCTCTCCTAGTAGGAAGCATGCCTAAAGAACATAAAGTGTTCTAAATCAAGTTTAAAACCTTAATTCAATTTACATAGCAAGAATAGGAAAGTTTAGCAAAGTTCACTAAGTTCTAAGGAGGTTAAGGCGCTAAATGAGGTTCAGGGAAAAAATGGTACTTTTTACATCTTGAATAGGTGGACCAAATCCCGAATGGTTAAAATGAAGTTTTACAACTTAACTTTTAACTTTAACCCAAACTTGATGAAATAAATAAGGATTAATGAAGAATAGCTAAGGTTACCAAAACATGGGGACTTAAGTGTATCATGCCTAATACTTTAATGGCTTAGATTAAAAATAGTGTTATAAGAGCGTAAACTAGAGGGGTGGCTAACATAAACCCGAGTTCATCCTCCCCACCCTCATTTTTCCATCCAATTATGCTTGAAATCAAAGTTTCTTGGTGAAAAGAGAAGCCATCATAAGTATATAGGCCATTGGGAGCTCATTTCAAGCATAAAACTATGGTTTTGGAGCTTGGAAGCATGTTTTCTCCCATCCCCTATTTTTAGTACGAGGTAACCAATGTGTTCTTGATTGATTTTAGGTTTATTGGTTAGTTAGGAGCTTGGATTTGGTTAGAAATAAGAATTTGATGTTTGGTGCCTATGTTTTGCTTGGAACTTAGGTGGTGCTTTGGTAAGCTTAGTGTATTGGAAAAATGCTTGATTCCTGCTTGTTACTTGGAGTTAAGGTAAGGAGTTGTTTTTTCAAGTTCAATTAATGCTATTGGAATCAGGTTGCTTGAAGAATTTGAGTAATTCTAGCAATAGCATTAGTTAGTGGACAAGGTTGAATCATGGTGGCTATGAGGTTTGTGATAATTGGGATGATGTTATAATGCATCATACATTGGCTTGTGATAGTTGGTTGTGATCTATGTAATAAGTTTTACATGTATGTGAAGTTTAGAGGCTAACCAAGCATGTTTGATATGTTTCGTAAGTGTCGAAAGTTTATAGCAGTAAAATATGTGAAAATTGTACAAATTCATAGATTGGTGATGCATTGCCAGTTTTGTACCATTGCCCATGATGCGTCACCAATACTAGAAAGTTGGCAGAACGTTACCAACTATGGCGATGCGTCGTCGCAGGTATGTTGGCTAAATTTTCAGAGTTTTGCTAGGAAGGTCAAGGGGGGACTTAAGGGGGTTCTTAGGGTACCTTGGGGCCTAACTGTTATGGGGGTACTCTGAGACTTTCAGAAGTCCTTTGAGACCTAGGAGTTTTCTTGAGTTTTGTAAAGTTTTATGGTTACTTCTACCATAAGCAAGAAAACTAGTTTACTAAGGATCACAACTTAGTACCACTAGCTAGGGTGGAAGGTTTAGATCCCTTGGTGACCTAGCTGTATCATTAGCCACGAGGTTAGAAGGTGAAACCTTAGTGCACCTAGTTTACAAGGTCTTTATGGCCTAGTTACAATTTTCCCACCATAATTCCCCTGCACAATATAAGAAGGGAGAGGTTCAACTAGTGATTTATCACTAGTTAGGCTGGAAAGCTTAGCTTGCTAGAGGACAAGGCTATGCCTTGTAGTTCAAGGACTAGGATTATGAGAGGTTTGAAGGGACCTTGTTATATGTGCATATATCAGACCCTCAGGCTGTGCGAGCTCACAGCAAGTTACATATATGATCATATGTAGAGTCCTTATAAATTTTCTTGCAGGTACTGTGAAGACCCCTACTGAGAATGTTTATGTTCTCACTCCCTAGTTATGTTGTGCAAATTCTAAAGTTGTTGGACTAAGTAACCATTGAGGGTTATTGCAGTAGTTAGCTTTTGTTGCAGGTATTGCCCTTGAGAATATTGATGATTCTAGTGTACTAGGGTAACTTGTTGGTCAAGTAACAGTACTAACTAGAGTCTTCCTTTGGCTGCAGAGCCTAGTAGCTCTTGGACAAGGGTTTTTGTAACTCACCACTAGAACTTGCATCCAAGGTGGGAGTTAGTACAAGAAGATATGAGTTAAGGCTTGTTTATATAGTACTCTTAATTGCCTGCAGTGTCTATATTTTGATTAGTCCTAGACTCTAGGGTTGCTCTTGGTTGAGGGCATTAGTCTACTTTATGTATGAATGCTGCCACACAGTTGTTATGTGCGGTAAACTCACTTAAATGCTGATTTTGTATGCTTTGGCTTTTTTAACTTGTTTTATGTGGAAATCTCTTGGCCAAGTCAATGTTTTATGGTTTTTGTTAATCCAAATCAAAGCATGAAGAACATGCATCTTGCATATTCTAGGTTAATCAACTAGCATCAGGGAGTTTTAATTCGTGCACATATTCAACTAGCCAATTGTAATCCATCGTGAGACAGCTCTCATAGGTCTCCTGGGCAAGGGCCAAGGATAGGCGTGTCAATTTTTGGTGTCAGAACTTAGAGCTCATTTCATAGCTATTGGAGGTCAAGGTTGAGATCTAGTTTTGGAAAGTCCAAGTGCAAGGAAAGTTAGCACTGACTAACGTCTGGGGAATGTTGTCTAGCTTTGGTTGTAGGTTGCTATGGTTGACACTAGGTTAGGAGCTGCGAGAGTAGCTAGACAACGTGGTGAGGATCCTAGTGACCCAATTATGGCAAGCTTGGATGAAATATCTAGGGTGCTTCAGGGGTTAACTTAGATTATGGCCCAAGTGGCACAGGGTATGACTACCATCATGACTAAGTTGTTTTAGGATCATGAGGATAGAGAAGTTGCCCGAGAGGAGAATGATCCAGGTCAGGATCAAGGGAGGCATGCTGAACAGGAGCAAGTACCTAAGGCTTATGAACGGAGAAATCATGTTCATGAAGATGAGGAGGAATAGAGGTTATGAAGGGTCCAAGGAGGGGAGATACCCCACATCAGATATGGTTGTTGGAAAAGTTTAAGACTATAGATCCACAGAGTTTTGATGGGATAGGTGATCCCGATCAAGTAGAAGATGAATTATCCAGGATGAATCGACTTTTAGCTTGTAGAGGTTATGAGTCTAAGCAAAGGATGGCCTTAGTGCCTTTCTTTCTTAGAGGAAGGGCTAGTTTATGGTAGGATGATGTGATGGAGAAGCTCAGAGAAAGCAATGGTACTCGACCAGAGCACAAGAAAAAGGTACTCAAGTGCTCAGACTATGAGAAGAAGTTCTGACAGGAATACATTAGTGAAGCTGCACAGGAGCAAAGGAGGATTCAGTTTGAAAATCTAGTGCAAGGAGAGATGTCTGTGCGAGAGTATGAGCAATGTTACAATTCACTCACTTGGTATGCTCCTTACATGATTGGTAATGATGAGTTGAAGGCCAAGAAATTCTTTCAAGGTCTGAAGCCCGTGCTTTAGAGGTATATGGTGACAGTGGACATCAGCAATTATCGCCAAGTGGTTTAGAAGGCATTAGCCTTAGAAAGAGAATTTGAGGATACGAGGACATCTAGAAAAAAGGTGGAGGTTGGACCAACCAACCTAGGAAAGAGCAGCAAAAAGCGACTGATGGTTGAAAGTCATGGTCCTTTCAAGAGAAAGAAAAAAGGTTTGTGCCCTAAGTGTAGACGATTCCATGGCATGAGGCCATGTACTGTGGGGATTGATAAATGCAATATTTGTGGGCAGAAAGGACATTGGGCGAGGGAATGGCCACAGGCTCGACCTTTGCCAGGTCCACCCAAGAACGTACTGTTAGTGTTGTGCCCAAAAGCCAATCATGAAATGATTGTATTTTTGCACATTGAGTCATGATATTTTATTAAGGCCTTAATCCAGCAATTATGTTTGTTGTTTTGTTTCTATGTAACGTAATAAAGATAATTGTAACCCTAGAATAATGATATTCTTAAATGTCGCTGGTCTAGTATTATTGTGGATGAGGTTGCAATAATACCTAACGACTAGCATATGTGGAGACTAATATGAAATATGTAGTCTACATATGGGTACAAGTTGGAGAACTTGTGTACTGGACCGACCCACCTTGAGAAAACTACATGGATCGTTATATGAGTGTCATAAGTGATTCTCATAGTGATCATGGTATATGTAGTCCTTTGACCTAAGGTCATTAAGGTTCCCTACATGTGAGTCATATACTTTGATACTTTCCTTTGTTGCTCGCAACTGAGGGAACTTGAAGGAGGTCATTGGGTATGTCACATATCATGCGGAGGGATTTATATGACCAAGATGGGATTTGTCCCTCCTATATAACGGGAGTGATATCTTCGGGCCACTTGATAGAGTAAGACTTAGAAAAATTCATGGTCATGCTCGGATGAGTTGATATATGATATCAATGTCATCATTTTAAGTTGGTCTACTCGGTAATCAAGAAACCAAAGATTGGGCTATACGAGAGTGACACATTCCATGTCTCGTGGTTAGTCTTGATATCTTGGACAAAGGGACAATGACATATATTGGTGATGATCATAAAGGTTTAGTCGAATCACTAACAATCTTGTCACTTGGGTAGCAATGATGTGTTGCTAGACACCACTTATTGCTTATGATCATAAATGTGATTTATGATCATTGCGAACGTGGTAAGAGCCTATTGGGTCACACACATATAGCTATTTGGATCATCAGAGTGCATGGGCTAATTATTTGGGTTATCATTTCACAATAATTTCATATTAATAATGGGCCCAAGAGTTGAGTCATTGTTAACCCCAAAATTAAAGCCTAATTGTATTAGGGCTTTGAAACCCATTAGGCATGGAAGTTGAGTTTCACTATTAATACAACTTTTAGTGAGAAAATCATAGCCTCTTGCCCTAGCCTTCTAAAAGGACAGCTGCACTCTTGTCTTACGCAAGCTAGCACTGCGAGCGCAAGAAAAACGCATTTGCCAGGACGTGGCGGAGGCGTGGTGATCTCGAGAGGCTTGTGTGGATACCATAAAGAGCTTGAACACATCAACTGTTTAGGTTTTGTGATTCGACTCTACAGTTGGGTGAGAGATCTCAACCGAAAATTTGGTATGAAAATTTTCAAACACCTGATTTACCTTGTTGCACTTGGATCTTGCAGAGTTTCGGTTAAATTCTACTACGCTTGTTTGGCTCCCAAAACCCAACACCTACCCCCTACACCCTTTGCCATAGGAAATTGACCTGGTGTAGCTGCAGCAGCAGTTGACCCGAGGGTGTTCACCTTGGCAAGTCAGGTGACCAAAGAACCAGCCACCGTTCGAGGTAATTTTAGTTTTCAGAATGGTAGTGTTATATTGCTTTTTGATACAAGAGCTACTCTTTTAGTCATATCATCTGCCTTGGTAGATATGTTTAAATTGCAACGAGAAATCTTCGATCAGTTAATACTCATCAGGACTGCAGGGAAGAGTTTTATTGTGACCAATGAAGTGGTTACTAGGTATCCCCTACAGTTAGGTGACGATGATTTCTTTTGTGAGGTATGGGTGATTGAATTGAGGTCTCATGACCTAGTCTTGGGAATGGATTGGCTAAGTAAGCATAAGACCCAAATTGACTGTGTGAATCACTCAGTCGACATTACTGATGCTCAGGGAGTTAGAGTGACTTGCACAAGAAGATTAGCATCTTTTTTCCGAAGTCATTTGCTTTTGCCGACCATGTCTTCTCCTATCCCCCTTATGTCTGTCCAAACTATTCCTGAGAGCTGGCAACCTCTCATGTCTCACCCCTGTTGCTCCACTTCAGAAAAGTTAGCGAAGTGGACGACCAAGTTCTTTCTTCCCTCTTATGCCACCACCAGACTACCTCATCCTGGTCACTTTAGCTTTATGAACAGTCGTGACAAGGTTACCATTTTCTGGCACCAACTAAAGGCCGGACCTCGGTTTCCTCCACCGAAGATGATTTGCGACTTTTGCTAGTTCCATGGCATAGCCGTGAATCAACTTCCGCCCAACTCTTACTGTTACTTCAACGCTTTTCTCTACATGTGTGGGGTTTTCAAGGTAGAACCCCACTTCATCATGTTCATGTAGTACTACAAGCTCTATCCGGTGCCGAAGGGTGGCTTCTATTTCATGCTGCCTTAGGGATCTGGGATCAAAAAATACATGTTCACCTTCGACACTAAAGATAGTTGGCGAGGGTGGCAAAAGAAGTTCTTCTTCCTGAAAGTGGCGGAGGCATGGTTGTATATACCGACTAGGTGGGCTCGGGGAAAGCTGGAGATAGACATCATTGATCCCATCTAACTCCTGAGTTGGCAACGAGTTTGAGGATTTCGACAGCCATATCCGAGCTGTCGCCGACTGGGATGCCGAGGTAGCCCCACGCTCCCTATATCCCTTTTAGGAGCTAGGGGTGGTTAAGGAGCAGAAGACTGACCTCGGTATGCCAGCTACTACCGTTGACGGAAAGAAGTCATGGCTGCAGATGCTCCTTCAAAGGGAGCTCACTGATGAAGCCCTTTTTGAAAGTATGTTCCTTTCTAAATTTTTAGTATAAGTACCCCTTTGGACTTACATTGATATTTTCCTGCTTTTTCAGAGATGGGCGATCAGTCAGCCACTTTTTACAAGTCCCTCTACCTCAGTCAGGCCGAGAAGGGGGAACAGATGAAAAAGGGGCCCGAAGCAGCGGAAGACGTTTGGGGGTGGTCCATCTTGGGCTAAGAAGGCGAAGAAAGACCTCCTTCCCCCGCCTCCAGAAGATGTCAAGGAGGCCGAGGATCAGCCCGAGGTCCAGGCCATTCTACCACCGGAGCTTGCCATCAGCTCCATTCCCTGGAGTCCAACTACTTCGGTGGTCCTTCTGGGCTCTTTGGCAGAAGGCCCTTCTACTGAGGAACTTGAGGAGCACAGAAGGAGCAAGGGCAAACACATCCCTGCTAGTGTAGAGGAGGTATGGGACTCTGACGAAGACATTGTCGAGGTTCCGCCAGGTTTATTCCTTAGACATTTTTAGTACTCTTATTCTTATAGATATATGGCTAAAGAACAATGTCTTAATGGAACCGTGTTTTGACATTGCAGAGGAAATGGCGCCCTCATCATGGATGGTGGAGCACGCTCGGAGTCAGGCCCTTCGGGATTCCCATATCCCGAAGGATAAAATCCCGATGGGGCCTTTTTGGGCTTTCACGGAGGACATGAATTTGTTCTCCGACGACTGCCAGCAAATGGCTCCCTAGTTCACGGGGGCATCCTCACCTAGGCTTCCTTCAAGTCGATTGCCAAAGAGTGCGTGAACGAGGAAGTCCTCGCTACAAAGATGTCCGAGCATGCAGCCCAAGTACTCTTTAGGCCCTTTATTATTTTTTCTCCCAATATTTTCTAAGTGTTTGGCTTTCCTTGTGTGAGTTTTACCAAGCATCCTCCCCCATTTTTTGCAGCTCTTGGGGTATAGTGGATACTTTAGAGGTTGGACGGTAAAGCAATCTTCGGTCCGTGCTTGGGCCGAAGATCGTCTAGAGAAGGCCAAGGTGTTCTGTGCTAACTCGGTTGTTAAGAATGCCGAGTTGAGTAGAATAGCCAAGGAGGAGATTGCCAAACTCCGGGAGGAACTCTTGAAGGGCCAACAGGAGCTCTTGAATGATTTTTCCCAGAAGATGTCTGACCTCGGCGGAAGGTCGTGAGTCTTACCTCGACTAACGAGGCCTATGAAAACGAGAAAGAGGCAGATTCTGCTCTCCTGACAAAGGCCCTTGCTGACAATGCCGAACTTCAAGCCAAGGTCGAGGCCCTGAAGAAGGAGACGAAGAAGAAGAAGAAGATGAAGAAGCTGGAGAAGGAGGTCACCGACTTGCAAAATGAGGTGGAAGACTTGTCTGTCGAGCTAGACAAGGCTAACCAGGCGACCAAGGTGGGCTTTCAAGATGGCTTTTGTCTAGCTCGACACCAAGTTTTGGAGAAATATCCAGACCTCGACCTTTCATTTCTGGCTGCCCTGAACATCCTCGAGGGGCCTCGCTGGACGTGGTCAAAGATTGAGCTCCTCAACCTGCCATTTGCCCCTCCTCCGGCACCAAAGGCGGCGGCTAAGGACACTGGGGATGGAGCATCTCATGACGCCAGGGTCCCTTAGATGTTTTAGGGCTTTTACTTTGTGTTCTTCTTTTTCTTTGTAGTCTTCTTCTTGTAATCTCCTCCTTGTAATAAGGCCTTCTCAATGACATTTTTCCTTCCCCTGAATTTTGGTCGAGTCCTTGAGCAATAATCTTTGTTTCGAAGAGTTATTTCGACCACTTTCAGTTTAGGGCCTTTAGGAAGATATTTTTTGCTCTTTTTGTCGATCGTCTTCGGGGAAACCCTAACTATTGACGAATACCTCTTGGCAAAGTTTGGCCTATTTTCATCAACCGTATTTGGTGGACGCACTTTCTCGGGAAAATGACATAATCAACTTCGGAAGGAATACGTGATTTTCTCAAGTACATACTTGAACTTTGTTCGACGAGAACTCTTGGGTGGGGTTATTTTCTTGAACATTGTCTGTACTTAGAAAAGATTTCTAACTTGTACAATTTCTTATCAAAATTCTAAGTGTAGAATTTCTTCAACGTGTTTGAGTGCCATGTATTCTTCAGCTCTCCACCTTCGATATGGCCAAGCTTATAGACTCCATTTCAAACCTCATCAAGGACTAAGTAAGGCCCTTCCCAGTTCGCCCGAAGTACCCCGTGGGAGGGCCTTCGGGGTCTGAACTCGGCCTTTCGGAGAACGAGGTCTCCCTTCCTTATTCCTTTTTGCCTAATGCGCATGTTCGTAGCTGTGGCCATCCTTTGCCGAAAAGCTTTTCTTCTAAGTTCAGCCACTTCTCTGTGTTCGTCAATTAGGTTGAGCTGAGTTCTTAATCTGAGGTCATTCCCTTCCTCATCGAACACTTGTACCCTGACTGATGGCCGGACTACTTTGACAGGAATAATGGCCTCTGTGCTGAAGATGAGAGAGAAAGGTGTCTCACCCGTGGCCCTTCGGGGTGTTGTTCGATAGCTCAATAGCACACTAGGAAGTTCCCCTGGCCATTTTCCCTTTGCTTCCCCCAATCTCTTTTTTAGACCATCTTTTATAGTTCTGTTAGATACCTCTACTTGTCCATTGCTTTGGGGATGACCTACTGGGGCGAAGTGCATTTTTATCCCGAGGTCGGTGATGAATTCTTGGAATCCCTTGTTAATAAACTAGGAACCATTGTCGGCCACTATCACCCTCGGTATGCCAAATCTGCATACAATGCTCTTCCAGATGAATTTTTGCATGTCCGTTGTTGAAATAGTTGCCAGGGGCTCTGT
Source organism: Aquilaria yunnanensis (assembly GCA_039654915.1). Classification (NCBI taxonomy): domain Eukaryota; kingdom Viridiplantae; phylum Streptophyta; class Magnoliopsida; order Malvales; family Thymelaeaceae; genus Aquilaria; species Aquilaria yunnanensis. The sequence goes on from CM077594.1 coordinate 69,762,256, forward strand.
CTCGACCCACTTAGTGAAGTAATCCATTACAACTACGCAGAACTTTACTCCTCCAGGTTTAGTCAGGAGTGGCCCGATGAGGTCAATGCCCCATATTGTGAAGGGACAGGGGTAATTTGCCGTGGTTATTAACTCCGAGGGTAACCTCTGGACGTTGGCGTGTCTTTGGCAATTATCACATTTCTGGACAAGCTGCCTCACGTCCTTTCTTAAGGTGGGCCAGAAGTATCCTCGGCGGAGTATTACTCCTGCCAAGGCGTCAGTTCCAATGTGGGAACCACAAGCCCCCTCATGGACTACTTCGAGAACTGTCCTAGTGTCTTCTTCGCCGACACACCTTTGTAGCGGACTTACATACCCCTGTCGGTACAATTCTTCCCCAATTAGCAAATATCGTCCAGAGCGTCTTTGCACTATTGCGGCTTCGTAAGGGTCATCGGGAAGCTCCGAGGTCATAAGATACCTCTTTATGGGATTTTTCCATCCTCTTTTCTGAGGTCATTATGCTTATTATTGCTATGCTTCATACTCTGCCACATTGTTGGTGACGCTGAATCCAAATTTGATGGCTTTCATGACCTCCATACCCTCGGGACCGCGAATGATTACTCGAGCTCCCCGGTGCTCGAAGCCGGAGGCCCCATCTACAAACAGAGTCTACTCTGGTTCACTTTTTTCGAGGTCTGATTGGCCATCTTCGGCAATGGGTACTTCAGCAATGAAATCTGCTAAAGCTTGAGCTTTTATTGCCTTCCTTGGTTCGTAGGTGATATCATACTTGCCGAGCTGTATGCACCACTTAGAAAGCCTTCCTGAGCAGTCTACCCTCTTCATGATATCCCGAAGAGGTAGGTTACTTCGGACAATAATGGGATGGCCTTGGAAATATGGACGAAGCCTTTTGCTTGCAACCACCAGGGCGTAAATAGCTTTTTGTAGTAGGGGGTACCTGACTTTGGCGCCATGCAAGGACTTGCTCACATAATATACTGGCCATTGTTCCACCCCCTCTTCCTTCACAAGAACCGAACTTAGTTCCTTTTCCATGACTGCGAGATATAGTACGAGGGGTTCCCCCTCCCGTGGCTGCCGGAGTGTAGGTAGACGAGTCAGGTAGACCATAAGCTCTTCCCATGCCTTTTGGCAATCTTCGTTCAAAGGATGCATATCGTTTCTGAGGTCACCACCATTTTTTGCTACCTTGGTGAGTACCTTAAAGAACGGTCGCCATCGATCCGCATATCTGGAGATAAACCTGCTAAGGCACGTTATTCTCCCTGTGAGCCTTTGCACATCCTTCATTGTGGAAGGAGTTCAGAATCCTAGTAGCGCTTTGACCTTTCCGGATTGGCATCGATACCCCTTTCTGACACCATAAATCTGAGGAACTTACCCGCACTTATGCCGAAGACGTATTTTTCGGGATTGAGGCGGATTCCGAAGGTTCTCAGTTGGCGGAAAATTTTCTCCAAGTCTGCAACGTGATTGCCAGGCACTTTGCTCTTAACTATCATGTCATCAACATAGACTTCCATGTTCCTCCCTATTTGGGCATTGAAGACCTTGTTCATTAGCCTGTGGTAGTTGGCTCCTGCATTTTTAAGCCCGAAGAGCATTCTGATGTAGCAATATGTACCAACTTCGGTGATGAAGGCGGTTTTTTCCTCATCCTCGGGGTCCATCCTAATTTAGTGATACCTACTGAAGGCGTCAAGGGAACTCAGGAGACCATACTCGGCGGTCGAGTCCACCAACTAGTCTATTGGCGGTAGAGGATACAAATCCTTAGCGCAAGCGTCATTCATGCTTCGGAAGTCGATGCACATTCGGAGCTTGTCACTCCCTTCTTTTGTGGCGATAACCACATTAGTAAGCCATTCGGGGTATTTGAATTCCCTAATTACACCTGCGTCTATTAAGTGCTGGACTTCGGTTTTGATGAAGTTGTTTTTGTGTGCCGAGAGGCTTCGATCTTTTTGATGGACGGGTTTTGCTTCTGGGCGTACCTTAAGGCTATGTTGAATTATGCGAGGGTCTACCCCAAGCATGTCCTTTGGCGAGTAGGCAAACAGATCTTTATTCACTAACAGGAAAGATACAAGTTTTTCCTTGTCGCCTTCTGCCAATTTTTTCCCTATTCGGGTATTTCGGCCTGGGACAAGTTCTATATCTTCCGTTTCTATTTTCTCGGACTCTTCTGTTCCTTCTCCCTTTGGCTCCCCTGTGAGTCCAATCTTCGCTCCCGTAGTCTGTGCGTAGTTTGTGACCGGGGCCTTTCTCACTTTGACAATTACTTTCCTCACCTCCCCTTGGTCGATGAAGATCTCAACATCTTCATCCTTTGTGGCAAAGGTGACCGTCAAGTACTTCACATCTAGGCGGATGTGGAGGTTTCCTTGCGTTTGCCTCCCTAGGATGGCGTTAGATGACGAAGGGACATCTATGATGATAAACCTTGTCATTGTGGAGACAAACAACTCGTCTTTGTTCTTTAGTGAAATTCCTCTTAACATCAGGGGAAGATCAATCCATTTGAGCACGGGGAGTTCGGAGGGTCCCACTCCGAAAGTAGGAGAAGTGATGGGCTTGAGGTTGCTCCTTGAGATACCCAACGGTAGCAGATAAGAGAACAAGATGTCAGCATTGGAGCCATCATGAAGCAGTACTCTCTTGACGTCCCAACTCCCTATTCTTGCCACGACCAATAATGGATTGTCATGAGGGAATATTATGGTAGATCCATTTCTCCGAACAAGCTTTGTTTAGGGGTTTCCGTATTCCATCACCGAGATCTCCCTGGCTTTTCTTTTCCTTTCTGTCGATGGCAGTCCTGTGGTGATCATCTGTATTAATCCTACCGGAGGTGGCGGATGTCTTCTGGGACTTCAGTTCCGGTGTTTGTTGGAGTCTTATTCCTTGTCATCTCCTTTCCCTTCTTCTTCCCTCTTCCTATTTGGGGAGGGTATCCGCAGGTAACATCGAAGTTGGCCTTGCTTTATCAGGGATTCTATGTACTTCCTTAGCTGGAAGCAATCCTCGGTATCATGCCCGTGGTCCTGATCGAACTGGCAAAACTTTTTCATGTTCTTTTTGTTGTCTGAGGTCATGGCCTTTGGACGTTGAATTTGAGTTCCTTGCCTTTCCATGGCCATGAGGATGTTTTTCCTTGTGGTGTTTAGGGGAGTAAAAGTCACCGGCTTCTTTCCTCTAAGCTTCCGAGGTCATCCCCCTAGTTCGGTTGGGTAGCGAGTTTGTTGGCTCGGGCCCTCAACACGAATATAGTCATGCTTTGGGCCTCCCATCCTTAGCTCTTCAGCAGTCATATGCTACTCAGCCCTTTGATAAAACTCGCCGAGGGTGTCCAGGGGGGGTCTTTAGAGAATTCATAGAACAATTGTGAGTCTCTCCGCAATCCCGGTATCATGGCAAGGATGCGTATTTCTAGCCTAAAGTTCGGAATGCTCAGGGCTTCTCGGTTGAACCTTTCGACGTAGTCGCAAACAGTTTCTCCATTCTTCTGTGCTATGTTAAACATTTGAACTGGCGTCTTTGCTGTTGGCCTGCTTCCGATGAATTGCTGCGTGAAGGCGGTAGACAACTCTTGGAATTCCATGATGGTTCCGGGGGCTAACGAGTTGTACCATGTCGTTGCTGGTCGAGCGAGGGTACCTCAAAGCATTTGCACAGAGTGGCATCATCAGCATCGTGCAATACCATGATGTGCCTATATTTGGTCAGGTGAGGCTAGAGGTCACTTCAGCCATCGTAGCCTTCCAAAAGGGGCACCCAGAAGCCACCCGGCATAGGTGCCACGTCTACTGCTCGGGTAAACGGTGATTCATCCCCGTTGGAGGTTTTTGACAACCTAGACTAGATGGGCTTCCGAGCTACCTATCTTTCCACCTTTCTAGCCTCTTTAGGATTTTGTCCATGAGGAGTGTGGCACTAGGCTCTTCTTCTTGCTGCCTAGAGGCCTCCGGTAATGGAGAGCAGCACCTCCTTTTTGGAGAGTAACTTTGACGCCGAGGGGATTGCGATTTCTCCTCTGGTGAACAACTCCTACGATAGGGGGTCCTAGGTCGCTTGGGCCCCGCTTCTCCAGTTGGCCGAACCCTGGGAGGTATATTTTCTGTCGAGGACTCATCACGTTGGTCCCCGCTTCCCGAACTCCGGGGAGTTGACTTCGGGCTTCTCTACCGACAAGGCGTTGGTGAGCAGGGCCTTCGGTCCGAAGACGGCTGTAGCCATCTTCGGTCTAGTTGCTGTGCCATTTCAGCGACAACGGAGCGCTGAAAATCATGCAGGAAGCTCATGGTAATGGTGAGAGGACGTTCATCCTCAAGCAAGGAAGTCCCTGCTGCGAGTTGTTCGATTTCCAGTTGAACCTTTAGCGCGGAAGGGGACTTCGGGATCCCCTTTTCCTTAGAATGCTAAGTTTCAACGATGGCAACTTGGGAGTGGTTTCCCACAGACGGCACCAAATGATGCGCATCAGCATCTTCATTGTATGACATGGTGAGACTAGGAGGGACTTCCGGTGAGGGTGGAATCTCTGAATGGGTGGTTTCCTAGGGGATACCACATGAAACACTCAAAGAATAAAGGTTAGGAGGTCCCCGGAGTATTTTTCTGGGGAGGAGCCTCTGTCGCCCAAGTCAGTATTTGAAGGTGAAAGGTAAGTAGGGGGCAGAGAGATCCTTCCCTTTCTTTTTTTTTGCCTCTTCTCTATTAAGGCCACTCCCTTAATATAGTTAGGAGGATGTGACCCGTTCAGATTATGACATGTGTTCTGTCGGATGTAACCTATACCTTTGGGCGTGGGGGCTCTAGCCAACTGCAGGCCGCTCGGGTCAGGGGTCAAGGCCAGAGTAGGCCTGCCTGACAGGACGTGCATGGCGGAGGTGTGCTAGAGCACATTTGAGGGCGGCATGTTGCGTACAAGCGCGACATGTCAGAGGCTCCTTAATTGTTTCTGCCATACTCCCGAGGTCCCTTCGGCAGAAGGGAGCTCTTCGGAATAGGGGCCATTTTTCCGAAGTCGTCTCAGTAATCCGGGAGTCCTCTTGGCAATGAAGCTCCTCATTCTGGCGCGTTCTCTCCTGTCGAAGGTGGGGGGTCTTTCTCCTCTGAGACTGATTCTGTTGCCTCCCTGAGGGAGTGATGCACCATGTTCCCAAGGTCAGTACTATCATTCCTCGGGGTATTGGTGGAATACCGAGGTTGGCTGTCTAGGGCGTCAGACTTCCTTTCTCCGAGGTTGGTGCTCGTACTCCTTGCGGGTGATGCTCGACTTTCTGAGTGTGCTGCTTTGCCTGACCTTATAGGTTCAAAGGGCGATAGCACTTCGGCTATCATCTATAGAGGAGGAGCTTGAAAAGATTCCTATAGCCAACCAGTTTCCTAAAGTGTTTCTAGTAGAATTGCTTGGGTTACCACCCAATAGGGATACTGAATTTGCAATCCATCTTTAGCTTGGGGTTGAACCTATTTTGAAACCACCTTACAGGATGTTAGCTCCTAAGATGGATGAGTTAAAGAATCAGTTAGAGGAACTGCTAGAGAAAGGCTTTATAGGGCCTAGTGAATCACCGTGGGGAGCCTCGGTGTTATTTGTGAAGAAGAAGGATGGAACTTTAAGGCTATGCATCGACTATAGAAAGTTGAATGCAGCAACAATCAAGAATAAGTATCCGCTTCCTAGAATCGATGACTTGTTTGATAGACTCAAAGGAGCAAACATATTTTCTAGGATTGACCTCCGGTCTGGATACTTTCAGATTAGAGTTAACCAGGGAGATATCCCAAAAACTACAATTAGGACAAGGTATGGACACTATAAGTATACAGTTATGCCATTCGGTGTGACTAATGCTCCAGCAGTATTCATGGAAGCTATGAAACGAATCTTTAAACCATTTGTGGATCAGTTTGTTGAAGTTTTCATTGATGACATTTAGGTGTACTTACAAAACTACCTCAGAATATGAGAAGCATCTTATGTCAGTTTTGCAAGTGCTGAAGGATAATCAGTACTATTCAAAGTTGTCTAAGTGTGAGTTTTGGTCCGAAAGGATTCAATTTTTGGTGCACATCATCAGTGCTCAGGGTCTATCAGTTGATCTTGAAAAAGTTCAGGCAGTAGTTGAGTGGAAGAGACCAGCTATAGTTACAAAAGTGAGGAGTTTCTTGGGCTTGGCAGGCTATTACAGGTGATTCATAGAGAAATTCTCTGTGATAGCTACACCATTAACAGCCTTGATCAAGAAAACTCAAAAGTTTGAATGGACACCGAAGTGTGACGGAGCTTACATGGAGTTGAAGAAAAGATTGACTAGTGCATCTATACTCATTCTACCGTATCCGAACAAAGCTTTTACACTATACACTGATGCATCAAGTTTTGATCTAAGGTGTGTGTTGATGCAGGACAGTCAGGTAATAGCCTATGGTTCGAAACAGTTGAGACCAAACGAGTTGAACTACCCTATTCATGATCTTGAGCTAACGACAGTAATTTTTTGCACTTAATCTGTGGAGGCATTACTTGATGGGGAGGTCATTCAGGATCTTCACCGTTCATAAGAGTTTGAAGTATCTGTTTACACAGAAAAATATGAACATGAGGCAACGTCGATGGATTGAATACATAAAAGATTATGATTGTTCAATTGAGTATTGTGCTAGCAAAGGAAATGTGGTAGCAAATGCATTGAGCCAAAAGTACATAAGAGTGATCCTATCTAACGATCAGGCTATGAATTCCTCTAAAGGAGCATTGGGGGATTGTTTCTCTGCTTTGCATGAATTTTTGGGAAAACCAAGAGAAATCCCTAGTTTGTGTTTTAGAAATACAATCAGCTTGGTTAGTTAAAGTTAAGGACACTCAAATGGAAGATCCATTGTTGCAGAAAATTTCAGGAAAAATGAAGCTTGGTACTGTGAAAAAGGAATTCCAATACAAGGATGGAATACTAAACTATGGAGATCATCTCTATGTACTGAATATGGAAGGACTTAGGCAGGAAGTCCTACAGGAAGCACATAATAGTATTTTGAACATTCACCCTTGTGTTAGTAAGATGTATCATGATTTGAAGACACATTTTCGGTGTCTAGGACTTAAAAGGGATGTAAGATGACATGTGGCAAAGTGTTTGACATGCCAAATGGTTAAAGCTGAACATAAAAAACTAGTAGGTATACTACAAAGTTTACCTCTTCCAGTGACAAAATGAGGGTCTATTACTATGGATTTCATAGTAGGATTGCCAAATACTCACAGTCAACATGATGCTATACGGGTAGTGGTTGATCGGCTGACGAAGTCAGCACACTTTATGCCTATCAAGATCACTTATACATTGGAGAAGTTGGCTCAGTTGTGTCTCAAGGAAATTGTGAGACTCCATGGTATACTGGATCTAATTATATCTGATAGAGATCCTCGGTTTGTGTCACAATTTTGGAATGCTTTCCAAGAGCCATTAAGGAGCAAGGTTAGTCTTAGTACCATTTTCCATCCTCAGACTGATGGGCAATCTGAGATAGTAATTCAAACTTTGGAGGATATGTTATGTATGTGAGCTATTGATTTCAAAGGTGATTGGGATCAACATTTATCACTCATTGAGTTTGCTTATAATAACAGTCATCAAACTATTATAGGTATCACACCATACGAAGCTTTCTATGAAAGGTGTTGTATGATTCCCCATTGTTGGGCAGACCCAGCAGATAGGGTAATTATTGGTCCTAAAATCATAGTTGATACCACAGTAAAGAAAGTTAATCCAGAAATGGATTAATGCAGCCAATGACTGGCAAATTAAGTTTTCAAATTTTAGAAGAAGAGATTTATGTTTTGAAGTTGGGGACAAAGTACTTCCTAAAGTGTCTCCAATGAAAGGGGTTACCTGTTTTGGGCAGAGGGGTAACTTAGGCCCTAGGTACATTGGACCCTATGAGGTATTGGAAAAGATAGGGAGAGTTGCTTATTGGTTGGCGTTACCACCTAACCTATCCCAAGTGCATAACATGTTCCATGTTAGTCTACTCAGAAAATGCACAATAGATCCAGGACAGTTAGTTAATCCTTCAGTGGTACCTATTCAGGAAGACTTGACCAACGAAGAGAACCCCATTCAAATACTTGATAGGCAAGTCAAGAAACTTCGAACGAAGTGGATTTTGATGGTTAAGATCCTTTGGTCTAACTATAATGAGGAGGGAGCTACTTGGGAAATGGAGCAGGATATGCTGACAAGATATCCTAGTGTTTTTCCAGAATTGCACCGGAATTTGGGGGACCAAATTCTAGAAGGAAGGGAGAGTGTTATGGCTCTCCCAGTGGGAACCAGGCCTGAAGAAGGTAAAGTGTTCTAAATCAAGTTTGAAACCTTAATTCAAGTTTACATAGCAAGGATAGGAAAGTTCAGCAAAGTTCACTACGTTCCAAGGAGGTTAAGGCGCTAAATGAGGTTTAGGGGCAAAATTGTAATTTTTGTGTCTTAAATAGTCGGGGGGGATCCCGAGTTGTTAAAATGAAGTTTTATGACTTAAATTTTAACTTTAACCCAAACTTGATGAAATAAACAAGGATTAATTAAGAATAACTAAGGTTGCCAAAAGATGGGGACTTAAGTGTATCATGGCTAATACTTTGATGGCGTAGATTAAAAATAGTGTTATAAGAGGGTAAAGTGGAGGGGTGGCAGCTATAAACCGGAGTTCATCCTCTGCACCCTCATTTTCCCATCCAATTAAGCTTGAAAGCAAAGTTTTTTGCTGAAAAGAGAAGCCACCACAAGTATATAGGCCATTGAGAGCTCATTTAAAGCATAAAACCATGGCTTTGGAGCTTGGAAGCATGTTTTCTCCCGTCCCCCATTCTTAGTGCAAGGTAACCAATGTGTTATTGATTGATTTTAGGTTTATTGGTTAGTTAGGAGCTTGGGTTTTGGTTATAAAGTAAGAATTTGATGTTTGGTGCCTATGTTTTGCTTGGAACATAGGTGGTGCTTCGGTGAGCTTAATGGATTGGAAGAATGCTTAATTCTTGCTTGTTACTTGGATTTGAGGTAAGGGAGTTGTATTTTCAAGTTCAATTAATGCTATTAGAATCAGGTTGCTTGAAGAATTTGAGTAATTCTAACAATAGCATTAGTTAGTGGACAAGGTTGAATCATCGTGGACTATGAGGTTTGTGATAATTGGAATGATGTTATAATGCATCATACATTGGCTTGTGATAGTTGGTTGTGATCTTTGCAACATGTTTTACATGTATGTGAAGTTTGGATGCTAACCAAGCATGTTTGATATGTTTGGTAAGTGTCCAAAGTTCATAGCAACAAAATTTGTGAAAATTTTGCAGATTTGTAGATTGGTGACGCATCGCCAATTTTGTACCACTGCCCATGATGCTTTGCCAATACTAGAAAGTTTGTAGAACATTACCAACTGTATCGACATGTCACCAACTGAATTTTCCAAGTTTTGCTATGCAGGTCAAGGGGAGACCTAAGATGGTTCTTCGGGTACTTTGGGGCCTAAGCATTTTGGGGGTACTCCGAGACTTTCAGAAGTCCTTCGAGACCTAGGAGTTTTCTTGAGTTTTGTAAAGTTTTATGGTTACTTCTATGATAAGCAAGAAAACTACTTTACTAAGTATCACAACTATGTACCACTAACTAGGGTGGAAGGTTTAGAACCCTTGGTGACCTAGCCATATCGTTAGCCACGAGGTTACAAGGTGAAACCTTAGTGCACCTAGTTTACAAGGTCTTTATGGCCTAGTTACAATAGTCCCACCATAATTCCCCTCTACAACATAAAAGGGGAGAGGTTCAATTGGTGATTTGTCACTAGTTAGGCTGACAAGCTTGCAAGCTCAGCTTGCTAGAGGACAAGGCTATGAATTGTAGTTTAAGGACTAGGATGAGGAGAGGTCTCAAGGGACCTAGTTATATGTGCATATATCAGACTCTCAGGCTGTATGAGCTCACAGCAGGTTACATATGTTATCATATGTGGAGTCCTTAGTAATTTTCTTGCAGGTACTATGAAGACCCTTACTGAGAATGTTTATGTTCTCACACTATAGTTATGTTGCGCAGATTCTAAAGTTGTTGGACCGGGAAACCGTTGAAGGTTATTGTAGTAGTTAACTTTTTTTTCTAGTATGTCCCTTGAGAATCTTTATGATTCTAGCCAACTTGGGTAACTTGTTGGCCAAGTAGCAATACTATCTGGAGTTTTCTTTTGGCTGTAGAACCTAGTAGCATTTGGAGAAGGGTTTTTGTGACTCGCTATTGGGACTTGCTGTAGGGTTTCGGGAGCCAAACAAGTACAGAAGAATTTAACCAAAACCCTCCAGGATCCAAGTGAAGCGGGGTAAACCGGGTGTTCAAAAAATTTTATACGTAATTTGGTTGAGATATTTTGCCCAACTGTAGAGTTAAATCACAAATAGTTGATGTGTTCAAGCTCTCTAAGGTATCCACACGAGCTTCTCGGGATCACCATGCTTCCATCACGTCTCAGCAAATGCATTTCTCTTGCACTCGCCGTGTTAGCTTGTGTCCTCTAAGGAATTACAAGAGAATAGTGTGCTGTCCTTTTTCCAAGGTTAAGGCAAAAAGCTGCACCTTTCTCACTAAAAGTTGTATTTATAGCGAGACTCAACTTCTAGGCCTAACAGGTTTCAAAGCCCTAATCCAATTAGGCTTTAATTTTGAGCTTAATAATAGCTCAACTTTTGGGCCCATTATTAACACGAAATTATTTTGAAACCATAACCCAAGTACTTAGCCCATACACTCTAATAATCCAAATAGCTCTATGGGTGCAACCCAATAGGCTCTTACCACGTTGGCAATGATCATAAATCACATTTATGATCATAAGCAACGAGCGGTGTCTAGCAACACATCATCGCTACCCAAGTAACAAGATTGGCGATGATTCAACTAAACCTTTATGATCATTACTCATATATGTCATTGTCCCTTTGTCCAAGATATCAAGACTAGGCACGAAACATGGAATGTGTCAATCTTATATAGCCCAATCTTTGGTTTCTTGATTACCAAGTAGACTAACTTAATTTGATGACATTGATATCGTATATCAACTCATCCGACCATGGCCATGCATTTCCTAAGTCTCACTCTATCAAGGGGCCCAAAGCTATCAGCCCCGTTACATAGGAGGGATAAATCCCATCTTCATCATACAAATCCCTCTACATGATATGTGACATACCCAATGACCTCCTTCGAGTTCACTCAGTTACAGGCAACAAAGCGAAGTATCAAAGTAATGACTTACATGTAGGGAAACTTGGTGACCTTAGGTCAAAGGACTACATATACCATGATCATTATGAGAATCACTTATGACACTCATATAGCTATCCATGTAGCGTTCTCGTGGTGGGTCAGTCCAGTAACAAGTTCTCCAACTTGTACCCATATGTAGACTACATATCTCATATTAGTGTCCACATATGTGAGTTATTATGTATTATTGCGACCCGCTTCACAATAGTACTAGACCAGGGACATTTGAGAATATCATTATTCTAGTGTTACAATTATGTGATAGCCAAAGGGCTATTGCCCTTCAAATCCCCAAGCTTTGATGAAGCGCCACCCTCAGTAAAGGCAAGCGTCACCCTCGAAGAATGTGAGCACCAACCTCGGGAAAACAGAGTTCGGCAACCTAACCCCCCGACCTTGGTGATCTACCATCGCCCTTGGGGAATGGCAATACTGACCTCGGGAGTATCGTGCACTACCACCCTCGGTAAGATGACCTGACCAGCTTCGGAAGAGGCAGACTCACCATCTTCGGCAGGGGAAAACACCCCCGAAAGGGATCATCCATGCCGAGGGGACTCGCGAATAACTAGAGCAACCTCGGCAAGAAGCCCTCCTGTCCTGAAGAGGTCTCTCCTACCAAAGGGATCTCGAGAATACGACAAAAATGGTTAAGGAGCCTCTAACACGCCGCCCTCGCACACGTCCTGAAACGCCGCCCTCACACACGTCTTGACACGCCACCTTCGTACACGCCCTAACACACAAACCTCCCCCGGCCCTGACTTCTGGCCCCAACAGCCTATGGCCCGCTAGAGGTCCCCATTCCCGAAGATACGGATCGCATCTGACCGAACACATGTCATGATCTAAGCGGGCTGTGTCAAACGGAAGTCCCTAACACCCTCCTATAAATACTTGGGAAACGACCTTAATAGGGGGGGATTGAACTCTCAGGCAAAACACAATTTTCACTTTTGGCTCACCATTCTTCATTTCATCAAATACTGACTTGGGCGTCGGAGGCTCTTCCCCCGAAAAAATGCTCCAGGGACCTCTTAACCCTTGTTCTTTGAGTGTTTCAGGCAATCTCTCCCCGAAAGTCTCTCCTTCAGACGCCCTCTTCACCGGAAGTCCCGTCTAGGCTCACCATGTCATACAACGAAGATGCTAACAGGCATCATTTGGCGCCGTCTGTGGGAACTCACTCTCAGGTAGCCGTCATTGAGACTCGGCGTTCTAAGGAAAAAGGACTCCTGAAGTCCCCACCCGCGCTAGAAACTCAACCGGCAACCAAACAACCCGCCACAGGGACTTCCTTGCCTGAGGACAAACGTCCTCTAATGATCACGATGAGCTTTCTATGGGATTTTTAGCGCTCTATTGTGGCTGAAATGGCACAATAACTGGATGAAAGAAGGTCACAACAACATTCGGGCCGAAGGCCCCTTTCACCAGCACCCTTTGGGCGAGAAGCCCGAAATCTGCTCATCGAAGTTTGGGGAGCGAGGACCAACGTGATGAGTCCTCAATGAAGGACGTATGCCCTAGAGTCTGACATACTAGAAAAGCGGGGTCCAAAGGGGCTAGGACTTCTTGCCAGCAAAGTTCCTCACCAGAAGATCGATCACAATCCCCCCGAAGCTGAAGTTACTCCCCAAAAAGGGGGCATCGCTCTCCATTGCCAGAGGCCTTTGGGCGGCAAGAAGAGCCCAGGCCCACCATCCTCATGGAAAAAATCCTAAAGAGATTGGAGAGGGTGGAAAGGCAGGTGGCTTGGAAACCCGTCTGGTCTAGGTTGTCGGAAACCTTCATCAGAGATGAGTCACCGTTTATCAAAGCAATAGTTGAGGCAAGTATGCCAAGCGACTTTCGGGTGCCTCGTTTGCAAACCTATGATGTGCGTAATGACCCCCAAGCCCACCTGACCAGGTATAGGCGTAGCATGGTACTGCACGATGCCGATGATGCAAGTGTTTTGAGGTCAGCCTCTCTGGCCCGGCAACTGGGTGGTACAACTCTCTCGCCCCTAGGACTATAATGAGTTTCCAAGAGCTGTCCACGGCATTTACACAGCAGTTCATCGGCAGTAGGCTGACGGCGAAGATGCCAGTTCAGATGTTTGACTTAGAGCAACAGAATGGCAAAACCATCCGCGACTAAGTCAAAAGGTTTAACCGAGAGGCCCTGAGCGTGCCGGTCTTTCGTCCGGAAATACGCATCCTCGCCATGATATGGGGACTTCGGCGAGACTCGCAACTCTTTTACAAGTTCTCGAAAGACCCTCTAAACACCCTTGGTGAGGTCTACCGCAAAACCAAACAACACATGACAGCCGAAGAGCTGAGAATGGCAAGCCTGAAGTCTAGTCACCACCATCCCAAAGGCCAAAGTCACTAACCCCGGTATCCAGCCGAGGGCGGGGGAAAAACTCTAAAGCAGAAAGGGAAAAGACCAATGTCATTTACTCCCCTGAACACCTCTCAAACAAACATACTACTGGCTATGGAAAGGCAAGGAAACCCAATCCAGTGCCGAAGGCCATGACTTCAAAAAACAAGAAAAATATGAAGAAGTTTTGCCAGTTCCATTAGGATCATGGGCATGGCACTAAGGATTGCTTCCAGTTGAGGAAATCCATCGAGTCGCTGATAAAGCAGGGCCAACTTCGGTGCTACCTATGGATGCCCTCCCCGAAAGGGGGGAGGGGAGAGGAAAATAAAGGAGAGGATGAGGACTCTGATTCTGACAGCCGCTAGAACCGAAGTCCCAAAAGACATCTGCCACCTTCGGCTGGAGTAATCCAGACGATCACCATTGGACTGCCTTCGGCAGAAAGAAAGAGAAAAGCCAGGGACAGCTCGGTGATGGAATTCGGTAGCCAATCGAACAAGCTTGTTCAGAAAAATGGGTCCACCGTAGTATTCCCTCATGACAACCAACTTCTAATCATGGCAAGGATAGGGAGTTGGAATGTCAAAAGAGTGCTCCTCAACAATGGTTATAACACTGACGTCTTATTATCTCACCTACTGCCGAATTTGGGTATTTCAAAAGGCAATCTCAAGCCTGTCACTTCCCCTACCTTTGGGGTAGGTCTATCCGAACTCCTTGTCCTCGGGTGGATTGACCTACCTCTAATGCTCAAGGGAACTTCGCCACAAAACAAGGGTGAGCTCTTTGTTTTCACAATGACAAGGTTCATCGACATATATATTCCTTCATTATACAATGCCATCCTTGGAAGGTAGACACAAGGGAATCTCCACATTCGCCCAGATGTGAAGTACTTGACTGTCACCTTTGCAACCAAGGACGGAGATGCTGAGATCTTCATCGACCAAGCGGAAGTAAGAAAGGTCTTTATGAAAGCAAGACAGGGCCCAGCAAAGTTCCACACACAGACTTCAGGAGCAAAGGCCATGCTTACAGGGGACACAAAGGAAGAAGAAATAGAAGACCCTGAGAAAATAGAAACAGAAGATGTGGAACTTGTCCTAGGCTGAAGTACCCGCGTAGGGAAAAAATTGGCAGAACGTGACAAGGAAAAGCTTGTATCTTGTCTGTTAATGAACAAAGATCTGTTTGCCTACTCGCCAAAGGACATGCCTAGGGTAGAACCTCGCATAATGCAACATAGCCTTAAGGTGCACCAGAGGCAAAGCCTGTTCGACAAAAAAAGTGAAGCCTCTCGGTGCATAAGAACAACTTCGTCAAAACCGAAGTCCAACACTTAATGGAAGCAGGTGTAATAAGGGAAGTCAAATACCCCGAATGGCTTAGTAACGTGGTTATTGCCACAAAGGAAGGGAGTGATAAACTCCAAATGTGCATCAACTTCCAAAATGTGAATGATGCTTGCCCTAAAGATTCATATCCTCTGCCGCCAATAGATTAGTTGGTAGACTCAACCGCCGAGTATGGCCTCCTTAGTTTGCTTGACGCCTTCAGTGGGTATCATCAAATCAGGATGGGCCCCGAAGACAAGGAAAAAACCGCCTTCATCATTGAAGTTGGTACATACTGCTATATTAGGATGCCCTTTGGGCTGAAGAATGCAGGGGCTACGTACCAAAGGTTGATGAATAGGTTCTTCAACTCCCAAGTTGGGAGAAATATGAAAGTCTACGTCGATGATATGATAGTTAAGAGCAAACTGTCTAGTAGTCATATGACGGACGTAGAGGAAACATTCCACCAACTGAGGACCTTTGGAATCCATCTCAACCCCGAAAAATGCGTGCTCGAGGTAAATGCAGGTAAGTTCCACGGATTCATGGTGTCGGAGAGAGGTATCGACCCCAATCCAGAAAGGTTAAGGCCCTACTGGGATTCCGAACTCCCACGACAACTAAGGATGTGCAAAGACTCACAGGGAGAATCACATCCCTCAATAGATTTATTTCCAGATATTGGGATCACTGCCGACCATTCTTTATGGTCCTCACTAAGGCAGCAACAAATGGTGGCGACCTCGACACCGAGGTGCGGCCTTGGAACGAAGACTGTCAAAAGGCCTGGGAAGAGCTTAAAGTCTACCTAACTCGTCTACTGACACTTGGGTAGCCACGGGAAGGAGAACCCCTCATGCTCTACCTCATCGTTACCGAAAAGGCAGTAAGTTCGGTCCTTGTAAAGGAAGAAGGGGCAAAGTAATGGCCAGTATATTATGTGAGCAAGTCCTTGCATGGTGCCAAAGTCAGGTACCCCTTGCTACAAAAGGCTATTTATGCCCTAACAGTTGCAAGCAGAAGGCTACATCCTTGTTTCCAAGGCCACCCCATCATCGTCAGAAGTAGCCTGCCCTTTCGAGATATCATGAAGAAGGTAGACCACTCGGGAAGGCTTTCGAGGTGGTGCATCGTGCTCGGTGAGTATGACATCACGTGTGAGCCGAGGAAGGCTATAAAAGCACAAGCATTGGTAGATTTCATTGCCGAGGTAGCCATTGCCAAAGAAAGTCAACCCAACCTCGGGAATAATGAACCTGAGTGGACTCTGTTTGTCGATAAGGCCTCCGGCTTTGAACATCAAGGAGTTGGGGTAATTCTTCATGGTCTCGAAGGTATGGAAGCTATGAAAGCCATCAAATTTGGGTTTAATGTCACCAACAATATGGTAGAATCTGAAGCCCTCAAGCAGGTTTGCGCCTTGCCAGAAGAATTGGTGTGAGAAACCTAAAGGCTGACAATGATTCTCAGCTAGTGGTCCGACAGATGGTAGGGGACTATAGCGCGAAGGACCCAACTTTGGCAAAGTATCACGAGCTCGTATGAAATCTCATCCAAGAGTTTGACACAGTGCACATTGAGAACGTGCCTCATCAAGACAATACTAAAGCAGATACTCTGGCTAAGTCAAAAAAGTCCACCGAAGTACTAAGTCACCCAAGCATAGTAATAATGAGCATAGCAACCTCAAAAAGAGGATGGAAAAATCCCATAATAAAGTACCTGATGGCTTTGGAGCATCTCGAAGACCTTCTTGTGGCAGCAAAAGTGCGAAGATGTTCATGCCTATATTTTCTGATTGGGGAGGAGTTATATCGACAAGGGTACGCATGCCCGCTGCAAAGGTGTGTTAGCGAAGAGGATGTTGACACAGTCCTCAAAGAAGTCCACGAGGGGGCCTGTGGTTCCCACATAGCAACTGACACCCTGGCAGGAGTAGTACTCCGCCAGGGGTACTTCTAGCGCACCCTAAGAAAGGACGCGATGCAGTTTGTCTTGAAATGTAACAATTTCCAAAGACACGCCAACATCCAGAGGCTGCCCTTGGAAATGACAACTTTGGCTAACTACCCTTGTCCTTTCGCAGTATGGGGTGTTGACCTTTCGCAGTCGATTACTTTAATAAAGGATAGTGGTAGAGCCCCTGGCAACCATTTTGGTGAAGGACATACAGAAATTCATCTGGAAGAACATCGTATGCAGGTTTGGCATACCGAAGGTGATAGTGGCCGACAATGGTTCCCAGTTTATTGATAAGGGATTCCAAGACTTCACCACCGACCTCGGAATAAAAATGCACTTCACCCCGGTAGCTCATCCCCAGAGCAATGGACAAGTAGAGGTGTCTAACAGAACCATAAAGGATGGTTTTGAAAAAGAGAATGAGGGAAGCAAAAGGAAAATGGCCAGGAGAACTTCCTAGTGTGCTATGAAGCTATCGGACAATGCCCCAAAAAGCCATAGATGAGACACCTTTCTCACTCGTCTTCGGCACAAAGGCCATTAATCCTATTGAGGTGGTCCAGCCATCAGTCAAGGTACAAGTGTTCGACAAAGAAGGGAATGATCTCAGCTTGACAAGTAAGCTTGACCTAATTGACGAACACAGAGAAGTGGCTGAGCTTAGAAGAAAAGCTTTTCAGCAAAGGGTAGCCATAGGTGTGAACTTGCATGTCAGGGGAAAAGGAATCAGGAAGGGAGACCTTATTCTCCGAAAAGCTGAGTTTGAACCATGAACACCATCTCACGGAGTACTTCGGGCAAACTGGGAATCCTTATTTGGTCCTTGGCCAGGTTTGGCTAGGAGTCTATAAGCTCGGCGATACTGAAGGTGGACAACTGAAAAATTCATGGCATTTAGATGCTGTGAAGAAATTCTACACTTAGAAAATTTTCAGGAAATTTTACACTAAGAAATTTTTCTAAGTATAGAAAAGCTTTCTAGGAAAAATAGCCCTACCTAAGAAATCTAACCGAACAAGGTGCGAGTATTTACTTCTGAAAATCACACATTTTCTCCGAAGGCGCGTCAATTGAACATGGCTGAAAAAAGGCGCGAAAAGACGTTCACTGCAACCGGTGTTGTGCCGAACATGATTGATAAAAGGCGCGAAAAACATCTTCCCGAAGGTGCTAAACCGAAAGTAGTCAAACTAACCCTTGGAATCGAAGATTATTTAAGGACAAACTCACCTTCAAACTTAGCCAAATTTTAAAGGAAAGGAGGAATCTTATTTAAAGGAGCCTTATTACAAGGAGGAGTATTACAAGAAGAAGATTACAAAGAAAAAGAAAAAGAAACAGTGAAGCCCTGGACACCTAAGGGACCTCACCATCGTGAGAAGCTCCATCGCCAACGTCCTTTGTCACGACCTTCAGCGCTGAAGGAAGAGCACATGGCAGGTTTACATGATCTATCTTTGACCAGGCCCAACGAGGCCCCTTGGGGATGTCCAAACCAGCTAGAAAGGAGTGGTCGAGGTCATGTTACTTTGCCGGGACTTGATGCCGAGCCCGACAAAAGCCATCTTGGAAAACAACCTTGGTTGCTTGGTTAGCCTTGTCTTTCTTGACGGACAAGTTGCCCAGCTTGTTTTTCAACTTCCCAACCTCCCTTTCTAGCTTCTTTGTCTTCTTCTTCTTCTTCGACTCTTTCTTCAGCGCCTCGACCTTGGCCTGAAGATCAACATTGTCAGCGAGGGCCTTCGTAAGGAAAGTAGAGTCTTCCTCATTCTCCTTTTGGTAGGCCTTGTTTGATGAAGTTAGCTCAACGACCTTCGCACCGAGATCAGACAACTTCTGGGAGAAATCCTTTAAGAGCTCCTCCTGACTCTTCAAGAACTCCTCCCGCAGTTTGGCCATCTCCCCCTTGGCTATCTTGTTCAGCTCGGTGTACTTAATGACCAAGCTGGCACAAAACACCTTGGCCTTATCCAAGCGCTCTTCGATCTTAGATTGGATCAAAGATTGCTTTACTGCCCAGGCTCGGAAGTATCCACTGTATGCCAAGAGCTGCAAAAACAAGGACTTTTGACGAAGTTTTACAAAGAGAAGTGAACACTTAGAAAAATTTAGAGAAAGGATAAAGGGTCTGAAGAATGACAAGGGCAACGTGTTCGGACATCCTCGCAATGAGGAACCCCTCGTTCGGGTACTCCTCTGCCAGAGATTTCAACGTGGCTTGGGTCGGCATGCCCCTCGCCATTTGAGGAGCCATTTGTTGGCTATCTTCGGAGAACAAATTTATGTCCGTCGTGAAAGACCAAAAAGGCTCCCTTGGAACCTTATCGTTCGGGATATGGGATTCCTGAAGGGCTCATTTCTGGGCATGCTCCACCATCCACGTCGAGGGCACCAGTTCCTTTGCAAAGTCACGCAGAAGTTCCATCAGTATATTGTCCCTTAGCCATATGTCTATAAGATTGAGAACGCTAAAAATGTCTTAATTTATAAGAAAATGGCTAAGGGGCAAACCCGGTGGAACCTCGGCAACGTCATCATCAGAATCGTGGACCTTCTCCACTTCGGCAAGAACCTATTTGCCCTTCCTTTGTCTTCGCTCCTGGAGCTCTTCAATAGAAGGGCCTCCTGCCAAAGTGCCCAAGATGTCCGCTGAAATGATAGGACTCCAAGGAGTGGAGATGACGGCCACCTCCGATTACGGGTCGGCATGGACCAAAGGCTAGTCCCCAACCTCTATGATATCCTCCGAGGGAGGGGGAAGAAGGTCCTTCTTCACTTTCTTGGCCGAAAATGGCCCCCCTTTAGACGCCTTTCACCTCTTTGGGGTGGCCTTCTTCTTCTGTTTCCCCTTCTCGGCTTCACCGAGGAGCAGGTGCTTGTAGAAGGCAGCTAACTGGTCGCCCATCTCTGAAAAAGGAAGAAAAGATCAGTGTAAGTCTAAAGGGGTACTTATAGCAAAATTTGGAAAGTGACTTACTCTCAACGAGGGCGTCGTATGTTTGCTCCTTATGAAGGAGCATCACCAACCATGCCTTCTTTCCATCGATGGCGTGCGCTGGCATACCGAGGTCGGTTTTGTGCTCCTTGATCACCCCTAACTCCCGAAGAACCTCTTCGGTCATGAGGTCCCACTTGATGGGAAATGGATACAAGGAGCACGACAAGACCTCGGCATCCCATTCAGCGATAGCTTGGATACGGCTGTCAAAGTCCTCAAACCTCGCTGCTAACTCAGGAGTAAGCAACTTCTTGGGATCAACAACATCCATCTCCAGCGTGCCATAGGCCCACCGGGTTGGCATATATGACCACACCTTGTCCACCTTGAGGAACAAGAATTTCTTTTGCCATCCTTGCCAGCTATCCTTGGTGGCATAGGTGAACATGTATTTTTTGCTCCCAGATCCCCGAGGTAGCAATAAATAGAAGCCACCCTTCAGGGCCGAATAGAGCTTGTATTACTGCATGAAAATGATGAAGTGGAGTTCAATCTTGGAAACCATACACATGCAGGGAAAAGCGTTGAAGTAGGAGTAGGAATTAGGAGGAAGTTGATTCATGGCTATGCCATGGAATTGGCAAAATTTTTCAAATCATCTTCGACTGAGGAAACCAAAGTCCGGCCTTCAGCTGGGCCCAAAAAATAGTAACCTTGTCTGAATGATGCATGTACCCAAGCAGACCTATGGTAGGAAGCGTAGTCACAGTGTAAGACGGGAGGTAGAATTTAGCTACCCATCTCTCCATTTTTTCCAAGGTAGTGCAGCATGGATGAGAGTCGAGATAAGCCCAACTCTCCGAAATAGGACGAACAATCAAAAGTGGGGTCGGAGAAGAGACACTCGGTAAAAAGAAATGACTTCGGGAAAGAATGTCAAAGGACTTCGAGAAAAGAAAACAACTTTGGACAATGGAAACAAAAGAAACCAAGGGACCTTGGAAAGAAAAACCCACCAAAGTTTTTGCCGAAGTCGGGATTCGATGAGGCTATCGTAAAGGATCACCGGAAATCACTTCACCGCTTGCACCGCCACAGAAAAGGGAGAAAAGCTTGAGAGCAAATGAGAGCAAAAGGAGAAGAAGAGGAAAGCAAGTAGGAACTCTAAAGAGGGGAAGGGTTTATATAGGCCGAAGGGGGTAGATGAATCATCGCCATAATTGCCCCTCGAAGGCGAATCGTCGCAATAATTACCTGCTGAAGATGAAGAGATGCGGTTGATGTAACTGACGCAACTGTCCCTCAGTCACCACTGGACACGTGTCACCCAGCACAGGAAACAAGGGCACGCCTTCTGACAACATGCATGCCTAGGCAAGCATATCCGAAGTGACACGTTTGTCTGGTCAGAAGACATAACGACTCACTGACAAATGACGTAGGCCCAAAGAAAGAGGATCTCCACCTCGGGCTGACGGAATAACTTCGGAAACGTAAGAAATTCGGCCAAAATTGGGAAACCAGTTAAGTACCAGAGGAGCGACCTTAGTTAGGAAGAGGCATCCCACATTGCCGAAACTCACCCCAAAGAAGATAACCTCGACTAAAAACTCAGTCATGACCACTGAGCTAGCCACCTCCTTCCACAAAGACCTCCTTAATTTTCTCAAATAACTGAAGACATAACTTCAGCCCTCCGAGGGGAGCATGTGATAGCCAAAGTGTTGGGTTTCAAGAGCCAAATAGCCAGTGGAATTTAACCAAAACGCTCCAGAATCCAAGTGAAACGGGGTAAACCGGGTGTTCAAAAATTTTCATACCAAATTTTCGGTTGAGATCTCTCACTCAGCTGTAGAGTCAAATCACAAAACCTAAATAGTTGACATATTTAGGCTCTCTATGGTATCCACACGAGCCTCTTGGACCACCACGCTTCCACCACGTCCCGGCAGATGCGTTTCTCTTGTGCTCGCAGTGCTAGCTTGTGTCCTCCAAAGAATTGCAAGAGAGGAGTGCGACTGTCCTTTTGGGAGGCTAGGGCAAGGAGACCTGCGAATTTCTCACTAGAAGTTGTATTTATAGTGAGACTCAACTTCCGGGCCTAATAGGTTTCAAAGCCCTAATCCAATTAGGCTTTAATTTCGGGCTTAATAATGGCTCAACTATTGGGGGCCCATTATTAATACGAAATTATTGTGAAACCAAAACCCAAATTATTAGCCAATGAACTCTAATGATCCAAATAGCTCTATGTGTGCAACCCAATAGGCTCTTACCACGTTGGCAATGATCATAAATCACATTTATGATCATAAGCAATGAGCGGTGTCTAGCAACACATCACTGCTACCCAAGTCACAAGATTGTCGATGATTCGACTAAACCTTTATGATCATCACCGATATATGCCGTTGTCCTTTTGTCCAAGATATCAAGAGTAAGCACGAGACATGGAATGTGTCACTCTCGTATAGCCCATTCTTTGGTTTCTTGATTACCGAGTAGACCAACTTAAACTGATGACATTGATATCGTATATCAACTCATCTGAGCATGGCCATGCATTTTTCTAAGTCTTACTCTATCAAGGGGCCCGAAGATATCACTCCCGTTACATAGGAGGGACAAATCCCATCTTGATCATACAAATCCCTCCGCATGATATTTGACATACCCAATGACCTCCTTCAAGTTCACTCAGTTACAACCAACAAAGGAAAGTATCAAAGTATGTGACTCACATGTAGGGAACCTTGATGATCTTAGGTCGAAGGACTACATATACCATGATCACTATTAGAATCACTTATGATGCTCATATAACGATCCATGTAGTGTTTTCATGGTGGGTCGGTCTAGTACACAAGTTCTCCAACTTGTACCCATATGTAGACTACATATCTCATATTAGTCTCTACATATGCCAGTCGTTATGTGTTATTGTAACCCGCTCCACAATAATACTAGACCAGGGACGTTTAAGAATATCATTATTCTAGGGTTACAATTATGTTTGTTAAGTTACGCAGAAACAAAACAACAAACATAATTGCTGGATTAATGCCTTAATAAAATATCATGACTCAATGTGCAAAAAATACAATCATCTCATGATTGGATTTTCGGCACAACACTAACAATCTCCCACTTGCACTAAAGCCAATCATCCATGTCTCTAATACCAACGGACCTAGAATGGCTATCATGCTTTTGCTGCGTAAGGGGCTTTGCCAGTGGATCAGCAATGTTGCTGTCTGTCGAAGTCCTGCATATCCTTACATCACCACTCTCGATGATCTCCCTGATGAGATGATAGTGTCGGAGTATATGTTTGGATCGTTGGTGAGATTGAGGTTCCTTAGCCTGTGCGATTACTCCATTGTTGTCACAATAGAGCTCTATCGGGTCGACAATGCTTGGAACCACTCCAAGTTCTGTGATGAACTTCTTGATCCAAACTGGCTCCTTCGCAGCATCAGAGGCGGCAATGTACTCAGATTCTGTTGTAGAGTCAGCTACAGTCTCTTGGTTTGAACACTTCCAGCTCACAGCACCACCACCAATACAAAACACATAACCAGATTGCATTCTAAAATCATCCTTATCGGATTGGAAGCTTGCATCAGTGTAACCCCTTACAACGAGCTGACCTTCACCTCCAAAGACCAAGAATGCATCCTTAGTCCTTTGTAAGTACTTAAGGATGTTCTTAACAGCTGTCCAATGACTCTCACCGGGGTTTGATTGGTACCTACTCGTCATGCTCAAAGCATATGAGACATCGGGACGAGTACATATCATGGCATACATGATAGATCCAATTGCTGAGGCATATGGACTCTTACTCATGCACTCTCTCTCCTCGATTGTATTCGGACACTGAGATCTAGAAAGAGTGATACCATGTGACATGGGCAAGAATCCTTTCTTGGAATCCTGCATGCTAAACCTCTTTAGCACCTTGTCAATATATGTACTTTTACTTAGGCCAAGAAGCTTTCTAGATCTATCTCTATAGATCCTGATGCCTAACACATAGGCTACTTCACCCAAGTCCTTCATAGATAAACATTTCCCTAGCCAAGTCTTCACAGACTGTAGCTCAGGAATGTCATTCCCGATGAGTAGTAAGTCATCTACATACAACCCTAAGAAGACAATAGCGCTTCCACTAACCTTCTTGTAGACACAAGGTTCATCTTCATTTTTGATAAAACCAAACTCTTTGATTGCATCATCAAAATGAAGATTCCAACTTCGTGGAGCTTGCTTCAGTCCATAAATGGACCTTGCAACTTGCACACTTTATTGGCATTCTCAGGAGTGACAAAACCCTCAGGTTGTGTCATGTACACATCCTCAAGTAGCTTTCCATTTGGGAATGCAATTTTGACATCCATTTGACATATCTCATAATCATAGTGTGCAGCAATAGCAAACAAAATTCGGATAGATTTAAGCATAGCAACTGGTGAAAAAGTTTCATCATAGTCAATACCATGAATTTGCTTGAAACCTTTTGCAACCAATCGTCCCTTAAAGGTAATCACATTACCATCCATGTCAGTTTTCTTCTTGAAAACCCATTTGCACCCTATGGGTTTGACCCCTTCAGGTGGGTCAACCAAAGTCCATACTTCGTTTTCATACATGGATTCCATCTCGGATTTCATGGCCACTAGCCACTTCTCAGAGTCAGGCCGCAACATAGCTTGTTGGTAGGTTGTGGGCTCATCCTTATCCATGAGCATCACATCACAGGTGTGAGTCACGAGAAATCCATATCTCTCGGGCTCACGCCGAATCCTACCAGTCCTACGTGGGCTCTGTGCTACAGGAACAGACTCTCGAACAACATCTTGCGGTGTCTGTTCAGGTTCCATTTCAGGTTCAATGTCTCCTTGTTGTTCTTGAATTTCTTCAAGTTCTACTTTCCTCCCACTAGTTCCTTTAGAGATAAACTTTTTCTCCAAAAAGACACCAGTTCGAGCAACAAACACCTTTTGCTCAGAAGGATTGTCAAAAAAGTAACCCTTTGTTTCTTTGGGATACCCAACAAAAAGGCATTTATGAGATTTGGGCCCTAGTTTGTCAGAGGATTGATGTTTCACATAAGCATCACAGCCCCAAATCTTCATAAAAGACAAATTGGGATGCCTCCCACTCCATATCTCATATGGTGTCTTTTGAACCGATTTAGATGGAACTCAGTTTAGTGTAAAAGCAGCTGTCTCTAGAGCATGTCCCCAAAAGGAGTTTGGAAGGTCAGCTTGACTCATCATAGAGTGAATCATGTCTAACGGAGTTCGATTTCTCCTTTTAGATACGCCATTCCATTGAGGTATACCTGGTGGAGTGAGTTGTGATACTATACAACACTCCTTCAGATAGTCAAGGAATTCTCAATCCAAGTACTCTTCACCTCGATCTGATTGAAGCACTTTAATACTCTTCCCGAGTTGATTGTCTACTTCATTCTTGAATTCTTTGAACTTTTCAAAGGATTCTTACTTGTGTCTCATAAGATACACATAGCCATATCTGCTGAAGTCATCAGTGAAAGTAATGAAGTATTGGAAACCTCCCATAGCTTGTGTAGACATAGGGCCACATACATCACTATGTATGAGTCCTAGTAAGTCATTAGCCCTTTCACTTTGCCCTGTGAATGGGGCTTTGGTCATCTTGCCCAACAAACATGACTCACATGTCTCATATGATTCAAAATCAAATGAGTCCAAGAGTCTATCCTTATGGAGCTTGGATATGCGGGTCTCATTTATACGGCCCAAGCGACAGTGTCAGAGATAGGTCGGGTTCGAAACATTTAATCTGACCTTCTTGGTTTTCACATTATAGATTGGATCTTCGAGGTCTAGAACATACAACCCATTGCTAACTTAAGCACTACCATAAAAGATTTCATTCAAATAAATAGAACAACATTTGTCCTTTATTATAAATGAAAAACCTTTCTTGTCCAAACAAGAAACAGAAATCAAATTTCTACTAATAGTAGGCACAAAGTAGCAGTTGTCTAATTCTAAAACTAATCCACTAGGTAAAGTGAGAACATAAGTCCCTACGGCTAAGGCAGCAACCCTTGCTCCATTTCCAACACGTAGGTCCACTTCACTTCGGGCCAATCTTCTACTTCTATTTAGATCCTGAACATTTGCACAAATGTGAGATCCACATCCAGTATCCAATACCCAAGATGAGGAAGTAGAAAAGTTAGCCTCTATAACAAGAATACTTGAAGTGGAAGTCTTCCTTCCCTTTTCCTTAGCAAGTTCTTCATGATAGAGCTTGCAGTTGCGCTTCTAGTGTCCAGGTTGCTTACAATGGAAGCACTCCCCTTCCTTTGCCACACCACCCTTTGGTTTCAGTGCAGCTGAAGAAGAATTAGCATTAGACTTTACATTAGCTTTATCCTTCTTCTTGTTGGCTTTTCCCTTTCCCTTGCCCTTTTGAACCATCGAAATGGGCTTAGCCTTCTTAAGGTTTTGCTCAACAGTTCCCAACATGTTGACCAATTCAGGGAGGGACTTATCTAGGTCATTCATGTTATAGTTCATGACGAACTGACTGTAGCTTTTAGGCAACGATTGCAAGACTACATCAACAGCCAACTCTTTCTAAAGAGCAAATCCCAAATTCTCAAGATTCTCAATGTACCCAATCATCTTGAGCACATTAGGACCCATGGGACTTCCCTCATACATCTTGCACTGAAACAATGCCTTAGAGGTCTCAAACCTCTCATGCCTAGCTTGCTCTTGGAAAAGCATTTTGAGATGTTCGATCATATCGAACGCCCCCATGTTCTCATGTTGCTTCTGAAGTTCAGATTCCATGGTAATAAGCATGAGGCATGCAACATCCAAAGCATCATCAGAATGCCTCTTGTGAGCATCCCTTTCAGCTCTTGGAGCAGTGGCAGCAGGCTCATTCGGAATGGGCTGCTCTAGGACATAGGCCTTTCTCTCTTGCTTGAGGACTATCCTCAAGTTTCAGTACCATTTGAGCAAGTTGGTCCCATTCAGTTTTTCCCTCTCAAGGATCGATTGCAACGAAATTTTTGATGTGTTTTATGCCATGGTTATCTACAACAGTAAATATGCAGTGTAAGAGTCATATATTTTAATTCATTTAATAAGGACTTTTAATAAACGATACTCCCACTATTTTCCTCAAAATAATAACCATCGATATTATTTCGGAACACCTCGACGCTAAGGTATTCTAGTGGGTCAAGATCCATATTTGACCACAACCTGAGTCAGCTTTGGCTTTTCTCTCAAGTTACAGCTATTTAGGTAGGCAACTCCTTGCCAATTGCATCTTATGCAACTCTTGGATAGTTGGGTGAACACTGTTGGGTTTTGGGAGCCAAACAGTGCAACGAAATTTAACCAAAACCCTCCAGGATCCAAGTTAAATGGGGTAAACCGAGTGTTCAAAAATTTTCATACCTAATTTTTGGTTGACATCTCTCACTCAACTGTAGAGTCGAATCACAAAACCTGAACAGTTGACGTGTTCAGGCTCTCTATGGTATCCACACGAGCCTCTCGGATCACCACGCTTCCACCACGTCCCGGCAAATGCGTTTCTCTTGTGCTCGCAGTGCTAGCTTGCGTCCTCCAGGGAATTGCAAGAAAAGAGTGCGGCTGTCCTTTTGGGAGGCTAGGGCAAGGAGACCTGTGAATTTCTCACCATAAGTTGTATTTATAGTGAGACTCAACTTCCAGGCGTAGTAGGTTTCAAAGGCCTAATCCAATTAGGCTTTAATTTCGGGCTTAATAATGCCTGAACTATTGGGCGCATTATTAATACGAAATTATTGTGAAACCAAAACCCAAATAATTAGCCCATACACTCTAATGATCCAAATAGCTCTATGTGTGCGACTCAATAGGCTCTTACCATGTTGGCAATGATCATAAATCACATTTATGATCATAAGCAATGAACGGTGTCTAGCAACACATCATTGCTACCCAGGTGACAAGATTGTCGATGATTCGACTAAACCTTTTTGATCATCACCGATATATGCCCATTCTTTGGTTTCTTGATTACCGAGTAGACCAACTTAAACTGATGACATTGATATCGTATATCAACTCATCTGACCATGGCCATGCAGTTTTCTAAGTCTTACTCTATCAAGGGGCCCGAAGATATCACTCCCGTTACATAGGAGGGACAAATCCCATCTTGATCATACAAATCCCTCTGCATGATATGTGACATACCCAATCACCTCCTTCAAGTTCACTCAGTTACGAGCAACAAAGGAAAGTATCAAAGTATGTGACTCACATGTAGGGAACCTTGATGATCTTAGGTCGAAGGACTACAAATACCATGATCACTATGAGAATCACTTATGACACTCATATAAGAATCCATGTAGTGTTCTCATGGTGGGTCAGTCCAGTACACAAGTTCTCCAACTTGTACCCATATGTAGACTACATATCTCATATTACTCTCCAGATATGCTAGTTGTTATGTATTATTGCAACCCGCTCCACAATAATACTAGACCAGGGACGTTTAAGAATATCATTATTCTAGGGTTACAATTATGTTTGTTAAGTTACGCAGAAACAAAACAACAAACATAATTGCTGGATTAATGCCTTAATAAAATATCATGACTCAATGTGCAAAAAATACAATCATCTCATGATTGGGTTTTGAGCACAACACTAACACAAAGGGCTATTGCCCTTCAAATCCCCAAGCTCTGATGAAGCGCCACCTTCTGTAAAGGCAAGCGTCACCCTCGAAGAATGTGAGCACCAACCTCAGGAAAACAAGGTCCGGCAACCTGACCCCCCGACCTTGGTGATTACCGTCACCCTCGGGGAATGGCAATGCTGAGCTCAGGAGTATGGTGCACTACCACCCTCAGTAAGATGACCTGACCAGCCTCAGAAAAGGTAGACTCACCATCTTCGGCAGGGGAAAACACCCCCGAAGGGGATCATCCGTACCGAGGGGACTCGCGAATAACTAGAGCAACCTCAGCAAGAAGCCCTCCTATCCCGAGAAGGTGTCTCCCACCGAAGGGATCTCGAGAATACGACAAAACTGGTTAAGGAGCCTCTGACACGCCGCCCTCACACACGTTCTGACACGTCGCCCTCGCACACGTCCTAACACGCCACCCTCGAACACGCCCTGACATGCAGACCTCCCACAGCCCTGACTTCTGGCCCAAACGGCCTATTGGCAGCTAAAGGTCCCCATTACTGAAGGTACGGACCACATCCGACTAAACACGTGTCTTGATCTAAGTGGGCTGTGTCAAATGGAAGTCCCTAACACCCTCCTATAAATACTTGGGAAACAACGTTAATAGGGGGGATTGAACTCTCAGGCAAAACACATTCTTCACTTTCGACTCACCATTCTTCATTTCACCAAATACTGACTTGGGTGTCGGAGGCTCCCCCCCCGGAAAAATGCTCTAGGGACCTCCTAACCCTTGTTCTTTGAGTGTTTCGGGCAATCTCTCCACAGAAGTCTCTCCCTTGGACGCCTTCCTCACCGGAAGTCCCTTCCAAGCTCACAATGTCGTACAACGAAGATGCTAATAGGCATCATTATGTTTATTACATTACGCAGAAACAAAACAACAAACCTAATTGCTCAATTAATGCCTTGATAAAGTATCATGACTTAATTTGCAAAAATACAATCATGTTATGGTTGGCTTTTGGCAACAACACTAACAATGTCCCACTTGCACTAAAGCCAATCATCCATGTATCTAATACCAACAGACCTAGAATAGCTAGCATGCTTTTGTGTAAGGGGCTTTGTCAGTAGATCAGCAATCTTGCTTGATGCCCAGCGGCATCCTCGTCGTGTGACATGTTGGTCTGAAGGAAAGACTTCCGATATAAAGGTGCCTGAAACACTCAGAAGAACAAGGGTTAGGAGCTCCCCGGATTGTGTTTCTGGGGAGAAGAGCCTTCGACGCCGAAGTCAGTATTTGTGAGAGTAGTAGTAGTAAGGAACAGAGAGTAGGTAACTAGCGAGAGTTCTCTATCTTTTACTTACCAAGGTCCTTGCTAAGTATTTATAGTTGGGTGCAGGGAGGAGGCTATTTTACACAGCCTATTTACATCGTGACACGAGTTCGATTAGATTTGATCTGTACCCTCGGAGATGTTAGTATTGTGCCCAAAAGCCAATCATGAGATGATTGTATTTTTGCACATTGAGTCATGATATTTTATTGAGGCATTAATCCAGCAATTTTGTTTGTTGTTTTGTTTCTGCGTAACGTAATAAACATAATTGTAACCCTAGAATAATGATATTCTTAAACGTCCCTAGTCTAGTATTATTGTGGAGGGGGTTGCAATAATACATAATGACTAGCATATGTGGAGACTAATATGAGATATGTAGTCTACATATGGGTACAAGTTGGAAAACTTGTGTACTGGACCGACCCACCATGAAAACACTTCATGGATCCTTATATGAGTGTCATAAGTGATTCTCATAGTGATCATGGTATATGTAGTCCTTCGACCTAAGATCAGCAAGGTTCCCTACATGTGAGTCACATACTTTGATACTTTCCTTTGTTGCTCGTAACTGAGTGAACTTGAAGGAGGTCATTGGGTATGTCACATATCATGTGGAGGGATTTGTATGATCAAGATGAGATTTGTCCCTCGTATGTAACGGGACTGATATCTTTGGGCCCCTTGATAGAGTGAGACTTAGAAAATGCATGGCCATGCTCCGATGAGTTGATATATGATATCAATCTCGTCAGTTTAAGTTGGTCTACTCGGTAATCAAGAAACCAAAGATTGGGCTATACGAGAGTGACACATTCCATGTCTTGTGCTTAGTCTTGATATCTTGGACAAAGGGACAATGGCATATATCGGTGATGATCATAAAGGTTTAGTCGATTCATCGACAATCTTGTCACTTGGGTAGCAATGATGTGTTGCTAGACACCGCTCATTGCTTATGATCATAAATGTGATTTATGATCATTGCCAACATGGCAAGAGCCTATTGGGTCGCACACATAGAGCTATTTGGATCATTAGAGTGCATGGGCTAATTATTTGGGTTATGGTTTCACTTTAATTTCGTATTAATAATGGGCCAAGGAGTTGAGCCATTATTAAGCCCGAAATTAAATCCTAATTGGATTAGGGCTTTGAAACCCATTAGGCCTGGAAGTTGAGTCTCACTATAAATACAACTTTTAAGTGAGAAATTCGCAGGTCTCCTTGCCCTAGCCTCCCAAAAGGACAGTCGCACTCTTCTCTTGCAATTCCTTGGACGACCCAAGCTAGCACTGCGAGCGCAAGAGAAACGCATCTGCCGGGACGTGGTGGAAGCGTGGTGATCCCGAGAGGCTCGTGTGGATACCATAGAGAGCCTGAACACGTCAACTGTTCAGGTTTTGTGATTCGACTCTACAGTTGAGTAAGAGATCTCAACCGAAAATTAGGTATGAAATTTTTGAACACCCGGTTTACCCCGTTTCACTTGGATCCTGGAGGGTTTCGGTTAAATTCCGCTGCGCTGTTTGGCTCCCGAAACCCAACAGGAGATAGGTATCTCTAGCTGGCCGTAGGACATTCAGGCCAGAGGGAAGGGGTGTGTGTGAGGTCTTTCTGTCAGAGGCTCCTTAATAGTTTTTGTCATATCTTTGCAAGACCCCTTCAGAGAACGAGACCCCTTCGAGGTATGAGGCTCCTTCGGGTAGATATCACCACTAAGGGCAGTCAGGAAGGGTCCTTTGGCAGAGCAGGGTGCCTTTTAGGAGACGTTCTCCCTCTGTCGAGGATGGGGAGTTACTTTCCTGAGGTTGGTAGGTTCGTAAAACCCAAGGGTGGTGAAAGACACCCCTCCCCAAAGTTGGTCATGTAACCTTTCCAAGGGTTGTGTAAGTGTCCCCAAGGTCGGTGCTTAGCCTCTCAAAGGGTGGTGAGGGCCCCATTTTCTCTGAGGTTGGTCACCTGCGTTTCCCAAGGGTGGTGCTCATCAGGCCAGTTTGGGAGACCTCCAAGGGTAATAGCCCTTCAGCTATCACATGGCCCCCTCGGAGAGCTAAAGTTGTATATTTGATGCTTGAGCTTTTACAAGCGTATCGTGGAACTCTCGGGAGGTGATAGTCATCTCAGTTAGTATGACTAGACTTTTGACTGAGGTTACCTTCTTCGGAAGAAGGCACCTCTTTGGTTCAAGATGTCTCTCCTGGCCGAGGTAGTTCCTTTGGCATTAAGTGGTGCTCTTCGCTTTTTGGCCAAGGTTTTGATGTTCCTAAAGTTGTTCCTTCGGATCGGAGTGCATATTTCCCTTCTGAGTTTTCTGTTACCTGCCAGTGAATTGTCACATCTTCTGACAAGATTGATGCATCACTTTCGAGGTAGGCTTGCATAGGTCTGCTAGCTGTCAGAAGGCGTGCCCTTCTTTCTCACGTTAGGTGACACAGGTCACCAAGTGACTAGAAAACAGTTGTGTCCGTTACATCAATTATCTCCCTTCGCATGCGAAGGGTCATTATGGCAATGCTTTGCTTGTTGGGTTTCGGGAGCTAAACAGCGCAGCGGAATTTGACCGAAACCCTCGAGGATCCAAGTGAAACGGGGTAAACCGGGTGTTCAAAAAATTTCATACCTAATTTTTGGTTGAGATCTCTCACTTAACTGTAGAGTTGAATCGCAAAACCTGAATAGTTGATGTGTTCAAGCTCTTTATGGTATCCACACGAGCCTCTCGGGATCACCACTCTTCCACCACGTCCCGGCAGATGTGTTTCTCTTGCGCTCACAGTGCTAGCTCGCATCTTCCAAGGAATTGCAAGAGAAGAGTGCGGCTGTCCTTTTGGAAGGCTAGGGCAAGAAGACCTGTGAATTTCTCTCTAGAAGTTGTATTTATAGTGAGACTCAACTTCCAGGCCTAATGGGTTTCAAAGCCCTAATCCAATTAGGCTTTAATTTTGGGCTTAATAATGGCTCAACTCTTGGGCCCATTATTAATACAAAATTTAAGTGAAACCATAACGCAAATAATTAGCCCATGCACTCTAATGATCCAAATAGCTCTATATGTGCGACCCAATAGGCTCTTGCCACGTTGGCACATTTATGATCATAAGCAATGAGCGGTGTCTAGCAACACATCATTGCTACCCATGTGACAAGATTGTCGGTGATTCGACTTAACCTTTATATCATCATCGATATATGCCATTGTCCCCTTGTCCAAGATATCAAGACTAAGCACGAGACATGGAATGTGTCACTCTCGTATAGCCCAATCTTTGGTTTCTTGATTACCGAGTAGACTAACTTAAACTGATGACATTGATATTGTATGATATCGTATATCAACTCATCCAACCATGGCCATGCATTTTTCTCAGTCTTATTCTATCAAGGGGCCCGAAGATATCAATCCCATTACATAGGAAGGACAAATCCAATCTTGAACATATAAATCCCTCTGCATGATATGTGACATAGCCAATGACCTCCTTCAAGTTCACTCAGTTACGAGCAACAAAGGGAAGTATCAAGGTATGTGACTGACATGTAGGGAACGTTGATGATCTTAGGTGAAAGGACTACATGTACCATGATCATTATGAGAATCACATATGACACTCATATAATGATCCATGTAGTGTTCTCATGGTGGGTCGGTCCAGTACACATGTTCTCCAACTTGTACCCATATGCAGACTACATATCTCATATTAGTCTCCACATATGCTTGTAATTATGTATTATTGCAACCCGCTCCACAATAAAACTAGACTAAGGATGTTTAAGTATATCATTATTCTAAGGTTACAATTATGTTTGTTACGTTACGCAGAAATAAAACAACAAACAATAACTGCTGGATTAATGCCTTAATAAAATATCATGACTCAATGTGCAAAAATACAATCATCTCGTTATTGGCTTTTGGGCACAACACTAACATCGCTTGCCTCCTTCAGTCTATATAAACCCTTCCTCCTCTAAAGTCTTCCACACTTCTCATTTTTCATTGCCCTTGCTCTCTGATTTTCACTCCTTTTTCACCTTCTCTTTGGTGGTGGTGCTAGTGGCGGAGTGATTTCCGGCAACACTTGCGGCGGTCTTCCGAAGTTCCTACCTTGCTCCGAACTAGGTGGGTTTATTTCTGAGTTTCCGTTTTTTCTCAAAATTTTTTCCTTCATCTCCCAGAGGTTAGTTTTCCCTTCCGAACATGTCTTCTTCTCAAGCGAAGACCTACCGTGTTCCAGAGAGTTGGCTTCCCCTAAATTCTCATCTGAGCTGTGCTACTTCGGAGAAAGTCCATAAGTGGTCTGCCAAATTCTTTCTTCCTTCTTATGCTGTCACTAGGCTTCCTAACCCTAGTATGCCCAACTATGCCCCTCATTCGGACAAGGTTACGGTCTTTCGGGCTCACCTAAAGGCTGGACTTTGGTATCCCCCTCCGAAGATGGTTTGTTACTTTTTCCAGTTCCATGGCATAGCCATGAACCAACTTCCCCCGAACTCCTCTTCTTATTTTAATGCCTTCCTTTGCATGTGTGGGGTCTTCGAGATAGAGCCCCACTTCATCTTCTTCATGTAGAACTACAAACTCCACCCCGTTCCGAAGGGCGGGTTCTACTTCTTGCTTCCTCAGGGAGCTGGGAGGAAGAAATATACATTCACCTTTGAAACGAAGGACAGTTGGTGGGGGTGACAAATGAAGTTCTTCTTTCTGAATGTGGATAAGTAGTGGAAGCATGTGCTAACCAAATGGGCTTTGAGGACTCTTTATATTGACGTAGTAGATTCGAGGAAGCTACTAACCTTAGAGCTGGAGTCCTAGTTTGAAGAATTTGATAGCCGTATTTGGGCTATCGTGGATTGGGATCCCGAGGTCCCTCCATATTCCCTATGCCCCTTCCCCATAAGATGGAACTTTATGATTGAAGAGGTCCTTCAGGAGCTAGGGGTAATCAAGAAGCATATTACTAAGAAGAATATCCCTAAGCCCTTATTTAACGGGAAGAAAACATGGCTGGTGATGCTCCTTCAGGGTGAGCTTACTTATTTGGCACTCGAAGAAAGTAAGTTGCTTCCCATATTTTGTGTTATACATCATTCTATACTTACACTGATGTTTTTCTTCTTGCAGCAATGGGTGATAAGTCTGCTGCCTTTTATAATAGCCTCTTTCTTGGCCAGGCTGAAAAGGGGGAGCAGTAGAAAAAGAAGGCAGCACCGAAGAGGAAGAAGGCTCTAGGTAAACAATCTTCAGTGTCAAAGTCCAAGAAGGCGAAGAAGGACTCCCTTCCACCTTCACCCAAAGGGAAGTAGAGGTTCTAGATCAGACTCCTACTCACGCCAATCCCCCTTCGAAGCTGGCCATCTGCTCAACTCTTCTAAGGCCCAGTACTACGATGTAGACTTTGGGGACCTCGGTGGAGGGAGTTTCGACCGAAGAGCTTGAGGAACATCGAAGGAAGAAAGGCAAAGGTGTTCCGGCCATAGTCCTTGATGTTAGTGACTCTGATGGAGAAGGCACCAAACTCCTTCTGAGTTTGTCCCTTAGCCATTCTTCTATGAGTTTTGGGAATTTTTGGTATTTTAGATGTTATAGATGAATGGCTAAGGGATAACATGTTAATGGAACTCTAGTGTGATTTTGCAGAAGAGGAAGCACTTACTCAGTGGGTTGTTGACCACACTCAAAAGAGGGCCCTTCGGGATACATAAATTCTAAGGGACAAGGTGCCAAAGGAGCCCTTCTGGACTTTCATGAAGGACATGGACTTGTTCTCTGAGGATTGCCAAGAAATGGCTCCTCAGATGGCGAAGGGCATTACCATGAATGCCACATTCCAGTCCCTCATGGAGGAGTGTTCAAATAAGGAGGTCCTCACCGTGAGGATGAGCGAGCATGCTGCCTAAGTAAGCCTTGAACCCTTTAGTCCTTAGCAAAATTTCCTAAGCTTTTGCTCTTTTTTGAACCTTATTTGGAGTCTTTCCCTTTACAGCTTTTGGCATATAGTGGATATTTTCGAGCTTGGGCAGCCAAACAGTCTTGAGTCCGAACTCGGCCCTGGCAAACCTTAGCAAAAGCCAAGAAACTCTTTGCTAGCTCAGTTTTCAAGTACGGTGAGCTTAATATCATAGCCGAGAAGGATTAGGCCAACCTCCAGGAGGAGGTGCTGAAGAACCAGGGGGAGCTGATTCAAGACTTTTCTTTGAATATGTCTGACCTCGGCAAATGAAGGTTTTCAAAAGGAGAAGGAGGATGCCGTTGCTAAACTCCAATCTGAGCTTGATCGACTGAGGAACAAGAAGAAGAAGAACAAGAAAAAATTGGAGAAGGAGGTCGAGGTCCTTAAGAAGGAGCTGGAGGACTTAAAGGTATAGAAGGCAAAGTCCGATGAGGTGACTAAGTCCTCTTATTGGGATAGTTTTTGCCTTCCTCGCCCCAAGCATTGTCCAAATTTCCTGACCTCAACCTTTCCTTTCTAGCGGCTCTGAACATTCCTGAAGGACCATCTTCAGAATGCTCAAGGGTGGAGTTTCTCAATCCCCCCTTTCCTCCACATTCGGGAACCAAAGCTCATACTGACAAAGATGATGCTGAAGGTGACAAAGCCGAAGATGTCAGGGAGCTAGAAGATAGCCAGGACCTCGAATAGGCCTTTTTTTTTTCTTTTTCCTTGTAATCTACCTCTTGTATTTTGTGATGAAGTATTAATGAAATTTCTTTCTTCAAAAAATTTGGCTAAGTCCCTAATTATTCCTCGGATATCGTCTTCACTCTTCGGCATCGAACTATCTTCGGTGCTGAGGGTTTTTACGACCATCTTCGGTCAAGCAGAATTAGCACAAAAAATGGTTAAGTACCTTTGGCGTCGACCGTGTTCAGTCGGCTACTGTCGGTGAACTTGAAATTTTGATTTCCCTCTATCGACTTGAACCGTGTTTGGCTAATATACCTTAGGCAAACTTGTACAAGTTACTCATGGTCCTTCGAAAGTGACCACGCTTATATTGTTTTGCCTTCAAAATTTTTTCTAAGTATACACGCTTATATTGTTTTGGACCTCCTAGTAGCAGGCACTCTTGAGGAAGGTAAAATGTTCTAAATTAAGTTGGAACCCAGTTTCAAGTTTACATAGCAAGAATAGACAAGTTTAGCAAAGTTCACTAAGTTTTGAGGATGTTAAGGCAGTAAATGAGGTTCAGGGGAAAAATGGTAAAATTGCATCCTGAATAGCCGGGCGTGGTCCTGAATGGTTAAAATTAGTTTTTATAGCGTAACTTTCAACGTTAACTGAAACTTGAAGAAATAAACAAGAATTAATCAAGAATAAGTAAGTTACCAAAAGATGGGGGTTTAATTGTATTAAGCTTAATACTTTGGTGGCTTGGAGGTTAAGTGAGGGTTTAAGAAGGGGAAAGTGAGGCTATGGCTGCCAGAATCTTATGTCCAACCTTTTCACTCTCATTTTGCTCTCAATTCCACCTTGAAATCAAGATTTCTTAGTGCCAAGGAGAGCTATCAAGAGTATATAAGCTAGGAGGAGCCCATTTCAAGCATTAAACCATGGTTTGGAGCTTGGAAGTGTGTTTCTCACACCCCCTATTTTTTATAGGAGGTAACCAATGTGTTCCTGATTGAATTCATATTATTTGGTTAGTTTGGAGCTTGGGTTTTGGTTAGGAAGCAAGGTTTTGATGTTTGGTGTCAATGTTTTTGTTTGGAACTTAGGTGATACTTTGGTGAGCTTAGTTGATTGGAAAAGAGGTTGATTCTTGCTTGTTACTTGGAGTTGAGGTAAGGGAGCTATGACTTGATGACCAATTAATGCTATTGACATGAGTTTACTTGAAGAATTTGAGTGATTCTAGCAATAGCATTAGTTAGAGGATTTGGTTGAATTGTGGTGGACTATGAGGGTTTGGAAGGATTTGGATGATGTTACGAGACATCATAGATTGGCTTGTGATAGTTGGTTATGTTCTATACAACATGGTCTATGTGTGTGTGAAATTTGGAGCCTTTCTAAGCATGTTTACTATGTTTGCTAAGTGTCCAAAGTTCATAGCAGTAAAATGCGCGCCAATTTTGCAAATTCGCAGATTGGCGACGTGTCACCAATTTCATGCACCAATTCATGACGCGTCTGCAATTGTGCAAATGTGGTCTGAACATTACAAACTATGGCGAAGTGTCGCCATAAGCAAGATGGAAGAATTCCTCACATTTTGCGAGGGTGATCTAGGTGAGACCTAGGGGATTTCTTAGGGTGCTTTGGGGCCTAAGTATGCCAGGGGTACCCTGAGACTTCTGAAAGTCCCTCAAGACTTAAGCGTTTCCTTAAGGTTTGAATGATTTTATGGTTGCTTGAGCCATAAGCAAGGAAACTAGATGCAAATGAGCATAACTAAGTTCCATTAGCTTGGGTGAAAGGTTTAGAACCCTTGGCGACCTAGCTGTGTTGTACCCACGAGGTTGCAAGGTGAAACCTTAGTGCACCTAGTCTATAAGGTCTAAATGACGTAGTCTACAATAGTCGCACCATAATTCCCTTGCATAACGTACTAAGGGAAAGGTTCAACTGGTGATTTATCACTAGTTAGGCTGGCAAGCACAGCTTCCTAGTGGGCAAGGCAATGCCTTGTAGTTTAAGCACAAGGATGAGGGGAGGTCTGAAGGGACCTAAACATATGCAAATATTAGACCCATAGGCTGTATGAGCTCACAGCAGGTTACATATGTTATGACATGTGATGTCCTTAGTAATTTTATTGCAGGTACAATAAAGACCTCTTACTGAGAATGTTATGTTCTCACTCCCTAGTCATGTTGTTCAGATTCAGAAGTTGTTGGGCTGGGTAACTATTGAGGGTTATTGTAGTAGTGCCTTTTTGTGCACAGGTATTGCACTTGAGAATCCTTGTGATCCTTGTCTACATGAGTATGCTTGAGTAGTTTGTTGGTCAAGTAACAGTACTAACTAGAGTATTCCTTTGGCTACAGAGCCTAGTAGCACTGGATAAGGGTTTTTGAGGCTCGCCTCTGGGATTCACGTCCAAGGTGGGAGTTAGTTAAAGAAGATCTCAGTAAAGGCTTGTATATATACAGTGCTCTAGTTGCCTCCATAGTCTATGTTATGAAGAGTCCTAGACTTTAGGGTTGCTCTTGGGTGAGCTCATTAGTCTACTTTATGTATGAATGCTCCCACGAGTTGTTGTGTAGTAAACTCACATAAATGTTGATTTTGTATGCTTTGGCTATTTGTACTTATTTTCTGTAGAAATTACTTAGCCAAGTTAATGTTTTATGCTTTTATTAATCCGAGTCAAAGCTTGAAGAGCATGCATTCCGCATATTCTAGGATAATCAACTAGTGTCAAGGGATTTTAATCCACACACATTTACAACTAGCCAATTGCAACCACTGTGAGACCAGCTCTCACAGGGCTTCCTGGGCAGACGCCAGGGACGGCCATGTCAGTTTTTGGTATCAGAGCTTAGAGCTCATTTCATAGATATTGCAAGCTAAGACTGAGGTCTAGATTGGAATGTCCATGCGCTAGGAAGTTAGTACTGACCAACATCTGGGGAATGTTCTCTGCCTTTGGTTGCAGGTTACTATGCTTGACACTAGGTCAGGAACTTTAAGGGGAACTAGGGAACCTGGTGAGGGTTCTAGTGACCTAGTTGTGGCAAGGCTGGATGAGAAATCTAGGGTACTACAGGGGTTGACACAGACTATGGCCCAAGAGGCATAGAGTATGAATACTTTTGTGACTGAGATGTTTAGAGCATATGAGGAAAGAAATGTTGCTCATGAGGAAAATGATGTACACCAGGATCAAGAAAGGCAAGCTGAGCAGTAGCAAGTGCCTAGGGCTCATGAATAGAGATGTCATGTTCAGGAGGAGGAGGAGGAGCCAGAAGTTATGGAGGCTCCAAGGAGGGAAGACACCTCATACCAAATGAAATTGCTAGAAAAATTTAAGACTGTGGATCCATTGAGCTTTGATGGGACAGGTGATACTAATCGAGCAGAAGATTGATTGTCTAGGATGAACCGACTTTTTACTTGTGGAGGCTATGAGTCTGAGTCGAGGAAGACCCTAGTACCTTCTTTTTCTGAGAGGAAGGGCTAGTTTATGGTGGGATGATGTGATGTAGATACTGAGGGAGAGTAATGGTACACGACCAGAGCACAAGAAAAAGGTGCTCAAGTGGTCAGACTTTGAAAAGAAGTTCAAACAGGAATATATCAGTGAGGCTACACAGGACCAAAGGAAGGTTCAGTTTGAGAACCTAGTGCAGGGAAAGATGTCTGTACAGGAGTGTGAGTTGAAAGCCTTGAAGTTCTTCCACGGTTTGAAACATGTGCTTTGGAGCTATATGGCGAAGTGGATATCAGAAGCTAACGCCAAGTGGTCCAAAAGGCATTAGCCTTGGAAAGAGAATTTGAGGACTTAAGGACACCTAGTAAAAAGTTGGAGGTTGGACTAGCCAACCTAGGAAAGAATGCCAGGAAACGACCGCTGGTTGAAAGGCAAGGTCCGTTCAAGAGGAGGAAGACGGGCTTATGTCCTAGATGCAAACAGTTTCATGGTGGAAGACCATGTAGACTGGGGATAGATATTTGCAATATCTGTGGTCAGAGAGGACATTTGGGGGATAGATTGGCCGAAGGCTCGACCTTTGCCAGGTCTGCCCAGGAATTTACCCCTTGTACCCCTTGCCATAGGAAATTGACCTGGTGTAGCCGCAACAGCAGTTGAGCCTAGGTTTTCACCCTGGTGACTCAATTGACCAGAGAACCAGCTGCCGTTCGAGGTAATTTTACTTTTCAAAGTAATAGTGTTAGAGAGGTTTTTGATACAGAAGCTACTCTTTTAGTGATATCATTTGCTTTGGTAGACAAGTTTAAATTGCAACGAGAAATCTGGGGTGAGTTGAGACTCATGAGGACTGTAGGGAGAAGCTTTATTGTGACCAATGAAGTGGTTACTAGGTATCCCTTCCAATTAGGCAACCATGATTTCTATTGTGAGTTTTGGTTGATAGAATTGAGGTCTTATGACCTAGCGTTGGGAATTGTTGGCGAAGTAAGCATAACATGCAAATTGACTGTGCAAATCACTCAGTCGACATTACTGATGCTCTGGGAGTTAGAGTGACTTGCACAGGAGAATTGGCGTCTAGTGCTAGGTATTTGCATCTTAGACTTATGGATACCATCCCCATAGTTAGTAAAGAAGAGTATTATTCATTGAATGGGGTGGCCATAGAGGAGGAACTTGAGAAGATTCCTATAGCCAATCAGTTTCCTGAAGTGTTTCCAGCAGAATTACCTCGGTTACCACCCAAGAGGGAGATTGAGTTTGTAATCCATCTGCAACCAGGGGTTGAGCCTATTTCAATACCCCCTTATAAGATGTCAGCTCTTGAGATGGATGAGTTAAAGAAGCAGTTGGAGGAACTGCTAGAGAAAGGCTTTATAAGTTGTAGTGTGTCACCGTGGGGAGCTTCGGTGTTGTTTGTGAAGAAAAAGGATGAAACTTTTAGATTGTGCATCAACTACAGAAAGTTGAATGTAGTAACAATCAAGAATAAGTATCCACTTCATAGAATCGATGATCTATTTGGTATAATCAGAAGAGCAAAACTGTTTTCTAGGATAGACCTCCCGTCTGGGTACTTTGAAATCAGAGTTAAGGAGGAAGATATCCTGAAAACTGCCTTCAAAATGAGGTATGGGCACTATGAATATAGAGTTCTGCCATTTGGTGTGATGAATGCTCCAGCAGTGTTTATGAAAGCTATGAATCGGATCTTTAAACCGTTTTTGTTACCACCTCACAAAATGGGAGAATTACAAGTGTGTCATAATGGCTAAAAACCATTATATTGTGTAATTCTCACCATAGTGATTGAAGTGTGGGGCGTAAAAGGCATGATCAACACCTCCTTAAAAGTGTTCCAAGTTGGTAACTTGGCCCCCAAGAAAAGCCTTAAGGATTGCTTGTTTGTCAAGTAACCTATGGACTAACTTGTAAGGTTACAAAGACTGGGTACTCAATTGCACAAATTTCTAAATATGGCTATCGAAAGGACATGGATGGAATTATGAAGAAAGGATATGGATGGAATTATGAAGAAAGAACATGAAAGGAATTAAATATATTGTTGGGGACCAAAGTGCTCAAAGAGGCAAAGTTTGCCATTTATGGCATAATGACAACTAAGGTGCTTAAGTGTCCAAGGTTTTTTCTAAGGTCAAAATGACTTTTGACCAAGGTTAAAAGAGGTCAAATATTTAATTTTCCAAGCCAAAATGGCTGGAAATAATCTTCCCAAGTGTGGCTTGAAGTTTGCAAAATTTGCAAACATGCCATTACTAAAGATAAATAAAGAAATAAAGCTACAAAAAAAAATCATTTTCACCCATTTTCCTCCCAAAATTCGACCTCCACCTGCTAGCCTCATCTCTTTGAGCTCCTCCACCATCCACCATAGCCATTTTACTACAAATAATCAAGAGAAAGTAAGAGAAAACAACTGAAGCATCAAGGAAGGCTATAATCCCTAGTTTTTGGGTTTACAAAGGGTTTATTGGATTTCCAAGAAAAGGTAAGGGTTTTATCTGGGTTTCATGGCTGTTTTTTATTCAATACAGGTGCCCAAACATCCATGAACCTAAGACCCTAAGCTTGGAAGAGAGCCAAGAGCTTGATGAACCAAGTTTAGGTTAAGGGGGAAATTGCACCAAGGGTTTCAACCCTACAAC
Source organism: Aquilaria yunnanensis (assembly GCA_039654915.1). Lineage (NCBI taxonomy): Eukaryota > Viridiplantae > Streptophyta > Magnoliopsida > Malvales > Thymelaeaceae > Aquilaria > Aquilaria yunnanensis. Next base: position 69,805,030 of record CM077594.1, read on the forward strand.
TTTGGTGCTCAGTTATGGCAGTGAAATTCAGGGTTTCTGAGCCCAAGTTAGCACTAACTAAGACCTAATGACCTCTTAAGACCAATAAATAGCTTGAGGAGGGCTGCCATAGTGAGTTCCTAATGTTTAATTGAATGATTATGGACTAACCTTAATGTGTTATTGCTGCCAGCATTTCATATGTTTGTTGTTGTGTTTGTTTGTGCATTTGGATGTGTATACTTGCGTGTTTGTATTGTATTTTTTTGTTTTAGTGTCTTTGGATTTCAGGTATATGGCTGGAGTTTGAAGATTTTATTGATAAGCCCTTACTAAGTTTCATTCAAGAAACTTACCCCCTTTCTGTCCATTTCAGGAGCACCTGAAAGAGAACTGTGAAATTAATAGTTATCATTTGAATTTCTCTGTGATATTTCTGGTACATGAGCTTCCATATGTCTAGTTATGATGTGGAAATTTTGGTGATTTTAGGAGCACGTTTATTATTTTTAGTGATGGTGCTTACTGTGTTGTGCAGCAGCCGTCCAGCATCCTGATTTTGGAGTCCATTGTGTCTCAGGCACTCCTGTAACTTAGGGTGTGTATTTAGCTGTGTTAGAACCATTATGTAGTTCATGTATGCATGTACATGTATTGTATGTAAAATGAGACAAGTATGTGAACATTTGAGTAATGTTTTGGCTATGTAAGTGATGTGGTGCAAAGCTGCCTAAGTGTGAATGATGGGCTGCTTACTTGTAAATTCTATTTTGGCCACATAAAGTTGTTAAAAGCAAGGGAATGTAATTCCTATGTGTAATGGACATATATGGGATAGCCTTGGAGTGCCTTCCCCTTGTGAATGAAGTGTTTGCATGGTTTGGAAAAATTGTATGGGCAATATGGTCCAAAAGTTGCCAGAATTTTGACCCTGTACCTAAAGTACAATATCTCCCTGTGTAGAATGAATCTTGGTATTAAATTTTGGTCACGGCTAGAGGACATCAAGAGGGTTAACTGGGATTTGGAATTTCTGGATTCAGAGCCTTGTAGCCAAAGATGTGATGTTGCAAAGTTGGCTAAGTTACTGTTCATTTGGTCAGAATTTTGTAACCAACTTCAAAAATCCATAACTTGGTCCATATGTGAGCTATTGATGTAAACCAAAATTCCTTTGTTTTCTCTAAGTCTCTAATTGATAATGGAGCAAATAAAATTGGGGGGTACGAGGCTATAATGATACAGTTTATTAGTGGAAGTTACAGGTGCAGTAGCTGGCCACTAGAACTTAACAAGATTGCCTAATGTGTGGTAGCCAAGATTAAGACTTGTGCTAGTGTTTTCCTTCTTTGCTGCTATGGTGTGCATGAAATGTGAATATGTGTGTGATGGTTGGACCAATATGCATGTGTTTACATAGTTCCCAAGAGGGCCACTTGGGTATGCACACTAAGGGTAGTGTTCTGATGGCCTACAAAACATTACCAATCCTGGGAGTTTAAATGCACAATTTTGGCACCATAATTGGACTACCCCAGAGTGGGTAACAGAAGTTGGTATCAGAGTATGGTTTATACGTGTACATTGCATATAGTTGCATTGCATGCATCTACCTATATGAACTCAGTTTGGTCAGCTGCTAGTGTCAAGTACCATTGAAATACCTATGAATCATCAATGCTGGAAATAAACATGGTTGCCACAAGGAGAGGGAACCAGCCCGAAGCCCTCCTACTGATTTTGGGCAACAAAGAAATGAACAGAATAGAGCGAATCAAGGGCAACAGGGGGTACCAAACCCTGAAGTGCCTCAGGTTTGGTTAGAGCTTCAGAGGAACTTAGCTCTAATCAATGAAAACTTAGTAAGGCTTATTCAAGCACAACAGGAAGGAGTCCAAGGAGCTCCAATAGAACCAGTTCAAGATGCACGGCAGCAACCAGAAGAGGATACTAGGAACACATTTGAATATGTTCCTTCTGGAAGCTTGAAAGACATAACTAATGAAATTATTGAGGAGGAAGATAAAGATAGGAGAAATCTAAGGGGAAGAATGACTAAGGTCTGAGATTGGTCAGGTATCCAAGACCAATCCCTCAGTCTATGACCATTCCTCCCCTAGGAATGAGATTAAGGATGGCCATGAGAGAAGATCTAGAAGAGGTAGAGAGATCATAAAGAGCATCACCATACAGGGGACTCTCATAGATCCGTAAGACATAAACTAGATGATCTAGAAGGCCTAGATGTAGTCAGATTGTTGGAGAGGTTCCAAGGCCTAGGACCTCCACAGTTTGATGGAAGAGCTGGGCTTGAGAAAGCTGAGGAATGGTTAATCTTCATCAAGAAGATGTTTGAGAGAATGCAACTTAGCTAAACTAAGAAGGTGTCATTGGCTACTTACAACTTGGTAGGCAATGCAGAGATGTGGGGGAGAAACACCAGAGATAGGTAGGCTGTCCAGAAAGGCCTGGAAGAGATATTGAGATGAGTTGGCTAGAGTTCACACAGCTATTTCTAGGAGCAGTACATCAGTGATGCTATCAAGGATATGAAGCAAGCTGAATTTGATGCTCTAAGGCAAGACAACCTCAGTGTCCTAGAGTATGAGCACAAATTCAATCAGTTGGTGAGGTATGCTCCTCAGTATCATGGACTAGAGGAATTGAAGGCCAAAAGATTTGTCAGAGGCCTAAAGTCAGACATTAGAAAGGCTGTTAGACCTTTCGGAGCAGTTACATACTATGAAGCAATGCAGAAAGCTCTATTAGTAGAGTAAGAGTATGAGACTAAGTATCCAGTGGACCAGGGGAAAGTAGTCAGGCAGGAGGCAAGCAGAAGAAGCCACCACATGGCAAGGGAATTTCCAAAAGTTCCCATTTTGGTGGTGAGGGCAAGGTTAAGGGGAAGTTCCCTGGCCTAAGGTGCCCTAAGTGTAGGAGGATTCATGGAAAGAAACCTTGCTACTTTGATACCCAAGCATGTCTAAGATATGGATCCATGGATCATTGGATCAAAGACTGCCCACAGGCTTAAAGGAGGCCAGAAGACCAAGGTCCAATAAGACCTATTGGGGCAGGACCTAGAGGAGGAGCACTAAGGGAGGGACAACAGAGGCCAGTTCCACCAGTGCCTCGGCCTCTAGTGCAGAGAGCTGGCAGAGTCTTCCAAGTGGAGAGGCCAAAGACATCACAGCAGGGAAAAGCACTAAGAGGTAACATTTACCTTAATGGTATGCCTGTTAGTGTTCTGTTTGATACGGGTGCATCTGTGTCTATAGTGGCTAGGAAATTTGTTAATGCCATAAAATTGCCTACTGAAATCATGCCTAGGATATCCTTAGTGAAAACATCAGGTAGTCAATGTCTTTTCACTAATGACCTAGCTAAGGATTGTAAGCTAGTAGTAGGAAACACTAAGGTTATGACTAATCTGCTAGTGCTAGACATTCCTAAGTATGACTTAGTGCTGGGTATAAATTGGCTTGCTATGCAAAACATAAGAATTGATTATGCCAAGAGAGAAATCACGTTGCCTGATGGTGAAGTGCATGCATTAGTGAATTCTAAGGAATTAGTGTATGAAATGCAGGGCATGGAGGTAGAGGTATTAGATGAGATACCTGTGATTTTTGAGCATGATTACTGTTATGCATTGAATGAATTACACTGTGATGAGGAAGTGGACTGAATACCTATAGTGAGAGACTTTCCCCAAGTCTTTCCTAAAGACTTGCCAGGTATTCCTCCACAAAGGGAGATCGAATTTGAAATCAAGCTGCAACCAGAAGCTAGTCCAATATCCATACCTCCTTACAAAATGCCAATCACAGAGATGAATGAGCTCAAGAAACAACTTGATGAATTTCTTGAAAAAGGGTTCATAAGGCCAAGTGTTTCACCATGGGGAGCTCATGTCCTCTTTGTGAGAAAAAAGGATGGATCTTTGAGACTATGCATTGACTACAGGAAGCTTAATGCAATGACTATCAAGAACAAGTATCCACTCCCTAGGATTGAGGATCTATTTGATCAACTCAAAGGAGTTAAGATCTTTTCCAAGATAGATTTGAGATCTGGATACTTCCAATTGAGAGTAAAGGAAGAGGACATTCCTAAGACTGCATTCAGGACCAGATATGGGCATTATGAGTACACAGTCATGCCATTTGGTTAGACTAATGCCCCAGCTGCTTTCATGGACCTTCTGAACAGGGTGTTCAGACCACATCTGGACAAATTTGTGGTTGTGTTCATTGATGACATCCTAGTGTATTCCAAGGATGAAAATGAACATGAACATCATCTGAAGGTTGTCTTAAAGGCTTTGTTGGAACATCAGCTTTATGCCAAATTATCCAAGTGTGAATTCTGGATAAGGGAAGTTTCTTTCCCAGGACACATCATAGATGCACAAGGCCTTAAGGCAAACCCTGAAAAGGTCAAGGCAGTGCAAGAGTGGGAAAGACCAAAGACTGTGAAGGAAATTAGAAGTTTCCTAGGATTAGCTAGATACTATAGGAGATTTGTATCAGGCTTTTCCATGATTGCCTTAGTTCTTACTCATTTGACCAAGAAGGGTCAAAGATTTGAGTGGACTGAAAAGTGTGAAAAGAGTTTCCAGGAGTTGAAGCAGAGGTTGATTGAAGCTCCAATGTTGATTCTTCCGGATCGAAGTGAGCCCTACATCATATATACAAATGCATCTAGATCTGGGTTAGGTTGTGTGCTTATGCAAGACAGAAATGTCATTTTACTTATGGGTCAAGGTAGTTAAGACCCCATGAGCAAAATTATCCTACCCATGACCTAGAACTGGCAGTAGTGAATTTTTGCTCTGAAGCAATGGAGACAATACTTGATGGCTAGTTCCTTTGTGATCTACACTGACCATAAAAGCCTAAAGTACTTGTTCACTCAGAAAGAGTTGAACATGAGGTGAAGGAGATGGTTGGAGTACATCAAGGAGTATGACTGCAGTATACAGTACACAGAGGGCAAAGGCAATCTAGTAGCAGATGCCTTGAGCAGGAAGTACACAGGACTTTTAAAAGGAGGATCCATAGCTCATCATGATGAGCAACATAGTCTGCTATGCCTATGGCATAAATGGCATAAGTACGAGGAAGCCCAAATTTACACACTGGCAATTCAGTCTGGATGGATTGAAGAAGCCAGAAAGGCACAAGAGACAGATCCTAATTTGAAAAAGATCTCAGGAGAGGAAAAAGGTTCCTTGTATCAATCCTTTGCCTACAAGCAAGGATTACTGTACTTCAAGGACCAAATTTATGTGCCTAAAGAACCACAGCCTATGTCAGCAAAACAATGAGAGACTTGGAATTTGAGGTTGGTGACAATGTTTGGCTAAAAGTTGCACCAACCAAAGGCACTGTCAGATTTGGAAGAATAACCAAGTTAGCCCCAATATACATAGGTCCTTATGAGATCTTGGATAGAGTTGGCAAGGTAGCATACAGGTTAGCTCTACCGACAAGCATGTCAAGTGTTCATAATGTTTTTCACATCAGTATGCTTAAGAAGTGTCTACTGGACACAAAGCATGCTATTGTAGTGGAAGACATACAGTTGGAACCTAACTTGACATATGAAGAGAAACCTATAGCTATCTTAGCTAAGGATACCAGAAGGTTAAGAAACAAACATATTCCCATGGTTAAAGTTCAGTGGTCACACCACTCTGAAAGAGAAGCAACCTGGGAAATTGAAAAAGACCTTATGGAAAGGTATCCTGAAGAATACCCGAAGCTAAAGGCTATTTTGGAGGACCAAAATTTTTAAGGGGGGGAGGATTGTTACCACCTCACAAAATGGGTGAATTACAAGTGTGTCATAATGACTAAAAACCATTATATTGTGTAATTATCACCATAGTGATTGAAGTGTGGGGTGTAAAAGGCATGATCAACACCTCCTTAAAAGTGTTCCAAGTTGGTAACTTGGCCCCCAAGAAAAGCCTTAAGGATTGCTTGTTTGTCAAGTAACCTATAGACTAAATTGTAAGCTTACAAAGACTGGGTACTCAATTGCACAAATTTCTAAATATCGCTATTGAAAGGGCATGGATGGAATTATGAAGAAAGGATATGGATGGAATTATGAAGAAAGAACATGGAAGGAATTAAATATATTGTTGGGGACCAAAGTACTCAAAGAGGCAAAGTTTGCCATTTATGGCATAATGACAACTAAGGTACTTAAGTGTCTTCGATTTTCTCTAAGGTGAAAAATGACTTTTGACCAAGGTTAAAAAAGGTCAAAATATGTCATTTTCCCAGACAAAATGGCTGCAAATAATCTTCCCAAGTGTGGCTTAAAGTTTGCAAAATTTGCAAACATGCCATTACTAAAGATAAATAAAGAAATAAAGCTACAAAAAAAATCATTTTCACCCATTTTCCTCCCAAAATTTGACCTCCACCTGCTAGCCTCATCTCTTTGAGCTGCTCCACCATCCACCATACCCATCTTACTGCAAATAATCAAGAGAAAGCAATAGAAAACAACCGAAGCATCAAGGAAGGCTATAATCCCTAGTTTTCAGGTTTACAAAGGGATTATTGGATTTCCAGGAAAAGGTAAGGGTTTTATCTGGGTTTCATGGCTGTTTTTTGTTCAATACAGATGCCCAAACATCCTTGAACCTAGGACCCTAAGCTTGGAAGAGAGCCAAGGGCTTGATCAACCAAGTTTAGGTTAAGGGGGAAATTGCACCAAGGGTTTCAACCCTACAGCTTTGGTGCTCTGTTAGGGCAGTGAAATTCACGGTTTCTAGAGCCCAAGTTAGTACTAACTAAGACCTAATGACCTCTTAAGACCAAGAAGTAGCTTGAGGAGGGCTTCCATAGTGAGTTCTTAATGTTTAATTGAATGATTATGGACTAACCTTAATGTGTTATTGCTGCCAGCATTTCATATGTCTGTTGTTGTGTTTGTTTGTGCATTTGGATGTGTATATTTGCGTGTTTGTACTGTATTTTTGTGTTCTAGTGTCTTTGGATTTTAGGTATATGGCTGGAGTTTGAATATTTTATTGATAAGCCCTTACTAAGTTTCATTCAAGAAACTTACCCCCTTTCTGTCTATTTCAGGAGCACCTGAAAGAGAACAGTCAAATTAATAGTTTTCATTTGAATTTCTCAGGGATATTTCTGGTACATGAGCTTCCATATGTCTAGTTATGATCTGGAAATTTTGGTGATTTTAGGAGCACGTTTGTTATTTTTAGTGATGGTGCTTACTGTGTTGTGCAGCAGGCTTCCAGCATCCTGATTTTGGAGTCCATTGTGTCTCAGGCACTCCTGTAACTTAGGGTGTGTATTTAGCTGAGTTAATACCATTATGTAGTTCATGTATGCATGTACATGTATTGTACGTAAAATGAGACAAGTATGTGAACATATGAGTAATGTTTTGGCTATGTAAGTGATGTTGTGCAAAGCTGCCTAAGTGTGAATGATGGGTTGCTTAATTGTAAATTCTGTTTTGGCCACATAAAGTTGTTAAAAGCAAGGGAATGTAATTCCTATGTGTAATGGACATATATGGGATAGCCTTGGAGGGCTTTCCCCTTGTGAATGAAGTGTTTGCATGGTTTGGAAAAATTGTATGGGCAATATGGTCCAACAGTTGCTAGAATTTCGACCCTGTACCTAAAGTTCAATATCTCCCTGTGTAGAATGAATCTTGGTATGAAAGTTTGGCCACAGCTAGATTACATCAAGAGTGTTAACTGGGTTTGGAATTTTTGGATTCAGAGCCTTGTAGCCAAAGATGTGATGTTGCAAAGTTGGCTAAGTTACTGTTCATTTGGTCAGAATTTTGTAACCAAATTAAAAAATCCATAACTTGGTCCATATGTGAGCTATTGATGTAAACCAAAATTCTTTGGTTTTCTCTAAGTCACTACTTGATAGTGGAGTGAAGAAAACAGGGGGTGTATGAGGGTAGAATGATACAATTTATTAGTGGAAGTTACAGGTGCAGTAGCTGGCCACTAGAACTTAACAAGATTGCCTAATCTGTGGTAGCCAAGATTAAGACTTGTGCTAGTGTTTTCTTTCTTTGCTATCATGGTGTGCATGAAATGTGAATATGTGTGTGATGGTTGGACCAATATGCATGTGTTTACCTAGTTCCCAAGAGGGCCACTTGGGTATGCACACTAAGGGTAGTGTTCTGATGGCCTACAGAACATTACCAATTCTGGGAGTTTAAATGCACAATTTTGGCACCATAATTGGACTACCCCAGAGTGGGTAATAGTTTTCGGATCAGTTTGTTTAGGTTTTCATTGATGACATCTTGATATATTAACAGTCTTCATCAGAGCATGAAAAGCACCTGAGAATAGTTTTGGAACAGCTGAAGGATAATCAATACTATGCAAAGTTGTCTAAGTGTGTGTTTTGGTCTGAAAAGCTTCAGTTCTTGGGGCACATTATGAATGCTCAGGGATTGTAAATTGATCCTAAAAAGGTTCATGCGGTAGTTGAGTGGAAAAGACCAATGACAGTTACAGAAGTTAGAAGTTTCTTTGGTTTGGCAGGTTAGTACAGATGATTCATAGAGAAATTCTCTGTGATAGCTGTACTATTAACGGCCTTGACCAAGAAAACTCAAAAATTTGACTGGACATCAAAGTGTGAAGAAGCTTATATGGAATTGAAGGAAATATTGACTACTGCACCTGTACATATCCTATCGGATCAGAACAGAGGTTTTATAGTATACACTGATGCATCAGGTTCTGGTTTAGGATATGTGTTGATGCAAGACAGTCAGGTGATCGCATATGGTTTGAGGTAGTTGAGGCCTAATGAATTGAACTATACTGTTCATGATCTTGAGATAGCGGCAAAATTTTTTGCATTGAAGTTGTGGATACATTATTTGATGGGTAGGTCATTCAGGATCTTCACCGATCATAAAAGTTTGAAGTATCTGTTTACCCAAAAGGATCTGAATATGAGACAATGATGGTGGATTGAATACATCAAAGATTATGATTGTTCGATTGAGTGCTGTTCTAGTAAAGGAAATGTGGTAGCAGATGCATTGAGCCGAAAGTACACAGGAGTGATCCTATCTAAGGGTCAGGCTACGAGTTCCTCCGAAGGAACATCGGTGGATTGTTTCTTAGTTTTGCATAAATTATGGCAAAGCCGAGAGGAATCCCTAGTCTACATTTTGGAAGTGCAATCAGCTTGGTTAGTCAGAGTTAAGGAAGCTCAGTTGAAAGATCCATTGTTGAAGAAAATTTCAGGAGAAGCAAAACTTGGCACATTGAGGAAGGAATTCAGATACAAGGATGAAATACTACATTATGGAGATCGTCTCTATGTCTCAAATGCAGATGGACTTAGGCAGCAAGTCTTATAAGAGGCACATAGTAGTACATTGAATATTCACCTTTGTGTTAGTAAGATGTATCATGATCTGAAAATGCATTTTTGGTGCCCAAGATTGAAAAGAGATGTAGCGGGACATGTGGCAGAGTGTCTGACATGCCAAATGGTTAAAGTTGAACATCAGAAACCAGTAGGCACACTTTAGAGTTTACCTCTTCCAGTGAGAAAATGGGGGTCCGTTACTATGGATTTGCTAGTGGGGTTACCGAATACCCGGAGTCTGCATGATGCTATATGGGTAGTAGTCGATTGACTGATGAAGTCGGCACACTTCATACCTATCAAGATTACGTATACATTGGAGAAGTTGGCTCACTTGTATCTCAAGGAGATTGTGAGACTCCATGGGATACCAAATCAAATTATATCTGACAGAGATCCTAGGTTCACCTCACGATTTTGGAATGCTTTTCAAGAAGCATTGGGAAGTAAGGTTAGTCTCAGTACCGCTTTTCATCCTCAAACTGATGGGCAATTGGAGAGAGTGATTCAGACTTTAGAGTATATGTTACGTATGTGTGCTATTGATTTCAGGGGTGATTGGGATCAGCACCTATGACTGATCGAGTTTGCTTATAATAACAGTCATCAAATTGTTATTGTTATGCCACCATACGAGGCTTTGTACAGGAGGCAAAGTATGATGCCCCATTGTTGGGTAGACCCTACAGATGGGGTAGTTATCGGTCCTGAGATCATAGCTGATACCATAGCTAAGATCAAGTTAATCCAGGCATAGATTAAGGCAAACAATGACCGATAGACTAAGTGTGCAAATTTGAGAAGAAGTGATTTGAGTTTTGAAGTTGGGGACAAAGTTCTTCTGAAAGTGTCGCCCGTGAAAGGAGTTAGTCGTTTTGGACAGAGGGGAAAGTTGGCCCCTAGGTATATTGGACCCTATGAAATATTGGAGAATATAGGGAAAGTTGCTTATCGATTAACATTACCACCTAACTTATCTCAAGTGCATAACGTGTTTCACGTTAGTGTACTCAAAAAATGCACAGTGGAACCGGGACAGGTAGTTAATCCTTCAGTGATACCCATTCAGGAAGACTTGACCTACGGGGAGAAACTTGTTCAGATACTTAATAGGCAAGGCATGAGATTGTGAACTAAGTGGATTCCAATGGTTAAGATCCTTTGGTCTAACCATAGTAAGGAGGAAGCTACATAGGAGACCAAGCAGGATATGTTGAAAAGATATCCTAGTATTTTTCTTGAGTTGCAATGGAATTTTGGGGACCAAATTCTAGAAAGAGGGGAGAATGTTATGGACCTCCTAGTAGCAGGCACTCTCAAGGAAGGTAAAATGTTGTAAATTGAGTTGGAACCCAGTTTTAAGTTTACATAGCAAGAATAGAGAAGTTTAGCAAAGTTCACTAAGTTCTGAGGAAGTTAAGGCACTAAATGAGGTTTAGTGCCAAAATGATAATTTTGCATCCTAAGTAGCCAGGGCGTGGACCCGAGTGGTTAAAATGAGTTTTTATAACTTAACTTTCAACCTTAACCCAAACTTGAAGAAATAGACAAGAATTAATCAAGAATAGCTAAGCTACCAAAAGATGGGGGTTTAATTGTATTAAGCTTAATACTTTGGTGGCTTGGAGGTTAAGTGAGCGTTTAAGAAGGGGAAAGTGAGGCTATGGCTGCCATAATCTTATTTCCAACCTTCTCACTCTCATTTTGCTCTCAATTCAACCTTGAAATCAAGATTTCTTGGTGCCAAGGAAGAGCTATCAAGAGTATATATGCTAGGAGGAGCCCATTTCATGCATTAAACCATGGTTTGGAGCTTGGAAATGTGTTTCTCACATCCCCTATTTTTGATACGTGGTAACCAATGTGTTCTTGATTGAATTCATGTTATTTGGTTAGTTTGGAGCTTGGGTTTTGGTTAGGAAGCAAGGTTTTGATGTTTGGTGTCTATGTTTTTGTTTGGAACTTAGGTGATACTTTGGTGATCTTAGTTGATTGGAAAAGAGGTTGATTCTTGCTTGTTACTTGGAGTTGAGGTAAGGGAGCTATGACTTGAAGACCAACTAATGCTATTGACATGAGTTTACTTGAAGAATTTGAGTGATTCTAGCAATAGCATTAGTTAGAGGATTTGGTTGAATTGTGGTGGACTATGAGGTTTGAGAGGATTTGGATGACATTACGAGACATCATAGATTGGCTTGTGATAGTTGGTTATGTTCTATTCAACATGGTCTATGTGTGTGTAAAATTTGGAGGCTTTCCAAGCATGTTTACTATGTTTTCTAAGTGTCCAAAGTTCATAGCAGTAAAATGCGTGCCAATTTTGCAGATTCACAGATTGGCGACGCGTCACCAATCTCGTCCACCAGTTCACAACGCGTTGCCAATTGTGTAAATGTGGTCCGAACGTTACCAACTATGGCGATGCGTCACCACAGGCAAGATGGCAGAATTCCTCACAATTTGATAGGAGGTGAGATCTAGGGGAGTTCTTCGGGTGATTTAGGGCCTAAGTATGCTGGGGATACTCCAAGACTTCCGAAAGTCCCTTAAGACTTAAGCGTTTCCTTAAGGTTTGAAAGATTTTATGGTTGCTTGAGCCATAAGCAAGGAAACTCGTTGCAAATGGGTAAAACTAAGTAGCATTAGCTCGGGTGAAAGGTTTAGAACCCTTGGCGACCTAGCCATGCTGTACCCACGAGGTTGCAAGGTGAAACCTTAGTGCACATAGTCTACAAGGTCTAAATTACCTAGTCTACAATAGTCCCACCATAATTCCCCTGCATAACATACTAGCGGAGAGGTTCAACTGGTGATTTATCACTAGTTAGGCTGGCAAACGCAGCTTGCTAGTAGGCATGGCAATGCCTTGTAGTTTAGGGACAAGGATGAGGAGAGGTCTCAAGGGACCTAAATATATGCATATATTAGACCCTCAGGCTGTATGAGCTCACAGCAGGTTACATATGTTATCATATGTGGTGTCCTTCATAATTTTCTTGTAGGTACACTAAAGACCCCTTATCGAGAATGTTATGTTCTCACTCCCTAGTTATGTTGTGCAGATTTAAAAGTTGGTGGCCTAGGTAACTGTTGAGGGTTATTGCGGTAGTGGCTTTTTGTGCACAGGTTTTGCACTTGAGAATCCTTGTGATTCTAGTCTACATGAGTATGCTTGAGTAGTTTGTTGGTCAAGTAACAGTACTAACTAGAGTATTCCTTTGGCTGCAGAGCCTAGTAGCACTGGACAAGGGTTTTTGAGACTCGCCACTGGGATTCACATCCAAGGTGGGAGTTAGTTAAAGAAGATCTCAGTAGAGACTTGTTTATATACAGTACTATTGTCACCCACTCAGGGGTAATCCAATTATGATGCCAAAACTGTGCGTTGAAACTCACAGGTTTGGTGTGTCCTGTAGGTCATTAGAACAACACCCCTAGTGTACATACTCAAGCGACCCTCTTGAGCACTATGTAAATACATGCATATTGGTCTAACCATAACACACATATTTACATTTATGCACACGATGGTGGCTAAGAAGGAAAACACTAGCATAAGTCTTAGTTTTGGCTTCCACACATTAGACAATCTTGTTAAGTTCTAGTGACCAGCTACTGCACCTGTAACTTCCACTAATAAACTGTATCATTCTAGCCACATACCCCCTGTTTTATTTGCTCCATTATCAAATAGAGACTTAGATCAAACGAAGGAATTTTTTTTTACATCAATAGCCGACCTATGGACCAAGTTATGGATTTTTGAAGTTGGTTACAAAATTCTGACCAAATGAACAGTAACTCAACCAACTTTGGAACATCTTATGTTTCGGTACAGGCATCTAAATCCATAAATTCCAAAGCACAGTTAACCCTCTAGATGTCCTCTAGGTGTGGTCACAATTTCATACCAAGATTCATTCTACACAGGGAGAGATTAAACTTTAGGTAAAGAGTCAAAATTCTGGCAACTTTTGGACCATTTTGCCCATACAATTTTTCCAAACCATGCAAACACTTCAGTCACAAGGAGAAATCCGTCCAAGGCCATCCCATATATGTCCATTACACATATGAATTAAATTCCCTTTCTTTTAACAACTTTATGTGGCCACAAAAGAATTTACAAGTTAGCAGCCCATCATTCACACTTAGGCAGCTTTGCACCACATCACTTACATAGCCAAAACATTACTCAAATATTCACATACTTGTCTCATTTTATGTACACTACATGTACATGCATACATAAACTACAATATGGTCTTAACTCATCTAAATACACACCCTAAGTTACAAGAGTGCCTGAGACACAATGGACTCCAGAACAGGATGCTGGACAGCTGCTGCACAACACAATAAGTACCACCATTAAAAATACCAAATGTACTCCTAAAATCATCAAAATTTCCAGTTCAAAACTAGACATATGGAAGTTCATGTACCTGAAATTTCAGATTAAAACTCGAACCAAAAGGGTTAGTTTTAAGGGCATCTTTCAGCTGGACCTGAAATGACAGAATTGAGGGGAGTAAGTTTCATTGAGAAACTTAGTAGGGGTAGCACTTGGATTCAGTAGGCAATGTAACCATCATTAAAACATGCATCGAAAGGAACTAAAACACAAAAACCACAACGCATACATACAAGATGTAGTAACCAAATGCAGCATCCAAACAGAAACAACAAACACATGAAATGTGGCAGCAGCATATACCATAAGTTAGTCCATAAAACACATAATAAACATAACCAAATCACTATGGAAGCCCTCCTCAAGCTAATGCTTGGTCTTAGGAGGATTTTAACAGTAGTTAGTACTAAATTTCGGGCTCTAGAAACCCAGAAATTCGCTGCCATCACTGTGCACTGACCTTCAATAAGTGCACTCCCCTCACTAAGCTTGGTTCATCAAGCTCATGGATCTCTTCCAAGCTTAGCCCTAGCTCCATGGTTGCCTGAAAATAGAGAAAAAAACCCATGAGAGCAAGAGAATACTTACCAAAGAGGGTAGGCTGAAAATCAAGCTTGATCCTTGAAGTATCCAAGAAATAGCTCTAGTTTGCTTCCAGTTGCTTCCTTTTGCCTTCAATTTCAATCAATTGCAAGTTTGAAGGTGTGGTGGCTATGGAGGAAGTATGGCTGTGTTCTTGGGCTGGGGGAGGACGTAAATGAGAGAGGGATAAGTGATTTGGCCACTTAAATGGCCTTAAATGAGCTTAAGGGCATAAAACACACTTAACAAGCTTAACCTTGCTTTATGTCTTTTTCTTTCTCACTATTTATGGTTTCTTTGTCTTAAAATCATTGGTACACATATGCCCAACATTTTTGACTAATTATCAAGTCTTGGCTGCCTCCCCCATGGTGGGATAACCCCACAATTCCACCCTTAGACTGAAGTTAAAAGCTTGAACATGTTAAGGTTTACACTAGGACATTTAGGTCCTTATTTCCTTTAGTGTTTCCTTTGTCCAAACTTGTCTTCCATGAGTAATTTGGTCCTCCAATAGCACTTTCATACCATATATATCCTTCCCATAACTCTACAAGTCTCTTTCTTTGGAGTTTTGCAATTGAGTACCCGAATTTTGAAAACCTTACAAAAAAGTCCATAGGTTGTTTGACAAACAAGCAATCCTTTAGGCTTTTCTTGGGGCCCAAGTTACCAACTTGGAACACTTTTAAGGAGGTATTGATCATGCCTTTTACCCACACACACTTCAATCACTATGGTGAGAATTACACAATATAATGGTTTTTAGCCATTATGCACACTTGTAATTCTCCCATTTTGTGAGGTGGTAACAACTCTAGTTGCCTCCATAGTATATGTTATGAAGAGTCCTAGACTCTAGGGTTGCTCTTGGGTGAGCGCATTAGTCTACTATATGTATGAATGCTCCCACAAGTTGTTATGTGTAGTAAACTCACATAAATGTTGATTTTGTATGCTTTGGCTATTTGTACTTATTTTATGTACAAATTACTTAGCCAAGTTAATGTTTTATGCTTTTATTAATCTGAGTCAAAGCATGAAGAGCATGCATCCTACATATTCTAGGATAATCAACTAGTATCATGGAATTTTAATCCGCAAACATATATAACTAGCCAATTGCAACCACCATGAGACCAGCTCTCACAGGGCTTCCAAGGTAGAGGCTAAGACTGGCTGTGTCAGTTTTTGGTATCAGAGCTTAGGGCTCATTTCATATATTTTGCAGGCTAAGACTGAGGTCTAGATTGGAATGTCAATGTGCTAGGAAGTTAGTACTGGCCAACATCTAGGGAATATTGTTTGGCTTTGGTTGCAGGTTGGTATGCTTGACACTAGGTCAGGAACTTCAAGGGGAACTAGGGAACCTGGTGAGGGTTCTAGTGTCCAAGTTGTGGCAAGGCTGGATGAGATATCCAGGGTACTACAGGCTTTGACACAGACTATGGCCCAAGTGGCACAAAGTATTAATATTCTTGTGACTGAGATGTTTAGAGCATATGAGGATATGAGCAGCAGCAAGTGCCTAGGGCTCATGAACGGAGAAATTGTTGGGTTTCGGGAGCCAAACAGTGCAGCGGAATTTAACCGAAACCCTCCAGGATCCAAGTGAAACGGGGTAAACCAGGTGTTCAAAAATTTCATACCTAATTTTCGGTTGAGATCTCTCACTCAACTGTAGAGTCGAATCACAAAACCTGAACAGCTGACGTGTTCAGGCTCTCTATGGTATCCACACAAGCCTCTCCAGATTACCACGCTTCCACCACATCCCGGCAGATGCATTTCTCTTGTGCTCACAGTGCTAGCTTGCGTCCTCCAAGGAATTGCAAGAGAAGAGTGCGGCTGTCCTTTTGGGAGGCTAGGGCAAGGAGACCTACGAATTTCTCACTTAAAAGTTGTATTTATAGTGAGACTCAACTTCCAGGCCTAATGGGTTTCAAAGCCCTAATCCAATTAGGATTTAATTTCGGGCTTAATAATGGCTAAACTCCTTGGCCCATTATTAATACGAAATTAAAGTGAAACCATAACCCAAATGATTAGCCCATGCACTCCAATGATCCAAATAGCTCTATGTGTGCGACCCAATAGGCTCTTGCCATGTTGGCAATGATCATAAATCACATTTATGATCATAAGCAATGAGCGGTGTCTAGCAACACATCATTGCTACCCAAGTGACAAGATTGTCGGTGAATCGACTAAACCTTTATGATCATCACCGATATATGCCATTGTCCCTTTGTCCAAGATATCAAGACTAAGCACGAGACATGGAATGTGTCACTCTCGTATAGCCCAATCTTTGGTTTCTTGATTACCGAGTAGACCAACTTAAACTGACGACATTGATATCATATATCAACTCATCGGAGCATGGCCATGCATTTTCTAAGTCTCACTCTATCAAGGGGCCCAAAGATATCACTCCCGTTACATACGAGGGACAAATCGCATCTTGATCATACAAATCCCTCCGCATGATATGTGACATACCCAATGACCTCCTTCAAGTTCACTCAGTTACGAGCAACAAAGGAAAGTATCAAAGTATGTGACTCACATGTAGGGAACCTTGATGATCTTAGGTCGAAGGAGTACATATACCATGATCACTATGAGAATCACTTATGACACTCATATAATGATCCATGAAGTGTTCTCATGGTGGGTCGGTCCAGTACACAAGTTCTCCAACTTGTACCTATATGTAGACTACATATCTCATATTAGTCTCCACATATGCTAGTCATTATGTATTATTGCAACCCACTCCACAATAATACTAGACTAGGGACGTTTAAGAATATCATTATTCTAGGGTTACAATTATGTTTATTACGTTACGCAGAAACAAAACAACAAACAAAATTGCTGGATTAATGCCTCAATAAAATATCATGACTCAATGTGCAAAAATACAATCATCTCATGATTGGCTTTTTTGGGCACAACACTAACAGAAATCATGTCCAAGAGGAGGAGGAGGAGCCAGAAGTTATGGAGGCCCCAATGAAGGGAGACACCCCATACCAGATTGGTTTTGATAACTTAACTTTCAACCTTAACTCAAACTTGAAGAATAAACAAGAATTTAATCGAGAATGACTAAGTTACCAAAATGTGGGGGTTTATTTGTAACAAGCTTAATACCTTGGTGGCTTGGAGGTTAAAGGTTAAATGAGGGTTTAAGAAGGGGAAAGTGAGGCTATGGCTGCCATAATCTCATTTCCAGCCTTCTCACTCTCGTTTTGATCTCAATTCAACCTTGAAATCAAGATTTCTTGGTGCCAAGAGGAGCCATCAAGGGGAAATAAGCTAGGAGGAGCTCATTTCAGGTGTTAAAGCATGATTTTTTGAGATTGGAAGATGTTTTCTCCCATCCCCTACTTTTAGAACGAGGTAACCAATGTGTTCTTGATTGAATTCATGTAATTGCTTGCTTTCAAGCTTGGGTTTTGGTTAGAGAGTGAAGTTTTGGTGATCGGTGCCTTTGTTTTTTATTGGGACTTGTGTAAAACTTTGGTGAGCTTGGTTGATTAGAAAGGAGATTGATTCTTGCTTGTTACTTGGAGTTAAGGCAAGGGAGTTATGTTTTCAAGTTCAATTAATTCTATTGGCTTGAGTTTGCTTGAAAGAATTGAGCAATTCAAGCAATAGCATTAGTTAAAGGTTTTGGTTAAATTGTGGTGGACTATGAAGTTTTGGAGGATTGGGGTTGATGTTACAAGACATCATAGATTGGCTTGTGATAGTTGGTTATGTTCTATGCAATATGGTCTACGTGTATGTGAAATTTGGAGGCTTTCCACATGTTTGATATGTGTTGGAAGTGTCCTAAGTTCATAGCAGCAAAATGTGCCAAATTCTGCATAAACCCATATTGGCGACGCGTCGCCAATTATAGGTCGAGGCCCACAATGCGTCGCCAATCCAGGGAAAAAATTGGCCGAGCGTTACCAACTGTGGAGACGCATCACCAATCCAATGGAAAAATGTGGTAGAACATTACCAATTGTGGCGACGCGTCGCCACAGTTGGCAACGCCTTGCCTTAGGCAAAAATGGCCAAATTTTCACATTTTGGTAGGATGATTGAGGTGAGACCTAAGGGGGTACTTAGAGTACCTTGGGGTTTAAGGATTCCGGGGGTACTCCGAGACTTCTAGAACTCCCACAAGAGATAAGAGTTTCCTTGAGTTTTGTAAGGTTTCATGGTTGCTTGTGCAACAAGCAAGAAAATGAGGCTGCAAATGAACATAACTAAGTACCACCAGCTTAGGTGAAAGGTTTAGAACCCTTGCCGACCTAGGCGTGCCGTAGACATGAGGTTGCAAGGTGAAACCGTGTTCATCTAGTCTACGAAGAGGTCTTATGGCCTAGTTTATGAAGTTCAACCATAATTCCCCTGCACAATGAATAAGGGAAGGCTACATGATTGCATTAGTAAGCTACGGCTTACTAGGAGCGAGTTAATGGCAACAAAACTCGCTAGTCACGGAGTGATACCCCATGAGGTGGACTAGTTTAAGGAGAGGTCTTAAAGACCTACTTATATGTGCATATATCAGACCCTCATGCTGTGTGAGCTCGCAGCAAGTTACATATGTTATCATATGTAGAGTCCTAGTAATTTTCTTGCAGGTACACTGAAGACCCTTACTGAGAATATTATCCTCTCACTCCCTAGTTGAGTTGTGCAGATACTGAAGTTGTTGGGCTGGGTAACCGCTGAGGGTTATCGTGGTAGTAGCTTTTGTACAGGTATTGTGGTTGAGAATCCTTGTGATTCTAGTCTACATGAGTATACTTAGTTGGTTTGTTGGTCAAGTAACAGTACTAACTAGTGTCTTCCTTCGGCTGTAGAGCCTAGTAGCACATGGGTAAGGGCTTTTGAGACTCGCCATTAGGATTTCCATCCAAGGTGGGAGTTAGTTCAAGAAGATCTCAGTTGAGGCTTGTATATATACAGTACTCTTAGTTGCCTCCATAGTCTATGTTATGAAGAGTCCTAGACTCTAGGGTTGCTCTTGGGTAAGGGCATTAGTCTTCTTTATCTATGAATGTTCTCACGAGTTGTTATGTGTTACCACCTCACAAAAATGGGAGAATTACAAGTGTATCATAATGTCTAAAAACCTATATTGTGTAATTCTCACCATAGTGATTGTAGTGTAGGGGTAAAAGGTATGATCAACATGTCCTTAAAAGTGTTCCAAGTTGGTAACTTGGCCCCCAAGAAAATCCTAAAGGATTGCTTGTTTGTCAAGCAACCTATTGACTTTTTTGTAAGGTTTTGGAAATTCGGGTACTCAGTCGCAAAACTCTCAAGAAAGAGACTTGGAGAGTTACAGGAAGGATATGAATGGTATAAAACTGCTATTGGAGGACCAAATTGCTCATGGAAGAGATGCTTGGACAAAGGAAACACTAAAGGCAATAAGGACCTAAATGTCCTAGTGTAAACCTTAACATGTTCAAGCTTGTGACTTAAGTCTAAGGGTGGAATTGTATGGTTGTCCCACCATGGGGGAGGCAGCCAAGACTTGATAATTAGTTGAAAATGTTGGGCACATGTGTACCAATGATTTTAAGACAAAGAAACCATAATTAGTGAGAAGGAACATGACATAAAGCAAGGTTAAGCTTGTTAAGTGTGTTTTGGTGCCCTTAAAGCTCATTTAAGGCCATTTAAGTGGCCAAATCACTTATCCCTCTCTCATTTTCATCCTTCCCCAGCCCAAGAACACAGCCATACTTCCTCCATAGCCACCACACCTTCAAACTTGCAATTGATTGAAATTGAAGGCAAAAGGAAGCAATTGGAAGCAAACTAGAGCTATTTCTTGCATACTTCAAGGATCAAGCTTGATTTTCAACCTACCCACTTTGGTAAGGGTTCTCTTGCTCTCATGGGTTTTTTTCTGTATTTTCAAATATCCATGGAGCTATGGCTAAGCTTGGAAGAGAGCCATGAGCTTGTTGAACCAAGCTTATTGAGTGGAGTGCACTTATTGAAGGTTTTGTGACCTATTGTCAAGTCCACAAAGATGGTAGTGAAATGGGGCTTTCTAGAGCCGAAAGTTAGTACTAAATACTTTTAAAATCCTCCTAAGACTAGGCATTAGCTTGAGGAGGGCTTCCATAATGATTTGGTTATGTTTATTATGTGTTTTATGGACTAACCTATGGTATATGTTGCTGCCACATTTCATGTGTTTGTTGTTTGTGTTTGGCTGCTGCGTTTGGTTGCTATATCTTGTATATATGCATTGTGGTTTTTGTGTTTTAGTGCCTTTGGATGCAGGTTTTAATGATGGTTACATTGCCTACTGAATCCAAGTGCTACCCTTACTAAGTTTCTCAATGAAACTTACTCCCCTCAATTCTGTCATTTCAGGTGCAGCTGAAAGATCACCTTCAAACTCACCTTTTTAGTTTGATTTTTAATCTAAAATTTCAGGTACATGAACTCACATATGTCTAGTTATGATCTGGAAAGTTTGGTGATTTTATGAGCACATTTGGTATTTTTAATGGTGGTACATATTGTGTTGTGCAGCAGCTGTCCAGCACCCTGTTTTCGGAGTCCTTTGTGTCTCAGGACCTCCTGTAACCTAGGGTGCATATTTAGCTTAGTTAATACCATATTGTAGTGCATGTATGCATGTACATGTAGTGTATTTCAAATGAGAAAAGTATGTGAACATTTGAGTAATGTTTTGGCTATGTAAGTGATGTGGTGCAAAGCTGCCTAAGTGTGAATGATGGGCTGCTTACTTGTAAATTATTTTTTGGCCACATAAAGTTGTTAAAATAAAGGGAATGTAATTGTTATGTGTAATGGACATATATTGGATAGCCTTGGAGGGCTTTCCCCTTGTGAATGAAGTGTTTGCATGGTTTGGAAAAATTGTATGGGCAGAATGGTCCAAAAGTTGCCAGAATTTTGACTCTGGACCTAAAGTTTAATATCTCCCTGTGTAGAATGAATCTTGGTGTAAAATTTTGACCACACCTAGAGGACGTCTAGAGGGTTAACTGTGATTTCAAATTTTTCGATTTAGAGCCCTGTAGCCTAAGATATGATGTTGCAAATTTGGCTGAGTTACTATTCATTTGGTCAGAATTTTGTAACCAACTTAAAAAATCCATAACTTGGTCCATAGGTGGGCTATTGATGTAAAAAAAAATTCCTTGGTTTGCTCTAAGTATCTGCTTGATAATGGAGAAAAGAAAACATGGGGGGTATGAGGCTAGAATGATACAGTTTATTAGTGGAAGTTACAGGTGCAGTAGCTGGCCACTAGAACTTAACAAGATTGCCTAATGTGTGGAAGCCAAAACTAGGACTTATGCTAGTGTTTTCCTTCTTAGCTGCCATAGTGTGCATAAATGTAAATATGTGTGTCATGGTTAGACCAATATGCATGTATTTACATAGTGCTCAAGAGGGTCACTTGAGTATGTACACTAAGGGTGTTGTTCTGATGACCTACAGGACATACCAAACCTGGGAGTTTAAAAGCACAGTTTTGGCACCATAACTGTACTACCCCATAGTGGGTAACAATATGTGTAGTAAACACACACAAATTTTGATTTTGTATGCTTTGGCTATTATACTTAGTTTTATGAAATTACTTGGCCAAGTTAATGCTTTATGTTTTATTAATCCAAGTCAAAGCATGAAGAGCATGCATATTGCATATTCTAGGATAATCAACTAGTATCATGGGATTTAATCCGTGCACATATACAACTAGCCAATTGCAACCACCGTGAGACCAACGCTCACAGGGCTTCTTGGGCAGGGGCCAAGGGCGGCCGTGCTAGCAGTAGTTAAGCCTAGTGTTTTCACCTTGGCGAGTCAAGTGACCAGAGAACCAACCGCCGTTCGAGGTAAGTTTACTTTTCAGAACGGTAGTGTTAGAGTGCTTTTTGACACAGGAGCTACTCTTTCAGTGATATCATCTGTTTTGGTAGACAAGTTTAAATTGCAACGAGAAACCTCGGGTTAGTCGGGACTCATCAGGACTGCAGGGAGGAGTTTTATTGTGACCAATGAAGTGGTTACTAGGTATCCCTTCCAATTAGCGCGACCATGATTTCTGTTGTGAGTTATGGGTGATAAAATTGAGGTCTTATGACCTAGTGTTGGGAATGGATTGGCTAAGTAAGCATAATGTGCAAATTGGTTGTGTGAATCACTCAGTCGACATTACACCTTTGGGAGTTAGAGTGAGTTGCACAAGAGGATTGGCGTCTAGTGCTAAGAGTTTGTATCTTAGACTTATGGATACCATCCCCATTGTTAGTGAAGAAGAGTATTATTCATTGAATGGGGTGGCCATAGAGGAGGAACTTGAGAAGATTCCTGTAGCCAATCAGTTTTCTGAAGTGTTTCCAGTAGAGTTACCTAGGTTACCACCCAAGAAGGATACTGGGTTTGTAATCCATCTACAGCCAGGGCTTGAGCCAATCTCAATACCAACTTATAGGATGTTAGCTCCTGAGATGGATGAGTTGAAGAAGTAGTTGGATGAACTACTAGAGAAAGGCTTCATTGTAGGGTGCCACCGTGGGGAGCTCCGGTGTTGTTTGTGAAGAAAAAGGATGAAAGTTTTAGATTGTGCATCGACTATAGAAAGTTGAATGTAGTAACAATCAAGAATAAGTATCCACTTCCTAGAATCGATCATCTATTTGATAGACTCAGAGGAGCAAAAGTGTTTTCTAGGATTGACCTCCAGTCTGGGTACTTTGAAATCAGAGTTAAGGAGGAAGATATCCCGAAAGCTGCCTTCAAAACTAGGTATGGTCACTATGAATACACAGTTATGCCGTTTGGTGTGACGAATGCTCTAGCAATGTTTATGGAAGTTATGAATCAGATCTTTAAATCATTTTTGGATCAGTTTGTTGAGGTCCTCATCGATGACATCTTGATACATTCACAGTCTTCATTAGAAAATGAAAAGCACATTAGAACAGTTTTGCAACTGCTAAAGGATAATCAGTACTATGCAAAGTTGTCTAAGTGTGAGTTTTGGTCTGAAAAGATTCAGTTCTTGGGGCACATTATCAATGCTCAGGGACTGTCAATTGATCCTGAAAAGGTTTAGGCGATAGTTGAGTGGAAAAGACCATTGACAGTTGCAGACGTTAGAAGTTTCTTGGGTTTGGCAGGTTACTACAGATGATTCATAGAGAAATTCTCTGTGATAGCTGTGCTATTAATGGCCTTGACCAAGAAAATTCAAAAATTTCATTGTACATCAAAGTGTGAAGAAGCTTATATGGAATTGAATTAAAGATTGACTAGTGCACCTGTACTTATTCTACTGGATCAGAACAGAGCTTTTATAGTATACATTGATGCATCAAGTTATGGTTTAGGATGTGTGTTGATGCAAGACGGTCAGGTGATCGCATATGGTTTGAGGCAATGGAGGCCTAATGAATTGAACTATTCTGTTCATGATCTTGAGCTAGCAGCAGTAATTTTTTCATTAAAGTTGTGGAGACATTATTTGATGGGGAGGTCGTTCAGGATCTTCACGGATCATAAAAGTTTGAAGTATTTGTTTACCCAAAAGGATCTAAATATAAGACAACGATGGTGGATCGAATACATCAAAGATTATGATTGTTCGATTGAGTACTGTGCTGGTAAAGGAAATGTGGTAGCAGATGCATTAAGCCGGAAGTACACAGGAGGGATCCTATCTAAGGGTTAGGCTACGAGTTCCTCTGAACAAACATCGCTGGATTGTTTCTTTGTTTTGCATAAATTATGGCAAAGCCAAGAGGAATCCCTAGTCTACATTCTGGAAGTGCAATCATCTTGGTTAGTCAGAGTTATGGAAGCTCAGATAAAAGATCCATTGTTGAAGAAAATTTCAGGAGAAGCAAAACTTGGCACTATGGGGAAGGAATTCAGATATAAGGATGAAATACTACAATATGGAGATCGTCTCATTGTCCTGAATGTGGATGGACTTAGGCAACAAGTCCTACAGGAGGCATATAGTAGTACTTTGAATATTCACCCTGGTGTTAGTAAGATGTATCAAGATCTGAAGATGCATTTTTGGTGGCAAGGTTTGAAAAAAGATGTAGCGGGACATGTGGTAAAGTGTCTGACATGCCAAATGGTTAAAGTAGAACATCAGAAACTAGCGGGCACATTTCAGAGTTTACCTTTTCCAGTAAGGAAATGGGGGTCCGTTACTATGGATTTTCTAGAGGGGTTACCGAATACTCGAAGTCAGGATGATGCTATATGGGTAGTAGTCAATCGACTGACGAAGTCGGCACACTTCATACCTATCAAGATTATGTATACATTGGAGAAGTTGGCTCAATTGTATCTCAAGGAAATTGTGAGACTTCATGGGATACCGGATCAGATTATATCTGATAGAGATCCTCGGCTCACGTTATGATTTTGGAACGCTTTTCAAGAATCATTGGGAAGTAAGGTTAGTTTCAGTATCGCTTTTCATCCTCAAACTGATGGGCAATCTGAGAGAGTGATTCAGACTATAGAGGATATGTTACGTATGTGTGCTATTGATTTTAGAGGTGATTAGGATCAGCACCTACCACTGATCGAGTTTGCTTATAATAACAATCATCAAACTGTAATTGGTATGGCACTATACGAGGCTTTGTATGGGAGGCGATGTATGATGCCCCATTGTTGGGTAGACCCTGCAGACAGGGTAGCTATCGGTCTTGAGATCATAGCTGATATGACAGCTAAGATCAAGTTAACCAGGCACAGATTAAGGCAGCCAATGACCAATACACTAAGTGTGCAAATTTGAGAAGAAGAGATTTGAGTTTTGAATTTGGGGACAAAGTGCTTCTCAAAGTGTCGCCCATGAAAGGTGTTAGTCATTTTGGACAGAGGGGAAAGTTGGCCTCTAGGTATATTGGACCCTATGAAATATTGGAGAATATAGGGAAAGTTGCTTATCGGTTAGCATTACCAGTGCATAACGTTTTTCACGTTAGTGTACTGAAAAAATCCACAGTGGAATCGGGACAAGTAGTTAATCCTTCAGTGATACCCATTCAGGAAGACTTGAGCTACGAGGAGAAACCTGTTCAGATACTTGATAGGCAAGTCAAGAGATTGTGAACTAAGTGGATTCCGATGGTTAAGATCCTTTGGTCTAACCATAGTGAGGAGGAAGCTACTTGGGAGACGGAGCAAGATATGCGGAAAAGATATCCTAGTATTTTTCTAGAGTTGTAGGAGAATTTGGGGGACCAAATTCCAGAATGAGGGAAGAATGTTATGGACCTCCTAGTAGAAGGCACTCTTGAGGAAGGTAAAGTATTCTAAATTAAGTTGGAACCCAATTTCAAGTTTACATAGCAAGAATCGAGAAGTTTAGCAAAGTTCACTAAATTCTGAGGAAGTTAAGGCACTAAATGAGGTTCATTGGCAAAATGATAATTTTGCATCCTAAATAGCCAGGCATGGTCCCGAGTGGTTAAAATGAGTTTTTATAACTTAACTTTCAACCTTAACCTAAACTTGAAGAAATAAACAAGAATTAATCAAGAATAACTAAGTTACCAAAAGATAGGGGTTTAATTGTATTAAGGTTAATACTTTGGTGGCTTAAAGGTTAAGTGAGGGTTTAAGAAGGGGAAAGTGAGGCTATGGCTACCATAATCTTATTTCCTACCTTTTCACTCTCATTTTGCTCTCAATTCAACCTTGAAATCAAGATTTCTTGTTGCCAAGAAGAGCTATCAAGAGTATATAAGCTAGGAGGAGCCCATTCCATGCATTAAACCATGCTTTGGAGCTTGGAAGTGTGTTTCTCACATCCCCTATTTTTGATACGAGGTAACCAATGTGTTCTTGATTGAATTCATGTTATTTGGTTAGTTTGGAGCTTGGGTTTTGGTTAGGAAGCAAGGTTTTTATGTTTTGTGTCTATGTTTTTGTTTGGAACTTAGGTGATACTTTGGTGAGCCTAGTTGATTGGAAAAGAGGTTGATTCTTGCTTGTTACTTGGAGTTGAGGTAAGGGAGTTATGACTTGAAGACCAATTAATGCTATTGACTTGAGTTTCCTTGAAGAATTTGAGTGATTCTAGCAATAGCATTAGTAAGAGTATTCGGTTGAATTGTGGTGGACTATGAGGTTTGAGAGGATTTGGATGATGTTACGAGACGTCATAGATTGGCTTGTGATAGTTGGTTATGTTCTATGCAACATGGTCTTTGTGTGTGTGAAATAAGGAGGCTTTCCAAGCATGTTTACTATGTTTACTAAGTGTCCAAAGTAAATAGCAGTAAAATGTGTACCAATTCTGCAGATTCGCAGATTGGTGACGCATCGCCAATTTCGGGCACCAGTTCATGACGCATCACCAATTTTGCACATGTGGTCTAAATGTTACCAAATGTGGCGACGCGTCACCACTGGCAAGGTGGCAAAATTCCTCACATTTTGCTAGGGTCATCGAGGTGAGATGTAGGGGAGTTCTTAGGGTACTTTGGGGCCTAAGTATCCCGGGGGTACTCCGAGACTTTCGAAAGTCCCTCAAGACTTAAGCATTTCCTTAGGGTTTGAAAGATTTTATGGTTGCTTGAGCCATAAGCAAGGAAAGTAGTTGCGAATGACCATAACTAAGTACCATTAGCTCGGGTGAAAGGTTTAGAACCCTTCGCGACCTAGCCGTGTTGTAGCCATGAGGTTACAAGGTGAAACCTTAGTTCAACTAGTCTACAAGGTGAATGACCTAGTCTACAGTAGTCCTACCATAATTCCCCTGCATAACATACTAAGGGAAAGGTTCAACTGGTGATTTATCACTAGTGAGGATGGCAAGCGCAGCTTGCTAGTAGGCAAGGCAATGCCTTGTAGTTTAAGGACAACGATGAGGAGAGGTCTCAAGGGACCTAAATATATTCTTTTGTTAGACCTTTAGGCTGTATAAGCTCACAGCAGGTTGCATACGTTATCATATGTAGTGTCCTTCATAATTGTCTTGCAGGTACACTAAAGACCCCTTACCGAGATTGTATGTTCTCACTCCCTAGTTATGTTGTGCAGATTCAGAAGTTGTTGGGCCGGGTAACTGTTCAGGGTTATTGTGTTAGTGGCTTTTTTTTGCACTGGTATTGCACTTGAGAATGCTTGGGATTTGAGTCTGCATGAGTATGCTTGAGTAGTTTGTTGGTCAAGTAACAGTGCTAACTATAGTAATCCTTTGGCTACAGAGCCTAGTAGCACTGGACAAGGCTTTTTGAGACTCGCCAGTAGGATTCACATCCAAGGTGGAAGTTAGTTAACGAAGATCTTAGTAGAGGCTTGTATATATACAGTACTCTAGTTGCCTCCATAGTCTATGTTATGAAGAGTCCTAGACTTTAGGGTTGCTCTTGGGTGAGCACATTAGTCTACTTTATGTATGAATGCTCCCACAAGTTGTTATGTGTAGTAAACTCTCATAAACGTTGATTTTGTAAGCTTTGGCTATTTGTACTTATTTTCCATAGAAATTACTTAGCCAGGCTAATGTTTAATGCTTTTATTAATCTGAGTCAAAGCATGAAGGGCATGCATCCTGCATATTCTAGGATAATCAACTAGTATCATGGGATTTTAATCCGCACGTGTATACAACTAGCCAATTGCAACAACCGTGAGACCAACTCTCACAGGGCTTCCTGGGCAGAGGCCAGGGACGGGCATGTCAGTTTTTGGTATCAGAGCCTAGAGCTCATTTCATAGTTATTGCAGGCTAAGAGTGAGGTCTAGATTGGAATGTCCATGTGCTAGGAAGTTAGTACTGGCCAATATCTTGGGAATGTTGTCTCGCTTTGGTTGCAGGTTGCTATGCTTGACACTAGGTCAGGAACTTCAAGGGGAACTAGGGAACCTGGTGAGGGTTCTAGTGACCCAGTTGTTGCGAGGCTGGATGAGATATCCAGGGTACTACAGGGGTTGACACAGACTATGGCCCAAGTAGCACAGAGTATGAATACTTTTGTGACTGAGATGCTTAGAGCATATGAGGACAGAGATGTTGCTCAAGAGGAGAATGATGTACACCAAGATCAAGAAAGGCATACTGAGCAGCACCAAGTGCCTAGGGCTCATGAACGGAGAAATCATATTCAAGAGGAGGAGGAGCCAGAAGTTACAGAGGCTCCAAGGAGGGGAGACACCCCATACCAGATGAAATTGTTAGACAAACTTAAGACTGTGGATCCCCCGAGCTTTGATGGGATAGGTGATCCTGATCGGGCAGAAGATTGGTTGTCTGGGATGAACTGACTTTTTACTTGTGAAGGCTATGAGTCTGAGTGGAGGAAGACCCTAGTACCTTCTTTTTTTTAGAGGAAGGGCTAGTTTATGGTAGGATGATGTGATGGAGATGTTGAGGGAGAGTAATGGTACCTGACTAGAGCACAAGAAAAAGCTGGTCAAGTGGTCAGACTTTGAGAAGAAGTTCAAACAGGAATATATCAGTGAGGCTACATAGGACCAAAAGAAGGTTCAGTTTGAGAACCTAGTGCAGGGAGAGATGTCTATATGGGAGTATGAACAACGTTACAATTCACTTATTCGGTACGCTCCATACAAGGTTGGTAATGATGAGTTGAAAGGCAAGAAGTTCTTCCAAGGTTTGAAACCCTTGCTTAGGAGGTATATGGTGACAGTGGATATCATAAGCTAACGCCAAGTGGTCCAAAAGGCGTTAGCCTTGGAAAAAGAGTTTGAGGACTCAAGGACACCTAGTAGAAAGGTGGAGATTGGACCAGCCAACCAAGGAAAGAGTGCCGGGAAATGACCGACGGTTGAAAGCCAAGGTCCGTTCAAGAGAAGGAAGATGGGCTTATGTCCTAGATGCAGACGGTTTCATGGTGGAAGACCATGTACACTGGGGACAGATATTTGCAATATCTGTGGTCAAAGGGGACAGTGGGTGAAAGATTGCCCAAGGGCTTGACCTTTGCCAGGTTCGCCCAAGAATTTACCCCCTGTACCCCTTACGGTGGGAAATCGACCTGGTTTAGCCACAGCAACAGTTGAGCCTAGGGTTTTCACCCTGGCGAGTTAGGTGACCAGAGAACTAGCTGTCGTTCGAGGTAATTTTACTTTTCAGAATGGTTGTGTTAGAGTGTTTTTTGATGTAGGAGCTACCCTTTCAGTGATATCATCTGCTTTGGTAGACAAGTTTAAATTGCAATGAGAAATCTCGGGTGAGTTGAGACTCATCAGGACTGCAGGGAGAAGTTTTATTTTGACCAATGAGGTGGTTACTAGGTATCCCTTGCAGTTAGGCGACCATGATTTCTGTTATGAGTTATGGGTGATAGAATTGAGGCATTATGACATAGTGTTGGGAATGGATTGGCTAAGTAAGCATAAGGTGCAAATTGACTGTGCGAATCACTCAATTGACATTACTCATGCTCCGGGAGTTAGAGTGACTTGCACAGGAGGATTGGCGTCTAGTGCTAAGAGTTTGCATTTTAGAGTTATAGATACCATCCCCATAGTTAGTGAAGAAGAGTATTATTCATTAAATGGGGTGGCCATAGAAGAAGAACTTTAAAAGATTCCTGTAACCAATCAGTTTCCTGAAGTGTTTCCAGTAGAGTTACCTGGGCTACCACCCAAGAGGGATACTGAGTTTCTAATCCATCTGCAGCCAGGGGTTGAGCCTATTTCAATACCACCTTATAGGATGTCAGCTCCTACGATGGAAGAGTTAAAGAAGCAGTTGGAGGAACTGCTAGAGAAAGGCTTTATAAGTCATAGTGTGTCACCGTGGGGAGCTCCGATGTTGTTTGTGAAGAAAAAGGATGAAACTTTTAGATTATGCATCGACTATAGAAACTTGAATGTAGTAACAATCGAGAATAAGTATCCGCTTCCTAGAATCGATGATCTGTTTGATAGACTCAGAGGAGCAAAAGTATTTTCTAGGATTGACCTTCGGTCTGGGTACTTTCAAATCAGAGTTAAGGAGGAAGATATCCCAAAAACTGCCTTCAAAATGAGGTATGGGCACTATGAATACACAGTTATGCCATTTGGTGTGATGAATGCTCCAGCAGTGTTTATGGAAGCTATGAATCAGATCTTTAAACCATTTCTGCACCAGCTTGTTGAGATTTTCATCGAAGACATCTTGATATGTTCACAGTCTTCATTAGAGCATGAAAAACACCTTTGAACAGTTTTGGAAGTGCTGAAGGATAATCAGTACTATGCAAAGTTGTCTAAGTGTGAGTTTTGGTCTGAAAAGATTCAGTTCTTGGGGCATATTATCAATGCTCAGTGATTGTCAATTGATACTGAAAAGGTTCAGGCAGTAGTTGAGTGGAAAAGGCCAACAACAATTACAGAAGTTAGAAGTTTCTTGGGTTTCGCAGGTTACTACAGACGATTCATAGAGAAATTCTCTCTGATAGCTGTACTATTAATGGCATTGACCAAGAAAACTCAAAAATTTGACTCGACAACAAAGTGTGAAGAAGCTTATATGGAATTGAAGGAAAGATTGACTAGTGCACCTGTACTTATTCTACCAGATCAGAACAGAGCTTTTACAGTATACACTGATGCATCAGGTTATGGTTTAGGATGTGCGTTGATGTAAGATAGTTAGGTGATCGCATATGGTTTGAGGCACTTGAGGCCTAATGAATTGAACTATTCTGTTCATGACCTTGAGCTAACGGCAGTAATTTTTGCATTGAAATTGTGGAGACATTATTTGATGGGAAGGTCATTTAGGATCTTCACCGATCATAAAAGTTTGAAGTATCTGTTTACCCAGAAGGAGCTAAATATAAGGCAACGATGATGGATTGAATACATCAAAGATTATGATTGTTCGATTGAGTACTGTTCTGGTAAAGGAAATGTGGTAGCAGATGCATTGAGCTGAAAGTACACAGGAGTGATCTTATCTAAGCGTCAGGCTACGAGATCCTCCAAGGGAACATCGGTGGATTGTTTCTTAGTTTTGCATAAATTATGGCAAAGTCGGGCGGAATCCCTAGTCTATGTTCTGGAAGTGCAATTAGCTTGGTTAGTCAGAGTTAAAGAAGCTCAGACAAAAGTTCCATTGTTGAAGAAAATTTCAGAAGAAGCAAACTTGGCACTATGAGGAAAGAATTCAGATACAAGGATGAAATACTACATTATGGAGATCGTCTTTATGTCCCGAATGTGGATGGACTTACGCAGCAAGTCCTACAAGACACACATAGTAGTACTTTGAATATTCACCCTGGTGTGAGTTAGATGTATCATGATCTGAAGAAGCATTTTTTATGGGCAGGATTGAAAAAAGATGTAGCGGGACATGTGGCAAAGTGTCTGACATGCCAAATGGTTTTGGTAGAACATCAGAAACCAGCGGACACACTTCAGAGTTTACCTCTTCCAGTGAGGAAATGGGGGTCCATTTCTATAGATTTCCTAGTGGGGTTACCGAATACCCGGAGTCAGCATGATGATATATGGGTAGTAGTCAATCGACTGACGAAGTCAGCATACTTCATACCT
This sequence comes from Aquilaria yunnanensis, assembly GCA_039654915.1. Lineage (NCBI taxonomy): Eukaryota > Viridiplantae > Streptophyta > Magnoliopsida > Malvales > Thymelaeaceae > Aquilaria > Aquilaria yunnanensis. The sequence goes on from CM077594.1 coordinate 69,836,983, forward strand.
ATCAAGATTACGTATCCATTGGAGAAGTTGGCTCAGTTGTATCTCAAGGAGATTATGAGACTGCATGGGATACCAGATCAAATTATATCTGACAGAGATCCTTGGTTCACGTCACGATTTTGGAATTCTTTTCAAGAAGCATTGGGAAGTAAGGTCAGTCTCAGTACCGCTTTTCATCCCCAAACTAATGGGCAATCTGAGAGAGTGATTCAGACTTCAGAGGATATGTTACGTATGTGTGATATTGATTTCAGAGGTGATTTGGATCAGCACCTACCACTAATCGAGTTTGCTTATAATAATAGTCGTCAAACTGTTATTGGTATGGCACCATGCAAGGCTTTGTATGGGAGGCGATCTATGACTCCCCATTGTTGGTAGACCCTGCAGACATGGTAGTTATCGGTCTTAAGATCATAGCTGATACCATAGCTAAGATCAAGTGAATCCAGGCACAGATTAAGGCAGCACATGACCGACAAACTAAGTATGCAAATTTCAAAAGAAGAGATTTGAGTTTTGATGTTGGGGACAAAGTGCTTCTCAAAGTGTCGCCCATCAAAGGAGTTAGTCATATTGGATAGAGGAGAAAGTTGGCCCCGAGGTTTATTGGACCCTATGAAATATTGGAGAATATAGGAAAAGTTGCTTATCAGTTAGCCTTACCACCTAACCTATCTCAAGTGCATAACGTGTTTCATGTTAGTGTACTAAAAAATGCACAGTGGAATCGGGACAGGTAGTTAATCCTTCAGTGATACCCATTCAGGAAGACTTGACCTACGACGAGAAACCTGTTCAGATACTTGATAGGCAAGTCAAGAAATTGTGAACTAAGTGGATTCTAATGGTTAAGATCCTTTGTTCTAACCATAGTGGGGAGGAAGCTACCTGGGAGATGGAGCAGGATATGCTGAAAAGATATCCTAGTATTTTTTTGGAGTTGCAGGGGAATTTGGGGGTCCAAATTCTAGAAGAAGGGGAGAATGTTATGGACCTCCTAGCAGCAGGCACTCCCGAGGAAGGTAAAGTGTTGTAAATTAAGTTGGAACCCAGTTTCAAGTTTACATAGCAAGAATAGAGAAGTTTAGCAAAGTTCACTAAGTTCTGAGGAAGTTAATGCACTAAATGAGCTTCAGGGGCAAAATGATAATTTTCAATCCTAAATAGCCGGGCATGGTCCCGAGTGGTTAAAATGAGTTTTTATAACTTAACTTTCAACCTTAACCCAAACTTGAAGAAATAAATAAGAATTAATCATGAATAACTAAGTTACCAAAAGATGGGGGTTTAATTGTATTAAGCTTAATGCTTTGGTGACTTGGAGGTTAAGTGAGGGTTTAAAAAGGGGAAAGTGAGGCTATGGCTGCCATAATCTTATTTCCAACCTTCTCACTCTCATTTTGCTCTCAATTCAACCTTGAAATCACGAATTCTTGGTGCCAAGAAGAGCTATCAAGAGAATATAAGCTAGAGGAGCCCATTTCAAGCATTAAACCATGGTTTAGAGCTTGGAAGTGTGTTTCTCACATCCCCTATTTTTGATACTAGGTAACCAATTTGTTATTGATTGAATTCATGTTATTTGGTTAGTTTGGAGCTTGGGTTTTGGTTAGGAAGCAAGGTCTTCATGTTTGGTGTCTATGTTTTTGTTTGGAACTTAGGTGATACTTTTGTTAGCTTAGTTAATTTGAAAAGAGGTTGACTCTTGCTTGTTCCTTGGAGTTGAGGTAAGGGAGTTATGACTTGAAGACCAATTAATGCTATTGACATGAGTTTTCTTGAAGAATTTGAGTAATTCAAGCAATAGCATTAGTTAGAGGATTTGGTTATGTTACAAGACATCATAGATTGGCTTGTGATAGTTGGTTATGTTCTATGCAACATGGTCTATGTGTGTGTGCAATTTGGAGGCTTTCCAAGCATGTTTACTATGTTTACTAAGTGTCCAAATTTCATAGCAGTAAAATGCGTGCCAATTCTGCAGATTCAGAGATTGGTGATGCGCGTCACCAATTTCGTGCACCAGTTCACGACGTGTTGCCAATTGTGCAAATGTGGTCCAAACGTTTCCAATTATGGCGACACATTGCCATAGACAAGGTGACAGAATTCCACACATTTTGGTAGGGTTATCGAGGTGAGACCTAGGGGAGTTCTTAGGGTGCTTTGGGGCCTAAGTATGCTAAGGGTACCGCGAGACTTCCGAAACTTCCTCAAGACGTAAGCGTTTCCTTAAGGTTTGAAAAATTTTGTGGTTGCTTCAGCCATAAGCAAGGAAACTAGTTTCAAATGAGCGTAACTAAGTACCATTAGCTCAGGTGAAAGGTTTAGAACCCTTGGTGACATAGCCGTGCTATAGCCACAAGGTTACAAGGTGAAACCTTAGTGAAGCTAGTCTACAAGGTCTAAATGACCTTGTCTACAATAGTCCCACCATAATACCCCTACACAACATACTAAGGGAGAGGTTCAACTGGTGATTTATCATTCATTAGGCTGGCAAGCACAGCTTGCCAGTAGGCAAGGCAAGGCCTTGTAGTTTAAGGACAAGGATGGGGAAAGGTCTGAAGGGACCTAAATAGACGCATATATTAACCATTAGGCTGTATGAGCTCACAGCATGTTACATATGTTATCATATGTAGTGTCCTTCGTAATTTTTTTGCAGGTACACTAAAGAACCCTTACCGAGAATGTTTTGTTCTCACTTCCTAGTTATGTTGTGCAGATTTAGAAGTTGTTGGGCCGGGTAACTATTGGGTGCTATTGTGGTAGTGGCCTTTTGTGCAAAGGTATTGCACTTGAGAATTCTTGTGATTTGGGTCTACATGAGTATGCTTGAGTAGTTTGTTGGTCAAGTAACAATACTAACTAGAGTATTCCTTTTGTTATAGAGTCTAGTAGCACTAGACAAGGGTTTTTGAGACTCGCCACTGGGATTCACATCCAAAGTGGGAGTTAGTTAAAGAAAATCTCAGTAGAGGCTTGTATATATACAGTACTCTAGTTGCCTCCATAGTCTATGTTATAAAGAGTCCTAGACTCTAGGGTTGCTCCTGGGTGAGCGCATTAGTCTACTTTATGTATAAATGCTCCCACGAGTTGTTATATATAGTAAACTCACATAAATGTTGATTTTGTACGCTTTGGCTATTTGTACTCATTTTCTGTAGAAATTACTTAGCCAAGTTAATGTTTTATGCTTTTATTAATCCGAGTCAAAGCATGAAGAGCATGTGTTACCAACTCACAAAATGGGAGAATTACAAGTGTGTGATAATGGCTAAAAACCATTATATTATGTAATTCTCACCATAGTGATTGAAGTGTGGGGGGTAAAAGGCATGATCAACACCTCCTTAAAAATGTTCCAGGTTGGTAACTTGGCCCCAAGAAAAGCCTAAAGGATTGCTTGTTTGTCAAGCAACCTATGGACTTTTTTGTAAGGTTTTGGAAATTCGGGTACTCAATTACAAAACTCTCAAGAAAGAGACTTGGAGAGTTATGGGAAGGATATAAATGGTATGAAAGTGCTATTGGAGGACCAAATTACTCATGGAAGACAAGTTTGGGCAAAGGAAACACTAAAGGCAATAAGGGCCTAAATGTCCTAGTGTAAACCTTAAGGTGTTCAAGCTTTTGACTTAAGTCTAAGGGTGGAATTGTTGGGTTATCCCACCATCGGGGAGGCAGCCATGATTTGATAATTAGTAAAAAATGTTGGGCACATGTGTACCAATGACTTTCAGACAAAGAAACCATAATTAGTGAGAAGGAAAATGACATAAAGCAAGGTTAAGCTTGTTAAGTGTGTTTTGGTGCCCTAAAGCTCATTTAAGGCCATTTAAGTGGCCAAATCACTTATCACTCTCTCATTTTTGTTCCCCCCAGCCCAAGAACACAGCCATACTTGTTACCACTTCACAAAATGGGAGAATTACAAGTGTGTCATAATGGCTAAAAACCATTATATTGGGTAATTCTCACCATAGTGATTGTCGTGTGGGGGGTAAAAGGTATGATCAACACCTCCTTAAAAGTGTTCCAAGTTGGTGACTTGGTCCCCAAGAAAAGCCTTAAGGATTGCTTGTTTGTCAAGCAACCTATGGACTTTTTTGTAAGGTTTTGGAAATTCAGGTACTTAATTGCAAAACTTTCACAAAAGAGATTTGGAGAGTTATGGGAAGGATATGAATGGTATGAAAGTGCTATTGGAGGACCAAATTGCTTATGGAAGACACGTAAGGACAAAGAAAACACAAAAAGGCATAAAGGACCTATGTGTTCTAATGTAGGCCTTAAGATGTGTATGTCTATGACTTAAGTCAAATGGAACTTTTGTGGGGTTATCGCACATAAGGAGGGCTGCTAAAGGAAGATAAGGATGGTCAAATGTGGGTCAAGAGATTAAGACTAAGAAACCATAGTCTTGTAGCAAGGAAAATGACATAAGACAAGGTTAAGACTGCTTAAGTGTGTTTAGTGTACTTTTGACTATTTAAGTAGTCAAGACCACCTTTGCTTCTCTAAATTTCGGCCTCCACCAGAAAAAAGAAAGCCAGCCCTCTCCTCCAAACTTCCTCCATAGCCACCATACCTTCAAACTCAAAACTACTTGCAATTAAAGTCAAGGAAGCACAATTGGAAGCTATTTGGTGCTATTGCTTGAGTGCACCTAGGTTCAAGCTCCAATTTCAGCATACCCATCAAGGTAAGGGTTCTCTTGCTCTCATGGATTGTTTTCTGTATTTTCAAACATCCATGGAGGTAGGGCTAAGCTTGGAAGAGAGCCATAAGCTTGATGAACCAAGATAGTGAGGGGAGTGCACTTATTGAAGGTTTTGTGACCTAGTGTGAAGTGCACAGTGATGGCAGCGAATTTCTGGGTTTATCATGTGTTTTATGGACTAACCCATGGTATATGTTGCTGCCACATTTCATGTGTTTGTTGTTTGTGTTTGGCTACTGCATTTGGTTGCTATATCTTGTATATATGCATTCTGGTTTTTGTTTTTTAGTGTCATTGGATGCAGGTTTTAATGAGGATCACATTACCTTAAGAAACCAAGTGTTACCCTTACTAAGTTTCTCAATGAAACTTACTCCCCTCAATTCTGTCATTTTCAGGTCCAGCTGAAAGATCACCATAAAACTAACCTTTGTGGTTTGGGTTCTAGTCTGAAATTTCAGGTACATGAACTTCCATGTGTCTAGTTATTATCTGTAAATTTCTGTGATTTTAGGAGCAAATTTCGTATTTTTAATAGTGGTACTTACTGTGTTGTGCAGCAGCTGTCCAGCATCCTGTTTTGGGAGTCCATTGTGTCTCAGGACCTCCTGTAACCTAGGCTGCGTATTTGGCTGAGTTAAGACCATATTGTAGTGAATGTATGCATGTACATGTATTGTATGTAAAATGGGACAAGTATTTGAACAATCGAGTAATGTTTTGGCTATGTAAGTGAGGTGGTGCAAAGCTGCCTAAGCGTGAATGATGGGCTGCTTACTTGTAAATTCTGTTTTGGCCACATAAAGTTGTTAAAAGAAAGGGAATGTAATTCCTATGTGTATTCGACATATATGGGATAGCCTTGGAGGGATTTCCCCTTTTGAATGAAGTGTTTGCATGGTTTGGACAAATTGTATGGGCAAAATGGTCCAAAAGTTGCCAGAATTTCAACCATGTACCTAAAGTTTAATATCTCCCTGTGTAGAACGAATCTTGGTATGATATTTTTACCACACCTAGAGAATATCTAGAGGTTGAAATGGAATTTTTAATTTATGGATTTGGAGCCCTGTGGCCAAGGATATGACGTTGCAAAGTTGGCTGAGTTACTGCTCATTTGGTCAGAATTTTGTAACCAACTTTAAAAATCCATAACTTGGTCCATAGGTGGGCTATTGATGTAAAAAAAAATTATTTGTTTTCTCTAAGTCTCTACTTGATAATGGACCAAATAAAACAGGGGGCTATGTGGCTAGAATGATCGGTTTATTAGTGGAAGTTACAGGTGCAGTAGCTGGCCACTAGAACTTAACAAGATTGCCTAATGTGTGGTAGCCAAACTTAAGACTTGTGCTAGTGTTTTCCTTCTTTGCTGCCATCGTGTACATGAAATGTGAATATGTGTGTGATGGTTGGACCAATATGCATGTGTTTACATAGTGCCCAAGAGGGCCACTTGGGTATGCACACTAAGGGTAGTGTTCTGATGGCCTACAGAACATTACTAATCCTAGGAGTTTAAATGCACAATTTTGGAACCATAATTGGACTACCCCAGAGTAGGTAACAATACTTCCTCCATAGCCACCACACCTTCAAACTTGAAATTGATTGAAATTGAAGGCAAAAGGAAGCAATTGGAAGCAAACTAGAGGTATTTCTTGCATACTTCAAGGATCAAGCTTGATTTTCAGCCTACCCACTTTGGTAAGGGTTCTCTTGCTCTCATAGGTTTTTTTCTGCAATTTTCAAACATCCATGGAGCTAGGGCTAGGCTTGGAAGAGAGCCATGTGCTTGATGAAGTGCACAATGATGGGCTTAGTGAGGGGAGTCACTTACTGCAGGTTTTGTGACCTAGTGTGAAGTGCACAATGATGGTAGTAAAGTGAGGGTTTCTAGAGCCCAAAGTTAGTACTAACTATTTTTAAAATCCTCCTAAGACCAATAATTAGCTTGAGGATGGCTGCCATCGTGATTTGATTATGTTTATTATGTGTTTTATGGACTAACCTATGGTATATGTTGCTGCCACATTTCATGTGTTTGTTGTTTGTGTTTGGTTGCTGCATTTGGTTGCTGTATCTTGTATATATGCATTGTGATTTTTGTGTTTTAGTGTCTTTGGATTCATGTTTTAATGATGTTACATTGCCTAGTGAATCCAAGTGCTACCCTTACTAAGTTTCCCAATGAAACTTACTCCCCTCAATTCTGTCATTTCAGGTCCAGCTGAAAGATCACCTTCAAACTAACCTTTGTAGTTTGAGTTTTAATCTGAAATTTTAGGTACATGAACATCCATATGTTTAGTTTTGGTCTGGAAATTTTCGTGATTTTAGGAGCACATTTGGTATTTTTAATGGTGGTACTTCTTGTGTTGTGCAGCAGCTGTCCAGCATCCTGTTTTTGGAGTCCATTGTATCTCAGGATCTCTTGTAACCTAGGGTGCATATTTAGCTTAGTTAATACCATATTGTAGCGCATGTATGCATGTACATGTAGTGTATGTAAAATAAGACAAGTATGTGAACATTTGTGTAATGTTTTGGCTATGTAATTGATGTGGTGCAAAGCTGCCTAAGTGTGAATGATGGGCTCCTTACTTGTAAATTCTGTTTTGACCACATAAAGTTGTTAAAAGAAAGGGAATGAAATTACTTGTGCAATGGAAATATATGGGATAGCCTTGGAGGGCTTTCCCCTTGTGAATGAAGTCTTTGCATGGTTTGGAAAAATTGTATGGCCAAAATGGTCCAAAAGTTGCCAGAATTTTAGCTCTGGACATAAAGTTTAATATCTCCCTGTGTAGAATAAATATTGGTATGAACGTTTGACCACACCTAGAGGACATCGATAGGGTTAATTGGGCTTTGGAATTTCTTGATTTAGTGCCCTGTAACCAAAGATAGAACGTTGCAAAGTTGGCTGAGTTACTATTCATTTGGTCCGAATTTTGTAAGCAACTTCAAAAATCCATAACTTGGTCCATAGGTGGGCTATTGATGTAAAAACAAATTCCTTGGTTTTCTCTAAGTCTCCACTTGATAATGGAGCAAATGAAATTTGGTGGTATGTGGCTAGAATGATACATTTTATTAGTGGAAGGTACAGGTACAGTAGCTGGTCACTAGAACTTAACAAGATTGCCTAATGTGTGGAAGCCAAAACTAAGACTTGTGCTAGTGTTTTCCTTCTTAGCTGCCATGGTGTGCATGAAATGTGAATATGTGTGTGATGGTTGGACCAATATGCATGTGTTTACATAGTGCCCAAGAGGGCCACTTGGGTTTGCACACTAAGGGTAGTGTTCTGATGGCCTACAGAACATTACCAATCCTGGGAGTTTAAATGCACAGTTTTGGCACCATCATTGGAGTACCCTAGAATGGGTAACAGAAGTTGGTATCAGAGCATGGTTTATACATGTACATAGCATATAGTTGCATTGCATGCATCTACATATATGAACTTAGTTTGGTCAGCTGCTAGTGCCAAGTACCATTGAAATACCTATGATATTTATATGTGCTCTATGATGGATCATCAATGCAGGAAGTAAACATGGCTGCCACAAGGAGAGGGGAACCACCCCGAAGGCCTCCTACTGATTCTGGGCAACAAAGAAATGAATAGAATAGAGGGAATTAGGGGCAACAAGGGGTACCAAACCCTAAACTGCCTCAGGTTTGGTTAGAGCTTCAGAGGAACTTAGCTCTAATTAATGAAAACTTAATGAGGCTAATTGAAGGGCAACAGTAGGGAGTCCAAGTAGCTCCAGCAGAACCAGTTCGGGATGCACAACAACAGCCAAAAGAGGATACTAGGAACACATCTGAATATGTTCCTTCTGGAAGCTTAGAAGACACAAATGATGAAACTTTTGAGGATAAAGATGAAGATAGGAGAAATCCAAGAGGAATAAAACTAAGGTGTGAAATTGGTCAGGTATCCAGGACCAATCCCTCAGTCTATGACCATTCCTCCACTAGGAATTAGATTGAGGAAGGCCATGAGAGAAGATCCAGGAGAAGGCAGAGAGATCGTAGACAACACCACCATCTAGAGGGCTCTCACAGATCCAGGAGAAACAAATCAGAAGATCTAAAAGGCCTAGATGAAGTCAGACTGTTGGAGAGGTTCCAAGGCCTAAGACCTCTACAGTTTGATGGAAGAGCTGGGCCAGAGAGAGTTGAGGAGTGGTTAATCTTCATAGAAAAGATGTTTGAGAGGATGCCACTCAGTTCCACCATGAAGGTGTCACTGGCAACTTACAACTTAGTAGATAGCGCAGAGATGTGGTGGAGAAACACCAGAGATAGGTATGCTTTCTAGAAGGGCAGAAGGCCAGGTAGAAATATTGAGATGAGCTGGCCAGAGTTCACACAGCCGTTCCAGGAACAGTACATCAGTGATGCCATCAAGGATATGAAGGAAGCAGAATTTGATGCTCTAAGGTAGGACAACCTCAGTGTCCTAGAGTATCAGCACAAATTCAATCAGTTGGTGAGGTATGCTCCTCAGTATCATGGACTGGAGGAATTGAAGGCCAAAAGATTTGTCAGAGGCCTAAAGTCAGACATTAGAAAGACTGTTAGACCTTTTGGAGCAGTTACATACTATGAAGTAGTGTAGAAAGCTTTATTAGTAGAGCAATAGGAGTATGAGACTAAGTACTTTCACAGTGGACCAGGGGAAAGTAGTTAGGCAGGAGGCAAGCAGAACAAGGCACCACATGGCAAAGGAATTGCCAAGAATTCTCATCATAGGGGTGAGGGCAAGGTTAAGGGGAAGTTCCCTGGCCTAAGGTGCCCTAAATGCAAGAAGTTTCATGGAAAGAAACCTTGCTATTTTGACACCCAAGCATGTCTAAGATGTGGATCCATGGATCATTGGATCAAAGACTGCCCACAGGCTCAAAGGAGGCCAGAAGACCAAGGTCCAGTAAGGCCTATTGGGGCAGGACCTAGATGGGGAGCACCCAGGGAGGGACAGTAGAGGCCAGTTCCTCCAGTGCCTCGACCTCCAGTGTAGAGAGCTGGCAGAGTCTTCCAAGTCGAGAGGCCAGAGACATCAGAGCAGGGAAGAGCACTAAGAGGTAACATTTACCTTAATGGTATGCCTGAGTGTTCTATTTGATACTGGTGCATCTGTGTCTATAGTGGCTAGGAAATTTGTTGATGCCATGAAATTGCCTACTGAAATCATGCCTAGTATATCCTTAGTGAAAACAGCAGGTAGTCAATGTCTTTTCACTAATGACCTAGCTAAGGATTGTGAGCTAGTAGTATGAAAGACTAAGGTTATGACTAATCTGCTAGTGTTGGACATTCCTAAGTATGATTTAGTGCATGGTATGAATTGGCTTGCTATGCGTAACATAAGAATTGATTGAGCTAAGAGGGAAATCACATTGCCTAATGGTGAAGTGCATGCATTAGTGAATTCTAAGGAATTAGTGTATGAAATGCATGGCATGGAGCTAGAGGTATGAGATGAGATACCTGTGATTTCTGAGCATGATTATTGTTATGCATTGAATGAATTGCACTGTAATAAGGAAATGGACAGAATACCTATAGTGAGAGACTTTGCACAAGTCTTTCTGAAAGACCTGCCAGGTATTCCTCCACAAAGGGAGATTGAATTTGAAATCAAGCTGCAAATAGAAGCTAGTCCAATATCTAGACCTCCTTATAGAATCCCAATCACAGAGATGAATGAGCTCAAGAAACAACTTGATGAACTTCTTGAAAAAGGGTTCATAAGGCCAAGTGTTTCACCATGGGGAGCTCCTGTTCTCTTTGTGAAAAAGAAGGATGGATCTTTGAGACTATGCATTGACTACAGGAAGCTTCCAGGAGATCTATCTTTCTACCTTTTCGAACCTCTCTAGGATCTTTTCCATAAGGGTTGAAGCACTATCTTCCACTTGTTGTCTGGTAGTCACCGGCAACGGAGAGCAACGCCTCCTTTTCAGAGAGTAACTTCACCAGCGTAAGGACTGGGACCTCTCGTACGGGGAAGGACTTTGCCGGCGGGAAGTACTAGACTCGTTTGACACTGTTTCTCCCACGTGACATCCTCTGGAGGGTACATTCTCCGTTGAAGACTCATCATGAGAGCCCCCGCTTCCAGAGCTCCGATGGGGTAATTTTGGGCTCCTTTCTTGCCGAGTGCTAGGAGAAGGCGCCCTCTACCCAGTAGGTGGTTGTGAACACCTTTGGTTGAGCTGTTGTGTCATTTCGGCCACAACAGAGCGCTAAAAATCCTGTAAAAAGCTCATCATGACCTTCAGAGGATGTTCATCCTCAGGCAAAGAAGTTTCTACCGCAGGTTGTTTAGTCACTGTTGGAGCTTCCGGTGCAGACTGGGGCTTCGAGAGTGCTTTGTCCTTATAACACTGGGTCTTAACAACGGCGACCTGAGAGGGATTTCCCACAGACGGTGCCAAATGATGCCCAATGACATCCTCATCGTATGACATGTTGGTATGAAAGAGAGACTTTCAGTATAAAGGTGCCTGAAACACCCAGAAGAACGAGGGTTAGGAGCTCCTCGGAATGTGTTTTCGGGGGAAGAGCCTCCGACGCCCAAGTCAGTATTTGTGAGAGTAGTAGTAGCAAGGAGCAGAGAGTAGGTAAATAGCGAGAGTTCTCTGTCTTTTCTTACCAAGGTCCTTCCTTATTATTTATACGAGGGTGAAGGGATGAGGTTATTTGGCACAGCATGTTCAGATCGTGACACGTGTTTAGCCAGATTTAATCCGTACCCTCAGAGATTGGTATCTCCAGCTATCTGTAGGCCGTTGCTGCTAGAGGGCAGGGCGTGTGCGAGGTCTCTTTGCCAAAGGCTCCTTAACCATTTTTTCATATCTTTGCAAGACCCCTTCGGAGAATGAGACCTGTTCGGGGTATGAGGCTCTTTCGGCTTGCTATCACCACTGAGGGCCATCAAGAAAGGTCCTTCGGTAGAGCGGGGTACCTTCGGGAGACGTTCTCCCTTTGGCGAGGATGGGGAGTTAATTTTTTGAGGTTGGAAGGTGCATAAAACCCAAGGGTGGTGAAAGACACCCAACCTCGAAGTTGGTCATGTAACATTTCTAAGGGTGGTGTGAGTGTCCCCGAGGTCTATGCTAAGCCTCCCTGAGGGTGGGAAGGCCCCTTTTTCTCCGAGGGTGGTCACCTACGATTCCCCAAGGGTGGTGGTCATCAGGCCAATTTGGGAGACCTCAAAGGGTAATAGCCCTTTGGCTATCATTGCTGTCTATCAAAGTCCTGTATATCCTCACATCACCCCTCTCGATGATCTACCTGATGAGATGATAGCGTCAGAGTATGCGTTTGGATCACTGGTGGGATCAAGGTTCCTTAGCTTGTGTGGTTGCTCTATTGTTCTAACAATAGAGCTCTATCGGGTCAGCAATGTCAAGACCATCTCTCAATACTTGGCCCAGTCCAAGAATGCGAAGACATGAAAGGAAAACATGAGGGACTTGATTGAAAATGAGAATAAGGGTGTAAGTGCAAAATTGAGAACATTCGGGTGAAATATTGCACATGAAAAATGTTTATGTTGCTAACGTCATGAAACAAAGTTTACAGACTACACTTTCGGGCACTAATTTTGTTACTAAGAAGAATGGGTGGATTGCATTACACCATGCAAAGTTTTGTGAGGCCGAGAAGGATGTTTGTACCAAAATTAAGGCCATGTGGCCTACCACCGGTAATGCATGCTTCCACTAGCCAATTAAGCCATCATTTAGATCAAAGAAGGTCATAGTTTCGGGTTTAAGCGAGTCCTTAGGCAAAGTGTTACGGCCCTTCTAGAGGGAGGTAAGGACTTTAGAATTTAGTGTAGAAGTTTAATTTAAGTTTGCCTAGCAAGAATTAAGAAGTTTGCCAAAGTTCACTAAGTTCCGACAAGAATAAAGCTCTGAACTAAGTTCAGGGGCAAAATGGTAATTTTGCACCCTGAGTGGCCGGGACGAGTCCCGAGTGTTTTAAAATGAATTTTTAGAACTTAACTTTTAACCTTAACTCAAACTCAACAAATAGACAAGAATTTAATCAAGAACTGTTAAGTTACAAAGATGGGGGACCTAATTGCACAAAACTTGAAACCTTGGTGGTTTGAGGGGTTAAGTGGGGTTTAAGAAGAGGGAAGAAGGGTTTGGAGCTCCATAACCCGTTTTCCAGCTTCTCCACTCCATTTCTCTCTCAAATTAAGCTTGGAATCAAAAGCTTTTGGTGCCAAAAGGTGCAATTAAGGGTGTATAAGCTTGGAGAAGTGATTTTCAAGCTTAAATCCTTGTTTTTGAAGCTTGAAAGGGCGTTTTTCTCCATCCCCTGTTTTTGAACGAGGTATGAATCATGTTCTTGATTGAATTCGTGTTATTTGATTGATTGGAAGCTTGGGTTTTGGTTGAAAGATGTGTTTTTGATGTTTAGGAGCTTTGTTTTGGTTTGAATTTGTGTAGAACTTTGGAAGCTTGTTTGGAAGAGGAAGGGTTCGAATTCTTGCTTGTTCTTGGTGTTAAGGTAAGGGAGAAAGTGTTTTTAAGTTGTTGGATTGCTTTTGGATTGAAATGGATTGAGAAAGTTGAGTAATTTTTGGGTATGGTATGAAGAAACGTTTTGGGAATTATGATGGACTAGCTAGATTCGAAGGATTGGTTTGATGCTTCTAATGCATCATAGTTTGGCTTTGATAGTTGGTTTTGTTCCTTGCAACATGTACTTCATGTGTATGAAATTTGGTAACTTTTGATGCATGTTTGCTATATGTATTTGGTTGCCAAAGTTCGAAGCAGCAAATGGCCGAATTCTGCATTTCTACAGAATTGGCGACGCGGCGCCAATTGGCCCGAAAATTGGCGACGCGTCGCCAATTCAATTTTCAGTCACAGAACGTTTGTTCGCTGGCGACGCGTCGCCAATTCCTTTTTGCCTTTGGCGACGCGGCGCCAACACAAGAAAATGGGGGGTTTGACTTTTTGCTGCGTTGACCCGACCGAGACTACGGAAGGCTCGGAACGTGCCTAAGGGTCCGAGGATCCCGATGGTACTCCGAAACTTCCGAAAGTCCTACCGGAAGTATGAGTTTTCTTGAACTGTTTGAGGTAAGTAAGTTGCTTAGGCAACAAGTAAGGAAACGAATGTTGCAATTGAACTTAATTAGCTATCAATAGCTCAGGTGAGAGGTTTAGAACCCTCGTCGGCCTAGCCGTGCGGTAGCCACGAGGCCCCGAGGCGAAACCTTGTTCATCTAGTTTACATCAAAGAGGCCCTGCGGCCTAGTCTACAAGTCCCATCATAAATTCCCCTGCATAACAACTAGGTGAGAGGTTCTATGTTTGAATGAGGCTTGCTAAGGTTCGCCCTTGAGCCATATGATAGGTTGCTAAGTGATAGCGCTTGGCCTATATTTCAGGTTGCTAAGTGATTGCGCTTGGCCTGTATATGTGTCAGGTTGCTAAGTGATTACGCTTGGCCTGATACAGAGGACTACTTGAGGAGAGGTCTACCGGCCTAGTATATATATATATGACTAGTACCCTCATGCTGTGTGAGCTCGCAGCCAGAGTCCTAGCTTTTTCTTGCAGGTACATCGAAGACCCTTACTGAGAATGTTGAATTCTCACTCCCTGTTTGTTATGCAGAGTCTGGAGTAGCAGGACCGGATAATCACTGAGGATTATCACGGTAGTACCTTTTTGTCTGTAAAGGTACGGTAGTTGAGAAACTTTAAGTTTCTAGCTTGCTTAAGTGATTAGTTGGTCTGTTGGTCAGGCTGAGGTACTAACTTGCTTCTTCCTTTGGCTGCAGAGCCTAGTAGCACTTGGCACAGGACTTGTGAGACTCGCCACTGGGACAGGAGTCCAAAGTGGGAGCTAGGGTAAAAGATCTCAGCAAAGTCTTGTATTTTGATACAGTACTTTATTTTGCCTCCAGTATTTATGTTATAAAGAGTCCTTGACTCAGGGGATTGTTCTCTGGGTGAGAGCATTAGTTACTTATGTATAAATGCTTTCACGAGCGGTGTATGTGTAGTTAATCACTCAAAGGTTGATTTTGCTATGCTTTGACATTTTGTATTTATTTATATAGAATTTTACTTAGCCGGCTAAATGTCTAAATGATTAAATGTTTTTATGGTTTTAATAAACCAAGTCAAAGCATAAGTGCATACATATTGCATTTCTAGGTTAATCAACTAGTAGCATTGGATTTAATCCACACACATAACCAGCTAGCCAATTACAATCCACCGTGAGACAAATGCTCACAGGGTATCCCGGGCAGGGGCATGGGGATCGTGTCACAAAGGTTCTGTTCTTGGTGAGTTGTTGCCTAAATCTTGCCAAATTGGTGTTGAATTGAAGCTTGAAGGAGGAATCAAGCTTGGATTACTTGTTTTCTGCACTAGGCGACCTCACACATCCATTTTCAAGCTGAGTCTTGGGCTATCAAGTGCAAACCGAGAACTCAAGCTTGCGAATTTAAGGTAAGGTCCATGTTCTACTTGAATTCTTGGTACATTTCCATGATCAAGTAGTTAATGGTGGCTAAGTGATAATTCATTTATGCTATATGATCTTAGTTTGCTAGATGGGCATAACGTGAGCTTTCGAGTTCATGTTATTTGGCTAGCTAGTCAAGGTTAATGGCAAGCACTTAAATTTCTTAGTAAGTTAAGCCAACTTACTAGTGAACTTGGAGCTCTAGTATATTGGAGATAAAGTGGAATGGTTGAAGTACAAGGATATCATATTTGTGATTGCTAATGGTTTCGGCCGAATGAACATTGTGGTCTGTGTGTGAGTTTGTGTGCTTGATTGATTTGTTTGTACTTGCTAACCCATTATGAGTTATGTCTATGTTTATATATGCCTTGGTTAGCTTTGTGTTTGTAGTATATACCTTGTATCTTGGTGTTTTTATGTTTTCCTTGCAGGTCATAGTTAGCTCATGAAGGTTAAGTTTTGGCTTAACTAAATAAACTCCGTTGGAGTTGTATAATGAACCTTACTGAGTTTTAGTACTCATGCCCATATTATTTGTGTTTCAAGCTAGGATATGAGCTTGAGTGGGTTGCTTGTACTTGTTTGCTTGCTTGTGTGATAGGAATTACACATATTGCTCAAGGTATGTGCCAACTGAATCTTGGCTTGAATAAATACATCTACAAGTCTTATGGTTTATGGCCGAAACTTATGTGCTAAGTTTTGCAGGCTTGAGTAGAGTGTTGTCAAGATGCAGGATGGATGTTTGGGCCACGGCATTGATAGTGGTGTTTACTTTTATGACCATGAACATGGTCATTGGGCTTATGCTACATTGTGTGTTCCTATATTGCACACTTAGGTTTCTACTCAGGTGATGTTGGTTGGAATGGCATGTAAGACTTAATCTTAGCTAGTTTTGGACTTGTAGCATCCTTGGAATGTTGCCAAGCTAGTGATGCTTGCACTTAGGCCATTTTGTGTACATATGTAGGCTCACTTGTACTTGGTTTTGGTTTTACATATGATGGATGCTTGTATGCCAAGTTAAGTTAAGTTATGTGAATATGGTCTTGTTTGTGTGATGAACCTCTTGAGTCCTTACTAGGACGAAAGTGCACATACATGAAAAACTTTATTTTCCAAGTTTACAAAAATGTGGGCTTCTTGAATTTCATTCATTAGAGTAGCACACTTGATGAGCACACATCCTAGACATTTAATAAATTAAGTGTAGCCTTGCTTGTTATGCAAGTTATTGAATACAGCCTTGCCTTGTGTTGCAAGTTAGTGGTTGGGCCTTACCTTAAGCTGCAAGTAAAGTACACTGGAGTTCTCATAAGCCTCCTGGGGCACCTCACAGACTCTCAGCTTAAGAAGATAAGACTTAAAACTATCCTAAAGAGAGTTGGACAAAATTAATTGTTCACTCATAACACTTAAGAATACAGGTGTTTTCGTTACTTTCTAGGTAGTATGGTGAGTGGCACTGAGAGTGCATAGGCTGGGGCCTGTGTGGGGTGTGGCAGGCTTTGTTTCATATCAGAGCTTAAGGTTTATAGCTTCTGATTTAGTAGAGTGTTTAGCCTAGACTTGTTCCTACATAGGATTATAGAACACTTGTATTTATTGAGCATATGTGAATAGCTGCATCTTAAAGTGCAGGATGAGAACCAGTGCTAGGGAAGGAGAATCCTTGATACAGGAAGAAGATATAATAGGCCATCCTATAGATGGAATGGATATAGATGTACCTGAGAGGCAGGCAGAGGCCAATGAGCCTAGTTTGTCGGAAGAGCCAAATGCCAGATTACAAGTACTTGGACCTAGCAGAGGAACACAAGATAGCATGGAATTGATGATGGAAACATTGTAGGCTACTGTAGCTCAGCTTGTAGTGGGAATGCAAGCCTTGGCTAGAGGCCAAGCTCAGTCACAGGAAAACCCAGAACAAGTAGAAGCAGGAGAGAACTTTGAGGCCGAGAGCAGAAGATAAGGGAGAAGGCCTGGCAAAGAGCCAGTAAGTTATGATCAGTCTAACAAGAATGGAGGCAATTAGGAAGAAGAAGAAGGTGATGAGGGAGAAGGCATCCAAGGGCCAGAAGGATAAGGTCAGAAGTCAGATAGAAGCTGAGGACCGAGGAGGAGGATGAGGAAAGTCTAGACATAGAGGAGCTGGATGCATACATATATTCCAGGGGGACTGAGACTCCCACTGAGACCTGCAGCTAGAGGAAGGACATCCAGGGACAGAACCAAACGAATAAAAGTTAGAGAATAGAGGTCCGAAATGGGTGCACTAAAGGAGGGCTAGTTGGAGGGTTTCCTTACACTAAAACCTCCAATGTTTAAGGGTGGATGTGACGTAGATGAAGCTGAGGTCTGGGTATATCAAGCAGAAAAGATTTTCGAAAGGATGAATGTGTCATCCACTCAAAAAGTACTTCTAGCTACCTTCAAGCTAGAAGGAAATGCAGAGTTATGGTGGAGGGCAGTACAGAGGACATATTAGGAGAAAAACTAAAAGAGACCACCAGCCAGGAGAAGGTCTATGAGGTGGGCAGACTTTCCTTAGGTCTTCCACCAGCAGTATGTCAGTGAGGCCCGGAATGACCAAAAACAAGTAGAGTTTGATCAGTTGGAGCAAGAGGACCTCAGTTTCCTGTTGTATGAGCAAAGGTTTAACAATCTAATCAGATATGCTCCACAGTATGATGGGTAGGAGGAGCTGAAGACTAAGAGGTTTTTGAGGGGCTTGAGGCCTGAGCTGGGACAAATTCTCATAACAGTAAGAGCCAGAGACTACTACTCTATGATGGAGAGTGCCATTGCACTAGGACAGGAGTTCAAGGAGTAGACCAGGAGTGGACCTGGAAGTGCAAGTGGATCCAAGAAAGGGCAACATAAAAGGCCGAGAGAGGAGATAGAGCCTAGTGGAGGAAGAAAAGGAAGTAAGAAGGAAAAAGGACCACAGTAGTATGGTCCTCAGTGCCACACTTGTGGGAAGTTCCATGGCAATAAGCCATGCTTTAAAACTTCTGCTAGATGTCACAAGTGTGGGGCACTAGATCGCTGGGTGAAGGATTGCCCAAAGAGAGGAGTTGACAGGAAAATGCTGGCATGGTTTAACCGCAGAGGACCAGGTGGGCAGATACCTATGCCTTAGATGAGAACAATGTGCCTATTCCAGGAGGGAGGCAGGCACAGAGAGTACTTCAGGAGCAGAAAAGGACTAATGTTCCCCTTGGCAGGGTACTTTTATTGAAGACTTCCAAAAAAGTGTAGGAAGCACCAGAGGCTGAGAATGCAGGCAGAGAGATTAGTCAACAGAGGACTAGCAGGAGGGCCTTCAAAGGTACCATTTACCTCAATGGCCAGTTAGTGTATGCACTATTTGATACTGGAGCTTCATTGTTTGTGATTTCTAATAGCTTGGTTAAGACCATGAATCTAGAAGTAAATATATGACGAATATGTACTTGGTTAATACTGCTGGCAATGAAGTTCTATTCACATATCACATAGTTAAAAACTGTGAAATCTAGATTGACAAGCTGAAACTGATAACAGACTTGATAGTGCTGGATACATATGACTATAATGTGATATTAGGCATGAACTGGCTAGGAGAGAATAAAGTAATCATAGATTGTCATGCTAGACAATTATTAATACCTGGTTGTGAACCCTATGAGTTGGATAAATCACTAGAGTTAGCTTTGGACTATCAACTTGAAGTGCTAAAACTAATAACTCTAGAGAATGAAAAAGAATGCCTGGAACTTAATGACCAGGAAGTAGCTAATGAACTTAGGTAGATACCAATAGTTCAGCATTTTCTTGAGGCCTTTCCTATAGACCTACCTGGATTACCACCATTGAGAGAAGTGGAGTTCGAAATTAGACTGGTACCAGGAGCAGCACTAGTGTCTACTGCTCCATATGGGATGGCACTACCTGAAATGGTAGAAATGAGGAAGCAGTTAGATGAACTACCTGAGAAAGGGTTCATCAGACCCATTGTGTCTTCTTAGGGAGCACCTGTGTTGTTTGTGAAAAAGAAGGATGGAACCCTTAGACTCTGTATTAATTACAGAAAGTTGAACGCCTTAACCATTAAGAATAAGTACCACTTCCCAAGAATAGAAGATCTATTTCACCAGTTGAAAGGGGCAAGGGTGTTCTCCAAAATATATCTAAGGTCTGGATATTTTTAGTTAAGAGTTAAGGAGGAGGACATACCTAAGACTACTTTTAGGACTGGGTATGGACACTTTGAATACACAGTAATGCCATTTGGGCTTACAAATGCACCTGCATTCTTTATGGACTTAATGCGGAGAGTGTTTAGAGCACACCTAGACCACTTTGTGTGTTCATTGATGATATTTTGGTGTACTCTAAAGATGAGGAAACTCATAAAGAACACCTAAAAGTAGTACCAGGCTTGCTCCAAGAACATAAACTTTATGGGAAGCTAAGTAAGTGCAAATTTTGGATCTAGGAAATTGGGTTTCTAGGTCATGTAATAAATGATCAAGGGTTGGTAGTGGATCCTGAAAAGGTAAGGTCAAACCTGGATTGGAAGCAGCCCCAGAATGTGAGGGAAGCCAGGAGTTTCTTGGGGTTGGCTGGCTATTACAAGAGATTTGTGCCAAAATTCTCTATTATAGTAGCACCCATGACCCAATTAACTAGAAAGAACCAGAAATTTACCTGGGAAACCAAATGTGAGGAGAGCTTCCAAGAGCTTAAAATGAGACTAACAACAGCTCCTATGTTAGTCCTAGTAGACCCTAAAAAGGAATATGAGGTGTATACTAATGCCTCTCATGTAGGACTAGGATGTGTCCTAATGCAGGAAAAACAGGCTATTGCTTTTGGGTCTAAACAATTGAGACCACATGAGAAGAAATATCCAGTACATGACCTAGAATTAGCAACAGTAGTCTTTGCCCTCAAACAATAGAGACATTATCTCCTGGGTAATAGATTTCAAGTTTATACAGACCATAAAAGTCTCAAGTACCTTGTCACTCAGAAGGACTCAAATATGTGACAAAGGTGGTGGTTGGAGTACCATAAGGATTTTGACTGTGTAATTGATACACAGCTGGGAAAGCCAATGTAGTGGCAGATGCCCTATGTAGGAAGTATACAGGGGTGCTCAAGGGTAGAGAAGTAGAGCATAAGGCTGAGAACCTTAGCTTTACTTGCTTGGCAAGTCAATGGCTAGCTTGGGAAGGTAAGCAGCTTAGTTTACTCACTATTACCCCAGAATGGAAAGAACTTATCAGATAAGCTCAGTCAAGAGATGAGTACGTGGGACTAGTGTCTGGACAGAAGAAAGAAGAATTATTTCAAGGATTCTCCCATAAGCAAGGAATGTTATACTTCCAGAATAGGTTGTCTGTGCCTGAGAAGGATGACTTAAGATTTCAAATTCTGGAAGAGGCACACTCTAGTAAGTTGAGCATGCATCCAGGAGCCACAAAGATGTACCATGCTCTTAGAGCTTACTTTTTGTGCCCATATATGAAAAGAGACATCAGTGCTCATGTAGCAAAATGTGAAGTGCGCCAACAGGTGCAAGATGAGCACCAGAAACCAGGAGGGAAGCTTCAAAGCTTACCCATACCTGAGAGAAAATGGGGATCCATTGTTATGGACCTCCTAGTAGTAGGCACTCCTGAGGAACATAAACTGATCTAAATTAAGTTTGGAACCTAATTTCAAGTTTACATAGCAAGAATAGAGAAGTTCAGCAAAGTTCACTAAGTTCCAAGGAAGGTAAGGCACTAAATGAGTGATGGCTAGGGGCCTCATCGTTTATAGTCATGGTGACTGGTGGAGAGACTTCTAGGAGGAGGAACGTCTGATGGAATGGATAGCCCAAAGGAGAGTGCCTGAAAGCTCAGAAACAAAGGGTTAGGAGGCCCCCGGAGTGTTTTTCCGGGGGGGAGCCTCCGACGCCCAAGTCAGTGGTGGCTGAGAAAAGGCAGAGGAAATAGCACAAAGGGCTGAAGAGTCTTGCCTCGTAGTTTTCTCAGAGTGTGGGAGCAGTGTTTTGCCAACCGACCAGCCTCTTGCCAAGTATTAATTCCTGGTATTTATAGGAGTACCTAGCCCGTTCAGATCGCGACACATGTTCGGTCGGATGTTCCTGAATTTCTGGGCATAGGGGACAGATAGCTGGTAGCGGGTTACCTTGAGCCACGTGCTGAGATGGGCCATGATGTGATTTTGATGGCGTCCATGTGTCAGAGCGCCTATTCAGGCGGCTTTATGACGTCTGTGAAAGGACGTGTCAGAGGCTTCCTTAAATGCTTCCATAAATGCTCTTGCCGTACTCCCGAGGTCCCTGGGTGAGGTCGTCCTTTAGTTCGGACAGAGCCTCTTCGGGAAACAAGCCCTCAGTTCGGGGGTTCCCAGTTTCAGGGAGTTCCGCCTTCGGGGATATCATGTTCGGCTCGCTGTCTGGTGCCGCTTTTCCGAAGGCGATCTGTTCACAACCTTGGGGGGGCAAGTAGTGTCCTCGGGGTTTCCTGGCGTGCTGGGCTAGGAGCTCTTCAGCTATATCCCGAGGTGCCTGATCGCACCTTTTCTTGGGTAGCGCCAGCTTCTTCTGGCCACCATTGTGGCAGGGAGTTCGGCCAGATAGAGGCGATAGCGTTTGGCTATCAATGAGGTTTAGGGGCAAAATGGTAATTTTGCATCCTAAATAGCCTGGCGTGGTTCGAGTGGCTAAAATGAATTTTTATTACTTAACTTTCAACCTTAACCCAAACTTGGAAGAAATAAACAAGAATTTAATCAAGAATAACTAAGTACCAAAAGATGGGGGTTTAATTGTATTAAGCTTAATACTTTGGTGGCTTGGAGGTTAAGTGAGTGTTTAAGAAGGGAAAACTAAAGCTATGGCTGCCATAATCTCATTTCCAGCCTTCTCAGTCTCATTAAACCATGGTTTGGAGCTTGCAAGTGTGTTTTCTCGAATCCCCTCTTTTCGATATGAGGTAACCAATGTTTTCTTGATTGAATTTATGTTATTTGGTTAGTTTGGAGGTTGGGTTTTGGTTAGGAAGCAAGGTTTTGATGATTGGTGTCTATGTTATTATTTGGAACTTAGGTGATACTTTGCTGAGCTTAGTTGATTGGAAAAGGGGTTGATTCTTTCTTGTTACTTGGAATTGAGGTAAGGGAGTTATGACTTGAAGACCAATTAATGCTATTAACATGAGTTTGCTTAGAGAATTTGAGTAATTCTAGCAATAACATTAGTTATAGGATTTGGTTGAATTGTGGTGGACTATGGGGTTTGAGAGGATTTGGATGATGTTACGAGACATCATAGATTTTCTTATGATAGTTGGTTATGTTCTATGCAACATGGTCTATATGTGTGTGAAATTTGGAGGCTTCCAAGCATGTTTACTATGTTTGCTAAGTGTCCAAAGTTCATAGCAGTAAAATGCATGCCAATTCTATAGATTCACAGATTGGCAATGCATCACCAATTTCGTGCACCAGTTCACGATGCATTGCGAATTGTGAAAATGTGGTCCGAACATTACCAACTATGGTGACTCGTCGCCACAGGCAAGATGGTAGAATTTCTCACGTTTTGCTAGGGTGATCGATGCGAGACCTATGGGGATTCTTAGGGTGCCTTGGGGCCTAAGTATGTCAAGGGTACTTCGAGACATCCAAAAGTCCCTCAAGACTTAAGCGTTTCCTTAAGGTTTGAAATATTTTCTGGTTACTTGAGCCATAAGCAAGGAAACTAGTTGCAAATAAGCATAACTAAGTACCATTAGCTCGGGTGAAAGGTTTAGAACCCTTGGCAACCTAGCTGTGCTATAGCCATAAGGTTGCAAGGTGAAACCTTAGTGCACCTACTCTACAAGGTCTAAATGACCTAGTCTACAATAGTCCCACCGTAATTCCCCTACATAACATACTAAGGGAGAGGTTCAACTAGTGATTTATCACTAGTTAGGCTAGCAAGCGCAGGTTGCTAGTAGGCAAGGCAATGCCTTGTAGTTTAAGGACAAGGATGATGAGAGGTCTCAAGAGACCTAATATATGCATGTATTAGAACCTCAGGTTGTATGAGCTCAAAGCAGGTTACATATGTTATCATATGTGTTGTCCTTAGTAATTTTATTGTAGGTACACTAAAGACCCCTTACTGAGAATGTTATGTTCTCACTCCCTAGTTATGTTGTGCAGATTCAGAAGTTGTTGGATCTGATAGCCGTTGAGGGTTATTATAGTAGTGGCTTTTTTGTGCACAGGTATTGCACTTGAGAATCCTTGTGATTCTAGTCTACATGAGTATGCTTAAGTGGTTTGTTAGTCAAGTAACAGTACTAACTAGAGTATTGCTTTGGCTGCAGAGCCTAGTAGCACTATACAAGGGTTTTGAGACTCACCACCAAGGTGGGAGTTAGTTAAAGAGGATCTTAATAAAGGCTTGTAAATATGTAGCACTCTAGTTGCCTTCATAGTCTATGTTATGAAGAGTTCTAGACTCTAGGATTGCTCTTGGGTAAAGGAATTAGTCTACTTTATGTATGAATGCTCCTACGAGTTGTTATGTGTAGTAAACTCACATAAATGTTGATTTTGTATGCTTTGGATATTTGTACTTATTTTCTATAGAAATTACTTGGCCAAGTTAATGGTTTATGATTTTATTAATTCAAGTCAAAGCATGAAGAGCATGCATCCTGCATATTCTAGTATAATTAACTAGTATAATGGGATTTTAATCCGCACACATATACAACTAGCCAATTGCAACCACCGTGAGACTAGCTGTCACAAGGCTTCCTAGGCAGAGGCCAGGGACGGCCATGTCATCCATATCTATGGATTTTATAGTGTGAATGGCATTGACAAGGAGAAAGCATAATGCCATTTGGGTTATTGTGGATAGATTGACTAAAGTAGCTCATTTTCTTCCCATGAATCTCACTGATTCTTTGGTTAAGCTTGCACAACTCTATATAAGGGAGATAGTGAGATTACATGGAGTACCTGATGACATTGTATCAGATAGGGATCCTAGGTTTGTTTCTAGGTTTTGGAAATCCCTAAATTAGGCATTAGGAACTAAACCTAATTTAGTTCAGCTTACAATCCTTAGACTGCTGGACATACAGAAAGAACTATACGAACTCTAGAAGATATGTTGAGGTGTTGTGTCATTGACTTCCAATGAGAGTGGGATGTGCATCTCCCATTAGTGGAGTTCTCCTATAATAATGGGTACCACTCAGTAATTGGGATGGCCCCTTATGAAGCATTGTATGGCAAAAAGTGTACTACTCCACATTGCTGGCATCAGCCAGAAGATAAATTGGAGTTTGGGACAGACATTATTAAGGAGACCATTGATAAGATAAAATTGATTCAGACATTGATCAAAGCTACAAATGATAGGCAGCAGTTTTATGCCAACCTAAAAAGGAGGAGAAACCTGGAATTCCAGGAAGGAGACTGGGTATGGATTAAGGTGTCTCCTTTGAAAGGAGTTGTAAGATTTGGAAAGAAAGGAAAGCTGGCACCTAGATATATAGGGCCACATCAAGTATTGGCCAAGATTGGAAATGTGGTATATCAGCTGGACTTGCTACTAGAACATGGAAACATACATGATGTGTTCCATGTGAGCCTACTTAAGAGATATGTTCCAAGTTCAAAACAAATAGAGATACCTGCTAGTGTACCTGTTGCACCCAATCTTGCTTATGAAGAAGTACCTATCCAATTCCTAGCTAGAGATACTAGGAAACTAAGGAGTAGGTGCATCTCTATGATCAAAGTTCAATGGAGTAACCACAGTCCTGAAAAGGCAACCTGGGAAGTAGAACAGGAGATTGCCAAGAAATACCCTCAGCTGTACCCTAGGTTGGTGAAGAATTTGGAGGACCAAATTCTCTAAGGAGGGAGGAATTGTCAGGACCATCTCCCAATACTTGGCCCAGGCCAAGAATGCAAAGACATGAAAGGAAAATATGAGGGACTTGATTGAAAATGAGAATAAAAGTGTAAGTGCAAAATTGAGAACATTCGGGTGAAATATTGCACATGAAAAATGTTTATGTTGCTAACGTCATGAAACAAAGTTTACAGACTACTTTGAGTACTTTTTCGGGTACTAATTTTGGCACTAGGAAGAATGGGTGGATTGCATTACACCATGCAAAGTTTTGTGAGGCCGAGAAGGATGTTTGTTTCAAAATTAAGGCCATGTGGCCAACCGCCGGTAATGCATTCTTCCACTAGACAATTAAGCCATCATTTCAGTCAAAGAAGGTCATAGTTTTGGGTTTAACTGAGTCCTTGCACAAAGGTTGTGTTCTTGGTGAGTTATTGCCGAAATCTTGCCAAATTGGTGTTGAATTGAAGCTTGAAGGAAGTATCAAGCTTGGATTACTTTTTTTTGGCACTAGGACACCTCACACTTCCATTTTCAATCTCGGTCTTGGGCGATCAGGTGCAAACGAAGAACTCAAGCTTGTGAATTTGAGGTAAGGTTCATGTTCTACTTGAATTCTTGGTACATTTCCATGATCAAGTTGTTAATGGTGGCTAAGTGATAGTTAATTTATGCTACATGATCTTAGTTTGTTAAATGGGTATAAGGTGAGCTTTCGGGTTCATGTTATTTGGCTAGCTAGTCAAGGTTAATGGCAAGCACTTAAATTTCTTGGTAAGTTAGGCCAACTTACTAGTGAACTTGGAGCTCTAGTGGATTGGAGATAAAGTGGAATGGTTGAAGTACAAGGATATCATATTTGTGCCTGCTAGTGGTTTCGGCCGAATAAACATTGCGGTGTGTGTGTGAGTTTGTGTGCTTTATTGGTTTGTTTGTGCTTGCTAATCCATTATGAGTTATGTCTATGTTTATATATGCCTCGGTTAGCTTTGTGTTTGTAGTATATACCTTGTATCTTGGTGTTTTTATGTTTTCCTTGCAGGCCATAGTTAGGTCATGGAGGTTAAGTTTCGGCTTAACTAAATAAACTCCATTGGAGTTGTATAATGAACCTGACTGAGTATTAGCACTCACGCACATATTATTTCTCTTTCAGGTAAGGATATTAAGCTTGAGTGAGTTGCTTGTACTTGTTTGCTTGCTTGTGTGCTAGGTAGTACATGTATTGCTCAAGGTATGTGCCAACCGAATCTTGGCTTGAATAAATACATCTACAAGTCTTATGGTTTATGGCCGAAACTTATGTGCTAAGTTTTGTAGGCTTGAGTAGAGTGTGGGACTTGTCTAGGTGTAGGAAGGATGTTTGGACCATGGCATTGATAGTGGTGTTTACTTTTATGACCACGAACATGGTCATTGGGCTTGTGCTGCAGTCTGTGCTCCTATATTGCACACTTAGGTTTCTACTCAGGTGATGTAGGTTGGAATGGCATGTAAGACTTAATCTTGGCTAGTTTTAGACTTGTAGCATCCTTGGTTTGTTGCCAAGCTAGTGATGCTTGCACTTAGGCCATTTTGTGTACATATGTAGCCTCGGTTGTACTTGGTTTTGGTTTTACATATGATGGATGCTTGTATGCCAAGTTAAATTAAGTTATGTGAATATGGTCTTGTTTATGTGGTGAACCTCTTGAGTCCTTACTAGGCCAAATGTGCACATATATGAAAAACCTTGTTTTCCAAGTTTACAAAGTTATGGGCTTTTTAGATTTCATTCATTAAAGTAGCACACTTGATGAGCACACATCCTAGACACTTAATATATTAAGTATAGCCTTGCTTGTTATGCAAGTTATTGAATACAGCCTTGCCTTGTGTTGCAAGTTAGTGGTTAGGCCTTGCCTTAAGCTGTAAGTAAAGTACACAGGACTTCTCATAAGCCTCATGGGGCACCTCACAGGCTCTTAGCTTAAGAAAATAAGACTTAAGCTATCCTAAAAAAAGTTGGCTGAAATTAATTGTTCAATCATAACACTTAAGAATACAAGTATTTTAATAACTTTCTGGGTAGTATGGTGAGTGGCACTGAGAGTGCATAGGCTGGGGCCATGTGTGGTGTGACAAGCAATGCTTGGAACCAGTCCGAGTTCATTGATGAACTTCTTGATCCAAACTGCCTCCTTCGCAGCATCAGACGCGGTAATATACTCAGATTCTATTGTAGAGTCGGCTCCTATCTCTTACTTTCAAGTCTTCCAGCTCACAGTACTACCACCAATATAAAAAACATAACCGGATTACGATCTAAAATCATCCTTATCGGATTGGAAGCTAGCATCGCTGTAACCCCTTACAACGAGCTCATCTTCACCTCCAAAGACCAAGAATGCATGCTTATTGCTTCATAAATACTTAAGCATGTTCTTAACAGCTGTCCAGTGACTTTCACCGGTGTTTGATTGGTACCTGGTCGTCATGCTCAAGGCATACAAGACATCAGGATGAGTACATATCCTGGCATACATGATAGATCCAATTGCTGAGGCATATGGAATCTTACTCATACGCTTTCTCTCCTTGGGTGTACTCGGACACTAAGATCTAGAAAGAGATCTAACACATGACATGGGCAGGAATTTTTTCTTTGAATCTTTCATGCTAAATCTTTTTAGCACCTTGTCAATGTATGTACTTTGACTTAGGCGAAGAAGCTTTCTAGATCGATCTCTATAGATCTTGACGCCTAACACATAGGTAGCTTCACCCAAGTCCTTGATAGAGAAAAATTTCCCGAGCGAAGTCTTTATAGACTGTAGCTCAGGAATGTCATTCCCGATGAGTAGTATGTGATCTACATAAAACACCAAGAAGAGAATAGTGCTCCCACTAACCTTCTTGTAGACACAAGGTTCATCTTCATTTTTGACAAAACCAAACTCTTTGATTGCTTCATCAAAATGAAGATTCCAACTTCGAGAAGCTTGCTTTAGTCCATAAATGGACCTTTGCAACTTGTACACTTTGTTGGCATTCTCAAGAGTAACAAAACCCTTAGGTTGTGTCATGTACACTTCCTCAAGTAACTTTCCATTTAGGAATGCAGTTTTGACATCCATTTGCCATATCTAATAATCATAGCGCATAGAAATAGCCAACAAAATTTGACTACATTTAAGCATGGCAACTGGTGAAAAAGTTTCTTCATAGTCAATACCATGAATTTGATTGAAACGTTTTGCAACCAATCGTCCCTTAAAGGTAATCACATTACCATCCATGTCAGTTTTCTTCTTGAAAACCAATTTGCACCTTCTGGGCTTTACCCCTTCAGGTGGGTCAACCAATGTCCATACTTGGTTTTCATACATGGATTCCATCTCGGATTTCGTGGCCACTAGCCACTTCTCAGAGTCAAGCCCCGACATAACTTGTTGGTAGGTTGTGGGCTCATCTTGATCCATGAGAATCACATCGCCAGTGTAAGTCATGAGAAATCCATATCTCTCGGGGTCAGGCTAAATCCTACCAGACCTACGTGGGCTCTGTGCTACAAGAACAAACTCTTGAACCACAACAACTTGTGGTGTCCATTCAGGTTTCATTTTAGGTTCAATGTCCCCTTATTATTCTTGAATTTTTTCAAGTTCTACTTTCCTCCCACTGGTTGCTTTAGACTTAAACTCTTTCACTAAAAAGACACTAGTTTGAGCAACAAACACTTTTTGCTCAGAAGGATTGTAGAAATAGTAACCCTTTGTTTCTTTGGGGTACCCAATAAAGAGGCATTTTTTAAATTTATGCCCTAGTTTGTCAAAGGATTGACGTTTCACATAAGCGTCGCAGGCCTAAATCTTTATAAAAGACAAACTGGGATGCCACCCACTCCATATCTCATACGGTGTCTTTTGAACCGATTTAGATGGAACTCAGTTTAGTGTAAAAGTGGCTGTCTTTAGAGCATGTCCCTAAAAGGAGTTTGGAAGGTCAGCTTGACTCATCATAGATCAAACCATGTCTAATAGAGTTTGATTTCTCCTTTTAGATACACCATTCCATTGAGGTGTACCAGGTGAAGTGAGTTGTGATACTATACCACATTCCTTTAGATAGTAAAGAAATTCTTGATCCAAGTACTCTCTACCTCGATCTGATTGAAGTAGTTTGATACTCTTCCCGAGTTGATTCTCTACTTCATTCTTGAATTCTTTGAACTTTTCGAAGGAATTTGATTTGTGTCTCATGACAAACACATAGCCATATCTACTGAAGTCATCGGTAAAGGTAATAAAGTATAGGAAGCCTCCTCTAGCATGTGTAGACATAGGGCCACATACATCACTATGTATGAGTCTTATTAAGTCATTAGCCCTTTCATTTTGTCCTGTGAATGGGGCTTTGTTCATCTTGCCTAGCAAACATGACTCACATGTCTCATATGATTCAAAATCAAATGAGTCCAAGAGTCCATCCTTATGGAGCTTGGATATGCGGGTCTCGTTTATATGGCCCAAGCGACAGTGCCAAAGATAGGTCAGGTTCAAATCATTCAATCTGACCTTCTCTGTATTCACATTATAGATCGAATCTTCGAGTTCTAGAACATACAACCCATTGCTAAGTTAAGCACTACCATAAAAGATTTCATTCAAATAAATAGAACAACGTTTGTCCTTTATTACAAATGAAAAACCTTTCTTGTGCAAACAAGAAACAAAAATCAAATCTTTGCTAATAGTAGGCACAAAGTAGCAGTTGTCTAATTCTAAAACTAATCCACTAGGTAAAGTGTGAACATCAGTGCTACGGCTAACGCAACAACCCTTGTTCCATTTCCAACACATAGGTCCACTTCACCTTGGGCCAATTTTCTACTCCTGCTTAGATCCTGCACATTTACACAAATGTGAGACCCACATCCAGTATCCAACACCAAATATGAGGAAGTAGAAAAGTTAGCCTCTATAACAAAAATACCTGAAGTGGAAGTCTTACTTCCCTTCTTCTTAGCAAGTTCCTCAAGATAGAGCTTGCAGTTGCGCTTCTAGTGTCCAGGTTGCTTATAATGGAAGCACTCCCTTTCCTTTGCCACAGCAACCTTTTGTTTTAGTGCAGTTGAAGAATAATTAGCATTGGACTTTCCTTTAGCTTTATCCTTCTTCTTGTTGCTTTTCCTTTTCCCTTTCCCTTTTGAACCGTCAAAATGGTCTTATCCTTCTTAAGGTTTTGCTCAGCAATTCTCAACATGTTGAGCAATTCAGGGAGGGACTTTTCAGGGTTGTTCATGTTATAGTTCATGATGAACTGACTGTAGCTTTCAGGCAATGATTGCAAGACTACATCAATAGCCAACTCTTGCTGAAGAGAAAATCCCAAACTATCAAGATTCTCAATGTACCCAATCATCTTGAGCACATGAGGACCCACGAGACATCCCTGAGACATTTTGCACTAAAACAACGCCTTAGAGGTCTCAAACCTCTCATGCCTAGCTTACTCTTGGAAGAGCATTTTGAGATGTTTGATCATATCGAATGCCCCCATGTTTGCATGTTACTTCTAAACCTCAGATTCCATGGTAATAAGCATAAGGCATGCAACATCCAAAGCATCATCAGAATGCCTCTTGTGAGCATCCCTTTTAGCTCTTGGAGCAATGGAAGCAGGCTCATTCCGAATGGGCTGCTCTAGGACATAAGCCTTTTTCTCTTGCCTGAGGAGTATCCTCAAGTTTGGGTACCATTTGAGAAAGTTGGTCCCATTCAGTTTTTCCTTCTCAAAGATCGATTGCAACGAAAGTGTCGATGTGTTTTGTGCCGTGGTTATCTACAATAGTAAATATGTAGTGGTAAGAGCCATGTATTTTAATTCATTTAATAAGGAATTTTATTAAATGATACTAGTTAATCAACGTGTGTCAATTGGCATGCATTTTTTGTTGAATGAGATTTGACATGATATGCTGATTGGTATTTGAAGCATGGTGCATGGTTATAGCCGTTGATTGGTTGTATATGTAAATACGGCCTGTGAGTCGTGCCTTTTCTTATCACTCTCATTGTACATTCGCTTCTCACCTTACTCCCCTCGAATGTAACTCAAGGTTTCTATTATTGATGTAATGGTACATTATGGGATCATCCAAGGTGGTATGTCCAAGGATCATCCAAGGTAGTATGTCCAAGGAGGTGACAACAAAAAGGCAACCAAGAAAGGAAGAGAATGAGCTTGTGAAGACCCTTTTTCTTTTCTTAGGCTTTTATGATATTCTCATTGGCTTGAGAATATCGCATAGTTTGGGCTATAACCATTTCAAGTTTACTTTCTGTAAGCATGAGATGCATGTTTTATATTTGTATGTGATGCATGTGTAAGACAATCGGAGATAACAAATTGGTGAGATAAAAAGAAAAATCCCTCAAAACAAATATTAAGTCATTAAATGTAATGCCATCCAAATGTTGGCACTCGTCAAGACTTTTATCAATATTGGGTGGGTTTGCCAAAGCAAAGCACCTATGTTCATCTTGGTAAGGTGTGATGGGATAATAGTGATATCCAAATTGCTAACTTTGGGTCCGACTTAACTAAGTCATCCTAATAGGATTAAGGACTTAGAGGCATAGAGTTGGGCTTAAGTTCATGACATGAGCTTGGACAAGTGTTGTTCACCCAACTATGCAAGAGTTGCATGAGATGCAATTGGCAAGGAGTTGCCTACCTAAATAACTATAACTTGAGAGAAAAGCCAAAGCTGACTCAAGTTGTGGTCAAATATGGATCTTGGCCCACTAGAATACCTTAGCGCTGAGGTGTTCCAAAATAATATCGAGGGTTATTATTTTTAGGAAAATAATGGGAGTATCATTTAATAAAAGTCCTTATTAAATCAATTAAAATACATGGCTCTTACCACTGCATATTTACTGTTGTAGATAACCATGGCACAAAACACATCGACACTTTCATTGTGATCGATCCTTGAGAAGGAAAAACTAAATGGGACCAACTTTCTCAAATGGTACCGAAACTTGAGGATAGTCCTCAAGCAAGAGAGAAAGGCTTATATCCTAGAGCAGCCCATTCCGGATGAGCCTGCTGCCACTGCTCCAAGAGCTGAAAGGGTTGCTCACAAGAGGCATTCTGATGATGCTTTGGATGTTGCATGCCTCATGCTTATTACCATGGAATCTGAGCTTCAGAAGCAACATGAGAATATGGTGGCGTTCGATATGATAGAACATCTCAAAATGCTTTTCCAAGAGCAAGCTAGGCATTAGATGTTTGAGACCTGTAAGGCATTGTTTCAGTGCAAAATGTCTGAGGGAAGTCCCGTGGGTCCTCATGTGCTCAAGATGATTGGGTACATTGAGAATCCTGAGAGTTTGGGATTTGCTCTTAGAAAGAGTTGGTTGTTGATGTAGTCTTGCAATCGTTGCCTGAAAGCTACAGTATGTTCATCATGAACTATAACATGAACGACCTTGACAAGTCCCTCCCTGAATTTCTCAACATGTTGAGAACTGCTGAGCAAAACCTTCTTGGTCCAATGCCAATTCTTCTTCACCTGCATTGAAACCAAAGGGTGGTGTGGCAAAGGAAGGGGAGTGCTTCCATTGTAAGCAACCTGGACACTGGAAGCGTAAGTGCAAGCTCTATCTTGAAGAACTTGCTAAGGAAAAGGGAAGTAAGACTTCCACTCCAGGTATTTTTGTTATAGAGGCTAACTTTTCTAATTCCTCATCTTGGGTTTTGGATACTGGATGTGGATCTCACATTTGTGCCAATGTACAGGATCTAAGTAGAAGTAGAAGATTGGCCCGAGGTGAAGTGGACCTATGTGTTGGAAATGGAGCAAGGGTTGTTGCCTTAGCCGTAGGGACTTATGTTCTCACTTTACCTAGTGGATTAGTTTTAGAATTAGACAACTGCTACTTTATGCCTACTATTAGTAGAAATTTGATTTCTGTTTCTTGTTTGGACAAGAAAGGTTTTTCATTAATAATAAAGGACAAATGTTGTTCTATTTGTTTGAATTAAATCTTTTGTGGTAGTGCTCAACTTAGCAATGGGTTGTATGTTCTAGACCTCGAAGATCCAATCTATAATGTGAATACCGAGAAGGTTAGATTAAATGATTTGAACCTGACCTATCTCTAGCACTGTCGCTTGGGCCATATAAATGAGACCTGCATATCCAAGCTCCATAAGGATGGACTCTTGGACTCATTTGATTTTGAATCATATGAGACATGTGAGTCATGTTTGTTGGGCAAGATGACCAAAGCCCCATTCACAGCGCAAAGTGAAAGGGCTAATGACTAACTAGGACTCATACATAGTGAGGTATATGGCCCTATGTCTACACAAACTAAAGGAGGTTTCCAACACTTCATCACTTTCACTGATGACTTCAGCAGATATGGCTATGTGTATCTTATGAGACACAGGTCAGAATCCTTTGAAAAGTTAAAAGAATTTAAGAATGAAGTAGAGAATCAACTTAGGAAGAGTATTAAAGTGCTTCGATCAGATCGAGGTGGAGAGTACTTGGATCGAGAATTCCTTAACTATCTGAAGGAGTGTGGTATAGTATCACAACTCACTCCACCAGGTACACCTCAATGGAATGGTGTCTTTGAAAGGAGAAATTGAACTTTGTTAGACATGCTTCACTCCATGATGAGTCAAGTTGACCTTCCAAACTCCTTTTGGGGACATGCTTTAGAGACAACCATTTTTACACTAAACCGAGTTCCATCTAAATCGGTTCAAAAGACACCATATGAGATATGGAGTGGGAGGCATCCCAATTTGTCTTGATGAAGATTTGGGGCTGCGACGCTTATGTGGAACGTCAATCCACTGACAAACTAGTGCCCAAATCTCAAAGATGCCTTTTCGTTGGGTATCCCAAAGAAACAAAGGGTTACTATTTCTACAATCCTTCTGAGCAAAAAGTGTTTGTTGCTCGAACTGGTGTCTTTTTAGAGAAACAGTTTATCTCTAAAGGAACTAGTGGGAGGCAAGTAGAACTTGAGGAAATTCAAGAACAACAAGGAGACATCGAACCTGAAATGGAACCTGAACAGACACCACAAGATGTTGTGGTTCAAAAGTCTGTTCCTGTAGCACAGAGCCCACGTAGGTCTTGTAGGATTCGGCGTGAGCCTGAGAGATATGGATTTCTCGTGACTCACACTAGTGATGTGACGCTCATGGATCAGGATGAGCCCGCAACCTACCAACAAGCTATGTCAGAGCCTGACTCTGAGAAGTGGCTAGTGGCCATGAAATCCGAGATGGAACCCATGTATGAAAACCAAGTATGGACTTTGGTTGACCCACCTGAAGGGGTAAAACCCATAGGGGGCAAATGGGTTTTCAAGAAGAAAACTGACATGGATGGTAATGTGATTGCCTTTAAGGGACGATTGGTTGCAAAAGGTTTCAAGGAAATTCACGGTATTGATTATGCTTTTTCACCAGTTGCTATGCTTAAATCCATCCGAATTTTGTTCGTTATTACTGCACACTATGATTATGAGATATGGCAAATGGATGTCAAAATTGCATTCCTAAATGGAAAGCTACTTGAGGATGTGTACATGACACAACCTAAGGGCTTTGTCACTCCTGATAATGCCAATAAAGTGTGCAAGTTGCAAAGGTCCATTTATGGACTGAAGCAAGCTTCTCGAAGTTGAAATCTTCATTTTGATGAAGCAATCAAAGAGTTTGGTTTTATCAAAAATGAAGATGAACCTTGTGTCTACAACAAGGTTAGTGGGAGCGCTATTGTCTTCTTGGTATTGTATGTAGATGACATACAACTCATCAGGAATGACATTCCTGAACTACAGTCTGTGAAGACTTGGCTAGGGAAATGTTTCTCTATGAAGGACTTGGGTGAAGCAGCCTATGTGTTAGGCATCAGGATATATAGAGATAGATTTAGAAAGCTTCTTAGCGTAAGTCAAAGTACATATATTGACAAGGTGCTAAAGAGGTTTAGCATGCAAGATTCCAAGAAAGGATTCTTGCCCATGTCACATGGTATAACTCTTTCTAGATCTCAGTGTCTGAGTACACCTGAGGAGAGAGAGCGCTTGAGTAAGATTCCATATACCTCAGCAATTGGATCTATCATGTATGCTATGATATGTACTCATCCCGATGTCTCATATGCCTTGAGCATGATGAGTAGGTACCAATAGAACCTCGGTGAGGGTCACTGGATAGCTGTTAAGAACATCCTTAAGTACTTACGAAGGACTAAGGATGCATTCTTGGTCTTTGGAGGTGAAGATGAGCTCATTGTAAGGGGTTACACCAATGCAAGCTTTCAATCCGATAAGGATGATTTTAGATCACAATCTCGTTATGTGTTTTGTATTGGTGGCAGTGCTGTGAGCCGGAAAAGTTTAAAGCAAGAGACAGTAGCTGACTCTACAATAGAATCTGAGTACATTGCTGTTATTGTTGTGCCTAAAAGCCAATCATGAGATGATTGTATTTTTGCACATTGAGTCATGATATTTTATTAAGGCATTAATCCAGCAATTATGTTTGTTGTTTTGTTTTTGCGTAACTTAACAAACATAATTGTAACCCTAGAATAATGATATTCTTAAACGTCCCTAGTCTAGTATTATTGTGGAGCGGGTTGCAGTAATACATAACGACTAGCATATGTGGAGACTAATATGACATATGTAGTCTACATATGGGTACAAGTTGGAGAACTTGTGTACTGGACCGACCCACCATGAGAACACTTCATCGATCGTTATATGAGTGTCATAAGTGATTCTCATAGTGATCATGGTATATGTAGTCCTTCAACCTAAGATCTTCAAGGTTCCCTACATGTGAGTCACATACTTTGATACTTTCCTTTGTTGCTCGTAACTGAGTGAACTTGAAGGAGGTCATTGGGTATGTCACATATCATGCGGAGGGATTTGTATGATCAAGATGGGATTTGTCCCTCCTATGTAACGGGAGTGATATCTTCGGACCCCTTGATAGAGTAAGACTTAGAAAATGCATGGCCATGCTCCGATGAGTTGATATACGATATCAATGTCATCAGTTTAAGTTGGTCTACTCGGTAATCAAGAAACCAAAGACTGGGCTATACGAGAGTGACACATTCCACGTCTCGTGCTTAGTCTTGATATCTTGGAGAAAGGGACAATGACATATATCGGTGGTGATCATAAAGGTTTAGTCGATTCACCGACAATCTTGTCACTTGGGTAGCAATAATGTGTTGCTAGACACCGCTCATTACTTATGATCGTAAATGTGATTTATGATCATTGGCAACATGGAAAGAGCCTATTGGGTCGCACACGTAGAGCTATTTGGATCATTAGAGTGCATGTGCTGATTATTTGGGTTATGGTTTTACTTTAATTTCGTATTAATAATGGGCCAAGGAGTTGAGCCATTATTAAGCCCAAAATTAAATCCTAATTGGATTAGGGCTTTTAAACCCATTAGGCCTGGAATTTGAGTCTCACTATAAATACAACTTTTAAGTGAGAAATTCGTGGGTCTCCTTGCCCTAGCCTCCCAAAAGGACAGCCGCACTCTTCTCTTGCAATTCCTTGGAGGACGCAAGCTAGCACTGCGAGCGCAAGTGAAACGCATCTGCTGGGATGTGTGGAAGCGTAGTGATCCCGAGAGGCTCGTGTGGATACTATAGAGAGCCTGAACATGTCAACTATTTAGGTTTTGTGATTCGACTCTACAGTTGAGTGAGAGATCTCAACAGAAAATTAGGTATGAAAATTTTTGAACACCCGGTTTACCTCGTTTCATTTGGATCCTGGAGGGTTTCGGCTAAATTCCGCTGCGCTGTTTGGCTCCCGAAACCCAACAGTGGTATCAGAGCTCTGGTGAAACCCTAAATTGGGATTGAGTGTTGAATCGCATGATGCTATGTGTTCGATTGGTTTTCGTCCATGATTAATTAGATTGATTCCTGATGCATGAAACCAGAATTCGTAATGAACATATGAGATATATGAAGAAACGACACAAATTGGTTAATGAGATTAACCCGAAATTGATAGGTATGAGATACCTATATGGATTAAGATTCTTGCAATAGTTGCAAAAACCCTAGGTTTGTTCGGATTCGGCCTGTTCGGCCATCGAA
Source organism: Aquilaria yunnanensis (assembly GCA_039654915.1). Lineage (NCBI taxonomy): Eukaryota > Viridiplantae > Streptophyta > Magnoliopsida > Malvales > Thymelaeaceae > Aquilaria > Aquilaria yunnanensis. Next base: position 69,874,332 of record CM077594.1, read on the forward strand.
AGTAAGGTATTTTTGGTTGCTCGAATGGAGAAGTCTTGGGTGCCTACTTGCTTGAAATAGAAGATTTCGGGCTAAGCAATTGTAAGACAATTTTTTGCGCCGGGGGGCGCTGCCCCCTACACCCCCCGCAAGGGCGGCTCCCCTTGACCCCGTCCGCTGACTAATCTGCGGAACCACCGCCCGTTGACCGGCCAACAGAACCGCTGTATGCGAAGCGCCACACAAGTAAAAACTGGTTAATCAACATGTGAAATTTGGCATGCATCTTTGTTGAATGAGATTTGACATGATATGCTGATTGGTGTTTGGAGCATGGTGCATGGTTATAGCCCTTGATTGGTTGTACTTGCAAATACGGCCTGCGAGTTGTGCCTTTTCTTATCACTTTCATTGTACATTCTCTTCTCACCTTACTCCCCTCAAATGTAACTCGAGGTTTCTATTATTGATGTAATGGTGCATTATGGGATCGTCCAAGGTGGTATGTCCAAGGATGTGACAACAAAAGGGCAACCAAGAAAGGAAGAGAAGGAGCTTGTGAAGACACTTTTCTTTTGTTAGGCTTTTATGATATTCTCGTTGGCTTGAGAGTATCGCATAGTTTGGGCTATAACCAAGTCACGTGTATTTCTTGTAAGCATGAGATGCATGTTTTATATTTGTATGTGATGCATGTATAAAACAACCGGAGATAACAAATTGGTGAGATCAAAAAAAAAAAAACCCCTCAAACAAATATTAAGTCATTAAATGTGTTGCCTTCCAAATGTTGGCACTCGTCAAGACTTTGATCAACATTAGGTGGGTTTGCCAAAGCAAAGCACCTATGTTCATCTTGGTAAGGCGTGATGGGATAGTAGTGATATCCAAATTGGTAACTTTGGGTCCGACTTAACTAAGTCATCCTAATAGGATTAAGGACTTAGAGGCATGGAGTTGGGCATAAGTTCATGAGATGAGCTTGGACAAGTGTTGTTCACCCAACTATCCAAGAGTTCCATAAGATGCAATTGGCAAGGAGTTGCCTACCTAAATAGCTGTAACTTGAGAGAAAAGCCAAAGCTGACTCAGGTTGTGGTCAAATATGGATCTTGGCCCACTAGAAAACCTTAGCGCCGAGGTGTTCCGAAATAATATCGAGGGTTATTATTGTGAGGAAAATAGTGGGAGTATCGTTTAATAAAAGTCCTTATTAAAAGAATTAAAATACATGACTCTTACACTGCATATTTACTGTTGTAGATATCCATGGCAAAAAACACATCGACACTTTCGTTGCGATCAATCCTTGAGAAAGAAAAACTAAATGGGACCAACTTTCTCAAATAGTACCGAAACTTGAGGATAGTCCTTAAAGAAAGGAGAAAGGCTTATGTCCTAGAGCAGCCCATTCCGAATGAGCCTGCTGCCACTGCTCCAAGAGCTGAAAGGGATGCTCACAAGAGGCATTCTGATGATGCTTTGGATGTTGCATGCCTCATGCTTATTACCATGGAATCTGAGCTTCAGAAGCAACATGAGAACATGGGGGCGTTTGATATGATCGAACATCTCAAAATGCTTTTCCAAGAGCAAGCTAGGCATGAGATGTTTGAGACCTCTAAGGCATTGTTTCAGTGCAAGATGTCTGAGGGAAGTCCCATGGGTCCTCATGTGCTCAAGATGATTGGGTACATTGAGAATCTTAAGAATTTGGGATTTGCTCTTCAGAAATAGTTGGCTATTGATGTAGTCTTGCAATCGTTGCCTGAAAGCTATAGTCAGTTCGTCATGAACTATAACATGAACGACCATGACAAGTCCCTCCCTAAATTGCTCAACATGTTGAGAACTGCTGAGCAAAACCTTAAGAAGGCTAAGCCCATTTTGATGGTTCAAAAGGGAAAGGGAAAAGGGAAAGCCAACAAGAAGAAGGATAAAGCTAATGGAAAGTCCAATGCTAGTTCTTCTTCAGCTGCACTGAAACCAAAGGGTGGTGTGGCAAAGGAAGGGGAGTGCTTCCATTGTAAGCAACCTGGACACTAGAAGCGTAACTGCAAGCTCTATCTTGAAGAACTTGCTAAGGAAAAGGGAAGTAAGACTTCCACTTCAGGTATTCTTGTTATAGAGGCTAACTTTTCTACTTCCTCATCTTGGGTATTGGATACTGGATATGGATCTCACATTTGTGCAAATGTGCAGGATCTAAGTAGAAGTAGAAGATTGGCCCGAGGTGAATTGGACCTACGTGTTGGAAATGGAGCAAGGGTTGCTGCCTTACCTATAGGGACTTATGTTCTCACTTTACTTAGTGGATTAGTTTTAGAATTAGACAACTGCTATTTTGTGCCTACTATTAGTAGAAATTTGATTTCTGTTTCTTGTTTGGACAAGAAAGGTTTTTCATTTATAATAATGGACAAATGTTGTTCTATTTATTTGAATGAAATCGTTTATGGTAGTGCTCAAATTAGCAATGGGTTGTATGTTTAGATACTTCTCTGGCAGATTAAATGATTCGAACCCGACCTATCTCTGGCACTATTGCTTGGGCCATATAAATGAGACCCGCATATCCAAGCTCCATAAGGATGGACTCTTGGACTCATTTGATTTTGAATCATATGAGACATGTGAGTCATGTTTGTTGGGCAAGATGACCAAAGCCCCATTCACAGGGCAAAGTGAAAGGGCTAATGACTTACTAGGACTCATACATAGTGATGTATGAGGCCCTATGTCTACACAAGCAAGAGGAGGTTTCCAATACTTCATTAATTTCACTGATGACTTCAGCAGATATGGCTAAGTGTATCTCATGAGACACAAGTCAGAATCCTTCGAAAAGTTCAAAGAATTCAAGAATGAAGTTGATAGCCGAAGGGCTATCGCCTCTATCTGACCCAAACTCGGAGCGTCAGGGAATGCGAGGAAGCTATTAGCCCCCCCGAGGTACTAAACAGATTGCCTTCGGAAACAGAGAATCAGCTATTGAAAGCCGAAAGGCATCTTCCCGAAGGCGGAACCCTGAATTAGGGAACCCCCGAACTGCGGGCATATTTCCCGAAGGGGCATCGTCCGTACCAGCGGACGACCTCGGCCAGGGACCTCGGGAGTACGGCAGGAGCATTTAAGGAGCCTCTGACATGCCGCCCACAGACGCTACATGTCACCTCAAATGGCGATTTGACACGTCGACGCCATCCAGGTCTTGTCACGACCTGTCTCGGTTCGAGACTCAAAGGAGCCTGCCACCGGCTACTTGTCCCCTACGCCCAGAAATTCAGAGAACGTCCGACCGAACACGTGTCACGATCTGAACGGGCTGGACATTCCTATAAATACCAGGAAACAAACCGTGGCAAAGGGTTGGCTTCCGCCTCCTTGAGAAAACACAGGCAAGCCCACTCAAAACTCTAGTGCTTCCCTCTTACCTTCTCAGGAAACTGACTTGGGCGTCGGAGGCTCCTCCCCGGAAAAGCACCCCAGGGACCTCTTAACCCTCTTCTCTGAGCCTTGCAGGCACATTCCCCCGGGAAACCTCAATTCCAGATGCTCTCCCTCACAGGAAGTCCCCCGGAAGTCACCATGCCTTCCAGTGAAGATGTCCCCGGACATCATTTGGCACCGTCTGTGGGAAACCATCCTCGGGTCTCCGTCGTTGAGACTCGGCATTCTAAGGACAAGGGACTCCGGAGGTCCCCGTCCGCGCCTGAAGTCCAACCGGCCACTGAGCAAGCCCCCCAAGGGACTTCAACGCCTGAGGAAGAGCGCCCTCTGGTCATAACCATGAGCTTCCTGCGCGACTTTCAACGTTCTGTTGTGGCTGAAATGACACAACAGATAGATCGAAGGTGGCCGCAACAAGCTCAAGCCCAAAGGCCTCCTTCGCCAGCACACCTTGGGAAAAAAGCCCCAAACCAACTCATCGTAGTTCAGGATCCAGAGACCCACTGAGAGGAGTCTTCAACAGAAACCATGCCCCTCGGGGCATGGCTCACGGGACAAGCGGGGTCAAGGCGACCTAAAATCACACACAGGAGGAGCCAGTCGCCTGAGGCGAGGTCCCCATCCCCTCAGCGTCGAACTCGCTCCCCGAAGAGGCACCGACAATCCCCCCTGCCAGAAGAAGAACCTAGCGCCACGGCCCTTATGGAGAAAATATTGGCAAGGTTGGACAGAGTGGAGAAACAGGTGGCCCGTAAACCCGTCTGGGCTAGGCTGTCTGGGACCTTTTGTGGGGACGAGTCCCCATTCACCCAAGATGTCGTTGAGGCAGCCATGCCAGGTGATTTCAGAGTACCCCGGCTGGAAACTTATGATGGCCGTACTGATCCACAGGCCCATCTGACCAAGTACAGACGCAGCATGATGATGCACGGTGCTGACGATGCTACCTTGTGCAAATGCTTCGAGGTCACTCTCAGTGGGCCAGCAACAGCCTGGTATAATTCATTGGCCCCAGGAACCATCACGGAGTCCCAAGAGTTGTCCACAGCCTTCACGCAGCAGTTTCTCGGAAGTCGGCCAACGGCGAAGATGCCGGTTCAGATGTTCGACATAGCGCAAAGAATTGGAGAGACCATACGTGACTATGTCGAAAGGTTCAACAGGGAAGGTCTGAGCGTCCCAGACTTCCGGCCCGAAATACGCATCCTCGCCATGACACGGGGCCTTCGGAGGGAATCACAGCTATTTTACGAGTTCTCTAAGGACCCCCCGGACACCCTCGGTGAATTTTACCGAAGGGCCGAACAGCACATGACAGCCGAAGAACTGAGAATGGGCGGACCGAAGTCCGATCACGCCCGGGCCGAAGGGTCCAGCCAGCAAACTCGGTATCCCACCAAACAGGCAGGCCGACCTCGGAGAACGTGAGGAAGGAAACTCCACATTTTCACAGCCCTGAACACCACAAGGACCAACATCCTCATGACAATGGAAAGGCAGGGAACTCAGGTCCAGCGGCCACGAGCCATGACCGCCGACAACAGAAAGAATATGAAGAAGTTCTTCCAGTTTCACCGCGACCACGGTCACGACACCGAAGACTGCTTCCAATTGAAGAAGTATATAGAGTCGCTGATAAAACAGGGCCAACTTCGGTGTTATCTGCGCATGCCTTCCCCAAAAGGGAGAAAAGAGGAGGAAGGAAAGGCAGAAGACGAGGACTACGACTCCGACATGCGGAGAAATCGAAGTCCGAAAAAGCGCCCCCCACCTCCAGCAGGAATCATACAGACAATAACGACGGGACTCCCATCCTTGGAAAGAAAGAGGAAGGCCAGAGAAATAGCAGTCATGGAATATCAAAGTCCAACAAAAAAGCTGGCCCGAAAGGATGGTTTCGCCATCATTTTTCCCCATGACGACCCATTGTTGATCATGGCGAGAATAGGAAACTGGGACGTCAAAAGAGTGCTGCTTGACGACGGATCAAATGCTGACGTCTTGTTTTCACACTTGCTACTGAGGTTGGGTGTATCTGCCAGCGACCTCAAGCCCGTCACCTCGCCTACCTTCGGGGTAGGTCCGGCCGAGCTGCCCGTCCTCGGTTGGATCGATCTCCCGTTGATGTTGAAAGGGACTTCGGTGATGGGGACAGAAGAGTTATACGCCTCCACAATGGCAAGGTTCATCGTTATGGATGTCCCTTCATCGTACAACGCCATCCTTGGAAGACAGACACAGGGAAACCTGCACATTCGCCCTGATGTCAAGTACTTAACCGTCACTTTCACCGCCAAGGATGGAGATGCGAAAATCTTCATAGATCAAGGCGAAGTAAGGAAGGTGTTCGTCAAAACACGAAAGGATCCAGCAAACAACTTCGCGCAAGCTGTGGAAGCAAAAGCACCGAAAAAGGGCGAGGCAGAGAGTCCCGCGAAGGCGGAAACGGAAACAGTAGAACTTGTCCCAGGTCAATCTACTCGAATAAGGAAGAGCTTGGCCGAAGGTGACAAGAAAAAACTTGTATCTTTTCTAGTGGAAAATAAAGATCTCTTTGCCTACTCGCCGAAAGATATGCCCGGAGTGAACCCTGGCGTAATACAGCATAGCCTCAAAGTAAGTCCGGAAGCAAAGCCTGTCCGGAAAAAGAAACGGGGCATCTCAGCCCATAAAAATAACTTCGTCAAAACCAAAGTCCAGCGCCTGTTAGACGCTGGTGTCATCAGGGAGGTCAAATACCCCGAATGGTTGAGCAACGTCGTTATCGCCACTAAAGAAGGGAGCAGCAAACTCCGGATGTGCATCGACTTCAAAAACTTGAACAATGCTTGCCCAAAAGACTCATACCCTCTCCCACCGATAGACCAATTGGTAGACTCAACTGCCGAATACGGGCTCCTAAGTTTCTTAGACGCCTTCAGCGGCTATCATCAAATAAGGATGAACCCCGAAGATGAATAAAGAACCACCTTCATCACCGAGGGAGGAATATACTGCTACGTCAGAATGCCCTTCGGGCTTAAAAATGCAGGAGCCACCTACCAGAGGTTGATGAGCAAGGTCTTCAAAGACCAAATAGGGAGAAACATGGAAGTGTATGTCGACGACATGATAGTCAAAAGCAAGCTGCCTGACAAACACGTCATGGATCTTAAGGAGACTTTTCACCAGCTCAGAGCCTTTGGGATCCGTCTCAATCCCAAAAAGTGCATCTTCGGCGTGACCTCGGGAAAACTCCTAGGATACATGGTATCCGAAAGAGGCCTTGATGCTAACCCAGAAACAATCAAGGCCCTACTCGACTTCCGAACTCCTGCCACAATAAAAGATGTGCAGAGACTCACTGGAAGGGTAACCTCCCTCAGCAGGTTTATTTCCAGATAAGGAGATCGGTGTCGGCCATTCTTCAAAGTCCTCACAAAGGCAGCAAAAAAGGAGGACAACCTCGGAGGTGATGACCATCCCTGGGGTGAAGATTGCCAAAAGGCCTGGGAAGAACTGAAAATCTACTTGGCCAGCCTGCCTACTCTGCGACAACCTCGCGAAGGAAAGCCGCTCGTACTATACCTCACCGTCACAGAAAAAGCTGTGAGTTTGGTTCTTGTAAAAGAGGAGGGGCCAAAGCAATGGCCGGTCTATTATGTCAGCAAATCCCTGCATGGCGCCGAAGTCAGGTATCCTTTTTTACAAAAAGCTATATATGCCTTGGTGCTAGTAGGGAGAAGACTATGACCATACTTTCAGGCTCACCCCATCATCATCCGAAGTAGTCTACCACTATGGGACGTCATGAGGAAGGTGGATCATTCCGGAAGGCTCTCCAAGTGGTGTATAGAGCTTGGCGAACACGACATCTCTTACGAACCTCGGAAAGCCATAAAAGCTCAAGCACTGGCAGACTTTATCACCGAAGTACCCACCACCGAGGACAGCCATCTGGATCCTGGTGAAGGTGATCCCGAATGGACTTTGCATGTTGACGGAGCCTCGGGGTCCGAACACCAGGGAGCTGGGGTAATTATCAGAGGTCCCGAAGGCCTTAAAGTAACAAAGGCTATCAAATTTAGCTTTAACATCACTAACAATGTGGCTGAGTATGAAGCCCTCATAGCAGGATTACACCTAGCCAGAAGAATTGGCGTGCGAAATCTAAAAGCCCACAGCGATTCCCAGCTAGTAGTTCGGCAAACGGCAGGAGACTATGGGGCAAAGGACCCGACCTTGGCAAAATACCATGAACTGGTGGCAAAACTCATTCGGGAGTTCGACACACTGCGAATCGAACATGTACCTCGACGTAATAACACCCAGGCAGATTGTTTGGCAAAATCAAAAACATACACCAAGGTGCTGGACCATCCAAGCATCGCAGTGCTGAGCATAGTGACCTCGGGAAAGGTTGGAAAGACCCAATAAAAAGGTATCTCACAGAAAATGTGCTGCCTGAAGACCCCGGCGACGCTGCAAAGTTGCAAAGATGCTCAGGCCGATTCTTCCTGATCGGCGAAGAGTTATATCGGCAAGGATACGCCAATCCGCTGCAAAGATGTGTGGACGAGGAGGATACTGAAATGATCCTCGAAAAAGTCCACGAAGGCATTTGTGGTTCGCACATCGGAACTGATGCCCTTGCAGCAGTGATACTTCGCCAAGGATACTTCTGGCCTACCCTGAGAAAGGACGCAAGGCAGTTCGTCCGGAAATGCGGTAGTTGCCAGAGACACGCGAATATCCAGAGGGCACCCTCAGAAATGGTAACTTCGGCTGACCATCCCTGGCCTTTCGCAGTCTGGGGCATAGACCTCATTGGGCCACTCCCCACAGCGCCTGGAGGCATCAAATTCTGCGTGGTAGCAGTAGACTATTTGTCCAACTGGGTTGAGGCAGAACCATTAGCGACTATCTCGGCAAAAGAAGTGCAGAAGTTCGTGTGGAAGAACATCGTATGCAGATTTGGCATACCGAGGGTGCTAGTAGCTGACAATGGATCCCAATTTATAGACAAAGGATTCCAGGAATTTATCAACAACCTCGGAATAAAGATGCACTTCGCCCCAGTAGCTCACCCCTAAAGCAATGGGCAGGTAGAAGTATCTAATAGGACCATGAAAGATGGTCTGAAAAAGAGACTGGGGGAAGCAAAAGGGAAATGGCCAGGAGAACTCCAAAGCGTATTATGGAGCTACCGAACAACACCCCGAAGAGCCACAGGGGAAACGCCTTTTTTGCTAGTCTTCGGTACAGAGGCCATCATTCCAATCGAGGTAGTACGACCATCAGTATGGGTGCAAGTGTTCGATTAAAGTGGAAATGACCTTGGCCTAAGAACAAAGCTTGACCTCGTCGGCGAACACAGAGAAATAGCCGAGCTGAGAAGAAAAGCCTTTCAGCAAAGAGTGGCCGCGGCCATAAATTTACGAGCCAGGCCAAAAGGGATCAAGAAGGGAGACCTCATTCTCCGAAAAGCTGATTTCGTGCCCCGAAGGCCATCCCACGGAGTACTTCGCGCGAATTGGGAAGGACCTTATCTGGTTCTTTCCGAAGTACAAAAAGGTGTGTACAGACTCGGCGACGCCGATGGCATAGAATTAAAAAATACTTGGCATTCAAATGCCTTGAAAAAATTCTATGCTTAAGGCTTCGTGGAAGAATTGTGTTGTACAAACTAGAGAAATATTCTAAGTACAAAAGTTTCTTAGAGAAATTCTTGAAGTACAAAACCAGAATTCCGCAAAGGTGCTCGCCGAAAAAAGCGCAAATGATTTCCCGAAGTCCCTTGAGCAATCATGTTCGGGAAAAATGGGAAATGGCAAACCGCGCAAAGATACTCGCCATAACAAATGCAAGTGCCGTTTCCCGAAGTCTTTTGAGCGAATGTGTTCGGGACAAAGGGAAATGAAAAAACTTGCGAAAAGACTTAGCCAAAAAATCTTCATTCAAGATAAACCAGCTTAGAAAGAAGAAGGATTGCCAGAAAGAAAAAGCACAGAAAGAAGAACGAGAAAAAGGCAAAGCGCCCTAGAACAGACTGAGGATTCTCGGCGTCCCGAGAGCCACCAGCCCCTGCATCCTTCTCCACCACCTTGGGCGCTGGGAGAGAAGAAGGCAGGTTCAGATGCTCGATCTTGGACCAGGACCACCGAGGCCCCTCGGGAATGTTCAAAGCCTCCAAAAAAGAGAGGTCCAGATTTGGGAACCTCTGGAGGACTTGGTGCAGAGCAAGGCAAAACCTGTCCTGGAAAGTGACCTTAGTCATCTGGTCGGATTTATACTTCTTGACCTCCAGGTCCTCGAGCTCATGCTTCAGGTCTGCGACCTCCTTCTTCAGCGCCTTTATCCTCTTCTTCTTCTCAGGCTCCTTCTCCAAGGAATCGACCTCGGCATGAAGCGCATTCTTCTCAATCAGCAACCTCGCCAGGAGCTCTTCAGACTCTGATTTTGACTTTAGAAGCGCTTCGTTGGCCGAAAGCAGTCCCGCCACCTCAGAGCCGAGGTCGGAAATCTTCTTGGAAGAGTCCCTCAAAATCTCCTCTTTTTCCGCCCGAAGGACGGCAACCTCATTCTCCGCAGCATCAGCCAGCTGCAGGTTCTTGACGGCCAATTCCGAACACATGGCCTTCATTTTCTCTAAGGTCTTTAAGGCCAAGTTTCGGAACTGCGTCTGCCTGGCCACCCGAACTCTGAGGTAGCCAGCGTATGCCATCAGCTGCAAAAAGATGAAGGCAAGGTCAGTAAAAGCCAAACACTTAGAAAAAAGTCTTCAAGGGCAAACCAGCATACCTGAGCAGCGTGGTCGGTAACCTTCGCTGTGAGGGTGTCATCGCCCGGATGAGCCGCCGCAATAGCCTTGAAGGAGGCTTCAGTATGCACCCCCTTCGCGATCTCCTTAGCCATTTGGGGACAGTCTCCGGAGAACAAATTCATGTCCGCCGTAACCATCCAAAAAGGCTCCTTCAGAATCTTCCCTTTCGGGACTTTGGCATCACGGAGAGCTCGCTTCTGGGCATGTTCGGCCGCCCAACTTGGAGTAAGTGACTCCTCTGCATGGCAAAACGAGCAGCTGGTGAAAATAAAAAGAACTTTGGAAAATAAAGGCATTACACTTCGGCGGAAAAAGCAAACCTAGCGGCACCTCGATGACGTCATCGTCAGAAGCCGGGGCCTCCTCGGTAGAGATCTCCTTACCCTTGCATTTATGCCGCTCCTCGGCAGAAGGAGCCTCCACCACGGCATCCACAAGAGCCTGCGACGGAGTGGGGCTCTGAGGAGGGACGTCGGCAGCAACCTCGGAAGGCGGAATGGCAGCGACCTCGGGCGCTCCACTTTCCTCCTCAATACTTTCCAAAGGGGGAGGAAGAATAGTCTTCTTCGCCCGTTTGGCCGAAGGTCCAGTACCAGTGGTTTTACGCGTTCGGGAAGCCGCCTTCTTCGTCTGCTCGCCCTTCTCTACTTGGCCGATGAAGCGGGACTTGTAGAAGGCAGCAGTGCCGTCGCCCATCTCTGAGAAGGAAAGAAAGCATCAGCGTAAGTCTGAGACGAAAGCTATAACAACCGGAGTCAGAGATAACTTACTCTCATAAAAAGTTTCATAAGAAACTTCCTCCCGAAGGAGCTGCACCAACCAGGAATCCTTCCCGGCGATAGAAGGAGCTGGCATCTTGAGGTTTGTCTTGTGCTCCTTCACTACCCCTGACTCCCGAAGAACCTCTTCGGTCATCAACCTCCAATTGATTGGGAAGGGGTAGAGAGAGCGCGAAGGGACCTCGGGACCCCAGTCCGAGACAGCACGGATATGGCTGTCGAAGTCCTTAAAGATAAGAGCCAACTCTGGAGTTAGCAGTATCCTCGGATCCACGACGTCCATCTCCAGCTTTCCCTGAGCCCAATTGGTCGAAACATGCAACCAGGCCTCCTCCATCTTCAGAAAGAAAAATTTTTCTTGCCACCCTCGCCAGCTGTCCTTGTTGGCGAAGGTGAACGTATATTTCTTGCTCCCAGATCCCCGAGGTAGGATGAAGTAAAAGCCACCCTTCAGGACCACAAAGAGCTTGTAGTACTGCATAAAAATAATAAAGTGGGGTTTTATCCCGAAGATGACACACATGCAGATGAAGGCGTTAAAATAGCAGTACGAGTTCGGAGAAAGTTGATTTACGGCAATGCCATGAAATTGGCAGAACTCACAAATCATCTTCGGAGGAGGATACCGAAGTCCGGCCTTCAGTTGGGCTCGGAAAATGGTAACCTCATTACTACGGTTTGAAAAACAAAATTGGTCAGAACGAGGCAACCTCGTAACGGCATATGAAGGAAGAAAGAACTTTTTCTTCCATCTTGCCAGCTTTTTAGGGGTGGTGCAGCAAGGATGAGATAAAAGAGGCTGCCAGCTCTCGGGAATAGGCATATTTGCAGAAAAATGGGTTCCGAAAAAGGCAAGAAAACAAGTTCCGAAAAAAACTCTAGAAATCAGAAGAGTCTGGAAAACAAAAACCCACCAAAAGACTTGCCAAAATCTGGGTTTGAAGTCGCCGTCGTGAAAGGTTGCCGGAAAAACTCTGTTAAAATAGCTCTATCGGAAAAAGCAAGAGAAAGCGCAAAAGCAGTGCCAAGAAGGGAAAAGAGCAGAAGCAAAAGCAAACAGGGAACTTATGATGGAATGGGCCATATATAGGCCGAAAGAGGGTAGACGAATCGGCGTCATAAGTATCCCCTGAAGGTGAACGGTCATCGTAACTGCTCTCTGCCCCCGACAAGACGCACCTTCTATAACCGATGCGACTCTCCGCCAATCACAGTAGGCCACGTGTCAGCCGCTACGCCAAAATAGGCGACGCGCCTTCTGACACCCCTAAAAAACTAGGACGCGCCACTCCAAACTAACACGCCTGGTCATGAGATGCGACGCAGCACAGACCTGGAAAAGGAAAAAGGAAAGAAGTAAGTAACCTCGAAGACACCAAAAGACAGGCCATGGCCAAACAGCCCATATCTTCGGGCAAAAGGTGTACCTTCGGCACAGGCTTTACTCCCTAAAAACTCCCAAAGAGTATCCTCGGAAAGACTACCAACCGAAGTCCCCACTTCGGCTTTCCAAAGGGGGGCATGTGATAGCCGAAGGGCTATTGCCTCTATCTGACCCGAACTCGGAGCGTCAGAGAATGCGAGGAAGCTATTAGCCACCCCGAGGTACTAAACAGATCGCCTTCAGAAATGGAGAATCAGCTATTGAAAGCCGAAGGGCATCTTCCCGAAGGCGGAACCCTGAATTAGGGAACCCCCGAACTGTGGGCATATTTCCCGAAGGGGCTTCGTCCGTACTAGCGGACGACCTCGGCCAGGGACCTCGGGAGTACGGCAGGAGCATTTAAGGAGCCTCTGACATGCCGCCCACAGATGCTACATGTCACCTCAAATGGCGATTTGACACACCGACGCCGTCCAGGTCTTGTCACGACCTGTCTCGGTTCGAGACTCAAAGGAGCCTGCCACCGGCTACTTGTCCCCTACGCCCAGAAATTCAGAGAACATCTGACCGAACACGTGTCACGATCTGAACGAGCTGGACATTCCTATAAATACTAGGAAACAAACCCTGGCAAAGGGTTGGCTTCCTCCTCCTTGAGAAAACACAGGCAAGCCCACTCAAAACTCTAGTGCTTCCCTCTTACCTTCTCAGGAAACTGAGTTGGGCGTCGGAGGCTCCTCCCCGGAAAAGCACCCCGGGGACATCCTAACCCTCTTCTCTGAGCTTTGCAGGCACATTCCCCTGGGAAACCTCAATTCCAGACACTCTCCCTCACAGGAAGTCCCCCCGGAAGTCACCATGCCTTCTAGTGAAGATGTCCTCGGACATCAGAAGTAGAGAATCAACTCAGGAAGAGTATCAAAGTGCTTCGATCAGATTGAGGTGGAGAGTACTTGGATCGAGAATTCCTTGACTATCTGAAGGAGTGTGGTATAGTATCACAACTCACTCCACCAGGTACACCTCAATGGAATGGTGTTTCTGAAAGGAGAAGTCGAACTCTGTTAGACATGGTTCGCTCCATGATGAGTCAAGCTGACCTTCCAAACTCCTTTTGGGGACATGCTCTAGAGATAGCCACTTTTACACTAAACCGAGTTCCATCTAAATCGGTTCAGAAAACACCATATGAGATATGGAGTGGGAGGTGTCCCAATTTGTCTTTTATGAAGATTTGGGGCTGTGACGCTTATGTGAATTGTCAATCCTCTGACAAACTAAGGCCCAAATCTCAAAAATGTCTTTTTGTTAGGTATCCCAAAGAAACAAAGGGTTACTATTTCTACAATCTTTCTGAGCAAAAAGTGTTTGTTGCTCGAACTGGTGTCTTTTTGGAGAAAAAGTTTATCTCTAAAGCAACTAGTGGGAGGAAAGTAGAACTTGAAGAAATTCAAGAACAACAAGGAGACATCGAACCTGAAATGGAACCTGAACAGACACCGCAAGATGTTGTTCAAGAGTCTGTTCCTGTAGCACAGAGCCCACGTAGGTCTGGTAGGATTCGGCGTGAGCCCGAGAGATATGGATTTCTCATGACTCATGCCAGTGATGTGATGCTCATGGATCAGGATGAGCCCACAACCTACCAACAAGCTATGTCGGGGCCTGACTCCGAGAAGTGGCTAGTGGCCATGAAATCCGAGATGGAATCCATGTATGAAAACCAAGTATGGACTTTGATTGACCCACCTGAAGGGGTAAAACCCATAGGGTGCAAATGGGTTTTCAAGAAGAAAACTGACATGGATGGTAATGTGGTAACCTTTAATGGACGATTAGTTGCAAAAGGATTCAAGCAAATTCATGGTATTGACTATGATGAAGCTTTTTCACCAGTTGCTATGCTTAAATCCATCCGAATTTTGTTTGCTATTGCTGCACACTATGATTATGAGATATGGAAAATGGATGTCAAAACTGCATTCCTAAATGGAAAGCTACTTGAGAATGTGTACATGACACAACCTGAGGGTTTTGTCACTCCTGAGAACGCCAATAAAGTGTGCAAGTTGCAAAGGTCCATTTATGGACTGAAACAAGCTTCTCGAAGTTGGAATCTTCATTTTGATGATGCAATCAAAGAGTTTGGTTTAATCAAAAATGAAGATGAACCTTGTGTCTACAAGAAGGTTAGTAGGAGTGCTATTGTCTTCTTGGTGTTGTATGTAGATGACATACAACTCATCGGGAATGACATTCCTGAGCTACAGTCTGTGAAGACTTGGCTAGGGAAATGTTTCTCTATGAAGGACTTGGGTGAAACAGCCTATGTGTTAGGCATCAGGATCTATAGAGATAGATCTAGAAAGCTTCTTGCCCTAAGTCAAAGTACATATATTGACAAGGTGCTAAAGAGGTAGCGCATGAGTAAGATTCCATATGCCTCAGCAATTGGATCTATCATGTATGCCATGATATGTACTCATCCCGATGTCTCATATGCTTTGAGCATGACGAGTAAGTACCAATCAAAGCCCGGTAAGAGTCACTGGACAGCTGTTAAGAACATCCTTAAGTACTTACAAAGGACTAAGGATGCATTCTTGGTCTTTGGAGGTGAAGATGAGCTCATTGTAAGGGGTTACACTAATGCAAGCTTCCAATCCAATAAGGATGATTTTTGATCGCAATGTGGTTATGTGTTTTGTATTGGTGGTGGTGCTGTGAGCTGGAAGAGTTCAAAGTAAGAGACAGTAGCTGACTCTACAACAGAATCTAAGTACATTGCTGCCTCTGATGCTGCGAAGGAGGCAGTTTGTATCAAGAAGTTCATCACTGAACTTGGAGTGGTTCCAAGCATTGTTGACTCGATAGAGCTCTATTGTGACAAGAATGGAGCAATCGCACAGGCTAAGGAACCTCGATCTCACCAGTGATCCAAACATATACTCCGACGCTATCATCTCATCAGGGAGATCATCGAGAGGGGTGATGTAAGGATATGCAGGACTTCGATAGACAGCAACATTGCTGATCCACTGACAAAGCCCCTTACGCAGCAAAAGCATGATAGCCATTCTAGATCCGTGGGTATTAGATACATGGATGATTGGCTTTAGTGCAAGTGGGAGATTGTTAGTGTTGTGCCCAAAAGCCAATCATGAGATGATTGTATTTTTGCACATTGAGTCATGATATTTTATTAAGGCATTAATCCAGCAATTATGGTTTGTTGTTTTGTTTCTGCGTAATGTAACAAACATAATTGTAACCCTAGAATAATGATATTCTCAAACAACCCTAGTCTAGCATTATTGTGAAGTGGGTCGCAATAATACATAACAAGTAGCAGATGTGGAGGTTAATATGATATATGTAGTCTGCATATGGGTACAAGTTGGAGAACTTGTGTATTGGACCGACCACCATGAGAACGCTACATGGATCATTATATGAGTGTCATAAGTGATTCTCATAGTGATCTTGGTATATGTAGTCCTATGACCTAAGATCACCAAGGTTCCCTACATGTGAGTCAGATACTTTGATACTTCCTTTTATTGCTCGTAACTGAGTGAACTTGAAGGAGGTCATTGGGTGTGTCACATATCATGCGGAGGGATTTGTATGATCAAGATGGGATTTGTCCCTCCTATGTAACAGGATTGATATCTTCTGGCCCCTTGATAGAGTAAGACTTAGAAAAATGCATGGCCATGCTCGGATGAGTTGATATACGATAACAATATCATCAGTTTAAGTTAGTCTACCCAGTAATAAAGAAACCAAAGATTGGGCTATAAAAGAGTGACACATTCCATGTCTCGTGGTTAGTCTTGATATCTTGGACAAAGGGACAATGGCATATATTGGTGATGATGATAAAGGTTTAGTCAAATCACCGACAATCTTGTCACTTGGGTAGCAATGATGTGTTGCTAGCCACCGTTCATTGCTTATGATTATAAATGTGATTTATGATCATTGCCAACATGGTAAGAGCCTATTGGGTCACACACATAGAGCTATTTGGATCATTAGAGTGCATGGGCTAATAATTTGGGTTATGGTTTCACTTTAATTTTGTATTAATAATGAGCCCAAGAGTTGAGCCATTATTAAGCCTGAAATTAAAGCCTAATTGGATTAGGGCTTTGAAACCCATTAGGCCTGGAAGTTGAGTCTCACTATAAATACAACTTCTAGTGAGAAATTCCCAAGTCTCCTTGCCCTAGCCTCCCAAAAGGACAACCGCACTCTTCTCTTGCAATTCCTTGGAGGACGCAAGCTAGCACTGTGAGCACAAGAGAAACGCATCTGCCGGAATGTGGTGGAAGCGTGGTGATCCCGAAAGGCTCATGTGGAACCAAAGAGAGCTTGAACAGTTCAACTGTTCAAGTTTTGCGATTCGACTCTACAGTTGAGCGAGAGATCTCAACCGAAAATTAGGTATGAAAATTTTTGAACACCCAGTTTACCCCGTTTCACTTGGATCCTAGAGGGTTTCGGTTAAATTCCGCTGCACTATTTGGCTCGTCAAACCTAACGATAAGTCTTTCTTTTTTGCTTGAGGACTATCCTCAAGTTTCGGTACTGATGGCCTTGGGCCTCATCGTTGTGAGTCATGATGACTGTTGAGGAGACTTCTAGGAGGAAGAACGCCTGGAAGGTGGATCGCCCCAAGGAGAGTACCTGAAAAGCTGGTAAACAGGGTTAGGAGACCCCCGGAGTGTTTTTCCGGGGGGGGGCCTCCGACGCCCAAGTCAGTGGTGGCCGGAAGAAGGAGAAAGTCACTAGCTCAAAGAGAAAGGAAGGAAAGTCTCGCCTGGTATTTTCTCAGAGTGTGGGAGCTGTATCTCCAGCCTGCCAACCTCCTGTCAAGTATTTATTTCCTGTATATATAGGAATACCTAGCCCGTTCAGATCATGACACGTGTGCGGTCGGATGCTCCTGAACTTCTGGGCGTAGGGGACAGATAGTTGGTAACTAGATGGCCTCGAGCCTTGTGCTAAGACGGGCCATGATGTGATTCTGATGGCGTCTGCGCGTCAGGGCGACTTTTTACGTCTGTGGTGGGACGTGTCAGAGGCTTCCTTAAATGCTTCCTTAAATGCGCCTGCCGTACTCCCGAGGTCCCTGGGCGAGGTCGTCCTATAGTTCGGACAGAGCCTCTTCAGGAAGCATACCCTCAGTTCGGGGGTTCCCAGTTCCAGGGGGTTCCGCCTTCGGCGATATCATGTTCGGGCAGCAATGTCTGGTGCCACTTTTCCGAAGGCGCGCTGTTCACAACCTTGGGGGGCGAATGGAGTCCTCAAGTTTTACTGGCGTGCCGAGGCTCGGAGCTCTCCGGCTATCTCCCGAGGTGCATGATTCCACCTGTTCCCGGGAAGCGCCAGTTCTTCTGGCCATTACTGTGGCAGGATATTCGGCCAGATTGAGGCGATAGCCTTTGGCTATCACATGCCCCCCTCTGGAAAGCCGAAGTGAAGACTTCGGTTTGCATCTCTTTCCGAGGTTGCCGTTGGGAGTCTTGTTGGGAAGCATAACCTGTTCCGAGGTCGCACCTTTTGCTCGAGGGTCTGGGCTGTTCGGCCTTGGCCTATTCTTTGGTGTCTCCGAGGCAAAGCCTGTACCGAAGATACACCTCTTGCCCAAAAGTCATGGGCTGTTCAACCATAGCCTGTCTCTTGGTGTCCTCGAGGTGGCCTGCTTTTTATTTCTGCAGGTCTGATGGCCAAGCGTGTCAGATTGAGTGGCGCGTCTCCATTTCTCAGGGATGTCAAACGACGTGTCCCAATCAAGAGGCGTGTCCCGGTTTTCCAGGCACGTTTGGGGAGGCACGTCCCCCATTTCTGCGCAGCGGTTGACACGCGGCTTCTTGCCATTGGAGGAGAGGCGCGTCATTTACAGAGGGCGCGCCTTTTCGGGTGCAGCGGGCAGTTACGGCGACGGTTCGCCTCCAATGGGTACTTATGATGTTCTTTCGGTTACCCACCTTTGGCCTATAAAGAGCCCATTCCATCATAAGTCCCATTTACTGTTTTTCTGCTCTCTCTCTGCTTTGCCCTCTGTTCTTGCGTTTTATCTTGCTTTCTGTGGCGGAGCTTCTTTAATCAGAGCTTTTCCTACCAACTTTCACGACGGCGTCCTCAGGCAAATCTTTTGGTGGGTTTTGATTTCCAGAGTACTCTGATTCCTCTGTTTTTCTGAGTTTTTCTGGAAAACTGTTGTTTTCTCCAAACTCGTCTTCTGAGTTTTTTCTGGAAACTATTTTCTTTTCCATCTCAAACTCTTTTTCATGTCTGCGATGCCTGTTCCCGAGAGCTGGAAACCTCTTCTGGCCCATCCTTGCTGTACCACCCCCGAAAAACTAGAGAGGTGGAAGAAAAAATTCTTTCTTCCGTCTTACGCTGTGACCAGACTCCCTCGTTCTAGCCATTTTGCTTTTTCAAACCGTGGCGACGAGGTTACCGTCTTCCGAGCCCAACTGAAGGCCGAACTTCGGTATCCTCCCCCGAAGGTGGTTTGCGAGTTCTGCCAATTCCATGGCATTGCTGTGAACCAGCTTCCCCCGAACGCGTACTGCTATTTTAACGCCTACCTCTGCATGTGTGGCGTGTTCGGGATAGAGCCCCACTTCATCATTTTCATGCAGTACTACAAGCTCTATGTGGTCCCGAAGGGTGGCTTCTATTTCCTGCTGCCTCGGGGATCCGGGAGCAAAAAATTCACCTTCACCTTCGACACGAAGGATAGCTGGCGGGGGTGGCAGCCTAAGTTCTTTTTCCTCAAGGTGGATAAGAACTGGTCTGATGTCCCGACCAGGTGGGCTCAGGGAGTGCTGAACGCAGACGTCGTTGATCCGAGGATGCTGCTGACCCCACCGTTGGCTTCCGTGTTCACGGATTTCGACGCCCGCATTCGGGCAGTCGCTGACTGGGCTCCCGAGGTCTCTCCTCGTGCTCTTTACCCCTTTCCTATCAACTGGAGGTTGATGACCGAAGAAGTCCTTCGGGAGCTGAAAGTGGTTAACGAGCACGTGACTGACCTCAATATGCCCGCTCCCGCCATCACCGGGAAAGACTCCTGGCTGGTCAAGCTCCTTAAGGGGGAGACTTCTTTCGAAACTTTTGCCGAAAGTGAGTAATCTTCCATCCCTTTATACTTTTTCCTCGGACTTACGCTGATATTTCTTCTCTTTTTCAGAGATGGGCGATGGGGCTGCCGCTTATTACAAGGCCCTCTTTTCTGGCCAAGTGGAGAAGTGCGAGCAGACAAAGAAGGCGGCTTCCCGAAGAAGGAAGACGACAGGGGCGGGACCCTCGGTGAAGCGAGCTAGGAAGGCTCTCCAGCCTTCTCAGCCAGAGCTTTTGGAAGAAGAAGCTGGCGAAGAGGCTGGTCTTGTTGAAATTCCACCGGCCGAGGTCCCCGCTACTTCCGCCGAGGTGCCTCCTCTCGACCTCGAGGCCCCCAGAAACACTGTAGTGGTAGAAGTACCCACTGCCGAGGAGCGGTACCGGCAGAAGGGTAAGGGTCTTTCTTCCGAGGGGCCCGAGGATCCCGAGGACACTGTCTCCGAGGTTCCTCCAGGTATGCCTTCAGGCGAAGTTCAGCTCCTTTTCCTTTCGCGAATTTTTTTTTTTTTTTTTTTCTGCTCCTAACTTCCTTCTTACTCTCAGAGGAGCCCCTTGCTGCTGGCTGGAGGGCCATTCATGAGAGGAAATGAGCCCTCCGCGATGCCATGATCCCTGAGGGGAAGATCCCCTTGGAGCCCTTTTGGACAATCACGGAGGATATGAATCTACTCTCCGACGATTGTCCAAAAATGACAAAGGAGATTTGGAACGGGATCACCACTGACGCCTCCTTCCGGGCCATTGCGGCGGCTCACCCGGGGGATAATACCCTCGCCGCAAAAGTCACCGAGCACGCTGCTCAGGTATAGTCTTTACACTCTTTTTCCTCAATTTTCTAAGTGTTTAGACTTGTACTAACCTGGACTTTTGCCTTGCCGTAGCTGCTGGAGTACGCTGGTTATCTCCGAGTTCGGGTGGCCAGACAGGCTGCCTCCAAGGATGCGACTTCGCGGGAACTTAGTGAAGCGAAGGCTTCACTTGCGAAGGTGATTGCCAGCAACCAGCAGCTGACAGCGGATTGTTCTCAGCAACTCGCCGCCGTTCGGGAGGAGTTCTCGAAGAAAAGAGAAGAACTTGAAAAGGACTCCTCCCGGAAGATTGCCGACCTCGGCGACCAAGTAAAGGGGCTGCTCGCCGCCAACGAAGATCTTGTTAAGGACAAGGCTGTTTCTGACAGTCTTGCGTCGAGGTTGACGGACGAGAACAGTGCTCTTCAAGCCGAGGTCGAGGCTCTGAAGAAGGAGTCCGGAGAGACGCTGGGGATAAGCGAGCTGGAAGAGGAGGTTGTTGAGCTGAGGGACGAGGTCAATGTCCTTGGCATTCAAAAATGTACTTCTGATGAAATGGCCAAGGTCGCCTTTCAGGACGGCTTCTGCCTCGCTCGGCACCAGGTGCTGCAGAGGTTCCCAGATTTGGACCTCTCTTTTCTGGAGGGCCTAAATATTCCTGAGGGACCTCGGTGGCAGTGGTCCAAGGTCGAGCATCTGAAGCTTCCTGGTCTTCGTCCGCCCGGCTCTCCCTAGTTTGTTTTAGGGCTCCTCTTACTTTTCTCCTTCGTGCTCCTTCTTTGGACACTTCTTTTGTAAGGCAGCGTTTGCTCTAAATGAACAATCTTTTCGGCTAAGTCCTTTCTTGCAAGTTTCTTTATTTCCACTGTCCCGAACACGTTTGCTCAAGAGACTTTCGGAAAACCTGTAACCAAAGAAACTTTTTACCTTCCTTTGTCCCGAGTGTGCTCGCTCAACAGACTTTCTGGAAAGTTTGCAAAAATTTGGCTAAGTCTTTTGCATGCTTTTTGTTTCCTTTTATCCCGAACATGTTTGCTCAAGGGACTTCGGAAAACCTGCGACCAAAGAAACTTTTTACCTTCCTTTGTCCCGAGTGTGCTTGCTCAAGAGACTTTCTGGAAAGTTTGCAAAAATTTGACTAAGTCTTTTGCAGGCTTTTTGTTTCCTTTTATCCCGAACATGTTTGCTCAAGGGACTTCGGAAAAGTTTCAGCCAAATTTTTCTGTCTTCCTATTGTCCCGAGCATATTTGCTCAAGGGACTTAGGAAAATTCTCACGAGATTGCTCATTTCCCTCTTTCCCGAGCATGTACGCTCAAGGGTGTTTGGAAATTATCTCTGCTTTTGTTTTAGCGTGCACTATTGCGAGATTCTTGCTTTCCCTTTTTTCCGAGCATGTACGCTCAAGGGTGTTCAGAAAATTTTCTCTGCACTGATTATGCTGAGTACCTTTGCAAGATTCCTATTTCCCATTTTTCCCGGGCATAGTGGCTCAAGGGACTTCGGGAAATCACATCTGCTTTTTTCGTGGCGAGCACCTACGCGGAATTCTGTCTGGGACAATCTGGTATACTTAAGAATTTTTCTCAAGACCATTCTTCTCCAGACCATTCTGTACTTAGAATATTTCTTGTACAATATATCTCTTCCGCTCAACCTTAGGCGTAGAATTTTTTCAAGGCGTCTGAATGCCAAGTGTTTTTCAATTCTACGCCTTCGGCGTCGCCAAGCTTATACACGCCTTTCCGTACTTCGGCGAGAACCAGATAAGGTCCTTCCCAATTTGCGCGAAGTACGCCGTGAGATGGCCTTCGGGGTGCAAAGTCGGCCTTTCGGAGAACGAGGTCTCCTTTTTTGATTTCTTTTGGCCTGGCTTTTAGGTTGATAGCCGCGGCCACTCTTTGCTGGAAAGCTTTTCTTCTCAGCTCGGCTATTTCTCTGTGTTCGGTCACAAGGTCGAGCTTAGTTCTTAGACCGAGGTCGTTTCCGCCTTCATCAAATATTTTCACCCGTATTGAAGGTTGAACTATCTCTATTGGGATAATGGCCTCTGTTCCGAAGACGAGTGAGAAGGGAGTTTCCCCTGTGGCTCTTCGTGGCGTCGTTTGGTAGCTCCACAATACACTTTGGAGTTCTCCTGGCCATTTCCCCTTGGCTTCCCCAAGTCTCTTTTTCAGGCCATCTTTTATGGTCCTGTTTGATACTTCCACCTGCCCATTGCTTTGGGGGTGAGCTACTGGGGCGAAGTGCATCTTTATTCCGAGGTCGCTGATGAATTACTGGAATCCTTTGTCTATGAACTGGGATCCATTATCAGCTACTAGTACCCTCGGTATGCCAAATCTGCATACGATGTTTTTCCATACGAACTTCTGCACTTCTTTTGCCGAGATAGTTGCTAGTGGTTCTGCCTCTACCCACTTTGAGAAATAGTCCACTGCTACCACGCAGAATTTCACGCCTCCCGGTGCTGTGGGGAGTGGCCCATTGAGGTCTATACCCCAGACTGCGAAGGGCCAAGGATAGTCTGCCGATGTTACCATTTCTGAGGGTATCCTCTGGATTTTTGCATGTCTCTGGCAACTACCGCACTTCTGGACGAACTGCCTTGCGTCCTTTCTCAGGGTAGGCCAGAAGTATCCTTGGCGGAGTATCACTGCTGCAAGGGCATCAGTTCCAATGTGCGAGCCGCACATGCCTTCGTGAACTTCTTCGAGGACCATCTCAGTATCCTCTTCGCCCACACATCTCTGCAGCGGATTTGCATATCCTTGCCGATATAACTCTTCACCAATCAGGAAGAATCTTCCGGCGCGTCTTCGCAGTCTTGCAGCATTGCCAGCGTCTTCGGGAAGCTCATTCTCTGCAAGGTATTTCTTTATGGGGTCTTTCCACCCTGTTCCCGAGGACATTACGCTTAGCACGGAGATGCTTGGATGGTCTAGCACCTCGGTGTATGTTTTGGACTTCGCTAAGCAATCTGCCTCAGTATTATTCCACCGGGGTACATTTTCGATCCGCACGGCGTCAAACTCTTGGATGAGCTTTGTTACCAGCTCGTGGTATTTTGCCAAGATTGGGTCCTTCGCCCCATAATCTCCTGCCGTCTGCCGAACTACCAGCTGGGAATCGCTGTGAGCCCTTAAGTTTCTCACGCCAATCTTCTGGCCAAGCGTAATCCCGCTATGAGGGCTTCATACTCAGCCACATTATTGGTGACGTTGAAGCTGAACTTGATAGCCTTCATCACCTCTAGGCCTTCGGGTCCTCTGATAACTATTCCAGCTCCCTGGTGTTCGGACCCCGAGGCTCCGTCAACATGCAAGGTCCATTCTGGCTCACCTTCTTTCGGATCTGAGTGGTTCTCCTCAGTGGTGGGTATTTCGGCGATAAAATCTGCCAATGCTTGGGCTTTTATGGCCTTCCGAGGCTCATACATGATTTCGTGTTCGCCAAGCTCTATGCACCACTTGGAGAGCCTTCCCGAATGATCAACTCTCTTCATAACATCCCGTAGTGGTAGACTACTTCGGACGATGATGGGGTGAGCCTGGAAATATGGTCGCAGTCTTCTTCCTGCAAGCACCAAGGCGTATATAGCTTTTTGAAGCAAAGGGTACCTGACCTCGGCGCCATGCAGGGACTTGCTGACGTAGTAGACCGGCCATTGTTTCGGGCCTTCTTCTTTTATCAGGACCGAGCTCACGGCCTTTTCTGTGACGGCGAGGTACAGTACGAGGAGTTCTCCCTCCCGAGGTTGTCGCAGAGTCGGCAGGCTGGCCAGGTAGACTTTGAGTTCTTCCCAGGCCTTTTGGCAATCTTCATCCCAGGGATGATTGTTTCTTCCGAGGTCGCCTTCCATCTTTGCTGCCTTTGTGAGGACTTTGAAGAAAGGTCTACACCTATCTCCGTACCTGGAAATAAACCTGCTCAGAGAGGTTATTCTTCCGGTTAGTCTCTGCACGTCTTTGACTGTGGCAGGAGTTCGGAACTCAAGCAGAGCCTTAATCTTCTCAGGATTGGCGTCGATGCCTCTTTCGGATACCATGTACCCAAGGAATTTTCCCGATGTCACCCCGAAGATACAGTTCTCGGGGTTAAGGCGAATCCCGAAGGCTCTGAGCTTTTGGAAGGTTTCCTCCAAATCTGCAACGTGGTAGCCGGGCAGCTTGCTTTTGACTATCATATCATCAACATATACTTCCATGTTTCTCCCCATTTGGTCCTTAAAGATCTTGTTCATCAGTCTCTGGTAGGTGGCTCCTGCATTTTTCAGCCCGAAGGGCATTCTGATATAGCAGTACGTTCCTCCCTCGGTGATGAAGGCAGTTTTCTCTTCATCTTCGGGGTCCATCCTTATCTGATGGTAGCCGCTGAAGGCATCTAGGAAGCTCAGGAGCCCGTATTCGGCCGTTGAATCTACCAGTTGATCTATTGGCGGGAGGGGAAATGAGTCTTTCGGGCAGGCATCGTTCAAGTTTCTGAAATCAATGCACATCCGGAGTTTGCTGCTACCTTCTTTTGTGGCAATGACCACGTTGCTTAACCATTCGGGGTATTTTACCTCCCTGATAACTTCAGCATCCAATAGGCGTTGGACTTCGGTTCTCACGAAGTTGCTTTTGTGGGCTGAGATGCTTCGTTTCTTTTGCCTGATAGGTTTTGCTTCCGGGCTTACTTTGAGGCTGTGCTGTATTATGCCGGGGTTCACTCCTGGCATGTCTTTCGGCGAGTAGGAAAACAGATATTTATTTTTCAGCAGAAAGGATACAAGAATTTCCTTATCACCTTTGGCCAAGCTCTTCCCTATTCGGGTAGATTGTCCTGGGACAAGATCTACTGCTTCCATTTCTGCTTCTGCGGGATCTCTTTCTTTGCCTTTCTCCTGCGCCTTTGCCTCCACTATTTGTGTAGAGTTGTCTGCCGGTGCCTTTCGTGCTTTTACAAACACCTTTCTTACCTCGGCTTGGTCGATAAAGACCTCTGCATCTCCATCCTTGGTGGCGAATGTGACAGTCAAGTACTTCACATCGGGGCGAATGTGCAGGTTCCCCTGAGTCTGCCTTCCAAGGATGGCGTTGTACGAAGACGGGATGTCCATGACGATGAATCTTGCCATTGTGGACGCGTACAATTCAGCTGCTCCGTCTGCCGAAGTGCCTTTTATCATTAAAGGGAGGTCGATCCATCCGAGGACGGGTAGTGCCGATGGTCCAACGCCGAAGGTGGGCGTGGTGACAGGTTTAAGCTCGCTGCTGTAGATACCCAAGCTCGGCAGTAAGTGCGAGAATAGGACGTCAGTATTTGAGCCATCATCAAGCAACACTCTTTTGACGTCCCAGTTCCCTATTCTCGCCATTATCAGCAGCGGGTCGTCGTGGGGGAAGACGACGGTGGAGCCATCTTTGCGAGCCAATTTCTTTGATGGACTTTGATACTCCATAACCGCAATTTCTCTGGCCTTCCGCTTTCTTTCCGAGGATGGGAGCCCCGTGGTAATCGTTTGGATGACCCCTACTGGAGGTGGAAGGCGCCTTTTTGGACTTCTGTTTCTCCGCCTGTCTGAGTCATAGTCCTCGTTTTCGGCCCTCTCTTCCTCCTCTTTTCTGCCTTTTGGGGAGGGCATCCGCAGGTTTTTGCGAAGCTGGCCCTGTTTGATCAGCGACTCTATGTACTTCTTCAGCTGGAAGCAGTCTTCGGTGTCATGACCGTGGTCGCGATGAAACTGGCAGAACTTCTTGGCAATCTTCTTATTATCGGCGACCATGGCCTTTGGCCGCCGAATCTGCGTCCCTTGCCTTTCCAGCGCCATGAGAATGTTGGTCCGTGTCGTGCTCAAGGGTGTGAAACTTTGAGGTTTCTTTCCTCGCATTCGCCGTGGTCGACCTGTGTGTTCAGAAAGATGCCGAGCTTGCTGGCTGGACCCTTCGGCGCGGTGATGATCAGACTTCGGCCCCGCCATCCTCAATTCCTCGGCTGTCATGTGCTGCTCTGCCCTTCGGTAAAATTCTCCGAGGGTCTCCGGGGGGTCCTTTGAGAACTCGTAGAATAGCTGTGAGTCACGCTGAAGGCCCCGTGTCATAGCGAGGATGCGGATTTCGGGCCGGAAGTCCGGGATGCTGAGTGCTTCCCTGTTGAATTGTTCGACATAGTCTCGGATCGTCTCTCCGTTTCTCTGCTCTATGTCGAACATCTGCACAGGCATTTTGGCCGTCGGCCTGCTCCCAATGAACTGCTGGGTGAAGGCTGTGGACAACTCCTGAAACTCAGTGATAGTCCCTGGGGGCAAAGAATTGTACCATGCTGTTGCTGGGCCCGTGAGGGTGACTTCAAAGCATTTGCACATGGTAGCGTCATCAGCTCCGTGCATTATCATGCTCCGCCTGTACTTCGTCAGATGGGCCTGTGGATCAGTCCGGCCATCATAGATCTCCAGCCTAGGCACTCTGAAGTCGCCTGGCATAGCTGCCTCAATGACGGTGCGAATAAACGGGGAGCCATCTTCGCATAATGCCCCCGACAGCCTGTCCCAAACAGGTTTTCTGGTCACTTGCTTCTCCACTCTGTCCAGCCGTGCCAATATCCTTTCCATAAGCGCAGTGGCGCTAGGACCATTTTCGCGGGAGGGAGATCGACGGCGCCTTTTCGGGGAGCGAGTTCGGCGCGGAGGGGTCAGGGACCTCGCCTCGGGCGACGAACTGCTTCGCTGTGAGACTCTCGATCGCTTGGACCCGGTTTGTCCCACAGGCCATTTCCCGAGGGCTATATCTTCTGTGGATGATTCTCCGCGAAGCTCTCCACTTCCTGAACTGCGGTGTGTAGACTTGGGGCTTCTCTCCCGAGGGCGTGCTGATGAGGAGGGTTTCTGGGCCTGTGACTGCTGTGCCCATCTTCGGTCGATCTGCTGAGTCATTTCAGCAACGACCGAGCGCAGAAAGTCCCTCAAGAAGCTCATGGTGATTACCAGAGGGCGGTCCTCCTCGGGCGTAGAAGTCTCTGGGAGTGTCTGCTCAGCAGCCGGTTGTATCTCAGGCGCGGACGAGGACCTTGGGAGTCCCTTGTCCTTAGAACGCCGAGTCTCAACGACGGCAATCTGCGAGCGGGTTCCCACAGACGGCGCCAAATGATGGCCTTGGGCCTCATCGTTGTGAGTCATGATGACTGTTGAGGAGACTTCTAGGAGGAAGAACGCCTGGAAGGTGGATCGCCCCAAGGAGAATACCTGAAAAGCTGGTAAACAGGGTTAGGAGACCCCCGGAGTGTTTTTCCGGGGGGGGGCCTCCGACGCCCAAGTCAGTGGTGGCCGGAAGAAGGAGAAAGTCACTAGCTCAAAGGGAAAGGCAGGAAAGTCTCGCCTGGTATTTTCTCAGAGTGTGGGAGCTGTATCTCCAGCCTGCCAACCTCCTGTCAAGTATTTATTTCCTGTATATATAGGAATACCTAGCCCGTTCAGATCATGACACGTGTGCGGTCGGATGCTCCTGAACTTCTGGGCGTAGGGGACAGATAGTTGGTAACTAGATGGCCTCGAGCCTTGTGCTAAGACGGGCCATGATGTGATTCTGATGGCGTCTACGCGTCAGGGCGACTTTTTACGTCTGTGGTGGGACGTGTCAGAGGCTTCCTTAAATGCTTCCTTAAATGCGCCTGCCGTACTCCCGAGGTCCCTGGGCGAGGTCGTCCTATAGTTCGGACAGAGCCTCTTCGGGAAGCATACCCTCAGTTCGGGGGTTCCCAGTTCCAGGGGGTTCCACCTTCGGCGATATCATGTTCGGGCAGCAATGTCTGGTGCCACTTTTCCGAAGGCGCGCTGTTCACAACCTTGGGGGGCGAATGGAGTCCTCAAGTTTTACTGGCGTGCCGAGGCTCGGAGCTCTCCGGCTATCTCCCGAGGTGCATGATTCCACCTGTTCCCGGGAAGCGCCAGTTCTTCTGGCCATTACTGTGGCAGGGTATTCGGCCAGATTGAGGCGATAGCCTTTGGCTATCAGGTACCATTTGAGAAAGTTGGTCCCACTCAGTTTTTCCTTCTCAAGGATCGATCGCAACAAAAGTGTCAATATATTTTGTGCCATGGTTATCTACAACAGTAAATATGTTACCACCTCAACAAATGGGAAAATTACATTATAAAGGCATAATGGTTACAAACCATGTATAGCATAACTTTCACCATAGTGAATGAAATGTGAGTGGCAAAGTGAATAATCTACACCTCCCTAAAAGATTACAATGGTTACTTGGTACTAAAGGGAGGCCTAAGGGATTGCTTGTTTTACAAGCAATCTATAGGTCTTATTGCAAGATTTTAAGACTTGGGTACTTAATCGTACAACTCTAAAAGAGAGATTTCGGAAGGATTTGAATGGTATGGAAGCAATTTTTGGAGGCTGAATTTCAAAAAGGAAACAAAAGCTATTATTCAAGAACCTAGGACAACAAGGTGTACAATTGTTCATAAAAATAACTCAAGCATGGGATGATTTTTGACAAGAGCCAAAGGTGGCCATTTCTATCATTGTCCCAGCCTTTTATTTCCAGGTTCTAAGGTCAAAAAGGTGGGATAAAGATTAGCCAAAAATTCTTTGCTTAAGAAATACTTATGGTGACCTAAGTGAAGGTTAAGGTTAAACTAATCAAGTCAAGTAAAATATCTTGATTTCTTGCCATTTCTTGCCCATTTTCATCCCGCACTAGGCACAACCTATTTTTTAGCTCCTCCATAAGCTTCCATAGCCACCATAGCTCAATCTCCCAAGAAATCATAAAAGAAGGCAATCGGATGCAACAAGAAAGAGAAAAACCCTAATTTTCGTGTTTATTGTGTATCTCTTGAAGATTTCAGTCTTCACAGCTTAGGTAAGGGTTTGATCTTCATGTTTTGTGGTTGTTTAAGGTATTAGAATGATGATCAAGCATTCATGAAGCTATGACCACGCATGGAAGAGAGCAAAATGCTTAAGGAACCAGGTATGGGTTTAGGGGGAGTGCATGAACAAGGTTCTAGCGTTACTATTTTTTATGCACTAAGATGGTAGTGTTTACAGGGGTTTTTAGAGCCCAATTTAGTACTAAATAAGACCAATTAACCTCCTAAGACCAATCATTATCTTGAGGAGGGCTCCCACAGAGATTGTATATTGTTTACTTGATTGTTTATGGGCTAACCCTAATGATGTATTACTGCCAGCAATGCATTTGATTGTGTTCTGTTTGTTTGTGCAATTGGATGGCTATATTTTTGTATATGTTCTTTTTTTTTTGTGTTTTTATGTCTTTGGATTTCATTTATGTTGCTAGGAAATCAAGTTTCTAATGATAAGCCGTTATTAAGTATCTTCAAAGAGACTTACCCCCTTTCTATCCATTTCGAGGGCACCTGAAAAAGAGCATTCAAAATAATAGCTATCATTTGAATTTATCTGTGAAATTTTAGGTATATTAACTTCCATATGTTTAGTTGTAAACTAGAAATTTTCATGATTTTTGGAGAAAATTAGCTATTTTTAGTAATGGTACTTTCTGCCTTATGCAGTAGCTAGTCCCTTCAAGTTTCTGGAGTGCTTAGTACTTTTGATGTTCTCCAAGAAGCTTAGTGTACATATTAACTAAGTTATTGTCATGTATGTGGTGCATAAATGAATTTAAATGATCTGGGTATGTTTTATGTGTAGTGTGAGAAGGATATATGGATCAATGGAGTGTGGTTTGAAGTGTGTATACAATCCGTCCATATGGTGTTTACGGGCTGTTTTGATGGAATTTTTATGAATGATAGTTAGAAGGGCTCTAAATACATGGGAATGGTTTCCCATGTGTGTAAGACATATATGGACACTATCAAGTGGGTTTTGCACCTGGAAATGAAGTATATGAATATTATGAAATTTTGTATGGGCATAATGGTCAATAGTGGCTAAAATTTGGTACCCTGTACTCCAGCTGCCATAACATTCTATACATAAATAATTTGGCTATGAAATTTTGGCCACACTTAGAAAACTTGAAGAGGAATAAATTGGCTATTGAATCACTAGATTTCGTTCCTTGTAGCCAGAGTTATGGGTTTTCAAAATTGGCTAATTTTGCTGAGCACTGTTCATATGGCCATTTTTACCCGGTTGAGTGTAAAATCCATAATTGCAAACTTAGATGTATTTAATGTCTCAAACCTATTTCCCTATGAAGTTTTAAGGGTATTAAAGGGTTTAAAACCTTTAGGGCATAGGAGAACATGGGTAGAATTTGAGTTGAACATGGTGTAAAAGTTTGGAAAAAAAAATGTGCACCATTAGCATCATGTGTGCATATGATTGTACATGCAGTTGGGGATTTTAGTCAAATTTCATATTGGCTAGGAATAAAGAATTTCATTTTAATCATTACTTCTAGTTGAAATTGTATGAGAATATGTGTGTAATGGTTGGACTAATATACACATATTTGCATAATGACCAAGAAGGCCACTTGGGTAAATATAGTGCACATGTTCTGCTTGGCCTACAGGACATGGCTTGCCTGGGTCTTGAGCTCACTAAAACTGATCACTACATTTAAATACTCAAAGTGGTAAAAAAAGTTGGTATCAGAGCATGGTTTGGATTGGAGTTACACATAGTTCCATCATGCATGCACATAGTTACAAACATAGAACTTAGTTGGGTCAGTTGCTAGTGTTAAGTACCTAATGTACTGTATATATTGAGCTCTTTTATTGATCATGAAATAGGAAAATGGTAGCCACAATGAGGGGGGATCAAGGACCCCTACCTCTTATTGAGCAAATATAGGCAATAGAAATGGAAGGGGTGTACAAGAGCAGCCAACCGTTCAAGGAGTGCAAAACCCAGCACTTGGAATGAACGTACCACAAGTGTAGGTCGAACTAGAAAGAAATCTGGCCCAGGTGAATGAAAACTTAGCAAGGCTTCTGCAAGCTCAACAACAAGGATTCCAAGTAGCACAACCATTACCATAGGAGCAGAACGAGGAAGTTGTTTAGAACAACCCAGTGAATGTTCATTCTGAAAGAAATGAAGATGAAGAATTTGAGGAAGATGACGATAGACGACATCCTAGAGGTACAAGAATCAGGTCTGAGGTTGGCGAAGTGTCAAGGGCCAATCACTCAGAAGCTAGGAACGTTAGTGAAAGCAGAGAAAGAAGGAGGGCTAGAGAGCATCAAGAGTCTGAGGGATCACATAGGTCTAGAAGGCACAGAGCTGAAGATCTTAAGGGCTCTAAAGATGTCAGATTATTGTAGAGGTTTCAAGGCCTAAGACCTCCACAATTTGATGGTAGAGCTGGATCGGAGAAAGCTGAGGAGTGGCTAAGATTCATTGAAAAGATGTTTCAGAGGATGCATTTGAGCTCCACAAAAAAAGTATCTTTAGCTACCTACAATCTTGTAGGTAGTGCAGAAATGTGGTGGAGAAGTGTTAGAGATAGGTATGTTGCCCAGAGATGTAGAGGAGTAGATCATGAGCTAGAGATGACATGGCATGAATTTACAAGGATGTTCCAAGACTAGTATGTAAGTGATGCCATCAAAGACCTAAAATAGCCTGAGTTTGATGCATTGAAATAGGACAATCTCAGTGTTTTATAATACGAACACAAGTTCAACCAACTTGTGAGGTATGCACCACAATACCACGGGTTGGAAGAACTTAAAGCAAAGAGGTTCATTAAAGGTCTGAGACCTGATACCAGGAGAGCTATTAGGCCTTCCAATGCCATTACCTATCATGATGTTGTTCAGAAGGCTTTTCTGGTGGAATAGGAAGAGTATGAAATCAAATGGTTTCCTAGTGGACCAGGAAATACCAGCCAAGCTGGAAGACTGCAGAAGCCAATGAAAGGTGAGGACACTACCAAGTTTGGAAGACCTAGTATGGATGGAAAGGCCAAGAGTAAGTTTGTTGGCCCAAGGTGTCCTTGATGCAAGAAATTCCATGGCAAGAAGCCATGTTACTTTAGGACACAAACATGTCTTAGATGTGGTGCTTTGGATCACTTGATCAAAGACTGCCCTTTGGTCCAAAGAAGTGGGCAAGACGAGCAAGGCTAGAATAGGCCTAATATCTAGCTATCAGAGATGTTCAGCCAAGAAGTGCCCCAGTAGTACCAAGGCCACAAGTGCAGAGAGCTGGAAGAGTATTCCGTATTGACAAACGGGCAACATCCCAACAAGGGGCACTTAGAGGTAACATTTATTTAAATGGTATGTCTGTTAATGCATTGTGGCTAGGAACTCAACTGAATTGATGAAATTGCCTACTGAATTCATGCCTAACATATCATTAATAAGAAGAGCAGGTAGTCAATGTCTTTTCACAAATGAACTAGCTAAGGACTGTGAGCTAGAAGTAGGAAAAACTATGATTATGACTGATCTGCTAGTGTTGAATATTCCACAATATGACATTGTTTTGCATATGAACTGGTTGGCTGTGTATGGTATAAAGATTGATTATGCTAAAAAAGAAATCACATTGCCTAGTAATGAAGTGCATGCATTAGTGAATTATAAGGAATTAGTGTATGAAATGCATGGCATGGAACTAAAAGTGTTAGATGAGATTCCTATGATTTCTGAAGGTGAATACTATTCATTAAATGATCTTAAAATTGAGGAAGAAGTTAGCAGGATACCTGTCGTGAAAGTATATCCACAAGTCTTTTCTAAAAATTTGCCAGGTATTCCTCCTCCAAGAGAGATTGAATTTGAGATTAAACTACAGCCTGGAGCTACACCAGTATCCATACCACCTTATAGAATGCCAATCATAGAGATAACTAAGCTGAAGAAACAACTTGATGAACTACTTGAAAAAGGGTTCATAAGACCAAGTGTTTCAACGTGGGGAGCTCCAGTTCTTTTTGCAAAAAAGAAGGATGGATCTTTAAGATTGTGCATTGACTACAAAAAGCTAAATGCTATGACCATCAAGAACAAGTATCCACTCCCTAGGATTGAGGATCTATTTGATCAACTCAAGAGAGCAAAGATCTTTTCTAAGATTGATTTGAGATCTAGGTACCTTCAGTTAAGGGTAAAAGAGGAGGATATACCTAAGACAGCATTCAGAACAAGATATGGACATTATGAGTACACAGTTATGCCCTTCGGCTTGACTAACACCCTTACTGCATTCATGGACTTAATGAACCCTGTGTTCAAACCATACTTGGACAAGTTTGTAGTGGTGTTCATTAATGACATCCTAGTGTATTCCAAGGATGAAAGTAAACATGAGCATCACTTAAGAATTATCTTGAAGACACTATTAGATAAGCAGCTATATGCTAAATTTCCCAAATGCCAATTCTGATTAAAGGAAGTTTCTTTCCTAGGACACATCATTGATGCACAAAGCCTTAGAGCAGACCCTCAAAACGTGAAGGCCGTGCAAAAGTGGGAAAGACCTAAAACTGTAAAAGAAATCAGAAGCTTCCTTGGATTAGTGGACTATTATAGGGGATTTGTATCAAAACTCTCCATGATTGCCTCAATCCTTACTCAACTGACCAAGAAGGGTCAAAAGTTTGGGTGGATCGAAAAATGTAAAAAAGAGCTTTCAGGAGTTAAAGAGCAAGTTGATTCAAGCTCCAGTGTGAATCTTACCAGATCCAAGTAAGACGTACATTATTTATACAGATGCATCTAGATCTAGTATAGGATGTGTGTTAATGCAAGAAAGGAATGTGATTGCTTATGGGTCAAGGCAATTGAGACCCCATAAGCAAAATTACCTAACCCATGACCTGGAGCTTGCTACAGTGATCATTGCCTTAAAGCAATGGAGGCATTACCTAATGGGAAGCTCATTTGTGATATGCGCTGACCATAAAAACCTAAAGTACTTGTTTACTTAGAAAGTGTTGGACATGAGGGAAAGAAGATGGTTGGAGTATACTAAAGACTATGACTATAGCATTGAGTATATAGAAGGCAAAGGCAATCTAGTGGCAGATGCCTTAAGTAAGAAATACACTAGTTTGCTAAAAGGTGGATATTTGGTAGATGCCAATGAGGAGAATAGGTTTTTATGCCTTTGGCATAAGTGGCAACAGTGGGAAGGAGCACAAGTGAATATGTTAACTATTCAGTCTGGGTGGATTAAGGAGATAAGGAAGACATAGGAAGCAGACCCAATTCTAAAGAAGATTTCTAGAGAATACAAAGGGTCATTGTATGAATCCTTTACCTAAAAGCAAGGACTATTGCAGTTCAAGGATAGAATATATGTGCCTAGTGAGCAAGAACTCAGAAATGAGATACTTGAGGAAGCTCACACTAGTAAACTAACTATCCATCTTGGAAGTGAGAAGATGTACAAAGACTTGAAATCACATTTTTGATGGCCAAACATGAAGAAGGACATAGCCATATATGTCTCTAAATGTGCCACATGCCAAAGGATAAAAGTAGGGCATCAGAAGCTAGCAGAAACACTACAGACTCTACCCATTCCAGTGAAAAAGTGGGGTAACATCACTATGGACTTCTTAACTGGGTTGCCTATGACCAGATTAAGGCATGACACAATATGGGTCATTGTAGATAGGCTAACCATATGTGCCCACTTCTTACTAATGAAGATCATAGACTCACTAGAAAAGTTAGCACAAATGTACATCAAGGAGATAGTAAGGTTGCATGGAGTGCCAGACTCCATAGTGTCGGACAGAGATCCAAGGTTTACAGCTAGATTTTAGAGTGCATTTCACAAATCACTAGGAACCAAAATCCACCTGAGCACTACATACCACCCTCAGACAGATGGACAGACTGATTGGGTTATTCAGATACTTGAAGACATGCTCAGAAGATGTATCTTGGATTTCCAAGGATAATGGGACCAACATTTACCTTTGGTGGATTTTTTTTAAAACAATAGTTATCAAAGCACCATTGGTATGGCACCTTATGAAGCTCTTTACGGGAAAAGGTGCATGACACCCCATTGTTGGGTGGAAGCCTTAGATAGGCTAGAGTTAAGTCCTAAGATCATTAAAGAAACAATAAATAAAATTAAGAAGATACAAGAAAGATTAAGGGTAGCCAATGAAAGGACCACTACTTATGTGAACAAAAGAAGACGAGACTTGGAGTTTAAGGTTGGTGATAAAGTGTGGCTCAAGGTACCACCAACCAAAGGCACTATCAGATTTGGGAAAACAAGTAAGTTAGCTGTAAGGTACATTGGTCCTTATGAGATATTGGACATAATTAGGAAGATGGCTTATAGGTTAGCTTTACCGTCAAGTATGTCAAGTGTTCATAGTGTTTTCCATGTCAGTATGCTTAAGAAGTGTCTACTAGATGCAAAGCATGCTATAACAGTGGAAGACATACAATTAGAACCAAATCTAACCTATGAAGAGAAACCTATAGCTATCTTGGCTAAGGATACCAAAAGGCTAAGGAACAAACTGATTCCCATGGTTAAAGTACAATGGTCAAACCATTCTGAAAGAGAGGCAACCTGGGAAACTGAGAAATAAATTCTAGAAAGGTATCCAGATGAGTATCCCAAGCTAACGGCAATTTTGGAGGACCAAAATTTTTAAGGGGGGGAGAAATGTTACCACCTCAACAAATGGGAAAATTACATTATAAAGGCATAATGGTTATAAACCATTATATAGCGTAATTTTCACCATAGTGAATGAAATGTGAGGGGCAAAGTGAATAATCTACACCTCCCTAAAAGATTACAATGGTTACTTGGTACTAAAGGGAGCCATAAAGGATTGCTTGTTTTACGAGTAATCTATAGGTCTTATTGCAAGATTTCAAGACTTGGGTACTCAATTGTACAACTATAAAAGAGAGATTTTGGAAGGATTTGAATGGTATGGAAGCAATTTTTGGAGGCTGAATTTAATAAAGGAAACAAAAGCTATTATTCAAGAACCTAGGACAACTAGGTGTACAATTGTTCACAAAAATAACTTAAGGATGGGATGATTTTTGACAAGAGTCAAAGGTGGCCATTTCTAACATTGTCCTAACCTTTTATTTCCATGTTCTAAGGTGAAAAAGGTGGGCTAAAGATTAGCCAAAAAGTCTTTGCTTAAGACATACTTATAATGACCTAAGTAAGGGTTAAGGTTAAACTAACAAGTAAAGTTTCTTGCCATTTCTTGCCCATTTTCATCCCCCACTAGACACAACCTATTCCTTAGCTCCTCTATAAGCTTCCATAGCCACCATAGCTCAATCTCCCAAGAAATCACAAAGGAAGGCAATCAGATGCAACAAGAAAGAGAAAAAGCCTAAATTTCAGGTATATTGTGTATCTCTTCAAGATTTCAGCTTTCACAACTTAGGTAAGGGTTTACCTTCATGTTTCATCATTTTTTAATGTCTTAGGATGATGATCAAGTATCCATGAAGCTATGACCATGCTTGGAAGAGGGCAAAATGCTCAAGGAACGAAGTAAGGGTTTAGGGGGAGTGCGTGAACAAGGTTCCAGCCTTACTGTTTTTCATGCACTAAGATGGAAACATTTACAGGGGTTTCTAGAGCCCAAGTTAGTACTAACTAATGCCCATCAGCATCATCTCCATTGTGTGTCATGGTGAATGTGGCAGGGACCTCAGGAGGCGCAGGCGAGTCCCGACAGAAGGTGCTCTGTGTGGATCACTTGCGATGGCCGGGAGCATCTTCATGTGGCAGGCATGGTGAGGCCGAGAAGGACTTTTGGTATGGGAGAGAGCCTGAAATAGGGATTCCTCAGGAGGGCCTTCCTGAAACACTCAGAAAACAAGGGTTACGAGGTCCTCGGAGTCTTTTTTCGGGGAGGAGCCTCCGATGCCCAAGTCAGTGTTTTGAGAGGTGGAGAGGGAGTAGTAAGCACAACAGACTCTTGCCTGCTATGTTTTCCTAGGGGCTGAAAGGAGAGGATTCAGGGCGAAGAGAGGAGAGAGATCCCCCCTGCCTCTGACCATTCCCCTGATATATAAGAGGGGGTGAGCCCTTCGGATTATGGCACGTCTATGGACGGATGTCATCCGTACTTCTGGGCGTGGGGGCCCCTAGCCACCTGTAGGCTCCTTGCGCCGTGAGCTGCGGCAAGCGTAGCCCTAGTGACAAGATGTAGGCTGTGGTGGTGTGTCAGAGTGCGGGCGGAATGTCAAAGACTCGTTGATGGCTCCTGCCATACCTCTAAGGTCCCCTTGGTTGATGTCTCCCTTTAGAGTAAGGGGCCTTTTCCTGGAGTTAGACTGGTACTTTGGGGAATTAACTAGCTCTGAAGTTAGTCCTTCGGGGGACTTTTTCCTGTAGAAGGTGGCTGGTTCTTATCCCCCAAAGCTGGTTCGGTCGCCTTCCGGTGGGAGGCGATACGCTAGTTTCCCGAGGATGGTATTGGCGGGCTACTGAGGTCGTGAACCTCAGGTGTCTGGCTCCTTCCTTCCCGGGGTCCTTAGGTCGTCGGGGGGATAGCACTTCTGCTATCACATGCCCCCCCTTGAAAAGCCGAAGTAGAGGCTTCGGCTAGTGGTCCTTTTGGGGGTGCTTTTCAGGACTCAGAGCGTGATGTTCGCAGGGGAGGCACTTCGCCACCTAGGGAATATGCTTTGTTCGGACAGGTGTCACCTGTCTGCCTTTTGGTGTTTTTGAGATA
Source organism: Aquilaria yunnanensis (assembly GCA_039654915.1). NCBI lineage: Eukaryota > Viridiplantae > Streptophyta > Magnoliopsida > Malvales > Thymelaeaceae > Aquilaria > Aquilaria yunnanensis. Next base: position 69,912,287 of record CM077594.1, read on the forward strand.
CCCAACCTTTTTACTTTTCCTGCCATAGGCTAGCGGACCGTCATGTCTTGAAACTAGGCGTGTCAGTTTGGAGCGGTGCACCCAGGTTTTCAAGATGTCAGAAAATGCGTCCTAGTTTCTCGTGACGGTCGACACGTGGCAGGTGCTGGTTGGGATGGGTACGTCTTTTCGGGCACGAGGGGCAATTATGGCGACGTTTCGCCTTCGTGCAGCAATTATGACACCTTTCTGGCTACCTTTCCTCGATCTATATAAGCCTCCTCCTGTCATACCTTTTAGTTGTTTTTCTTTGCTCTCACTTTGCTCTCATTTCCTCTTGTGCCTTCTCTCCTTTTTTGCGGCGGTTTTAATGGCAGTGCTTCTTCCGGCCACCTTTTGATGACGGCGTCCACAAACCCTGACTTTGGCAAGACTTTTGGTGGGTTCTGACCCTAGAGATGCTTCGGTTTCTGCTTCTCTTTTTGCTTCCCGAAGTCATTTTTCTTCTTTTTGAAGTCTCTTTTTTGGCCAACCATGTCTTCGCCTATTCCTGAGAGCTGGCAACCTCTTATGTCTCACCCTTGTTGCTCCACTTCTGAGAAATTAGAGAAGTGGACAGCCAAATTTTTCCTTCCCTCCTACGCCACCACAAGGTTACCCCACCTCGGCCATTTTAGCTTTATGAACCGGGACAACGAGGTTACCATTTTTTGAGCCCAACTGAAGGTCGGACTTCGGTATCCTCCCACGAAGATGATTTGCAACTTTTTCCAATTTTAAGGCATAGCCGTAAATCAGCTTCCTCCCAACTCTTACTGCTATTTCAACGCCTTTCTCTACATGTGCGGGGTCCTCGGGGTACAAACCCCATTTTTTCTTGTTCATGCAGTATTACAAGCTCTATCCGGTTCCGAAGGGTGGCTTTTATTTCATGCTACCTCAGGGATCTGGGAGCAAAAAATTCATGTTCACCTTCGCTACCAAGGATAGCTGGTGAGGGTGTCAAAGGAAGTTCTTCTTCCTAAAGGTGGCGGAGGCTTGGTCGCATGTTCCGACTAAGTGGGCTCGAGGAAAGCTGGAGACGGATGTTGTGGATCCCAAGAAGTTGCTAACTCCCGAGTTGGCGATGAGGTTTGAGGACTTCGACAGACGTATCCGGGCTGTCGCTGACTGGGATGCCGAGGTCCCTCCATGCTCTCTCTACCCCTTCCCAATCATGTGGAAGCTCATGACCGAAAGGTCCTTCGGGAGTTGGGGATAGTTACGGAGCATAAGACGGATCTCGGCATGCCAGCTCCTGCTACCGAGGGGAAAGACTCTTGGCTAGTGAAGCTCCTTCGGAGCGAGCTCACTTATGAAGCCTTTTTCAAAAGTAAGTTTCCTTTCAAAGTTCTCAGCATAAGTGCCTGTCTAGACTCACACTGATGTTTTGCCTTTTTTCTAAGATGGGCGATGAGTTTGCTGCCTACAATAAGTCTATCTTCCTTGGTCAGGCCGAGAAGGGAGAACAAACGAAGAAAGGCATCTCCAAGAGGCGCAAGACTACTGGGACTGGACTGTCTTTGGCCAAGAAGGTGAAGAAGGACACCCTTCTTCCACCCCCGGAGGATGCAACAGAGGTCGGCGGTGACATTGCAACTTCCACCAAGCCTGAAACTCCCGCCGAACCTGAAACTACGGCCGAGGTTCCTGCCAGGGTGGTAGCTGTTCCTGCTTCGTTGAGTCCCGCCACGTCGGTGGATCTTTCGGGCTCTTTGGCAGGGGGTCCCTCTGCCGAGGAGTTGGAAAGATGCCGAAGGGATAAAGGCAAAGATATTCCTGCCGACGTGGAGGAGGTCCGAGACTCTGATGACGATGTTGCTGAGGTTGCGCCAGGTTTGTCTCTTACCCCTTTTTAATACTCGTATCCTCATAACTTGTATAGTTAAGGAGCTTTGTCTGACTTACGCTTTCAACTTTTCAGAGGATCTGGCACCTCAGCTTGGATGGTTGAGCATGCCCGAAGGCGGGCTCTTCAGGATTCCCATATCCCGAAGGACAAAGTCCCAAGGGAGCCGTTCTGGTCTTTCAGGGAGGACATGAACCTGTTCTCTGAGGATTGCCGGGAAATGGCTCCCCAGATGGCGAGGGGCGTTCTCACTCAGGCTTCCTTCAAGGCAGTTGCCGAGGAGAATGCCTCCGAGGATACCCTTGCCGCTAAGGTTTCCGAGCATGATGCCCAGGTAGTTCTTCAGGCCTCTTCATTTTTCCTCCCACTTTTTTTTCTGACTGTTTTGGCTTTCCTTGTGTAAATTTCACTAACTACCTTCTTTTTTGTAGCTCCTGTGGTATAGTGGATACCTTCGAGCTTGGGCAGCAAAGCAGTCTTCGGTCCGAGCTTGGGCCGAAGATAAATTAGCAAAGGCCAAGGTCTTCTATGCTAACTCGGTGGTGATGAACGCCGAGTTGAGCCGAATAGCCAAGGAGAAGGTTGCCAAGCTTTGGGAGGAATTCTTGAAGGGCCAAGAGGAGCTCTTGAAGGATTTCTCCAAGAAGATGTCCGACCTTGGTGAGAAGGTTGTGAGCTTAACCTCGGCCAATGAGGCCATTTAGAAGGAGGAAGAAGGAGAAGCTGCTCTTCTGACGAAGGCTCTTGCTGACAACGCCGAACTTCAAGCCAAGGTCGACTCGCTGAAGAAGGGTTCAAAGAAGAAGAAGAAGATAAAGGAGCTGGAGAAGGAGGTTGCAGATCTTCGGAATGAGGTTCCAGATCTTCAGAATGAGGCAGATGACTTGGACATAGAAAAAGACAAAGTCGTTCAGGCGACCAAGGTTGCCTTTCAGGACGGCTTCTGCCTAGCTCGTCACCAATTTCTGAAGAAATATCCAGACCTTGACCTTTCCTTCTTAGCTGCCCTGGATATTCCCAAGGGTCCTTGGTGGACTTGGTCGAAAGTCGAGCTCCTCAACCTGCCATTTGCCCCTCCTCCTGCACCGAAGGCGGCAGCCAAAGATACAGGAGCCAGAGCTTCCCATGACGCCGGGGTCCCTTAGATATTCTAGGGCCTTTGCCTTCTTCTTTTTTCTTTGTGTTTTTCTTCTTGTAACCTTCTCCTTGTACCAAGACCTTCTTCAATGAATTTTCCTTCATAATTTGGTTAAGTCTTTTGAGCAATTTTTTGTTTCCTAGTTGCCCTAACCACTTTCGGTTAGGGGACTTCGGAGAGGTACACTTTGCTCGTTTCATTGGCCAAGCTTCGGGTAAATGTTCGTTGTTGGTGAAGTTCCCTTAGGCAAATTTTAGCCTACCCTCGTCAGCCGTATTCAATAGACTTCACCTTTTTTGGGCGTATAACCCAATCATCTTCAAAAGGAAAACGTGACTTTCAGGAGTGCGCGCTTCAGCTTTGTTCGGCGAGTACTCTTCAGATAGGTGAAAACTTTTGTACTTAGAGAAATTTCTCACTTGTACAATTTCTCATCTAAAATTCTAAGTATAGAATTTCTTTACGGCATCCGAGTGCCATGCATTTTTCAATTTTCCTCCTTCGGTGTCGCCAAGCTTGTAAACTCCCTTTCGGACCTCGTCTAGGACCAATAAGGCCCCTTTTTCGTTTGGCCGAAGTACCCCATGGAACGGTTTTTGAGGTTCAAACTCGGCCTTTCGGAAGACGAGGTCTCCTTTTTGCCTAACACGCAGGTTTGCTCTCATGGCCACCTTTTGGCCGAAAGGCCCTTCTTCTGAGCTCGGCCATTCTTCTGTGTTCACCGACTATGTCAAGCTTAGTGATAGCCAAAGGCTATCGCCTCAATCTGGCCGAACACCCTGCCACAACAATGGCCAGAAGAATTGGCGCTTCCCGGGAACAGGTGGAATCATGCACCTCGGGAGATAGCCGGAGAGCTCCGAGCCTCGGCACGCCAGTAAAACTTGAGGACTCCATTCGCCCCCCAAGGTTGTGAACAGCGCGCCTTCGGAAAAGTGGCACCAGACATTGCTGCCCGAACATGATATCGTCGAAGGCGGAACCCCCTGGAACTGGGAACCCCCGAACTGAGGGTATGCTTCCCGAAGAGGCTCTGTCCGAACTAGAGGACGACCTCGCCCAGGGACCTCGGGAGTACAGCAGGCGCATTTAAGGAAGCATTTAAGGAAGCCTCTGACACGTCCCACCACAGATGTAAAAAGTCGCCCTGACGCGCAGACGCCATCAGAATCATATCATGGCCCGTCTCAGCACAAGGCTCGAGGCCATCTAGTTACCAACTATCTGTCCCCTACGCCCAGACGTTCAGGAGCATCCGACCGCACACGTGTCATGATCTGAACGGGCTAGGTATTCCTATATATACAGGAAATAAATACTTGACAGGAGGTTGGTAGGCCGGAGATACAGCTCCCACACTCTGCGAAAATACCAGGCGAGACTTTTCTGCCTTTCTCTTTGAGCTAGTGACTTTCTCCTTTTTCCGGCCACCACTGACTTGGGCGTAGGAGGCTCCCCCCCCGGAAAAACACTCCGGGGGCCTCCTAACCCTGTTTAACAGCTTTTCAGGTACTCTCCTTGGGGCGATCCACCTTCCAGGCGTTCTTCCTCGTAGAAGTCTCCCCAACAGTCATCATGACTCACAACGATGAGGCCCAAGGCCATCATTTGGCGCCGTCTGTGGGAAACCGCTCACAAATTGCCGTCGTTGAGACTCGGCGTTCTAAGGACAAGGGACTCCCAAGGTCCTCGTCCGCGCCTGAGATACAACCGGCTGCTGAGCAGACACTCCCAGAGACTTCTACGCCCGAGGAGGACCGCCCTCTGGTAATCACCATGAGCTTCTTGAGGGACTTTCAGCGCTCGGTCGTTGCTGAAATGACTCAGCAGATCGACCGAAGATGGCCACAGCAGTCACAGGCCCAGAAACCCTCCTCATCAGCACGCCCTCGGGAGAGAAGCCCCAAGTCTACACACCGCAGTTCAGGAAGTGGAGAGCCTCGCAGAGAATCATCCACAGAAGATATAGCCCTCGGGAAACGGCCTGTGGGACAAACCGGGTCCAAGCGACCGAGAGTCTCATAGCGAAGCAGTTCGTCGCCCGAGGCGAGGTCCCTAACCCCTCCGCGCCGAACTCGCTCCCCGAAAAGGCGCCGTCGATCTCCCCCCCGGGAAAATGGTCCTAGCGCCACTGCGCTTATGGAAAGGATATTGGCACGGCTGGACAGAGTGGAGAAGCAAGTGACTAGAAAACCCGTTTGGGACAGGCTGTCGGGGGCATTATGCGAAGATGGCTCCCCGTTTATTCGCGCCGTCGTTGAGGCAGCTATGCCAGGCGACTTCAGAGTGCCTAGGCTGGAGATCTATGATGGCCGGACTGATCCACAGGCCCATCTGACGAAGTATAGGCGGAGCATGATAATGCACGGAGCTGATGATGCTACCATGTGCAAATGCTTCGAAGTCACCCTCACGGGCCCAGCAACAGCCTGGTACAATTCCTTGCCCCCAGGGACTATCACTGAGTTTCAGGAGTTGTCCACAGCCTTCACCCAGCAGTTCATTGGGAGTAGGCCGACGGCCAAAATGCCTGTGCAGATGTTCGACATAGAGCAGAGAAACGGAGAGACGATCCGAGACTATGTCGAACGGTTCAACAGGGAAGCACTCAGCGTCCCGGACTTCAGGCCCGAAATCCGCATCCTCGCTATGACACGGGGCCTTCGGTGTGACTCACAGCTGTTCTACGAGTTCTCAAAAGACCCCCCGGAGACCCTCGGAGAATTTTACCGAAGGGCAGAGCAGCACATGACAGCCGAGGAATTGAGGATGGCGGGGCCGAAGTCTGATCATCACCGCGCTGAAGGGTCCAGTCAGCAAGCTCGGCATCTTTCTAAACACACAGGTCGGCCACGACGAATGCGAGGAAGGAAACCTCAAAGTTTCACGCCCTTGAGCACGACACGGACCAACATTCTCATGGCGCTGGAAAGGCAAGGGACGCAGATTCGGCGGCCAAAGGCCATGGCCGCCGATAATAAGAAGAATGCCAAGAAGTTCTGCCAGTTTCATCGCGACCACGGTCATGACACCGAAGACTGCTTCCAGCTGAAGAAGTACATAGAGTCGCTGATCAAACAGGGCCAGCTTCGCAAATACCTGCGGATGCCCTCCCCAAAAGGCAGAAAAGAAGAGGAAGAGAGGGCCGAAAACGAGGGCTATGACTCAGACAGGCGGAGAAACAGAAGTCCAAAAAGGCGCCTTCCACCTCCAGTAGGGGTCATCCAAACCATCACCACGGGGCTCCCATCCTCGGAAAGAAAGCGGAAGGCCAGAGAAATTGCGGTTATGGAGTATCAAAGTCCATCAAAGAAACTGGCTCGCAAAGATGGCTCCACCGTCGTCTTCCCCCACGATGACCCGCTGCTGATAATGGTGAGAATAGGGAACTGGGACGTCAAGAGAGTGTTGCTTGATGATGGCTCAAATGCTGACGTCCTATTCTCGCACTTACTGCTGAGCTTGGGCATCTCCAGCAGCGAGCTTAAACCTGTCACCACGCCCACCTTCGGCGTTGGGCCATCCGAACTACCCGTCCTCGGATGGATCGACCTCCCCTTGATGATGAAAGGCACTTCGGTAGACGGAGCAGCTGAGTTGTACGCGTCCACAATGGCAAGATTCATCGTCATGGACGTCCCGTCTTCGTACAACGCCATCCTTGGAAGGCAGACTCAGGGGAACCTGCACATTCGCCCCGATGTGAAGTACTTGACTGTCACATTCGCCACCAAGGATGGAGATGCAGAGGTCTTCATCGACCAAGCTGAGGTAAGAAAGGTGTTTGTAAAAGCACGAAAGGCTCCGGCAAACAACTCTACACAAACAGTGGAGGCAAAGGCGCAGGAGAAAGGCAAAGAAGGAGATCCCGCAGAAGCAGAAATGGAAGCAGTAGATCTTGTCCCAGGACAATCTACCCGAATAGGGAAGAGCTTGGCCAAAGGTGATAAGGAAATTCTTGTATCCTTTCTGCTGAAAAATAAAGATCTGTTTGCCTACTCGCCGAAAGACATGCCAGGAGTGAACCCTGGCATATTACAGCACAGCCTCAAAGTAAGCCCGGAAGCAAAACCTATCAGGCAAAAGAAACGAAGCATCTCATCCCACAAAAGCAACTTCGTGAGAACCGAAGTCCAGCGCTGATGGCCTAGGGCCTCATCGTTTTGAGTCATGATGACTGTTGAGGAGACTTCTAGGAGGAAGAACGCCTGGAAGGTGGATCGCCCCAAGGAGAGTACCTGAAAAGCTGGTAAACAGGGTTAGGAGGCCCCCGGAGTGTTTTTCCGGGGGGGGAGCCTCCGACGCCCAAGTCAGTGGTGGCCGGAAGAAGGAGAGAGTCACTAGCTCAAAGAGAAAGGCAGAAAAGTCTCGCCTGGTATTTTCTCAGAGTGTGGGAGCTGTATATCCGGCCTGCCAACCTCCTGTCAAGTATTTATTTCCTGTATATATAGGAATACCTAGCCCGTTCAGATCATGACACGTGTGCGGTCGGATGCTCCTGAACGTCTGGGCGTAGGGGACAGATAGTTGGTAACTAGATGGCCTCGAGCCTTGTGCTGAGACGGGCCATGATATGATTCTGATGGCGTTTGCGCGTCAGGGTGACTTTTTACGTCTGTGGTGGGACGTGTCAGAGGCTTCCTTAAATGCTTCCTTAAATGCGCCTGCCGTACTCCCGAGGTCCCTGGGCGAGGTCGTCCTCTAGTTCGGACAGAGCCTCTTCGGGAAGCCTACCCTCAGTTCGGGGGTTCCCAGTTCCAGGGGGTTCCGCCTTCGGGGATATCATATTCGGGCAGCAATGTCTGGTGCCACTTTTCCGAAGGCGCGTTGTTCACAACCTTGGGGGGCGAATGGAGTCCTCAAGTTTTACTGGCGTGCCGAGGCTCGGAGCTCTCAGGCTATCTCCCGAGCTGCATGATTCCACCTATTCCCGGGAAGTACCAGTTCTTCTGGCCGTTGCTGTGGCAGGGTATTCGGCCAGATTGAGGCGATAGCCTTTGGCTATCAAGCGCCTATTGGATGCTGAAGTTATCAGGGAGGTAAAATACCCCGGATGGTTAAGCAACGTGGTCATCGCCACAAAAGAAGGTAGCAGCAAACTCCGGATGTGCATCGATTTCAGAAACTTGAACGATGCTTGCCCGAAAGACTCATTTCCCCTCCCGCCAATAGATCAAATGGTAGATTCAACGGCCGAATACGGGCTCCTGAGCTTCCTAGATGCCTTCAGCGGCTACCATCAGATAAGGATGGATCCCGAAGATGAAGAGAAAACTGCCTTCATCACCGAGGGAGGAACGTACTGCTATGTTAGAATGCCCTTCGGGCTGAAAAATGCAGGGGCCACCTACCAGAGACTGATGAACAAGGTCTTCAAGGACCAAATGGGGAGAAACATGGAAGTATATGTTGATGATATGATAGTCAAAAGCAAGCTGCCCGGCTACCACGTTGCAGATTTGGAGGAAACCTTCCAAAAGCTCAGAGCCTTCGGGATTCACCTTAACCCCGAGAAGTGTATCTTCGGCGTGACCTCGGGAAAATTCCTTGGGTACATGGTATCCGAAAGAGGCATTGACACCAATCCTGAGAAGATTAAGGCTCTGCTCGAGTTCCGAACTCCTGCCACAGTCAAAGACGTGCAGAGACTAACCGGAAGAATAACCTCTCTGAGCAGGTTTATTTCCAGGTACGGAGATAGGTGTAGACCTTTCTTCAAAGTCCTCACAAAGGCAGCAAAGATGGAAGGCGACCTCGGAAGAAACAGTCATCCTTGGGATGAAGATTGCCAAAAGGCCTGGGAAGAACTCAAAGTCTACCTGGCCAGCCTGCCGACTCTGCGACAACCTCGGGAGGGAGAACCCCTCGTACTGTACCTCGCCGTCACAGAAAAGGCCGTGAGCTCGGTCCTGGTAAAAGAAGAAGGGCCGAAACAATGGCCGGTCTACTACGTCAGCAAGTCCCTGCATGGCGCCGAAGTCAGGTACCCTTTGCTTCAAAAAGCTATATACGCCTTGGTGCTTGCAGGAAGAAGACTGCGACCATATTTCCAGGCTCACCCCATCATCGTCCGAAGTAGTCTACCACTACGGGATGTTATGAAGAGAGTTGATCATTCGGGAAGGCTCTCCAAGTGGTGCATAGAGCTTGGCGAGCACGAAATCACGTATGAGCCTCGGAAGGCCATAAAAGCCCAAGCATTGGCAGATTTTATCGCCGAAATACCCACCACTGAGGAGAACCACTCAGATCCGAAAGAAGGTGAGCCAGAATGGACCTTGCATGTTGACGGAGCCTCGGGGTCCGAACACCAGGGAGCTGGAATAGTTATCAGAGGACCCGAAGGCCTAGAGGTGATGAAGGCTATCAAGTTCAGCTTCAACGTCACCAATAATGTGGCTGAGTATGAAGCCCTCATAGCGGGATTACGCTTGGCCAGAAAGATTGGCGTGAGAAACTTAAGGGCTCACAGTGATTCCCAGCTGGTAGTTCGGCAGACGGCAGGAGATTATGGGGCGAAGGACCCAATCTTGGCAAAATACCACGAGCTGGTAACAAAACTCGTCCAAGAGTTTGACGCCGTGCGGATTGAAAATGTACCCCGGCGGAATAACACTGAGGCAGATTGCTTAGCGAAGTCCAAAGCATACACCGAGGTGCTAGACCATCCAAGCATCTCCGTGCTAAGCGTAACGACCTCGGGAACAGGGTGGAAGGACCCCATAAAGAGATACCTCGCAGAGAATGAGCTTCCCGATGACGCGGCAGTGCTGCAAGACTACGAAGACGCGCCGGAAGATTCTTCCTGATTGGTGAAGAGTTATATCGGCAAGGATATGCAAATCCGCTGCAGAGATGTGTGGGCGAAGAGGATACTGAGATGGTCCTCAAAGAAGTTCACGAAGGCATGTGCGGCTCGCACATTGGAACTGATGCCTTTGCAGCAGTGATACTCCGCCAAGGATACTTCTGGCCTACCCTGAGAAAGGACGCAAGGCAGTTCGTCCAGAAGTGTGGTAGTTGCCAGAGACATGCAAAAATCCAGAGGATACCCTCGGAAATGGTAACGTCGGCAGACTATCCTTGGCCCTTCGCAGTCTGGGGTATAGACCTCATTGGGCCACTCCCCACAGCGCCCGGAGGCGTGAAATTCTGCGTGGTAGCAGTGGACTATTTCTCAAAGTGGGTAGAGGCAGAACCGCTAGCAACTATCTCGACAAAAGAAGTGCAGAAGTTCATATGGAAGAACATCGTATGCAGATTTGGCATACCGAGGGTACTAGTAGCTGATAATGGATCCCAGTTCATAGACAAAGGATTCCAGGAATTCATCAGCGACCTCGGAATAAAGATGCACTTCGCCCCAGTAGCTCACCCCCAAAGCAATGGGCAGGTGGAAGTATCAAACAGGACCATAAAAGATGGCCTGAAAAAGAGACTTGGGGAAGCCAAGGGGAAATGGCCAGGAGAACTCCAAAGTGTATTATGGAGCTACCGAACGACGCCACGAAGAGCCACAGGGGAAACTCCCTTCTCACTCGTCTTCGGAACAGAGGCCATTATCCCAATAGAGATAGTTCAGCCTTCAATACGAGTACAAGTATTTGATAAAGGCGGAAACGACCTCGGTCTGAGAACTAAGCTCGACCTTGTGACCGAACACAGAGAAATAGCCGAGCTGAGAAGAAAAGCTTTCCAGCAAAGAGTGGCCGCGGCTATCAACTTAAAAGCCAGGCCGAAAGAAATCAAAAAAGGAGACCTCGTTCTCCGAAAGGCCGACTTTGCACCCCGAAGGCCATCTCACGGAGTACTTCGCGCAAATTGGGAAGGACCTTATCTGGTTCTCGCCGAAGTACGAAAAGGCGTGTACAAGCTTGGCGACGCCGAAGGCGTAGAATTGAAAAACTCTTGGCATTCAGACGCCTTGAAAAAATTCTACGCCTAAGGTTGAGCGAAAGAGATATATTGTACAAGAAATATTCTAAGTACAGAATGGTCTGGAGAAGAATGGTCTTGAGAAAAATTCTTAAGTATACCAAATTGTCCAAGACAGAATTCCGCGAAGGTGCTCGCCACGAAAAAAGCAGATGTGACTTCCCGAAGTCCCTTGAGCCACCATGCTCGGGAAAAATGGGAAACAAGAATCTTGCAAAGGTACTCGGCATAATCAGTGCAGAGAAAATTTCCCGAACACCCTTGAGCGAACATGCTTGGGAAAAAGGGAAAGCAAGAATCTCGCAAAAGTACACGCCAAAACAAAAGCAGAGGTAATTTCCGAACACCCTTGAGCGAACGTGCTCGGGAAAAAGGGAAATGAGCAATCTCGTGAAAATTTTCCTAAGTCCCTTGAGCAAATATGCTCGGGACAATAGGAAGACAGAAAAATTTGGCTGAAGGTTTTCCGAAGTCCCTTGAGCGAACATGTTCGGGATAAAAGGGAACAAAAAGCCTGCAAAAGACTTAGCCAAATTTTTGCAAACTTTCCAGAAAGTCTCTTGAGCGAGCACACTCGGGACAAAGGAAGGTAAAAAGTTTCTTTGGTTGCAGGTTTTTCGAAAGTCTCTTAAGCAAACGTGTTCGGGACAGTGGAAATGAAGAAACTTGCAAGAAAGGACTTAGCCAAAAAGATTGTTCATTTAGAGCAAATGCTGCCTTACAAAAGAAGTGTCCAAAGAAGGAGCACAAAGGAGAAAAATAAGAGGAGCCCTAAAGCAAACTAGGGAGAGCCGGGCGGACGAAGACCAGGAAGCTTCAGATGCTCGACCTTGGACCACTGCCACCAAGGTCCCTCAGGAATATTTAGGCCCTCCAGAAAAGAGAGGTCCAAATCTGGGAACCTCTGCAGGACCTGGTGCCGAGCAAGGCAGAAGCCGTCCTGAAAGGCGACCTTGGCCATTTGATCAGAAGTACGTTTTTGAACGCCAAGGACGTTGACCTCGTCCCTCAGCTCAGCAACCTCCTCTTCCAGCTCACTTATCCCCAGCGTCTCTCCGGACTCCTTCTTCAGAGCCTCGACCTCGACTCGAAGAGCATTGTTCTCGTCCGTCAACCTCGACGCAAGACTGTCAGAAACAGCCTTGTCCTTGACAAGATCTCCGTTGGCGGCGAGCAGCCCCTTTACTTGGTCGCCGAGGTCGGCAATCTTCTGGGAGGAGTCCTTTTCAAGTTCTTCTCTTTTCTTCGAGAACTCCTCCCGAACGGCGGCGATTTGCTGAGAACAATCCGCTATCAGCTGCTGGTTGCTGGCAATCACCTTCGCAAGCGAAGCCTTCGCTTCACTGAGTTCCCGCGAAGTCGCATCCTTGGAGGCAGCCTGTCTGGCCACCCGAACTCGGAGATAACCAGCGTACTCCAGCAGCTACGGCAAGGCAAAAGTCCAGGTTAGTACAAGTCTAAACACTTAGAAAATTGAGGAAAAAGAGTGTAAAGACTGTACCTGAGCAGCGTGCTCGGTGACTTTTGCGGCGAGGGTATTATCCCCCGGGTGAGCCGCCGCAATGGCCCGGAAGGAGGCGTCAGTGGTGATCCCCTTCCAAATCTCCTTTGTCATTTTTGGACAATCGTCGGAGAGCAAATTCATATCCTCCGTGATTGTCCAAAAGGGCTCCAAGGGGATCTTCCCCTCAGGGATTATGGCATCGCGGAGGGCTCGTTTCCTCTCATGAATGGCCCTCCAGCCAGCAGCAAGGGGCTCCTCTGAAAGTAAGAAGGAAGTTAGGAGCAGAAGAAAAATTCGTGAAAGGTAAAGGAGCTGAACTTCGCCTGAAGGCATACCTGGAGGAACCTCGGAGACAGTGTCCTCGGGATCCTCGGGCCCCTCGGAAGAAAGACCCTTACCCTTCTGCCGGTACCGCTCCTCGGCAGTGGGTACTTCTACCACTACAGTGTTTCTGGGGGCCTCGAGGTTGAGAGGAGGCACCTCGGCAGAAGTAGCGGGGACCTCGGCCGGTGGAATTTCAACAAGACCAGCCTCTTCGCCAGCTTCTTCTTCCAAAAGCTCTGGCTGAGGAGGCTGGAGAGCCTTCCTAGCTCGCTTCGCCGAGGGTCCCGCCCCTGTCGTCTTCCTTCTTCGGGAAGCCGCCTTCTTTGTCTGCTCCCCCTTCTCCACTTGGCCAGAAAAGAGGGCCTTGTAATAGGCGGCAGCCTCATCGCCCATCTCTGAAAAGGAGAAGAAATATCAGCGTAAGTCCGAGGAAAAAGTGTAAAGGGATGGAAGATTACTCACTTTCGGCAAAAGTTTCGAAAGAAGTCTCCCCCTTAAGGAGCTTGACCAGCTAGGAGTCTTTCCCGGCGATGGCGGGAGCGGGCATATTGAGGTCAGTCACGTGCTCCTTAACCACTTTCAGCTCCCGAAGGACTTCTTCGGTCATCAACCTCCAGTTGATAGGAAAGGGGTAAAGAGCACGAGGAGAGACCTCGGGAGCCCAGTCAGCGACTGCACGAATGCGGGCGTCGAAATCCGTGAACACGGAAGCCAACGGTGGGGTCAGCAGCATCCTCGGATCAACGACGTCTGCGTTCAGCACTCCCTGAGCCCATCTGGTCGGGACAGCAGACCAGTTCTTATCCACCTCCAGGAAAAAGAACTTAGGCTGCCACCCCCGCCAGCTATCCTTCGTGTCGAAGGTGAAGGTGAATTTTTTGCTGCCAGATCCCCGAGGCAGCAGGAAATAGAAGCCACCCTTCGGGACCACATAGAGCTTGTAGTACTGCATGAAAATGATGAAGTGGGGCTCTATCCCGAACACGCCACACATGCAGAGGTAGGCATTAAAATAGCAGTACGCGTTCGGGGGAAGCTGGTTCACAGCAATGCCATGGAATTGGCAGAACTCGCAAACCACCTTCGGGGGAGGATATCGAAGTCCGACCTTCAGTTGGGCTCGGAAGATGGTAACCTCGTCGCCACGGTTTGAAAAAGCAAAATGGCTAGAACGAGGCAGCCTGGTCACAGCGTAAGACGGAAGAAAGAATTTTTTCTTCCACCTCTCTAGTTTTTCGGGGGTGGTACAGCAAGGATGGGCCAGAAGAGGTTTCCAGCTCTCGGGAATAGGCATCGTAGACTTGAAAAAGAGTTTGAGATGGAAAAGAAAATAGTTTCCAGAAAAAACTCAGAAGACGAGTGTGGAAAAAACAACAGTTTTCCAGAAAAAACTCAGAAAAACAGAGGAATCAGAGTACTCTGGAAGTCAAAACCCACCAAAAGATTTGCCTGAGGACGCCGTCGTGAAAGTTGGTAGGAAAAGCTCTGATTAAAGAAGCTCCGCCACAGAAAGCAAGATGAAACGCAAGAACAGAGGGCAGAGCAGAGAGAGAGCAGAAAAACAGTAAGTGGGACTTATGATGGAATGGGCTATTTATAGGCCAAAGGTGGGTAACCGAAAAGACATCATAAGTACCCATTGGAGGCGAACCGTCGCCGTAACTGCCCGCTGCACCCGAAAAGGCGCGCCCTCTGTAAATGACGCGCCTCTCCTCCAATGGCAAGAAATCGCGTGTCAACCGCTGCGCAGAAATAGGGGACGTGCCTCCCCAAACGCGCCTGGAAAATCGCGACACACCTCCTGATTGGGACACGTCGTTTGACATCCCTGAGAAATGGAGACGCGCCGCTCAGTCTGACATGCTTGGCCATCAGACCTGCAGAAATAAAAAGCAGGCCACCTCAAGGACACCAAGAGACAGGCTATGGCTGAACAGCCCATGACTTTTGGGCAAGAGGTGTATCTTCGGTACAGGCTTTGCCTCGGAGACACCAAAGAATAGGCCAAGGCCGAACAGCCCAGACCCTCGGGCAAAAGGTGCGACCTCGAAACAGGTTATGCTTCCCAACAAGACTCCCAACAACAACCTCGAAAAGAGATGCAAACCGAAGTCTTCACTTCGGCTTTCCAGAGGGGGGCATGTGATAGCCAAAGGCTATCGCCTCAATCTGGCCGAACACCCTGCCACAACAATGGCCAGAAGAACTGGTGCTTCCCGGGAACAGGTGGAATCATGCACCTCGGGAGATAGCCAGAGAGCTCCGAGCCTCGGCACGCCAGTAAAACTTGAGGACTCCATTCGCCCCCCAAGGTTGTGAACAGCGCGCCTTCGGAAAAGTGGCACCAGACATTGCTGCCCGAACATGATATCGCCGAAGGCGGAACCCCCTGGAACTGGGAACCCCCGAACTGAGGGTATGCTTCCCGAAGAGGCTCTGTCCGAACTAGAGGACGACTTCACCCAGGGACTTCGGGAGTACGGCAGGCGCATTTAAGGAAGCATTTAAGGAAGCCTCTGACACGTCCCACCACAGACGTAAAAAGTCGCCCTGACGCGCAGACGCCATCCGAATCATATCATGGCCCGTCTCAGCACAAGGCTCGAGGCCATCTAGTTACCAACTATCTGTCCCCTACGCCCAGACGTTCAGGAGCATCCGACCGCACACGTGTCATGATCTGAATGGGCTAGGTATTCCTATATATACAGGAAATAAATACTTGACAGGAGGTTGGTAGGCCGGAGATACAGCTCCCACACTCTGATAAAATACCAGGCGAGACTTTTCTGCCTTTCTCTTTGAGCTAGTGACTTTCTCCTTTTTCCGGCCACCACTGACTTGGGCGTCGGAGGCTCCCCCCCCCGGAAAAACACTCCGGGGGCCTCCTAACCCTGTTTACCAGCTTTTCAGGTACTCTCTTTGGGGCGATCCACCTTCCAGGTGTTCTTCCTCCTAGAAGTCTCCCCAACAGTCATCATGACTCACAACGATGAGGCCCAAGGCCATCACTTAGTTCTTAAGCTGAGGTCATTTCATCTCTCGTCAAACACTCATATTCTAACTGGTGGCCGTACAACTTCAAATGGATAATGGCCTCTATACTGGAGATAAGTGAGAAAGGTGTTTCCCCCGTGGCCCCTCAGGGACTTGTCTGATAACTCCTAGCTACAATAGGAAGTTTTCCTGCCCATTTTCCCTTTGCTTCCCCCAACCTCTTTTATAGTCCCTTGTTTATAGTTCTGTTGGCTACCTCCACTTGTTTGTTGCTCCGGGGCTGAGCTAGTGGGCCGAAGTGCAATTTTATTCTGAAGTTGGTGGCGAATTCTTAGAATCCCTTGTCCATAGACTGGGAACCATTATCAGCCATTACCATCATCGATATGCCAAATCTGCATATCATGTTCCTCCAGATGAACTTTTGTATATTTTTTGCAGGAATGGTCGCTAGGGGGCTTGCCTCGCCTCGCTTAGTGAAGTAGTCCACTGCTACTGCGCAGAACTTCACTACTTCGGGTGCTGTCAAGAGTGGCCCGGTGTGGTCTATGCGCCATACTGCAAAGGGGCAAAGGTAATCTTTCGGGGTTACCCACTCCGATGGCAATCTTTTGGGTGCTGGCGTGTCTTCGGCCCTTTTCACACTTCCTAGATGAATTGTCTTGCACCCTTTTTGCCGATACATCTCTATAATGGACTTGCGTACCATTGCCGGTATAATTCCTCTTTAATTAAGGAATATCATCCGGAACATCTTCGCACTTTTCATCGCTTCATGAGGATTTTTGGGACTCTTTGGTTGCAAGATACCTCTTTGTAGGATCTTTCCTCCCTTTGTCCGAGGTTGTTGTACCTAGCGTTGCCATGCTCGGATGGTCCAGCACTTCGGTAACCAAATTTGATTGCTCTAGTGGCCTCCTTGTCCTTGGGCCCCCGAGGGGCTACTCCAGCGCCCTGCTATTCTGCGCTTAGGATTTCTTCGACAAGGAGTTTCCGCTCTAGATCTACCTTCGCTCGGTCTCCCTTATTGGTTTCAGTATTTTCCATTTCTGGGGTTTCGGCAATGAAGTCTGCCAGTGCCTGGGCTTTTATTGCCCTTCTAGGCTCGTATGTGATGTAGTACTCTCCGAGTTCAATGCACCATTTTGATAGTCTTCCCGAATGCTCTACTCTTTTTCATGATGTCGCATAGAGGTGGGTCACTCTGGACAGTGATAGCGTGTCCTTGGAAGTAGAGTCGCAGCCTTCTGCCTACAAGTACCAAGGTGTAGACGGCCTTTTGGGGCAATGGGTATCTGACTTTGTTGCCAAGGAGACGATGACTTTTCTTCGGGTGCAGAACTCCTTCGACGAGGAGGTCTGGGTCATCTTGACCCTGTTTTTCCCATAGGTCGCATTCCGAGGTGTATGCTTCCCATCGAGGACTCATCTCGTTAATCTCTGCTTCCCCAAACTCCTGGGAGTTGACATGGGACTCTTCTCCTGAAGGGGTTCTAGTGAGGAGGGCCTTCGGCCCGAATTTGGCTGTGGCCATCTTCGGTCTAACTGCTACGTCATTTCGGCCACGACAAAGCATGGGAACTCGCACAGGAAGGCCATGGTAATAGTTAGAGGACGTTCGTCCTCGGGCAGGGAAGTCCCTGCTGTAATTGTTCGGTTGCCAGTTGAACCTCTAGCGCGGACGGGGACCTCAGAAGTCCCTTTTCCTTATAACACCCAGTTTCAACAACAACGGCCTGGGAGTGATTCCCACAGACGGCGCCAAATGATGCCCATCAGCAACATCTCCACTGTGTGTCGTGGTGAATGCGGCAGGGACTTCAGAAGGCGCAGGGGAGTCCCGACAGAAGGTGCTCTGTGCGGATCACCTGTGCTGGCCGGGAGCATCTTCGTGTCGCAGGCACAGTGAGGCCGAGAAGGACTTTCGGTATGGGAGAGAGCCCGAAACGGGGATTCCTCATGAGGGCCTTCCTGAAACACTCAGAAAACAGGGGTTAGGAGGTCCCCGGAGTCTTTTTCTGGGGAGGAGCCTCCGACGCCCAACTCAGTGCTTTGAGAGGTGGAGAGGGAGTAGTAAGCACAAGAGACTCTTGCCTGCCGTGTTTTCCTAGGGGCCGAAAGGAAAGGATTCAGGGCGGAGAGAGGAGAGAGATCCCCTCCTGCCTGTGACCATTCCCCTGATATATAAGAGGGGGTGAGCTCTTCGGATTGTGACACGTGTATGGACGGATGTCATCCACACTTCTGGGTGTGGGGGCCCCTAGCCCACTGCAAGCTCCTCGGGCCGCGAGCTATGGTAAGCATAGCCCTACATGACAGGACGTAGGCTGTGGCGGCATGTCAGAGTGCAGGCGGAATGTCAGAGACTCCTTGATGGCTCCTGCCGTACCTCTAAGGTCCCCTTGGTTGATGTCTCCCTTAAGAGTGAGGGGCCTTTTCCCGGAGTTAGACTGGTACTTCGGGGTATTAACTAGCTCCAAAGTTAGTCCTTCGGGGGACTTTCTCCTGCAGAAGGTGGCCGGTTCTTATCCCCCGAAGCTGGCTCAGTCGCCTTCCCGAGGGAGGCAATACGCTAGTTTCCCGAGGTTGGTATTGGCGGGCTACCGAGGTCATGAACCTCAAGTGTCTGGCTCCCTCATTCCCGGGGTCCTTAGGTTGTCGGGGTGATAGCACTTTGGATATCACTAACTAAGACCAATTAACCTCCTAAGACCAAGAATTAGCATGAAGAGGGCTGCCATACTGATTACATATTGTTTATTTGATTGTTTATGGACTAACCGTAATGATGTATTGCTGCCAGCATTGCATTTGATTGTGTTCTGTTTGTCTATGCATTTGGATGGCTGTATTTTTGTATATGTGCTTCTTCTTTTTTCACATTTTTATGTGTTTGGATTTCAGTTATGTTGCTAGGAATTCAAGTTTCTAATGATAAGCCCTTACTGAGTTTCTTCAAAGACACTTACCCCCTTTCTGTCCGTTTCAGGAGCACCTGAAAAAGAGCATTCAAAATAATAGCTGTCGTTTGAATTTCTCTGTGAAATTTCAGGTATATTAACTTCCATATGTTTATTTATACACTGGAAACTTTCATGATTTTTGGAACAAATTAGCTATTTTTAGCAATAGTATTTTTTGCCTTATGCAGCAGCTAGTCCCTTCAAGTTTCTGGAGTGCTTAGTGCTTTTGAAGTTCTCCAAGAAGCTTAGTGCACGTATTAACTAAGTTATTTTCATGTATGTGGTGAATAAATGCGTGTAAATGATCTGGGTATGTTGTATGTGTAGTGTGAGTTACCATCTCACAAAAATGGGAGAATTACAAGTGTGTCATAATGGCTAAAAACCATTATATTTTGTAATTCTCACCATATTGATTGAAGTGTGGGGGGTAAAAGGCATGATCAACATCACCTTAAAAGTGTTCCAAGTTGGTAAATTGGCTGCCAACAAAAGCCTTAAGGATTGCTTGTTTGTCAAGCAACCTATGTACTTTTTTGTAAGGTTTTGGAAATTCGGGTACTCAATTGCAAAACTTTCACAAAATAGATTTGGAGAGTTATGAGAAGGATATGAATGGTATGAAAGTGCTATTGGAGGATGACATTGCTTATGGTAGACAACTAAGGACAAAGAAAACACAAAAAGGCATAAAGGACCTTAGTGTTCTGATGTAGGCCTTAAGATGTGTATGTCTACGACTTAAGTAAAATGGAAGTTTTGTTCGGTTATCCCACATAAGGAGGGTTGCTAAAGGAAGATAAGGATTTTCAAATGTTGGCCAAGAGATTAAGACTAAGAAGCCATAGTCTTGTAGCAAGGAAAATGACATAAGAGAAGGTTAGGACTACTTAAGTGTGTTTAGCGTACTTTTGACTATTTAAGTAGTCAAGACCACCTTTGGTTTTCTAAATTTCGGCCTCCACCAGCAAAAAGAAAGCCAGCCCTGTACTCCACACTTCCTACATAGCCACCATACCTTAAAACTCAAAACTACTTGCAATTGAAGTCAAGGAAGCACAATTGGAAGCTATTTGGTGCTATTGCTTGAGTGCACCTAGGATAAAGCTCCAATTTCAGCATACCCATCAAGGTAAGGGTTCTCTTGCTCTAAAGGACTATTTTCTACAATTTTCAAACATCCATGGAGCTAGGGCTAAGCTTGGAAGAGAGACATGAGCTTGATGAACCAAGCTTGGTGAGGGGAGTGCACTTATTGAGGGTTTTGTGACCTAGTGTGAAGTGCACAATGATGGCAGTAAAATAAGGGTTTCTAGAGCCCAAGGTTAGTACTACCTACTGTTAAAATCCTCCTAAGACCAAGCATTAGCTTGAGGAGGGCTGCCATAGTGATTTATTTAAGTTTATTGCATGTTTTACGGACTAATCTAAGGTTATTGTTGCTGGCGCATTTCATGTGTTTGTTGGTTGTGAATGGCTGTTGCATTTGGTTGCTATATCTTGTATATAAGCACTATGATTCTTGTGTTTTAGTGTCTTTGGATGCAGGTTTTAATGATGGTTACATTGCCTATTGAATCCAAGTGCTACCCTTACTAAGTTTCTGAATGAAACTTACCCCCGTCAATTCTGTCATTTTAGGTCCAGCAGAAAGATCACCTTCAAAATAACCCTTGTGGTTTGAGTTTTGCTCTAAATTTCCAGCTACTTAAACTTCCATATGTCTACTTGTGATCTGGAAATTTTGGTGATTTTAGAAGCACATTTGGTATTTTTGGTGATTTTAGAAGCACATTTGGTATTTTTCGTGATGGTACTTACTGTGTTCTGCAGCAGCTGTCCAGCATCCTGTTTCTGGAGTCCATTGCATTTTAGGCACTTCTGTAACTTACGGTGCGTATTTAGCTGAGTTAAGACCATTTTTTAGTGCATGTATGCATGTACATGTAATGTATGTAAAATGATACAAGTATGTGAACATTTCAGTAATGTTTTGGCTATGTATGTGATGTGGTGCAAAGCTGCCTAAGTGTGAATGATAGGCTGCTTACTTGTAAATTCTGTTTTGGCCACATAAAGTTGTTAAAAAAGTAAGGTAATGTAATTCCTATGTGTAATGGACACATATGGGATAGCTTTAGAGGTTTTTCCCCTTGTGAATGAAGTTTTTGCACACTTATGAAATTTTGTGTGGGCAAAATGGTCATAAAGTGACCAGAATTTTGACTCTCTACTTAAAGTTCTATATCTCCCTGTGTAGAAGGAATCCTAGTATGAAATTTTGACCACACCTAGATAACATCTATAGGTTGAATTGGGTTTTGAATTTCTGGATTTAGAGCACTATAGGTAAAGTTATGATATTGAAAAATTGGATAAGTTACTGTTCATTTGGTCAGAATTTTGTAACCAACTTCAAAAATCCATAACTTAGTCCATAGGTGGGCTATTGATATAAAAAAAATTCCTTCGTTTTGTCTAAGTCTCTACTTGGTAATTGAGCAAATAAAATAGGGGGTATGTGGCTAGAATGATACAGTTTATTAGTGGAAGTTACAGATGCAGTAGCTGGTCACTAGAACTTAACAAGATTGCCTAATGTGTGGAAGCCAAAACTAAGACTTGTGCTTGTGTTTTCCTTCTTAGCTGCCATAGTGTGCATAAATGTAAATCTGTGTGTTATGGTTAGACCAATATGCATGTATTTACATAGTGCTCAAGACGGTCACTTGAGTATGTAGACTAGGGCTGTTGTTCTGATGACCTACAGGACACACCAAACCTAGGAGTTTAAATGCACAGTTTTGACACCATAACTGGACTACCCCGTAGTGGGTAACTGTGTGAGAAAGATATATGGATCAATGGAGTGTGGTTTGAAATGTGTATACAATGTTCTCCATATGGTGTTTATGGGCTGTTTTGATGGCATTTTTATGAATGATGGTTAGAAGGGATCTAAATTCATAGGAATTGTTTTCCCATGTCTGTACGACATATATGGACACTACCAAGTGGGTTTTACACCTAGAAATGAAGTGTATGAATATTATGAAATTTTGTATGGGCGTAATGGTCAATAGTGGCTAAAATTTGGTACCCGATACTCCGGCTGCCATAACTTTCTGTACATAAAGAATTTGGCTATAAAATTTTGGCCATACTTATAAAACTTGAAGAGGAATAACTTGGATTTTGAATCACTGGATTTGGTGCCCTATAGCTAGAGTTATGGGCTATCAAAATTGGCTGATTTTGCTAAGCACTATTTATATGGCCATTTTTACATGGTTAAGTGTGAAATCCATAATTGTAAACTTAGATGGATTTAATGTCTCAAACCTATTTCCCTATGAAGGTTTGAGGGCATTAAATGGTTTAAAACCTTTAGGATATAGTAGAACACGGGTAGAATTTGAGTTGGACACGGTGTGAAAGTTTGGAAAAAAAAATGCGCACCAATGGCATCATGTGTGCATATAATTGTACATGCACTTGGGGATTTTACTCAAATTTCATATTGGCATGGAATAAAGAATTTCATTGGATTCATTACTTCTAGATGAAATTGTATGAGAACATGTGTGTGATGGTTGGACCAACATACACATCTTTGCATAATGACCAAGAGGGCCACTTGGGTAAACATAGTGCACATGTTCTACATGGCCTATAGGACATGGACTACCTGCGGCTTGAGCTCACTAAAATTGATGACTGTATTTAAATACTCAAAGTGGTGACAAAATATGCAGTGTAAGAGTCATGTATTTTAACTCATTTAATAATGACTTTTATTAAATGATACTCCCACTATTTTCCTCAAAATAATAACCCTCGATATTATTTCGGAAGACCTCGGCGCTAAGGTATTCTAGTGGGACAAGATCCGTATTTTACCACAACCTGAGTCAATTTTGGCTTTTCTCTCAAGTTACAATTATTTAGGTAGGCAACTCTTTGCCAATTGCATCTCATGCAACTCTTGGATAGTTGGGTGAACAACACTTGTCCGAGCTAATCTCATGACCTTAAGCCCAACTCTATGCCTCTAAGTCCCCAATCCTATCAGGATGACTTAGTTAAGTCAGACCCAAATTTAGCAATTTGGCTATCACTATTATCCTATTGCACCTTACCAAGTTGAATATAAGTGCTTTGCTTTGGCAAACCCACCCAATGTTGATCAAAGTCTTGATGAGTGCCAACATTTGGAAGGCATCACATTTAATGACTTAATATTTGTTTGAGGGATTTCTCTTTTGATCTCACCAATTTGTTATCTCCGGTTGTCTTATACATGTATCACATACAAATATAAAACATGCATATCATGCTAATAAGAAAGTAAACATGACATGGTTATAGCCCAAACTATGCAATATTCTCAAGCCAATGACAATATCATAAAAGCCTAAGAAAAGAAAAGGGTCATATAGCCCAAACTACGCAATATTCTCAAGCCAATGACAATATCATAAAAGCCTAAGAAAAGAAAAGGGTCTTACAATTGTGTTGCCCGAGATCATCTGTTTCGAGCAAGTAGGCACCCGAGACACCTCCATTTGAGCCACCAAAAGTACTCTACTTTCGGTGCCCGAACTGGCCGAATCTTATCCATGCTAGGGTTTTGCAACTATTGCAAGAGTCCTAATCCATATAGGTATCTCATACTAATCAATTTTGGGTTAATCTCATTAACCAATTTTTTTCATTTCCTCATATATCTCATATGTTCATTATGAGTTCCAGTTTCATGCATCATGAATTAGTCTAATTAATCATGGCCAAAGGTAACCGAACACACAACATCATGCGATTCGACATTCAATCCTAGTTTAGGGTTTCACCAGTAGCTCTGATACCACCGTATGGTTTCAGGAGCCAAACAAGCATAGCAGAATTTAACCTAAACCCTCTAGGATCGAAGTGAAACGGAGTAAATCGGGTGTTTGAAAGTTTTCATATCTAATTCAGTTGAGATATTTCACCCAATTGTAGAGTCGAATTACAAAAACCTGAACAGTTGATGTGTTCAAGCTCTCTATGGTAACTACACGAGCTTCTCAGCATCACCATGCTTCCACTACGTCCTAGCAGATGTGTTTCTCTTGCACTTGCAGTGCTAGCTTGTGTCCTCCAAGGAATTGCAAGAGAAGAGTGCGGCTGTCCTTTTTGGGAGGCTAGGGCAAAAAGCTACAAATTTCTCACTAAAAGTTGTATTTATAGTGAGACTCAACTTCTAGGCCTAATGGGTTTCAAAGCCCTAATCCAATTAGGCTTTAATTTCGGGCTTAATAACGGCTCAACTTTTGGGCTCATTATTAACATGAAATTATTATGAAACCATCATCGAAATATTTAGCCCATGCACTCTAATATTCGAAATAGCTCTATGTGTGTCACCCAATATGCTCTTACCACATCGGCAATGATCATAAATCACATTTATGATCATAAGCAATGAGTGGTGTCTAGCAACACATCATTGCTACCCAACTGACCAGATTGTTGATGATTCGACTAAACCTTTATGATCATTACTCATATATGTCATTGTCCCTTTGTCCAAGATATCAAGACTAGGCATGAGACATGGAATGTGTCAATCTCGTATAGCCCAATCTTTGGTTTCTTGATTACAAAGTAGACTAACTTGAATTGATGACATTGATATCGTATATCAACTCATCCAACCATGGCCATGCATTTTCTAAGTCTCACTCTACCAAGGGGCCCGAAGATATCAGTCCCGTTACATACGAGTGACAAATCCCATCTTGATCTTACAAATCCTTTCGCATGATATGTGACATACACAATGGCCTCCTTCAAGTTCACTCAGTTACGAGCAACAAAGGAAAGTATCAAAGTATGTGACTCACATGTAGGGAACCTTGATGACCTTAGGTTAAAGGACTACATATACCATGCTCACTATGAGAATCACTTATGACACTCATATAACGATCCATGTAGCATTCTCATGGTGGGTCAGTCCAGTAACAAGTCCTCCAACTTGTACCCATATGTAGACTACATAACTTATATTAGTCTCCACACATGCTAGTCATTATGTTTTATTGTAACCCGTTCCACAATAATACTAGACCAGGGACATTTGAGAATATCATTATTCTAGGGTTACAATTATGTTTATTACGTTACGTAGAAACAAAACAACAAACATAATTGCTGGATTAATGCCTTAATAAAATATCATGACTCAATGTGCAAAAATACAATCATCTCATGATTGGCATTTGGGCACACCACTAACACTTGCATCCAAGGTGGGAGTTAGTTCAAGAAGATCCCAGTTGAGGCTTGTATATATAGTACTTGTAATTGCCTCCATTGTCTATGTTTTGAGGTGTCCTAGACTCAAGGGTTGCTCTTGGGTGAGGGCATTAGTCTAATTTATGTATGAATGCTCCAACATAGTTGTTATGTGTAGTAAACTCACATAAATGTTGATTTTGTATGCTTTGGCTATTTGAACTTATTTTCTATGGAAATCTCTTGGCCAACTCAATGTTTTATGGTTTTTGTTAATCCAAGTCAAAGCATGAAGAGCATGCATCTTGCATATTCTAGGTTAATCAACTAGCATCATGGAGTTTTAATTCTCGCAAATATTCAACTAGCCAATTGCAATCCACCATGAGACCAACTCTCACAGGTATACTAGGAAGGGGCCAAGGATGGTTGTGTCAGTGAAGACCTTATAAACTAGGTGCATTAAGGTTTCACCGTGCAATGTCATTGCTAATAACCAAATCACTATGGCATCCCTCCTCAAGCTAATGCTTGGTCTTAGGAGGATTTTAAAAGTAGTTAGTACTAACCTTGGGCTGTAGAAACCCAGAAATTTGCTGCCATCATTGTGCACTTCACACTAGGTCACAAAACCTTCAATAAGTGCACTCCCCTCTCTAAGCTTGGTTCATCAAGCTCATGGCTCTCTTCCAAGCTTAGCCTTAGCTCCATGGTTTCTTGAAAATAAAGAAAACAACTCATAAGAGAAATAGAACCCTTACCTTGATGGGTATGCTGAAATTGGAGCTTGATCCTAGGTGCAGTCAAGCAACAACACCAAATAGCTTCCAATTGTGCTTCCTTGACTTCATTTGCAAGTATTTTTGAGTTTGAAGGTATGGTGGCTATGGGGGAAGTGTGGAGGAGAGGGATGGATTTCATTTTTCTGGTGGAGGCCGAAATTTAAAGAAGGAAAGGTGGTCTTGACTACTTAAATAGTCAAAAGTACACTAAACACACTTAAGTAGTCTTAACCTTGTCTTATGTCATTTTCATTGCTACAAGACTATGGTTTCTTAGTCTTAATCTCTTTGCCCATATTTGACCATCCTTATCTTCCTTTAGCAGCCCTCCTTATGTGGGATAACCCCACAAAACTTCCATTTGACTTAAGTAATAAACATACATATCTTAAGGCCTACATTAGAGCACTTAGGTCCTTTATGCCTTTTTGTGTTTTCTTTGTCCTTAGTTGTCTTCCATAAGCAATTTGGTCCTCCAATAGCACTTTCATACCATTCATATCCTTCCCATAACTCTCCAAATCTCTTTTGTGAAAGTTTTGCAATTGAGTACCTGAATTTCCAAAATCTTACAAAAAAGTTCATAGGTTGCTTGACAAACAAGCAATCCTTAAGGCTTTTCTTGGGGACCAAGTTACCAACTTGGAACACTTTTAAGAAGGTGTTGATCATACCTTTTAACCCCCACACTACAATCACTATGGTGAGAGTTACACAATATAATGGTTTTTAGCCATTATGACACACTTGTAATTCTCCCATTTTTGTGAGGTGGTAACATCTCTCCTAGGTGGTAACCCTGCCAAGTCAGTAGGAAAAACTTCTTGGAACATACTGACAGCTGGTATGTCCTTGACTTCCTCCACCACTTCATCACCATTTAGGCCATAGTACTCTTCCTCATCCGCAACAGGAACTACATTAACCAATCTCAACAAGGTTGACTTGACACTAGTTGCCAACCAACTATCACAAGTCGCCACTTACCCCCTTCAGTCTCGTGGGTGATGGTTTGACTTGTATAGGCAATGTTAGCCTGGTGTTGTCCTAACCAATCCATACCAAGTACCAAATCATGCCCTCCTAGAGACATCACCTAGAAGTCTTAGTAAAAACTCTAGTGACCAATGGGAAAGGGTGACTCAACACTTTTTCTTTGATGAAAGATAGATGAAGGCCTGCCTAACGATCCTAATCTCTGGTACCTCAATCATAACTAACTCTAATCTATCTACCAATCTAGTAGATATAATAGACAAAATGCACTACTATCAAATAACACTCTAACACGAGTATTATTTAACATAAAAGTACCTTGTGCCACTGGACGCCCGTCTTTATGTGCAAGAGCGAACAATCAATGATAGGGTGGTCCAGGTCAGTGTGCTCCTCCTCCAGCTCCATGTTGTGCTCTTCCTACTTTGGGGTGCTCTTGCTCCACTGGTTCTTCCTTGCCCTGGCCTATGCATATGCCTCAAGGCCATTCCCTACCCATGACGACGTGCTCGTGGGCAATCCCGAGTCCAATGGTCTAATGCCCTGCATGTCCAGTAGCCCACCTGCTGATTGTGAGGCTGTTACTGTCCTCCTAGGTGAAGGCACAACCTCTTGCCATGAAACTTGCTGCAAGCCTTGCAAGGGACTTTCCAAAACTTGGCTTTTTTAGCTTTGTTTCCATTGCCTTCCATCTTAGCGGTAGCTGGCCTCTTGCCCTGGGCCTTGGTGCCCGAGGGCTCTCCCCTATCATACCTGCCCTTGACATTGGCAGGGTTCATTAATCTCTCTAACTTTTGTGCCTTTTTCATCACCTAAGAGCAAGTGCTAATGTCATAGCCCTCCTAGTGGAACGCTTTGTTGGTAAGGTAAGTTCATAAAACCCTAGTTTAAATGCCTTGATTAAATGTGAATTAGCAAGGTCAAGTAAGCTATCCAAAGGATAAATGGTTCCTAGTTTAATTTGGCACCTAAGTGTCCCTAAGGGCAAAATGGTCATTTTTTACCCGAAGGTGATAAGTTTGGAATTTACGCTCATAAGTTGATCTTTTGGACCTAAGTGACAAGAAACCAAAAAGTAGGATGAAATTGCCAACTTTTATGAGACTATTTGAGCATGGGGTCATTTTGGAAAAATTGAAGTAGTTGAAGGACTAAAGTGGGAAGATGAGTTTTTAAGCTATTTTGGAACCATGTGGTAGCCACTATTCATCTTGTTCCTCCTCATCAACCAGTCGCTCTCCTCCTCTCAAATTCCGTAGCCAAGTCTGACCCAAGTGGAAAAGAGCTTGTTTTTGCATTAGTTGCTTGGTTTGAGCTCAAAATCATGTTTTTGAGCTAGATAAGCTCTAAATTCAGCTTGGACTTATTGTTCTTTGATTGTTCTTGGTTTCTTGAGCTTCTATGAGCTTGGTTCTAGTTAGAATGAGCTTGAATTGGTGCCTTATAAGTTGAATTTGGTTGGAACCACAGGAAATGTTAATGGAGCCTTGTGCTTGGAGCTTGAAACTGTTGGTGCTTGATTCTTGGGAGTTCTTATGTAATTGGGATAAGGGATTTATGATTCGAGCATATTTGATGTCATTCCTAGCTTGTTTGCTTCTTAAATTCAAGTAGTTTGATGAATGGCATTAGTTGGTAGATGGTGACGAACATGTTTCACTAGTCAGTTTCTGATGATTTGTGTGGTGTTTCTGGCACCATAGGATTGGGTTAAATGGTGCATTGTGGGCTATTGCATGAATACTTGAATGTCTGAGGCATTTCAAGGTGTCCCTAGGGCCGTTGGAAAGCCTTGGAAGGCCCAAGAGTAGCTGTGGTGTGGAATCTAGGATCTTCTAGGCATTTCACAGGATTGGCGACACATCACCAATCAATGTAAGTTCCCACAACGTGTCAGAACACCTCAAAAATTGGCAGCATGTCAACAACTGTGGCTATGCATCGCCGCAATAACATTGACACCCCATTTTGTTTTCTTCATAACTTTTCCCTCGGGTGTTCGATTGAGGTGATTCCATATTCCACATGAAGCTAAAAGGGAGTACTATCACCTCCATGACTTCACTAAACCTATTATTAGCCAAGGTTTAAAGTTATTTTAAATCAAAGTGAAGGTAAGTTTTAAAGGCAAATATGGTCACAATGGGTACCATTAGTTGGGTGCATGGTTTAGTACCATCAAAAGCCTAGTTGAGACTTTCGATTTGAGGCTTCTATGTGAAAACCTTAGTGCACCTAGTTGGGTTTCCAAAGAACCAAGTAAATGAGTCCAACCATGATCATTGCCACTCCACTTGTGTGAACCAAGTTGTTACCACCTCACAAAGTGGGAAAATTACAAGTGTGTCATAATGGCTAAAAACCATTATATTATGTAATTCTCACCATAATGATTGAAGTGTGCGGGGTAAAAGTTATGATCAACACCTCCTTAAAAGTGTTCCAAGTTGGTAACTTGGCCCCCAAGAAAATCCTAAAGGATTGCTTGTTTGTCAAGCAACCTATGGACTTTTTTGTAAGGTTTTGGAAATTTGGGTACTGAATTGCAAAACTCTTAAGAAAGAGACCTGGAGAGTTATGGGAAGAACATAAATGGTATGAAAGTGCTATTGGAGGACCAAATTACTCTTGGAAGACAAGTTTGGACAAAGGAAACACTAAAGGAAATAAGGACCTAAATGTCCTAGTGTAAACCTTAAGGTGTTCGAGCTTTTGACTTAAGTCTAAGGGTTGAATTGTGGGGTTATGCGACAATGGGGGAGGCAGCCAAGCCTTGATAATTAGTCAAAACTGTTTGGCACATGTGTACCAATGAGTTTATGACAAAGAAACCATAATTAGTGAGAAAGAAAATGACATAAAGCAAGGTTAAGCTTGTTAAGTGTGTTTTGTGCCCTTAAGCTCATTTAAGGGCATTTAAGAGGCCAAATCACTTATCCCTCTCTCATTTTCGTCCTCCCCCAGCCCAAGAACACAGCCATACTTCCTCCATAGCCACCACACCTTCAAACTTGAAATTGATTGAAATTGAAGGCAAAAGGAAGCCATTGGAAGCAAACTACAACTATTTCTTGGATACTTCAAGGATCAAGCTTGATTTTTGTCCTACCCACTTTGGTAAGGGTTCTCTTGCTCTCATGGGTTGTTTTCTGTATTTTCAAGCAACCATGGAGCAAGGGCTAAGCTTAGAAGAGAGCCATGAGCTTGATGAACCAAGCTTAGTGAGGGAAGTGCACTTATTGAAGGTTTTGTGACCTAGTGTGAAGTGCACAATGATGGCAGTAAAGTGAGGGTTTCTAGAGCCCAAAGTTAGTACTAACTACTGTTAAAATCCTTCTAAGACCAAGCATTAGCTTGAGGAGGGCTGCCACAGTGATTTATTTAAGTTTATTGCATGTTTTATGGACTAACCTATGGTATATGTTGCTGCCACATTTCCTGTGTTTGTTGTTTGTGTTTGGCTGCGGCATTTGGTTGCTATATCTTGTATATATGCATTTTGATTTTTTTGTTTTAGTGTCTTTGGATGCAGGTTTTAATGATGGTTACATTCCCTATTGAATCCAAGTGCTACCCTTACTAAGTTTCTCAATGAAACTTACGCCCCTTAATTCTGTCATTTCAGGTCCGGCTGAAAGATAACCTTCAAACTAACATTTGTGGTTTGAGTTTTGTTCTTAAATTTCAGTTACATGAACTTCCATATGTCTAGTTATGAGCTGGAAATTTTGGTGATTTTAGGAGCGCATTTAGTATTTTTACTGGTGGTACTTATTGTGTTGTGCAGCAGCTGTCCAGCATGCTGTTTTTTGGAGTCCATTGTTTCTCAGGACCTCCTGTAACCTAGGGTGTGTATTTAGCTGATTTAAGACCATATTGTAGTGCATGTATTCATTTACATGTAGTGTATGTAAAATGACACAAGTATGTGAACATTTGAGTAATGTTTTGGCTATGTAAGTGATGTGGTGCAAAGCTGCCTAAGTGTGAATGATGGGCTGCTTACTTGTAAATTCTGTTTTGGCCACATAAAGTTGTACAAATAAATGGAATGTAATTCCTTTGTGTAATGGACATATATGGGATAGCCTTGGAGGTCTTTCCCCTTGTGAATGAAGTGTTTGCATGGTTTGGAAAAAATTGTATGGGTAAAATGGTCCAAAAGTTGCTAGAATTTTGACTCTGGACCTAAAGTTTAATATCTCCCTGTGTTGAATGAATATTGGTATGAAATTTTGACCACAACTATAGGACATCTAGAGGGTTAATTGGGATTTGGAATTTCTGGCTTTAGAATTCTGTAGCCAAAGATATGATGTTGTAAAGTTGGCTAAGTTGTTGTTCATTTGGTCAGAATTTTGTAACCAACTTCAAAAATCCATAACATGGTCCATAGGTGGGCTATTGATATAAAAAAAATTCATTGGTTTTCTCTAAGTATCTACCTGATAATGGAGTAAATAAAATAGGGGGTAAATGGGTAGAATGATACAGTTTATTAGTGGAAGTTACAGGTGCACTGGCTGGTCACTAGAACTTAACAAGATTGCCTAATGTGTGGTAGCCAAGATTAAGACTTGTGCTAGTGTTTTCTTTCTTTTCTGCCATGGTGTGCATGAAATGTGAATATGTGTGTGATGGTTGGACCAATATGCATGTGTTTACTTAGTGCCCAAGAGGGCCACTTGGGTATGCACACTAAGGGTAGTGTTCTGATGGCCTACAGAACATTACCAAACCTGGGAGTCTAAATGCACAATTTTGGCACCATAACTGGACTACCTCGGAGTGGGTAACACAAGTAATGGTAGATAAGGGAGCACCATGGATGAAGGCTTAGTGCACTTATTGTGACACGACCCCTCATGGGCCTGCCTAGGAAGCCTATGGGAACTTGTCCCACGCTGGTCGCAATTGGCTAACTGATTACGTGTGCACTAGTTAAAACCTTCATGCTTCTAGTTGTTTAATCCTATTATGCAATCATGTATGGATTTATGCTTTGAATTAATCAATAAAATAAAGAAACAATACCTAAAATGTTGCCATGGCATAATTTAATAAAACAATATCAAAACTGTCAAAGCATTAAAAGCAATTAAGTGGAATTAACTACACATAATCAATTGTGTACAAGCATCCAAACAAGAGTAGACTATGCTCGCACCCAACAGCGACTCTAGAGTAACATTACTCAACATGACCATTGGAGGCAAACTAGTGCATTAAAACTATACACTGAATGACTGTACTGAGATTTGAGACTAAGCATCTACCTTAGAGCAAACTCCCAGTGGCAAGCTTCGTCAGCCGTCGCTTGTGCTTCACTAGCCTCTATAGGCCAAAATGACAATTGTAGTTAGTACCATAACTTAACCAACAAGCACCCCATAAACTAGAATCATGAAGATTCAAATAAAATTAATACCTATTCACAAGCCTAGTTGAACTCAACGGTTACTAGCTCAACAACACCTAAATCTGCACAACAAAAAGTAAGGGAGTGAGAATCCAAGATTCTCAGTAAGGGGTCTTTAATGTACCTGTAAGAAAATCCTGAGGACT
Organism: Aquilaria yunnanensis; assembly: GCA_039654915.1. NCBI lineage: Eukaryota > Viridiplantae > Streptophyta > Magnoliopsida > Malvales > Thymelaeaceae > Aquilaria > Aquilaria yunnanensis. The sequence goes on from CM077594.1 coordinate 69,944,637, forward strand.
CCACATATGAGAACATATGTAAGCTGCGGCATGCAAATACAGCCTGAGGGCTTGATATATGTATATATAACTAGGTCCCTTGAGACCTCTCCTCATCCTAGTCCTCCTCACGGGGTGTCACTCACTGCTAGTGGGTTCTGGCCATTAACTCGCTCCTAGCAAGTCGTAGCTTACTGACTGATGCAATAATGTAGCCTTCCCTTAGTTGTTGTTATGCAGGTGAACATGGTGGATGCTCCTCACTGTGCTATAAGAAATCCAGTGGGTGTACTAGGCCTCCACATAGTGCCTCAAGTCCTTTGACTTGACTAGGTCACTTGTGTACTAAGCCTCCACCCAATTAACCTACAAAAGATGCACTACGCTTTCACTTGTACCTCAAGGCACGACTTGGCTAGGCAACAAGTGCACTAAGCCTTCATCCATGGTGCTCCCCTATCCACGATTACTTGGTTCACACTTATGGTCTGGTAATGATCATAGGTGGATTCATGTAATAGGTTCTTCGGGATCTCAACTAGGTGCCCGAACGTTTCACCTTGCAACCTCATGGCTAACAACACGGCTAGGTCACCAAGGGTTCTAAACCTTTCACCCGTGAGACCTTTTAGACTTGGTGCACTAAGGTTTCACCTTGCAACCTCGTGGCTATGGCACGGCTAGGTTGCCAAGGGTTCTAAACCTTTCACCCAAGCTAATGGTGCTTAGTTATGCTCATTTGCAACTAGTTTCCTTGCTTATGGCTCTAGAAACCATAAAATCTTTCAAACCTTAAGGAAATGCTTAAGTCTTGAGGGACTTTCGGAAGTCTTGGAGTACCCCTGGCATACTTAGGCCCCAAGGCACCCTAAGAACTCCCTTATGTCTTACCTTGATCACCCTAGCAAAATGTGAGAAATTCTGCCATCTTGCCTGTGGTGACGTATTGCCACAGTTGGTAACGTTTGGACCACATTTGCATAATTGGTGACACATCGTGAACTGGTGCACGAAATTGGCGATGCGTCACCAATCTATGAATCTACAGAATTGGCATGCATTTTACTGCTATGAACTTTCAACACTTAGCAAACATAGTAAACATGCTTGGAAAGCCTCCAAATTTGACACACACATAGACCATGTTGCATAGAACATAACCAACTATCACAAGTCAATCTATCATGTCTCATAATATCATTCCAATCAAGCCAAACACACCAGTCCACCATGATCAAACCAAACCACTAACTAATGCTATTGCTAAAACTACTTGATTTCGTCAAGCAAACTCGATCCAATAGCATTAATGAAGCTTGAAAACATAACTCCCTTACCTTAACTCCAAGTAACAAGCAAGAATCAACTTCTTTTCCAAACAACTAATCTCACCAAAGTATCACCTAAGTTCCAATGAAAAACATAGACACTAAACATCAAAACCTTGTTTCCTAACCAAAACCGAAGCTTCTAAACATCTAATAAACAAGAATTCACCAAGAACTCAAGTGTTACCTTGGATCAAAAATAGGGGATAGTGGAAAACTTGGTTCCAAGCTCTAAAAACTTGAAATCATGCCTGAAACAAGCTTTCCATAGCTTGTATATCCTTGGTGGCCTCCATTTCCATGAAAATCTTTTGATTTTGAGGTTGAATTGATGGAGAATTGGTAGAAAGAAGGGGGAGCATAGGTTGAATCATTAAAATGGCAGCCCTCCCCTTTGTTTACCAACTTATAGGCTCATTTAACCCCAAGAAACCAAACTACTTCAAAAGTTACAATTAAGTCCCCTTATTTTGGTAACCTAGTCATTCTTGATTAATTCTTGTGTATTTTTCAAGTTTGGGTTAAGGTTGAAAGTTAAGTTATAAAAACTCATTTGAAAACACTTGGGACTTATCTCGGCTATCCAAGATACAAAATTACCATTTTGCCCCTGAACCTCATTTAGTGCCTTTACTTCTTTGGAACTTAGTGAACTTTGATAAACTTGCCTATTCTTGCTATGTAAACTTGAAATTAGGTTCCCAACTAGCTTTCCACTAGGATAGCTATAACATATTGCCTAGCCAAGCTTTGCCGTAAGGTACAAGTCAAAGCCTAGTGCATCCTTGGAAGGTTAAATGGGTGGAGGCTTAGTACACAAGTGACGTAGTCAAGTCTAACAACTTGAGGCACTATGTGGAGGCCTAGTACACCTAGTGGATTTCTTATAGTGCAAGCAAGGAGCATCAACCATGTTCACCTGCACAATAACTTGTTAGTGTTATGCCCAAAAGCCAATCATAAGAAGATTGTATTTTTCGCATATTGAGTCATGACATTTTATTAAGGCATTAATCCAGTAATTATGCTTATGTTTTTTATTTTTGCGTAACATAATAAAAATAATTATAACATTAGAATAATGATAATCTTAAATGTCCCTGGTTTAGTATTATCATGGAGCGGGTTACGATAATACAGAATGACTAGCATTTGTGAAGACTAATACGAGATATGTAGTCTACATATGGGTACAAGTTGCAGAACTTATGTACTCTACTGACCCACCATGAGAACGCTACATGGATCATTATATGAGTGTCATAAGTGATTCTCATAGTGATCATGTACATGTAGTAGTTTGACCTAAGGCCATCAAGGTTCCCTACATGTGAGTCACATACTTTGATACTTCCTTTTGTTGCTTGTAACAGAGTGAACTTGAAGGAGGTCATTGGGTATGTCACATATCATGCGGAGGTTTTTGTGTGATAAAGATGGGATTTATCCCTCCTATCTTCGGCCCCCTTGATAGAGTAAGACTAATAAAATGCATGGTCATGCTCGGATGAGTCGATATATGGTATCAATGTCATCAGTTTAAGTTAGTCTATTCGGTAATCAAGAAACCAAAGATTGGGATATACGAGAGTGACGCATTCCATGTCTCTTGGTTAGACTTGATATCTAGGAAAAAGGGACAATGGCATATACAGATAATGGTCATAAAGGTTTTAGTCGAATCACCGACAATCTTATCACTTGAGTAGCAATGATGTGTTCCTATACACCGTTTATTGTTTATGATCATAAATGTGATTTATGATCATTGCCAATGTGGTAAAAGCATATTGGGTCACACACATAAAGCCTATTTGGATTATTTAAGTGCATGCGCTAATTTATTAGGGTTATGGTTTCATAATAATTTCATATTAACAATTGGCCCAAAAGTTGAGCCATTATTAAGCCCGAAATCAAAGCCTAATTGGATTAGGACTTTGAAACCCATTAGGCCTGGAGGTTGAGTCTTACTATAAATACATCATATAATGAGAAATTCGTAGAATTGCCCTAGCCTTCCAAAAGTGACAGCCGCACCCTTCTCTTGCTATTCCTTGGAGGATGCAAGCTAGCACTGTGAGCGCAAGAGGAATGCATCTACCGAGACATGGTGGGGGCATCGTAATCCCGAGAGGCTCATGTGGATACCATAGAGAGCTTGAACACATCAACTATTCAATTTTTGTGATTCGAATCAATAGTTGTGTGAAAGATCTCACCCAAAATTAGGTATGAAAATTTTTGAACACCCAGTTTACCCATTTCACTTGGATCCTGGAGGGTTTTGGTTATATTCTGCTGCGCTTGTTTGGCTCCCAAAACCCTACAAAACTAAGGGAAGGCTACATTACTGCATCAGTCAATAAGCTAAGGCTTACTAGGAGCGAGTTAGTGGGCAGAACTCGATAGGCATGGGCTGACACCCCATGAGGAGGACTAAGGAAAGTAGGAGTCCTAAAGGATCTAGATATATGCACATATATTAGACCGTCAGGCTACAAGCACGCGCCGTAAGTTTCCCATCCTTGTACATGCTGAGTCCTAAGGATTTTTCTTGCAAGGCGAAGACCCTTTACTGAGAATATTTGTTTCTCACTCTCTTACTTTGTATTGTGCAGTTTTAGGTGTCGTTGAACTTGTGACCGTTAAGGGTTGTTGAGCTAGGCTTGGGAGTAGGTATTTGGTTTATTGAATCTTTATCATTCTAGTTTATGGGTTGCTTGTTTGTTAAGTTATGGTACTAACTACAATCATCTTTTTGGCCTACAGAGGCTAGTGGAGCACAAGGGAGGGCTTATGAAGCTTGCCACTGGGAGTTTGCTCTGAGGTGGAAGCTTGGTTCTGGATCTTAGTATAGTCATTCAATGTATAGTTCTCATACACTAGTTTGGCTTCAATGGTCATGTTAAGTAATTTACTCTAGAGTCACTCTTTGGTGCGACCATAGTCTACTCTTGTTTGGATGCTTGCACACAGTTCATTATGTGTAGTTAATCCCACTTAACTGCTTTCAATGCTTTGACAGTTTTGATATTTTTTTTTATTAAAATATGGCTTGGAAATGTTTTAAGTATTGTTTCTTTATTTTATCGATTAGGTCAAAGCAAAAACTCATGCATGATTACATAGTAGGATTAAATAACTAGAAGCATCAAGGTTTTAACTAGTGCGAACGTAATCAATTAGCCAGTTGTGGCTAGTGTGGGACAAGTTCCTATAGGCTTCCTGGGCAAGCCCACGAGGGGTCATGTCATCTAAAATTTGTAACCACCATAAATTTCAACAAAAGGGGCTTAAGCCCATCCACAAACCGAGCTATCTTACTATGCTCTCAACCAACCAAGTATGTTGCGTGTCATGCCAATGCACTGAACCTCCTAAATTACTTAGTCACAGTCATCTCACCCTGGGTGAGTCTCTTAAACCCCTGAGCATTGAGGCCCCTCAAGGCCTCAATGATGAATTCTCCTTGGAAGCTTTCTAGAAAATACTGCCAAGTCATTAGCCTGACTCTATTCTCAAACTTGCCCTGATTTTCTTCCTTAAGAAGATCTTGCTCATGATTCCATGAGATCTCAATGTTGCCCTACAAATATTTAGCTGTCAGATGTAGCTTAACGTCATTACTAGTTCGTAAGGACCAAAACATCTTATTCATTCAGTTCAACCAAAACCCAGCATTGTCGGCATCTCCCCTGCCATCAAAGTAAGGTGGATCCAGTCCTTGGATCTACCTAATTCAACATGTCTAGTTATGATCTGGAAAGTTTGGTGATTTTAGGAGCACATTTGGTATTTTTAATGGTGGTACTTATTGTGTTGTGCAACAGCTGTCCAGCATCCTGTTTTTGGAGTCCATTGTGTCTTAGGACCTCCTATAACCTAGGGTGCATATTTAGCTGAGTTAAGACCATATTTTAGTGCATGTATGCATGTAGTGTATGTAAAATGAGACAAGTATGTGAACATTTGAGTAATGTTTTGGCTATGTAAGTGATGTGGTGCAAAGCTGCCTAAGTGTGAATGATGGGCTACTTACTTGTAAATTCTGTTTTGGCCACATAAAGTTGTTAAAAGATAGGGAATGTAATTCCTATGTGTAATGTACATATATGGGATAGGCTTGGAGGGCTTTCCCCTTGTGAATGAAGTGTTTGGATGGTTTGGAAAAATTGTATCGGCAAAATAGTCCAAAAGTTGCCAGAATTTTGACTCTAGACATAAAGTTTAATATCTCTCTATGTAGAATGAATCATGGTATGAAATTTTGTCCACACCTAGAGGACATATAGGGGGTTAACTAGGATTTAGAATTTCTGGATTTAGAGCCCTGTAGCCAAAGATATGATGCTGAAAATTTGGCTGAGTTATTGTTCATTTGGTCAGAATTTTGTAACCAACTTAAAAAATCCATAGCTTGGCCCATAGGTGGGCTATTGATGTAAAAAAAAATTCCTTGTTTTGTACTAAGTATCTACTGAATAATGGAGCAAATAAAATATGGGGTATGTGGCTAAAATGATACATTTTATTAGTGGAAGTTACAGGTGTAGTGGCTGGTCACTAGAACCTAACAGTATTGCCTAATGTGTGGTAGCCAAGATTAAGACTTGTGCTAGTGTTTTTCTTCTTTGATGCCTTGGTGTACATGAAATGTGAATATGTGTGTGATAGTTGGACCAATATGCATGTGTTTACATAGTGCCCAAGAGGGCCAATATGTCAAAACTGTGTTTCTAAATGGAAAGCTACTTGAGGATTTGTACATGACGCAACCTGAGGGTTTTGTCACTCTTAAGAATGCCAATAAATAGTGCAAGTTACAAAGGTCCATTTATGGACTATGGTAAGCTCTCGCAGTTGGAATCTTCATTTTGATGAAGCAATCAAAGGGTTTCGTTTTATCAAAAATGAAGATGAACTTTGTGTCTACAAGAAGGTTACTGGGAGTGTTGTGGTCTTCCTAGTGTTGTATGTAGATGACATACTACTCATCGGGAATGACATGTAGGGTTTCAGGAGCCAAACAAGCGCAGTGGAATATAACTGAAACCCTCTAGGATCCAAGTGAAACAGGGTAAATCGGGTGTTCAAAAATTTTCATACTTAATTTTGGTTGAGATCATTTACCCAATTATTGAGTTGAATCACAAATTCTAAATAGTTGACATGTTCAAGCTCTCTACGGTATCCACACGAGCCTCTCAAGATCACCACACCTCCACCACATCCTAGTAGATGCATTTCTCTTACGCTCGCAGTGCTTGCTTATGTCCTACATGGAATATCAAGAGAAGAGTGTGGCTATCACATTTGCAGGGTAGGGCAAGGCCTTGAATTTCTCACTATATGATGCATTTATAGTGAGACTCAACTTCCATGCCTAATGGGTTTCAAAGCCCTAATCCAATTAGGCTTTAATCTCGGGCTTAATAATGTCTCAACTTTTGGGCCAATTATTAACACAAAATTATCATGAAACCATAACCCAAATAAATTAGCCCATGTATTACCCACTCCAAGGTAGCCCAATTACGGTGCCAAATTTGTGCCTGGAGACTCCCAGGATTGGTAAGGTTCTGTAGGTCATCAAAACTCTACCCTTTGTGTGCATACCGAAGTGCCCATTTTGGGCACTATGTAAATACATGCATATTGGTCCAACCATCATACACATATTCACATTTCATGCACACCATGGTAGCAAAGAAGGAGAACACTAGTACAAGTCTTAATTTTAGCTACCACACATTAGGCAATCTTGTTAAGTTCCAGTGACCAGCCACTGCTCCTGCAACTTTCTCTACCCCCCTGTGTTCTCTTCTCCATTATCAAGTAGAGACTTATACCAAACCATGGAATTTTTTTTTACATCAATAACCCACCAATGGACCAAGTTATGGATTTTTTAAGTTGGTTACAAAATTCTGACCAAATGAACAGTAACTTAGCCAAATTTGCAACATCTTATCTTTGGCTATGGTGCTCCAAATTCCAAAATTCAAATCCCAATTAAACCTCTAGATGTTCTCTAGGTTTAGTCAAAATTTCATACCAAGATTCCTTCTACACAAGGATATATAGAACTTTAAGTGCAGAATTAAAATTCAGGTCACTTTATGGCCATTTTGCCCATACAAAATTTCATAAGTATGCAAACACTTCAGTCACAAGGGGAAAGCCCTCCAAGTCTACCCAATATATGTCCATTACACATAGCAAATACATTACCTTGCATTTAACAACCATATGTTGCTAAAATAGAATTTACAAGTAAGTAGGCCATCATTCACACTTAGGCAGCTTTGCACCACATCAGTTACGTAGCCAAAACATTACTTAAATGTTCACATACTTGTCTCATTTTGCACACACTGCATGTACATGCATACATGCACTAGAAAATGGTCTTAAATTAGCTAAATATGCACTCTAGGTTACAGGAGTGCCTGAGACACAATGTACTCCAGAATAGGATGCCGGGCAATTGCTGCACAACATAATAAGTACTATCACTAGAAATACCAAATGTGCTCTTAAAATCGCCAAACTTCCCAGATCACAACTAGACATATGAGATTTCAAGTACCTGAAAATTCAGGGCAAAAATCAAACTATAAAGGTTAGTTTGAAGGTGATCTTTTAGTTGGACCTGAAATGACAGAATTGAAGGGAGTAAGTTTCATTGAGAAACTTTGTAAGCGTAGCAGTTGGATTCAACAGGCAATGTAACCATCATTAAAACTTGCATCCAAAGACATGAAAACACAAAAACCACAATGCATATATACAAGATATAGCAACCAAGTGCAGCAGCCCTAGCTTCATGGTTGCTCAAAAATATAGAAACCAACCCATGAAAGCAAGAGAACACTTACCAAAGTGGGTTGACTGAATTTGAAGCTTGGTCCTTGAAGTACTTAAGTAATAGCTCTAGTTTGCTTCCAATTGTGTCCCTCTACCTTCAATTTCAATATTGTAGGTGTGGTGGCTATGGGTGAGCTATGGAAGAAGTGTAGAGGATGGTGCTGGCTGTGTGGGTCGAATATGAGAGAAGAAAATTCAAGTTAGGCTTGTTAAATTAGCTTTAGGGCACTAAACACCCTTATTAGCCTTAATCATGCTTTATGTCATTTTGTTTGCCCATAAGCATGGTTTGTTTGTCTTAAAAGTATTGGTACACATGTGCCCAACATTTTGGACCCATTTACAGCCATAGCCACCCCTCCCTAAGTGGGAAAACTCCAAATTCCTCCATTTGACTTGAGTCAAAGACATACACATCCTAAGGCCTATATTCGAACACTTAGGTGCTTTATGCCTTGTGTGTTTTCTTTGTCCTTCATTGTCTCCCATAAGCAATTTGGTCCTCCAATAGTAGTTTCTCTATTCATATCCTTCCTTCCTATAACTCTCGAAAGCTCTTTCTTGAGAGTTTTACAATTAAGTACCCGAATTTCCAAAACTTTACAGAAATGTTCATAGGTTGCTTGACAAACAAGCAATCCTTAAGGCTTTTCTTGGGCGCCAAATTACCAACTTGGAACACCTTTAGGGAGCTGTTCATTATACCTTTTACCCTTCACACTTCAATCACTATGAAGATAATTAGACAATATAATGGCTTTTTGATCATTATGCCACAGCTATAATTCTTCCATTTTTGTGAGGTGGTAACAATCCTCCCCCCCCTTAAAAATTTTGGTCCTCCAAAATTAGCTTTAGCTTCAGGCATTCTGTAGGATACCTTTTCGTTAGGTCTTTCTCAGTGTCTCAGGTTGCTTCTCTTTCAGAATGGTGTGACCACTAAACTTTAACCATGGGAATGAGCTTCTTTCTTAACCTCTTGGTATCTTTGGCTAAGATAGCTATAGGTTTCTCTTCATATGTCAAGTTAGGTTCCAACTATTTGTCTTCCACTAAAATATCATGCTTTGTGTCCAGAAGACACTTCTTAAGCATATTGATGTGAAAAACATTATGAACACTTGAAATGCTTGGCAGAAGAGCTAACCCGTATGCTACGTTGCCAACTCTGTCCAAGATCTCATAAGGACCTATGTATCTTGGAGGTAACTTGGTTATTCTACCAAATCTGATAGTGCCTGTGATTGGTGTAACTTGATGCCCGGAGGCATCTTTGTTGTACGACATGGTAGGCCTGAGTGGGACTTCTGGTGAGGAGATGCTAGTAGAAGAGACTTTCGATGTGAAAGTGCCTGAAATGCTCAAAAGAATAGAGGTTAAGAGGTCCCCGGAGTGTGTTTCCGGGGGAGGAGCCTCTGATGCCCAAGTTAGGATTTGGCAAATGGAGAGTAATGAGTAGAGAGTAAAGAGTATGGTTCTCTTAAGAGTTTAGTCTCTTGTCCTTACCAAGGTTGTTTCCCCAAGTAATTATAGGAGGACAATGGGAGAAGTCTGTTTGACACAGCCCACTCGGATCATGGCACGTGTTTGGTCGGATGCAGTCCGTACCTTCGGAGATGTGGACCTCCAGCTGGCCATAGGCCGTTCTGGCCAGAGGTTAGGGTTGTGGGAGGCCTGTGTGTTAGAGGCGTGTGCGAGCTCTCTATGTCAGAGGCTCCTTAACCATTTTTTTCATGTTCACAAGACCCCTTCGGTGAAAGAGACCTCTTCGGGACATGAGAGCTTCTGGCCGAGGTCACCCTAGCTACTCAGAAGGCCCCTCGGCATAGAGGATTCTCTTCGGAGGACACTTTGCCCTGCTGAGGATGGTGAATCTACTTTTCCCAAAGTTGGTCAGGTCATTTTACCGATGGCGGTAGTGTACCACTTTCCCGAGGTCAGTCCCGTTTATTCCCGACGGTGATGCTCATCACTTCCTAGGGTGATGCTTGTCTTTTTCGAGGGTTGTGCTTTGTCAGAGCTTGAGAGTTTGGAGTGTGATAGGCCTTTGGCTATCGTATGCCCCCCGCCGAAGTTATATCTTTGGTTATTTGAGCAAATTATGGGGGTCTTCGTGGAAGGTGATGGCTAGCTCAGTCGTCATGACTAAATTATTAGCAGAGGTTATCTTTTTCGGAGGGAGTTTCGGTAATATGAGATGCCTCTTCATAACCAAGGTCTCTCCTCTGGTACTCAAGTGGCTTTCTCAGTTTTTTGCCGAATTTCCAATGTTCCCGAAGTTATTCCTTTAGCCCGACGTGGATATTCCCCTTCTTTGGGCCTATGTCATTTGTCAGTGAGTCGTTACGTCTTATGATCAGAGAGATGTGTCACTTCGAATAAGCTTGCCTAGGCTTGCGTGCTGTCAGGAGGCGTACCCTTTTTTCCTGTGCTGGGCGACACATGTCACGCGGTACTTGGGGGCAGTTGTGTCGGTTACATCAATCATGTCTCTTGGGATTCAATGGGTAATTATGGCGATGTTTCACCTTCGAGGGGCAATTATGGTGACAATTCGCCTACCCCCCTCGGCCTATATAAACCACCCTCATCCTCAGAGTTCCTACTTGCTTTCTTTTGTTTCTGCTTTTGCTCTTGTTTGTTTTCAAGTTTTTCTCTTTTTTCTGCGTTGGTATTGTTGGGTTTCGGGAGCCAAACAGCGCAGTGAAATTTAACCGAAACCCTCCAGGATCCAAGTGAAACGGGGTAAACCGGGTGTTCGAAAATTTCATACCTAATTTTCGGTTGAGATCTCTCACTCAACTGTAGAGTCGAATCACAAAACCTGAACAGTTGACGTGTTCAGGCTCTCTATGGTATCCACACGAGCCTCTCAGGATCACCACACTTCCACCACGTCCCGGCAGATGCGTTTCTCTTGCGCTCGCAGTGCTAGCTTGCGTCCTCCAAGGAATTGCAAGAGAAGAGTACGGCTGTCCTTTTGGGAGGTTAGGGCAAGGAGACTTGCGAATTTCTCACTTAAAAGTTGTATTTATAGTGAGACTCAACTTCCAGGCCTAATGGGTTTCAAAGCCCTAATCCAATAAGGATTTAATTTCAGGCTTAATAATGGCTCAACTCCTTGGCCCATTATTAATACGAAATTAAAGTGAAACCATAACCCAAATAATTAGCCCATGCACTCTAATGATCCAAATAGCTCTATGTGTGCGACCCAATAGGCTCTTGCCATGTTGGCAATGATCATAAATCACATTTATGATCATAAGCAATGAGCGGTGTCTAGCAACACATCATTGCTACCCAAGTGACAAGATTGTCGGTGAATCGACTAAACCTTTATGATCATCACCGATATATGCCATTGTCCCTTTGTCCAAAATATCAAGACTAAGCACAAGACATGGAATGTGTCACTCTCGTATAGCCCAATCTTTGGTTTCTTGATTACCGAGTAGACCAACTTAAACTGACGACATTGATATCATATATCAACTCATCGGAGCATGGCCATGCATTTTCTAAGCCTTACTCTATCAAGGGGCCCAAAGATATCACTCCCGTTACATAGGAGGGACAAATCCCATCTTGATCGTACAAATCCCTGCGCATGATATGTGACATACCCAATGACCTCCTTCAAGTTCACTCAGTTACGAGCAACAAAGGAAAGTATCAAAGTATGTGACTCACATGTAGAGAACCTTGCTGATCTTAGGTCGAAGGACTACATATACCATGATCACTATGAGAATCACTTATGACACTCATATAACGATCCATGAACTGTTCTCATGGTGGGTCGGTCCAGTACACAAGTTCTCCAACTTGTACCCATATGTAGACCACATATCTCATATTAGTCTCCACATATGCTAGTCATTATGCATTATTGCAACCCGCTCCACAATAATACTAGACTAGGGACGTTTAAGAATATCATTATTCTAGGGTTACAATTATGTTTATTACGTTACGCAGAAACAAAACAACAAACAAAATTGCTGGATTAATGCCTCAATAAAATATCATGACTCAATGTGCAAAAATACAATCATCTCATGATTGGCTTTTTGGGCACAACACTAACAGGTATAAGTGGCGAAGCGATTTTTGTTGAGCTTTTACGACAACGTCCACCAATCCCGACTTCGGCAAAAGCTTCAGTGGGTTTTCCTTTCTGAGGTCCCTCGGTTTCTTCCGTTTCTATTTTTTCTAGTTTTCAAAGTTGTTTTCTTTTCCCAGAGTCCTTTGACTTTCTTTCCTGAAGTCGTTTCTTTGTACCAAAGATTCCTTCTCTTGCTCCACTCATGTTCATCCAAACTATTCTCGAGAGCTGGCTTCCTCTCATGTCTCATCCGAGTTGTACCACTTCGTAGAAGTTAACGAAGTGGACAACTAAATTTTTTCTTCCTTCTTATTCTGTTATTAGGCTACCCCATCTTGGCCTGTTCAGCTACATGAATGATTCAGACGAGGTTACTATTTTTCGATCCCAACTGAAGGCCGGACTTTGGTTTCCTCTACCAAAGATGATTTGTGACATTTTCCAATTCCATGGCATAGGCATGAATCAGCTTCCTCCCAACTTTTATTCTTACTTCAATGCTTTTCTCTGCATGTGTGGGCTTTTCAAGATAGAACACCACTTCGTCATCTTTATGCAGTATTACAAGATCTATTCGGTCCCGAAGGGTGACTTCTATTTATTGCTGCCTCGGGCATCTGGGAGCAAAAAATATATGTTCACCTTCAACACCAAGGATAGTTGGCGAGGGTGGCAAAAGAAGTTCCTCTTCTTGAAGGTGGCAGAGGCGTGGTCGTACATGCTGACCAAGTGGGCTTGGGGGACACTGGAGATGGATGTTGTTGATCCCAAGAAGTTGCTAACTCCTGAGTTAGCAGCGAGGTTTGAGGATTTTGACAGCCATATCTGAGCTGTCACTACCTGGAATGTCGAGGTCCCACCACACTCCTTGTATCCCTTCTCCATCAAGTGGGACCTCATGATCGAAAAGGTTCCTTGGGAGTTAGGGGTGATCAAGGAGCACAAAACGGACCTTGGCATGCCAGCACCTGCCATCGAAGGGAAGAAGGCATGGTTGGTGATGCTCCTTCCAAAGGAGCTCACATATGAAGCCCTCGTTGAGAGTAAGTCGTTTTCCAAATTTTGCTATAAGTACCCCTTTCGACTTACACTGATATTTTCTTCCTTTTTCAGCGATGGGCGACCAGTCTACTGCCTTCTACAAGTCCCTTTTCATTGGTCAAGCCGAGAAGGGGGAACAGAAGAAGAAGGCCGCCCCAAAGAGGCAAAACAGGTTTGAAGGGGGGCCATCTTTGGCCAAGAAATTAAAGAAGGACCTCCTTTCCCCCCCTTCAGAAGATGTTATAGAGGTCGGGGACCAGCCTTCAGTCCACGCCAACCCATCATCGGAGCTGGCCGTTAGCTCCACTCCCCGGAGTCTTGTGACTTCGGCAAACATCTTGGGCACTTCGGCAAGAAACCCTTCTACTGAAGAGCTCGAGGAGCGAAGATGAAATAAGGGCAAACATTTCCCCGCCAAAGTGGAGGAAGTCCATGACTCCAATAAGGACATTGCCAAAGTTCCACCAAGTTTGCCCCTTTGCCATTTTTCCATAAATTTAGACATCTTTAGCATTTTTGACCTTCTAGACATATGGCTAAGGGATAATGTACTTGTTTGGAGAAGAAAGGTTTTTCATTTATAACAAAGGACAAATGTTGTTCTATTTATTTGAATTAAATCTTTTATGGTAGTGCTCAACTTAGCAATGGGTTGTATGTTCTAGACCTCGAAGATCCAATCTATAATGTGAATACCAAGAAGGTCAGATTAAATGATTCAAACCCGACCTATCTCTGGCACTGTCGCTTGGGCCATATAAATGAGACCCGCATATCCAAGCTCCATAAGGATTGACTTTTGGACTCATTTGATTTTGAATCATATGAGACATGTGAGTCATGTTTGTTGGGCAAGATGACCAAAGCCCCATTCACAGGGCAAAGTGAAAGGGTTAATGACTTACTAGGACTCATACATATTGATGTATGTGGCTCTATGTCTACACAAGCTAGAGGAGGTTTCCAATACTTCATTACTTTCACTGATGACTTCAGTAGATATGGCTATATGTATCTCATGAGACACAAGTCAGAATCCTTTGACAAGTTCAAAGAATTCAAGAATGAAGTAGAGAATCAACTCGGGAAGAGTATTAAAGTGCTTCGATCAGATCGAGGTGGAGAGTACATGGATTGAGAATTCCTTGACTATCTGAAGGAGTGTGGTATAGTATCACAACTCACTCCACCAGGTACACCTCAATGGAATAGTGTTTCTGAAAGGAGAAATCAAACTTTGTTAGACATGGTTCGCTCCATGATGAGTTAAGCTGACCTTCCAAACTCTGTTTGGGGACATGCTCTAGAGACAGCCGCTTTTACACTAAACCGAGTTCCATGTAAATCGGTTCAAAAGACACCATATGAGATATGGAGTGGGAGGCGTCCCAATTTGTCTTTTATGAAGATTTGGGGCTGTGACGCTTATGTGAAACGTCAATCCTCTGACAAACTAGGGCCCAAATCTCAAAAATGTCTTTTTGTTGGGTATCCCAAAGAAACAAAGGGTTACTATTTCTACAATCCTTCTGAGCAAAAAGTGTTTGTTGCTCGAACTGGTGTCTTTTTGGAGAAAGAGTTTCTCTCTAAAGGAACTAGTGGGAGGAAAGTAGAACTTGAAGAAATTCAAGAACAACAAGGAGACATCGAACCTGAATAGACACCGCAAGATGTTGTTCAAGAGTCTATTCCTGTAACACAGAGCCCACGTAGGTCTGGTAGGATTCGGCGTGAGCCTGAGAGATATGGATTTCTCGTGACTCACACCGGTGATGTGATGCTCATGGATCAGGATGAGCCCACAACCTACCAACAAGCTATGTCGGGGCCTGGCTCTGAGAAGTGGCTAGTGGCCATGAAATCCGAGATGGAATCCATGTATGAAAACCAAGTATGGACTTTGGTTGACCCATCTGAAGGGGTAAAACCCATAGGGTCGAAATGGGTTTTCAAGAAGAAAACTGACATGGATGGTAATGTGATTACCTTTAAGGGATGATTGGTTGCAAAAGGTTTCAAGCAAATTCATGGTATTGACTATGATGAACCTTTTTCACCAGTTGCTATGCTTAAATCAATCTGAATTTTGTTTGCTATTGCTGCACACTATGATTATGAGATATGGCAAATGGATGTCAAAACTGCATTCTTAAATGGAAAGCTACTTGAGGATGTGTACATGACACAACCTGAGGGTTTTGTCACTCCTGAGAATGCTAATAAAGTGTGTAAGTTGCAAAGGTCCATTTATGGACTGAAGCAAGCTTCTCGAAGTTGGAATCTTCATTTTGATGATGCGATCAAAGAGTTTGGTTTTATCAAAAATGAAGATGAACCTTGTGTCTACAAGAAGGTTAGTGGGAGCTAAAGACATGGCTAGGGAAATGTTTCTCTATGAAGGACTTGGGTGAAGCAGCCTATGTGTTAGGCATCAGGATCTATAGAGATAGATCTAGAAAGCTTCTTGGCCTAAGTCAAAGTACATATATTGACAAGGTGCTAAAGAGGTTTAGCATGCAAGATTCCAAGAAAGGATTCTTGCCCATGTCACATGGTATCACTCTTTCTAGATCTCAGTGTCCGGGTACAACCGAGGAGAGAGAGCGCATGAGTAAGATTCCATATGCCTCAACAATTGGATCTATCATGTATGCCATGATATGTACTCATCCCGATGTCTCATATGCTTTGAGCATGATGAGTAGGTACCAATCGAACCCCAGTGAGAGTCACTGGACAGCTGTTAAGAACATCCTTAAGTACTTACGAAGGACTAAGGATGCATTCTTGGTCTTTGGAGGTGAAGATGAGCTCGTCGTAAGGGGTTACACCGATGCAAGCTTCCAATCCGATAAGAATGATTTTAGATCGCAATCTAGTTATGTGTTTTGTATTGGTGATGGTGCTGTCAGCTGGAAGAGTTCAAAGCAAGAGACAGTAGCTGACTCTGCAACAGAATCTGAGTACATTGCCGCCTCTGATGCTGCGAAGGAGGCAGTTTGGATCAAGACGTTCATCACTGAACTTGGAGTGGTTCCAAGCATTACAAACCCGATAGAGCTCTATTGTGACAACAATGGAGCAATCACACAGGCTAAGGAACCTCGATCTCACCAGCGATCGAAACACATACTCCGACGCTATCATCTCATCAGGGAGATCATCGAGAGGGGTGATGTAAGGATATGCAGGACTTCGACAGACAGCAACATTCCTGATCCACTGACAGAGCCCCTTACACAGCAGAAGCATGATAGCCATTCTAGGTCCATCGGTATTAGATTGTTAGTGTTGCGCCCAAAAGCCAATTATGAGATGATTGTATTTTTGCACATTGAGCCATGATATTTTATTAAGGCATTATTCCAGCAATTATGTTTGTTGTTTTGTTTCTGCATAACGTAATAAACATAATTGTAACCTTAGAATAATGATATTCTTAAACGTCCCTGGTCTAGTATTATTGTGGAGCGGGTTGCAATAATACATAACGACTAGCATATGTGGAGACTAATATGAGATATGTAGTCTACATATGGGTACAAGTTGGAGAACTTGTGTACTGGATCGACCCACCATGAGAACACTACATGGATCATTATATGAGTGTCATAAGTGATTCTCATAGTGATCATGGTATATGTAGTCCTTTGACCTAAGATCATCAAGGTTCTCTACATGTGAGTCACATACTTTGATACTTTCCTTTGTTGCTCGTAACTGAGTGCACTTGAAGGAGGTCATTGGGTATGTCACATATCATGCGGAGGGATTTGTATGATCAAGATGGGATTTGTCCCTCCTATGTAACGGGAGTGATATCTTCGGGCCCCTTGATAGAGTGAGACTTAGAAAATGCATGGCCATGCTAGGATGAGTTGATATACGATATCAATGTCATCAGTTTAAGTTAGTCTACTCGGTAATCAAGAAACCAAAGATTGGGCTATACGAGAGTGACACATTCCATGTCTTGTGCTTAGTCTTGATATCTTGGACAAAGGGACAATGGCATATATTGGTGATGATCATAGAGGTTTAGTCGAATCATCGACAATCTTGTCACTTGGGTAGCAATGATGTGTTGCTAGACACCGCTCATTGCTTATGATCATAAATGTGATTTATGATCATTGCCAATGTGATAAGAGCCTATTGGGTCGCACACATAGATCTATTTGGATCATTAGAGTGCATGGGCTAATTATTTGGGTTATGGTTTCACTTTAATTTCGTATTAATAATGGTCCCAAGAGTTGAGCCATTATTAAGCCCGAAATTAAATCCTAATTGGATTAGGGCTTTGAAACCCATTAGGCCTGGAAGTTGAGTCTCACTATAAATACAACTTCCAGTGAAAAATTCACAGGTCTCCTTACCCTAGCCTCCCAAAAGGACAGCCACACTCTTCTCCTGCAATTCCTTGGAGGACGCAAGCTAGCACTGCGAGCGCAAGAGAAATGCATCTGCCGGGACGTGGTGGAAGCGTGGTGATCCCGAGAGGCTCGTGTGGATACCATAGAGAGCCTGAACACATCAACTGTTCAGGTTTTGTGATTCAACTCTACAGTTGAATAAGAAATCTCAACCGAAAATGAGGTATGAAAATTTTCGAACACCCGGTTTACCCCGTTTCACTTGGATCCTGGAGGGTTTCGGTTAAATTCTGCTGCGCTGTTTGGCTCCCGAAACCCAACAGTACTGATGGAACTTCGGTGTGATTTTGCAGAGGAACTGGCACCCTCGGCGTGGATGGCGGAGCACGCCCGGAAGCGGGCCCTTTGGGACTCCCATATCCCGAAGGATAAGGTTCCGAGAGAGCATTTTTGGTCTTTCACGGAGGACATGAACTTGTTCTTTGAAGACAGCCAGCAAATGGCTCCCCAAATGGTGAGGGGCGTGCTCACCCAAGCCATGTTCAAATCTCTGGCGGAGGAGTGCCTGAACGAGGAGGTCCTCGCCGCGTGGATGTCTGAACACGTTGCCTAGTTGAGCTTCTTGGGACTTAGCAAATTTTCCATGCTTTCGTAGCCTTTTGATCCTACCGCGAAGTCTTTCCTTTTTACAGCTCTTGGCTTATAGTGGATATTTCCGAGCATGGGCAGCAAAGCAGTCTTCGATCCAATCTCGAACCAAAGAGCACTTGGAGAAAGCCAAGCTGTTCTGTGCTGGCTCGGTTGTCAAGTACGCCGAGCTGAACAAGATAGCCAAGGGCGAGGTGGCAAAAGTTTGGGAGGAATTCTTGAAGAGTCAGGAGGAGCTCTTTCGAGAATTCTCCCCAAAGGTGTCTGACCTCGGCCAAAAGGTCATCACGCTATCCTCGGCAAACAACATCTACCAGAAGGAGAAGGAGGAGGACTCTGCTCTCCTGACGAAGGCCCTCACAGACAATGCCGAACTTTAAGCCGAGGTCGACGCACTGAAGAAGAAGTTAAAGAAGAAGAAGATTTGCTTCGGAGGAAGTTTTGCCTTGCCGAGGATGGTGGATCTACTTTTCCCAAAGTTGGTCAGGTCATTTTATCGATGGCGGTAGTGTACCATTTTTCCAAGGTCAATCCCGTTTATTCCCGAGGGTGATGCTCATCACTTCCGAGGGTGATGCTCATCTTTTTCGAGGGTGGCGCTTCGTTAGAGCTTGAGAGTTTAGAGTGTGATAGGCCTTTGGCTATCATAACTTTCAACCAAACATTGTCACCAACCTCAAACTCTGAGTCTCTCATTCTTTTATTCACACAGGTTGTGGTTCTTTTAAAGGCTGCCTTTAATCTCTCTTGAATTTTCTTGATTTTGGCGGTAGTCTCTTCAACAATTTCATAACCTAACTCTAGCCTGTTTGATGCTTCCACCCAACAATGGGGTGTCAAGCACCTTCTTCCACGTAATGCTTTATAAGGTGCCATGTCAATGCTGCTTTAGTAACTATTGCTATATGAGAAGTACACCAATGGCAAGTGTTGGTCCCATTCACCCTTGGAATCCAACACATAGCTCTTGAGCAAGTCTTCCAATATCTATATCACCTTTTCAGTTTGCCCATCAGTTTGAGGGTGATAAGCAGTACTCAGGTGGATTTTGGTTCATAGTTCTTTATGGAAAGCACTCCAAAACTGAGTTGTAAATCTTGCATCTCTATCAGATACAATGGAGTCTAGCACTCCATGTAGTCTCACTATCTCCTAGACATACATCTAGGCTAACTTATCTAGAGAATCTGTGAGTTTCATAGGCAAGAAGTAGGCACATTTGGTTATCCTATCCGCAATGACCCAGATTGTATCATGCCTTAATCTGGTCATAAGCTATCCAGTAAAAAAGTCCATGATTTTGTTGCCCCACTTCTTCATTGGAATAGGTAGAGTCTTTAGGGTATCAGATGGCTTCTGTTGCTTAACCTTTACCCTTTAGCATGTGCAGATTTGGAGACATAAGAAGCTATGTCTCTCTTCATATTTGGCCACCAAAAGTGAGTCTTCAAGTCTTATACATTTTCTCACTTCCTGGATGGATGTTCAACTTGCTTGTGTGAGCTTCTTCAAGTTTTTTAATACCTGAGCTTTCCTCCTTGAGGCACATAGATTCGGTCCTTCAAATATAGTAATCCTTGCTTATAGTTAAAGGATTCATACAATGAACCTTTTTCTTCTCCAAAATTTCTTTTTCGATCATGATCTGTCTCTTGTGCCTTTCTAGCTTCTTAAATCCTTTTAGACTGAATTGCCAACATGTAGATTTGGGCTTCCTTCCACTTATGCCACTTGTGCCATAGGCATAATAGACTATTTTGCTCATCATGATCAGCTATGGATCCTCCTTTCAGAAGACCCGTCTACTTCCTCTTCAAGGCATCTGCTACTAGATTGCCTTTGCCCTTTTGTAGTCTATACTATAGTCACAGTCCTTGATGTACTCTAACTATCTCCTTTGTCTCATGTTCAACTCTTTCTGAGTGAACAAGTACTTTAGGCTTTTGTGGTCATTGTAGATCACAAAGGAACTACCCATCAAGTAATGCCTCTATTCCTTTAGAGCAAAAATCACTGCTACTAGTTCTAGGTCATGGGTAGGATAATTTTGCACATCGGGTCTCAACTGCCTTGACCCATAAGCAATGACATTTTTGTCTTGCATAAGCACACAACCTAACCCAAATATAGATGCATATGTATAGATGATGTAGGGCTTACTTGGATCAGGAAGAATCAAATTGGAGCTTAAATCAACCTCTACTTGAGCTCCTGGAAACTCTCTTCACACTTCTCAGTCCACTCAAGTCTTTGAACCTACTTGGTCAGATGGGTAAGAACTGAGGCAATCATAGAATATCCTGATCCAAATCTTCTATAATATCTAGCTAATCCTAAGAAACTTCTGATTTCCTACACAGTCTTTGGTCTATCCCACTCTTGCACTGCCTTGACCTTTTCAAGGTCTGCCTTAAGGCCTTGTGCATCTATGATGTGTCCTAGGAAAGACACTTCCTCTATCCAAAATTGGAACTTGGATAACTTGGCATAAAGCTGGTGTTCCAAGAGAGTCTTTAAGAAAATCTTCAGTTGATGTTCATGTTCATTTTCATGCTTGGAATATAGTACGATGTCATCAATGAACACAACCACAACTTTGTCCAAATGTGGTCTGAACACCCTGTTCATCAGGTCTATGAAAACAGTTGTGGCATTAGTCAAACAAAATGTGTTACCACATCACAAAATAGGAGAATTACAAGTGTGTCATAATGGCTAAAATCCATTATGTTGTGTAATTCTCACCTTAGTGATTGAAGTGTGGGGGGTAAAAGGCATGATCAACACCTTCTTAAAAGTGTTACAAGTTGGTAACTTGGGCCCCAAGAAAAGCCTTAAGGATTGTTTTTTTGTCAAGCAACTTATGTACCTTTTTGTAAGGTTTTGGAAATTTGGGTACGCAATTGCAAAACTCTCAAGAAAGAGACTTGGAGAGTTATGGGAAGGATATGAATGGAATGAAAGTGCTATTGGAGGACTAAATTGCTCATGGAAGACAGGTTTGGACAAAGGAAACACTAAAGGCAATAAGGACCTAAATGTCCTAGTGTAAACCTTAAGGTGTTCAAGCTTTTGACTTAAATCTAAGGGCGGAATTGTTAGGTTATCCCACCACGAGGGAGGCGGAGAAGAATTGATAATTAGTCAAAAATTTTGGGCACATGTGTACCAATGAGTTTAAGACAAAGAAACCGTAATTAGTGAGAAGGAAAATTGCATAAAGCAAGGTTAAGCTTGTTCAGTGTGTTTTGTGCCCTTAAGCTCATTTAAGGCCATTAAGTAGCCAAATCATTTATCCCTCTCTCACTTTCATCCTCCTCCAGCCCAAGAACATAGCCACATGTCCTCCATAGCCACCACACCTTCAAACTTGCAATTGATTGAAATTGAAGGCAAAAGGAAGCAATTGGAAGCAAACTAGAGCTATTACTTGGACACTTCAAGGATCAAACTTGATTTTTGGCCTACCCACTTTGGTAAGGGATCTCTTCCTCTGATGAGTTGTTTTCTATATTTTAAGCCACCATGGAGCTAGGGCTAAGCTTTGAAGAGAGCTATGAGCTTGATGAACCAAGCTTAGTGAAGAGAATGCACTTATTGAAGGTTTTGTGACGTATTGTGAAGTGCACAATGATGGCAGTAAAGTGAGGGTTTCTAGAGCCCAAAGTTAGTACTAACTACTGTTAAAATCCTCCTAAGGCCAAGCATTAGCTTGAGGAGGGCTGCCACAGTGATTTATTTATGTTTATTATGTGTTTTATGGACTAATCTATGGTTATTGTTGCTGCTGCATTTCATGTGTTTGTTGGTTGTGAGTGGTGGCTGCATTTGGTTGCTATATCTTGTATATATGCATTGTGGTGTTTTTGTTTTAGTGTCTTTGGATTGAGGTTCTAATGATGGTTACATTGCCTATTGAATCCAAGTGCTACCCTTACTAAGTTTCTCAATGAAACTTACTCCCCTCAATTCTGTCATTTCAGGTCCAGCTGAAAGATCACCTCCAAACTAACCATTGTGGTTTGATTTTTTATCTGAAATTTCAGGTACATGAAACTTCCATATTTCTAGTTATGATCTGTAAATTTTGGTGATTTTAGGGGCACATTTGGTATTTTTAATGGTGGTACTTACTGTGTTGTGCAGCAGCTGTCCAGCATCCCGTTTCTGGAGTCCATTGCATTTCAGGCACTCCTGTAACCTAGGGTGCGTATTTAGCTGAGTTAACACCATATTTCATTGCATGTATGCATGTACATTGATAGCCA
This sequence comes from Aquilaria yunnanensis, assembly GCA_039654915.1. Taxonomy (NCBI): domain Eukaryota; kingdom Viridiplantae; phylum Streptophyta; class Magnoliopsida; order Malvales; family Thymelaeaceae; genus Aquilaria; species Aquilaria yunnanensis. The sequence goes on from CM077594.1 coordinate 69,967,255, forward strand.
AAGGCTATCGCCTCAATCTGGCCGAACACCCTGCCACAACAATGGCCAGAAGAACTGGCGCTTCCCGGGAATAGGTGGAATCATGCACCTCGGGAGATAGCCGGAGAGCCCCGAGCCTCGGCACGCCAGTAAAACTTGAGGACTCCATTCGCCCCCCAAGGTTGTGAACAGCGCGCCTTCGGAAAAGTCGCACCAGACATTGCTGCCCGAACATGATATCCCCGAAGGCGGAACCCCCTGGAACTGGGAACCCCCGAACTGAGGGTATGCTTCCCGAAGAGGCTCTGTCCGAACTAGAGGACGACCTCGCCCAGGGACCTCGGGAGTACGGCAGGCGCATTTAAGGAAGCATTTAAGGAAGCCTCTGACACGTCCCACCACAGACGTAAAAACTCACCCTGACGCGCAGACGCCATCAGAATCACATCATGGCCCGTCTCAGCACAAGGCTCGAGGCCTTCTGGTTACCAACTATCTGTCCCCTACGCCCAGAAGTTCAGGAGCATCCGACCGCACACGTGTCATGATCTGAACGGGCTAGGTATTCCTATATATACAGGAAATAAATACTTGACAGGAGGTTGGTTGGCCGGAGATACAGCTCCCACACTCTGAGAAAATACCAGGCGAGACTTTTCTGCCTTTCTCTTTGAGCTAGTGACTTTCTCCTTTTTCCGGCCACCACTGACTTGGGCGTCGGAGGCTCCCCCCCCGGAAAAACACTCCGGGGGCCTCCTAACCCTGTTTACCAGCTTTTCAGGTACTCTCCTTGGGGCGATCCACCTTCCAGGCGTTCTTCCTCCTAGAAGTCTCCTCAACAGTCATCATGACTCACAACTATGAGGCCCCAGGCCATCATACATGTAGTGTATGTAAAATGAGACAAGTATGTGAACATTTGAGTAATGTTTTGGCTATGTAAGTGATGTGGTGCAAAGCTGCCTAAGTGTGAATGATGGGCTGCTTACTTGTAAATTCTTTTATGGCCACATAAAGTTGCTAGATGCAAGAGCATGTAATTCCTATGTGTAATGGACATATATGTGATAGCCTTGGAGGGTTTTTCCCTTGTGAATGAAATGTTTGTACACTTATGAAATTTTGTATGGGCAAAATGGTCATAAAGTGACCAAAATTTTGACTTTGGACTTAAAGTACGATATCTCCCTGTGTAGAAGAAATATTTGTATGAAATTTTGACCACACCTATAGAACATCTATAGCTTGAACTAGGATTTGCAATTTCTGAATTTGGAGCCCTGTAGCCAAAGATATTACGTTGCAAATTTGGCTAAGTTAGTGTTCATTTAGTCAGAATTTTGTACCCAACTTCAAAAATTCATAACTTGGTGCATAGGTGGGCTATTGATATAAAACAATATTTCTTGGTTTGATACAAGTCTCTAATTGATAATGGGAAAGGAAAATAGGGGGTACATGGCTAGAATGACAAAGTTTATTAGTGGAAGTTACAGGTACAATGGCTGGTCACTAGAACTTAATAAGATTGCCTAATGAGTGGTGGGCAAGATTATGACTTGTGCTTCTGTTTTCCTTCTTTGATGCCATGGTGTGCATGAAATGTGAATATGTGTGTGATGGTTGGACGAATATGCATGTGTTTACATAATGCCCAAGAGGGCCACTTGGGTATGCACAGTAAGGGTATTGTTCTGATGGCCTACAGAACATTTCCAATCCTGGGAGTCTAAATGCACAATTTTGGCACCATAATTGGACTACCCTGGAGTGGTTAAAAAAATGGCATGACTGTGTACTCATAATACCCATTTCTGGTCCTAAATCCAGTCTTAGGAATGTCCTTTTCCTTTACTCTCAACTGGAAGTATCCAGATTTCAAATCTATCTTGGAGAAGATCTTAGCTCCCTTAAGTTGATCAAATAGATCCTCAATCCTAGGGAGTGGATACTTGTTGTTAATAGTCACTACATTAAGCTTCCTGTAATCAATGCGTAGTCTCAATGAGCCATCCTTTTTCTTCACAAAGATAATAGGAGCTCCCCATGGTAAAACACTTGGCCATATGAACCCTTTTTCAAGAAGTTCATCAAGTTGTTTCTTGAGCTGATTCATCTCTGTGATAGGCATTCTGTAAGGAGGAATGGATATTAGACTAGCCCTTTGTTGCAACTTGATTACAAACTCAATCTCCCTTAGTGGAGGAATACCTGGCAGGTCTTTAGGAAAGACTTCTAGAAAGTCTCTCACTATAGGTATTTTTTCCACTTCCTCATCACTGTGCAATTCATTCAATGTATAACAATAATCATGCTTAGAAATCACAGGTATCTCATCTAGTACCTATAGTTCTATGCCATGCATTTCAGGCACTAATTCTTTAAAATTCACTAATGCATGCACTTCACCATCAGCCAATGTGATTTCTTTCTTTGCACAATCAATTCTTATTTTATTCATAGTAAGCCAATTCATACCCAGCACTGTATCATACTTAGGAGGCTGATAGCCAAAGAGCTATCGCCCTGACCACCTACCGATCATGGGAAAGAGGGTTCCAGACACCTGAGGCATACAACCTCGGAAAGGACTCCGGAGTGAAGGAAGGCATTACACCTAAGGCGCACGACCTCGGAAGCCAGTGTAGCGCCTCCTTCGGGAGGGCGACCGAACCAGCTTCGGGGGAGAAAGATCAACCACCCCCTGTGGGAGAAAGCCCCCTGAAGGTGTTGGGTTTCGGGAGTCAAACAGCGTAGGGGAATTTAACCGAAACCCTCCAGGATCCAAGTGAAACGGGGTAAACCGGGTGTTCGAAAATTTCATACCTAATTTTCGGTTGAGATCTCTCGCTCAACTGTAGAGTCGAATCACAAAACCTGAACAGTTGACGTGTTCAGGCTCTCTATGGTATCCACACGAGCCTCTCGGGATCACCACGCTTCCACCACGTCCCGGCAGATGCGTTTCTCTTGCGCTCGCAGTGCTAGCTTGCGTTCTCCAAGGAATTGCAAGAAAAGAGTGCGGCTGTCCTTTTGGGAGGTTAGGGCAAGGAGACCTGCGAATTTCTCACTTAAAAGTTGTATTTATAGTGAGACTCAACTTCCAGCCCTAATGGGTTTCAAAGCCCTAATCCAATTAGGATTTAATTTCAGGCTTAATAATGGCTCAACTCCTTGGCCCATTATTAATACGAAATTAAAGTGAAACCATAACCCAAATAATTAGCCCATGCACTCTAATGATCCAAATAGCTCTATGTGTGCGACCCAATAGGCTCTTGCCATGTTGGCAATGATCATAAATCACATTTATGATCATAAGCAATGAGCGGTGTCTAGCAACACATCATTGCTACCCAAGTGACAAGATTGTCGGTGAATCGACTAAACCTTTATGATCATCACCGATATATGCCATTGTCCCTTTGTCCAAGATATCAAGACTAAGCACAAGACATGGAATGTGTCACTCTTGTATAGCCCAATCTTTGGTTTCTTGATTACCGAGTAGACCAACTTAAACTGACGACATTGATATCATATATCAACTCATCGGAGCATGGCCATGCATTTTCTAAGTCTCACTCTATCAAGGGGCCCAAAGATATCACTCCCGTTACATAGGAGGGACAAATCCCATCTTGATCATACAAATCCCTCCGCATGATATGTGACATACCCAATGACCTCCTTCAAGTTCACTCAGTTACGAGCAACAAAGGAAAGTATCAAAGTATGTGACTCACATGTAGGGAACCTTGCTGATCTTAGGTCGAAGGACTACATATACCATGATCACTATGAGAATCACTTATGACACTCATATAACGATCTATGAAGTGTTCTCATGGTGGGTCGGTCCAGTACACAAGTTCTCCAACTTGTACCCATATGTAGACTACATATCTCATATTAGTCTCCACATATGCTAGTCATTATGTATTATTGCAACCCGCTCCACAATAATACTAGACTAGGGACGTTTAAGAATATCATTATTCTAGGGTTACAATTATGTTTATTACGTTACGCAGAAACAAAACAATAAACAAAATTGCTGGATTAATGCCTCAATAAAATATCATGACTCAATGTGCAAAAATACAATTCTCTCATGATTGGCTTTTTGGGCACAACACTAACAGAAGGCATAGGCACCGAAGTTCCAGCCCGACTCCGGGAAAGGACCCATCACCCCGAAGTGAGACATCAACCAAAGGGACCTCGGTTGTATGGCAAGAGCCATCAAGGAGTCTCTGACACTCCGCTCATATACGTCTACGACACGCCACCCCCAGACACACTCTAACACACCATCGCAGCATGCGTCCTGTCACACAGGGCTACACCTACTACGGCTCACGGCCCGAGGAGCCTGCAGATGACTAGGGGCCCCCACGCCCAAAAATATGAACACCATCCATCCATACACGTGTCACAATCTGAAGGGATCACCTCCTCCCTTATAGACCAGGGAAATGGTCACAGGCAGGGGCGGAGAACCAAAAGGACAATAGCACACTCTCCTCTCTCCGCCTGAATACTCTCCCTTCAGCGCTCAGAAAGACACGCCAGGCAAGAGTGCCTTGTGCTTATTACTGAGTATCTCTCTTTCTCGGAGCACTGACTTGGGCGTCGGAGGTTCCCCCCCGGAGAACCACCCCAGGGGCCTCCTAACCCCTGTTTTCTGAGTGTTTCAGCTACGTCTCCCTGAAGGATCTCCGCTCCGGGCTCTCTCCTGTGCCGGAAGTCTTTCCTGTCCTCGCCAACCACGGTACCAGGAAGCTGCCGGCCATAACCTAAGGTGATCCTCTCAGAGTACCTTCTTGCACCTCTAGGACCCCCTGCTGCCCACACCGCTACACACAGTGGAGATGTTGGCTCCGCCTAACTGGACCGCATCAGATGTTGGCTCCGCACCTCCCGAAGCCCGGGATCAAAGGCCTTTAGGGTGGTTCCCCTATCCTTGTGGCAACCATGTTTACTTCCTGAATTGATGATTCATCATAGAGCACATATACAGATCATAGGTATTTTAATGGTACATGACACTAGCAGCTAACCAGACTAAGTTCATGTATGTAGATGTATTTAATGCAACTATATGCTATGTGCATGTACAAACCATGCTCTAATACCAGCATCTATTACCCACTCCAAGGTAGCCCAATTGTGGTGCCAAAATTGTGTTTTTAAACTACCAGGATTGGTAATGGTTTGTAGGGCATCAGAACACTACCCTTAGTGTGCATACCCATGTGGTGCTCTTGGGCACTATGTAAATACATGCATATTGGCCCAACCATCACACACATATTCACATTTTATGAACACCATGGTAGTAAAGAAGGAAAACACTAGCACAAGTCTTAATTTTGGCTACCACACATTAGGCAATCTTGTTAAGTTCAAAAGACCAGCCACTACACCTTCAACTTCCTCTAAGAAACTATGTCATTCTAGAAATGTACCCCTTATTTTGTTTCTCCATTATCAAGTAAAGACTTAGAGAAAACTAAGGACTTTTTTTTACATCAATAGTCCAGCTATGGACCAAGATATGGATTTTTGAAGTTGGTTACAAAATTCTGACCAAATAAACAGTAACTTAGCCAAATTTACGATGTCATATTTTTGGCTACAAGGCTCCAAATTGATAAATTCCAAATCCTAGCTCAACCTATAGATGTTCTATACAGGTGGACAAAATTTCATAAAACAATTCCTTCTACATAGGGAGATATAAACTTTAAGTTCAGAGTGAAAATTCTTGTCACTTTATGACTGTCTTGCCCATACAAAATTTCATAAATGTGCAAACACTTCATTGAAGAGGGGAAATCCCTCCAAGGCTGCCCCATGTATGTCCATTACACATAGGAAATAAATTCCCTTGAATTTAACAACCATTTTTTTGCTAAAACAAAATTTACAAGTAAGCAGCCCATCATTCACACTTAGGCAGCTTTGCAGCACATCACTTACATAACCAAAACATTACTCAAATGTTCTCATGCTTGTCTCATTTTACGTACACTACATGTACATGCATACATGCACTAAAAAATGGTCTTAAATCAATTGAATATGCACACTAGGTTACATTAGTGCTTGAGACACATTGGACTCTAGAACAGGATGCTGGACAGCTGCTACACAACACAGTAAGTACCATCACTAAAAATACAAAAAGAGCTCCTGAAATCACCAAAATTTCTAGATCACAACTAGACGTATGGAAGTTCAGGTACCTAAAAATTCAGGGCAAAAACAAAACCACAAAGGTGAGTTTGAAGGTGTTCTTGCAATTGGACCTGAAATGACAGAATTGAGGGGAGTAAGTTTCGATACAACACTTAGTAAGGGTAGCACTTAGATTCAATAGGCAATGTAACCATCATTAACACCTGCATCCAAAGACACGAAAACACAAAAATCACAATGCATATATACAAGATATAGCAACCAAATGCAGCCGCCATTCACAACCAACAAACACAAGAAATCTCGCACCAACATGTACCATAGGTTAGTCCATAAAACATCTATTAAACATAAAAAAATTAGTATGGAAGCCCTCCTCAACTAATGTTTGGTCTTAGGAGGATTTTAACACTAGTTAGTTCTAACTTAGGGCTTAGAAACCCTTTAATTCGCAGCCATCACTGTGCATTTCACGCTAGGTCACAAAACCTTCAGTAAGTGCACTCCCTTCACTAAGCTTGGTTCATCAGGCTCATGGTGATGGGTTTCGGGAGCCAAACAGTGCAGCGGAATTTAACCGAAACCCTCTAGGATCCAAGTGAAACGGGGTAAACCGGGTGTTTGAAAATTTTCATACCTAATTTTCGGTTGAGATCTCTCACTTGGTGACTGTGAGGTAGATAATGAGAGGTTCTCCCTCCCTGAGTTGCCAAAGTGCCAGCAAGTGGGTTAAGTAGTTTTTGAGTTCATCCCAAGCCTCTTGGCAATCTTCATTCCAAGGGTGTTTCTCAAAATCGACATTGCCCTCTTTTTTGGCTGCTTTAGTGTGCACTTTGAAGAATGGTCAACACCGATGTTTATATCTGGAGATGAATCTACTAAGGGCTGTTATTCTCCCAATGAGCCTCTGTACATTCTGTTAGTGCTGTGCCCAAAAAGCCAATCATGAGATGATTGTATTTTTGCACATTGAGTCATGATATTTTATTGAGGCATTAATCCAGCAATTTTGTTTATTGTTTTGTTTATGCGTAACGTAATAAACATAATTGTAACCCTAGAATAATGATATTCTTAAATGTCCCTAGTCTAGTATTGTTGTGGAGCGGGTTGCAATAATACATAATGACTAGCATATGTGGAGACTAATATGAGATATGTAGTCTACATATGGGTACAAGTTGGAGAACTTGTGTACTGGACCAACCCACCATGAGAACACTTCATGGATCGTTATATGAGTGTCATAAGTGATTCTCATAGTGATCATGGTATATGTAGTCCTTCGACCTAAGATCATCAAGGTTCCCTACATGTGAGTCACATACTTTGATACTTTCCTTTATTGCTCGTAACTGAGTGAACTTGAAGGAGGTCATTGGGTATGTCACATATCATGTGGAGGGATTTGTATGATCAAGATGGGATTTGTCCGTCCTATGTAACAGGAGTGATATCTTTGGGCCCCTTGATAGAGTGAGACTTAGAAAATGCATGGCCATGCTCCGATGAGTTGATATATGATATCAATGTCGTCAGTTTAAGTTGGTCTACTCGGTAATCAAGAAACCAAAGATTGGGCTATACGAGAGTGACACATTCCATGTCTCGTGCTTAGTCTTGATATCTTGGACAAAGGGACAATGGCATATATCGGTGATGATCATAAAGGTTTAGTCGATTCACCGACAATCTTGTCACTTGGGTAGCAATGATGTGTTGCTAGACACCGCTCATTGCTTATGATCATAAATGTGATTTATGATCATTGCCAACATGGCAAGAGCCTATTGGGTCGCACATATAGAGCTATTTGGATCATTAGAGTGCATGGGCTAATTATTTGGGTTATGGTTTCACTTTAATTTCGTATTAATAATGGGCCAAGGAGTTGAGCCATTATTAAGCTCGAAATTAAATCCTAATTGGATTAGGGCTTTGAAACCCATTAGGGCTAGAAGTTGTGTCTCACTATAAATACAACTTTTAAGTGAGAAATTCGTAGGTCTCCTTGCCCTAGCCTCCCAAAAGGACAGCCGTACTCTTCTCTTCCAATTCGTTGGAGGACGTAAGCTAGCACTGCGAGCGCAAGAGAAACGCATCTGCCGGGACGCGGTAGAAGCCTGGTGATCCCGAGAGGCTCGTGTGGATACCATAGAGAGCCTGAACACGTCAACTGTTCAGGTTTTGTGATCCGACTCTACAGTTGAGTGAGAGATCTCAACCGAAAATTAGGTATGAAATTTTTGAACACCCGGTTTACCCCGTTTCACTTGGATCCTGGAGGGTTTTGGTTAAATTCCGCTACGCTGTTTGGCTCCCGAAACCCAACACATTCTAGGTAGTTGTGGTTGTTCAAAATCCAAATAAGATGTTAACTTCTCCAAATTGGCATCTATACCTCTTTCAGATACCATAAAGCTGAGGAATATGCATGCCGTTACCTCGAACACGAACTTTCCAGGGGTTAAGATGGATTCCAAATTTCCAAAGTTATTGGGAGGTTTCTAGCAAGTTTGTGATATGATTACTTGGATGCTTTGCTTTTGACTATCATATCATTAATGTACACTTCCATGTTTCTCCCAATCTAGGAGTCGAACACCTTGTTCATCAGCCTCTAATATGTGTCTCCCTCATTCTTAAGGTCGAAGGGCATTCTGATGTAGCAGTACATCCTGACTTCGGTGATGAAAGCAATCTTTTCTTCATCTTTAGGATTCATCCAAATTTGCTGGTATTTACTGAAGGCTTCAAGGAAGCTAAGTAGCCCATACTTAGCAGTGCAGTCTACCAATTGATCTATTGAAGGTAGTGGATGTGAGTCTTTAGGAAAAGCATTGTTGGTATTTCTGAAGTCGATGCACATTTGGAGTTTGTAACTCCCTTCCTTGGTGGCAATGACGATGTTGCTAAGCCAACCTAGGTACTTGACTTCTCTTATTAGACCTACTTTTGTTAATTGTTGGACTTCTAGTTTCACACAAGTTGTTCTTATTTTCCAAAAGGCTACATTTTTTCTACCAAATAGGCCTTGCCTCCTGTCATACCTTAAGATCATGCCGAACTATGTCTGGATTTATTTCCGAGAATGTTCTTTAGGGAGTAAGCAAAAAGATCTTTGTTCACTAATTAAAGGGATATAAGTCTTTCTTTTTTCCCCATTGGCTAGTTTTTTCCCAATTCAAGTACTTCAGTCGGGGGCCAACTCTATGCCCTTAATTTCTATTTTCTAAACATCATTGTTTTCCCCATCTATACCATCTTTGGCAAGTGTGCCCTTCAGCCCTGAGGTCTGTGTATGGATTCTTGGTGGAATTTGCCATGCTCTGATGAACACCTTCCTGAGTTCAACTTTGTCTATGACTATCCCTGTGTCCCCTTCCTTTGTCTTGAATGTGACCATTAGGTACTTCACATCTATTTGAAGATGAAGGTTTTCTTGTGTCTATCATAACCCACATTTCCATCCTAGGTTTATGCAAAATTTGAAGAGAATTTGAAGTGGAAAATGAAGTTCTGTACATGGGTTAAGTGGTACATGTAATAAGCCTAATGGGTACATGTGATTACGCCAAAAATATGTCTATCAAGTGTACTTGTATGAGCATTTGAAGGACCTAAGGCCTTAGTGACAGATTTAAGTGTTCGAGGACTTAGTTGCGTATATATTTGGGTGACTATATTGATGCAATTACTATGTACCAAGCAAGAAATAAGGTCACTAGCACGAGCATTTGGACCCAAATTAGCTCCGTGTGGCACCAAACCGGATTTGCATGGTTCCACTAAGTCAAATGGACTCATTTTAGGTCAATGCTCCATTCTTGGTCAAACAAAGAGATCTTGGAAATGGAGCATCGGGTTCATGATAAATTGTTGATGGTTTAAGCTCTAATTGAAGAATCAAGCACACATTGGTGGATTTCGGCCATAAACGACCTTGAAGTCTATGTTGCAAGCTTAATTCTTGCATTGTAAAGCTTCGCTGAGAGATTAAGGGCTACAATTGGTAATGATTCACCATTCTCTTCTTGATTATGGTTTATGAATTCCATGTTCAAGTTAAGCATTAGGATGGCTACGTTTACCCTTGCGTATATGGTAAATTGTGTGCTAGCTAGCTATGTAATGGCAAGTACTAGCGTTGTCTCATGGGATGGCCGACTCATGAGTGAAACTGGAGCTCTATCTAACTAAATTAACTAATGGAATTAAGGGATTGAACAAACTAAGTGTGTACTTCTTGGTGCCTTTTAGGCTAAGACTAATGGCTGGGTGTGTGGAGTGTGTATTGCTTGGTTTGGTGCTTTGTATGCGTGTGTTGACCCATATTACTCTATTAATTATAAATTGCATTGTATCTTCTTTGTTTCCATGACTTTTATGCAGGAGCTAATGGAGGTTAAGCTTCAGCTTAAATAAATATGCAGTATGTTGTCTAAATCCTTATTAATTTATGCAAATAACTTATGCACCGTATTTATGAGTTTTAGGAAAGGATATTTTTAGGGCCCAACTCACCCTAACCCTAAACCTTTCATCAGATTCTTATCAACTGGTGGGTTTTAGTTACTCAGTTGACTCCAAATGGTGACTTGGACTTTAACTCCCAAGATTCTTAACCCCACTTAAAGTTTGCCTTGTTAGGAATCTCAAGTTTTTGAGGTTTTAGTAGAATTTACTTAATTTGTTTACCAATAGGTGGGTTTACTTGAGATTGCTTAGGGGCTAAGTATGCATGTAATAGTAGGTTCTATATGTTTTAGGGTTGCATCAGAGTTAATCACTCTTGTACATACATGCATACATCATAGGATTCAAACCATGCATATTTCTTTTTCTTATTGCCATATGGCCCACCTAGGCCCAAAAAAATCTACAGGCACACATTTATTCTAGCCTAGTCCCCTTGTTTTACATATATATACAAGCCAAAATTTTGAGAAGGACTACGTGGCCTAAAACATAAAAGTTTGAAGTTTCAAAAGGTGCCATGCATGGTACACTCCTTCCTATTCATACAGTCTCCAAACCCACCGAGACTTCTGCATTCACATTAACTTGATATTTAGACCACAATTTATTCATGACCTTCTTAGTTATGGTCCATACCAGGATTGTTCCAACAACAGCAATGCCCACCACAGCCATCAGGGCCTACATAACACGGAAACACAATCATCAATCTAGATTAGTGAATCTATTTATGCTTTCTTTCAAATAAGCCATAACTAAGAGTTTTACCTCTCTATACATAGACCCCATGAACAGGATCCTAAGCCCCTTAGTCCTCCAGTTCTTTACCTAAAATGGGAAAAAGAGGGCATGAGTACATAGGTACTTAGTGAAGAACCTAAAGAGCACCTAGTGCCTTATTCACTGTTTAAAACATTAATACACATAAACCTCCAAACTTCTTTGGTAACCTACATCCAAAGACATAAAAAACACCGAGAACAACAAGTACAACATAATAAATAATACATACATAAATGATAAAAATGGGTTAGAACACGCTTGAAATCAAAGAAGCATACTGACACACACACCACAACACTAGGTTTCATAACACGGCAAGCATGATTCTTTGGTTTCTTCTTGTGATCACTTTAATTAATGTTCATTTATCATAGAGCTCCAGTTGATTGTCGAGCTTGGCCCAACTTGAGCAAATACCCTATGCTTTCCAAAAGCAATCTAGCTAGCTTACCGTAGTGCTTTAAGCACATAGCCCATTAACATAGCCTTCGGGTTCCTTTGGCTTAAGCCATCACCTAGGGCGGCTTTTCCCTTTCAAAATATAGGAGAAGAAGCTTCATATTGGCTCCTCATCTACACTAAAGAAGTAATAAGAAGCTTAGTCATTTTCCCAAAAGCATAGGCACCAACTTAGGAAACACCAAGTGAAAGGCTTGCTCGATGTTTGTCTTGGATTCATTCTTTATCCATCTTTCTCATGCACTTTGTTACCACCTCAACAAATGAGAAAATTATAGTACAAAGGCATAATGGTTGTAAATGATTATATAGCATAATTTTCACCATAGTGAATGAAATGTGAGGGGTAAAGTGAATAATTTACACCTCCTTAATTGATTACAATGGTTACTTCATACTAAAGGAAGCCTTAGAGGATTGCTTGTTTTACAAGTAATCTATGGGTCTTATTGCAAGATTTCAAGACTTGGGTACTCAATTGTACAGCTCTAAAAGAGAGATTTTGGAAGGATTTGAGTGGTATGGAAGAAATTTTTGTATGCTAAATTTCATAAAGGAAACAAAGGCTATTATTCAAGAACCTAGGATAACTAGGTTTACAATTGTTCACAACAATAACATAAGGATGCGTTGATTTTTGACAAGAATCAAAGATGGCCATTTCTAGCATTATCCTAGCCTTTTATTTCTAGGCTCTAAGGTCAAAAAGGTGGGCTAAAGATTAGCCAAAATGTCTTTGCTTAAGATAAACTTGTAGTGACCTAAGTGAAGGTTAAGCTTAAACTTAAACTAATCAAGTAAAGTAAATATTTTGATTTCTTTACCTTTCCTTGCTCATTTTTATTCCTCACTAGTCAGAGTTGCTTCATAAGCTCCTACATAAGCTTCCATACCCACCATAGCTCAAGCTCCCAAGAAATCACAAAGGAAGGCAATCAGATGCAACAAGAATGAGAAAAACCCTAATTTTCAGTTTTATTGTGTATCTCTTGAAGATTTCAGCCTTCACAACTCTGGTAAGGATTTTATCTTCATGTTTCCTAGTTTTTTACTATCTTAACATGATGATCAAGCATCCATGAAGCTAATACCGTGCTTGGAATAGAGCAAAAAGCTCAAGGAACGAAGTATGTGTTAAGGGGGAGTGCATGAACAAGGTTCCAGCTTTACTGTTTTCCATGCACTAAGATGGCAGTGTTTACAAGGCTTTCTAGAGCCAAAGTTAGTACTAACTAAGACCAATTAACCTTATAACTCCAAGCATTAGCTTGAGGAGGGCTTTCATAGTGATTACATAATGTTTATTTGATTGTTTATGAACTAACCCTAATGTAATTGTTGCCTCCAGCATTACATTTGTTTGTTGCTTGTTGTTTGTGCATTTGGATGGCTGTGTTTGTGTATTTGTACTAGATTTTTGTGTTTTAGTGTCTTTGGATTTCAGTTATATGACTGGATTTTGAGGATTTTATTCATAGGCCCTTACTAAGTTTCATTCAGGAAACTTACCCCCCATTCTGTTCATTTCAAGAGCACCTGAAAGAGAGCACTCAAACTAATTGGTTTCATTTGAATTTCTTCGTGAAATTTCAGGTATAATAACTTCCATATGTTTAGTTGTAAACTAGAAAGCTTCATGATTTTTTCAGCACTTTAGCTATTTCTAGTAATGTTACTTCTTTCCTTACACAGCAGCTGGTCCCTTCATGTTTCTGGAGTGGTTAGTGCTTTTGAAGTTCTCCAAAAAGCTTAGTGTATGTATTAACTAATTTATTTCCATATATGTGGTACATAAATGCATGTAAAATGAGTTGGGTATGTTGTACGTGTAGTGTGAGAAAAATATATGGATCAATGGAGTGTAGTTTGAAGTGTGTGTATATAATGCTGCCCATATGGTGTTTATGGGCTGTTTTGATTGTATTTTTATGAATGATAGTTAAAAGGGTTCTAAATTCAGGGAAATGGCTTTCCCAGGTGTATAAGACATGTATGGACACTAGCAAGTCGGTTTTGGACCTAGAAAAGAAGTGTATGAATGTTATGATGATATTTTGTATGGGCATAATAGTCAATATTGGCTAAAATTTGGTACCCTGTACTCCAGCTGCCATAAATTTCTGTACATAAATAATTTGGCTGTTAAATTTTGAAAAAACCTAAAATACTTAAGTATCAATAACTTGGCTTTTGAAACACTAGATTTGGTGGCCTGTAGCTAGAGTTATGGCCCATCAAAACTTGCTGATTTTGCTGAGCACTGTTCATAGGACCATTTCTACTTGGTTAAGTGTAAAATCCATAATTGCAAACTTAGATGTATTTAATATCTCAAACCTGTTTCCCTATGAAGGTTTAAGTGTATTAAATGGTTTAAAACCTTTAGGGCATAGGAGAACTTGGGTAGAATTTAAATTGGACACGGTGTGAAAGTTTGGATATATAAAATTGGCACCAATAGCATCATGTGTGCATATGATTGTACATGCACTTTGGGTTTTTACTCAAATTCCATATTAGTCAAGAATAAAGAATTACACTATCATCATTATTTCCAGAGGAAATTGTATGTGAATATGTGTGTGATGGTTGGACCAATATACGCATCTTTGCATAATGACCAAGAGGGCCACTTTGGTAAACATAGTGCACATGTTCTACTTGGCCTACAGGACATGGACTACTTGGAGCTTAAGCGCACTAAAAATTGAACATTGTATTTATACACTCAAAGTGGTAACATACTTTATTTCCTAAAACTTAAGGGTACTTAGGTAGGAGTACCACTAGGTAGGTGGTGATGAGAATTCAAGAAGAAAGGAAGAAGAAAGTAGCTTTAGAAGGACACCATCTTGGATGTATCCACAAAGCTTTGGTTTTGGCTTGTTAGTGTTGTATTGGATTTCTTGCTTATGTCTCGGCTTCCATGTGCTCTTAGTTTGCATCTAAGGTATTTGTAAGAGATAGGAGAATAGAGAATAGCTAGGAAATTGTTAAAAATTTGCAAAGAAATTTCCTTAATGAGGCTTGAATGTTGGCGGTGGCGGAATGACATGAAAAGGTCATTTACATTTTTTTTAATTTTTTTTGCCATTCTTTTGGTCCTTTTCTCCTCATTATTATTGTGGCCTTTGGTAGGTATTAGGGCTAAGTCTGAGGCAATAAATGATGTAAGAAGTTGTTGGGAAATGGCTTGGAAATTGCCTTGAAAGACTTTGTAACCAATGTTGGCCGAATGGCTTTGTAACCAAGCCATTTACTTTATTTTTCTTCCTTTTTGTTTCATTTTTGTCTCAACCCTTAGCAGCTCCTTTTCTTGACTTAATTCCCTCTTATGGCTGTGAAGATATAGCCAGCAAGCTACCATAAATTGGTCTTTAGAGACCAAAATCAAACGATGGCTGAAAAGACCAAGTAAGCCGCCATTCGACTAGTTTATTTTCTTTCTTTGGTTTAGGATTCCTTTCAGTGCATGGTAGGAGATTAGCTAGGTTAATTGAGCTTAGGAAGCTACTAAGAAGTAGCCAAGAAGCTACCTTTAATAGCCATTGAAGACCATGCAAACAAACTTGGCCAAATGTGTAGCCGCCATGACCATTGACTTTCAATTCTTGGTCCAACGTTCCTCCAAGTAGCTTAAGTCATTTTGGACTTGTGTTTTAACTTGATTAACTTATCAACTGGTGCTTGTTGAGTACCCACTTTGACACTTCATTCGGCCAATTAGGCACTTAAACTTTGTTCTGAACACAAGTGCACATAAAAGTGCACTTAAGAGCATTTTAATGTTTCTTGAAGTGTCCTCATGTTGCCTTAATTTTTTCCATCTCCTAGTGGTCCACATTGTAGCCCACATTGACATTTGAATGATAGATATCATTCCCATGAAATGCCCTTTAAGTCCATAGGCTTCAAAGCCACCACAACCATAAACTTTAACATAATGGCACACAATGGTGCACTTAAGAGTGTTCTAGTGCACTTTAGGGTCTCTTTGCCAGTCTCCATGATGTCCCCACATTTTTATGGGTGTATGGTTACCCACATTGGTATCTCCATCATAAGCACTATACTCTTGCATTGTCTTTTGGTGCTTTTGGGATTCAAAACTTCTGAGTTCACAAAGAAGCACACTAGGGTGTGCCTAAGGATACCTCTTTTGTGTTTTAGTGCTATGATATTGCTTCATCTGGGACCATATTATAGTAATTTTCTTTTGGGGTTCAGATAGAGTGCCTCTAGGGTACTTACATTATGTAACCCTTAATGTTACACTTGTGACTTGTATAAATCACATATTTAAATAATCTACTTGATATGTACATTTCATAACAGCCTAGGGCCTATACAAGTCACAAGCATGACAGATATAGAGCATTGAGTTCCTTGGGTGTATGAAGGAGTGTGCTCGATTGGTAGGTAAGCTCATTAACTGCAAGTCATGCTCAATAAGTTTAAGTACAGGTCATTGTGTATGTGCAAGCTCATGTTTATTGTGTTCCTTGTAGACTTTGTGAGTAGGATTCTGGGACAAGTCTAGTGTTAATGGATGTGTGCTCTACTCTATATGTACTTTGGTTTGCTCTCATGACCATGTGTTTGGTTGTAGGGCTTATGTTAGAATCCATGGTTTTGTTTCAAGTGTTTATGATATGTCTTGGATATCGTTAAGTATGTAAGCATGTAAATGGCAACTCTCGAACATTATGTCTTTTAAGATCTTGGTATGGTTTCCAAGTACTTGTATATATATCATAAGGAGTTATGGTATAAAGTTTCCTAAGAAGTAATGCTTTTGGTATGTAAGATGTTTCTTAAGTGTGAAAGTTAATAACTATATATATATGAAGTTTTGAGTTTAAGACTAAATAAGTATGTGAACCTCTTTTAGTTGCGAATATACATATGGTAATGAAATCATGTGTTTTCAAAACCTATGCGATTGGGTATCTTGGTTTTCATGCACATATGTACGCACACCTCATTACCACATGAGGACTAGAAATTGAATTTGTCCATTACACTCTTGCCTTGGTGTGCAAGTTTTTTTTGGGCACTAGGGCAGGTAGGCTTCCTAAGGTGCTCCCCAGTGCCATAGTTGTGATTTGAATGTGTCCTAGTGCACTAGTGCTCTGGCGTGCCTTGTAGGTGCCATGGTGGGTGCCTTTGACTAACAATAAACATACATGAGAAGCCCCTGGGGCACACACAGAGTGCACATAATTTAGGCGTCTAGGGGGTGCCAGGTGCTAGTGATAGACACCAGAGGGGCACTTGGTACACACATGCATAACAGTGTCTTGGTAGGCACCCTAGGGTGCTCCAGTCACTACCGATAGGCACCTAGGCATGCCATTGAGGTGCACATACTACCCAAGTGCCCAGAGTAGCAATAGTGCTACCTCTGTTGCCAGTGATAGGAGTGTTTGGGTTAGGCCCTATGTGGGGCATGACAATGTCTGCTTTCTAAAAGTGACGATGTACAAAGATGGGACAGTTATGGTGATGAACCTTGCCATAGTGGAGCTGAAAAAATCCTCCTTTGTCTTGACCAAGCTAGCCTTTAGCGTTAACAGTAGGTCAATCAATCCTAGCACTGGGAGTTCTGAGGCATTGGCTCTGAAAGTGGGTGAAGTCACTGGTTTGAGCTTACCCTCAGAAATACCGAAGCTTGGCAAAATGTGAATGAATAGAACATCTACATTTGATCCATCCTTAATGGGCTTCCTCTATACGTCTACATTTCCAATCCTTGCCGTGATAAAAAAAAATCATCGTGAAGGAACTTTACACTTAACCAATCACTTTGGGTAAGTTTGTTCGTTGGGTTGTCAAACTCGATCATCGCGACCTCTCTCATCTTCCTTTTCCTTTCACTCAAAGGTTGTCCCGTGGTTATGGTTTGTATTACCCCATCCAAATGTGGGGGGTGCTTTCTAGAACTTCGGATGGTTTGGTGCCCGTCGGAGTCGTACTCCTCATTTTATCCTTTCCTTTCATCATCTATCTTTTCTCGAGCCTTAGGCGATGGCATCCGCAAGTAGCGCCAGAGTTGTCCTTGTTTGAGTAAGGACTTAATGTACTTCCTTAATTGAAAGCAATCCTTGGTATCATGCTCGTGGTCCCTGTGAAATTCACAGTACTTCTTCATGTTCTTTCTATTATCTGAGGTCATGGCCTTCAGACATTTAATTGAAGTTCCTTGCCTTTCCAAGGTCTTAAGGATGTTTATCCTTGTAGTGCTTAGAGCGGTGAATGCCACTGGTGGTCTCTCCCTAGGTTTCTAAGGCTTGCCTCCTCCTTCAATGTGATATCGAGGTTTGCAACTATGACCTTCAGATTGATGATACTTAAATTTGGCCCTCCCATTCTCAATTCCTTGACTGTCATGTACTATTCTCACCTTTGGTAGAATTCATCGATGGTGTTCGGGGGATCCTTTGAGAACTCGTAGAAGAGCTATGAATCCCTTCGCATCCCTCTGATCATTGTGAGGATTCTATATATTGGGAAAGAAGTCTGGAACACTAAGTACTTCCCAGTTGAACCTCTTGACATAATCCTGAATGGTGTCCCAATCTTCTGGGCTATGTCGAACATCTGGACTAGCCTCTTCACCATCCGTCTACTTCTGATGAACTACTAGGCGAAGGCAGTGGACAACTCCTAGAAGCCCATGATGGTCCTTCGTGCCGAGGAGTTGTACCACACAATTGCTGGTGCAGACAAGGTAACTTTGAAACAATTGCAGAGGGTGGCATCATCAGCCCATGCAGCACCATGCTCCTTTTGTATTTTGTTTAGTGGGCCTGGGGGTCACTTCACTTGTCACAAGCTTCCAAGCTTGGTAGTCAAAAATCTTTGGGCATTAGTGCTTCCACTATCTTCCTGATGAAGAGGGACTCTTCTTCGATTAATGACTCTGATTACCTCAACCAAACAGGCTTTTGAGAGAACTATTTCTCCACCGTGTCTTGCTTTCTAAGATTCTCTCCATCAGGATGGTAGTACCATCTTCTCCTTATTGCCTTGGAGCCAAAGGCAAAGGTGAATGACATCTTTTTCTCAGCGAGTAACTTTGGCAGGGAGGAGACAGGGACTTCTCCCATGTAGAAGGGCTCCAGTGTTGGGAGGTCCTCAGCTCTTTTGATCTAGACCTCACCGTGTACCCCTCATGAGATAGGGGATTCTCCATTGGAAACTCCCCATGGAAGTTTTTATTTTGGGAACTCTAGCGAGATGCTGGGCACCCCCTACTTGGATGGACCTCTTTGGAAGAGGTCCTTGCTTGAGAACATGCATGTGACCATCTTTGGTCAAGTTGCTGTGCCATTTCAGCCATTATGGAGCACTAGAAGTCACATAGGAAGTTCATAGTGACCGTCAAAGGATACTCATCTTCTAAAAACGAAGTCTCTCATGTGGACTGGGACTTTGGAATCCCATTGTCCTTAGAATGCCAAGTCTCCATGACAGCGACCTGGGAGTGAGTTCTCACAGATCTTTTGAAATGATACTGTAGCACATCTTCGACATAGGACATGTTAAACCTCTAGTAGGACTTCACCTGAGTGATATCTGTAGCACTTGAAGAATATGGGTTAGGAGCTCCCCAAAATGTTTTCTATGGGAGGGATTTTTGACACCCAAGTCAAAATGTAGTTGGTGAAGTGGCTAGAAGTATAGAGCAAAAAGAGAGCATCTTGGGTGTATTACAGGGGGGCCTCCTGTGTATTTATAGGAGGCCCTTCGGAGAAGGCTGTTTTCCCTAGTCAAGTAGATCAGGACATATGATCGGTTAGATCTACTCACGTTTGGTCGGTACCTTAAGCTGAGGTATGACCAGCTGTTCATGGGCAGTTATGCCTAGGTTAGAGTTTAAGAGCATGTAAAGGCTTCTTCTCAAAGGTCCTGCTAGCTATATGTTTGTCATCTTCTTTATAAGGCTTCAAAAGTTTATAAGCCCCTTCAGAGATGAAACTCATCTACAAAGGTGTTAGAGGATTTTAAAAGGTGATATTCATCAATAATCCAAGGGTAGTGCTAATCCTTTTCTGAGGTTAGTCAACTTCCTTAGCGACGGTGGTGTAAGGCCCTTTCCCAAGGTTGATCCTGTTCTCTACCCAGGATGGTGCTAGCCCCTTTCCCAAGGTTGGTCATGTTCTCTACCAATGGTGGTGTCAGGATCGCCAACCCGAAGGTAATGTAGGCGATAGTGCTTTGGTTGTCAATGTTGTTCTTATTTTTGGAAGTCATTGGCTTTAAGATATTCCCTATCCTTCCAAGTCCATCAAAATATTTGCCCTTGTGGTATTCAAAAGGGTGAACATCTTTGGTCTCCTGCTTTTGGTTTTCTGAGGTCGATAACTATGGAAACAAGGTTGGTGGCCTTGACCTTTGGAGTATTGATGGACCGCTTTTTGTCCTCCCATCCTTAGCTCTTTAGTGGTCATGTACCATTTGGCTCTCCTATAAAACTCCCCTATAGTTTTCAGGGGGTCCTTGGAGAATTCGTATAAGAGTTGAGAGTCCCTTCTGAGACAACCGATCATTGTGAGGCTTCGGATCTCAGGGCAGAAACCGAGGCCACTGAGGTCTTCTCGGTTGAACATTTTGACATAGTCTAGAATGGTCTCCCCACCCTTTTGGGCTATGTCAAACATTTGAGCGGACATCTTATCCGTCGGCCTACTTCCTGTGAACTGTTGGGTGAAGGTGGTGGACAACTCTTGGAAACCTATAATGGTTTCAAGTGCGAGGGAGTTGTACAATGCAATTGCTGGTTTGGAAAGAGTCACTTCCAAATTGATGCTCTAGGACATCATTGATGTAGGACGTGTTGGACCTCTACTAGAGCGTCGAATAAGTGATATCTATAGCACTTGAACAATTTGGGTTAGGAGCCCCCTAGAGTGTTTCTTCGAGCAAGGGATCTTAGACGCCCAAGTCAGTATGTAAGGGGAGAAGCTATTAAGAGTAAAGAACAAAAGGAGAGGGTGTTTCATATTTATTACCTGGGAGCCTTACCAAGTATTTATAGGAGGCTTAGAGAAGAAGGCTGTTATACCCAAGTCGAGCAGATCAGGACATGTGGTCTGCCAGATTTAGTCTGCACCTACGGGGAGAGGTGCCTTCAGCTGTTTGTAGGTGGTTATGCTCAGAGGATAGGGGAACGTGCAAGGTTCTAGTTAGTGGTCCCTAAAAAATGTGTATTTGTCATCTTCCCTTAGGGCCCCTCAGGGTCTTGAGACCCTTTCGAGTGTAGGATTTCCTCTAAAGGTGATTAGGGGAAGCTTATCGATGGTATAGATTGTGTTTGGAAGGTATCTCTTCTACTAAGGTTGGTAGACTTCTATTTCTGAGGTTGGTCATATGACCTTCGAAGGGTGGTGTCAAATCCACCTGTCCATATGTACCGCAGGTGATAGCCTTTCGGCTATCACATGCCCCTTCTGAAAGAGGTGAAGTTGTTTCTTCAATTCTCCCATGTTGCCCTACAGCCAAAAATCTTCATCTTTATGAGGTTGCCTCGGCACAATAGTATTACTTTTAGTCTAGGATTTACTAATTTGGATGACGTTACACACTCGGCTAACAACAACTATTTCAGCAAAAGATTATCTTCTTTTGGCGAAGTTACACCCTCAGCAAAGTTGTGTGTCTTCAGGCGAAGACTATTTCCTTGGTGAGGTTACACCTTCGGCACTTGATGTGTTCTTTTTTTCTTAAGGCTTTTATTCCCGCTATTTGCAAGTGGATCACCTTACCTAAGTAGGTGTGTCACCTCGATCTATGCATTACATAGACTTAATAGATCAAGAGGTGTGTCCTTGTTTCCCGTGATGTGTCACTAGATCAAGGCCATGTTTCCCGTTCGTTACATCAGTTACATCTCTTTGCCTACAGAGGGTCATTTTGGTGTCATTTCAGTTGCCTTCTTCGGGCTATATAAACTCATCTCCCTTTAGAGGTTTCTCAGTTTTTTTCTTTTTGCTCTCTCTCATTCTCTAGCTCTTCTATTCTTTT
The DNA here is from genome assembly GCA_039654915.1 of Aquilaria yunnanensis. Lineage (NCBI taxonomy): Eukaryota > Viridiplantae > Streptophyta > Magnoliopsida > Malvales > Thymelaeaceae > Aquilaria > Aquilaria yunnanensis. The sequence continues at coordinate 69,989,185 of CM077594.1, forward strand.
GCAGTGGTGCTCTAGCAGTGGAGCAATTTTCAGTAGCTTTTCACAGTGGTTTTCTTTAGTTGAATAGGTTGGTATTTCCAGAGGTTAGTATTTTTCTTTAGTCTTTCTTCCCTTAGCAATTCTGAGGTATCAAAGATGTCTATTCCAAATCCAAACGTTCATCCTATTCCCGGGAGTTGGGGACAACTTAATTTTCACTCCAGCTACGCCACTTTGAAAAAGTTGAAGAAGTGGACAGTAAAGTTCTTTCTCCCTTCTTTTTCCAAGACTCGGCTCCCCAATCCTAGCGAGCCGAGCTACCTTGCTCAGCAAAATGAGGTTACCATTTTTAGGGCACTGCTAAAGGCAGGTCTTCAGTATTCCCCCGTTAAGGATGGTGAGCAAGTTTTCCTAATTTCATGGCGTAGCTATTAACCAGCAACCATTGCACCCAAATTCTTACTTCAACGCCTTCCTATGGATGTGTGGGGTCTTCAAGATGTTCCACCATTTCATTTTTTTCCCGCAATATTACAAACTCCATCCCGTCCCAAATGGGGGATTTTCCTTCTTGCTCCCTCAAGGATCTGGGAGCAAGAAATTCACCTTCACCTTCGAAGGCAAGGATAGTTGGTGAAGGTGGGAGAATAAATATTTTTTCATAAAGGTAGATAAAAAATTGAAAGATATGCCTGCGAAGTAGGCCTCTGGGACTCTAGCTATCGACATGATGGATCCATCAAAATTGCTTACCCTTGAACCAGAGTCCCAGTTCAAGGAGTTTGAGAGTCGCATTTGGTCCATAGTTGACTGGACATGTCAAACTTCTTCGTGTCTACTGTATCATTTTCCCATTAGATTGAACTTCATGACCAAAGAGCTCCTTCAGGAGCTGGAGGTCATCAAAGAGCATGTCACCAATGAGAAGAATGCAAAGCTAGCAGTGGATGGAAAGAAGTCTTGGCTGGTTCTGCTCATTTGGGGTAAACTCTTCTATTCTACCCATGTAAAGAGTAAGCTAATTTACAACTCGTGTCTTTTTTGGATTTTTGACACTTACACTGATATTTTCCTTATTGCAGAAATGGGTGACAAATCCGCAGCCTTCTACAAGAGATTGTTTCTCGATCAAGCTGAGAAAGGGAAGCAGAAGAAAAAGGTTTCAAAAAGGAAGAAGGGACAAAGTAGACAATCTTTGAGGGCTCTACATCCAAAGAAAACATTGGAGGACTCTCTTCCTCCTCCCCCCAAAGGTGTGACAAAAGTTGTGGATCACTCTGGCAAAGGCGTGGATCCTTGATCAAAAGCGGCCATCCTATTAGTTCCTCTTACCCCGATGCTGCTGCGGAGACCTTGGGGACTTCCTTGGGGATATTTTTGGTTGAGGAGGTGGAAGAGAGGTGAAGGTGGAAGGGTAAACAGGTACCTGTCGAGGTCGTCAAAGTGAATGACTTTGACGGGGGAGATGTCGAAGTCTTATTAGGTTCGTCTGTTAGTCATTCATATATGAGTTTTAGATTTTTTTGGCATTTTAGATTTTGTAAATGAATGGTTAAGAGACAATGTGGTAAGGGAGCTTTGTCATGATTTTGTAGACGACCAGCCACAAATAGAATGGATGATAAGCCACGCTCGAAAGTGGGCTATTTGGGATATGAAGATCCCTAATAATAAAGTCCTGAGGGAGCCATTCTGGACATTGACCAAAGATATGGACTTGTTTCCCGAGGACTGCCAAAAGATGGTTCCCTAGATGGTAGGGGGCATCATTACAAATGCTATCTCTAAATTTCTGACAATAAATTGTCTGAATGAGGAGATTCTAGCTGCTCATATTTTTGAGCATGCTGCTTAGATTACCCGTCTTTCTTTAGTAGTTAGAAAAATTTAGGCCTTCAAGTTGTTACATCCCACATAAAGCCTTTTTATCTTTTAGTTGCCCGCGTACAGAGGCTATCTTTGGGCTTGGGCATCAAAACAGTCCTTGATCCGAGGACAATCGAACGCGAACTTGTCCAACGCCAAAGTGATGTTCGCAAGCTCATGCCTCAAGTATGGAGGACTTAATAAGATTGCCAAGAAGGAGCTATCCAGGCTTCACGAAGAGATGCTACAGAGCCAGAGGTGACTCCTTGTGGAGTGTCCTTTAAAAATTTCTAACTTCTGGGTGAAGCTAGTAAAGTAGAGTTCATTAAGGAAGGTTCTTTGAGAGGAGAAGGATGACGCAGTTGCTAATCTGACTAAAGCCTTGGGAATCATTACTAAAGTCGTTCCCGAGGTCAATCAACTAAAAAAGTGGAAGAATAAGAAGAATAAGATGGAGAAGGAGATGGTGGCCCTAAGGAAGGAGGTTGAGGTTTTGTAGGTAGAGAAGGCTTGGGCAGATGAGGCAATGAAAGCTTCTTTTCAAGATGGCTTCTACCTTGCTCGTCATTAGATACTTTCATGCTTCCTTGACCTTGATCTCTCTTTTCTCTGAGCCTTGGATATCCCCGAAGGGGTTTCTTCAGAATGGTCAAAGATAGAGTTCCTCAACCTACCAGAATTACCCCCAACTGACGAAGATGATGACAATGGGGTGGATGTCAATGATGTCGAAGAGCCTACCAATGTAAAGGATCATCCATAGGGCTTTTTTTTTTTCCTTCTTCCTCTGTACTTCTTATCCTCTGTGTAATAGAATACCCTTTTTTTCTCTTTGGAAATTTTTTCCTAAGTCCACGAGAAGTATTGTTCTTCAGACTACTTGAACCATTTCCAATATTTCCACAACTTTGATTAGCCTTTGCTTGCTGACGAAGTTTTTTTGTCACTTTTGGTGAAATGACTTATCCTTTAAGTTGTCTTAGTTAACCTATTCACCACTTTTGGCTATATTACTGTCTTTGGTATTGTAAAGCTTGGCACATTCAGATGTGTACCGCCTCGACAAAAATATTATCAAGGATTCAAGACCTTAGCCTTTTTTGAAAGTAATATTCAACTATTTTTGGAAAGTTAAAAGTAATGTGTATGTTTTTGATTGTTTTGAAATGGAATTCAAGCAACATTTTCAGGAAACTTGCTATGTACGAAACACTTAGGCAATTTCGGAGATTACCACATTTAGCTTATCTCTCCCAGGAAGCCATCCCATACTTGGAGTACTTCTTTGAAAATTTTTGAGTTCATAGAACTTTCTTAGTGTAGAATTTTTCAAAGAGTCTGAATGCCATGAGTTTTTCAACTCTTGTCCTTTAGTATTTCCAAATTTATAGACTCCTGGCTAAACTTCATCTAAGAACAAATAAGGTCCTTCCCAGTTTGCTTGAAGTACAGCATGGGATGGTCTTCTGGGTTCTAGTTTAGCCTTTCAAAGGATGAGGTCTCCTTTCTTGATTCCTTTAGCTGAGATGGCTGTCCTTTGCTGGGAAGATTTTCCTCTGCGTTTAGCAATCTCCCTATGTTCATCAAGCATGTCGAGTTTGGTTCTTAAACTGAGGTTGTTCCCTTCTTCGTTGAACACCTGTACTCTGATGGATGGTTGTACAACTTTAACAGGGATAAGAGCCTCAGCATCGAATACGAGTGAAAAAGGTTTTTCACATGTAGCTCTTCTAAGGGTTGTTCAGTAACTCCATAATACACTCGGGAGTTCTCCAGGCCATTTTCCCTTGGCCTCTTTCAACCTCTTCTTTACTCCATCTTTTCACGTTCTATTGTTACTTGAACTTGTTTATTTACTCTATGTGTGGGCTACCAGGGCGAAGTGTAATTTTATCTTAAGGTTGGTGACAAACTCCTGGAACCCTTTGTCAATGAACTGGAACCATTATCTATGACTATCACCCTTGGACAACCAAACCTACATATGATGTTTTCCCATATAAACTTCTAAATTTCTTTTGCCAAAATTATTACCAAGGGCTTCGCCTCAATCCACTTCGTGAGAAAATCTACTACAACAATGCAGAACTTAACTCCTCGAGGGGCCATTGGGAGAGGAGGACCAATGAGCTCAGTACCCTAACCAGCAAAGGGACAAGGATAGTTAGCCGAAGTTATTGTTTTCGATGATGCCCTTTGGATGGGTGCATGTCACTGACACGTATCGCTTGGTTTGACAAACTACCGTGCATTCTTCCTTAAAGTGCTCCAAAAATATCCTTGCCAAAGTAGTACTCTAGCAAGGGCATCAGTCCCAATGTGGGACTCGCAGACTACTTCATGAACTTCTTTTAGGACTGTTTCAGTTGGTTCTTCACTGATACACCTTTGTAGCGAATTTCTGTGCCCTTGTTGGTACAACTCTTCCCTAACCATGAAGTAGCTTCCAGAACACCTCCGTATCTTCGCAGCTTTCTTAGGGTCCTCAAGTAAGGAAAAACTAATCAGATATTCCTTTATAGAATCTTTCCACCCTTTGTTTGGTGCAGCGAGTGCCATTATGGCTATGCTCGAATGATCAAGTACTTCAGTAGACCATTTTGACTTAGCCAATATGTTGGCTTCTATGTTCTCTTTCTAAGGTACCTTTTCTATCTTTACCTTGTCAAATTCATTGATCAATTTTTTAACGAGGTCACGGTATTTTGCTAGGCTGAGATCCTTGGCATCGTATTCCCTCATCGTCTGCCAAATCACCAACTGTGAGTCACTGTAAGTCTTTAGATTCTTTACACCAACTTTTTTTTAAATCATAATCCTATTACGAGGGCTTCTTATTTAGTGATGTTGTTGGTGATTTGGAATCTGAACTTGATAGCTTTTGACACTTCCATTCCTTCAGGGCCTTGGAGTATTATGCTCTCTTCTTTGTGTTCTAATCCTAAAGTTCCAATTATAAATAGTGACCATTCCGGCTCTTCATCTCTGAGGTCATTGAGGTTATCTTCGGTTTTAGGCAGTTCGGCAATAAAATCTGCTAAAGCCTCGCCTTTTATGGCCTTTCTTGCTTCGTACGTGATGTTGTACTCTCCGAGCTTAATACACCATTTTGACAACTGGCCCAAATGTTCCACCTTCTTCATGATATCTTGAATAGGTAAGTAACTTCGGACCGTAATGGAATGTTGTTACCACCTCACAAAATGGGAGAGTTACAAGTGTGTCATAATGGCTAAAAACCATTATATTGTCTAATTCTCACCATAGTGATTGGAGTGTGGGGGGTAAAAGGGATGATCAATACCTCCTTAAAAGTGTTCCAAGTTGGTAACTTAGCCCCCAAGAAAAGCCTTAAGGATTGCTTGTTTGTCAAGCAACCTATGGACTTTTTTGTAAGATTTTGGAAATTCGAGTACTCAATTGCAAAACTTTCAAAAAAGAGATTTGGAGAGCTATGGGAAGGATATGAATGGTATCAAAGTGTTATTGGAGGACCAAATTGCTCACGGAAGACAAGTTTTGACAAAGGAAACACTAAAGGCAATAAGGACCCAAATGTCCTAGTGTAAACCTTAAGGTGTTCAAGCTTTTGACTTAAGTCTAAGGGTGGAATTGTGGGGTTATCCCACCATGAGGGAGGCAGCCAAGACTTGATAATTAGTCAAAAATGTTGGGCACATGTGTACCAATGATTTTCAGACAAAGAAACCATAATTAGTGAGAAGGAAAATGACATAAAGCAAGGTTAAGCTTGTCAAGTGTGTTTTGGTGCCCTTAAGCTCATTTAAGGCCATTTAAGTGGCCAAATCACTTATCCCTCTCTCATTTTCGTCCTTCCCCATCCCAAGAACACAGCCATACTTCCTCCATAGCCACCACACCTTCAAACTTGCAATTGATTGAAATTGAAGCCAAAAGGAAGCAATTGGAAGCAAACTAGACCTATTTCTTGGATACTTCAAGGATCAAGCTTGATTTTTGGCCTACCCACTTTGGTAAGGGTTCTCTTGCTCTCATGGGTTGTTTTCTATATTTTCAAACATCCATGGAGCTATGGCTAAGGTTGGAAGAAAGCCATCAGCTTGATGAACCAAGCTTATTGAGGGGAGTGCACTTATTAAAGGTTTTGTGACCTATTGTCAAGTTCACAAAGATGGCAGTGAAATGAGGGTTTCTAGAGCCCAAAGTTAGTACTAACTACTATTAAAATCCTCCTAAGGGCAAGCATTAGCTTGAGAAGGGCTGCCATAGTGATGTCGTTATGTTTATTATGTGTTTTATGGACTAACCTATGGTATATGCTGCTGCCACATTTCATGTGTCTGTTGTTTGTGTTTGGCTGCTGCATTTGGTTGCTATATCTTGTATATATGCATTCTGGTTTTTGTGTTTTAGTGTCTTTGGATGCAGGTTTTAATGAGGATCACATAACCTTAAGAAACCAGGTGTGACCCTTACTAAGTTTCTCAATGAAACTTACTCCCCTCAATTCTGTCATTTCAGGTCTAGTTGAAATATCACCTTCAAACTAACCTTTTTCGTTTGATTTTTGATCTAAAATTTCAGGTCCATGAACTTCCATATGTCTAATTATGATCTGGAAATTTTGGTGATTTTAGGAGCACATGTGGTATTTTTAATGGTAGTACTTATTGTGGTATGCAGCAACTGTCTAGCATCCTGTTCTGGAGTCCATTGTGTCTCAGGCACTCCTATAAGTTATGGTGTGTATTTAGCTGAGTTAAGACCATTTTGTAGTGCATGTATGCATGTACATGTATTGTACGTAAAATGAGACAAGTATGTGAACATTTGAGTAATGTTTTGGCTATATAAGTGATGTGGTGCAAAGCTGCCTAAGTGTGAATAATAGGCTGCTTACTTGTAAATTCTATTTTGGCCACATATGTTAGGTACCTCCTAAGTGCTTGGCTTAGGCCAAGGAATATCAAGGAAAACCAAGGAAAGTGAGAGAAAATAGAAAGGGGAAGTAAGAGAAGCTCTGGAGACTGGTATAGTGACTTATGTGCAAAACTGGAGACTTTCAGGACTTAATTGCACATAGAAAATGCACTATGGGAAAGCTGGCAGAAAACAGAGAAAGGGGACCAAAATGTACACTTAAATGAGTGGTACAATTAAAACTATCCACTTCAAGTTGATCATTTCGGCCATGCGAGTTTAATGGGTGACTAGTGCAAGACTAGCCCAAAATTGGGAGACAACAATGATTACTAGTCAAAATCTTGTCTTCCACTATGTGTACTATTCACTAGTTAACTAAACAAACTAACTAGTTTGTAGTCTAGTTATGGCCGGTTATGCATGGGAGTTTTTATGACCTTGGTACTTGTGTTACCTTGTGCTTGGCATTATGAGCCAAGATAAGACTTGAGTGTCCATTTTAACACAAGTTTGAGTGGCGGCTTTGAGTATTTATGGAGTTAAGGACTACATTGCACCATGCATTTTACTGGAAGGCAAAAGTTAGCATTGCAGCTAACTAAAACCCAAGTCCATTCGGCCGAAACTAGTCAAGACCTCATTTTCTTCACTTGACCGAAACTTGTTTAGCTCTTGTTCTTGAGTTCTCTCAAGCTTAGTCTCGGATTCAAGCTTCATTGGAGAGGTGTGGAGCTTGGGTGAAGAATTCATGCTTGAAAGTTTGATTTCGGTGCTAGACTACTTCAAATTCAAGTTGTTCTTGAAGAATCAAGCCAAGGCCGAGAAGGAATCAAGCTAGGGTTCTTAAGGTAACTTCAATGTTTCCTTGAATTCATGGTAGTTCTTCCATGTACAAGGAACTTAAGTGTTCAATTGAAGTTATGTTAAGCTAAATGAGCAAAGTATATCTCGGTTTGGAGGTGGATTGTTGGCCGAATGTGTTCTTGGTGTTCTTCTTCATTTCCTTGGAAATTAATCCATGACTAAGTGTTGTTGTTGCCTATTTGTTGTTGTGCTAGGCAAATTTGAGCAAGGAACATGAAGTTGAACAAAAGGAAGTTTGGCCGAAAGGTGCACTTGAGGTAAATGTGTGTTCCTCATTTGTTTACATGGCATTGATGCCATGGTCATTGATAAATGATGAGTTGGTGAACATGTGTTGGATTAGAGTGATGAGGAACATTGATATGTGAAGTTTGGCTTTATGGCCAAGAGCTTGAAATGGCATGATTTGGTGCTCATAACTTGAATACATGGTAATGATACCATGAAACAATAATCATCAATGATTTGATGCTATGTGTTGAATTGGTTGGATAAAGGACATAGATATGTGTAACTAGGCACTATGGCCGAGAACTTGAATTATAGTGGAATGGTGCATTTCACTTGGTTAATTGGAGATAATGATTTAGATGATGTTCATTGATGATTAGAATATTATGTGGTGTGTTAGAATGATGAGTAACACATGTATATGAAAATGGGCCTTTTTGGCCGAGAGCTTAAATGTGTGTATCTTAGTGTTCTTCATGTGGGTCATGGTAATTTAATCCATGAGTTAGTGTGTTGATGCCATGTGATTGATTTGGTAGGCATTGAGATTGAGGAACACTTGGATACTTGAAGCTTGGTTGTAGGCCGAGAGCTATTGAGGTAGGGTTCACTGGCACTTGACTTTGCTTGGTAATGTACACCATGATTCAAGTGTCTAGACTGGCTAAGTGATGGTTAAATGTGCCATATGACCTTAGTTACTTGATGGGCTTAATGGTTATACTTGGTTGTTTTGTTAATTAGCTAATTAACTATGGTACATGTACTAGAAATGCAAGTAAATGTGGCCTATTTGCTTGGCATTTTGGGAGCTCCAAATGGAAATGGTGTATTGGTAAGTTTGTGTGCAAGAAATGCACATGGGTACATGTATGGCTTATATGGCCGAGAGCAACATTGTGGAGTGTGTGTGTGTACTTGTGTGCTTTAGTGTTTCCTTGTGCATGCTAACCCCACTTATGAAATATTTGACTTATTTATTTGTTTTATATATGTATATGTCTATTTTTCTTGTCTTGGTGTTTGTTTTGCAGGTTGAGCTAACTAAGGGGAGGTTAAGCTTTGAGTGATTACTCAGCTTAACTAAATAGACTCAATATGAGTTGTATATGTTTTAAGTGAATCCTACTGAGTTATATGCTCATTGCCCATCCTTTATTTTTCAGGCAAGGACATTCGGCCTGAGTAAGGCTAAGCTGCTTGTGTGTGTGCTTAGTGTTTATATTTTGCTTGCTTTGCAAGGTATGTGCCAATGTGTGCTTGGCTTAGCATTTTGATTAATTTACAAGTCTTATTTCTTGTCTGGCCGAGACTTATAGTGGAAGTTTGCAGGCTATAGTTGGAGACTTGTCTAGGAGAGCTATGGATACCTGGACTGTAGCTTTGATCATAGTGTTTTCCTTCATGACCATGAATCAAGCCATTGGGTTGGTGTTGCAGTGTGTACTCTTGTATGGCATACTTAAGGTCATGTTTGACCATTAGGAGTCTTAGCATGTAAACTTGGCATAAATACTTTTGGTTTCATGGCATGTGTAGCCATGTTATGGTTGCTAGGTAGACTACCCTTTTTGTATTAATATGAGTAGTCTTTAACACCTAGACTTATATTGCTTCATGGTTTTGTATGCCAAGTTATGTATGGATTATGGATAGCATTATGCTGGCTTATGTTTGCTGGATAGTATGGGCCAAGGTTTGGCACCTTTATGTGTGTTAGTATTGTGCCCAAAAAGCCAATCATGAGATGATTGTATTTTTGCACATTGAGTCATGATATTTTATTGAGGCATTAATCCAACAATTTTGCTTGTTGTTTTGCTTCTGCGTAACGTAATAAACATGACTGTAACCCTAGAATAATGATATTCGTAAATGTCCCTAGTCTAGTATTATTGTGGAGCGGGTTGCAATAATACATAATGACTAGCATATGTGGAGACTAATATGAGATATGTAGTCTACATATGGGTACAAGTTGGAGAACTTTTGTACTGGACCGACCCACCATGAGAACACTTCATGGATCGTTATATGAGTGTCATAACTGATTCTCATAGTGATCATGGTATAGGTAGTCCTTCGACCTAAGATCAGCAAGGTTCCCTACATGTGAGTCACATACTTTGATACTTTCCTTTGTTGCTCGTAACTGAGTGAACTTGAAGGACGTCATTGGGTATGTCACATATCATGCGGAGGGATTTGTATGATCAAGATGGGATTTGTCCCTCCTATGTAACGGGAGTGATATCTTTGGGCCCCTTGATAGAGTGAGAATTAGAAAATGCATGGGCATGCTCCGATGAGTTGATATATGATATCAATGTCGTCAGTTTAAGTTGGTCTACTCGGTAATCAAGAAACCAAAGATTGGGCTATACGAGAGTGACACATTCCATGTCTCGTGCTTAGTCTTGATATCTTGGACAAAGGGACAATGGCATATATCGGTGATGATCATAAAGGTTTAGTCGATTCACCGACAATCTTGTCACTTGGGTAGCAATGATGTGTTGCTAGACACCGCTCATTGCTTATGATCATAAATGTGATTTATGATCATTGCCAACATGGCAAGAGCCTATTGGGTCGCACACATAGAGCTATTTGGATCATTAGAGTGCATGGGCTAATTATTTGGGTTATGGTTTCACTTTAATTTCGTATTAATAATGGGCGAAGGAGTTGAGCCATTATTAAGCCCGAAATTAAATCCTAATTGGATTAGGGCTTTGAAACCCATTAGGCCTGGAAGTTGAGTCTCACTATAAATACAACTTTTAAGTGAGAAATTCGTAGGTCTCCTTGCCCTAGCCTCCTAAAAGGACAGCCGCACTCTTCTCTTGCAATTCCTTGGAGGACGCAAGCTAGCACTGCGAGCGTAAGAAAAACGCATCTGCCGGGACGCGGTGGAAGCGTGGTGATCCCGAGAGGCTCGTGTGGATACCATAGAGAGCCTGAACACGTCAACTGTTCAGGTTTTGTGATTCGACTCTACAGTTGAGTGAGAGATCTCAACCAAAAATTAGGTATGAAATTTTCGAACACCCGGTTTACCCTGTTTCACTTGGATCCTGGAGGGTTTCGGTTAAATTCCGCTGCGCTGTTTGGCTCCCGAAACCCAACAATGTGAATAGTATGAGCCTTGCTTCATGAAAATGTTGTGCATAATTATGTGTACCTTCACTGGCCGAGAACACCATGCACATTTTGTATATGGTTTTTCAAAATCTAAACCAAATCTTGTGGGCTTCTTGGTTGCCATATAGATAGTACACTTGATGCACACCATTTATGCACTTAAATTGCATTAAGTGTTGCCTTGCTTGTTGTGCAAGAAATTAATTGAACCCTCGCTTGTGGAGCAAGTTAAGGGTTTGGGCCTTGCCCTTGCTGCAAGTAATTTAATGAATCCACATAGAAGCCACCTGGGCCACCTCCCAGGCTTTTCAAATTAAGAAAATAATACTTAAAGTTAAGTTACCCAAATTGGCCGAATCTAAGAGACTGGAATTAAACTCCAGTTAACAGGTTAAACTCAAGTTGGGAGGTTTAACATGAATTTGAAATTTGGGAGTTAAACTTAAGGTTTAAGAGTTAAACCTCTATAGTGATGGGGCAGGGCCTGTGTGAGGTGTGACAACATAAAGTTATTAAAAGAAAGGGAATGTAATTCCTATGTCTAATTGACATATGTGGGATAGCCTTGGAGGGCTTTCTCCTTGTGAATGAAGTGTTTGCATGGTTTGGAAAAATTGTATGGGCAAAATGGTCCAAAAGTTGGCAGAATTTCGACTCTGGACATAAAGCTTAATATCTCCTGTGTAGAATGAATCTTGGTTTGAAATTTTGACCAAACCTAGAGAAACTCTAGAGGGTTAACTGGGCTTGGAGTTTCTGGATTTAAAGTCCTGTAGCCAAAGATATGATGTTGTAAAGTTGGCTGAGTTACTGTTCATTTGGTCAGAATTTTGTAACCAACTTAAAAAATCCATAAGTTGGTCCATAGGTGGGCTATTGATGTAAAAAAAAAATTCCTTGGTTTGCTCTAAGTATCTAATTGATAATGGAGCAAATAAAATAGGGGGTATATGGCTAGGATGATACAGTTTATTAGTGGAAGTTACAGCTGCAGTAGCTGGCCACTAGAACTTAACAAGATTGCCTAATGTGTGGTAGCCAAGATTAAGACTTGTGCTACTGTTTTCCTTCTTTGTTGCCATGGTGTGCATGAAATGTGAATATGTGTGTGATGGTTGGACCAATATGCATGTGTTTACTAGTGACCAATATGCACAATAAGGGTAGTGTTCTGATTGCCTATAGAACATTACTAATCCTGGGAGTCTAAATGCACAATTTTGGCACCATAATTGGACTACCCTGGACTGGGTAACAAATGTCCTTGGAAATAGAGTTAGAGCCTCCTACCTACCGTGACTAAGGCGTAGATGGCTTTTTTGCTGTAGTGGGTACCTGACTTTGGCACCATGCAAAGATTTGTTGACCTAATATACTGGCCACTATTTTCCTCCTTCTTTTTCCGTCACCAGCATCGAACTTACTTCTTTCTTAGCAACTGCAAGGTTGATAATGAGAGGTTCTCCCTCCTTTGGTTGCCGAAGTGTCGGCAAATGGGTTAAGTAGTTTTTGAGTTCATCCCAAGCATTTTGGCAATCTTCATTCCAAGGGCATTCCTTGGAATCAAGGTTGCCTTCATTTTTGCTGCTTTGGTGAGCACATTAAAGAATGGTAAACATCAATCTCCGTATCTGGAGATGAATTTGCTAAAGGCCATTATTCATCTAGTGAGTCTCTGTACATCCTTGATAGTTGTAGGAGTTCAGAACCTAAGGCAGGACTTAACCTTATTGGGATTGGCATCTATACCTTTTTTGGATACCATAAAGCCAAGGAATTTGCCAGCAGTTACCCTAAAGATGTATTTTTTTAGGTTAAGATCGATTCCAAATTTCCAAAGCTGCTGGAATGCTTCCCCCAAGTCTATGATATGACTATTAGGTGCTTTACTTTTAACTATCATATCATTGGCATACACTTCCATGTTTTTCCCAATCTGAGAGCCAAACACCCTTTTCATAAGCCACTGATATGTGGCTCCTACATTCTTAAGGCCAAAAGGCATTCTGATGTAACATCAAGTCCCAATTTTAGTGATGAATGTGGTTTTTTCCTCATCTTCGGGATTCATCCGAATTTGGTGATATCCACTAAAAGTGTAGAGGAAGCTAAGTAGACGATATTCAGTAGTGGAGTCTACCAATTGATCTAATGATGGCAAACAATATGACACTTTTAGACAGGCGCCATTAATATTTTGAAAGTCGATGCATATTCAGAGTTTATCACTCCCTTCCTTCATGGAAACAACGACATTGCTAAGCCACTCAGGGTACTTTGCTTCTCTTATTATGCCTACTTTTGTTAATCATTGGACTTCAATGTTAATGAAATTGTTCATATGTTCCGAGAGGCTACACTTTTTCTGCTGAACGGGCCTTGCCTCAGGGCGTACCTTAAAATGATGTTGAATTATGCACAGATCGATTCTGGGCATGTCCTTCTGGGAGTAAGTAAATAGATCTTTGTTCATTAATAGCAAGCATACAAGTTTTTATTTGTCACCTTCGGTCAGTTTTTTCCCAACTTGGGTACTTCAACCAAGGGCTAGTTCTACATCTTCAGTTTCTATTTTTTCAACATCACCATTTTCCTTTTCTATTGCATCTTCGCCAAGTGTGCTCTTTTCCCCCAAAGTTTGGGTGTGGACTTTAGCAGGACTCTACCTTGCTTTGACAAACACCTTCTTGACTTCAGCTTGGTCAATGAGTATCTTTGCATCCCTCTCTTTCACCTCGAATGTGACCGTTAGGTATTTCACATCTACTCGGAGGTGAAGGCTGCCCTGCATCTGTCTTCTGAGGATGGAATTGTATGAAGATGGGACATCTATGATGATGAACCTAATCATAGTGCAAGCAAAGACATCTTCCTTGGTGTAGACCAGCGTACCCCTCAGCATCAATGGTAGGTCAATCCATCCAAGCATCGGGAGTTGTAAAGGAAAAAGTTCAAAGGTGGGTGAGGTCACGGACTTGAGATCACTCTTAAAAATACCCAAGTATGGAAATAGGTGGGCGAACAAGACATCGACATTAGATCTGTCATCAATGAGCTCCCTCTTCACGTCCTAATTTTTTATCATTTCTATGATCAGGAGAGGATCATCATATGGGAGCTTTACAACTGACCCATCAGTTTAGGTCAACTTGTTCATAGGGTTATCAAACTCCATCATTTCAACCTTCCTCAGCTTCCTCTTTCATTTAGCTAAGTGTAATCTAGTGGTAGTGGTTTGGATTACCCCAACCAGAAGTGGAGCATGCTTTCTGGGGCTTTGGTAACTTCGGCGCCAATTAGAGTCAAACCTCTCATTTTTCCTTTTTTCTCATCATCCATTTTTTTCTAGGCCTTTGGTGATGGCATCCACAGGTAGCACCGAAGTTGCCCGTGTTTGATTAAAGATTCAATGTACTTCCTCAATTGGAAACAATCCTTGGAATCATTGCTATGGTCCCAATGAAATTGGCAGTACTTCTTCATGTTCTTTTTATTATCTGAGGTCATGGTGCTCAGACATTTGATTGAAGTTCCTTGCCTTTCTAAGGCCATGAGGATATTTGTCCTTATAGTGTTTAAGGCTTGAATGTCACTAGCTTTCCCCCCTAGAGTTTTGAGGTCTACCTTCTACCTTGTCTTGACACCAAGGTTGGTGACTATGATGTTCGGTTTGATGATGTTTAGACTTTGGCCCTCCCATTTTCTGTTCCTCAGCTGTCATGTGTTGTTCTGCCCTTCATTAGAAGTCATCGATGGTATCCGGGGGATCCTTTGAGAACTTGTAAAAATGCTATGAATCCTTCCTCAGCCCTTTGATCATTGCGAGGATTCGATTCTTAGGGAAAAAGTCTGGAACACTGAGTACTTATCTGTTTAACCTCTCGACATAGTCCTGAATGGTCTCCCCTTTCTTTTGGTCTATGTCAAAAATCTGAATGGGCATCTTCATCATCAGCTTGCTCCCTATAAATTGCTAGATGAAGGTGGTAGATAACTCCTAGAAGCCCCTGATGGTTCCTGGTGCCAAGGAGTTGTACCACACAATCACCAGTCCAGACAAGGTAACTTTGAAACACTTGCAAAGGGTGGCATCATCATCCCCAATCAGCACCATGCTCCTTCTGTATTTCGTTAAGTGGGTACGGGTCACTTCACCCATCATAATTTCCCAATTATGGTACTCAAAAATCACTGGGCATTGATGTTACCGACTCCGGGGTAGTCCAGTTATGGTGCCAAAACTGTGCATTTAAACTCCCAGGTTTGGTGTGTCCTTTAGGTCATCAGAACAACACCCCTAGTGTACATACTCAAGTGACCCTCTTAACCACTATGTAAATACATGCATATTGGTCTAACCATAACACACATATTTACATTTATGCACACTATGGCACCTAAGAAGGAAAACACTAGCAAAAGTCTTAGTTTTGGCTTCCACACATTAGGCAATCTTGTTAAGTTCTAGTGACCAGCTACTGCACCTGTAACTTGCACTAATAAACTGTATCATTCTAACCTCATACCCCCTATTTTATTTCCTCCATTACAAATTGGAGACTTAGAGCAAACCAAGGAATGTTTTTTTACATCAATAGCCCACCTATGGACCAAGTTATGGATTTTTGAAGTTGGTTACAAAATTCTGACCAAATGAACAGTAACTCAGCCAATTTTGCAATAGCATATCTTTGGTTACAGGGCTCTAAATCCAGAAAATTTAAATCCCATTTAACCCTCTAGATGTTCTCTAGGTGTGGTCAAAATTTCATACCAAGATTCATTCTACATAGGGAGATATTAAACTTTGGGTCCAGAGTCAAAATTCTAGCAACTTTTGGACCATTTTGCCCATACAATTTTTCCAAACCATGCAAACACTTCATTCACAAGGAGAAAGACCTCCAAGGCTATCCCATATATGTCCATTACATATAGGAATTACATTTCCTTTCTTTTAACAACTTTATGTGGCCAAAACAGAATTTACAAGTAAGCAGCCCATCATTCACGCTTAGGCAGCTTTGCACCACATCACTTACATAGCCAAAACATTATTCAAATGCTCGCATACTTGTCTCATTTTACATACACTACATGTACAAGCATACATGCACTAGAATATGGTCTCAACTCAGCTAAATACGCACGCTACGTTACAGGAGGTCCTGAGACACAATGGACTCCAAAAATAGGATGCTGGACAGCTGCTGCACAATACAATAAGTACCACCATTAAAAATACCAAATGTGCTCCTAAAATTACCAAAATTTCCAGATAATAACTAGACAAATGGATGTTCATTTACCAGAAATTTCAGACTAAAACAGAAACCACAAGCATTAGTTTCAATGTGATCTTTCAGCTGGACCTGAAAATGACAGAATTGAGGGAAGTAAGTTTCATTGAGAAACTTAGTAAGGGTAACACTTGGATTCAATAGGCAATGTGACCCTCATTAAACCCTGCATCCAAAGACACTAAAACCCAAGAAAAAAAATGTATATATACAAGATATAGCAACCAAATGCAGCGGCTGTTCACAACCAACAAACACATGAAATGCAGCAGCAACAATAACCATAGGTTAGTCCATAAAACACATAATAAACATAACCAAATCACTATGGCAGCCTTCCTCAAGCTAATTCTTGGTCTTAGGAGGATTTTAACACTAGTTAGTACTAACTTTGGGCTCTAGAAACCCTCACTTTACTGCCATCATTGTGCACTTCACACTAGGTCACAAAACCTTCAATAAGTGCACTCCGCTCACTAAGCTTGGTTCATCAAGCACATGGCTCTCTTCCAAGCTTAGCCCTAGCTCCATGGATGTTTGAAAATTGCAAAAAATAGTCCATGAGAGCAAGAAAAGCCTTACCAAATTGGGTAGGCCGAAAATCAAGCTTGATCCTTGAAGTATCCAAGAACTAGGTCTAGTTTGCTTCCAGTTGCTTCCTTTTTGCCTTCGATTTCAATCAATTGCAAGTTTGAAGGTGTGGTGGCTATGGAGGAAGTATGGTTGTGTTCTTGGGTTGGGGGAGGATGAAAGTGAGAGAGGGATAAGTGATTTGGCCACTTAAATGGCCTTTGATGCCCTCCTGCATCTTCGTTGTGCAACATGGTGAGCTTAGAGCAGGAACTTTCTAATGGGTTTCGGGAGCCAAACAGTGCAGCGGAATTTAACTGAAACCCTCCAGGATCCAAGTGAAATGGGGTAAACTGGGTGTTCAAAAATTTTCATACCTAATTTTCAGTTGAGATCTCTCACTCAACTGTAGAGTCGAATCACAAAACCTGAACAGTTGACGTGTTCAAGCTCTTTATGGTATCCACACGAGCCTCTCGGGATCACCACACTTCCACCACATCCCGGCAAATGCGTTTCTCTTGCACTCGCAGTGCTATCTTGCGTCCTCCAAGGAATTGCAAGAGAAGAGTGCGGCTGTCCTTTTGGGAGGCTAGGGCAAGGAGACCTGCGAATTTCTCACTAGAAGTTGTATTTATAGTGACACTCAACTTCCAGGCCTAATGGGTTTCGAAGCCCTAATCCAATTAGGATTTAATTTCGGGCTTAATAATGGTTCAACTATTGGGCCCATTGTTAATACGAAATTATTGTGAAACCAAAACCCAAATTATTAGCCCATGCACTCTATGATCCAAATAGCTCTATGTGTACGACCCAATAGGCTTTTACCACGTTGGCAATGATCATAAATCACATTTATGATGATAAGAATGAGCGGTGTCTAGCAACACATCATTGCTACCCAGGTGACAAGATTGTCGATGATTCGACTAAACCTTTATGATCATCACTGATATATTCCATTGTCCCTTTGTCCAAGATATCAAGACTAAGCACGAGACATGGAATGTGTCACTCTCGTATAACCCAATCTTTGGTTTCTTGATTACTGAGTAGACCAACTTAAACTGATGACATTGATATCATATATCAACTCATCTGAGCATGGCCTTGCATTTTTCTAAGTCTTACTCTATCAAGGGGCCCGAAGATATCACTCCTATTATATAGGGGGGACAAATCCCATCTTGATCATACAAATCCCTCCGCATGATATGTGACATACCCAATGACCTCCTTCAAGTTCACTCAATTACGAGCAACAAAGGAAAGTGTCAAAGTATGTGACTCACATGTAGGGAGCCTTGATGATATTAGGTCGAAGGACTACATATTCCATGATCACGATGAGAATCACTTATGACACTCATATAACGATCCATGTAGTGTTCTCATGGTGCGTCGGTCCAGTACACAAGTTCTCCAACTTGTACCCATATGTAGACTACATATCTCGTATTAGTCTCCACATATGCTAGTTGTTATTTATTATTGCAACCCGCTCCAAAATAATACTAGACCAGGGATGTTTAAGAATATCATTATTCTAGGGTTACAATTATGTTTGTTAAGTTACGCAGAAACAAAACAACAAACATAATTGCTGGATTAATGCCTTAATAAAATATCGTGACTCAATGGACAAAAATACAATCATCTCATGATTGGCTTTTGGGCACAACACTACCAATCTCCCACTTGCACTAAAGCCAATCATCCATGTATCTAATACCAATGGACCAAGAATGGCTATCATGCTTTTGCTACGTAAGGGGCTTTGTCAGTGGATCAACAATGTTGCTGTCTATCGAAGTCCTGCATATCCTTACATCACCCCTCTCGGTGATCTCCCTGATGAGATGATAGCGTCGGAGTATATGTTTGGATCGCTGGTGAGATCGAGGTTCCTTAGCCTGTGCGATTGCTCCATTGTTGTCACAATAGAGCTCTATCGGGTCGGTAATGCTTGGAACTTCTCCAAGTTCAGTGATGAACTTCTTGATCCAAACTGCCTCCTTCGGAGCATCAGAGGTGGCAATGTACTCAGATACTGTTGTAGAGTCAGCTACTGTCTCTTGCTTGGAACTGTTCCACCTGACAGCACCATCACCAATACAAAACACATAACCAGATTGTGATCTAAAATCATCCTTATCGGATTGGAAGCTTGCATCGGTGTAACCCCTTACAACGAGCTCATCTTCACCTCCAAAGACCAAGAATGCATCCTTAGTCCTTCGTAAGTACTTAAGGAAGTTCTTAACATCTCTCCAGTGACTCTCACCGGGCTTCGATTGGTACCTACTCGTCATGCTCAAAGCATATGAGACATCGGGATGAGTACATATCATGGCATACATGATAGATCCAATTGCAGAGGCATATGGAATCTTACTCATGCGCTCTCTCTCCTCGGTTGTACTCGGACACTGAGATCTAGAAAGAGTGATACCATGTGACATGGGCAAGAATCCTTTCTTGGAATCTTGCATGCTAAACCTCTTTAGCACCTTGTCAATATACGTACTTTGACTTAGGCCAAGAAGCTTTCTAGATCTATCTCTATAGATCCTGATGCCTAACACATAGGCTGCTTCACCCAAGTCCTTCATAGAGAAACGTTTCCCTAGCCAAGTCTTCACAGACTGTAGCTCAGGAATGTCATTCCAGATGAGTAGTATGTCATCTACATACAACACCAATAAGACAATAGCGCTCCCACTAACCTTCTTGTAGACACAAGGTTCATCTTCATTTTTTATAAAACCAAACTCTTTGATTGCATCATCAAAATGAAGATTCCAACTTTGAGAAGCTTGCTTCAGTCCATAAATGGACCTTTGCAACTTGCACACTTTATTGGCATTCTCAGGAGTGACAAAACCCTCAGGTTGTGTCATGTACACATCCTCAAGTGGCTTTCCATTAGGAATGCAATTTTGACATCCATTTGCCATATCTCATAATCATAGTGTGCAGCAATAGCAAACAAAATTTGGATGGATTTAAGCATGGCAACTGGTGAAAAAGTTTCATCATAGTCAATACCATGAATTTGCTTGAAACCTTTTGCAACCAATCATCCCTTAAAGGTAATCACATTACCATCCATGTCAGTTTTCTTCTTGAAAACCCATTTGCACCCTATGGGTTTTACCCCTTTAGGTGGGTCAACCAAAGTCCATACTTGGTGTTCATACATGGATTCCATCTCGGATTTCATGGCCACTAGCCACTTCTCAGAGTCAGGCCCCGACATAGCTTGCTGGTAGGTTGTGGGCTCATCCTGATCCATGAGCATCACGTCACCGGTGTGAGTCATGAGAAATCCATATCTCTCGGACTGACGATGAATCCTACCAGTCCTACGTGGGCTTTGTGCTACAGGAACAGACTCTTGAACAACATCTTGCGGTGTCTGTTCAGGTTCCATTTCAGGTTCGTTGTTTCCTTGTTGTTCTTGAATTTCTTCAAGGTCTACTTTCCTCCCACTAGTTCCTTTAGAGATAAACTCTTTCTCCAAAAAGAGCCCAGTTCGAGCAACAAACACTTTTTGCTCAGAAGGATTGTAGAAATAGTAACCCTTTGTTTCTTTGGGATACCCAATAAAAAGGCATTTTTGAGATTTGGGCCCTAGTTTGTCAGAGGATTGACGTTTCACATAAGCATCACAGCCCCAAATCTTCATAAAAGAAAAATGGGATGCATCCCACTCCATATCTCATATGGTGTCTTTTGAACCGATTTAGATGGAACTCGGTTTAGGGTAAAAGCAGCTGTCTCTATAGAATGTCCCCAAAAGGAGTTTGGAAGGTCAGCTTGACTCATCATAGAGTGAACCATGTCTAACAGAGTTTGATTTCTCCTTTCAGATACACCATTCCATTGAGGTGTACCTGGTGGAGTGAGTTGTGATACTATACCATACTCCTTCAGATAGTCAAGGAATTGTCGATCCAAGTACTCTTCACCGCGATCTGACCGAATCACTTTGATACTTTTCTCGAGTTGATTCTCTACTTCATTCTTGAATTCTTTGAACTTTTCAAAGGATTCTGACTTGTGTCTCATGAGATACACATAGCCATATCTGCTGAAGTCATAGTGAAAGTAATGAAGTATTGGAAACCTCCTCTAGCTTGTGTAGAGATAGGGCCACATACATCACTATGTATGAGTCCTAGTAAGTCATTAGCCCTTTCACTTTGCCCTGTGAATGGGGCTTTGGTCATCTTGCCCAACAAACATGACTCACATGTCTCATATGATTCAAAATCAAATGAGTCCAAGAGTCCATCCTTATGGAGCTTGGATATGCGGGTCTCATTTATATGTCCCAAGCGACAATGCCAAAGATAGGTCGGGTTTGAATCATTTAATCTGACCTTCTTGGTATTCACATTATAGATTGGATCTTCGAGGTCTAGAACATACAACCCATTGCTAAGTTGAGCACTACCATAAAAGATTTCATTCAAATAAATAGAACAACATTTGTCCTTTATTATAAATGAAAAACCTTTCTTGTCCAAACAAGAAACAGAAATCAAATTTCTACTAATAGTAGGCACAAAGTAGCAGTTCTCTAATTCTAAAACTAATCCACTAGGTAAAGTGAGAACATAAGTCCCTATGGCTAAGGCAGCAACCCTTGCTCCATTTCCAACAGGTAGGTCCACTTCACCTCGGGCCAATCTTCTACTTCTACTTAGATCCTGCACATTTTCACAAATGTGAGATCCACATCCAATATCCAATACGCAAGATGAGGAAGTAGAAAAGTTTGCCTCTATAACAAGAATACCTGAAGTGGAAGTCTTACTTCCCTTTTCCTTAGCAAGTTCTTCAAGATAGAGCTTCCAATCGCGCTTCCAGTGTCCAGGTTGCTTACAATGGAAGCACTCCCCTTCCTTTGCCACACCACCCTTTGGTTTCAGTGCAGCTGAAGAAGAACTAGCATTGGACTTTCCATTAGCTTTATCCTCCTTCTTGTTGGCTTTTCCCTTTCCCTTACCCTTTTGAACCATCAAAATGGGCCTAGCCTTCTTAAGGTTTTGCTCAGCAGTTCTCAACATGTTGAGCAATTCAGGAAGGGACTTGTCAAGGTCATTCATGTTATAGTTCATGATGAACTGACTGTAGCTTTCAGGCAACGATTGCAAGACTACATCGATAGCCAACTCTTTCTGAAGAGAAAATCCCAAATTCTGAAGATTCTCAATGTACCCAATCATCTTGAGCACATGAGGACCCACGGGACTTCCCTCAGACATCTTGCACTGAAACAATGCCTTAGAGGTCTCAAACCTCTCATGCCTAGCTTGCTCTTGGAAAAGCATTTTGAGATGTTCGATCATATCGAACGCCCCCATGTTCTCATGTTGCTTCTGAAGCTCAGATTCCATGGTAATAAGCATGAGGCAAGCAACATCCAAAGCATCATCAGAATGCTTATTGTGAGCATCCCTTTCAGCTCTTGGAGCAGTGGCAGCAGCCTCATTCGGAATTGGCTGCTCTAGGACATAAGCCTTTCTCTCTTGTTTGAGGACTATCCTCAAGTTTCGGTACCATTTGAGAAAGTTGGTCCCATTCAGTTTTTCCTTCTCAAGGATCGATCGCAACGAAAGTGTCGATGTGTTTTGTGCCATGGTTATCTACAACAGTAAATATGCAGTGTAAGAGTCATGTATTTTAATTCATTTAATAAGGACTTTTATTAAATGATAATCCCACTATTTTCGTCAAAATAATAACCCTCGATATTATTTCAGAACACCTCGGCGCTAAGGTATTCTAGTAGGCCAAGCTCCATGTTTGACCACAACCTGAGTCAGCTTTGGCTTTTCTCTCAAGTTACAGCTAATTGGGTAGGCAACTCCTTGCCAATTTCATCTTATGCAACTCTTGGATAGTTGGGTGAACATCACTTGTCCAAGCTCATCCCATCAGCTTAAGCCCAACTCTATGCCTCTAAGTCCCTAATCCTATTAGGATAACTTAGTTAAGTCGGACCCAAAGTTAGCAATTTTGGATATCACTATTATCCCATCGCGCCTTACCAAGATGAACATAAGTGCTTTGCTTTGGCAAACCCACCTAATGTTGATCAAAGTCTTGACGAGTGCCAACATTTGGAAGGCATCACATTTGATGACTTAATATTTGTTTGAAGGATTTTTCGTTTTGATCTCACCAATTTGTTATCTCCGGTTGTCTTATACATGCATCACATACAAATATAAAACATGCATCTCATGCATTCAAGAAAGTAAACGTGACATGGTTATAGCCCAAACTATGCGATATTCTCAAGCCAATGAGAATATCATAAAAGCCTAAGAAAAGAAAAGAGTCTTCACAAGCTCCTTCTCTTCCATTCTTGGCTGCCCTTTTGTTGTCACCTCCTTGGACATACCACCTTGGATGATCCTTGGACATATCACCTTGCATGATCCCATAATGTACCATTACATCAATACTAGAAACCTCAAGTTACATTCAAGAGGAGTAAGGTGAGAAGAGAATGTACAATGAGAGTGATAAGAAAAGGCACAACTCGCAGGCCGTATTTACAAGTACAACCAATCAAGGGCTATAACCATGCACCATGCTTCAAACACCAATCAGCATATCATGTCAAATCTCATTCAACAAAGATGCATGCCAATTTTCATGCGTTGATTAACCAGTTTTTATTTATGTGGCGCTTCGCATACGGCGGTCCTGCTGGCGAATCTCTTACCTATCAAGCTGAGACTCCTCCATTCGAGCCACCAAAAATACCTTACTTTTGGTGCCCGAACAGGCCGAATCCGAACAAACCTAGGGTTTTTGCAACTATTGCAAGAATCCTAATCCATATAGGTATCTCATACCTATCAGTTTCGGTTTAATCTCATTAACCAATTTGTGTCGTTTCTTCATATATCTCATATGTTCATTACGAATTCCAGTTTCATGCATCATGAATCAATCTAATTAATCATGGTAGAAAAGCAACCAAACACATAACATCATGCGATTCAACATCAATCCCGATTTAGGGTTTCACCAGCAGCTCTGATACCACTGATGGGTTTCGGGAGCCAAACAGCATAGCAGAATTTCTCTATGGTATCCACACGAGCCTCTCGGGATCACCACTCTTCCACCACGTCCCGGTAAATGCGTTTCTCTTGCACTCGTAGTGCTAGCTTGCGTCCTCTAAGAAATTGCAAGAGAAGAGTGCGACTGTCCTTTTGGGAGGCTAGGGCAAGGAGACCTGCGAATTTCTCACTAGAAGTTGTATTTATAGTGAGACTCAACTTCCAGGCCTAATGGGTTTCAAAGCCCTATTCCAATTAGGATTTAATTTCAGGCTTAATAATGGTTCAACTATTGGGCGCATTATTAATACGAAATTATTGTGAAACCAAAACCCAAATTATTAGGCCATGCACTCTAATGATCCAAATAGCTCGATGTGTGTGACCCAATAGGCTCTTACCACGTTGGCAATGATCATAAATCACATTTATGATCATAAGCAATGAGCGGTGTCTAGCAACACATCATTGCTACCCAAGGGACAGGATTGTCGATGATTCGACTAAACCTTTATGATCATCACCGATATATTCCATTGTCCCTTTGTCCAAGATATCAAGACTAAGCACGAGACATGGAATGTGTCACTCTCGTGTAACCCAATCTTTGGTTTCTTGATTACCGAGTAGACCAACTTAAACTGATGACATTGATATCATATATCAACTCATCTGAGCATGGCCATGCATTTTTCTAAGTCTTGCTCTATCAAGGGGCCCGAAGATATGACTCCCGTTACATAGGAGGGACAAATCCCATCTTGATCATACAAATCCCTCCGCATGATATGTGACATACGCAATGACCTCCTTCAAGTTCACTCAGTTACGAGCAATAAAGGAAAGTATCAAAGTATGTGACTCACATGTAGGGAACCTTGATGATATTAGGTCGAAGGACTACATATACCATGATCACTATGAGAATCACTTATGATACTCATATAATGATCCATGTAGTGTTCTCATGGTGGATTAGTCCAGTACACAAGTTCTCCAACTTGTACCCATATGTAGACAACATATCTCATATTAGTCTCCACATATGCTAGTCGTTATTTATTACTGCAACCCGCTCCACAATAATACTAGACCAGGGATGTTTAAGAATATCATTATTCTAGGGTTACAATTATGTTTGTTAAGTTACACAAAAACAAAACAACAAACATAATTGCTGGATGAATGCCTTAATAAAATAACATAACTCAATGTACAAAAATACAATCATCTCATGATTGGCTTTTGGGCACAACACTAACACTTTCGGTGAGGGAACGCCTGGATGAGAGGCCTCCGATGGGAGGAGGGCTGCAAGGGCTCAGAAAAGGAAGGGTCAGCAGCTCCCCGGAGTATTTTTTGGGGGAAGAACCTTCGACGCCCAAGACAGTGTTTGGAAATGGAGAATAAGCCGGGTGTGGAGAGAGTTTTCCTTTGGAGTCGGATCCTCTTACCTGGGGCATTTCCCAAATATTTATAGGGAGGTGTACAGGAGAAGTCCGTTTGCTAGAGCCTACCCAGATTGTGACATGTGTTCGGTCGGATGTGGTCCGTACCTCGAGGGAGGTGGGGCCTCTAGCTCGCCATAGGCCACCTGGTCAGGAGCTTAGGGCGGCGTGTGAGAGTGTGTCTGAGGGCAACGTGTCGGCGACTGTATGAGGGCGGCGTGTTAGAGGCTCCTCAGTTGTTTTGTTGTACGCCCACATGGCCTTTCTGGGGGACCAAAATCCTTCGGAGCACAGAGCTCATTCTGGGAGGTGAGCTCCTTTAGAGGGAGGTCCTTTGTTTGCACGACGCACCTTCGGTTGGCCTTTCCCGAGGTCAGGCTCAGGTACCTAATGATGGCACTTCATGTGCCCTACCCGAGGGTGCTGTCGCATTCTCTTTGCCGGAGTTTTGTCATGTTTGTTTCGATCGGAGGTGCTGCGCTGGCTAGGGGTGGTGCACACATGCGAAGTCCTTCAGGGGGGCGATAGCCCTTCGGCTATCACATGCCCCCCCTTTGGAAAGTCAAAGATGTTTGGGAGCTTTTTTGTGGCAAGGGATGCTTGGTCTTGTCTCCATGATGGGCTTCCATCCGTAGTCTCCTTCTTCCCAGGAGGGTACTCTGGCGAGCCAAGGTGTTCTACCGAGGTAATTCCTCTGGCGTTTGAGTGGTGATAGCCAAAGTCTATCGCCTCTATCTGGCCGAACTCCCTGCCACAAGAATGGCCAGAAGAAACTGGCACTACCCGAGAAAAGGTGGGATCATACACCTCGGGAGATAGCCGAAGAGCTCCGAGCCCGGCACGCCAGGAAACTTGAGGATACTGCTAGCCCCCTCGAGGTTGAAAACAGATCGCCTTCGGAAAAGAGGCACCAGCTATTGCGGGCCGAACATGATCTCCCCGAAGGCAGAACTCCCTGAAGCTGGGAAGCCCCGAATTGGGTGCGTGTTTCCCGAAGAGGCATTGTCCGTACCAAAGGACGACCTCGTCCAGGGACCTCGGGAGTACGGCAGGAGCATTTAAGGAAGCATTTAAGGAAGCCTCTGACACGTCCTTTCACAGATGTCATAAGCCGCCTCAAAAGGCGCTCTAACACACTGACGCCATCAGAATCACATCATGGCCCATCTCAGCACAAGGCTCAAGGCAACCTGCTACCAGCTATCTGTCCCCTACGCCCAGAAATTCAGGATACATCTGACCGAACACGTGTCGCGATTTGAACGGGCTAGGCGCTCCTATAAATACCAGGAAATAAATACTTGGCAGGAAGTTGGTGAGAAAAAGGCTTGACTCCCAGACTCTGAGAAAATCACCAGGCTAGACTCTTCAGCCCTTTGTGCTATTTCTTCTACCTTTCTCAGCCACCACTGACTAGGGCGTCGGAGGCTCCCCCCCCCCGGAAACACATCCGGGGGCCTCCTGACCCTTTATTTTTGGACTTTCAGGCACACTCCCAAGGGCGAACCATCATCCAGGCATTCTTCCTCCCAGGAGTCTCTTCACCAGTCATCATGACTCTAAACGATGAGGCCCATGGCCATCATTTGGCGCCGTCTGTGGGAACCGCTCTGAGATCGCCGTCGTTGAAACTCGGCGTTCTAAGGACAAGGGACTTCCGAGGTCCCCGTCCGCGCCTGAGACACAACCGGCTGCTGAGCAAACACTCCCAGGGACTTCTGCGTCCGAGGAAGACTGCCCTCTAGTAATCACTATGAGTTTTATGAGGGAGTTTCAGCGTTCGGTCATGGCTGAAATGACATAGCAGATCGACCAAAGGTGGTCACAGCAAGCACAGGCCCAAAGACCTCCCTCACCTGCACGCCCTCGGGAGAAAAGTCAGAGGTCCACTCATCGCAGTTCTGGAAGCGGAGATCCGCGCGAAGAGTCGTCCACAAAGAATATACCCCTCGGGAAACGGCCTGTAGGACAAACTGGGTCCAAACGACCGAAAGTCTCATGCCGAAGGAGTTCGTCTCCTGAGGTGAGGTCCATATCTCCTCAGTGCCGAACTCGCTCCCCGAAGAGACGCCGACGATCTCCCTTCCCTGAAGAAGGGCCTAGTGACACCGTGCTTATGGAGAGGATATTAGCACGGCTAGATAGGGTGGAGAAACAGATGGCCAGAAAACCCGTTTGGGACAGGCTCACGGGAGCCTTCTGCGAAGATGGGTCCCCGTTCACCCGGACCGTGGCCGAGCCAGCCATGCCAGGTGACTTCAGAGTACCTCGGTTGGAGATTTATGATGGCCGTACTGATTCGCAGGCCCATCTGACGAAGTACAGACGCAGCATGATAATGCACGGTGCTGACGACGCTACCATGTGCAAGTGCTTCGAAGTCACCCTCACAGGGCCAGCAACTGCATGGTACAATTCATTGCCTTCAGGGACCATCACTGAGTTCCAGGAGTTGTCCACGGCCTTCACGCAGCAGTTCATTGGGAGTTGACCTACTGCGAAGATGCCTGTCCAGATGTTCGACATAGAGCAGAGGAACGGAGAAACCATCCGAGACTATGTCGAAAGATTCAACAGGGAGGCTCTGAGCGTTCCAGACTTTCGGCCCGAAATCTGCATTCTTGCCATGACACGGGGCCTTCGGCGAGACTCACAGCTATTCTACGAGTTCTCAAAAGACCCCCCGAAGACCCTCGGAGAATTTTACCGAAGGGCGGAACAGCACATGACCGCCGAGGAGCTAAGAATGGCTGGGCCGAAGTCCGATCACCACCGCGCCGAAGGGTCCAATCAACAAGCTCGGCATCCAACCGAACACGCTGGACGACCTCGGAGGATGTGGGGAAGGAAACCCCAAAGTTTCACACCACTAAGCACGACACGGACCAACATCTTCATGGCGCTGGAAAGGCAAGGGACGCAGATTCGACGGCCAAGGGCCATGATCGCTGACAATAAGAAGAATGAAAAGAAGTTCTGCCAGTTTCATCGTGACCACGGACATGACATCGAAGACTGCTTCCAGCTGAAGAAGTACATAGAGTCGCTGATAAAGCAGGGCCAACTTCAGAAATACCTGCGGATGCCATCCCCGAAAGGCAGAAAAGTGGAGGAAGAAAGGGCCGAAGATGAGGACTATGACTCCGACAGGCGGGGAAACCGAAGTCCAAAAAGGCGCCCTCCACCTCCGACAGGGGTTATCCAAACAATCACCACGGGGCTCCCATCCTCGGAAAGAAAGCGGAAGGCCAGAGAAATTGCAGTCATGGAATATCAAAATCCAGCAAAGAAGCTGGCGCGCAAAGATGGATCCACCATCATCTTCCCCCACGACGATCCGCTGCTGATCATGGCGAGAATAGGGAACTGGGACGTCAAAAGGGTGCTACTTGATGACGGATCAAATGCAGACGTCCTATTCTCGCACTTACTGCCGAGCTTGGGTATCTCCAGCAGCGAGCTTAAGCCAGTCACCTCGCCCACCTTCGGGGTCGGACCATCCGAACTGCCCGTTCTCGGATGGATAGACCTCCCACTGATGATGAAAGGGACTTCGGTAGATGGAGCAGCTGAGTTGTACGCCTCCACAATGGCAAGGTTCATCGTCATGGACGTCCCGTCCTCGAACAATGCCATCCTTGGGAGGCAGACACAGGGAAACCTGCACATTCGCCCTGATGTGAAGTACTTGACTGTCACATTCGCCACCAAGGATGGAGATGCAGAGATCTTCATAGACCAGGCCGAGGTAAGAAAGGTGTTTGTGAAAGCACGAAAGGCTCCGGCGAGCAACTTGACACAAACAATGGAGGCAAAGGAGTCAGAAAAAGGCAAAGAAGAAGATCTTACAAAAGCGGAAATGGAAACAGTAGAACTTATCCCAGGACAATCTACCCGAATAGGGAAGAGCTTGGCCGAAGGTGAGAAGGAAAACCTTGTATCCTTTCTGCTAAAAAATAAAGATCTGTTTGCCTACTCGCCGAAAGATATGCCAGGGGTGCACCCTGGCATAATACAGCATAGCCTCAAAGTAAGTCCGGAAGCAAAGCCTGTCCGGCAAAAGAAGCGAAGCATCTCAGCCCACAAGAGCAACTTTGTCAAAACCGAGGTCCAGCGCCTGTTAGACGCCAAAGTCATCAGGGAGGTGAAGTACCCCGAATGGTTAAGCAACGTGGTCATTGCCACAAAAGAAGGTAGCAGCAAACTCCGGATGTGCATCGACTTCAGAAACTTGAACGATGCTTGCCCAAAAGACTCATACCCTCTGCCGCCAATAGATCAACTGGAGGATTCAACTGCCGAATATGGGCGCCTAAGTTTCCTGGACGCCTTCAGCGGCTACCATCAAATAAGGATGGACCCCGAAGATGAAGAAAAAACCACCTTCATCACCGAGGGAGGAACATACTATTATGTCAGGATGCCCTTCGGGCTAAAAAATGCAGGAGCCACCTACCAAAGGTTGATGAACAAGGTCTTTAAAGACCAAATGGGGAGAAACATGGAGGTGTATGTTGACGATATGGTAGTCAAAAGCAAGCTCCCTCACAACCACGTTGCAGATCTAGAGGAAACCTTCCAAAAGCTCAGAGCCTTCGGGATTAGGCTCAATCCTGAAAAGTACACCTTCGGGGTAACCTCGGGAAAATTCCTTGGGTACATGGTATCCGAAAGAGGCATTGACGCTAACCCCGAGAAGATTAAGGCGCTGCTTGAGTTCCGAACTCCTGCCACAGTCAAAGACGTGCAGAGACTCACCGGAAGAATAACCTCTCTGAGCAGATTTATTTCCAGGTACGGAGATAGGTGTCGACCTTTCTTCAAAGTCCTCACAAAGGCAGCAAAAATGGAAGGTGACCTCGAAAAGGAAGAACTCAAAGTCTACTTGGCTAGCCTGCCGACTCTGCGACAACCTTGGGAGGGAGAGCCCCTCATTTTGTACCTCGCCGTCATGGAGAAAGCTGTAAGCTCGGTCCTCGTGAAAGAAGAAGGGCCAAAGCAATGGCCAGTCTATTACATCAGCAAATCCCTGCATGGCGCCGAAATTAGGTACCCTCTGCTTCAAAAAGCTATATACGCCTTGGTGCTTGCAGGGAGAAGGCTGCGGCCATACTTTCAGGCTCACCCCATCATCGTCGGAAGTAGTCTACCACTACGGGATGTTATGAAGAAAGTTGATCATTCGGGAAGGCTCTCCAAGTGGTGCATAGAGCTTGGCGAACACGAAATCATATATGAGCCTCGGAAGGCCATAAAAGCTCAAGCACTGGCAGATTTTATCGCCGAAATACCCACCACTAAGGAAAGCCATTTGGATCCGAACGGAGGTGAGCCAGAGTGGACCTTGCATGTTGACGGAGCCTCGGGATCCGAACACCAGGGAGCTGGAGTAATTATCATAGGACCCGAAGGCCTAGAGGTAAAAAAGGCTATGAAGTTCAGCTTCAGCGTCACTAACAATGTGGCAGAGTATGAAGCCCTCATAGCGGGATTACGCTTGGCCAGAAGGATTGGCGTGAGAAACTTAAAGGCTCACAGCGATTCCCAGCTGGTAGTTCGGCAGACGGCAGGAGATTATGGGGCGAAGGCCCAATCTTGGCAAAATACCACGAGCTGGTAGGAAGGCTCATCCAAGAGTTTGACGCCGTACGGATCGAAAATGTACCTCGGCGGAAGAACACAGAGGCAGATTGCTTGGCGAAGTCAAAAACATACACCGAGGTGCTAGATCACCTGAGCATCTCAGTGCTGAGCATAGCGACCCCGGGAAAAGGATGGAAGGATCCCATAAAAAGATACCTCGCAGAAAATGTGCTCCCCGAAGACCCAGGCGATGCTGCAAAACTGCGAAGACGCTCAGGACGATTCATCCTCATTGGCGAAGAGGTCCTTGAAGAGGTCCATGAAGGCATGTGTGGTTCACATATTGGAACTGATGCCCTTGCGGCGGTGATACTTCGCCAAGGATACTTCTGGCCTACCTTGAGAAAGGATGCAAGGCAGTTCGTCTGAAAATGCGGTAGTTGCCAGAAACACGCTAACATCCAGAGGGCACCCTCGAAAATGATAACTTCGGCTGACTACCCTTGACCCTTCGCAGTCTGGGGTATAGACCTTATTGGGCCACTCCCCTCAGCGCCCGGAGGCGTGAAATTCTTCGTGGTAGCAGTGGACTATTTCTCCAAATGGGTTGAGGCAGAACGCCTAGCAACTATCTCGGCAAAAGAAGTGCAAAAGTTCGTATGGAAGAACATAGTATGCAGATTTGGCATACCGAGGGTACTAGTGGCTGATAATGGATCCCAATTCATAGACAAAGGATTCCAAGAATTTATCACCGACCTCGGAATAAAGATGCACTTCACCCCAGTAGCTCACCCCCAAAGCAACGGGCAGGTGGAAGTATCTAACAGGACCATAAAAGATGGCCTGGAAAGAGACTGGGGGAAGCAAAAGGAAAATCGCCAGGAGAACTCCAAAGCGTATTATGGAGTTACCGAACGACACCCCAAAGAGCCACAGGGGAGACTCTCTTCTCACTAGTCTTCGGAACAGAGGCCATCATCCCTATCGAGATAGTTAGACCATCAGTACGGGTGCAAGTATTTGATGAAGGTGGAAATGACCTCAGCCTAAGAATGAAGCTTGACCTCGTCGGCGAACATAGAGAAATAGCTGAGCTGAGAAGAAAAGCTTTCCAGCAAAGGGTGGCTGCGGCCATAAATTTGCGAGCTAGGCCAAAGGAAATCAGGAAAGGAGACGTCGTTCTCTGAAAGGCTGACTTTATGCCCCGAAGGCCATCCCACGGAGTACTTCGCGCAAACTAGGAAGGACCTTATCTGGTCCTCGCCGAAGTACGAAAAGGCATGTACAAACTTGGTGATACCGAAGGCGTAGAATTGAAAAACACTTGGCACTCAGATGCCTTGAGAAAATTCTACGCCTAGGCTTGAGCGAAGGAATCATACTGTACGAAAAATATTCTAAGTAGTGAAGTGCCTTGAGAAAATTTCTTAAGTACATAATTGCACAGAATTCCGCGAAGATGCTTGCCACAAGCGCAGATACGACTTTCCGAAGTCCCTTGAGCCATCACGCTCGGGAAAGAGGGGAAAATCTCTCAGATGTACTCGCCGAAATAAATGCAGAGACAGTTTTCCAAAGTCCCTTGAGCCATCATGCTCGGGAAAAATGGAAAACAAAAATCTCACAAAAGGTTTCCTAAGTCCCTTGAGCAAACAGGCTCGGGACAAAGGGAAATGAAAAAGTTTGACTAAAAGGTTTCTGAAGTCTCTTGAGCAAACGTGTTCGGGACAAAATGGAAATACAAAATCCTGCAAAAAGACTTAGTCAAATTTTTTAGACTTTCCAAAAAGCCTTTTGAGCGAACAGGCTCGGCCAATGGAAAGATCTTTCACACTTAGTCAAGTTTCTTTGATCGCAGGTTTTTCGAAGTCTCTTGAGCAAAGGCATTCGGGGCAATGGAAGTAAAGAAACTTGCGAAAAGACTTAGCCAAAAAATCTTCATTAAAGAGTAAGCTGCTTTACAATGAAGAAGTGCCCGAAGAAGGAACACAAAATTGAAGGGAAGGAAAAGGGGCCCTAAAATAGCCTAAGGGTTCGCAGCATCCCGAGAGCCACTTGCTTGGCCACCCTTTTCCACCACCTTCGGCACTGGAATTGAAGAAGGAAGGTTCAAATGTTCAACCTTGGAGCATTCCCACCGAGGTCCCTCAGGTATGTTTAGAGCCTCTAGAAAAGAGAGGTCCAGATCTGGGAACCTCTGGAGGACTTGGTGCCGAGCAAGGCAGAACCCGTCCTGAAAACCGACCTTGGCCATCTAATTAGACTTGCTCTTGTCAAGCTCAAGGTCGTCAAGCTCGTCCTTCAGATCCGCGATCTCCTCCTCTAGCGTCTTTATCTGCTCCTTCCCCTTCGGATCCTTCTTCAAGGACTTGACCTCGGCTGCAAGGATGTTTTTCTCAGCTGTCAGCGCCAGTATGAGCTTGTCAAAATCTGAATTATCCTTTAG
This sequence comes from Aquilaria yunnanensis, assembly GCA_039654915.1. NCBI lineage: Eukaryota > Viridiplantae > Streptophyta > Magnoliopsida > Malvales > Thymelaeaceae > Aquilaria > Aquilaria yunnanensis. The sequence continues at coordinate 70,022,612 of CM077594.1, forward strand.
AAGCTCCTCATTGGCGGCCAGCATTCCATTTATCTGCTCGCCGAGGTCAGCAATCTTCCGGGAGGAGTCCTTCTCAAGTCCTTCTTTCTCCTTCCGGAACTCCTCCCGAAGGGCAGCAACTTCTTCCTTTGCAGCATCTGACAGCTGCTGGTTCTTGGCAGTCAATGCCAAGTGAGTGGCCTTCTCCTTTTCTAAGGCCTCTAAGGCCGAAGCTCGGAACTTCGCCTGCCTGGCCACCTGAACTCGGAGAAAGCCGGCGTATCCCAGCAGCTGCAAAAAGATGAACGCAAGGTGAGTAAGAGCCAGGCACTTAGGAAAAATTGAAGGGAAAAAGGTGTGAAGAACATACCTGAGCAGCATGCTTGGTGACTTTGGCGGCAAGGGTGTCAACATCCGAATGGGCCGCCGCAATAGCCTTGAAGGAGGCCTCTGTAAGCACCCCCTTCAAAATTTGCTTCACCATTTCTGGACAGTCCTCGGAGTACAAGTTCATGTCCTCCGTGAATGTCCAGAAAGGCTCTTTGGGAACCTTCCCTTGCGGGACTTTGGCATCGCGAAGGGTCCGCGCCTTCGCGTGTTCGGCCGCCCAGTTCGGGGTAAGTAACTCCCCTGCACGGTGAAAACGGGAAGTGGGTTAGAGACAAAGGAAAATTTAGAGAAACAAAAAAAAGCATATTTGTCTTGAAAGTAACTAACCTGGAGGGACCTCGACAACGATGTCCTTGGAGTCCTCAGCCTCCTCGGTCGAAATGCCCTTGCCCTTCTGCCTGCGCCGCTCCTCGGCAGAAGGTGCCTGTACCACGGCGTCCAGAAGGACTTGCGACGGGGTAGGACTTTGGGGAGGGGCGTCGGTATGAGGGACGTTGGTGGCGGCAGGAACCTCGGCTGAAGGATCAGGCAGCGAAGCGACAACGCCCTCAGTGTCCTCGCTTTCCTCCCCAATACTTTCCAAAGGGGAGGAAAGAATAGTCTTCTTCGCCCGTTTAGCCGAAGGACCAGCACCGATAGACTTCCGCCTTTGGGAAGTTGCCTTCTTTGTCTGATCCCCCTTCTCCACTTGGCCGGAGAAAAGGGACTTGTAATAGGCGACAGTCCCGTCGCCCATCTCTGAAAAAGGAGAGAAATATCAGCGTAAGTACGAGGAAAAAACAACAAGGGAGTAGAAGATAACTCACTTTCGACAAGTGTTTCGAAAGAGATTTCCTCCTTAAGAAGCTTGACCAACCAAGAATCCTTCCCGGCGATGGCAGGAGCTGGCATCTCGAGGTCGGTCTCGTGCTCCTTAACCACCTTTAACTCCCGAAGGACCTCTTCGGTCATCAGCCTCCAGTTGATAGGGAAGGGGTAAAGAGAGCGCGGCGCGACCTCGGAAGCCTAGTCAGAGACGGTGCGGATGCGGCCGTCGAAGTCCGCAAAAGTGGAAGCCAACTCTGGAGTCAGCAACAACCTCGGATCAACAACGTCCACATCTAGCCTTCCCTGAGCCCATTTGGTCGGAACATACGACCAGGACTCCTCCATCTTCAGGAAAAAGAATTTTTGTTGCCACCCCCGCCAGCTGTCCTTTGTGGCGAAGGTGAACATGAATTTTTTGCTCCCGGACCCCCGAGGTAGCATAAAATAGAAGCCACCCTTCGGGACCACAAAGAGCTTGTAGTACTGCATGAAGAGTATAAAATGGGGTTCTATCCCGAAGACGCCACACATACAGAGGAAGGCGTTAAAGTAGCAGTACGAGTTCGGGGGAAGCTGGTTCACAGCAATGCCATGAAATTGGCAGAACTCGCAAACCAACTTCGGGAGAGGATACCGAAGACCAGCCTTCAGCTGGGCTCGGAAAACGGTAACCTCGTTTCTGTGGTTTGAAAAAGCGTAATGGCTAGAACGAGGCAGCCTAGTAATGGCGTAAGAGGGAAGAAAGAACTTTTTCTTCCACCTCTCTAACTTTGCAGTGGTGGTGCAACAAGGATGGGCTAAAAGAGGCTGCTAGCTCTCAGGAATAGGCATGTCCGACATGAAAACGAGTTTTGGAAAAAGCAAGAAAACAGTTTCCAGAAAAAGCTCAGAAGAACAGAGGAATCAAAATACTCTGGAAAACAAAAACCCAACAAAAGATTTGCCAAAGTCTGAGGACGCCGTCGTGAAAGTTGGCTGAAAAAAGCTCTGAATTAAAGCAACTCCATCACAAAAAGCAAGAAAGTGCAAGAACAGGGGCAAAGCAGAGAGAAGAGCAGAAGAAAAAGCAAAAGGAACTCATGATTGAACGAGCCATTTATAGGTCAGGGGTGGGTAACCGAAACGTCATCATAAGTACCTTTTGGAGGCGAATCGTTGCCGTAACTGCCCTCTGCACCTGAAAAGACGCGCCCTCTATAACCGACGCGACTCTCCTCCAATGGCAAAGCGCCACGTGTCAACGGCCGCGCCAAAACAGGGGACACGTCTTTTGACATCCCTAAAAAGCTGGGGCGCGTCGCTTAGACTGACACACTTGGCCAGCAGACGCGACATCACACAAACCTGCAAGAAGAAAAAAGCAGGTTACCTCGAGGACACCAAGAGACAGGCTATGGCCAAACAGCCCATGATCTTCAGGCAAGAGGTGTATCTTCGGCACAGGCTCCGCCTCGAAGACACCAAAGAATAGGCCAAGGCCGAACAGCCCATACCTTCGGGCAAGAGGTGCATCCTCGGAATAGGTTGAGCTTCCTAAGAGACACGCAAGAACAACCTCAGAAAGATATGCAAAACCGAAATCTTCACTTCGACTTTCCAAAGGGGGGCATGTGATAGCCAAAGTCTATCGCCTCTATCTGGCCAAACTCCCTGCCACAAGAATGGCCAGAAGAAACTGGCGCTACCCGAGAAAAGGTGGGATCATACACCTCGAGAGATAGCCGAAGAGCTCCGAGCCCGGCACGCCAGGAAACTTGAGGATACTGCTAGCCCCCTCGAGGTTGAAAACAGATCACCTTCAGAAAAGAGGCACCAGCTATTGCGAGCCGAACATGATCTCCCCGAAGGCGGAACTCCCTGAAGCTGGGAACCCCCAAACTGGGTGCATGTTTCCCGAAGAGGCATTGTCCGTGCCAAAGGACGACCTCGTCCAGGGACCTCAGGAGTACGGCAGGAGCATTTAAGGAAGCCTCTGACACGTCCTTTCACAGACGTCATAAGCCGCCTCAAAAGGCGCTCTGACAGGCTGACGCCATCAGAATCACATCATGGCCCACCTCAGCACAAGGCTCAAGGCAACCTGCTACCAACTATCTGTCCCCTACGCCCAGAAATTCAGGAAACATCCGACCGAACACGTGTCACGATCTGAACGGGCTAGGCACTCCTATAAATACCAGGAAATAAATACTTGGCAGGAAGTTGGTGAGAAAAAGGCTTGACTCCCAGACTCTGACAAAATCACCAGGCTAGACTCTTCAGCCCTTTGTGCTATTTCTTCTGCCTTTCTCAGCCACCACTGACTTGGGCGTCGGAGGCTCCCCCCCGGAAACACATCCGGGGGCCTCCTGACCCTTTATTTTTGGACTTTCAGGCACACTCCCAAGGGCGAACCATCATCCAGGCGTTCTTCCTCCCAGGAGTCTCTCCACCAGTCATCATGACTCTAAACGATGAGGCCCATGGCCATCAAGTGGTGTCCCTGGCTCTTCTGTCAAGGTCATCGTCTGAGGTGTGTACTTCCACTAACCTTTCTGTTAGTGAATCGTTTTGCCTTCCCATTACATACGGGCGCGTTACTTTGGATAGTGTTATGTAGGTCTGCCAGTTGACAGGGTCGAGCCCTCGTTTCTCGTGTTGGCTTACACGTGGCAGCCGATGAGTGGCGAATGGTTACATTGGTTACATCAATTGCATCTCCTCGCATTTGAGGAGCAATAATGACAACGTTTCGCCTGCCCCCTTCAGCCTATATAAACCCCTCTTGCCTCAGACCTTTACACTCTTTTCCTTTTCTCTTATTTGCTGCAGATCTCTCTCTCATCTTTTTTCACCTTCCGGCAGCAATTCTAGCGGCGGACCGATTTCTGGCAACCCTTCATTTCTGGCAACCCTTCATGATTTTGGTAAAACATTCGGTGGGACTTTCTTTCCAAAGTTCTTTCTTCCTTCTGAAGTCATTTGTTCTGAAGTTTTGTTTTTCTGAAGTCCTTCGGTTCTCTTTCTTTAGTTTTCCCGAAGTTACCTTTTTTCTGTTTGAGAAATGTCGAACCTGGCTCCACTGATGTCCATCTGTCCTATTCCCAAGAGTTTTCTCCCCCTTGAGTCTCATCCATGTTGCACCACTTCGGAGAAAATGATGAATTGGTGGCGAAATTCTATCTCCCTACTTATGCCGTCCCGAGATTACCTACCTCAGGCACGTGTGGTTACTTGGCCCATTCTGATGAGGTCACTGTTTACCAAGCCCAACTGAAGGCTGGTCTTCGGTATCCTCCCCCGTGAATGGTCTGTGAGTTCTGCAGGTTTCATGGGATTGCCGTGAACCAGCTTCCTCCAAACTCTTATTCTTATTTCAATGCCTTTCTTTGCATGTGTGGGGTTTTTAAGATAAAGCCCCATTTTCTTTTGTTCATGCAATACTATAAGTTCCACTCGGTCCCGAAGGATGGCTTCTACCTCTTGCTTCCTCGAGGATCTGGGAGCAAGAAGTTCACCTTTACCTTCGAGACAAAGGACAGCTGGCGGGGGTGGCAGATGGACTTCGGGGGTGTTGAAGACTGACATTGTTGACCCTTGGAAGCTACTGGCCTCTAGGTTGGCAGCGGAGTTTGACGAGCTCGACAGACGCATTCGGGCCGTTGCAGATTGGGACACCGAGGTCTGTCCGCATTCCTTATACCCCTTTTCCATTAAGTGGGACCTTATGTCCGAAGAGGTCCTTCCGGAACTGGGGGTAATCCATGAGCACAAGTTTGACTTGAACCTGCCCATGCCTGTTCTCCCAGGAAAGAAGGCATGGTTGGTGATGCTTCTTCGAGCCGAGATCTCATACGAGGTTTTTTCCGAGAGTAAGTTATCTTCCAGCTTTTCCTGCCTGTATTCCTTTTGGACTTACACTGATGTTTTTTCCTTTTGCAGAGATGGGTGATCAATCTGCCAAGTTCTATAAGTCCCTTTTTCTCGGTTAGGTTGAGAAGGGGGAGCAGACGCGGAGGAAAGCGCCTGCGAATAGGAAGAAGACTAGTGGGGGGCCGTCAAAGGCAAAGAAAGCCAAAGCGGATGTCCTTCCCCCTCCCCCCGAAGATTTCATGGAGGTGCAGGACCAGTCACCTACCCAGTCTCTTGCCCACGCCGACCCACCTTCGGATCCTGTCATCCTCGAGGCACCTTTAAGTCTAGATGCTGCAATAGAGACCTCGGTCGAAGGTACGTCGACTCAGGAGCTCGAGGAGGGCCAGAGAAGGAAGGGCAAAAACATTCCCGGTGAAGTCCGTGGGATGGACGAGGCCAAGGATGCCATCACCGAGGTTCCACCAGGTTCGTTCCTTAGCCGTTTCTCTATGAATTTTGGTGTTTTTGATATTTACGATTTTATAGATGAATGGCTAAGGGATGCCATACTAATGGAAGTTTGGCATGATCTTGCAGAGGAGGAGACACCTGCTCCTTGGGTGGAGGCTCATGCCCGGAAGAGGGCCCTTCGAGATAGCCATATCCCGAAGGGAAAGGTACTGAGGGAGCCCTTCTGGTCTTTCATGGAGGACTTGAACTCGTTCTCTGAGGACAGCCAGTTGATGGCTCCTCAAATGGTGAAGGGTGTGCTGACGAACACCACCTTTCAGTCGCTCATCACCGAATGCCTGAACCATGAGATTCTTGCGACAAGGGTGAGCAAACATGCCGCCTAGGTAGATTTCTTGTTTCTTTCTTTGGGGACTTAGAAAAATTTTCTTCTGAGTTTTTGTTGGCCTCCGACTGTTACTCGGCACGTTCTTTTCTGCAGCTCCTAGCGTACAGTGGATATTTCTGAGCTTGGGCGGCAAAGCAGACTGCCGCTCGTTCTCCGTCTAAGAATTCAGTAAGGAGGGCGAGGGAATTTTGTTCCAGATACGCCCTCAAGTACAGTGAATTGGACAAAATTTCCAAGGAGAAGGTGGAGAATTCGGGCAGAGCTCCGGGAGAGTAAGAAACTGCTTCTTCTCAACTTTTCGGCCAAGGTTGAGGACTTCGGTGCAAAGTGTGTCGTCCTCTCTTCAGAGAACGAAGTCCTTCAGAAGGAAAAGGTAGATGACGCAAAAAACCTTACGAAGGCGCCTGCTTTGAATGCAGATCTCCAAGCTGAGGTCTATCTGTTGAGAAAGGATACCAAGAAGTAGAAGAAGAAGAAGCTGGAGAGGGAGGTTGCTGAGCTCGCTTCCGAACTAGAGACATTGTGAGCCAAGAAGCACCAGTCTGACCAGATGACAAAAGTGTCTTTCCAAGACGGTTTTTGTCTGGCTTGTCAGTAAGTCCTTTCTCGGCACCCTGAACTCGACCTCTACTTCCTAGCCGCTTTGGCTTTTCCCAAATAGCCCAGGTGGACGTGGCCGAAATTGGAGTATCTTAACCTCCCACTTGTTGTGCCTGTGCCTTCGGATGCTCCCATTCAAGAGAAATATGCCAACGCTGAGGAGGTACCGAACTCTCAGGCTTAGCAATAGGCTTTTTCTTCTTTCTTTTTCTTGTAATCTACTCTCTTGTACCACTGCTTCCGAGCTATGAAATTTTTTTTTTTCAAAGGTTTAGCTAAGTTTCCGCTCTTTTCTTTGATCACCATTCTTCGGGAGCTTGTATGATTTTATGTGTGCATCTTCGGCAAACATCTACGTTCGAAATCATGCCTTTGGGAAGCTTCGTGCTGTTCCTTATTTAGAAAATTTTTTCCAATATATGGACCGTTTTCTCTTTTCTGAATGATTCCACCGAGCCTTAGGCTTTGCTAGGGAACTAGCACCTTTGGAATTTTTTTGTTTTTTTAAACAGCCAATACGCTAGGAGCCCTTTCCAGCAACATGACCATATTCGGTTTATACGTATGCTTTTATTTACTGGCGATTTTGGAGAGGAGTAATCACAAGCTTTTCTTCAGAAAAAATGTCTAAGTGTAGAATTTTTTCAAAGAATATGAATGCCAAGTGTTTCTCAACTCTACTCCTTCAGCGTCACCTAATTTATAGACCGCTAGGTGGATTTCATCAAGGACCAGATAAGGTCCGTCCCAGTTTGCCCGAAGTACCCCATCTGATGTCCTTCGCGGCTCGAATTTGGCCTTTTGGAGGACGAGGTCCCCTTTCTTGATTCCTTTTTTCTTCACGTGCGAGTTAGTAGCATTAGCTAAAGCCTTCCTCCTAAGTTTGGCCATTTCCCGGTGTTCTTCAGCGAGGTCTAATTTTTCCCTTAAGCCAAGGTTGTTTCCTTCTTCATCGAACACCCGTATTCTTACTAAAGGCTGTATGACCTCAATGGGAATAATGGCTTCTGTACCAAACACGAGCGAGAAAGGAGTTTCTCCTGTGGCCCTTCGGGGAGTTGTGCGATAGCTCCATAGTACACTTGGGAGTTCCCTTGGCCATTTCCCCTTTGCCCCTTTTAGGTTTTTCTTCAGACCATCTTTTATTGTCCTATTGGACACCTCGACTTGCCCATTACTTTGGGGATGGGCTACCAGGGCAAAGTGCAATTTTTTGCCAAGGTTAGTCATGAATTCTCGGAACCCTTTATCGGTGAACTGGGTACCATTGTTGCCCACTATTACCCTTGGTATGCCAAATCGACATATGATGTTCTTCCAGATGAACTTCTGGGCATCCTTCATCGAGATCAATGCCAAAGGCTTTACTTTGATCCACGTAGCAAAGTAGTCTACTGCAACTATGTAGAACTTCACTCCCCCAGGGGCGCTTAGGAGAGGTCCGATGAGGTCAATTCCCCAGACGGTGAAGGGGCAAGGATAATTTTCCGAAGTTATCCTTTCCGAGGGTAACCTCTGGATGTTGGCGTGCCTTTGGCAATTGTCACATTTTTGAACAAATTCCCTTGCATCCTTTCTTATGGTAGGCCAAAAGTAACCTTAGCGAAGTAGTACTCCTGCAGGGGCATTTGTTCCTATGTAGGAACCATAGGCTCCCTCATGAACTTTTTCGAGGATTGTTCTGACATCCCCTTCATTTATGCACCTCTGCAAGGGGATTGCATACCCGTGTCTGTATAGTTCCTCCCCGATGAGGAAGTATCTCCCAGAGCATTTTCACCCTTTTGCGGCCTCGCTAGGGTCTTCGGGGAGTGCCAAAGTTGCAAGGTATTTCCTAATGGAATCTTGCCATCCTTCTCCTGAAGTTGCTATGCACATTATCTCTGTGCTAGGTTGACTCAGCACCACGGTGTGTTCTTTGGACTTGGCCAAAGTGTCAGCTTCAACATTATCTCTTCCAGGCACATTTTCTATATGTACCGAGTCAAACTCTTTAATGAGTTTCTTGATGAGGTCATGATATTTGGGCAAGGTTGGATCCTTTGCAGCGTAATCTCCTGTCATTTACCGGACTACTAGCTGTGAGTCGCTATGGGCCTTAAGGTTTCTCACACCAACTTTTCTGGCCAGTTTTAATCCTGCTATGAGGGCCTCATATTTAGCGATATTATTGGTGACATTGAAACCAAATTTGATGGCTTTGGTGGCTTCCATACCTTTGGCCCCCCAAAGAATCACTCCAGTGCCTTGGTGTTCGGCACCTGAGGCACCATCGACAAAGAGTTTCCACTCTGGTTCAATCCTCATCAGGTCTTTTGAGGTGATTTCAGCATTCTCAATTTCTGGGAGTTCGGCGATGAAGTCTGCCAATGCTTGGGCTTTTATGGCCTTTCTTGGCTCGTAAGTGATGTCATATTCTCTGAGCTTGATACACCATTTTGACAGCCTTCCCGAATGCTCTACATTCTTCATTACGTCACAAAGAGGTATGTTACATCAGACAATGATGGTGTGTCCTTGAAAGTAGGACCGTAGCCTTCTACGTGCGAGTACTAAGGCATAAATGGCTTTTTGGAGCAATGGGTACCTTACCTCGGTGCCATGCAGGGACTTGCTTACAGAATATACCGGCCACTGCCTCCCACCCTCTTCTTTCACAAGGACTGAACTCGTAGCTTTTTTGATGACGGCAAGGTAGAGGATAAGAGGATCTCCTTCCCAAGGTTGCCGAAGTGTTGGTAATCGGGTTAGGTAGCTTTTAAGCTCAACCCAAGCTTTCTGACATTCTTGGTTCTAAGCGTGCTCCTCGGTTCTGGAGTTGCCTTCACTTTTGGTTGCTTTGGTAAGGACCTTGAAGAATGGTCGACATCGGTCGACGTACCTGGAAATGAATCTACTAACAGAAGTGATTCTTCCGGCAAGCCTTTGTATATCTTTAGTGGTTGTAGGTGTTCGTGTTAGTGTTGTGCCCAAAAGCCAATCATGAGATGATTGTATTTTTGCACATTGAGTCATGATATTTTATTAACGCATTAATCCAGCAATTATGTTTGTTGTTTTGTTTCTGCGTAACTTAACAAACATACTTGTGACCCTAGAATAATGATATTCTTAGACGTACCTGGTCTAGTATTATTGTGGAGCGGGTTGCAATAATACATAACGACTAGCATATGTGGAGACTAATATGAGATATGTAGTCTACGTATGGGTACAAGTTGGAGAACTTGTGTACTTGACCGACCCACCATGAGAACACTTCATGGCTCATTATATGAGTGTCATAAGTGATTCTCATAGTGATCATGGTATATGTAGTCCTTCGACCTAAGATCATCAAGGTTCCCTACATGTGAGTCACATACTTTGATACTTTCCTTTGTTGCTCGTAACTGAGTGAACTTGAAGGAGGTCATTGGGTATGTCACATATCATGCGCAGGGATTTGTATGATCAAGATGGGATTCGTCCCTCCTATGTAACGGGAGTGATATCTTCGGGCCCCTTGATAGAGTGAGACTTAGAAAATGCATGGCCATGCTCGGATGAGTTGATATATGATATCAATGTCATCAGCTTAAGTTAGTCAACTCGGTAATCAAGAAACCAAAGATTGGGCTATACGAGAGTGACACATTCCATGTCTCGTGCTTAGTCTTGATATCTTGGACAAAGGGACAATGGCATATATCGGTGATGATCATAAAGGTTTAGTCAATTCACCGACAATCTTGTCACTTGGGTAGCAATGATGCGTTGCTAGACACCGCTCATTGCTTATGATCATAAATGTGATTTATGATCATTGCCAACATGGCAGGAGCCTATTGGGTCGCACACATAGAGCTATTTGGATCATTAGAGTGCATGGGCTAATTATTTGGGTTATGGTTTCACTTTAATTTTGTATTAATAATGGGCCAAGGAGTTGAGCCATTATTAAGCCCGAAATTAAATCCTAATTGGATTAGGGCTTTGAAACCCATTACGCCTGGAAGTTGAGTCTCACTATAAATACAACTTTTAAGTGAGAAATTCGCAGGTCTCGTTGCCCTAGCCTCCCAAAAGGACAGCCGCACTCTTCTCTTGCAATTCCTTTGAGGACGCAAGCTAGCACTGCGAGCGCAAGAGAAATGCATCTGCCGGGATGTGGTGGAAGCATGGTGATCCCGAGAGGCTCGTGTGGATACCATAGAGAGCTTGAACATGTCAACTGTTCAGGTTTTGTGATTCGACTCTACAGTTGAGTGAGAGATCTCAACCGAAAATTAGGTTTGAAATTTTTGAACACCCGGTTTACCCAGTTTCACTTGGATCCTTGAGGGTTTCGGTTAAATTCCGCTGCGCTGTTTGGCTCCCGAAACCTAACAGTGGTATTAGAGCTACTGGTCCCTAAATCGGGGTTGAGTGTTGAATCGCATGATGCTATGTGTTCGATTGGTTTTCGGCCATGATTAACTAGATTGATTCATGATGCATGAAATAGGAATTCGTAATGAACATATGAGATATATGAAGAAACGACACAAATTGGTTAATGAGATTAACCCAAAATTGATTGGTATGAGATACTTATATGGATTAGAATTCTTGCAATAGTTGCAAGAACCCTAGCTTTGTTCGGATTCGGCCTGTTCGAGCACCGAAAGTAAGGTATTTTTGGTGGCTCGAATGGAGGAGTCTCGGGTGCCTACTTTCTCAAAAGAGAAGATTTCGGGCTAAGCAATTGCAAGACAATTGGTTAATCAACGCGCAAAGATTGACATGCATCTTTGTTGAATGAGATTTGACATGATATGCTGATTGGTGTTTGAAGCATGGTGCATGGTTGTAGCCCTTGATTGGTTGTAGTTGTAAATATGGCCTGCGAGTCGTGCCTTTTCTTATCACTCTCATTGTACATTCTCTTCTCACCTTACTCCCCTCGAATGTAACTCAAGGTTTCTATTATTGATGTAATGGTGCATTATGGGATCATCCAAGGTGATATGTCCAAGGATCATCTAAGGTGGTATGTCCAAGGAGGTGACAACAAAAGGGTAGCCAAGAATGGAAGAGAAAGAGCTTGTGAAGACTCTTTTCTTTTCTTAGGCTTTTATGATATTCTCATTGGCTTGAGAATATCGCATAGATTGGGCTATAACCATGTCACGTTTACTTTCTTGTACGCATGAGATGCATGTTTTATATTTTTATGTGATGCATGTATAAGACAACCGAAGATAACAAATTGGTGAGATCAAAAGAAGAAATCCCTCAAATAAATATTAAGTCATCAAATGTGATGCCTTCCAAACGTTGGCACTCGTCAAGACTTTGATCAAGATTAGGTGGGTTTGCCAAAGCAAAGCACCTATGTTCATCTTGGTAAGGCGCGATAGGATAATAGTGATATCCAAACTGCTAACTTTCGGTTCGACTTAACTAAGTCATCCAAATAGGATTAGGGACTTAGAGGCATAAAGTTGGGCTTAAGTTCATGAGATGAGCTTGGACAAGTGTTGTTCACCCAACTATCCCAGAGTTGCATAAGATGCAATTGGCAAGGAGTTGCCTACCTAAATAGCTATAACTTGAGAGAAAAGCCAAAGCTGACTCAGGTTCTGGTCAAATATGGATCTTGGCCCACTAGAATACCTTAGCGTCGACGTGTTCCGAAATAATATCGAGGGTTATTATTTTGAGGAAAATAGTGGGAGTATCGTTTAATAAAAGTCCTTATTAAATGAATTAAATTATATGACTCTTACACTGCATATTTACTGTTGTAGATAACCATGGCACAAAACACATCGACACTTTCGTTGCGATCGATCCTTGAGAAGGAAAAACTGAATGGGACCAACTTTCTCAAATGGTACCGAAACTTGAGGATAGTTCTTAAACAAGAGAGAAAGGCTTATGTCCTAGAGCAGCTCATTCCGAATGAGCTTGCTGCCACTGCTCCAAGAGCTGAAAGGGATGCTCACAAGAGGCATTCTGATGATGCTTTGGATGTTGCATGCCTCATGCTTATTACCATGAAATCTGAGCTTCAGAAGCAACATGCGAACATAGGGGCATTCGATATGATTGAACATCTCAAAATGCTTTTCCAAGAGCAAGCTAGGCATGAGAGGTTTGAGGCCTCTAAGGCATTGTTTCAGTGCAAGATGTCTGAGGGAAGTCCCGTGGGTCCTCATGTGCTCAAGATGATTGGGTACATTGAGAATATTGAGAATTTGGGATTTGCTCTTCAGAAAGAGTTGGCTATTGATGTAGTCTTGCAATCGTTGCCTGAAAGCTACAGTCAGTTCGTCGTGAACTATAACATGAACGACCTTGACAAGTCCCTCCCTGAATTGCTCAACATGTTGAGAACTGCTGAGCAAAACCTTAAGAAGGCTAAGCCCATTTTGATGGTTCAAAAGGCAAGGGAAATGGAAAAGCCAACAAGAAGAAGGATAAAGCTAATGGAAAGTCCAATGCTAGTTCTTCTTCAGCTGCACTGAAACCAAAGGGTGGTGTGGCCAAGGAAGGGGAGTGCTTCCATTGTAACCAACCTGGACACTGGAAGCGTAACTGCAAGCTCTATCTTGAAGAACTTGCTAAGGAAAAGGGAAGTAAGACTTCCACTTCAGGTATTCTTGTTATAGGGGCTAACTTTTCTACTTGCTCAACTTGGGTATTGGATACTGGATGTGGATCTCACATTTGTGCAAATGTGCAGGATCTAAGTAGAAGTAGAAGATTGGCCCGAGGTGAAGTGGACCTACGTGTTGGAAATGGAGCAAGGGTTGCTGCCTTAGCCGTAGGGACTTATGTTCTCACTTTACCTAGTGGATTAATTTTAGAATTAGACAACTACTATTTTGTGCCTATTGTTACTAGAAATTTGATTTCTATTTCTTGTTTGGACAAGAAAGGTTTTTCATTTATAATAAAGGACAAATGTTATTCTATTTATTTGAATGAAATCTTTATGGTAGTGCTCAACTTAGCAATGGGTTGTATGTTCTAGACCTCGAAGATCCAATCTATAATGTGAATACCAAGAAGGTCAGATTAAATGATTCAAACCCGACCTATCTCTGGCACTGTCGCTTGGGCCATATAAATGAGACCCGCATATCCAAGCTCCGTAAGGATCGACTCTTGGACTCATTTGATTTTGAATCATATGAGACATATGAGTCATGTTTGTTGCGCAAGATGACCAAACCCCCATTCACAGGGCAAAGTGAAAGGGCTAATGACTTACTAGGACTCATACACAGTGATGTATGTGGCCCTATGTCTACACAAGCTAGAGGAGGTTTCCAATACTTCATTACTTTCACTGATGACTTCAGCAGATATGGCTATGTGTATCTTATGAGCCACAAGTCAGAATCCTTTGAAAAGTTCAAAGAATTCAAGAATGAAGTAGAAAATCAACTCAGGAAGAGTATCAAAGTGCTTCGATCAGATCGAGGCGGAGAGTACTTGGATCGAGAATTCCTTGACTATCTGAAGGAGTGTGGTATAGTAGCACAACTCACTCCACCAGGTACACCTCAATGGAATGGTGTATCTGAAAGGAGAAATCAAACTCTGTTAGACATGGTTTGCTCTATGATGAGTCAAGCTGACCTTCCAAACTCCTTCTGCGGACATGCTCTAGAGACAGCCGCTTTTACACTAAATCGACTTCCATCTAAATCGGTTCAAAAGACACCATATGAGATATGGAGTGGGAGGCGTCCCAATTTATCTTTTATGAAGATTTGGGGCTGTGACGCTTATGTGAAACGTCAATCCTCTGACAAACTATGGCCCAAATCTCAAAAATGCCTTTCTGTTGGGAATCCCAAAGAAACAAAGGGTTACTATTTCTACAATCCTTCTGAGCAAAAAGTGTTTGTTGCTCGAACTGGTGTCTTTTTGGAGAAAGAGTTTATCTCTAAAGGAACTAGTGGGAGGAAAGTAGAACTTGAAGAAATTCAACAACAACAAGGAGATATCGAACCTGAAATGGAACCTGAATAGACACCACAAGATGTTGTGGTTCAAGAGTCTGTTCCTGTAGCACAGAGGCCACGTAGGTCTGGTAGGATTCGGCATGAGCCCGAGAGATATGGATTTCTCGTGACTCATGCCGGTGATGTGATGCTCATGGATCAGAATGAGCCCATAACCTACCAGCAAGCTATGTCGGGGCCTGACTTTGAGAAGTGGCTAGTGACCATGAAATCCAAGATGGAATCCATGTATGAAAACCAAGTATGGACTTTGGTTGACCCACCTGAAGGGGTAAAACCCATAGGGTTCAAATGGGTTTTCAAGAAGAAAACTGACATGGATGGTAATCTGATTACCTTTAAGGGACGATTGGTTACAAAAGGTTTCAAGTAAATTCATGGTATTGACTATGATGAAACTTTTTCACCAGTTGCTATGCTTAAATCCATCTGAATTTTATTTGCTATTGCTGCACGCTATGATTATGAGATATAGCAAATGGATGTCAAAACTACATTCCTAAATGGAAAGCTACTTAAGCATGTGTACATGACATAGCCTGAGGGTTCTGTCACTCCTGAGAATGCCAATAAAGTGTGCAAGTTGCAAAAGGTCCATTTACGGACTGAAGCAAGCTTCTCGAAGTTGGAATCTTCATTTTGATGATGCAATCAAAGAGTTTGGTTTTATCAAAAATGAAGATGAACCTTGTGTCCATAAGAAGGTTAGTGGGACGGCTATTGTTTTCTTGGTGTTGTATGTAGATGACATACTACTCATCGAAAATGACATTCCTGAGGTACAGTCTGTGAAGACTTGGCTAGGGAAATGTTTCTCTATGAAGGACTTGGGTGAAGCAGCCTATGTGTTAGGCATCAGGATCTATAGAGATAGATCTAGAAAGCTTTTTGGCCTAAGTCAAAGTACATATATTGACAAGGTGCTAAAGAGGTTTAGCATGCACGATTCCAAGAAAGGATTCTTGCCAATGTCACATGGTATCACTCTTTCTCGATCTCAGTGTCCGAGTACACCCGAGGAGAGAGAGCGCATGAGTAAGATTCCATATGCCTCAGCAATTGGATCTATCATGTATGCCATGATATGTACTCGTCCCAATGTCTCATATGCTTTGAGCATGACGAGTAGGTACCAATCAAACCCAGGTTAGAGTCACTGGACAGCTGTTAAGAACATCCTTAAGTACTAACGAAGGACTAAGGATGCATTCTTGGTCTTTGGAGGTGAAGATGAGCTCATTGTATGGGGTTACACCGATGCAAGCTTCCAATCCGATAAGGATGATTTTACATCGCAATCTGGTTATGTGTTTTGTATTGGTGGTGGTGCTGTGAGCTGGAAGAGTTCAAAGCAAGACACAGTAGCTGACTCTACAACAGAATCTGAGTACATTGCCACCTCTGATGTTGCGAAGGAGGCAGTTTGGATCAAGAAGTTCATCACAGAACTTGGAATGGTTCCAAGCATTACCAACCCGAAAGAGCTCTATTGTGACAATAATGGAGCAATCGCACAAGCTAAGGAACCTCGATCTCACCAGCGATCCAAACATATACTCCGATGCTATCATCTCATCAGGGAGATCATCGAGAGGGGTGATGTAAGGATATGCAGGACTTTGACAGACAACAACATTGCTGATCCACTGATAAAGCCCCTTGCGCAGCAAAAGCATGATAGCCATTCTAGATCCGTTGGTATTAGATACATGGATGATTGGCTTTAGTGCAAGTCGGAGATTGTTAGTGTTGTGCCCAAAAGCCAATCATGAGATGATTGTATTTTTGCACATTGAGTCATGATATTTTATTAAGGCATTAATCCAGCAATTATATTTGTTGTTTTGTTTCTGCCTAACTTAACAAACATAATTGTAACCCTAGAATAATGATATTCTTAAACGTCCCTGGTCCCGAATTATTGTTGAGCAGGTTGCAATAATACATAACGACTAGCATATGTGGAGACTAATATGAGATATGTTGTCTACATATGGGTACAAGTTGGAGAACTTGTGTACTGGACCAACCCACCATGAGAACACTTCATGGATCGTTATATCAGTGTCATGAGTGATTCTCATAGTGATCATGGTATATGTAGTCCTTCAACCTAAGATCATCAAGGCTCCTTACATGTGAGTCACATACTTTGATAGTTTCCTTTGTTGCTCGTAACTGAGTGAACTTGATGGAGATCATTGGGTATGTCACATATCATACGGAGCAATTTGTATGATCAAGATGGGATTTGTCCCTCCTATGTAACGGGAGTGATATCTTCGGGCCCCTTGATAGAGTGAGACTTAGAAAATGCATGGCCATGCTCGGATGAGTTGACATATGATATCAATGTCATCAGCTTAAGTTAGTCTACTCGGTAATCAAGAAACCAAAGATTGGGCTATACAAGAGTGACACATTCCATGTCTCGTGCTTAATCTTGATATCTTGGACAAAGGGACAAGGCATATATCGGTGATGATCATAAAGGTTTAGTCGATTCACCGACAATCTTGTCACTTGGGTAGCAATGATGTGTTGCTAGACACCGCTCATTGCTTATGATCATAAATGTGATTTATGATCATTGCCAACATGGCAAGAGCCTATTGGGTCACACACATAGAGCTATTTGGATCATTAGAGTGCATGGGCTAATTATTTGGGTTATGGTTTCACTTTAATTTCGTATTAATAATGGGCCAAGGAGTTGAGCCATTATTAAGCCCGAAATTAAATCCTAATTGGATTAGGGCTTTGAAACCCATTAGGCCTGGAAGTTGAGTCTCACTATAAATACAAATTTTAAGTGAGAAATTCACAGGTCTCCTTGCCCTAGCCTCCCAAAAGGACAGCCGCACTCTTCTCTTGCAATTCCTTGGAGGATGCAAGCTAGCACTGCGAGCGCAAGAGAAACGCATCTGCCGGGATGTGGTGGAAGCCTGGTGATCCCGAGAGGCCTCGTGTGGAGACTATAGAGAGCCTGAACACGTCAACTGTTCAGGTTTTGTGATTTGACTCTACAGTTGAGTGAGAGATCCCAACCGAGAATTAGGTATAAAATTTTGGAACACCCGGTTACCCGTTTCACTTGGATCCTGGAGGGTTTCGGTTAAATTCCACTGTGCTGTTTGGCTCCCGAAACCCAATAGTTCAGAATCCTAACAAGGCTTTGACCTTTTCGGGGTCAGCGTCTATTCCCCTTTCTGACACCATGAACCCAAGGAACTTTCCTGCGTTTACTCCAAACACGCACTTCTTGGGGTTAAGGCGAATGCCGAACTCCTGAAGTCATTGGAAAGTTTCATCTAAGTCCAAGATATGTTTACTAGGCACTCTGCTCTTAACTATCATATCATCGACATATGCTTCCATGTTCCTCCCGATCTGGGAGTCGAACACTTTATTTATCAACCTCTGTTAGGTAGCCTCTGCGTTCTTAAGCCCGAAGGGCATCCTGACGTAGCAGTAGGTACCAACTTCGGTGATGATGGCCATTTTTTCTTCATCTTCGGGGTTCATTTGAATTTGATGATACCCACTGAAGGCATCGAGAAGACCGTATTCGGTGGTTGAATTCACCAATTGGTCTATGGCTGGCAAAGGGTATGAGTCCTTTCGACAGGCATCATTCAGGTTCCAAAAATCGATGCACATTCGTAGCTTCTCACTCCCTTCTTTTGTGCCGATAACCACGTTGCTAAGCCATTCTGGGTATTTAACTTATCTTATTACCCCTGCCTCCATTAGGCGCTTAACTTCTGTTTTAATGAATGAGTTCTTATGAGATGACAAGTTTCATTTTTTCTGCCAAATCGGTATTGTGTCAGGGCGTACTTTGAGACTATGGTGGATTATTGATAGCCAAAGGCTATTGCCTCCTCGGTAGTAACTCCCTGCCAGAATATTGGCCGAGGAGTCTGACGTCACCCAAGAGATGATCTTTTTACTGACCTCGGAAGGTGCGAAGTCAAACACTATGAGCTCGAGACTTCGGTTAGCTCGTCAGGAATTCCGAGGACAACACCGTCTCTATCGAGGGGCCAAACTGACCGTCTTCGGGTAAGAGAGCCATCTCTCTGAAGCAAGGAAGAATCTCCCCGAAGGCAGACGCCCCGAAGAGGATCTTCCCCGAACAAGAAACACCTGAACAAGGGAATCCCTTAACTATGGGTGTGAGTCCCGAAGAAGGTGTTCATCAAGGGAGCTCCCAGAAATATGAGATAGATCCCGAAGGAGGTGCTCGCACCAAAGGACGGATAGAATCTGAAGAGGGTGCACGCACCGAAGGGCGACCTCGCCCAGGGGACCTCGGGAGTACGGTATGAGCATTTAAGGAGCCTCTGACATGTCGCCCACAAGCCCTACACGTAACATCTGAACGGCGAACTGACACGCCGCAGCCCCCCCAGTCTTGACACAACCTGTCCGGGTCCAGGGCTAAAGGAGGCTGGAAGCGGCTGCCTGTCCCCTAGGTCCAAAAGTACAGATCAAATCCGACCGAACACGTGTCATGATCTGAACGGACCAACTACTCCTATAAATACTAGGAAATGGGACTAGGCAAAGGATGGGCATTTTCCTCCCTATGAGAAAACACAAAACAGGCAAGACACTTGATCCCTTAGTGTTCTTCCTCCACTTTCACTCAGAAAACTGACTTGGGCGTCGGAGGTTCCTCCCCGGAAAAGCAAACCGGGGACCTCCTAACCTCTTCTTTGAGCTTGCCAGACACACTCAGCTGGGAAACCAGAGCTCCAGGCGCTCGTCTCCTCAAGAAGTCCCTCCACCTGTCAACATGACAGCAAACGAAGATGCTTTGGGGCATCATTTGGCGCCGTCTGTGGGAAACTACTCCCAGGTAGCTGTTGTCGAAACTCGGCGTTCGAAGGACAAAGGACTCCCGAAGTCCCCGTCCGCGCCTGAGACCCAACCTGCTACCGGACAAAGTCCCCCAGAGACTTCCTTGCCTGAAGAGGAACGCCCTCTTGTCATCACCATGGGTTTTTTACGAGAGTTTCAGAGGTCTGTTGTGGCTGAAATGACACAACTGATAGACCAAAAGTGGCCGCAACCAGCCTTGGCGCAAAAACCCACTTCGCCAGCACGACCTCGGGAGAAAAGCCCAAGGGCAACCCATCATAGCTCGGGAAGTGGGGAGCCACAGGAAGAGTCCTCGACAGATAACTTGCCCCTCGGAGCACGGCTGACGGAAAGAGCGAGGTCTGAACGAACCGAAGTCCCGTCCAGAAGAAGTTTGTCGCCAGAGGCAAGGTCCCCCTCACCTCGGTACCGAAGTCGCTCCCCGAAGAGACGGCAACAGCCCTTTTACCGAAGAACCTCCAAGCACCAGGAAGAGGAGCCCAGTGCTACGCTCCTCCTGGAGAAAGTCTTGGCAAGACTGGAGAGAGTGGAACAGCAGGTGGCACGCAAGCCTGTTTGGGCCAGGCTAATTGAAACCGTCTCTGGAGATGAAACTCCTTTCGCCCGAACAGTGGTCGAGGCGGCCATGCCAAGTGACTTCCGGCTACATCGGCTAGAGACCTATGAGGGTCGGACTGATCCCTAGGCCCACCTAACAAAGTACAAACGCAGCATGGTGCTACATGGGGCTGATGATGCTACACTCTGCAAGTGCTTTGAAGTCACCCTCGCAGGACCAGCAACTGCCTGGTACAATTCCCTGCCTCCCGGAAACATCAGGGGGTTCCAGGAGCTGTCCACAGCGTTCACCCAACAGTTCATTGGAAGCAAGCCGATGGCCAAGATGCCCATCCAGATGTTTGACATAGCACAAAGAAACGGGGAGACCAACCGTGACTATGTCGAGAGGTTCAATAGAGAAGCCCTCAGTGTTCCGAACTTTCGTCCCGAAATCCGCATCCTCGCCATGACGAGGGGCCTCCGGAGGGATTCGCACTTGTTTTATGAATTCTCCAAAGATCCCCCGGACACGCTGGGAGAATTCTACCGAAGGGCTGAACAACATATGACAGCCGAAGAGCTGAGAATGACTGGACCGAAGGCTGACCATATTCACGCTCGCGGCGAAGGGTCCAGCCAGCAAGCCCGGTGTCCAACGGAACAGTTAGGCCGACCTCGGAGAATGCGAGTAGGAGGAAGGAAGCCCCAAAACTTTACACCTCTGAGCACCACGAGGGCTAACGTCCTCATGGCGTTGGAAAAACAGGGGGCTCAAATCCAACGACCGAGTGGCATGACTGCTGACAACAGAAGGAACATGAAGAAGTTCTGTCAGTTCCACCGTGATCACGGTCATGACACCGAAGACTGCTTTCAGTTGAAAAAGTACATTGAATCACTGATAAAGCAGGGCCAGCTTTGGCGTTATTTGAGAATGCCTTCCCCGAAGGGGAAAAAAAAGGAAGAAGGAAAGCCCGATGACGAGGATTATGATTCAGACAAGCGAAGGAACCGAAGTCCGAGAAGGCACGATCACAACCGGACTTCCATCCTCGGAAAGAAAAAGAAGGGCCAGAGAGATAGCAGTGATGGAATATCAGAGCCCAACAAAAAAATTGGCCCGCGAGGATGGCTCCACCATCGTATTTCCCCATGACGATCCATTGCTGATAATGGCGAGGATAGGAAACTGGGACGTCAAGAGGGTACTGCTGGATGATGGGTCAAACGCAGACGTCTTGTTCTCACATTTGCTGCCAAGATTGGGCGTATCCAGGAGTGACCTCAAGGCTGTTACTTCACCCACGTTCGGCGTAGGACCATCTGAGCTACCTGTCCTCGGGTGGATCGACCTCCCCTTGATGATGAAAGGAACTTCGGAGGAAGGAACTGCTGAGTTGTTCGCCTCTACCATGGCAAGGTTCATAGTCATGGACGTTCCTTCGTCATACAACGCCATCCTCGGCAGACAGACACAAGGAAATTTGCACATTCGCCCTGATGTAAAGTACTTGACCGTCACCTTCGCCACCAAAGAAGGAGACGCAAAGATCTTCATTGATCAAGGTGAGGTGAGAAAGGTGTTCGTCAGAGCACGAAAAGCTCCAGCAAGCAACTTAGCACATGCTGTAGAAGCAAAAGAGCTGGAAAGGGGCAAGGCAGAAGATCCCACAAAAGCGGAAACAGAAGAAGTAGAGCTTGTCCCAGGCCATAGTACCCGAATAGGGAAAAGCATGGCTGAAGGAGACAAGGAAAAACTTGTATCTTTTCTGCTTGCAAATAAAGATCTGTTCGCCTACTCACCGAAGGACATGCCAGGGGTAAACCTTCGCGTAATCCAGCATAGCCTCAAAGCGAGTCTGGAAAAAAAACCTATCCGGCAAAAGAAACGAAGCATCTCAGCTCACAAAAGTGACTTTGTCAAGACCGAAGTCCAGCGTCTGATAGACGCTAGCGTTATCCGGGAGGTAAACTACCCCAAATGGCTGAGCAACGTGGTAATTGCCACAAAAGAAGGAAGTAGTAAGCTCCGGATGTGCATCGACTTCAGAAATTTGAACGATGCTTGCCCGAAAGACTCATATCCTCTTCCGCCAATAGACCAACTGGTAGACTCAACTGCCGAGTACAGGCTCCTAAGTTTCCTGGACGCTTTCAGTGGCTACCATCAGATAAGGATGGACCCCGAAGATGAAGAGAAGACTGCCTTCATGACCGAGGGAGGAACATATTGCTATATTAGGATGCCCTTTGGGCTCAAGAATGCAGGAGCCACCTACTAGAGGCTGATGAACAAGGTCTTCAAAGACCAAACGGGGAGGAACATGGAGGTGTATGTTGATGATATGATAGTCAAAAGCAAACTGCCTGGCTACCACGTTGCAGATTTAGAGGAAACCTTCCAAAAACTCAGAGCCTTCGGGATTCGCCTTAATCCTGAGAAATGCATCTTCGGGGTGACCTCGGGAAAGTTCGTTGGGTACATGGTATCCGAAAGAGGCATCGATGCTAACCCCGAGAAGATTAAGGCTCTGCTTGAATTCCGAACTCCTACCACAGTCAAAGACGTGCAAAGACTCACCGGAAGAATAACCTCTCTGAGCAAGTTTATTTCTAGGTACAGAGATAGGTGTCGACCCTTCTTCAAAGTCCTCACAAAGGCAGCAAAGATGGTAGCGACCTCGGAAGGAATGGTCATCCTTGGGATGAAGATTGCCAAAAAGCCTGGGAAGAACTCAAAGTCTACTTGGCCAGCCTGCCGACCCTGCGGCAACCTCGGGAGGGAGAGCCCCTCATATTATACCTCACCGTAGAAGAAGGACCAAAGCAATGGCCGGTCTACTATGTCAGCAAGTCCCTGCATGGCGCCGAAGTCAGGTACCCTTTGCTTCAAAAAGCTATATATGCCTTAGTGCTTGCAGGGAGAAGGCTGCGGCCATACTTTCAGGCTCACCCCATTATCGTCCAAAGTACCCTGCCTCTACGGGATGTTATGAGGAAAGTTGATCACTCGGGAAGACTTTCCAAGTGGTGTATAGAGCTTGGCGAACACGACATCACGTATGAACCCCAGAAAGCTATAAAAGCTCAAGCTTGGGCAGACTTCATCGCCGAAGTACCAAACACCGAGGAGGGACATTCGTTTTCGGGCGAAGATGAGCCAGAATGGACGTTATATGTTGACGGGGCCTCAAGATCCGAACACCAGGGAGCTGGAGTGATTATCAGAGGCCCCGAAGGCCTAGAAGTAATGAAGGCCATCAAGTTCAGTTTCAACGCCACCAACAATATGGCCGAGTATGAGGCCCTCATGGCAGGATTACGCCTGGCCAGAAAAATTGGCGTGAGAAACTTGAAAGCCCATAGTGATTCCCAGCTGGTGGTCCGACAAATGGCAGGGGACTATGGCGCGAAAGACCCAACCTTGGCGAAATACCATGAGGTAGTAACAAAGCTTATTCGGGAGTTCGACGTCGTGAAAATCGAGAATGTACCCCGACGAGAAAATGCTGAGGCAGACTGTTCGGCAAAGTCCAAAACTTGCACCGAAGTGCTAAGCCACCCCAGCATCGTGGTGTTAAGCATAGAGACCTCGGGGAAAGGATGGAAAGAACCAATCAAAACGTATCTCGCAACCAACACACTCCCCGAAGACCCCAGCGAAGCCGCAAAAGTGCAAAGGCGCTCCGGACGTTTCTTCTTAATTGGAGAAGAACTATATCGGCAAGGATATGCAAATCCACTACAGAGGTGTGTTGGTGAAGAGGATACTGAAATGATCCTCGAAGAAGTTCACGAAGGCGCCTGTGGTTCGCACATCGGAACCGACGCCCTGGCAGCAGTGATACTCCGCCAAGGATACCTCTGGCCTACCCTGAGAAAGGACGCCAAGCAGTTCGTCCGGAAATGTGGTGGTTGCCAGAGACATGCGAACATCCAAAGAACACCCTCGGAGTTCGTGACTTCGGCAGACTATCCTTGGCCCTTCGCAGTTTGGCGCATAGATCTCATTGGGCCACTCCCAACGGTGCCTGGAGGCGTAAAGTTCTGCGTAGTAGCAGTAGACTATTTCTCTAAGTGGGTCGAGGCAGAACCTCTGACAACTATCTCGGCAAAAGAAGTGCAGAAGTTCGTATGGAAAAACATCGTATGCAGATTTGGCATACCGAGGGTACTCGTAGCGGACAATGGGTCCCAGTTCATAGACAAAGGATTTCAAGAGTTCATTAGCGACCTCGGGACAAAAATGCACTTCGCCCCAGTAGCTCACCCACAAAGTAACGGGCAGGTTGAAGTATCTAACAGGACCATAAAAGATGGTCTGAAAAAGAGATTGGGAGAAGCAAAAGGGAAATGCCCAGGAGAACTCCAAAGCGTGTTATGGAGTTACCGAACAACACCCCGAAGAGCCACAGGGGAAACGCCCTTTTCACTCGTCTTCGGCACAGAGGCCATCATCCCTGTCGAGGTAGTACAACCGTCAATACGAGTCCAAGTGTTCGATGAAAATGGAAATGACCTCGGCCTGAGAACTAAGCTCGACCTCGTTGGCGAACACAGAGAAGTAGCCGAGCTGAGAAGAAAAGCTTTCCAGCAAAGAGTAGCAGCAGCCATAAACCTACGCGCCAGGCCAAAGGGAATAAAACAGGGAGACCTCGTTCTCCGAAAGGCTAAATTTGCACCCCGAAAGCCGTCCCACGGGGTACTTCGCGCAAATTGGGAAGGACCCTACCTGGTACTTGCCGAAGTACAAAATGGAGTTTATAAGCTCGGCGATGCCGAAGGCATAGAATTAAAAAACTCTTGGCACTCAGAGGCCTTGAAAAAATTCTATGCCTAAAAAGTTTGGTGGGAACGTTGTATTGCACAAGTTGGACAAATTTGTCTAAGTAAAAAGTTCTGAAGAAGTACAAAACAAGAGTCTCACGAAAGCAATCGCCGAGGAAAGCAAAAGTAAGTTTTTCCAAAGTCTCTTGAGCGAATATGTTCGGGACAAAGGAAAGCAAAAGTAAGGTTTTCCGAAGTCTCTTGAGCGAATATGTTCGGGACAAAGGAAAGCAAGAGTATGGTTTTCTGAAGTCTCTTGAGCGAATATGTTCGGGACAAAAGAAAGCAAAAGTATGGTTTTCTGAAGTCTCTCGAGCGAAGTATGTTCGGGACAGTGGGAAACAAATGAATCTGGCAAAAATACTTAGCCAAATTTTTATCTATTGAGCCAAAGAGTGCTTACAGAGAAGAAAGTTGCTGAAAGACTACAAAAAAGAAGAAGAAAACGAAGACAAAAGGCCCTAGTACTAAGGAACCTCAGCGTCTTGAGAACTGCCAGCCTCTGTGCTTTTGTCAGCAGGCTTCGGCGCCGGGAGAGAAGGAGGCAGTTTTAAGTGCTCGATCTTGGACCAAGTCCACCGAGGCTCATTGGGGATGTTCATGCCTTCCAGGAAGGAGAGGTCAAAATCTGGGAACTTCTGTAGAATTTGGTGCCGAACAAGACAGAAGCCGTCTTGAAAGGCCAACTTCGTCATATCATCGGACTCCCGTTTCTTGACCGACAAATCTGCATAGTCCTTCTCCAGATCCACGTAATCCTTCTCCAGATCCTTGAGCTTTCTCTTCAATGCCTTCGTCTTCTTCTTCTCTTCTGAAGGCTTCTTCAGAGATGCGACCTCGGCTTCGAGCTGGGCCTTTTCCTCGAGCGTCTTCGCAAGGATTGCGTCACTTTCTGACTTATCCTTTTGAATCGTTTCTACAATCGAAGTCAGCTCCGCCATCCGAGAGCCGATGTCAGAAAGTTTCTGGGAGGTGCCTTTCTCAAGTTCCTCTTTCTCTTTTATTAACCCCTCCCGAAGTTCAGCAATTTCCTTCTCTGAAGACTGCTTCAGCTGAGCATTATCGGCAGCCAACGCCGAACACTGGGCCTTCGTCTTGGTGTAAAGGTCCCAGAGTGACGCCCTCTTTTTTGACTCTCGCGCCACCCGAACACGGAGCAACCCGGCATACCCCATCAGCTGCAAAAAAAGCAAACAAAGGGAAAACGATGCTAAGTAAAATGCAAAGGCGAAATTCGCGCTAAGGAAATAGTGAAGCGTACCTGGGCGGCATGTTCAGTGAGTTTGGCGGCCAAAGAGATGTCGCCTGGGTAAGCCTCCGTAAGGGCCTTGTAAGAGGCCTCAGTAAACACCCCTTTACACATCTGCCTGGCCATCTCGGGACAGTCCTCGGAGTACATATTCACGTCCTCCGTGAACGTCCAGAAGGGCTCCTTCGGAACTTTCCCTGCTGGGACTTGGGCATCCCGAAGGGCCCTTTTGCGGGCGTGTTCGGCAACCCAGTCAGGAGCGGCCACCTCCGCTGCACAACAAGGCAGGAAAATTGGTTAAGGCCAGAAAACCCTTAAGGATTTACAAGAGAAAAAAAAGGTTCTTCGACAAAGTATAAACCTGCTGGCACCTCGGTAACGTCGTCGTCAAGAATCGACGTCGCCTCAATAGAGATCCCCTTGCCTCTTATCTGGTGCCGTTCCTCGGCAGAAGGGGTCTCCTCCCCACCGCCCTCCAGAAGAGCATGCGAAGGAGTGGGGCTTTGAGGAAGGACGACGGAAGAAGGGACGTCGGCAGAATGAACCTCGGGCAAAGGGGCAGCAGGGTCTTCGGGCTCCTCGCCTACCTCCTCCAGATTTTGCAGAAGAGAGGAAGGAGCAGCTTTCTTTGCCCGTTTGGAAGGAGGGCCGCCCGAAGTCTGCTTTCGCCTCCGAGAGGCGGCCTTCTTTGTCTATTCACCCCTCTCGGCCTACCCGGTAAAAAGAGCCTTGTAGAAGGCAGCCGCGTCGTCGCCCATCTCTGAAAAAATAAAAAAAAGATTAGTGTAAGTCCAAGATGAAGTTATGAAGGAAAAAATGAGAAAGTAACTTATTCTCGTAAAAAGACTCATAAGTTTCTTTCCCCCGAAGGAGTTTCACGAGCCAGGAGTCCTTCCCCGAAGAAGCCGGTTTCGGCATGTTGAGGTCTGTCACATGCTCCTTTACCACCTTGAGTTCCCGAAGGACCTCTTCGGTCATGAGCCTCCAGTTGATCGGAAAGGGGTAAAGGGCACGAGGAGAGACCTCGGCAACCCAGTCAGAGACGGCCCGGATGCGCCTGTCGAAGTCCTCAAAGATAGGTGCTACGTCGGCGTCTAGCAGTATCTTCGGGTCAACAACATCCATCTTGAGCCTCCCCTGAGCCCACTTGGTCGGGACAAGCGACCAAGCCTCCGACTTCTTCAGGAAAAAGAATTTTTGTTGCCACCCTCGCCAGCTGTCTTTGGTGGCGAAGGTGAACGTATACTTTTTGCTCCCGGATCCCCGAGGTAGCATAAAGTAGAAGCCACCCTTCGGGACCACGAAGAGCTTGTAGTACTGAAGAAAAACTACAAAGTGAGGTTTTATTTTGAAAACGCCGCACATACAGAGGAAGGCGTTGAAATAGCAGTACGAGTTCGGTGGGAGTTGGTTAACGGCAATGCCATGGAAATTGCAGAACGCGCTAACCATCTCCGGGGGGGGATACCGAAGTCCGGCCTTCAGTTGGGCTCGGAAAACGGTGATTTCATCACTTCAGTTGGAGAAAGGAAATTGGTCAGGACGGGGCAACCTCGTCACAGAGTAAGAGGGTAAGAAAAACTTTTTCTTCCACTTCCCTAGTTTTGCCGGAGTAGTGCAGCAGGGGTAAGAAAGAAGAGGTTGCCAACTCTCGGGAACAGGCATGATGAAAACGAATTCGGGAAAAACAAGGAAAACGAGTTCGGGAAAAACAAAGAAGAGTCTTTGAAAAAAGCAGAAGGACTAAAACCCACCAAAGGTCTTGCCGGAATCTGGATTTCTGGAAGCCGTCGTGAAAAGTGGTCGGAAAAATGCCTGAAAAAGGAGAACCGCCGCGGAAAATCGGGAGAGAATTAGAAGGCAGAAGAAAGCAAAAGCAGAAGCAAAAAGAGGGTTATGACAGGGCTGGTGTATATATAGGCCGAGAAGGCCAGGTGAACCGTCGTCATTAGTACCCCTCGGAAGGCGAAGCATCGCCATAACTACTAAATGCGCCTGAAAAGTCACGCCTGCCGTACTCAGTGCATTCCCCCCCAATAATAGTGTGCCATGTGTCGGTCATCGCGCAGCAAATGTGCCACGTGTCATACATCACATCGAGCACGCCCTCTGACACCATTTGGTCTAGAGGCGCCGCCCTAGACAGACTCTGCTGGACACAGGACACGACGGATGAGCAGACCTATAAAGGCAAAAAAGTAGGTTACCTCGAAGACACCAAGAGACAGCCTGTGACTTCGGGAAAAGGTCTATCTTCGGTACAAGGTTATCCTATTTTCCCTCACCACGAGGACACCAAGAGACAGCCTGTGACTTCGGGCAGAGGGTGTATCTTCGGCACAGGGACAGCCTATCTTCTCATGACTCGAGGACGCAAAAAGGGCTGCCCATCGGTTCAGGAAGAAGAAGTCGTCTTCGGCGCAGATATCATAACCACAGGACCCGAAAACCGATGAACCGAAGTTTCTCACTTCGGCTTTTCGGAGGGGGGCCTGTGATAGCCAAAGGCTATTACCTCCTCGGTAGTAACTCCCTGCCAGAATATTGGCCGAGGAGTCTGACGTCACCCAAGAGAGGATCCTTTTACTGACCTCGGAAGGTGCGAAGTCAAACACTATGAGCTCGAGACTTCGGTTAGCTCGTCAGGAATTCCGAGGACAACACCATCTCCATCGAGGGGCCAAACTGACCGTCTTCGGGTAAGAGAGCCATCTCTCTGAAGCAAGGAAGAATCTCCCCGAAGGCAGAGGCCCCGAAGAGGATCTTCCCCGAACAAGAAACACCTGAACAAGGGAATCCCCTAACTATGGGTGTGAGTCCCGAAGAAGGTGTTCATCAAGGGAGCTCCAAGAAATATGGGATAGATCCCGAAGGAGGTGCTCGCACCAATGGACGGATAGAATCCGAAGAGGGTGCACGCACCGAAGGGCGACCTCGCCCAGGGGACCTCGGGAGTACGGTATGAGCATTTAAGGAGCCTCTGACATGTCGCCCACAAGCCCTACACGTAACATCTGAACGGCGAACTGACACGCCGCAGGCCCCCCAGTCTTGACACAACCTGTCCGGGTCCAGGGCTAAAGGAGGCTGGAAGCGGCTGCTTGTCCCCTAGGTCCAAAAGTACAGATCAAATCCGACCGAACACGTGTCATGATCTGAACGGACCAGCTACTCCTATAAATACTAGGAAATGGGACTAGGCAAAGGATGGGCATTTTCCTCCCTCTGAGAAAACACAAAACAGGCAAGACACTTGATCCCTTAGTGTTCTTCCTCCACTTTCACTCAGAAAACTGACTTGGGCGTCGGAGGGTCCTCCCGGGAAAAGCAAACCGGGGACCTCCTAACCTCTTCTTTGAGCTTGCCAGACACACTCAGCTGGGAAACCAGAGCTCCAGGCGCTCGTCTCCTCAGGAAGTCCCTCCACCCGTCAACATGACAGCAAACGAAGATGCTTTGGGGCATCAATTATGCTGAGGTCAACCCTAGGCATGTCTTTTGGAAAGTATGCGAATAGATCTTTGTTCATTAGTAAGAAAGATACAAACCTATCTTTGTCACTCTTGGCCAATCTTTTTCCTACTCGGTGTTCCGGCCAGGGACCAGCTCTACATCTTCTGTTCCTACTATTTCCAACTCTTCTACCCCCTTTTTTGCTGTCTCCTCGCCTGTCATGACGGCTCTTTCAGTGGCCAAAGTCTGTACCTGGACCTTTTTTGGGCTTTGTCTAGCCTTGGTGAAGACCATCCTGACCTCGACTTGGCCAATGAAGATCTCCGCATCTCCTTCTTTAGTTGCGAAGGTGACTGTTAAGTATTTTACATCCGGGTGAATGTTGAGATTGCCTTGAGTTTGCCTTCTGAGGTTGGTGTTGTATGATGAGGGAACATTACTAATGATGAATCTCGTCATCACGGATGTGAACAGCTTTTCTTGACTCTGAGGCGAGATCCTTTTCAGCACTAGGGGCAGATTGATGTATCCGAGAACTCAGAGCTCGGATGGCCCAACCCCAAAGGTGGGGGATTTGACTATGTTGAGGTCGCCTTTTGAAATGCCTATGTTAGGCGGTAGGTGTGAGAAGATGACTTCAGTGTTGGAGCAGTCATCCAGAAGTACTCTTTTGACGTCCGAACTCCCTATCATGGCCATGACAAGGAGCGGGTCATCGTGGGGGAACTTCACAGTGGACCCGTCTTTGCAAACAAGACTTTTCGGTGAGTTCCCATACTCCATTACAGAGATTTCAAGGGCTTAGATCTCGACGTCTGTCGGAGTCATATTCCTCTTCGTCCCCCCTTCTTTGTTCTTCCTTTCTCCCCTTCGGAGAAGGCATTCGCAAGTACCGGTGAAGTTGGCCTTGCTTTATCAGAGACTCGATGTACATCCTCAGCTGGAAACAGCCTTCGGTGTCATGGCCATGATCTCTGTGGAATTGCCAGAACTTCTTCATGTTCTTCTTATTTTCCGAAGTCATGGCTTTTGGCCTTGGAACTATAGTCCCTTGCCTTTCTAAGGCCATGAGGATGCTGGCCCTCGTGGCGTTCAAGGGAGTGAACGTCATTAGCCTTTTACCCCTTTATTTTTGGGGCCTTCCTCCAACCTCATTCTGGTGATGAGGCTAGTGGCTTAGTCCTTCGGGCCGAGGGTGTTCCACCCTAGGTCCCCCCATTCTGAGTTCTTCGACCGTCATATGCTGTTCGGCCTTTTTGTAGAACTCCCCGAGAGTGTCTGGGGGGTCCTTGGAGAACTCATAAAAGAGTTAGGAGTCTCCCCAAAGTCCTCTTATCATTGCGAGGATGCAAATCTCAGGCCGAAAGTCGAGCACGCTCAGTGCTTCTCGGTTGAACCTTTCGACGTACTCGTGAATGGTTTCCCCACCATTGCTGTGCTATGTCAAACATCTGTGCCGGCATCTTAGCCATTGGCTGCTGCCAATGAACTATTGGGTGAAGGTAGTAGATAGCTCCTGGAAACTCCGCAAGGTTCCGTGGGCCAGGGAGTTATACCATGCCGTTGCTGGACTGGAAAGGGTCACCTCAAAACATTTGCAGAGGGTAGCATCATCCGCGCCATTGATCACCATGCTTCACTCATACTCTGTTAGGTGTGCCTGGGGGTCACTACACCCGT
Organism: Aquilaria yunnanensis; assembly: GCA_039654915.1. Lineage (NCBI taxonomy): Eukaryota > Viridiplantae > Streptophyta > Magnoliopsida > Malvales > Thymelaeaceae > Aquilaria > Aquilaria yunnanensis. The sequence continues at coordinate 70,053,717 of CM077594.1, forward strand.
CATAGGTTTCCAGGCATGGCACCCTGAAGTCACTATGAATAGGCGCCTCAACCACTTCCCGTACAAAAGGTGACTCTTCTCCGGTATAAGAGTTGGACAATCTTGACCAGACTGGTTTTTGGGAGATCTGCCTCTCAACCTTTTCCAGTATTCCAAGGATCTTCTCCATGAGGGTGGCTGTGTTAGCTTTCCCTTGTTGCCTGGTGGTCGCCAGCAATGGTGAACTTTTTCTCCTTCTTGGAGAGTAACTTTGGCAGAAAAAAGACTGGGACCTTTGGTACGGGGACGAACTCCACCAACAGGAAGTCCTAGTTTCCTTTGGGGCCCTTTCTCTAGTGGGTCGTACCCTAGGGGGCAAGTCCTCTGTAAAAGATGAGTCATGAGAGCCCTCACTCTTGGAACTCTGGTGGGTGGACCTCGAGCTTCTCTCCCGGCGCGCTGCCGAGGGGGAGGCCTTTCGGACCGGAGGATGGTGGGCCCACCTTTGATCGATTTGCTGAGTAATTTCAGCGATGATGGAGCACTGGAAGTCTCGTAAGAAACCTAACGTCGCTGTTAGAGGGCAGTCGTCCTCCGGCGTAGAAGTCTCTGCAGTGGGCTGCTTGGTCGCTCGCTGAGCCTCCCGTGCAGAAGGGGACTTCAAGAGCCCCTTGTCTTTGGAATACCGAGTCTTCACAACGGTGCTGAATGATGGTGCTGAATGATGCCCTCCCACATCTTCATTGTGCAACATGGTGAGCCTGGAGCAGGAACTTCCGGTGAGGGAATGCCTGGATGAAAGGCCTCCGATGGGAGAAGGGCTACAAGGGCTTAGAAAAGCAAGGGTTAGGAGCTCCCCGGAGTATTTTCCGGGGGAGGAATCTCCGACGCCCAAGTCAGTGTTTGGAAGTGGAGATTAAGCAGGCAGTGGAGAGATTTTTCCTTTGGAGTTGGATCCCCTTACCTAGGCCATTTCCCGAATATTTATAGAGAGGTGTACAGGAGAAGTCTGTTTGCTAGAGCCTGCCCAGATCGTGACACGTGTTTGGTCGGATGTGGTCCGTACCTTGGGAGAGGAGGGGCTTCTAGCCAGCCCTAGGCCCCCTGGTCAGGAGCCTAGGGCGGCGTGTCAGAGCGTTTCTGAGGGCGGCGTGTCGGGGATTGTACGAGGGCGGCATATCAGAGGCTCCTCAGTCGTTTTATCGTATGCCCACATGGCCCTTTCGGGGGACCGAACTCCTTTGGAGCACAGAGCTCATTCGGGGAGGTGAGCCCCTTTGGAGGGAGGTCCCTTGTTTGCACGAGGCACCTTCGGTTGGGCTCTCTTGACCATAGGCTCAGGTACCTGATGATGGCACTTCGTGTCCCCGCCCCGAGGATGCTGCGACCCACTCTTTGCCGGAGTCTTTTCATGTCTGTTTCGACCGGTGGTGGTGCACTGGCCAGGGGTGGTGCACACACGTGAAGTCCTTTAGGGGGCGATAACCCTTCGGCTATCAGCCTTAAATGAGCTTAAGGGCACAAAACACACTTAACAAGCTTGACCTTGCTTTATGTCATTTTCTTTCTCGCTAATTATGGTTTCTTTGTCTTAAAATCATTGGTACACATGTGCCTAACATTTTTGAGTAATTATCAAGTCTTGGCTGCCTCCCCCATGGTGGGCTAACGCCATAATTCCACCCTTAGACTTAAGTCAACAGCTTGAACACCTTAAGGTTTACACTACGACATTTAGGTCCTTATTGCCTTTAGTGTTTCCTTTGTCCAAACTTGTCTTCCATGAGTAATTTGGTCCTCCAATAGCACTTTCATACCATTTATATCCTTCCCATAACCCTCCAAGTCTCTTGCTTGAGAGTTTTGCAATTGAGTAGCTGAATTTCCAAAACCTTACAAAAAAGTCCATAGGTTGCTTGACAAACAAGCAATCCATTAGGCTTTTGTTGGGGGCCAAGTTACCAACTTGGAACACTTTTAATGAGGTGTTGATCAGGTATTTTACCCCCCACACTTCAATCACTGTTGTGAGAATTACACAATATAACGATTTTTAGCCATTATGACATACTTGTAATTCTCCCATTTTGTGGGTGGTAACAATTGGTGCTTCCATTATCACCCTGATGAAGGGGGACTTATTTTCAATGAATGTCTCTGATAGTCTCAACCAGATGGGCTTTCAAAAGACCTATTTATCCACCTTGCCCCACTTTTCTAGGGTTCTTTGCATCATGATGATAGTACCATCTTTTTGCCATTGCTTGGGAGCTAGGGGAATGCGAGAATGGCATCTTCTCCTTGGTGAATAACTTTGGTGACGAAGGGACAAGGACTTCTCCTAATGGGAACGGCTTCATCAATGGGAGCTGCTTTGCTCTTTTGATTTGCACCTAGTCGTGTACCACCCATAAGACAAGGGGGTTCTTGGTTGAAGATTCCTTATGGAAGCTCCTATTTGGGGAACTCTGGTGAGATGACAAGCTACCCCTCTCTAAATGTACCTCTAGGGATAGGGTCCTTGCATGAGAATGTGCATGTGACCATATTTGCCCAAGGTTTTGTGTCATTTTGGCCACAATGGGGTGTTGGAAGTCACACAAGAAGCCTACAGTGACCGTCAGAGGACATTCATCCTTTGGAAAGGAAGGCTCTGGGTGTGCTTGGTCCTTCACCGTTGGTGGCTCAAGAAAAAATCGGGACTTTGGAATACCATTGTCCTTGGAACACCGAGTCTCCATAATGGTGACCTGGGTGTGAGTTACCACAGACGGTGCCAAATGATGCTCCAACACATCTTTGATTTAGGACATGTTGGACCTTTGGTATAGCCTCACCTGAGTGATATCTACAGCACTTGAAGAATGTGGTTTAGGAGCTCCACAGAGTGTTTTTCCGGGGAAGGGATCTCGGATGCCAAAGTGAGTATGTGAAGGCAAAAGTTGTTAGGAATAGAGAACAGAAGGAAATGGTGTTTTGTATGTGTTACCTAGGAGCCTCTCCAAGTATTTATACAAGGTTGGAAAAGAAGGCCGTTATGCCCAAGTTAAGCAAACCTGGACATGTGGCCGGCCAGATTCGGTCTGTACCTTCAGGGATAGGTGTCTCCATCTATCCATCAGCTGTTATGCTCAGCAGATATGGGCTTGTTCAACATTCTAGTCAGTGGTGCCTCAAAACTATGTATTTATCATCTTCCCTTGAGACCCCTCAGAGACTTGAAACCCTTTCGGACATAGGATTTCCTCCAAATGTGATTGGGGGAAGCCTATTGGTTGCATAGACCATGTTTGGAAGGTATTTCTTCTACCTAGGGTGGTAGACTTCTATTTCCAAGGTTGGTCATATGACCTTCCAAGTGTGTTGTAGAGCCCTTTCCCAAGGTTTGCTGTATTCTCTTCTAAGGGTGGTGTTAGATCCACTTGTCCATAAATCGTGTAGGTGATAACCCTTCAGCTATCAGAAATATTTCCAAATGGTGGCATCATCGGCACCGTAAAGCACCATACTACTCTTATACTTGGTCAGATGAGCTTGAGGACCGCTTCACTCATCATAGGTCTCCAGGTGAGGTACCCAGAAGCCATTGGGCATTGGCGCTTAGACTACCGCTTGGCCAAATAGTGACTCATCTCCAGTGAAGGTATCAGATAACCTTGACTAGACGGCTTTCTAGAGATTTGTCTCTTAGCATTGTTTAAGCTCTCTAAGATTTTTTCCGTCAAGACAATGGTACTACCCTCTCCCTGTTACCAAAGAACCTACGATCAGGGAGAATAATGTCTTGTTTTTGGCAATAAACTTTGACGGAGAGGGGACGAGGTCTTCTCTCAGGGAGAAGGACTCCAACGATGGAAGGACCTTGGTTATTTCAATCTGGACCTCACTGTGTATCACCCATGAGATGGCGGGTCTCCATTGAAGACTCTTCATGGGGGCTCTTATTTGGTGAACTTTGCCCGGATGATCTGCGCCCCTTCTCTAGAGGAACCTTTGGAGAGGGATTCCTTGCATGAGAACATGCATGTGACCATCTTTGGTCGAGTTGCTGTGTCATGTCGGAGACTATGGAGTGCTGGAAGCCATGCAAGAAACCCATAGTGACCATTAGAGGACACTCGTCCTCCGGTAGCAAAGGCTCAGGGGGTGCTTGATCATCTTCCACCGGAGGCTCAGGCACAAACTAGGACTTTTAGATACCTTTGTCCTTGGAATGCTAAGCCTTTACGATGGTGACCTGGGAGTGAGTCCACAGAGACAGTGCCAAATGATGCTTAAGGATATCTTCGGTGTTGGACATACTGGACCTCCAGTGGAACTTCGCCTAAGTGATATCTGTAGCACTCAAAAAATGTGAGTGAGGAGCTCCCCAAAGTGTTTTTTTTTAGGGATCTCCAACACCCAAGTCAGTACGTGAGGGAGAGGTTGCAAGGAGTAAAGAGCAGAAAGAGAGGATGTCTTGAGTATCCTATATTACCTGGGAGCCTCTTAAGCATTTATAGGAAGGAAAAGGCCATTATACCCAAGTTGAGCAGATCAGGACGTGGTTAGCTAGATTTGCTGGACGTTTGATCTATACCTTCGGGGAGAGGTGTCTCTAGTTGTCTACAAGCAGTTATGCACAGAGGGTAGGGCTGTGTGCAAGGTTCCTGTTAGTGGTCCTTCAAAACTGTGTTTTTCATTTTCCCTTGGGACCCTTTGGGGACTTGAAACCCCCCTTGAAAGTAGAATATCTTCCAAACGTGGTTGGGGAAAGCCTGTCGATATTCACTGTGTTTGGGAGGCATCTCTCCTACCGAGGGTGGTACACTTCTCAATCTGAGGTTGATTAGGCTGATACCTAAGGGTGATTGTTCACCTTTTTCAGGGTTGGTCAAGTGTATATCTGAGGGTAGTTCTAATAATTCATCTGAGGTTGGTCATAGCAAGTTTCTGACCGTGGTGTCAGGTCTACTAATCTGAAGGTCCTGTCGGTGATAACCCCTCAGCTATCACCTATGACCAGAAGAAGACATGATGCAATTTGGCTGATTGTGGATAGGCTTACAAAATCAGCTAAATTTTTGCCCATTAATCCCACTGATTATTACCACCACACAAAAATGGGAGAATTAGAAGTGTGACATCAGTTACTTGAGGATGTGTACATGACACAACCTGAGGGTTTTGTCACTCCTGAGAATGCCAATAAAGTGTGCAAGCTGCAAAGGTCCATTTATGGACTGAAGCAAGCTTCTCGAAGTTGGAATCTTTATTTTGATGATGCAATCAAAGAGTTTGGTTTTATCAAAAATGAAGATGAACCTTGTGTCTACAAGAAGGTTAGTGGGAGCGCTATTGTCTTCTTGGTGTTGTATGTAGATGTCATACTACTCATCGGGAATGACATTCCTGAGCTACAGGCTGTGAAGACTTGGCTAGGGAAATGTTTCTCTATGAAGGACTTGGGTGAAGCAGCCTATGTGTTAGGCATCAGGATCTATAGAGATAGATCTAGAAAGCTTCTTGGACTAAGTCAAAGTACATATATTGACAAGGTGCTAAAGAGGTTTAGCATGCAAGATTTCAACAAAGGATTCTTGCCCATGTCACATGGTATCACTCTTTCTAGATCTCAGTGTCCGAGTACAACTGAGGAGAGAGAGCGCATGAGTAAGATTCCGTATGCCTCAGCAATTGGATCTATCATGTATGCCATGATATGTACTCGTCCCGATGTCTCATATGCTTTGAGCATGATGAGTAGGTACCAATCAAACCCCGGTGAGATTCACTGGATAGCTGTTATGAACATCTTTAAGTACTTACGAAGGACTAAGGATGCATTCTTGGTCTTTGGAGGTGAAGATGAGCTCGTTGTAAGGGGTTACACCGATGCAAGCTTCCAATCCGATAAGGATGATTTTAGATCGCAATCTAGTTATGTGTTTTGTATTGGTGGTGGTACTGCGAGCTGGAAGAGTTCAAAGCAAGAGACAGTAGCTGACTCTACAATAGAATCTGAGTACATTGCCGCCTCTGATGCTGTGAAGGAGGTAGTTTGGATCAAGAACTTCATCACTAAACTTGGAGTGGTTCCAAGCATTGTCGACCCGATAAAGCTCTATTGTGACAATAATGGAGCAATCGCACAAGCTAAGGAACCTCGATCTCACCAGCGATCCAAACATATACTCCGACGCTATCATCTCATCAGGGAGATCATCGAGAGGGTGGATGTGAAGATATGCAAGACTTCGACAGACAAGAACATTGCTGATCCATTGACGAAGCCCCTTATGCAGCAAAAGCATGATAGCCATTCTAGGTCCGTTGGTATTAGATACATGGATGATTGGCTTTAGTGCAAGTGGGATATTGTTAGTGTTGCGCCCAAAAGCCAATTATGAGATGATTGTATTTTTTACACACTGAGTCATGATATTTTATAAAGGCATTAAGCCAGCAATTTTGTTTGTTGTTTTGCGTCTGCGTAACTTAACAAACATAATTGTAACCCTAGAATAATGATATTCTTAAACATCCCTAGTCTAGTATTATTGTGGAGCGAGTTGCAAGAATACATAACGACTAGCATATGTGGAGACTAATATGAGATATGTAGTCTACATATGGGTACAAGTTGGAGAACTTGTGTACTGGACCGACCCACCATGATAACACTACATGGATCGTTATATAAGTGTCATAAGTGATTCTCATTGTGATCATGGTATATGTAGTCCTTTGACCTAAGATCATCAAGGTTCCCTACATGTGAGTCACATACTTTGATACTTTCCTTTGTTGCTCGTAACTGAGTGAACTTGAAGGAGGTCATTGGGTATGTCACATATCATGTGGCGGGATTTGTATGATCAAGATGGGATTCTTCCCTCCTATATAATGGGAGTGATGTCTTCGGGCCCCTTGATAGAGTAAGACTTAGAAAAATGCATGGCCATGCTTGGATGAGTTGATATACATTATCAATGTCATCAGTTTAAGTTGGTATACTCAGTAATTAGGAAACCAAAGATTGGGCTATACGAGAGTGACACATTCCTTGTCTCACGCTTAGTCTTGATATCTTGGACAAAGGGACAATGGCATATATCGGTGATGATCATAAAGGTTTAGTTGAATCATCGACAATCTTGTCACTTGGGTAGCAATGATGTGTTGCTAGACACCGCTCATTGCTTACGATCATAAATGTGATTTATGATCATTGCCAACATGGTAAGAGCCTATTGGGTCACACACATAGAGCTATTTGGATCATTAGAGTGCATGGGCTAATAATTTGAGTTTTGGTTTCACAATAATTTCGTATTAATAATGGGCCCAATAGTTGAGCCATTATTAAGCCCGAAATTAAAGCCTAATTGGATTAGGGCTTTGAAACCTATTAGGCCTGGAAGTTGAGTCTCACTATAAATACAACTTCTAGTGAGAAATTCGTAGGACTCCTTGCACTAGCCTCCCAAAAGGACAGCTGCACTCTTTTCTTGCAATTCCTTAGAGGACGCAAGCTAGCACTACGAGCGCAAGAGAAACGCATATGCCGGGATGTGGTGGAAGCGTGGTGATCCCGAGAGGCCTCGTGTGGATACCATAGAGAGCCTGAACACGTCAACTATTTAGGTTTTGTGAATCGACTCTACAGTTGAGAAAGGGATCTCAACCAAAAATTAGGTATGAAAATTTTTGAACACCCAGTTTACCCCGTTTCACTTAGATCCTGGAGGGTTTCGGTTAAATTCCGCTACGCTGTTTGGCTACCGAAACCCATCAGTTTGAAAATTGTAGAAAATAGTCCATAAGAGCAAGAGAACCCTTATCTTGATGGGTATGCTGAAATTGGTGCTTGATCCTAAATGCACTCAAGCAATAGCACCAAATAGCTTCCAATTGTGCTTCCTTGACTTCAATTGCAAGTAGTTTTGAGTTTGAAGGTGTGGTGTCTATGGAGGAAGTGTGGAGGAGAGGGATGGCTTTCTTTTTTCTGGTGGAGGCTGAAATTTAGATAAGCAAATGTGGTCTTGACTACCTAAATAGTCAAAAGTACACTAAACACACTTAAGTAGTCTTAACCTTGTCTTATGTCATTTTCCTTGCTACAAGACTATGGTTTCTTACTCTTAATCTGTTGGCCAACATTTGACCATCCTTATCTTCCTCTAGCAGCTCTACTTATGTGGGATAACCCCACAAAACTTCCATTTGACTTAAGTCATAGACATACACATCTTAAGGCCTACATTAGAACACTTAGGTCCTTTATACCTTTTTGTGTTTTCTTTGTCCGTAGTTGTCTTCCATAAGCAATTTGGTCCTCCAATAGCACTTTCATATGATTCATATCCTTCCCATAACTCTCTAAATCTCTTTTACAAAAGTTTTACAATTGAGTACCCGAATTTCCAAAGCCTTACAAAAAAGTCCATAGGTTGCTTGACAAACAAGCAAACCTTAAGGATTTTCTTGTGGAGCAAGTTACCAACTTGGAACACTTTTAAGCAGTTGTTGATCATACCTTTTACCCCCACACTACAGTCACTGTGGTGAGAATTACACAATATAATGGTTTTTAGCCATTATGACACACTTGTAATTCTCCCATTTTGTGAGGTGGTAACAATCCTCCCCCCCTTAAAATTTTTGGTCTTCCAAAGTAGCCTTTAGCTTCAGATATTCTTCAGGATACCTTTCCATAAGGTCTTTTTCAGTTTCCCAGGTTGTTTTTCTTTCAGAGTGGTGTGACCACTGAACTTTAACCCTGGGAATATGTTTGTTTCTTAACCTTCTGGTATCCTTGGCTAAGATAGCTATAGGCTTCTCTTCATATGTCAAGTTAGGTTCCAACTATATGTCTTCCACTATAATAGCATGCTTTGTGTCCAGTAGACACTTCTTAAGCATACTGATGTGAAAAACATTATGAACACTTGACATGCTTGGCGGTAGAGCTAACCTGTATGCTACCTTGCCAACTCTGTCCAAGATCTCACAAGGACCGATGTATCTTGGAGCTAACTTGGTTCTTTTGCCAAATCTGACAGTGCCTTTGGTTGGTGCAACTTTCAGCCAAACATTGTCACCAACCTCAAATTCCAAGTCTCTCCTTCTTTTGTTCACATAGGCTATGGTCCTTTCATTGGCTGCCTTTAATCTCTCTTGAATTTTCTTAATTTTGGCAGTAGTCTCTTCAATAATTTCGGGACCCAACTCTAGCCTGTCTGAGGCTTCCACCCAACAGTGGGGTGTCATGCACCTTCTTCCATATAAGGCTTCATATGGTGCCATGCCAATAGTGGTTTGGTAACTATTGTTATATGAGAATTCCACCAACGACAAGTGTTGGTCCCATTCACCTTTGAAATCCAACACACAGCTCCTGAGCATGTCTTCTAGTATCTGTATCACCCTTTCAGATTGCCCATCTGTCTAAGGATGATAAGCAGTACTCAGGTGGATTTTGGTTCCCAAAACTGAGCTGTAAATCTTGGATCTCTATCAGATACAATGGAGTCTGGCACTCCATGTAGTCTCACTATTTCTTGGACATACATCTAGGCTAACTTCTCCAAGGAGTATGTGAGTTTCATAGGTAAGAAGTGGGAACATTTGGTTAGCCTATCCACAATGACCCAGATTGTATCATGCCTTAATCTTGTCATAGGCAACCTAGTCAAAAAGTCCATGGTTATGTTGCCCCACTTCCTCACTGGTATAGGTAGAGTCTATAGGATACCAGCTGGCTTCTGGTGCTCTAGCTTTATCCTCTGCCATGTGGCACATTTGGAGACATAAGTAGCCATGTCTCTCTTCATATGTGGCCACCAGAAGTGACTTTTCAAATCTTTATACATTTTCTCACTTCCTGGATGGATGTTCAACTTGCTTGTGTGAGCTTCTTCAAGTATTTCATCCCTGAGCTTTCCTCCTTTAGGCACATATATTCGGTCCTTGAAGTACAGTAATCCTTGCTTGTAGGCAAATGATTGATACAAGGAACCTTTTTCCTCTCCTGAGATCTTTTTTAGATTAGGATCTGTCTTCTATGCCTTTTTGGCTTCTTCAATCCATCCAAACTTAATTGTCAATGTGTAAATTTGGGCTTCCTCCCACTTATGCCATTTATGCCATAGGCATAGCAGACTATTTTGCTTATCATGATCAGCTAAGGATCCTCCTTTCAAAAGTCCTGTGTACTTCCTCCTCAAGGCATCTGCTACTAGATTGCCTTTGCCCTTGTGTACTGTATACTACAGTCATAGTCCTTGATGTACTTTAACCATCTCCTTTGCCTCATGTTCAACTCTTTCTGAGTGAACAAGTACTTTAGGCTCTTATGGTCAGTGTAGATCACAAAGGAACTACCCATCAAGTAATGCCTCCATTGCTTTAGAGCAAAAATCAGTGCTGCCAGTTCTAGGTCATGGGTAGGATAATTTTGCTCATGGGGTCTTAACTGCCTTGACCCATAAGCAATGACATTTCTATCTTGCATAAGCACACAACCTAACCCGGATCTAGATGCATCTGTATATATGATGTAGGGCTTACTTGGATCAGGAAGAATCAACACTGGAGCTTTAATCAACCTTTGCTTGAGCTCCGGGAAACTTTTTTCACACTTCTCAGTCCACTCAAATCTTTGACCCTTCTTGGTCAGATGAGTAAGAACTGAGGCAATCATGGGAAAGCCTGATACAAATCTCCTGTAGTATCCAGCTAATCCTAGGAAACTTCTGATTTCCTTCACAGTCTTTGGTCTTTCCCACTCTTGCACTACCTTGACCTTTTCAGGGTCTGCCTTAAGGCCTTGTGCATATATGATGTGCCCTAGGAAAGACACTTCCCATATCCAGAATTCACACTTGGATAACTTGGCATAAAGCTGATGCTACAATAGAGCCTTTAAGACAATCTTCAGATGATGATCATATTCATTTTCATCCTTGGAATACACTAGGATGTCATCAATGAACACAACCACAAATTTGTCCAGATGTGGTCTGAACACCCTGTTCATCAAGTCCATAAAAGCAGCTGGGGCATTAGTCAAACCAAATGGCATGACTGTGTACTCATAATGCCCATATCTAGTCCTGAATGCAGTCTTAGGAATATCTTCTTCCTTTACTCTCAACTGGAAGTATACAGATCTAAAATCTATCTTGGACGAGATCTTAGCTCCCTTGAGTTGATCAAACAGATCCTCAATCCTAGGGAGTGGATACTTGTTCTTGATAGTCACTGCATTAAGCTTCCTATAGTCAATGCATAGTCTCAAACATCCATCCTTTTTTTTCACAAAGAGAACAGGGGCTCCCCATGGTGAAACACTTGGCCTTATGAACCCTTTTTCAAGAAGTTCATCAAGTTGTTTCTTGAGCTCATTCATCTCTCTGATTGGCATTGACACGATCCCCGTGCCCCTGCCCGGGATACCCTGTGAGCGTTTGTCTCACGGTGGATTATAATTGGCTAGCTGGTTATGTGTGTGGATTAAATCCAATGCTACTAGTTGATTAACCTAGAAATGCAATATGTATGCACTTATGCTTTGACTTGGTTTATTAAAACCATAAAACATTTAATCATTTAGACATTTAGCCGGCTAAGTAAAATTCTATATAAATAAATACAAAATGCCAAAGCATAGCAAAATCAACCTTTGAGTGATTAACTACACATACACCGCTCGTGAAAGCATTTATACATAAGTAACTAATGCTCTCACCCAGAGAACAATCCCCTGAGTCAAGGACTCTTTATAACATAAATACTGGAGGCAAAATAAAGTACTGTATCAAAATACAAGACTTTGCTGAGATCTTTTACCCTAGCTCCCACTTTGGACTCCTGTCCCAGTGGCGAGTCTCACAAGTCCTTTGCCAAGTGCTACTAGGCTCTGCAGCCAAAGGAAGAAGCAAGTTAGTACCACAGCCTGACCAACAGACCAACTAAACACTTAAGCAAGCTAGAAACTTAAAGTTTCTCAACTACCGTACCTTTACAGACAAAAAGGTACTACCGTGATAATCCTCAGTGATTATCCGGTCCTGCTACTCCAGACTCTGCATAACAAACAGGGAGTGAGAATTCAACATTCTCAGTAAGGGTCTTCGATGTACCTGCAAGAAAAATTACTAGGACTCTGGCTGCGAGCTCACACAGCATGAGGGTACTAGTCATATATATATATACTAGGCCGGTAGACCTCTCCTCAAGTAGTCCTCTGTATCAGGCCAAGTGCAATCACTTACCAACCTGACACATATACAGGCCAAGCGCAATCACTTAGCAACCTGACATATAGGCCAAGCGCTATCACTTAGCAACCTATCATATGGCTCAAGGGCGAACCTTAGCAAGCCTCATTCAAACATAGAACCTCTCACCTAGTTGTTATGCAGGGGAATTTATGATGGGACTTGTAGACTAGGCCGCAGGGCCTCTTTGATGTAAACTAGATGAACAAGGTTTCGCCTCGTGGCCTCGTGGCTCCGGCACGGCTGGGCCGACGAGGGTTCTAAACCTCTCACCTGAGCTATTGATAGCTAATTAAGTTCAATTGCAACATTTGTTTCCTTACTTGTTGCCTAAGCAACTTACTTACCTCAAACAGTTCAAGAAAACTCATACTTCCGGTGGGACTTTCGGAAGTTTCGGAGTACCATCGGGATCCTCGGACCCTTAGGCACGTTCCGAGCCTTCCGTAGTCTCGGTCGGGTCAACGCAGCAAAAAAGTCAAACCCCCCATTTTCTTGTGTTGGCGCCGCGTCGCCAAAGGCAAAAGGGATTGGCGACGCGTCGCCGACGAGCAAACGCTCTGTGAAGAAAAATTGAATTGGCGACGCGTCGCCAATTTTCGGGCCAATTGGCGCCGCGTCGCCAATTCTGCAGAAATGCAGAATTCGGCCGTTTGCTGCTACGAACTTTGGCAACCAAATACATATAGCAAACATGCATCAAAAGTTACCAAATTTCATACACATGAAGTACGTGTTGCAAGGAACAAAACCAACTATCAAAGCCAAACTATGATGCATTAGAAACATCAAACCAATCCTTCGAACATAGCTAGTCCATCATAATTCCCAAAACGTTTCTTCACACCATACCCAAAAATTACTCAACTTTCTCAATCCATTTCAATCCAAAAGCAATCCAACAACTTAAAAACACTTTCTCCCTTACCTTAACACCAAGAACAAGCAAGAATTCGAACCCTTCCTCTTCCAAACAAGCTTCCAAAGTTCTACACAAATTCAAACCAAAACAAAGCTCCTAAACATCAAAAACACCTCTTCCAACCAAAACCCAAGCTTCCAATCAATCGAATAACACGAATTCAATCAAGAACATGAATCATACCTCGTTCAAAAATAGGGGATGGAGAAAAACGCCTCTCCAAGCTTCAAAAACAAGGATTCAAGCTTGAAAATCACTTCTCCAAGCTTGAACATCCTTAATTGCGCCTCTTGACACCAAGATCACTTGATTCCAAGTTCAATTTGAGAGAGAAATGAGTGAGGGAAGCTTAAGAACGTGTTAATGGTAGCTTCTCCCCCTCTTTCCCTTCTTAAACCCTCACTTAGCAACCAAGATCACCAAGGTTTCAAGTTAAGTGCAATTAGGTCCCCCATCTTTGTAACTTGACAGTTCTTGATTAAATTCTTGTCTATTTGTTGAGTTTGAGTTAAGGTTAAAAGTTAAGTTCTAAAAATTCATTTTAAAACACTCGGGACTCGTCCCGGCCACTCAGGGTGCAAAATTACCATTTTGCCCCTGAACTTAGTTCAGAGCTTTATTCTTGTCGGAACTTAGTGAACTTTGGTAAACTTCTTAATTCTTGCTAGGCAAACTTAAATTAAACTTCTAAACTAAATTCTAAAGTCCTTACCTCCCAATAGAAGGGCCGTAACATTCTCCCCTCCTTCTGGAATTTGGTCCCCCAAATTCCGTTGCAACTCTGGAAAAACACCAGGATATCTTTTCAGCATATCCTGCTCTGTCTCCCAGGTAGCTTCCTCCTCACTATGGTTAGACCAAAGGATCTTAACCATCGGAATCCACTTAGTCCGTAGTTTCTTGACTTGCCTATCCAAAATCTGAACTGGTTTCTCTTCATAAGTCAAGTCCTCCTGAATGGGTATGACTGAAGGATTTACTACCTGTCTGGGCTCAACTGTGCACTTCCTGAGTAAACTAACGTGAAACACATTATGCACTTGAGAAAGGTTAGGCGGTAAAGCCAACCGATAAGCAACTTTCCCAACTTTCTCTAACACTTCATACGGTCCAATGAACCTTGGAGCTAACTTGCCCCTCTGTCCAAAACGACTAACTCCTCTCATGGGCGACACTTTCAAAAGTACTTTGTCACCAACCTCAAAACTCAATTCTCTTCTTCTTCTGTTTGCATACTTAGTCTGTCTGTCATTAGCTGTCTTGATTCTCTGCTGAATCAACTTAATCTTAGCTGTAGTGTCAGCTATGATCTCAGGTCCAATAACCACTCTGTCTGTTGGATCTGCCCAACAATGAGGTGTCATACACCGTCTCCCATACAAAGCTTCATAGGGCGCCATTCCAATAACAGATTGATGACTGTTATTATAGGCAAACTCGATCAGTGGTAAGTGCTGATCCCAATCACCTCTGAAATCAATGACACACATGCATAGCATGTCCTCCAAAGTCTGAATCACCCGCTCTGACTGTCCGTCAGTCTGCGGATGAAAAGCAGTACTGAGGCTAACTTTACTGCCCAATGCTTCCTGAAAAGCATTCCAAAACCGTGATGTAAATCGTGGATCTCTGTCTGATATGATCTGATCCAGTATCCCATGGAGTCTCACGATCTCCCTGAGATATAACTGAGCCAACCTCTCCAATGTATAGGTGACTCTGATCGGTATAAAGTGTGCCGACTTCGTCAATCTGTCAACCACTACCCAAATAGCATCATGCTAACTCCGGGTGGTCGGTAACCCCACTAGGAAATCCATAGTAACGGATCCCCACTTCCTCACTGGTAGAGATAAACTCTGAAGTGTGCCTGCTGGTTTCTGGTGTTCAGCTTTCACCACCTGACATGTCAAACACTTTGCCACATGTCCTCGTACATCTCTCTTCAGTCCTGGCCACCAAAAATGTGTCTTCAGATCTTGATACATCTTACTAACACCAGGGTGAATACTCAATGTACTACTATGTGCCTCCTGTAGGACTTGCTGCCTAAGTCCCTCAACATTCGACACATAGAGTCGATCACCATAATGTAATATTCCATCTTTGTACTTGAACTCTTTCTTCAAAGCACCAGTCTTAGCTTCACCTGAAATCTTCTTCAACAATGGATCTTTCAACTGAGCTTCTCTGACTCTGGCTAACCAAGCCGTCTGAATCTCCAAAACGTAGACTAAGGATTTTTCTCGACTTTGCCATAATTCATGCAAAGCTAAGAAACAATCCTTCAATGCTCCTTCTGAAGAATCTGTAGCCTGATCCTTGGACAAGATCACTCCTGTGTACTTCCGGCTCAAAGCATCTGCTACCACGTTCCCTTTACCAGCACAATACTCGATCGAACAATCATAATCTTTAATGTACTCAATCCATCGCCGCTGTCTCATGTTCAGATCCTTCTGAGTAAACAAATACTTCAAACTCTTGTGATCAGTGAAGATTCTGAACGATCTTCCCATCAAATAATGTCTCCATAATTTCAGTGCAAAGATCACTGCTGCAAGCTCAAGATCATGAACAGGGTAGTTCAACTCATTAGGCCTCAGCTGTCTCGAACCATAAGCAATCACCTGACTGTCCTGATGTAGAACACAACCCAAACCTGAACCTGACGCATCAGTATAAACTGTAAAGGCTCTGTCCGGGTCTAGTAACACAAGTATGGGTGCACTGGTCAACTTTTCCTTC
Organism: Aquilaria yunnanensis; assembly: GCA_039654915.1. Taxonomy (NCBI): domain Eukaryota; kingdom Viridiplantae; phylum Streptophyta; class Magnoliopsida; order Malvales; family Thymelaeaceae; genus Aquilaria; species Aquilaria yunnanensis. The sequence continues at coordinate 70,069,629 of CM077594.1, forward strand.
AGCTTCATGTAGGCTTCTTCACACTTCGGTGTCCACTCGAATTTCTGAGCTTTCCTGGTCAATGCTGTCAACGGCGTAGCTATCACAGAGAATTTCTCTATGAAGCGTCTGTAGTAACCTGCTAGACCCAAGAAACTCCTGACCTCTGTAACTGTAGTCGGTCTCTTCCAATCAACCACTGCTTGAACCTTTTCAGGATCAACTGACAAACCTTGAGCACTGATAATATGCCCCAAAAACTGAATCCTCTCGGACCAAAACTCACACTTAGACAATTTTGCATAGTACTGATTATCCTTCAGCACTTGCAAAACCGTTCTAAGGTGCTCCTCATGCTCTGCTATAGACTGTGAATAGATCAGAATATCATCGATGAAGACCTCAACAAACTGATTCAGAAATGGCTTAAAGATCCGATTCATAGCTTCCATAAACACTGCTGGAGCATTAGTCACACCAAAGGCATAACCGTATACTCATAATGTCCGTACCTTGTCCTGAAGGCAGTCTTCGGGATGTCTTCCTCCTTAACTCTGATCTGAAAATACCCAGACCGAAGATCAATCCTGGAAAACACTCTCGCTCCTCTGAGTCTGTCAAACAAATCATCAATTCTAGGAAGTGGATACTTATTCTTAACTGTCACTGCATTCAACTTCCTGTAATCGATGCACAACCTGAAAGTCCCATCCTTCTTCTTCACAAATAATACCGGAGCTCCCCACGGTGATACACTCGGTCTTATGAAACCTTTCCCTAGCAGTTCCTCCAACTGCTTCTTCAACTCATCCATCTCAGGAGCCGACATCCTATAAGGTGGTACTGAAATAGGCTCAACCCCTGGTTGCAGATGGATAGCAAACTCAGTATCCCTCCTAGGTGGTAACCCAGGTAACTCCACTGGAAACACCTCAGGAAACTGATTAGCTACAGGAATGCTTCCCAACTCTTCCTCTATAGCTACTCCATTCAACGAGTAATACTCCTCTTCACCCACTACAGGGATGGTATCTACAAGTCTAAGGTGTAAACTCTTAGCACTAGATGCCAACCCTCCTGTGCAAGTCACTCTAGCCCCCTGAGCATCAATGATGTCAACTGAGTGATTCGCACAGTTAATTTGTGCCTTGTGCTTACTCAACCAATCCATTCCCAGCACCAGGTCATATGATTTCAACTCAATCACCCACAACTCACAACAAAAGTCATGATCACCTAACTGCAAAGGATACCTAGTAACCACTTCATTGGTCACAATAAAACCTCTCCCTGCAGTCCTGATGAGTCTCAACTCACCCGCAATTTCACGCTGTAAACTATGCTTATCTACCAAGGCAGAAGATATCACTGAAAGAGTAGCTCCCGTATCGAAAAGCACTCTAACACTACTGCTCAGAAAAGTAAAATTACCTCGTACAGCTGGCGGTTCTCTGGCCGCCTGGTTCGTCAAAGCGAAGACTCTTGGGTTCACTGCTGCAGCAACTACTCCAGGCCGGTTCCCAATAGCAAGCGGTACTGGAGGTAAAACCCGAGATGGACCTGTAACTGATCGAACTCTTGGGCAGTCCCTGGCCCAATGCCCTCTCTGACCACAGACATTACAAATATCTGTGCCCAGTGTACATGGTCTTCCACCATGGAACCGTCTGCACCTAGGACACACACCTGTCCTCCTCCTCTTAGATGGATCCTGGTTCCCTACCATTGGTCGCTTTCCAGCACTTTTCCCCAAGTTAGATGGCCCAGCTTCCACCTTTTTCACAGGTGCTCTGGAATCCTCGAATTCCCTTTCCAATGCCAATGCCTTCTGAACCATCTGGCGATAACTCCTGATGTCAACTGTCGCCATATACCTCCTGAAAATAGGCTTCAGGCCCTGGGAAAACTTCTTGGCTTTCAGCTCATCATTACCCAACATGTATGGAGCATACCGGATAAGTGAATTGTATCGCTGCTCATACTCTCGTACTGACATCTCCCCCTGTGTCAGATTCTCAAACTGGATCCTCCTCTGATCCTGTGCAGCTTCACTAATGTACTCCTGTCTGAACTTCTTCTCGAAGTCTGTCCACTTGAGCACCTTTTTCTTGTGCTCTGGGCGAGTGCCATTACTCTCCCTCAATAACTCCATCACGTCGTCCCACCAAAGACTGGCTCTCCCTCTCAAAAAGAAATGTACTAGAACCATCCTCTGCTCTGTCTCATAACCACCACAAGTGAAGAGGCGGTTCATAACAGACAACCAATCCTCTACTCTGTCAGGATCTCCCGTCCCATCAAAGCTAGGTGGATCAACTGTCTTGAACTTTTCCAGCAACCTCATCTGATGTGGAGTGTCTCCCCTCCTTGGAGCCTCCATCATCTCTGGTTCCTCAACCTCCTCAAGAACTTGATTTCTGGGTTCCTGAGCTCTAGGCACTTGCTGTTGCTCAGCATGCCTTTCCTGTTCCTGTTGTGGCTCAACTTCCTCCTGGGCAACACCTCTGTCCCCATAATCTCTGAACATCTCTGTTACAAGAGTGTTCATACCCTGTGCCACCTGAGCCATGGTCTCAGTCAAACTCTGTAGCACTCTGGATATCTCATCCAACCTCGCCACAACTGGGTCACTAGAACCTTCACCAGGTTCTCTAGTCCCCCTCGAAGTTACAGACCTCGTATCAACCATAATAACCTGCAACCACAGCCAGACAACATTTCCCCAGATGTTGGTCAGTACTAACTTCCTAGCACTTGGACTTTACTACTAGATCTCAGTCTAAGCCTCCAATATCTATGAAATAAAACCCTTAGCTCTGATACCAAAAACGCTGACACGATCCCCGTGCCCCTGCCCGGGATACCCTGTGAGCGTTTGTCTCACGGTGGATTGTAATTGGCTAGCTGGTTATGTGTGTGGATTAAATCCAATGCTACTAGTTGATTAACCTAGAAATGCAATATGTATGCACTTATGCTTTGACTTGGTTTATTAAAACCATAAAACATTTAATCATTTAGACATTTAGCCGGCTAAGTAAAATTCTATATAAATAAATACAAAATGCCAAAGCATAGCAAAATCAACCTTTGAGTGATTAACTACACATACACCGCTCGTGAAAGCATTTATACATAAGTAACTAATGCTCTCACCCAGAGAACAATCCCCTGAGTCAAGGACTCTTTATAACATAAATACTGGAGGCAAAATAAAGTACTGTATCAAAATACAAGACTTTGCTGAGATCTTTTACCCTAGCTCCCACTTTGGACTCCTGTCCCAGTGGCGAGTCTCACAAGTCCTTTGCCAAGTGCTACTAGGCTCTGCAGCCAAAGGAAGAAGCAAGTTAGTACCACAGCCTGACCAACAGACCAACTAAACACTTAAGCAAGCTAGAAACTTAAAGTTTCTCAACTACCGTACCTTTACAGACAAAAAGGTACTACCGTGATAATCCTCAGTGATTATCCGGTCCTGCTACTCCAGACTCTGCATAACAAACAGGGAGTGAGAATTCAACATTCTCAGTAAGGGTCTTCGATGTACCTGCAAGAAAAATTACTAGGACTCTGGCTGCGAGCTCACACAGCATGAGGGTACTAGTCATATATATATATACTAGGCCGGTAGACCTCTCCTCAAGTAGTCCTCTGTATCAGGCCAAGTGCAATCACTTACCAACCTGACACATATACAGGCCAAGCGCAATCACTTAGCAACCTGACATATAGGCCAAGCGCTATCACTTAGCAACCTATCATATGGCTCAAGGGCGAACCTTAGCAAGCCTCATTCAAACATAAAACCTCTCACCTAGTTGTTATGCAGGGGAATTTATGATGGGACTTGTAGACTAGGCCGCAGGGCCTCTTTGATGTAAACTAGATGAACACGGTTTCGCCTCGTGGCCTCGTGGCTCCGGCACGGCTGGGCCGACGAGGGTTCTAAACCTCTCACCTGAGCTATTGATAGCTAATTAAGTTTAATTGCAACATTTGTTTCCTTACTTGTTGCCTAAGCAACTTACTTACCTCAAACAGTTCAAGAAAACTCATACTTCCGGTGGGACTTTCGGAAGTTTCGGAGTACCATCGGGATCCTCGGACCCTTAGGCACGTTCCGAGCCTTCCGTAGTCTCGGTCGGGTCAACGCAGCAAAAAAGTCAAACCCCCCATTTTCTTGTGTTGGCGCCGCGTCGCCAAAGGCAAAAGGGATTGGCGACGCGTCGCTGACGAGCAAACGCTCTGTGAAGAAAAATTGAATTGGCAACGCGTCGCCAATTTTCGGGCCAATTGGCGCCGCGTCGCCAATTCTGCAGAAATGCAGAATTCGGCCGTTTGCTGCTACGAACTTTGGCAACCAAATACATATAGCAAACATGCATCAAAAGTTACCAAATTTCATACACATGAAGTACGTGTTGCAAGGAACAAAACCAACTATCAAAGCCAAACTATGATGCATTAGAAACATCAAACCAATCCTTCGAACATAGCTAGACCATCATAATTCCCAAAACGTTTCTTCACACCATACCCAAAAATTACTCAACTTTCTCAATCCATTTCAATCCAAAAGCAATCCAACAACTTAAAAACACTTTCTCCCTTACCTTAACACCAAGAACAAGCAAGAATTCGAACCCTTCCTCTTCCAAACAAGCTTCCAAAGTTCTACACAAATTCAAACCAAAACAAAGCTCCTAAACATCAAAAACACCTCTTCCAACCAAAACCCAAGCTTCCAATCAATCGAATAACACGAATTCAATCAAGAACATGAATCATACCTCGTTCAAAAACAGGGGATGGAGAAAAACGCCTCTCCAAGCTTCAAAAACAAGGATTCAAGCTTGAAAATCACTTCTCCAAGCTTGAACATCCTTAATTGCGCCTCTTGACACCAAGATCACTTGATTCCAAGTTCAATTTGAGAGAGAAATGAGTGAGGGAAGCTTAAGAACGTGTTAATGGTAGCTTCTCCCCCTCTTTCCCTTCTTAAACCCTCACTTAGCAACCAAGATCACCAAGGTTTCAAGTTAAGTGCAATTAGGTCCCCCATCTTTGTAACTTGACAGTTCTTGATTAAATTCTTGTCTATTTGTTGAGTTTGAGTTAAGGTTAAAAGTTAAGTTCTAAAAATTCATTTTAAAACACTCGGGACTCGTCCCGGCCACTCAGGGTGCAAAATTACCATTTTGCCCCTGAACTTAGTTCAGAGCTTTATTCTTGTCGGAACTTAGTGAACTTTGGCAAACTTCTTAATTCTTGCTAGGCAAACTTAAATTAAACTTCTAAACTAAATTCTAAAGTCCTTACCTCCCACTAGAAAGGCCGTAACAGGCATTCTATAAGGAGGTATGGATATTGGACTAGCTTATGGTTGCAGCTTGATTTCAAATTCAATCTCCCTTTGTGGAGGAATACTTGGCAGGTCTTTAGGAAAGACTTGTGGAAAGTCTCTCACTATAGGTATTCTGTCCACTTCTTTATCACAGTGCAATTCATTCAATGCATAATAGTAATCATGCTCAGAAATCATAGGTATCTCATCTAATACCTCTAGCTCTATGCCATGCATTTCGTACACTAATTCATTAAAATTCACTAATGCATGCACTTCACCATCAGGCAATGTGATTTCCCTCTTAGAACAATCAATTCTTATGTTATGCATAGCAAGCCAATTCATACCCAGCACTAAATCATACTTAGGAATGTCCAACACTAGTAGATTAGTCATAACCTTAGTGTTTCCTACTACTAGCTCACAATCCTTAGCTAGGTCATTAGTGAAAAGACATTGACTACCTGCTGTTTTCACTAAGGATATCCTAGGCATGATTTCAGTAGGCAATTTCATGGCATCAACAAATTTCCTACCCACTATAGACACAGATGCACCAGCATCAAATAGAACACTAACAGGCATACCATTAAGGTAAATGTTACCTCTTAGTGCTTTTCCCTGCTCTGATGTCTTTGGCCTCTCCACTTGGAAGACTCTGCCAGCTCTCTACACTAGAGGCCGAGGCACTGGAGGAACTGGCCTCTGCTATCCATCCTTTGGTGCTCATCCTCTAGGTCCTGCCCCAATAGGTCATATTGGACCTTGGTCTTCTGGCCTCCTTTGAACTTATGGGCAGTCTTTTATCCAATGATCCATGGATCCATATCTTAGACACGCTTGGGTGTCAAAATAGCAAGGTTTATTCCCATGAAACTTCTTGCGTTTAGGGCACCTTAGGCCAGGGAACTTCCCCTTAACCTTGCCCTCACCACCAAGATGGGAATTCTTGGCAATTCCTTTGCCATTAGGTGCCTTCTTCTGCTTGCTTCCTGCCTGACTACTTTCCCCTGGTCCACTGGGAAAGTACTTAGTCTCATACTTCTCTTGCTTTACTAATAGAGCTTTCTGCATTACTTCATAGTATGTAATTGCTCCAAAAGGTCTAACAGCCTTTCTAATGTCTGACTTTATGCCTTTGACAAATCTTTTGGCCTTCAATTCCTCCAATCAATGATACTGAGGAGCATACCTCACCAACTGGTTGAATTTGTGTCGTGCCCTAAACTGCCCCCGGCCCATTTGGGCCTGATTTTTTTTCTAAAACATGCAGCGGAAGTTTTCATTACATAGAAGGGGCTTTTAAAACTCACTAAGACTTATGGGCACGAACCCCAGGATACTTATCGGTACTAGCTCATTAAGTTCTTTAATTAAGGTTAAGTTGATGTGCTCTCAGAAACAAGCTAGCACCTATGTGGATTCATGTGTTCATTTTCATGGTCTTTACCGAGCTTAGCCAAGAATATGCATGGCAACTAAAACACCAACTTAAGTTTAAAAACTTATTTTCATGCATATGCTTTGCATGCTTATGCGTTTTGGAGTTCACTAGTGCACATAATCACTTAATGCCTTTAAATGCAACTAATGCTTAGGCATGTATTAATTCACATACGTGCACTTAAATTTCTTATTAGCCAAACTTTACACAAGCATCTAATTTCATGCTTTTTCTAAGTTTACTTGCATGTTCTTTACTAAGTGAGCATACATAGCCAAACATTGCATGCTTTTAACATAGACATGGGCTTATGGGCCTTTTAGTACTTAACATGCATATGGCCCAAAATTAACCAAGAATAAAATCAAATTTTTCAAGTTCTCATTTAAGCCCAAAACGTACATTTAAGCCCAATTTCAACATGCTTCAAGTTTCATGAAAACATAACCCATAAATTCATGCATGGGCCTTGGTAAGTCCACCAAGCAATAAAAATACCCAAAAATGTCCAAGTCCATAATACAAGCCCAAAGCCAAGTTTGGCCAAATTTTAGCTAAGTCCATAATTTGGTCACTAAAGTTAGACCAACAAAAACATGCTTAAAAGCAAGCCATAAATCCACAAAGCCATGGAACACAAATTTCCACCTTAATAGACCTTGTTCCCACAATTCTAAAACTACAAGTCCTACACAGAAAGTCCACATTTTTTTTTAGCTTGTTTACAAGCAACTCATATACTTAGAATACTTAGAATATTTTGAGCAATACCATACACAAATCCAACCTTAGAATACAAAAAGAGTACTCAAGACTCTTAGCTTGATCTTTCAAGCAAACCTTTACCTACAAAAGTAGAGTAGGGCGGGTGAGTTATAAAACTCAATAAGGATTTCGTGGCATCCAATGCCTAACTTATGGCCTCCAAGGCCTAACATATGCCAAGAATGTAATGGCAAAATAATCCTTATTCCTGCAAAGGAAACATAAAGACAAAGAAAACAAAAAGATACATGCATATAGCAATAATATCATAATCGGGGGTTAGCATGCACAACAAATCAAAGAAGCACACAAACACATGCCACATAACACTTTGTTCACAGAAGGGCAGCAAGCATCCCTCAAGTTTTAATTCATTAATTTCATATACTTAATGTTTTCGAAGAGCTCACTTAGCATAGGAATTAAGGTGGCCGCCTTAACTCCTAGCCCATAATGCTTGCTTACTTAACTTAGCTCATGAGCAAAATAGAATTGCCGAAGCAATAACATAACTTACGCCCTCTTAGCACTCCTAGGTGATGGCCGGGGGCCTCATCGTTTAGAGTCATGGTGACTGGTGGAGAGACTTCTGGGAGGAAGAACGCCTGGAGGATGGTTCGCCCTTGGGAGAGTGCCTGAAAGTCCAGAAATAAAGGGTTAGGAGGCCCCCGAAATGTGTTTCCGGGGGGGAGCCTCTGACGCCCAAGTCAGTGGTGGCTGAGAAAGGCAGAGGAAATAGCACAAAGGGGCTGAAGAGTCTCGCCTGGTGATTTTCTCAGAGTCTGGGAGTCAGACCTTTTGCCAACCAACCTCCTGCCAAGTATTTATTTCCTGGTATTTATAGGAGTGCCTAGCCCGTTCAGATCGCGACACGTGTTCGGTCGGATGTTCCCTGAGTTTCTGGGCGTAGGGGACAGATAGCTGGTAGCAGGTTGCCTTGAGCCTTGTGCTGAGATGGGCCATGATGTGATTTTGATGGTGTCAGCGTGTCAGAGCGCCTATTGAGGCGACTTTATGATGTCTGTGAAAGGACGTGTCAGAGGCTTCCTTAAATGCTTCCTTAAATGCTCCTGCCGTACTCCTGAGGTCCCTGGGTGAGGTCGTCCTTTGGTACGGACGGTGCCTATTCGGGAAACGCGGCCTCAGTTCGGGGGTACCCAGCTTCAGGGAGTTCCGCCTTCGGGGAGATCATATTCGGCCCGCAATAGCTGGTGCCTCTTTTCTGAAGGTGATCTGTTTACAACCTCGGGGGGGCTAGTAGTATCCTCAAGTTTCCTGGTGTGCCGGGCTCGGAGCTCTTTGGCTATCTCCCAAGGTGTATGATCCCACCTTTTCTCGGGTAGCGCCAGTTTCTTCTGGCCATTCTTGTGGCAGGGAGTTCGGCCAGATAGAGGTGATAGCCTTTGGCTATCACATGCCCCACTTTGGAAAGCCGAAGTGAAGACTTCGGTTTTGCATCTCTTTCCGAGGTTGTTCTTGGGAGTCTCTTAGGAAGCTCAACCTGTTCCGAGGGTGCACCTCTTGCCCAAAGGTCATGGGCTGTTCAGCCTTGGCCTGTTCTTTGGTGTCTTCGTGGCCGAGCCTGTGCCGAAGATACACCTCTTGCCCGAAGGTCATGGGCTGTTTGGCCATAGCCTGTCTCTTGGTGTCCTCGAGGTAACTTGCTTTTTCTTCTTGCAGGTCTGTGTAACGTCGCGTCTGATGGCCAAGCGTGTCAGTCTAAGCGACGTGCCCCAGCTTTTTAGGGATGTCAGAAGACGTGTCCCCTGTTCTAGCACGGCTATTGACACATGGCGCTTTGCCATTGGAGGAGAGTCGCGTCGGTTACAGAGGGCGCGCCTTTTCAGGTGCAGAGGGCAGTTACGGCGACGGTTCGCGTCCAAAAGGGTACTTATGACGACGTTTCAGTTACCAACCTTTGGCCTATAAATAGCCCATTCCATCATAAGTCCCATTTGCTTTTACTTCTGCTCTTTCCTCTGCTTTGCCCCTGTTTTCGTACATTCTTGCTTTCTGTGGCGGAGCTACCTTAATCAAAGCTTTTTTCAGCCAACTTTCATGACGGCGTCCTCAGACTTTGGCAAATCTTTTGGTGGGTTTTTGTTTTCCAGAGTGTTTTGATTCCTCTGTTCTTTTGAGTTTTTTCCGGAAACTATTTTCTGGCCTTTTTCGAACTCGTTTTCATGTCGAAAATGCCTATCCCTGAGAGCTGGCAGCCTCTTTTGGCCCATCCTTGTTGCACCACCCCCGCAAAATTAGAGAGGCGGAAGAAAAAGTTCTTTCTTCCTTCTTACGCTGTTACTAGGCTGCCTCGCTCTAGCCATTATGCTTTTTCAAACCATAGTAACGAGATTACCGTTTTCCGAGCCCAGCTAAAGGCCGGACTTCGGTATCCTTCCCCGAAGTTGGTTTGAGAGTTCTGCCAATTTCATGGCATTGCTGTGAACCAGCTTCCCCCGAACTCGTACTGCTACTTTAAGGCCTTCCTCTGTATGTGTGGCATCTTCGGGATAAAACCCCATTTTATAATCTTCATGCAGTACTACAAGCTCTTTGTGGTCCCGAAGGGTGGCTTCTACTTTATCCTACCTCGGGGATCCGGGAGCAAAAAATTCATGTTCACCTTCGCCACCAAGGACAGCTGGCAGGGTTGGCAACAGAAATTCTTCTTCCTGAAGACGGAGGAGGCTTGGTCGTATGTTCCGACCAAATGGGCTAAGGAAGGCTAGATGTGGATGTCGTTGATCCGAGGTTGTTGCTGACTCCAGAGTTGGCTTCCACTTTCGCGGACTTCAACGGCCGTATCCGCGCCGTCTCTGACTGGGCTCCCGAGGTCGCGCCGTGCTCTCTATACCCCTTCCCTATCAACTGGAGGTTGATGACTGAAGAGGTCCTCCGGGAGTTAAAGGTGGTTAAAGAGCACGAGACCGACCTCAAGATGCCAGCTCCTGCCATCGCCGGGAAGGATTCCTGGTTGGTCAAGCTTCTTAAGGAGGAAATTTCTTTCGAAACGCTTGTCGAAAGTGAGTTGTCTTCTATTCCCTTGCTGTTTTTTCCTCGGACTTACGCTGATGTCTTCTTTCTTTTTCAGAGATGGGCGACGGGACTACTGCATTTTACAAGTCCCTTTTCTCCGGCCAGGTGGAGAAGGGCGATCAGACAAAGAAGGCGGCTTCCCGAAGGCGGAAGTCTACTGGCGCTGGGCCTTCGGCGAAACGGGCAAAGAAAATTGCCCAGGTTCCTCTGGAGGAAATTTCCGAGGAGCCTGGGACAGCCGAGATTCCGGCGTCTGAGGCAGCTGCCGAAGTCCCTGCCACTGTTGAAGTTTTTTCCGCCGACGTCCATCCCTAGAACCCTTCGGCATCGCAGGCCCTTCTGGAGGCCGTGGAAGAGGCTCCTTCTACCGAGGAGCGGCGAAAGAGGAAGGGCAAGGAGATTTCGACCGAGGAGTCTCAAGATTCCGAGGACGCCGTGCTCGAAGTGCCGCCAGGTCTGTTTCTCTCAGAACAAGTATGGCTCTTTTTGTTTTTCTGAATTTTCCTTTGTCTCTAACCTGCTTCTCATTTTCGCCATGCAGGGGAGTTGCTTACCCCGAACTGGGCGGCCGAACACGCGAAGGCGCGGGCCCTTCGTGACGCCAAAGTCCCGCAAGGGAAGCTACCAAAAGAGCCTTTCTGGACATTCACGGAGGACATGAACTTGTACTCCGAAGACTGTCCTGAAATGGCGAAACAGATTTCAAAGGGGGTGCTTACAGAGGCCTCCTTCAAGGCTATTGCGGCGGCCCATCCGGACGATGACACCCTTGCTGCCAAAGTCACCGAGCATGCTGCTCAGGTATGTTCTTCACACCTTTTTCCCTTCAATTTTTCCTAAGTGCTTGGCTCTTACTGACCTTGCGTTCATCTTTTTGCAGTTGTTGGGGTACGCCGGCTTTCTCCGAGTTCGGGTAGCCAGGCATTCGGCGTTCCGAGCTTCGGCCTTAGAGACTTTAGAGAAAGCGAAGGCCACTCGCTTGGCATTGATCGCCAAGAACCAGCAACTGTCAAATGTTGCGAAGAAAGAAGTTGCTGCCCTTCGGGAGGAGTTCCGGAAGGAGAAGGAAGATCTTGAAAAGAACTCCTCTCTGACGATTGCTGACCTCGGTGATCAGATGAAAGGGATGCTCGCTGCCAACCAAGACCTTCTCAAAGATAAGTCAGCTTCTGACAATCTCATTCAGTCGTTGGTGAGTGAGAAAAAGGCTCTCGAAGCTGAGGTCCAGTCTTTGAAGAAGGAGCCCGATGCGAAGAAGAGGGTGAAGGCGCTGAAGAAGGCGGTTGCTGTTGGGTTTCGGGAGCTAAACAGCACAGCGGAATTTAACCGAAACCCTCCAGGATCCAAGTGAAACGGGGTAAACCAGGTGTTCGAAAATTTCATACCTAATTTTCGGTTGAGATCTCTCACTCAACTGTAGAGTCGAATCACAAAACCTGAACAGTTGATGTGTTCAGGCTCTCTATGGTATCCACACGAGCCTCTCGGGATCACCACGCTTCCACCACGTCCCGGCAGATGCATTTCTCCTGCGCTCGCAGTGCTAGCTTGCGTCCTCCAAGGAATTGCAAGAGAAGAGTGCGGCTGTCCTTTTGGGAGGCTAGGGCAAGGAGACCTACGAATTTCTCACTTAAAAGTTGTATTTATAGTGAGACTCAACTTCCAGGCCTAATGGGTTTCAAAGCCCTAATCCAATTAGGATTTAATTTCGGGCTTCATAATGGCTCAACTCCTTGCCCCATTATTAATACGAAATTAAAGTGAAACCATAACCCAAATAATTAGCCCATGCACTCTAATGATCCAAATAGCTCTACGTGTGCGACCCAATAGGCTCTTGCCGTGTTGGCAATGATCATAAATCACATTTATGATCATAAGCAATGAGCGGTGTCTAGCAACACATCATTGCTACCCAAGTGACAAGATTGTCGGTGAATCGACTAAACCTTTATGATCATCACCGATATATGCCATTGTCCCTTTGTCCAAGATATCAAGACTAAGCACGAGACATGGAATGTGTCACTCTCGTATAGCCCAATCTTTGGTTTCTTGATTACCGAGTAGACCAACTTAAACTGATGACATTGATATCATATATCAACTCATCGGAGCATGGCCATGCATTTTCTAAGTCTCACTCTATCAAGGGGCCCAAAGATATCACTCCCGTTACATAGGAGGGACAAATCCCATCTTGATCATACAAATCCCTCTGCATGATATGTGACATACCCAATGACCTCCTTCAAGTTCACTCAGTTACGAGCAACAAAGGAAAGTATCAAAGTATGTGACTCACATGTAGTGAACCTTGATGATCTTAGGTCGAAGGACTACATATACCATGATCACTATGAGAATCACTTATGACACTCATATAACGATCCATGAAGTGTTCTCATGGTGGGTCGGTCCAGTACACCAGTTCTCCAACTTGTACCCATATGTAGACTACATATCTCATATTAGTCTCCACATATGCTAGTCATTATGTATTATTGCAACCCGCTCCACAATAATACTAGACTAGGGATGTTTAAGAATATCATTATTCTAGGGTTACAATTATGTTTATTACGTTACGCAGAAACAAAACAACAAACATAATTGCTGGATTAATGCCTCAATAAAATATCATGACTCAATGTGCAAAAATACAATCATCTCATGATTGGCTTTTTGGGCACAATACTAACAGTTGCAGACTTGAAGGATGAGCTCGAGGACCTTGAGGTTGAGAAGGATAAATCCGACCAAATGACCAAGGTCACCTTCCAAGATGGATTCTGCCTTGCTCGGCACCAAGTCCTTGAGAGGTTCCCAGGTCTGGACCTCTCTTTTTTGGAAGCTCTCAACATTCCCGAGGGGCCTCGGTGGTCCTGGTCCAAAATAGAGCACCTGAACCTGCCTTCCACAATTCCAGCGCCGAAGGTGGTAGGAAAGGATGGGGAAGCGGGTGGCTCTCGGGACGCCGAGAACCCTTAGGCTGTTTTAGGGCTCCTTCTCCCTTTTCTTTATTTTTGTACTCCTTCTTCGGGCACTTCTTCTTTGTAAGCTAGCTCTCTTGTAAATGAAGATCTTTTTTGGCTAAGTGCTTTTGCAAGTTACTTTATTTCCATTGCCCCGAACGCATTTGCTCAAGAGACTTCGGAAAACCTGCGATCAAAGAAACTTGACTAAGTGTGAAAGATCTTTCCATTGGCCGAGCCCGTTCGCTCAAGAGGCTTTTTGCTGAAAAATTTGACTAAGTCTTTTTGCAGGTTTTTGCATTTCCATTTTGTCCCGAACACGTTCGCTCGAGGGACTTTGGAAACCCCTTAGTCGAAATTTTTCATTTCCCCTTGTCCCGAGCATGTTCGCTCGAGAGACTTAAGAAACCTTTTGCGAGATTTTTTGTTTTCCATTTTTCCCGAGCGTGATGGCTCAAGGGACTTCGGAGAGTCATATCTGCGCTTATTACGGCGAGTACCGTTGAGAGATTTTCCCATCTTTCCCGAGCGTGATGGCTCAAGGGACTTCGGAAAGTCATATCTGCGCTTGTGGCGAGCTTCTTCGCGAAATTCTGTACAATTCTGTACTTAAGAAATTTTCTCAAGGCACTTCTGTACTTAGAATATTTTTTGTACAGTATGATTCCTTCGTTCAAGCTTAGGAGTAGAATTTTCTCAAGGCATCTGAGTGCCAAGTGTTTTTCAATTCTACGCCTTCGGCATCGCCAAGTTTGTACACGCCTTTTTGTACTTCGGCGAGGACCAAATAAGGTCCTTCCCAGTTTGCACGAAGTACTTCGTGGGATGGCCTACGGGGCGCAAAGTCAGCCTTTCGGAGAACGAGGTCTCCTTTCCTGATTTCCTTTGGCCTAGCTCGCAAATTTATGGCCGCGGCCACCCTTTGCTGGAAAGCTTTTCTTCTCAGCTCAGCTATTTCTCTATGTTCACCGACGAGGTCAAGCTTCGTTCTTAGGCCGAGGTCGTTTCCACCTTCATCAAATACTTGCACCCGTACTGATGGTCTAACTATCTCGATAGGGATGATGGCCTCTGTTCCGAAGACGAGTGAGAAGGGGGTCTCCCCTGTGGCTCTTCGGGGCGTCGTTCGGTAACTCCATAATACGCTTTGGAGTTCCCCTGGCCATTTCCCTTTTGCTTCCCCCAATCTCTTTTTCAGGCTATCTTTTATGGTCCTATTAGATACTTCCACCTGCCCGTTGCTTTGGGGGTGAGCTACCGGGGCGAAGTGCATCTTTATTCCGAGGTCGCTGATAAATTCCTAGAATCCTTTGTCTATGAACTGGGATCCACTATCAGCCACTAGCACCCTCGGTATGCCGAATCTGCATACTATGTTCTTCCATACAAACTTTTGCACTTCTTTTGCCGAGATAGTTGCTAGGGGTTCTGCCTCGACCCATTTGGAGAAATAGTCCACTGCTACCACGCAGAATTTCATGCCTCCGGGCGCTGAGGGGAGTCGCCCAATAAGGTCTATACCCCAGACTGCGAAGGGCCAGGGGTAGTCAGCCGAACTTACCATTTCCGAGGGTGCCCTCTGGATGTTCCCGTGTTTCTGGCAACTACCGCATTTTCGGACGAACTGCCTTGCATCCTTTCTCAGGGTAGGCCAGAAGTATCCTTGGCGAAGTATCACCGCCGCAAGAGCATCAGTTCCAATATGTGATCCACACATGCCCTCGTGGACCTCTTCAAGGACCATTTCAGTATCCTCTTCATCCACGCATCTTTGCAGCGGGTTTGCATATCCCTGTCGGTATAACTCTTCGCCAATCAGGAAGAATCGGCCGGAGCGTCTTCGCAGTCTTGCAGCGTCGCCGGGGTCTTCGGGGAGCACATTTTCTGCGAGGTATCTTTTTATGGGATCTTTCCATCCTTTTCCCGAGGTCGCTATGCTTAGCACTGAGATGCTCGGGCAATCTAGCACCTTGGTGTATATTTTTGACTTCGCCAAGCAATCTACCTCAGTGTTATTCCACCGAGGTACACTTTCGATCCGTACGGCGTCAAACTCTTGGATGAGCTTTGCTACCGGCTCATGGTATTTTGCCAAGGTTGGGTGCTTCGCCCCATAATCTCCTGACGTCTGCCGAACTACCAGCTGGGAATCGCTGTGAGCCTTTAAGTTTCTCACGCCAATCCTTCTGGCCAAGCGTAATCCCGCTATGAGGGCTTCATACTCAGCCACATTGTTAGTGACGCTGAAGCTGAACTTGATAGCCTTTTTTACCGCTAGGCCTTCGGGTCCTCTGATAATTACTCCAGCTCCCTGGTCTTCGGATCCCGAGGCTCCGTCAACATGCAAGGTCCAGTCTGGCTCACCTCCGTTCGGATCCAAATGGCTTTCCTTAGTGGTGGGTATTTCGGCGATAAAATCTGCCAGTGCTTGAGCTTTTATGGCCTTCCGAGGTTCATATATGATTTCGTGTTCGCCAAGCTCTATGCACCATTTGGAGAGCCTTCCCGAATGATCAACTTTCTTCATAACATCCCGTAGTGGTAGAGTACTTCGGACGATGATGGGGTGAGCCTGAAAGTATGGTCGCAGCCTTCTCCCTGCAAGCACCAAGGCGTATATAGCTTTTTGAAGCAGAGGGTACCTGATTTCGGCGCCATGCAGGGATTTGCTGATGTAATAGACTGGCCATTGTTTTGGCCCTTCTTCTTTCACGGGGACCGAGCTTACAGCTTTCTCCGTGACGGTGAGGTACAAAACGAGGGGCTCTCCCTCCCGAGGTTGTCGCAGAGTCGGCAGGCTAGCCAAGTAGACTTTGAGTTCTTCCTAGGCCTTTTGGCAATCTTCGTCCCAAGGGTGATCATTCCTTCCGAGGTCGCCTTCCTTTTTTGCTGCCTTTGTGAGGACTTTGAAGAAAGGTCGACACCTATCTCCGTACCTGGAAATAAATCTGCTCAGAGAGGTTATTCTTCCAGTGAGCCTCTGCACGTCTTTGACTGTGGTAGGAGTTCGAAACTCAAGCAGCGCCTTAATCTTCTCGGGGTTAGCGTCAATGCCTCTTTCGGATACCATGTACCCAAGGAATTTTCCCGAGGTTACCCCGAAGATGCATTTTTCAGGATTGAGCCGAATCCCGAAGGCTCTGAGCTTTTGGAAGGTTTCCTCTAGATCTGCAACGTGATAGCTAGACAGCTTGCTCTTGACTATCATATCATCAACATACACCTCCATGTTTCTCCCCATTTGGTCTTTCAATACCTTGTTCATCAACCTTTGGTAGGTGGCTCCTGCATTTTTGAGCCAAAGGGCATCCTAACATAGCAGTATGTTCCTCCCTCGGTGATGAAGGTGGTTTTTTCTTCATCTTTGGGGTCCATCTTTATCTGATGGTAGCCACTGAAGGCATCTAGGAAACTTAGGAGCCCGTATTCGGCAGTTGAGTCTGCCAGTTGGTCTATTGGCGGAAGAGGGTAAGAGTCTTTCGGGCAAGCATCGTTCAAGTTTCTGAAGTCGATGCACATCCGAAGTTTGCTGCTGCCTTCTTTTGTGGCAATCACCACATTGCTTAACCATTCGGGGTATTTCACTTCGCTGATGACTTTGGCATCTAACAGACGCTGGACCTCGGTTTTGACAAAGTTGCTCTTGTGAGCTCAGATGCTTCGTTTCTTTTGCCGAACAGGTTTTGCTTTCAGGCTTACTTTGAGGCTATGCTGTACTATGCCAGGGTTTACCCCTGGCATATCTTTCGGCAAGTAGGCAAACAGATCTTCATTTTTCAGCAGAAAGGATACAAGGTTTTCCTTCTCACCTTCGGCCAAGCTCTTCCCTATTCGGGTATATTGTCCTGGGATAAGTTCTACTGTTTCCATTTCCGCTTTTGCGAGATCTTCTTCTTCGCCTTTTTCTGGCGCCTTTGCCTCCATTGTTTGTGCGAAGTTGCTCACCGGAGCCTTTCGTGCTTTCACAAACACCTTTCTCACCTCGGCCTGGTCTATGAAGATCTCTGCATCTCCATCCTTGGTGGCGAATGTGACAGTCAAGTACTTCACATCAGGGCGAATGTGCAGGTTTCCCTGTGTCTGCCTTCCAAGGAAGGCGTTGTACGGGGACGGGACGTCCATGACGATGAACCTCACCATTGTGGAGGCGTACAACTCAGCTGCTCCCTCTACCGAAGTCCCTTTCATCATCAGTGGGAGGTCGATCCATCCGAGAACGGGCAGTTTGGATGGTCCGACCCCGAAGGTGGGTGAGGTGACTGGCTTAAGGTCGCTGCTGGAGATGCCCAAGCTCGGCAGTAAGTGCGAGAATAGGACGTCCGCATTTGATCCGTCATCAAGTAGCACCCTTTTGACGTCCCAGTTCCCTATCCTCGCCATGATCAGCAGTGGATCGTCGTGGGGAAAGACGATGGCGGATCCATCTTTGCGGCCCAGCTTTTTTGCTGGATTTTGATATTCCGTGACTGCAATTTCTCTGGCCTTCCGCTTTCTTTCCGAGGATGGGAGCGCCGTTGTGATTGTTTGGATAACCCCTGACGGAGGTGGAGGGCGCCTTTTTGGACTTCGGTTTCTCCGCCTGTCGGAGTCATAGTCCTCATCTTTGGCCCTTTCTTCCTCCACTTTTCTGCCTTTCGGGGATGGCATCTGCAGGTATTTTCGAAGTTGGCCCTGCTTTATCAGCGACTCTATGTACTTCTTCAGCTGGAAGCAGTCTTCGGTGTCATGACCGTGGTCGCGATGAAACTGGCAGAACTTCTTTGCATTTTTCTTATTGTCGGTGGTCATGGCCCTTGGCCGCCAAATCTGCGTCCCTTGCCTTTCCAGCGCCATGAGGATGTTGGTCCGTGTAGTGCTCAGTGGTGTGAAACTTTGGGGTTTCCATCCCCGCATCCTCCGAGGTCATCCTGCCTGTTCGGTCGGATGCCGAGCTTGTTGATTGGACCCTTCAGCGCGGTGGTGATCGGACTTCGGCCCAGCCATTCTTAGTTCCTCGGTGGTCATGTGCTATTCTGCCCTTCGGTAAAATTCTCCGAGGGTCTCCAGGGGGTCTTTTGAGAACTCGTAGAACAGCTGTGAGTCTCGCCGAAGGCCCCGTATCATGGCAAGAATGCGGATTTCGGGCCGAAAGTCTGGGACGCTCAGAGCTTCCCTGTTGAATCTTTCGACATAGTCTCGGATGGTTTCTCCGTTCCTCTGCTCTATGTCGAACATCTGGACAGGCATCTTCGCAGTAGGTCGACTCCTGATGAACTGCTGCATGAAGGCCGTGGACAACTCCTGGAACTCAGTGATGGCCCCTGAAGGCAATGAATTGTATCATGTAGTTGCTGGCCCTGTGAGGGTGACTTCCAAGCACTTGCACATGGTAGCGTCATCAGCACCGTGCATTATCATGCTGGGTCTGTACTTCGTCAGATGGGCCTGTGGATCAGTACGGCCATCATAAATCTCCAACCGAGGTACTCTGAAGTCACCTGGCATTGCTGCCACAACAACGGCCTGAATGAATGGGGAGATTGCCGTGCTAATATCCTCTCCATAAGCATTGTGGCACTAGGCTCTTCTTCAGGGAAGGGAGATTGCCTGCGCCTCTTCGGGGAGCGAGTTCGGCACTGAGGGGACAGGGATCTCGCCTCAGGTGTCGAACTTCTTTGCTGCAAGACCCTCAGTCGCTCAGACCTCTTCTGCCCCACAGGCCGTTTCCCGAGGGGCGTATTTTTCGTGGACGACTCTTCGTGCGGGTCTACGCATCCCGAACTGCGATGAGTCGACCTCTGACTCTTCTCCCGAGGCCGTGCAGGTGAGGTAGGTCTTTGGGCCTGTGTCTGCTGTGACCATCTTCGGTCGATCTACTGTGTCATTTCGGCCACGACCGAACGCTGAAACTCCCTCATAAAGCTCATAGTGATTACTAGAGGGCGGTCTTCCTCGGGGGCACAGAAGTCCCTGGGAGTGTTTGCTCAGCAGCCGGTTGTGTGTCAGGCGCGGACAGGGACCTCGGGAGTCCGTTATCCTTAGAACGCCGAGTTTAAACGATCGCAATCTCAGAGCGGATTCCCACAGACGGTGCCAAATGATGGCCGGGGGCCTCATCGTTTAGAGTCATGGTGACTGGTGGAGAGACTTCTGGGAGGAAGAACGCCTGGAGGATGGTTCGCCCTTGGCAGAGTGCCTAAAAGTCCAGAAATAAAGGGTTAGGAGGCCCCCGGAATGTGTTTCCAGGGGGGGAGCCTCCGACGCCCAAGTCAGTGGTGGCTGAGAAAGGCAGTGGAAATAGCACAAAGGGGCTGAAGAGTCTCACCTAGTGATTTTCTCAGAGTCTGGGAGTCAGACCTTTTGCCAACCAACCTCCTGCCAAGTATTTATTTCCTGGTATTTATAGGAGTGCCTAGCCCGTTCAGATCGTGACACGTGTTCGGTCGGATGTTCCCTGAGTTTCTGGGCGTAGGGGACAGATAGCTGGTAGCAGGTTGCCTTCAGCCTTGTGCTGAGATGGGCCATGATGTGATTTTGATGGCGTCAATGTGTCAGAGCGCCTATTGAGGCGGCTTTATGATGTATGTGAAAGGACGTGTCAGAGGCTTCCTTAAATGCTTCCTTAAATGCTCCTGCCGTACTCCCGAGGTCCCTGGGCGAGGTCATCCTTTGGTACGGACGGTGCTTCTTCGGGAAACGCGCCCTCAGTTCGGGGGTACCCAGCTTCAGGGAGTTCCGCCTTCGGGGAGATCATATTCGGCCCGCAATAGCTGGTGCCTCTTTTCTGAAGGCGATCTGTTTACAACCTCGGGGGGCTAGTAGTATCCTCAAGTTTCCTGGCGTGCCGGGCTCGGAGCTCTTCGGCTATCTCCCGAGGTGTATGATCCCACCTTTTCTCGGGTAGCGCCAGTTTCTTCTGGCCATTCTTGTGGCAGGGAGTTCGGCCAGATAGAGGCGATAGCCTTTGGCTATCACTAGGATCACATGGTTCTTTGACCATCACCTAGGGGCCCGAATACTCACACAAAAAATCCATGGAACTAGGCCATGCAATAAAGCGAGTATAGGAATCCTTACCCACAACACCGAAAGCTTTAGAAGCTTATTTTCCTTCGTTTTCCTTGCTTGTTGACTCTAGAAATTGTTTTCTAGCATAAGAACCAAGATGGGCCGAATTTTATTACTAACCATAAGATACCAAGAACACTTGGTGATTAACTCAAATAACACAAAATACCAAGAACACTTGGTGTACACTTACAGAACCTTACAGAAGAGGTAAGGCCAATTTCTTGTGCTTGATGTTCTTCAAGCTTCTTCTTGATTTCTTGCTTCTAATGAACTTAGGAACTCAATCACACAAAGAGCTCCTTGAGTAGAGTTTAAAACCTCCAAGAAATGGAAATGGCCGAATTTTCCTCCTTGGTTTTCTTTGAATTCTTCACCTGATTCTTGCTCTTTATGGTCTTAGAGCTTGAATTCAACCAAGAATACTTGGTTTTAATTTGAGAAATGATTATTTCTAGCTATGGATGAATATTTAGATGAGGAAAAGAGTTGGAAATGTGTTTGGAATGGTGAGACTTGGTATGGAAGAAAATGGAGAGAGAAGGAGAGAGTTTGAGAGCAAATGGCTTTGAATGAGTGGGTTGATTATGTTTTAATGTGTGGGAAGGTGATGGCCAGCTATATGGGAAGGAAAATGAGTGTATAATGTGCTTGGAAGAGTGGGAGACAAGATTTAGTGGATGGAAGACTAATTGGAAGACTTTTGGGTAAGTTTGGTAGAAAAAGTCAAAAGTAGGTGAAGAAAGAATCCAAGGTGATGACTAAGGGTGGGAGGTGGATTAAAATATTAGGAAATTAATAATGTGTTTGAAATGAGTGGGAGACAAGATTAAAAGAAATGAAGACTAATTGGAAGACTTTTGGGTAAGTTTGGTAGAAAAAGTCAAAAGTAGGTGAAGAAAGAATCCAAGGTGATGACTAAGGGTGGGAGGTGGATTAAAATAATAGGATTTGGAGGAAGGTGACATAAAATATTGGGAATTGGAGGGGCATGGCTGGCTAAGGCATCCTAGGCCGTTAAAATAGCATAATTCCCCCTTTAGTCCTCCAACTTTCTAATTTTGGGCAATTGAGCCCAACCACTAAAAATCCCTTTGTTCAATTTAGTCCCTCATCTTTAAAAACCACCATTTTCATTACTATTTCTCTTGGCCTAAGCCAAGCTTATTTTTAAGATGTTCAACACTCAATTATGCACATGCCATATTGTCTTCTCAATTTAATTGAACTAAATTCCTGATTAAGGAAATATTCTTACGGTCCAAATCCATTTAACCCGAGACCTAATCACTTTGGATTGTCCGGGCATTACAATTTGTGCTCATACTCTAGGACACTGAGGTTGTCTGGCCTTAGAGCATCAAATTCAACTTGCTTCATATCCTTGATGGCATCACTGATGTATTGTTCCTGGAACAGCTGTGTGAACTCTAGCCAGCTCATCTCAATATCTCTTCCTGGCCTTCTGCCCTTCTGGAAAGCATGCCTGTCTCTGGTGTTTCTCCACCACATCTCTACACTGCCTACCAAGTTGTATGTAGCCAGTGACACCTTCTTGGTGGAGCTGAGTGGCATCCTCTCAAACATCTTTTCTATGAAGATTAACCACTCCTCAGCTCTCTCAAACCCAGCTCTTCCATCAAATTGTGGACGTCTTAGGCCTTGGAACCTCTCCAACAGTCTGACCTCATCTAGGCCCTCTAGATCCTCTAATCTATGTCTCTTGGATCTATGAGAGTCCTCTGTATGGTGATGCTCTCTATGATCTCTCTGCCTTCTCCTAGATCTTCTCTCATGGCCTTACTCAATCTCATTCCTAGTGCAGGAATGGTCATAGACTGAGGGATTGCTCCTGCACACCTAACCAATCTCAGATCTTACTCTTCTGCCTCTTGGATTTCTCCTATCCTCATCTTCCACCTCAATGGTCTCATCATTTGTCTCTTTTAAGCTCCCAGAAGGAACATATTCAGATGTGTTCCTAGTATCCTCTTCTGGTTGTTGCTGTGTGTCCTGAACTAGTTCTGCTGGAGCTACTTGGACTCCATGCTGTTGTCCTTGAATTAGCCTCATTAAGTTTTCATTGATTAGAGCAAAGTTCCTCTGAAGATCTAACCAAACTTGAGGCACTTCAGGGTTTGCTACCCCTGTTGCCCCTGATTCCCTCTATTCTGTTCATTTCTTTGTTGCCCAGAATTAGTAGGAGGCCTTCAGGGTGGATCCCCTCTCCTTGTGGTAACCATGTTTACTTCCTGCATTGATGATCCATCATAGAGCACATATAAAGATCATAGGTATTTCAACGGTACTTGACACTAGCAGCTGACCAAACTGAGTTCATAAATGTAGATGCATGCAATGCCAACTATATTCATGTACATGTATAAACCATGCTCTGATACCAACTTCTATTACCCACTTCGGGGTAGTCCAGTTATGGTGCCAAAACTGTGCATTTAGACTCCCAGGATTGGTAATGTTTTGTAGGCCATCAGAACACTACCCTTAGTGTGCATACCTAAGTGGCCCTCTTGGGCACTATGTAACTACATGCATATTGGTCCAACCATCACACACATATTCACATTGCATTCACACCATGGCAGCAAAGAAGGAAAACACTAGCACAAGTCTTACTTTTGGCTTCCACACATTAGGCAATTTTATTTAGTTCTAGTGGCCAGCTACTGCACCTATAACTTCCACTAATAAAATTTATCATTCTAGCCACATAGCCCCATATTTTCCTTGTTCCATTATTAATTAGAGACTTAGAGCAAACCAAGGAATTTTTTTTTACATCAATAGCCCACCTATGGACCACGTTATGGATTTTTTAAGTTGGTTACAAAATTCTGACCAAATGAACAGTAACTCAGCCAACTTTTCAGTGTCATGTCTTTGGTTACAGGGCTCTAAATCCAGAAATTCCAAATCTCAGTTAACCCTCTAGATTTACTCTAGGTGTGGCCAAAATTTCATACCAAGGTTCATTATACACAGGGAGATATTAAACTTTATGTCCAGAGTCGAAATTCTGGCAACTTTTGGACCATTTTGCACATACAATTTTTCCAAGCCATGCAAACACTTCATTCACAAGGGGAAAGCCCTCCAAGGCTATCCCATATATTTCCATTACACATAGGAATTACATTCCATTTCTATTAACAACTTTATGTGGCCAAAACAAAATTTACAAGTAAGCAGCCCATCATTCACACTTAGGCAGCTTTGCGCCACATCACTTACATAGCCAAAACATTACACAAATATTCACATACTTGTCTCATTTTACATACACTAAATTTACATGCATACATGCACTACAATATGGTCTTAACTTAGCTAAATACGCACCCTAGGTTACAGGATGTCCTGAGACACAATGCACTCCAAAAACAAGATGCTGGACAGCTGCTGCGCAACACAGTAAGTACCACCATTAAAAATACCAAATGTGATCCTAAAATCACCAAAATTTCCAGAGTACAACTAGACATATGGAAGTTCATGTACCTGAAATTTCAGATCAAAACACAAACCACAAAGTTTAGTTTGAAGGTGATCTTTCAGCTGGACCTGAAAGGACAGAATTAAGGGGAGTAAGTTTCATTGAGAAACTTAGTAAGGGTAGCACTTGGATTCAATAGGAAATGTAACCATCATTAAAACCTGCATCCAATGACGCTAAAACACAAAAACCACAATGCATATATACAAGATATAGCAACCAAATGCAGCAGCCAAACACAAACCACAAACACATGAAATGTGGCAGCAGCATATACCATAGGTTAGTCCATAAAGCATGTAATAAACTTAACCAAATCACTATGGCAGCCCTCCTCAAGCTAATTCTTGGTATTAGGAGGATTTTGAACACTAGTTAGTACTAACTTTGGGCCCTCACTTTATGGCCATCATTGTGCGCTTCACACTAGGTCACAAAACCTTTAATAAGTGCACTCCCCTCACTAAGCTTGGTTCATCAAGCTCGTGGCTCTCTTCCAAGCTTAGCCCTAGCTCCATGGATGTTTGAAAATTGCAGAAAATAGTCCATAAGAGCAAGAAAACCCTTACCTTGATGGGTATGCTAAAATTGGGACATGATCCTAGGTGCACTCAAGCAATAGCACCAAATAGCTTCCAATTGTGCTTCCTTGACTTCAATTGCAAGTAGTTTTGAGTTTCAAGGTATGGTAGCTATGGAGGAAGTGTGGAGGAGAGGGCTAGCTTTTTTTTTCTGGTCGAGGCTGAAATTTAGAGAAGCAAAGGTGGTCTTGACTACTTAAATAGTCAAAAGTACACTAAACACACTTAAGTAGTCTTAACCTTGTCTTATGTCATTTTCCTTGCTACAAGACTATGGTTTCTTAGTCTTACTCTATTGGCCCACATTTGACCATCCTTATCTTCATTTAGTAGCCATCCTTATGTGGGATAAGCCCACAAAACTTCCATTTGACTTAAGTCATGGACATACACATCTTATGGCCTACATTAGAACACTTAGGTCCTTTATGCCTTTTTGTGTTTTCTTCATCCTTAGTTGTCTTCCATAAGCAATTTGGTCCTCCAATAGCACTTTCATACCATTCATACCCTTCCCATAACTTTCCAAATCTCTTTTTTGAAAGTTTTACAATTGAGTACCTGAATTTCCAAAACCTTACAAAAAAGTCCATAGGCTGCTTGACAAACAAGCAATCGTTAAGGCTTTTCTTGGGGACCCAGTTACCAACTTGGAACACTTTTAAGCAGTTGTTGATCATACCTTTTACCCCCAACACTACAATCACTATGGTGAGAATTAGACAATATAATGGTTTTTAGCCATTATGACACACTTGTAATTCTCCCATTTTGTGAGGTGGTAACACAAGCAACCTATGGACTTTTTTGTAAGGTTTTGGAAATTTGGGTACTCAATTGTAAAACTTTCACAAAAGAGATTTGGAGAGTTGTGAGAAGGATATGGATGGCATAAAAGTGCTATTGGAGGACCAAATTGCTTATGGAAGACAACTAAGGACAAAGGAAACACAAAAAGGCATAAAGGATTTAAGCGTTCTAATGTAGGCCTTAGGATATGTATGTCTTTAACTTAAGTCAAATGAAGCAATTTGGAGTTTTCTCACCCTGGGAGGGGTAGCTATGGATTGTAAATGGGTCAAAAATGGTAGGCACATGTGTACAAATGAGTTTTAGACAAAGAAACCATAACTACCGAGAAGGAAAATGACATAAGGTAAGGTTAAGCCTGTTTAAGTGTGTTTTGTGCCCTTAAGCTCATTTAAGGCCATTTAAGTGGCCAATTCACTTATCTCTCTGCCATTTTTAGCCTCCTCCAGCCTAAGAACACAACCACACTTCCTCCATAGCCACCACACCTTCAAACTTGCAAACGATTGAAATTGAAGGCAAAAGGAAGCAATTGGAAGCAATCTAGAACTATTGCTTGACTACTTCAAGGATCAAGTTTCAAATTCAGCCTGCCTACTTTGGTAAGGGTTCTCTTGCTCTCATGCATTGTTTTCTATATTTTTCAAGCAACCATGGAGCAAGGGCTAAGCTTGGAAGAGAGCCATGAGCTTGATGAACCAAGCTTAGTGAGGGGAATGCACTTATTGAAGGTTTTGTGACCTATTGTCAAGTGCACAAAGAGGGAGTGAAACACCTGAGGCATACGACCTCTGAAAGGACTCCGGAGTGAAGGAAGTCATACACCTGAGGCGCACAACCTCGGTAGCTCACCAAATTCCAGCTTCGGGAGCCAGCGTAGCGCCTCCTTCGGGAGGGCGACCGAACCAGCTTCGAGGGAGAAAGACCAACCACCCCTAGGGGAGAAAGGCCCCCGAAGACGTAGACACCGAAGTTTTAGCCCAACTCCGGGAAAGGGCCCCTCACCCCGAAGTGAGACATCAACCAAAGGGACCTCGATTGTACGGTAAGAGCCATCAAGCAGTCTCTGACACTTCGCTCATATAGTCTCCAACACACCACCCCCAGAGCCGCTCTGACACGACATCGCAGCATACGTCCAGTCACACAGGGCCACTCCTACCATGGCTCACGGCCCGAGGAGCGAACAGGTGGCGAGGGGCCTCCACGCCCAAAAATACGAACACCATCCGCCCATACACGTGCCACAATCTGAAGGGATCACCCCCTCCCTTATATACCAGGGAAATGGTCACAAACAGGAGGGCTCCCCTAGAGAGATAGAGAGAAAAAGAGGACAGAGAGGCCGGAAAATGGAGGACGCTCTCCTCCCTCCACCTGGATACTCTCCCTTCAGCCCTTAGAAAGAAACGCCAGGCAAGAGTGCCTTGTGCTTATTGCTATGTTCCCTTCTCTCTAAAAGCACTGAATTGGGCGTCGGAGTGTTTCAGCCAGGTCTCCCTGAAGAATCCCTGCTCTGGGCTCTCCCCCGTACCGGAGGTCGTTCCCATCATCACCTTATAACGGGACCATGAAGCTGCCGACCATCACTTAAGGTGATCCACCTAGGACACCAGCCTTCCTTCTGGACTAGCCTGCACCTCCAAGACCCCTTGCTGCCCTCGCCACTGCACACAGTGGAGATGCTGGCTCCACATCACCGGACCGCATCAGTTGGCACCGTCTGTCAGAAACACACCCAGGTTGCAGAAGTTGAAGCTCGGCGTTCTAGGGAGAAGGGACTCCCGAGGTCCCCGTCCGCGCCAGAGATTCAACGGGCAACCGAATAATGGCAGTAGGGACTTCCCTGACCGAGGGTGGGTGCCCTCTGACTATTACCATAGGCTAGTCCACGCAAATTCCCACGCCCTATCATGGCTGAAATGATGCGGCAGTGAAGCCGAAGATGGCCGCAGCAAAATTCGGGCCGAAGGCCCCCTCCTCAGTACCTCGTTGGGATGAGAGTCCCATATCAATCCATAGGAATTTGGGAAATAGAGATCAACGAGATGAGTCCTCGGTGGGAAGCATGCTCCTCGGAGTATGACCTACGGGAAAAGCAAGGTCAGGATGACCCAGACCTCCCCTCCGAAAGAGTTCTGCACCCGAGGAAAAAATCGTTATCTCCTCGGCAACGAAGTCAAAACCCATTGCCCTAAAAAGGTTGTCTACAACTTGACTTGAGGGTAGAAGGTGCCGACTCTACTTCCCAGGACACGATCGCTGTCCGAAGTGACCCGCCTCCGCGCAATGCCACAAGAAAGAGTAGAGCATTCGGAAAAGACTATCAAAATAGTGCATTGAACTCAAAGAGTAATACATCGCGTATGAGCCTAGAAGGACGGTAAGTGCCTAGATACTGGCAGGCTAGATCCCCGAAATACCAGAAGTAGGGAAGGTTGAAACCAACAAGGGAGACAGAGCGAAGATACATCTAGAGTGGAAACTTCTTGTCAGTGGAACCCCAAGCGCAGAACATCAGGGCGCTAGGATACCCCCTCTGGGGCCCGAAGGCAAGGAGGCCACCAAGATGATCAAATTTGATTACCAAAGGCGTTGGCCCATCCAAGCGTGGCAACGCTAGGAATAAAAACCTCGCACCAAAGGCGGAAAGATCAACCTCACAACCAAAGAGTCCCGAAAATCTTCATGAAGCGGCAGAAAGTGCAAAGACGTTCCGGATGACATTTCCTGATTAAGGAAAAACTACACGGCAAAGGTACGCAATACCATTATTAAGATATATCGGTAAAAAGAAGGTGCAGGACAATTCGTCCAGAAGTTGTGAAAATGGCCAGAAACGCTCCAGCGCCCAAAGACTACCTTTGTAGCGGATAACCTTGGAAAGATCACAACGAGCCACTCCAAGCAACACCCGAAGATGTGAAGTTCTACGTGTTAGCAGAGGCCTACTTCACTAAATGGGATAAGGCAGGACCCCTAGCGACCATGCCGGTAAAAGATACAAAAGCTCGTCTGGAAGAACATAATATGCTGATTTGGCATACCGGTGGTGATACTGGCCAGTAATGATTTCCAGTCTATGGACAAAGGAATTCAAGAAATCGTCACCGACTTCGGAATAAAAAGGAACTTCAGCCCACTAGCTCAGCCCCCGAGCAACAGACAAGCAGAGTTGCCAAAAGAGCTATAAAAGAGGGACTATAAGAGATGCAAAGGCAAAGTGGCTAGGAGAACTTCCTACTGTACCAAGGAGTTATCAGACAACTCCCCGAGGGACCAAGGGAGAGACACCTTCCTCACTTATCCCCAGTAAAGAAAGCCATTATCCATTTGAAGTAGTTCGGCTAGCATACAGATGTTTGACGAAAGAGGACGTGACCACGGGTTGAGAACTAACGTCGACTAAGTTGTCAAACACTGAGAAACGGTCGAGCTCGAAAGAAGGCCTTTTCGGCAAAAGGTGGCCATAAGTGGAAAACTTGCATGATAGGCCAAAAGGACTAAGGAAAAGGAGACTTCACCCCCGAAAGGCCGAATTAGAACCCCGACAACCATCTTATGGGTACTTCGGCCATACGGGAAAGGGCCTTATTTGGTCCTAAACGATGTCCGAAGGGGAGCATACAAGCTTGGCAACAGTGAAGAAGGAAAACTGAAAGGTACAAGGCACTCGGGCGCCTTAAAGAAATTCTATACTTAGAATTTTTAGACAAGAAATGGTACAAGCCAGAAATTTGTCTAAGTACAGAAAGTTTTCCCCTGTATGAGAATGTTCACCGAACAAAGCTGAAGTATGGACTCCCGAAAGTCTCCTAGTCCTTTCGAAGTTAGTTGGGTTACATGCCCAAAAGAGGTGAAGTCTATCGAACATGGCCAACAAAGGGCAAGCTAAAATTCGCCTAAAAGGAACTTCGCTTACTATGAAAGTTCGCCCAAAGGATGGCTAACGAAATGAGCAAAGAAGTACCAAAGTCCCTTGACCAAAAGTGGTTGGGACAATTGGGAAACAAAAATTGCTCAAAAAGACTTAGCGAAAATCATGAAGGAAAATCCATTGAAGAAGGTCTTGACACAAGGAGAAGATTACAAGAAGAAAAGTACAAAGAAAAAGAAGAAGGCAAAGGCCCTAGAATATCTAAGAGACCTTGGCGTCGTGGGAAGCTTCGGCTCCTGAGTCTTTCGCCGCCGCCTTCGGTGTAGGAGGAGGAAACGGCAAGTTAAGGAACTCGACTCTCGACCAAGTCCATCGAGGCCCCCCGGGAATATCCAGGGCAGCCAGAAAGGAAGAATCGAGGTTCGGATACTTCTTCAGAAACTGATGACGAGCTAGGTAGAAGCCGTCCTGAAAAGCAACCTTAGACGTCTAGACGGCTTTGCCTCTTTCAACGTCCATCTCGTCCGCCTCATGCTGAAGATCCGAAACCTCCTTCTGAATGTCAAAAATCTCCTTCTCCAGCTCCTCGGTTTTTTTTCTTCTTCTTAGAACCTTCCTTCAGCGACCCTTGGCCTGGAGTTCAGTATTTTCAGCCATTGCCTTTGCCAGGAGGGCAGATTCCCCTTCTTTTTCTTTCTGAAGGGTCTCGTTGGTCAAAGTCAGGATGACTAATTTGTCGCCAAGGTCAAACATCTTCTTGGAAAAATCCTTCAAAAGCTCCTCTTGGCCCTTAAAGAATTCCTCCTGAAGACTGGCAATATTCTCCTTGCATATTTGGCTCAACTTGGTGTTTGTCAGCACCGAGTTGGCTCAAAAGACTTTGGCCTTCTCCAATTTGTCTTCAGCCCAAGCTCGGGTCGAAGACTGCTTTGCTACCCAAGCTCAGAGTTATCCACTGTACCCCAAAAGCTGCAAAAAAGAAAGGTACTTAGTGAAATTTGCACAAGGAAAGCCAAAACACTTAGGCAAAAAGTGGGAGGAAAAGTGAAGAGCCTGAAGAATTACCTGAGCAGCATGTTCAGAAACTTTTGCGGCAAGGGCATCCTCGGAGGCACACTCCTCGGTGACTGCCTTGAAGGATGCTTGAGTAAGCATGCCCCTCGCCATTTGGGGAGCCATCTCCCGGCAATCCTCAGAGAACAGGTTCATGTCCTCCGTGAAAGACCAGAATGGCTCCCTTGGGACTTTGTCCTTCGGGACACAAGAATCCCGAAGAGCCCGCCTTCGGGCATGCTTAACCATCAAAGCTGAGGGCGCCAGATCCTCTGGAAAAAGAAACATACATATTAGCAGGTAAAAATTCTTTAGTTATAAAAGATATAAGATTGCAGGGGATAAGAGACAAACCTGTCGCGACCTCAGCAACATCGTCATCAGAGTCACCGACCTCCTCCACGTTGGCAGGAGTATGTTTACCTCTGGCCCTTCAGCGTTTGTCTAACTCTTCAGCAAAAGGCTCCTTGAAAGAGCCTAACAAGTCCACCGACGTGGTGGGACTCGGAGGGGCAGGAACGGCAACCACCCCGGCAAGAACCCCCCCTGGAGTTTCAGGCTTGGAAAAAGTTGCAACCTTGGTGGAAGTTGCAATGACATCGCCAGCCTTAGTGGAAGTAGCAATGGCATCGCCGACCTCCGACACGTCCTCCGAGGGGGGAAGAAGGGTGTCCTTCTTTGCCTTCTTGGCTGAAGATGGCCCGATCCCAGAAGTCTTGCGCCTCCTCTTTGTTTGTTCTCCCTTCTTAGCCTGACCAAGGAAGAGAGAGCTGTAATAGGCGGAAGACTCGTCGCCCATCTCTGAAAAAGAGGGAAAACATCAGTGTGAGTCCACAGGCACTTATGCTGAAGATTTTTGAAAGAAACTTACTTTCAAAAAAGGCTTCGTAAGTAAGCTTGCTCCGAAGGAGATTCACCAGCCAAGATTTCTTCCCCTCGGTAGCAGGAGCTGGCATGCCGAGATCCGTCTTGTGCTCCGTAACCACCCCCAACTCCCGAAGGACATCCTCTGTCATGAGTTTCCACATGATCGGGAAAGGGTAGAAAGAGCGTGGAGGGACCTCGGCATCCTAGTCGGCGACAGCACGGATTCGTCTGTCAAAGTCCCCAAACCTCACCGCCAACTCGGGAGTTAGCAACTTTCTTGGATCCATGACATCCGCCTCCAGCTTTCCCCGTGCCCACTTAGTCGGGACGTGCGACCAGGCCTCCGCCACCTTCAAGAAGAGGAACTTCCTTTGCCACACTCACCAGCTATCCTTGGTAGCAAAGGTGAACATAAATTTCTTGCTCCTAGATCCCCGAGGTAGCATGAAATAAAAGCCACCTTTCGGAACTGAATAGAGCTTGTAATACTACATGAATAGGATGAAATGGGGTTCTATCCCGAAGATCCCACACATGCAGAGAAAGGCGTTAAAATAGTGGTATGAGTTGGGAGGAAGTTGATTCACAGCTATGCCATGAAATTGGAAAAAGTCACAAATCATCTTCGCAGGGGGAAACCGAAGTACGGCCATTAGTTGGGCTCAAAAAATGGTAACCTCGTCACCCTGATTCATAAAGCTAAATTGACCGAGGCGGGGTAACCTTGTAGTGGCGTATGAGGGAAGGAAAATTTTGGCTCTCCACTTCTCTAGTTTTTCAGGAGTGGAGCAACAAGGGTGAGACATAAGACGTTGCCAGCTCTCAGGAATAGGCATGGTTGACTGAAAAATGACTTCGGGAAGCTAAAAGGAAAGCAGAAATTGAAGGAACTCTAGAAGTGAAAACCAACCAAAAGTCTTGCCGAAGTCGGGGTTTGAGGATGCCGTCGTGAAAAGTCACCAGAAATCCCTCCACCGCTAAAACTGCCACAAAAGAGGAGAAAAAGGCACAGAAGCAAGCGAGAGCAAAGTGAGAGAAAAATACAAATGAAGAGTATGACAGGAGGAGGCTTATATAGATCGAGGAAGGGTAGCCAAAAGGGTGTCATAACTACTGCGCGAAGGCGAAACGTCACCATAATTACCCTTCACGCGTGAAAAGGTGTGCCCATCCTAGCAGATGCCTGCCACGTGTCACCTGCCATGAGAAATGAGGACGCATTTTCTGACATGCAGAAAACTCGGGCACGCTGCTCGAGACTGGCATGACTAGTTTCAAGACACGACGGTTCACTAGCCTATGGTGGGAAAAATAAAAAGTTGGGTATCTCGAGAACACCAAAGGATGGATATATGACATTTGTCCGAACAAGACTTGTCACCTTGGTGGTGAAACGCCTCCCCAACTGACGTCATACTTCGAGTGTAAATCCATAAGGTCCGGGGTTCAAGGTTCTGTGCTGCCTTGTTCGACCGAAATCGACATACTACCACGTGGGCCTCCGGGAGTCCACGAGGTCGTCCTGTGAAAACTGCCAATTGGGCGATAGACGGACACCAAAAGGACTACTTGCCGAAGTCTCCACTTCAGCCTTTCCAAGCGGGGCATATGATAGCCAAAGTACTATCACCCTAACCACCTACCGACCACGGGAAAGAGGGAACCAGACACCTAAGGCATACGACATCTGAAAGGACTCTGGAATGAAGGAAGTCATACACCTGAGACGCACGACCTCCGTAGCTCACCAAATTCCAAATTTGTGAGCCAGCGTAGTACCTCCTTCAGGAGCGCGACTGAACCAGCTTCGGGGGAGAAAGACCAACCACCCCCTGCGGGAGAAAGCCCCCCAAAGACGTAGACACCGAAGTTCCAGCACGACTCCGGGAAAGGGCCCCTCACCCCAAAGTGATACATCAACCAAAGGGACCTCGATTGTACGGCAAGTGCCATCAAGGAGTCTCTAACACTTCGCTCATATACGTCTCCGACGCGCCACCCCCAGACCCGCTCTGACACGGCATTGCAGCATACGTCCTGTCACACAGGGCTACACCTACCACGGCTCGCAGACTAAGGAGCCAGCAAGTGGCTAGGGGCCTCCACGCCAAAAAATATGAACACCATGCGCCCATACACGTGCCACAATCTGAAGGGATCACCCCCTCCCTTATATACCAGGGAAATGGTCACAAACAGGGGGGCTCCCCTAGAGAGAGAGAAAAAAAAAAAGGACAGAGCAGCCGAAAAATGGAGGATGCTCTCCTCCCTCCGCCTGGATACTCTCCCTTCAGCCATCAGAAAAACACGCCAGGCAAGAGTGCCTTGTGCTTATTGCTATGTCCCCTTCTCTCTAAAAGCATTGACTTGGGCGTCGGAGGTTCCCCTCCGGAAAACCACCCCGGGGGCCTCCTAACACCTGTTTTCTGAGTGTTTTAGCCAGGTCTCCCAGAAGAATCCCCGCTCCGAGCTCTCCCCCGTACCGGAGGTCCTTCCTGTCATCACACTGTCACGGGACCACGAAGCTATCGGCCATCACTTAAGGTGATCCACCCAGGACACCAGCCTTCCTTTTGGACGAGCCTGGACCTCCAGGACCCCCTGCTGCCCTCACCACTGCACACAGTGGAGATGCTGGCTCCGCACCACCAGACTGCATCATTACAAACTAGTGTTAAAAACCTCCTAAGACCAAGCATTAGGTTGAGGAGGGCTGCCACAGTGATTTGGCTATGTTTATTATGTGTTTTATGGAGTAATCTATGGTATATGTTGCTGCCGCATTTCATGTGTTTGTTGTTTGTGAATGGCTGCTGCATTTGGTTGTTATGTCTTATATATATGCATTGTGGTTTTTGTGTTTTCGTGTCTTTGGATGCAGTTTTCAATGATGGTTACATTGCCTATTGAATACAAGTGCTAACCTTACCAAGTTTCTCAATGAAACTTACTCACCTTAATTATGTCATTTTAGGTCCAGCTGAAAGATCACCTTCAAACTAACCTTTTTGTTTTGAGTTTTGCCTTGAATCTTATGGTACTTGAACTTCCATACGTCTAGTTGTGATTTGGAAAGTTCGGTAATTTTAGGCGCACCTTTGCTATTTTTAGTGATGGTACTTATTGTGTTGTGCAGCAGCTGTCAAGTATCATGTTTCTAGAGTCCATTGGGTCTCAAGCACTCTTATAACCTAGGGTTCATATTTAGCTGAGTTAGGACCATATTGTGGTGCATGTATGCATGTACATGGAGTTTTTGTAAAATGAGACAAGTATGTGAACATTTGAGTAATGTTTTGGCTATGTAAGTGATGTGGTGCAGAGCTGCCTAAGTGTGAATGATAGGCTGCTTACTTTTAAATTCTGTTTTGGAGACATAAAGTTCCTAGATGAAAGATCATGTAATTCCTATGTGTAATGAACGTATATGGGGTAGCTTTTGAGGGCTTTCCCCTTGTGAATGAAGTGTTTGCACACGTATGAAATTTTGTATGGGCAAAATGGTCATAAAGTGACTAAAATTTTGACTCTGCACTTAAGGTTCTATAACTCCCTGTTTGGAACAAATCCTGGCATAAAAATTTTACCACACCTAGAGAACATCTATAGGTTAGACTGGGATTTGGAATTTCTAAATTTGGAGCTCTGTACCTAAAGTTATGAGGTTGCAAATTTGACTAAGTTACTGTTTATTTGGTCAAAATTTTGTAATGAACTTAAAAAATCCATAACATGGTCCATAGGTGAGCTATTTATGTAAAAAATAATCCTTGGTTAGCTCTAAGTCTCTTCTTGATAATGGAGTAGAGAAAATAGGTGGTACATGGCTATAATGATACAATTTGTTAGTGGAAGTTACAGTTACAGTGGCTGGTCACTAAAACTTAACAAGATTGCCTAATGTGTGGTAGCCAAGATTAAGATTTGTGCTACTATTTTCCTTCTTTGCTGCTATGGTTTGTATGAAATGTGAAAATGTGTGTGATGGTTGGACCAATATGCATGTGTTTACATAGTGCCCAAGAGGGCCCCTTAGGTGTGAACACTAAGGGTAGTGTTCTGATGGCCTACAGAACATTACCAATCCTAGGAGTCTAAATGCACAATTTTGGCACCATAATTGGACTACCCTAGAGTTGGGTAACACTGATCCTTTATACAGGCTAGCATAGTTGTACATTACAGAAATAGTGAGAGTACATGGTATCCCATATGACATAGTTTCAGACATAGACCTAAGATTTGTATCCAAAGTTTGGAAATCACTACATTAAGCATTTGGTACTCAGCTAAAACTAAGTTCAGCTACCATCCTCAAATATATGGGCATACAAAAACAAGCATACAAGTTCTTGAGGATATCTTAAGGTGCTATGTAATAAAATTTAAACGAGAATGAGATCAACTTCTACCTTTGATAAAGTTCTTCTATAACAATATTTATCACTTAGTGACAAAGATGGCACCTTATGAAGCTTTGTATGGAAAAAGGTGCTTTACTCCTCATTGTTGGCAAGACCCTAAAGATATAATTGAAATAGGGCCACAGCAGATCCATGAAACCATTGAGAAATCAAAAGGATTGAAGAAACGATCAACACTACCAATAATCAGGAAGAAGCCTATGCCAATCAAAAGAGAATGAGGGACTTATAGTTTCAAATAGGGGACTATGTATGGATCAAGGAATCTCCAGTAATGTGCGTTACGAGATTTGGCAAAAAAGGCAAGTTATTTTAGTGTTGTGCCCAAAAAGCCAATCATGAGATGATTGTATTTTTGCACATTGAGTCATGATATTTTATTGAGGCATTAATCCAGCAATTATGTTTGTTGTTTTGTTTCTGCGTAACGTAATAAACATAATTGTAACTTTAGAATAATGATATTCTTAAACGTCCCTAGTCTAGTATTATTGTGGAGCGGGTTGCAATAATACATAATGACTAGCATATGTGGAGACTAATATGAGATATGTAGTCTACATATGGGTACAAGTTGGAGAACTTGTGTACTAGACTGACCGACAATGAGAACACTACATGGATCGTTATATGAGTGTCATAAGTGATTCTCATAGTGATCATGGTATATGTAGTCCTTCGACCTGAGATCATCAAGGTTCCCTACATGTGAGTCACATACTTTGATACTTTCCTTTATTGCTCGTAACTGAGTGAACTTGAAGGAGGTCATTGGGTATGTCACATATCATGCGGAGGGATTTGTATGATCAAGATGGGATTTGTCCGTCCTATGTAACAGGAGTGATATCTTCGGGCCCCTTGATAGAGTAAGACTTAGAAAAATGCATGGCCATCCTCAGATGAGTTGATATACGATATCAATGTCATCAGTTTAAGTTGGTCTACTCGGTAATCAAGAAACCAAAGATTGGGCTATACGAGAGTGACACATTCCATGTCCCGTTCTTAGTCTTGATATCTTGGATAAAGGGACAATGGCATATATCGGTGATGATCATAAAGGTTTAGTCGATCATCGACAATCTTGTCACTTGGATAGCAATGATGTGTTCCTAGACACTGCTCATTGCTTATGATCATAAATGTCATTTATGATCACTGCCAACGTGATAAGAGCCTATTGGGTCGCACACATAGAGCTATTTGGATCATTAGAGTGCATGGGCTAATTATTTGGGTTATGGTTTCACTTTAATTTCATATTAATAATGGGCCAAGGAGTTGAGCCATTATTAAGCCCGAAATTAAATCCTAATTGGATTAGGGCTTTGAAACCCATTAAGCCTGGAAGTTGAGTCTCACTATAAATATAACTTTTAAGTGAGAAATTTGTAGGTCTCCTTGCCCTAGCCTCCCAAAAGGACAGCTGCACTCTTCTCTTGCAATTCCTTGGAGGACGCAAGCTAGCACTCCGAGCGCACGAGAAACGCATCTGCCGGAAGTGGTGGAAGCGTGGTGATCCTGAGAGGCTCGTGTGGATACCATAGAGAGCCTGAACACGTCAACTGTTCAGGTTTTGTGATTCGACTCTACAGTTGAGTGAGAGATCTCAACCGAAAATTAGGTATGAAATTTTTGAACACCCGGTTTACCCTATTTCACTTGGATCCTGAAGGGTTTCGGTTAAATTTGGCTGCGCTGTTTGGCTCCCGGAACCCAACAGTTAGGTCCTAGATACATTGGGTCATTCCATGTATTGGCAAGGATTGGCAATGTGGCCATTCCAGGTATGATGCTTTTCACATTGATATGCTTAAAAAGTGGTTATTTGAACTACATCAGGCCATACCAGCTTCTAATATACCAACGACCCCTAGCCTCACTTATGAAGAAGAACCCACATTGATTCTAGCTAAGGATGTAAGAAAGTTGAGAAGCAAGTGGATAAACATGGTGAAGATCTAGTGGTCTCACCATTTTGAACAAGAAACTACATGGGAAACTAAGATAGGAGCGCTCAAGAAATATCCAGAATTACTCCCAAGGTTGCTTGAGAATTTGGTAGGCCAAATTCTTTAAAGGGAAAGAATGTCATGCCTACAACTTGCATATGCCATGGGTTGTGATTTTTTTGTGCCTATGATGCACATGAATGGTGTAGATAAGTAATGCAATTCATGTACATAATAAAGGAAGCCACAGAAGGACAAGTATTCAAAGGATGCCCTAAGGACATCCTAAGTGTACTTGACTGCACCTAAGTGGGACATGAGGGAGAGTGCTATACTTGTAAGCCAAAAATGAGTAAAACTAAGTGCCAAGATGGGCTTTAAAGTGAAGGTTCACAATATGAATTCAAAGTGCAAAGAGCCCAAGAAAATTAAAGTAGCACCAAGGAAGGGCGTAAGGGCTCCTTAACACACTTCTGTGAGCACTTGTGTAACAATAGAGGCTTTAAAACCAAGTGCCTTTAGGGAAACAAAATGGGATGGATAAGAAATGATAAAACAAGAAGGAGGGTTGCAATATAAGGCAAAAAAAAAAAAAAAAAAGAAACTAAATTCTCCAAAGAAAGAGCACTAAGAGACTCTTAGGCATACCTTTGTATGCACCCTTGTGGATTTTAAGGCTTTAAAGCTAAGTGTTATGAGAGAGATTATATGAGCCTAATGCTTGAATTGAAATAAGGATAATGACTATAATGTTTGACAAACAAAAGGGGGGAACACATGAAAAAAAAAGAGCACTATAGGGTGCACCTAAAGTGTCTCAAATTTTGTGTGAAAGTTTGATGACCAAAGTGACTGAATTAAAGAGTAAAGTGAGTGCTGAAAACATGCCACCAAGTAAATTAAGCAGGTTAATACAGCAATCAAAATGATTCAAGGGAGTCAAGGGGAGTTAGACCAATGAATGGTCAACATTTACTTGGTCGCCAAAGCCATTTCGGCCTAACACCACCGCTAGGACATAGCTTGAATTTATGTAACCTATTAGCTATTTATTGGGGTAGTCATAGCCTAAAAATTCTAGCCAAAGTTCCTGGCAAACCACCAAAAAGAATGAAACCAAAGGTGGAGGCATATGGGTAAGCTGATAGTGGTGTACATGGTATTTGATGCATTCTTGCTTTCTTTCTACCATTTTTGAGCTAGGTAGTGGCTCATATGAAGATTTTTGTCATAGATTTTGAATGGGAAAGGCCTACCCTAAGAGATGGCTGTGGCCAAGGGAACCTAGAAGCTATATTAATGGGCTATGTGTGCATTAACCACTATGGTGAGCTAGCTAATTTATTTTCAGCAAGCATTAGGGATTTTGACAAGCATGGGAAAACTTACTTAATTACATGGGGCTTTATGTTAAATTTCATCTAATTTAAGTGATTACTTGCTAAATCAGAAGAAAAGAAATGCTTGCCATGTTAACTGAAACCATGTGTGTGGTGTGTGTGTTTGCATGTTTCTTTGATTGTTTGTGTGTGCTAACCTTTGAATTATGTATATAAGTATGTTGTATTATGCTATGCCTTGTCTTTTTTGTGATTTCCTTGTCTTTGGTTGTAGGTTGAATGATGAGATTGGAGGTCTATATGAATAACAATGTTTAGAACATTATGTAGGCACTAGGTGCTAAATGGAATCCTTACTGAGTACTTGTATACTCATGCCCTCATTTTCCCATTTCAAGTAAGAAAGTAAAAGAGTAAGGGTTAAGGTACCTCTTAGAAAGGTTTATCAATAAGGAGGTATGGTTCAGATTTGTTGGTTTAAGAAATAAAGCTTGAAAAGTACAAGAGTTTGAATTAATAGTTGTATAATGATTTGTAGGCCCTAATGTCTGCAATGAGTCTGGTTGCATTTGGAATCATCTTGGTATGGTATAGGACTAGAAGAATAATACAAAAACTATGGTCTAAGTGTTAAGGGGAAATTGAGGTCAAAGTAACTGTGGGCATAGAAATAATTTGAACTATCCTATGTTGCATGCATGATATCTAAGTATTCCAACTTTTGTTGCATGTAAATTTGGGCCATGTAGTCCCTATGTATCCTGATGCCTGTTGGCATCTTCGTTATACAACATGGTAAGCCTGGAAGGGACTTCCGGTGAGGAGGACGTCTGAAGGAGAGACTTTCGGGGAGAGATTGCTTGAAACACTCGAAGAACAAGGGTTAGGAGGTCCCCGGAGAATCTTTTCGGGGGAGGAGCCTCCGACGGCCAAGTCAGTATTTGGTAAAATGAGGAATGGTGAGTCGAAAATGAAGAATCTGTTTTGCCTAAGAGTTTAATCCGCCCTTTTAAAGTCGTTTCCCAAGTATTTATAGGAGGGTGTTAGGGACTTCCGTTTGACACAGCCCGCTTAGATCATGACACGTGTTTGGTCGGATGCGGTACGTACCTTTGGGAATGGGGACCTTTAGTTGGCCATAGGTTGTCTGGGCTAGAAGCCAGGGCCGTGGGAGGTCTGCATGTCAGCGCATGTATGGAGGCGGCGTGTCAGGACATGTGCGAAGGCGGCTTGTCTGGACGTGTGTGAGGGCGGCGTGTCAGACGCTCCTTAACGATTTTTGTTGTATTCTCGAGATCACGTCAGTGGGAGAGTCCTCTTCGGGACAGGAGGGCTTCTTGCCGAGGTTGCTCCAGTTATTCATGAGTCCCCTCGGCACAGATGATCCCTTTCGGGGTTGTTTTCCCCTGCCGAAGATGGTGAGTCTACCTCTTCCGAAGCTGGTCAGGTCATTTTACCGAGGGTGGCAGTGCATCATACTCCTGGGGTCAGTATTACCATTCCCTGAGGGTGATGGTAGGTCACCGAGGTCGGGGGGTCAGGTTGCTGGACCCTGTTTTCCCAAGGTTCGCCCACGCCTTCTTCGAGGGTGACGCTTGCTTTTACTGAGGGTGGCTCTTCATCAGAGCTTGGGGATTTGAAAGGCGACAGCCCTTTGGTATCACATGCCCCCTCGGAAGGCCGAAGTTATATCTTCAATTATTTGAGCAAATTATGGAGGTCTTAGTGGAAAGAGGTGGCTATCTCAGTCGTCATGATTGAGTTTTTAGCCGAGGTTATCTTCTTTGGGGGGAGTTTCGGCAATGTGGGATGCCTCTTCCTAACTGAGGTAGCTCCTCTGGTACTTAAGTGGTTTCCCTAGTTTTGGCTGAATTTCTTACGTTCCCGAAGTTATTCCGTCAGCCCGAGGTGGAGATCCTCTTTCTTTGGG
This sequence comes from Aquilaria yunnanensis, assembly GCA_039654915.1. NCBI lineage: Eukaryota > Viridiplantae > Streptophyta > Magnoliopsida > Malvales > Thymelaeaceae > Aquilaria > Aquilaria yunnanensis. Next base: position 70,110,576 of record CM077594.1, read on the forward strand.
CCTACTTCATTTGTCCGTGAGTCGTTACGTCTTCTGACCAGACAAATGCGTCACTTCGGATATGATTGGCTAGGCATCCATGCTATCAGAAGGCATGCCTTTTTTTCCTGTGCTGGGCAACACATGTCACGTGGTGACTGAGGGACAGTTGTGCCGGTTATATCAACCACGTCTCTTCATCTTCAGCAGGTAATTATAGCGACGATTCGCCTTTGAGGGGCAATTATGGCGACGATTCGCCTACCCCCTTCGGCCTATATAAACCCTTCCCCTCTTCAGAGTTCCACCTACTTTCCTTTGCCTCTCCTTTTGCTCTTGTTTGCTCTCAAGCTTTTCTCCCTTTTCTGCGGTGGTGCAAGTGGCGGAGCGATTTCCGGTGAGCCTTTACGACGGTGTCATCCAATCCTGATTTCGGCAAAAACTTTGGTGGGTTTTTCTTTCCAAGGTCCCTCGGTTTCTTCTGCTTCTATTGTCCAAAGTTTTTTCTTTTCTCGAAGTCCCTTAACATTCTTTCCCAAAGTCGTTTCTTTTTACCAGGCATGTCTTCCCCGACCCCACTTTTGACTGTTCGTCCTATTCCAGAGAGTTTGGCTTCTCTCGACTCTCATCCATGCCGCACAACCTCAGAAAAAATGGAGAGATGGGTAACTAAATTCTACCTACCATCTTACACTGTGACTAGGCTTCCTACCGCAGGTCTGCTTGCTTACATGCATAATTCAGACGAGGTTACTGTTTTCGAGCCCAGCTGAAGGCCGAACTTTGGTTTCCTCCGCCGAAGATGATTTGTGACTTTTTCCAATTCCATGGCATAGCCATGAATCAGCTTCCTCCCAATTCCTACTTTTACTTCAACGCTTTTCTCTACATGTGTGGGGTTTTCAAGATAGAACCCCACTTCATCATTTTCATGCAGTATTACAAGCTCTATCCGGTCCCGAAAGGTGGCTTCTATTTCTTGCTACCTCGGGGATCTGGGAGCAAAAAATACATGTTCACCTTCGCGACCAAGGATAGCTAGCAAAGGTGGCAAAAGAAATTCTTCTTCCTCAAGGTGCGCAAGGCGTGGTCGTATGTGCCGACCCTGTGGGCCCACGGGATGCTGGAGACGGATGTTGTTGATCCCAAGAACTTGCTAACTCCTGAGTTAGTAGCGAGGTTTGAGGACTTTGACAACCATATCCGAGCTGTTGCCGACTGGGATGCCGAGGTCCCGTCACGCTCCTTGTATCCGTTTCCCATCAAGTGGGACCTCATGACCAAAGAGGTTCTTCGGGAGTTAGGGGTGATTAAGGAGCACAAAATTGACCTCGGCATGCCAGCGCCTGCCATCGATAGGAAGAAGGCATGGTTGGGGATGCTCATTCGGAAGGAGCTCACATACGAGGCCCTCATTGAGAGTAAGTCGCTTTCCAAAGTTTGCTATAAGTACCCCCTTTGGACTTACACTAATATTTTCTTCCTTTTTCAGAGATGGGCGACCAGTCAGCTACCTTCTACAAGACCCTGTTCCTCGATCAAGCCGGTAAGGGGGAATAGAAGAAGAAGGCTGCCCCAAAGAGGTGGAAGGCTTCTGGAGGGGGGCCATCTTCAGCCAAGAAAGTGAAGTAGGACATTCTTCCCCTTCCCCTGCAAGACATCATAGAGGTCCGGGACTAGCCTTCCGTCTGCGCCAACCCGCCATCGGAGGTGGCCGTCATCTCCACTCCCCGGAGTTCTATCACTTCGGCGGACATCATGGGCACATCGGCAAGAGGCCCTTCTGTTAGGTACCTCCTAAGTGCTTGGCTTAGGCCAAGGAAAATAAGAGGAAACAAAAGGAGAGTGAGGAGAACTATGGAAACTAGTATAGTGATCTATGTGCAAAACTAGAAACCTTCAGGCCTTAACTGCACCTAGAAGCTAGACTATGGAAAGCTGACAGAAAGCAGAGAAAGGGGATCAAATTGTACACTCAGATTAGTGGTACAATTAAAACTACAAACTTAAAGTTGGCATTTTTGGCCACGCAAGTTTATTGGATGACTAGTGCAAGACTAGACCAAAACTAGTAGACAATAATGGTTGCTAGTCAAGTCTTTTCTACCACTAAAGAACTATTCACTAGTTAACTAGTTAAATTAACTAGTCTTTATTCTAGTTACATGGCCGGTTACACATGAGGAATTAAAGCACTTTGGTACTTGTGTTTGATGTGTACATGGCATTATAGGCCATGAAGTGACTTAAATGTCCATTTAGACACAAGTTTAAGTGGCGGCCTTGTGTTCATGTGGAGTTGGGGGCTACATTGTTTCATGCAAAGAAATGGAAGCAAAAGTTAGCATTTTAGCTAACTAAAATACAAGTCTTTCAGCCGAAACTAGTCAAGACCATTACTTTGCCATTTCGGGTTCTTTGCTCTTCACTTGACCGAGAGTTGTTCTTGAGAGTTCATCCACCATTTGGCCTTGAATTCAAGAAATCCTAAGGGCATTGAAGGATTCAAGCTTGGAGAAGGTTGTTTCGGCCTTTGCTTGCTTGGAATCAAGCCTTGTTCTTGGAGATTCAAGGAAGGCCGAGCCTATTCAAGCTAGGGTTAAGGTAATTCTTGTTAAATTCCTTGAATCCATGGTATTTTCTTCCATGAACAAGGATATTGAGTGCTCAAACGTTGTTAAGTTAAGTGAATTGAGCAATTGATATGTTGTTGTGGAAACCTAGTTATGGCCGAAAGGATTAATTGATAGAGCTTGGTGTTCTTCGTTGTGTACATGGAAATTAGTCCATGATTAAGGTTAATTGGTGCCTATGTGATCTTATGCTAGGCTATTTTGAGCAAGGAACATCAATGCATGCAAGTTAGCATTTCGCCGAGAAGCTCATTTTGAGGTAATTCTATGTTCTTCATCTAATTGCATGGTAATGGTGCCATGAACGTTGATTAATGATGATTAGGTGATTGTATGTTGGATTGGATGGGTGAAGAACATTAGTGTTTGGCAATGGGCATTATGGTCGAGGGGTTGAAGTAGTGTAATTTGGTGTTCATTACTTGATTACATGGTATTGGTGCCATGAACAATGATCATTGATGATTAGATGATCATGTAATGAGTTAGTTTGATGGATAACACAAATATGTGGAATTGGGCATTGTGACCGAGAGCTTAAGCTTGTATATTGTAGTGTTCTTCATTGAAATCATGGTAGTTAGTCCATGAGTAAGTGTTGTTGATGCCTATGTATTGTTATGGTAGGCATTGTGATTGAAGAACACTTGGGCATTTGAAGTTTGGCTTGAGACCGAAAGCTCTTGAGGTAGGGTTCACTAACACTTGATATTGCTTGGTGAATTACCATGGTTCAAGTGTTTAGAGTGACTAAGTGATGGTTAAAATTTGCCAAATGACCTTAGTTGCTTGATGGGCTATTGAGTGTTAATTCGGTTGAATTGTTGATTAGCTAATTAACTAATGTACATGTACTAGAAATGCAAGTAAATGTGGCCTATTTACTCAGCATTTTGGAGCTCTAAGTGGAAGTGGATGGTTTGATGGTGTTTTGTGTGCAATGTGCACTGTTGGGTTTCGGGAGCCAAACAGCATAGCGGAATTTAACAGAAACCCTCCAGGATCCAAGTGAAACGGGGTAAACTGGGTGTTCAAAAATTTCATACCTAATTTTCGGTTGAGATCTCTCACTCAACTGTAGAGTCGAATCACAAAACCTGAACAGTTGACGTGTTCAGGCTCTCTATGGTATCCACACGAGCCTCTCGGGATCACCACGCTTCCACCACGTCCCGGCAGATGCGTTTCTCTTGCGCTCGCAGTGCTAGCTTGCGTCCTCCAAGGAATTGCAAGAGAAGAGTGTGGCTGTCCTTTTGGGAGGCTAGGGCAAGAAGACCTACGAATTTCTCACTTAAAAGTTGTATTTATAGTGAGACTCAACTTCCAGGCCTAATGGGTTTCAAAGCCCTAATCCAATTAGGATTTAATTTCGGGCTTAACAATGGCTCAACCCCTTGGCCCATTGTTAATACAAAATTAAAGGGAAACCATAACCCAAATAATTAGCCCATGCACTCTAATGATCCAAATAGCTATATGTGTGCGACCCAATAGGCTCTTTGTCCCTTTGTCCAAGATATCAAGACTAAGCATGAAACATGGAATGTGTCACTCTCGTATAGCCCAATCTTTGGTTTCTTGATTACCAAGTAGACCAACTTAAACTGACGACATTGATATCATATATCAACTCATCGGAGCATGGCCATGCATTTTCTAAGTCTTACTTTATCAAGGGGCCCAAAGATATCACTCCCGTTACATAGGAGGGACAAATCCCATCTTGATCATACAAATCCCTCCGCATGATATGTGACATACCCAATGACCTCCTTCAAGTTCACTCAGTTACGAGCAACAAAGGAAAGTATTAAAGTATGTGACTCACATGTAGGGAACCTTGATGATCTTAGGTCGAAGGACTACATATACCATGATTACTATGAGAATCACTTATGACACTCATATAACGATCCATGAAGTGTTCTCATGGTGGGTCGGTCTAGTACACAAGTTCTCCAACTTGTACCCATATGTAGACTACATATCTCATATTAGTCTCCACATATGCTAGTCATTATGTATTATTGCAACCCACTCCACAATAATACTAGACTAGGGATGTTTAAGAATATCATTATTCTAGGGTTACAATTATGTTTATTACGTTACACAGAAACAAAACAACAAACAAAATTGCTGGATTAATGCCTCAGTAAAATATCATGACTCAATGTGCAAAAATACAATCATCTCATGATTGGCTTTTTGGGCACAACACTAACATGCACATGGGTACATGTATGATTATTTGGGCGGAGAGCAAAAACGTGGAGTGTGTGTGTGTTCTTGTGTGCTTTGGTGCTTTCCATGTGCTTGCTAACCCCACTTATGGAATTGTGGATTTTATGCCATGGTTATTTATCTTGTATATGTATATGCTTGGTTTTCCTTGTCTTTGTGTTTGTTTTGCAGGTAAAGCTAGCTAATGGGAGGTTAAGCTTTGAGTGAATACTCAGCTTAACTAAATAGACTCTTATTAGAGTTGAATATATATAAGTGAATCCTACTGAGTTTTTCTCACTAACAATCTTTTTATTTCCAGGCAAAGACATTCGGCCTGAGTAGCACTAGTTTGCTCTGTACTTGTGTTTAGTGCTTGTTTGCTTGTTTAGCAAGGTATGTGCCAATGTGTGCTTGGCTTATCAGTTCTAGTACATTACAAGTCTTATATTTTTGGTTGGCCGAGACTTATGTGATAAGTATGCAGGCTGTAGTTGGAGACTTGTCTAGGAAAGCTATGGATACTTGGACGTTGGCTCCGATCATAGTATTTGCTTTCATGACAACGAATCAGGCAATTGGGTTGGTGTTACAGTGTGTACTTTTGTATAGAATTCTCAAAGTTCTGTTTGACCATTAATGGTCTTGGTATGTAATAACTTGGCATGTTTAGCTTCCAGTTTCATGGCATGTAGCCATGTTGAACACTAGGTAGACTAACTTTTTTGTGTACATATGTGTAGTCCTTGATGCCTAGACTTAGGATGCTTTTATGGGAATTGTATGCCAAGTTATGCATGGGCTTAGGGATGGCTTTATGCTTGTACATGTATGCTGAATGTTTTGGGCCAATGTATGGCACTTTTATGTGAATAATTATGGGCCTAGTCTTATGGAAATGTTGTGCTCCATTATATGTGATGGCCCAGGGCCTCATCGTTGTGAGTCATGATGACTGTTGAGGAGACTTCTAGGAGGAAGAACGCCTGGAAGGTGGATCGCCTCTAGGAGAGTACCTGGAAAACTGGGAAACAGGGTTAGGAGGCCCCCGGAGTGTTTTTCCGGGGGGGGAGCCTCCGACGCCCAAGTCAGTGGTGGCCGGAAGAAGGAGAAAGTCACTAGCTCAAAGAGAAAGGCAGAAAAGTCTCGCCTGGTCTTTTCTCAGAGTATGGGAGCTGTATCTCCGGCCTGCCAACCTCCTGTCAAGTATTTATTTCCTGTATATATAGGAATACCTAGCCCGTTCAGATCATGACACGTGTGCGGTCGGATGCTCCTGAACGTCTGGGCGTAGGGGACAGATAGTTGGTAACTAGATGGCCTCGAGCCTTGTGCTGAGACGGGCCATGATATAATTCTGATGGCGTCTGCGCGTCAGGGTGACTTTTTACGTCTGTGGTGGGACGTGTCAGAGGCTTCCTTAAATGCTTCCTTAAATGCGCCTGCCGTACTCCCTGGGTCCCTGGGCGAGGTCGTCCTCTAGTTCGGACAGAGCCTCTTCGGGAAGCCTACCCTCAGTTCGGGGGTTCCCAGTTCCAGGGGGTTCCGCCTTCGGGGATATCATATTCGGGCAGCAATGTCTGGTGCCACTTTTCCGAAGGCGCGTTGTTCACAACCTTGGGGGGCGAATGGAGTCCTCAAGTTTTACTGGCGTGCCGAGGCTCGGAGCTCTCAGGCTATCTCCCGAGGTGCATGATTCCACCTATTCCCGGGAAGCGCCAGTTCTTCTGGCCGTTGTTGTGGCAGGGTATTCGGCCAGATTGAGGCGACAGCCTTTGGCTATCACATGCCCCCCTCTGGAAAGCCGAAGTGAAGACTTCGGTTTGCATCTCTTTCCGAGGTTGCCGTTGGGAGTCTTGTTGGGAAGCATAACCTGTTCCGAGGTCGCACCTTTTGCCCGAGGGTCTGGGCTGTTCGGCCTTGGCCTTTTCTTTGGTGTCTCCGAGGCAAAGCCTGTACCGAAGATACACCTCTTGCCCAAAAGTCATGGGCTGTTCAGCCATAGCCTGTCTCTTGGTGTCCTCGAGGTGGCCTGCTTTTTTATTTCTGCAGGTCTGATGGCCAAGCGTGTCAGACTGAGCGGCGCGTCTCCATTTCTCAGGGATGTCAAACGACGTGTCCCAATCAGGAGGCGTGTCCCGGTTTTCCAGGCACGTTTGGGGAGGCACGTCCCCCATTTCTGCGCAGCGGTTGACACGTGGCTTCTTGCCATTGGAGGAGAGGCGCGTCATTTACAGAGGGCGCGCCTTTTCGGGTGCAGCGGGCAGTTACGGCGACGGTTCGCCTCCAATGGGTACTTATGATGTTTTTTCGGTTACCCACCTTTGGCCTATAAATAGCCCATTCTATCATAAGTCCCACTTACTGTTTTTCTGCTCTTTTTCTGCTCTGCCCTCTGTTCTTGCGTTTTATCTTGCTTTCTGTGGCGGAGCTTCTTTAATCAGAGCTTTTTCCAACCAACTTTCACGACGGCGTCCTCCGGCAAATCTTTTGGTGGGTTTTGATTTCCAGAGTACTTGATTCCTCTGTTTTTCTGAGTTTTTCTGGAAAACTGCTGTTTTTTCCAAACTCGTCTTCTGAGTTTTTTCTGGAAACTATTTTCTTTTCCATCTCAAACTCTTTTTCACGTCTGCGATGCCTGTTCCCGAGAGCTGGAAACCTCTTCTGGCCCATCCTTGCTGTACCACCCCCGAAAAACTAGAGAGGTGGAAGAAAAAATTCTTTCTTCCGTCTTACGCTGTGACCAGACTGCCTCGTTCTAGCCATTTTGCTTTTTCAAACCGTGGCGACGAGGTTACCATCTTCCGAGCCCAACTGAAGGCCGGTCTTCGGTATCCTCCCCCGAAGGTGGTTTGCGAGTTCTGCCAATTCCATGGCATTGCTGTGAACCAGCTTCCCCCGAACGCGTACTGCTACTTTAACGCCTACCTCTGCATGTGTGGCGTGTTCAGGATAGAGCCCCACTTCATCATTTTCATGCAGTACTACAAGCTCTATGTGGTCCCGAAGGGTGGCTTCTATTTCCTGCTACCTCGGGGATCCGGGAGCAAAAAATTCACCTTCACCTTCGACACGAAGGACAGCTGGCGGGGGTGGCAGCCTAAGTTCTTTTTCCTCAAGGTGGATAAGAACTGGTCTGATGTCCCGACCAGGTGGGCTCAGGGAGTGCTGAACGCAGACGTCGTCGATCCGAGGATGTTGCTGACCCCACCGTTGGCTTCCGTGTTCGCGGATTTCGACGCCCGCATTCGGGCAGCCGCTGACTGGGCTCCCGAGGTCTCTCCTCGTGCTCTTTACCCCTTTCCTATCAACTGGAGGTTGATGACCGAAGAAGTCCTTCGGGAGCTGAAAGTGGTTAAGGAGCACGTGACTGACCTCAATATGCCCGCTCCCGCCATCGCCGGGAAAGACTCCTGGCTGGTCAAGCTCCTTAAGGGGGAGACTTCTTTCGAAACTTTTGCCGAAAGTGAGTAATCTTCCATCCCTTTATACTTTTTCCTCGGACTTACGCTGATATTTCTTCTCTTTTTCAGAGATGGGCGATGGGGCTGCCGCTTATTACAAGGCCCTCTTTTCTGGCCAGGTGGAGAAGGGGGAGCAGACAAAGAAGGCGGCTTCCCGAAGAAGGAAGACGACAGGGGCGGGACCCTCGGCGAAGCGAGTTAGGAAAGCTCTCCAGTCTCCTCAGCCAGAGCTTTTGGAAGAAGAAGCTGGCGAAGACGCTGGTCTTGTTGAAATTCCACCGGCCGAGGTCCCCGCTACTTCCGCCGAGGTGCCTCTTCCCGACCTCGAGGCCCCCAGAAACACTGTAGTGGTAGAAGTACCCACCGCCGAGGAGCGGTACCGGCAGAAGGGTAAGGGTCTTTCTTCCGAGGGGCCCGAGGATTCCGAGGACACTGTCTCCGAGGTTCCTCCAGGTATGTCTTTAGCCGAAGTTCAGCTCCTTTTCCTTTCGCGAATTTTTCTTTTGCTCCTAACTTCCTTCTCACTTTCAGGGGAGCCTCTTACTGTTGGCTGGAGGGCCATTCATGAGAGGAAACGGGCCCTGCGTGATGCCACAATCCCTGAGGGGAAGATCCCCTTGGAGCCCTTTTGGACAATTACGGAGGATATGAATCTGTTCTCCGACGATTGTCCGAAGATGACCAAAGAGATTTGGAAGGGGATGACCACTGATGCCTCCTTCCGGGCCATTGCGGCGGCTCACCCGGGGGATAATACCCTCGCCACAAAAGTCACCGAGCATGCTGCTCAGGTATAGTCTTTACACTTTTTTCCTCAATTTTCTAAGTGTTTAGACTTGTACTAACCTGGACTTTTGCCCTGCCGTAGCTGCTGGAGTACGCTGGTTATCTCCGAGTTCGGGTGGCCAGACAGGCTGCCTCCAAGGATGCGACTTCGCGGGAACTCACTGAAGCGAAGGCTTCCCTTGCGAAGGTGATCGCCAGCAACCAGCAGCTGACAGCGGATTGTTCTCAGCAACTTGCTGCCGTTCGGGAGGAGTTCTCGAAGAAAAGAGAAGAACTTGAAAAGGACTCCTCCCGGAAGATTTCCGACCTCGGCGACCAAATAAAGGAGCTGCTTGCCGCCAATGAAGATCTTGTCAAGGACAAGGCTGTTTCCGACAGTCTTGCGTCGAGGTTGACGGACGAGAACACTGCTCTCCAAGCCGAGGTCGAGGCTCTGAAGAAGGAGTCCGGAGAGATGCTGGGGATAAGCGAGCTCGAAGAGGAGGTTGCTGAGCTGAGGGACGAGGTCAATGTCCTTGGCATTCAAAAACGTACTTCTGACGACATGGCCAAGGTCGCCTTTCAGGACGGCTTCTGCCTCGCTCGGCACCAGGTGCTGCAGAGGTTCCCAGATTTGGACCTCTCTTTTCTGGAGGGCCTAAATATTCCTGAGGGACCTCGGTGGCAGTGGTCCAGGGTCGAGCATCTGAAGCTTCCTGGTCTTCGTCCACCCGGCTCTCCCTAGTTTGCTGTAGGGCTCCTCTTATTTTTCTCCTTCGTGCTCCTTCTTTGGACACTTCTTTTGTAAGGCAGCGTTTGCTCTAAATGAACAATCTTTTCGGCTAAGTCCTTTCTTGCAAGTTTCTTCATTTCCACTGTCCCGAACACGTTCGCTTCAAGAGACTTTCGGAAAACCTGCAACCAAAGAAACTTTTTACCTTCCTTTGTCCCGAGCGTGCTCGCTCAAGAGACTTTCTGGAAAATTTGCAAAAATTTGGCTAAGTCTTTTGCAGGCTTTTTGTTTCCTTTTATCCCGAACATGTTCGCTCAAGGGCCTTCGGAAAATCTTTAGCCAAATTTTTCTGTCTTCCTATTGTCCCGAGCATATTTGCTCAAGGGACTTAGGAAAATCTTCACGAGATTGCTCATTCACTTTTTCCCGAGCACGTTCGCTCAAGGGTGTTCGGAAATTACCTCTGCTTTTGTTTTGGCGTGTATTTTTGCGGGATTCTTGCTTTCCCTTTCTCCCTAGCATGTTCGCTCAAGGGTGTTCGGAAAATTTTCTCTGCACTGATTATGCTGAGTACCTTTGCAAGATTCTTGTTTCCCATTTTTCCCGAGCATAGTGGCTCAAGGGGCTTCGGGAAGTCACAACCGCTTTTTTCGTGGCGAGCACCTTCGCGGAAATCTGTCTTGGACAATTTTGGTATACTTGAAAATTTTTCTCAAGACCATTCTTCTCTAGACCATTCTGTACTTAGAATATTTCTTGTACAACATACTTCTTCCGCTCAACCTTAGGCGTAGAATTTTTTCAAGGCATCTGAATGCCAAGTGTTTTTCAATTCTACGCCTTCGGCGTCGCCAAGCTTGTACACGCCTTTTCGTACTTCGGCGAGAACCAGATAAGGTCCTTCCCAATTTGCGCGAAGTACTCCGTGAGCTGGCCTTCGGGGTGCGAAGTCGGCCTTTCGGAGAACGAGGTCTCCTTTTTTGATTTCTTTTGGCCTGGCTTTTAAGTTGATAGCCGCGGCCACTCTTTGCTGGAAAGCTTTTCTTCTCAGCTCGGCTATTTCTCTGTGTTCGGCCACAAGGTCGAGCTTGGTTCTTAGGCCGAGGTCGTTTCCGCCTTCATCAAATACTTGCACCCGTATTGAAGGCTGAACTATCTCTATTGGGATAATGGCCTCTGTTCCGAAGACGAGTGAGAAGGGAGTTTCCCCTGTGGCTCTTCGTGGCGTCGTTCGGTAGCTCCACAATACACTTTGGAGTTCTCCTGGCCATTTCCCCTTGGCTTCCCCAAGTCTCTTTTTCAGGCCATCTTTTATGGTCCTGTTTGATACTTCCACCTGCCCATTGCTTTGGGGGTGAGCTACTGGGGCGAAGTGCATCTTTATTCCGAGGTCGCTGATGAATTCCTGGAATCCTTTGTCTATGAACTGGGATCCATTATCAGCTACTAGTACCCTCGGTATGCCAAATCTGCATACGATGTTTTTCCACACGAACTTCTGCACTTCTTTTGCCGAGATAGTTGCTAGTGGTTCTGCCTCTACCCACTTTGAGAAATAGTCCACTGCTACCACGCAGAATTTCACGCCTCCGGGCGCTGTGGGGAGTGGCCCAATGAGGTCTATACCCCAGACTGCGAAGGGCCAAGGATAGTCTGCCGACGTTACCATTTCCGAGGGTATCCTCTGGATTTTTGCATGTCTCTGGCAACTACCGCACTTCTGGACGAACTGCCTTGCGTCCTTTCTCAGGGTAGGCCAGAAGTATCCTTGGCGGAGTATCACTGCTGCAAGGGCATCAGTTCCAACGTGCGAGCCGCACATGCCTTCGTGGACTTCTTCAAGGACCATCTCAGTATCCTCTTCGCCCACACATCTCTGCAGCGGATTTGCATATCCTTGCCGATATAACTCTTCACCAACCAGGAAGAATCTTCCGGCACGTCTTCGCAGTCTTGCAGCATTGCCGGCGTCTTCGGGAAGCTCATTCTCTGCGAGGTATCTCTTTATGGGGTCTTTCCACCCCATTCCCGAGGTCGTTACGCTTAGCACGGAGATGCTTGGATGGTCTAGCACCTCGGTGTATGTTTTGGACTTTGCTAAGCAATCTGCCTCAGTGTTATTCCGCCGGGGTACATTTTCGATCCGTACGGCGTCAAACTCTTGGATGAGATTTCTTACCAGCTCGTGGTATTTTGCCAAGATGGGGTCCTTCGCCCCATAATCTCCTGCCGTCTGCCGAACTACCAGCTGGGAATCGCTGTGAGCCCTTAAGCTTCTCACGCCAATCTTTCTGGCCAAGCGTAATCCCGCTATGAGGGCTTCATACTCAGCCACATTATTGGTGACGTTGAAGCTGAACTTGATAGCCTTCATCACCTCTAGGCCTTCGGGTCCTCTGATAACTATTCCAGCTCCCTGGTGTTCGGACCCCGAGGCTCCGTCAACATGCAAGGTCCATTCTGGCTCCCCTTCTTTCGGATCTGAGTGGTTCTCCTCAGTGGTGGGTATTTCGGCGATAAAATCTGCCAATGCTTGGGCTTTTATGGCTTTTCGAGGCTCATATGTGATTTCGTGTTCGCCAAGCTCTATGCACCACTTGGAGAGCCTTCCCGAATGATCAACTCTCTTCATAACATCCCGTAGTGGTAGACTACTTCGGACGATGATGGGGTGAGCCTGGAAATATGGTCGCAGTCTTCTTCCTGCAAGCACCAAGGCGTATATAGCTTTTTGAAGCAAAGGGTACCTGACTTCGGCGCCATGCAGGGACTTGCTGACATAGTAGACCGGCCATTGTTTCGGCCCTTCTTCTTTTATCAGGACCGAGCTCACGGCCTTTTCTGTGACGGCGAGGTATAGTACGAGGGGTTCTCCCTCCCGAGGTTGCCGCAGAGTCGGCAGGCTGGCCAGGTAGACTTTGAGTTCTTCCCAGGCCTTTTGGCAATCTCCTTCCCAGAGATGATTGTTTCTTCCGAGGTCGCCTTCCATCTTTGCTGCCTTTGTGAGGACTTTGAAGAAAGGTCGACACCTATCTCCGTACCTGGAAATAAACCTGCTCAGAGAGGTTATTCTTCCGGTTAGTCTCTGCACGTCTTTCACTGTGGCAGGAGTTCGGAACTCAAGCAGAGCCTTAATCTTCTCAGGATTGGCGTCGATGCCTCTTTCGGATACCATGTACCCAAGGAATTTTCCCGACGTCACCCCGAACATACACTTCTCGGGGTTAAGGCGAATCCCGAAGGCTCTGAGCTTTTGGAAGGTTTCCTCCAAATCTGCAACGTGGTAGCCGGGCAGCTTGCTTTTTACTATCATATCGTCAACATATACTTCCATGTTTCTCCCCATTTGGTCTTTAAAGACCTTGTTCATCAGTCTCTGGTAGGTGGCTCCTGCATTTTTCAGCCCGAAGGGCATTCTTATATAGCAGTACGTTCCTCCCTCGGTGATGAAGGCAGTTTTCTCTTCATCTTCCGGGTCCATCCTTATCTGATGGTAGCCGCTGAAGGCATCTAGGAAGCTCAGGAGCCCGTATTCGGCCGTTGAATCTACCAGCTGATCTATTGGCGGGAGGGGAAATGAGTCTTTCGGGCAAGCATCGTTCAAGTTTCTGAAATCAATGCACATCCGGAGTTTGCTGCTACCTTCTTTTGTGGCGATGACCACGTTGCTTAACCATTCGGGGTATTTGACCTCCCTGATAACTTCAGCATCCAATAGGCGCTGGACTTCGGTTTTCACAAAGTTGCTTTTGTGGGCTGAGATGCTTCGTTTCTTTTGCCTGACAGGTTTTGCTTCCGGGCTTACTTTGAGGCTGTGCTGTATTATGCCAGGGTTCACTCCTGGCATGTCTTTCGGCGAGTAGGCAAACAGATCTTTATTTTTGAGCAGAAAGGATACAAGATTTTCCTTATCACCTTTGGCCAAGCTCTTCCCTATTCGGGTAGATTGTCCTGGGACAAGATCTACTGCTTCCGTTTCTGCTTCTGGGGGATCTCCTTCTTTGCCTTTCTCCTGCGCCTTTGCCTCCACCGTTTGTGTAGAGCTGTTTGCCGGAGCCTTTCGTGTTTTTACAAATACCTTTCTTACCTCGGCTTGGTCGATGAAGACCTCTGCATCTCCATCCTTGGTGGCGAATGTGACAGTCAAGTACTTCACATCGGGGCGAATGTGCAGGTTCCCCTGAGTCTGCCTTCCAAGGATGGCGTTGTACGAAGACGGGACATCCATGACGATGAATCTTGTCATTGTGGACGCGTACAACTCAGCTGCTCCGTCTACCGAAGTGCCTTTCATCATCAAAGGGAGGTCGATCCATCCGAGGACGGGTAGTTCGGATGGCCCAACGCCGAAGGTGGGCGTGGTGACAGGTTTCAGCTCGCTGCTGGTGATGCCCAGGCTCGGCAGTAAGTGCGAGAATAGGACGTCAGCATTTGAGCCATCATCGAGCAACACTCTCTTGACGTCCCAGTTCCCTATTCTCGCCATTATCAGCAGCGGGTCGTCGTGGGGGAAGACGACAGTGGAGCCATCTTTGCGAGCCAATTTCTTTGATGGACTTTGGTACTCCATAACAGCAATTTCTCTGGCCTTCCGCTTTCTTTCCGAGGATGGGAGCCCCGTGGTGATGGTTTGGATGACCCCTACTGGAGGTGGAAGGCGCCTTTTTGGACTTCTGTTTCTCCGCCTGTCGGAGTCATAGTCCTCGTTTTCGGCCCTCTCTTCCTCCTCTTTTCTGCCTTTAGGGGAGGGCATCCGCAGGTACTTGCGAAGTTGGCCCTGTTTGATCAGCGACTCTATGTACTTCTTCAGCTGGAAGCAGTCTTCGGTGTCATGACCGTGGTCGCGATGAAACTGGCAGAACTTCTTGGCATTCTTCTTATTATCGGCGGCCATGGCCTTTGGCCGCCGAATCTGCGTCCCTTGCCTTTCCAGCGCCATGAGAATGTTGGTCCGTGTCGTGCTCAAGGGTGTGAAACTTTGAGGTTTCTTTCCTCGCATTCGCCGTGGTCGACCTGTGTGTTCAGAAAGATACCGAGCTTGCTGGCTGGACCCTTCGGCGCGGTGATGATCAGACTTCGGCCCCGCCATCCTCAATTCCTCGGCTGTCATGTGCTGTTCTGCCCTTCGGTAAAATTCTCCGAGGGTCTCCGGGGGGTCCTTTGAGAACTCGTAGAACAGCTGTGAGTCACGCCGAAGGCCCCGTGTCATAGCGAGGATGCGGATTTCGGGCCGGAAGTCCGGGACGCTGAGTGCTTCCCTGTTGAATCGTTCGACATAGTCTCGGATCGTCTCTCCGTTTCTCTGCTCTATGTCGAACATCTGTACAGGCATTTTGGCCGTCGGCCTGCTCCCAATGAACTGCTGGGTAAAGGCTGTGGACAACTCCTGAAACTCAGTGATAGTCCCTGGGGGCAACGAATTGTACCATGCTGTTGCTGGGCCCGTGAGGGTGACTTCAAAGCATTTGCACATGGTAGCGTCATCAGCTCCGTGCATTATCATGCTCCGCCTGTACTTCGTCAGATGGGCCTGTGGATCAGTCCGGCCATCATAGATATCCAGCCTAGGCACTCTGAAGTCGCCTGGCATAGCTGCCTCAACGACGGTGCGAATAAACGGGGAGCCATCTTCGCATAACGCCCCCGACAGCCTGTCCCAAACGGGTTTTCTGGTCACTTGCTTTTCCACTCTGTCCAGCCGTGCCAATATCCTTTCCATAAGCGCAGTGGCGCTAGGACCATTTTCGCGGGAGGGTGATCGACGGCGCCTTTTCGGGGAGCGAGTTCGGCGCGGAGGGGTCAGGGCCCTCACCTCAGGCGACGAACTGCTTCGCTGTGAGACTCTCGGTCGCTTAGACCCGGTTTGTCCCACAGGCCGTTTCCCGAGGGCTATATCTTCTGTGGATGATTCTCCGCGAGGATCTCCACTTTCTGAACTGCGGTGTGTAGACTTGGGGCTTCTCTCCCGAGGGCGTGTTGATGAGGAGGGTTTCTGGGCCTGCGACTGCTGTGGCCATCTTCGGTCGATCTGCTGAGTCATTTCAGCAACGACCGAGCGCTGAAAGTCCCTCAAGAAGCTCATGGTGATTACCAGAGGGCGGTCCTCCTCGGGCGTAGAAGTCTCTGGGAGTGTCTGCTCAGCAGCCGGTTGTATCTCAGGCGCGGACGAGGACCTTGGGAGTCCCTTGTCCTTAGAACGCCGAGTCTCAACGACGGCAATCTGCGAGCGGGTTCCCACAGACGGCGCCAAATGATGGCCCAGGGCCTCATCGTTGTGAGTCATGATGACTGTTGAGGAGACTTCTAGGAGGAAGAACGCCTGGAAGGTGGATCGCCTCTAGGAGAGTACCTGGAAAACTGGGAAACAGGGTTAGGAGGCCCCCGGAGTGTTTTTCCGGGGGGGGAGCCTCCGACGCCCAAGTCAGTGGTGGCCGGAAGAAGGAGAAAGTCACTAGCTCAAAGAGAAAGGCAGAAAAGTCTCGCCTGGTCTTTTCTCAGAGTATGGGAGCTGTATCTCCGGCCTGCCAACCTCCTGTCAAGTATTTATTTCCTGTATATATAGGAATACCTAGCCCGTTCAGATCATGACACGTGTGCGGTCGGATGCTCCTGAACGTCTGGGCGTAGGGGACAGATAGTTGGTAACTAGATGGCCTCGAGCCTTGTGCTGAGACGGGCCATGATATGATTCTGATGGCGTCTGCGCGTCAGGGTGACTTTTTACGTCTGTGGTGGGACGTGTCAGAGGCTTCCTTAAATGCTTCCTTAAATGCGCCTGCCGTACTCCCTGGGTCCCTGGGCGAGGTCGTCCTCTAGTTCGGACAGAGCCTCTTCGGGAAGCCTACCCTCAGTTCGGGGGTTCCCAGTTCCAGGGGGTTCCGCCTTCGGGGATATCATATTCGGGCAGCAATGTCTGGTGCCACTTTTCCGAAGGCGCGTTGTTCACAACCTTGGGGGGCGAATGGAGTCCTCAAGTTTTACTGGCGTGCCGAGGCTCGGAGCTCTCAGGCTATCTCCCGAGGTGCATGATTCCACCTATTCCCGGGAAGCGCCAGTTCTTCTGGCCGTTGTTGTGGCAGGGTATTCGGCCAGATTGAGGCGACAGCCTTTGGCTATCAATATGTATGTTGTTGACGGAGAGCATCATCTACATATTAACTTGTGGTTTCAAAATCTAAACCAATAATGTGGCTTCTTGGTTGTCATAGAGATAGCACACTTGATTGCACACCAATTATGCACTTAAAAACTTTGATAAGTGTTGCCTTGCTTGGTATGCAAGTATTCAATTAAAACCTTGCTTGTTGTGCAAGTTAGTGGTATTGGGCCTTGCCTTTGCTGCAAGTATTTGTTGGTCTTGTTTTAAAGCCGCCTGGGCCACCTCCTAGGCCTCTCAACTTAAGAAAATAAGACTTAATGTTGCCATGGTTTGCTTGGCCAAATGCTAGAAACTTAATTTTGGAGTTGGGCTTGTGAGTTAAATTAGAAACTTATAGGCCAAGGCCTGAGTGAGGTGTGACACATTCTGCTAAAGAGCTCAAGTAGCGAAGAGTAAGGAAGGGCAAACAGGTCCCTACCGAAGTGGAGGTGGTCCACGATTCCAATGATGACGTTGCCGAGGTTCCACCAGGTTTGCCCCTTAGCGATTTTCTTATGAATTCAGACATTTTTAGCATTCTCAATCTTATAAACGTATGGCTAAGGGACAATATACTGGTGGACCTTTGACGTGACTTTCTAGTGAAGCTGGTTCCCTCGGCGTGGATGGTGGAGCAAGCCCGGAAGCGGGCCCTTCGGGACTCCCATATCCCGAAGGATAAGGTTCCGGGGGAGCCTTTCTGATCTTTCACGGAGGACATGAAGTTGATCTCCAAAGACAGCCAGCAAATGGCTCCCCAAATGGCGAAGGGCATGCTCACCCAAGCCACGATTAAATCCCTGGCAGAGGAGTGCGCGAACGAGGAGGTCCTCGCTGCGAGGATATCCGAACATGCTGCCCAGGTATTCTTCAGACCCTTTATCCTTTCTGCAATTTTTTCTAAGTGTCTCCTTTTCTTCGTAAAACTTCACCAATTGTCATTCTTTTTGCAGCTCTTAGCGTACAGTGGATACTTTTGAGCTTGGGCAGCAAAGCAATCTTCCATCCGATCTCAGACCGAAGAGCGCCTGGAGAAGGCCAAGGTGTTTTGTGCCAGCTCGGTCATTAAGTATGTCAAGCTGAACAAGATAGCCAAGGAGGAGATGGCCAAACTTCGGGAGGAGTTCCTGAAGAGTTAAAAGGAGCTCTTAAAGGATTTCTCCTAGAAGATGTCTGACCTCGGTGCGAAGATCGTTGAGCTAACTTCATCAAACGAGGCCTACCAAAAGGAGAAGGAGGAAGACTCTGCTCTCCTAACGAAGGCCCTCGCTGACAATGCCGATCTTCAAGTCGAGGTCAAGGCACTGAAGAAGGAGACGAAGAAGAAGAAGAAGATGAAGAAGCTCAAGAGGGAGGTCGCCAAGTTAAAAAATGAGCTGGACAACTTGTCTGTCGAGAAAGACAAGGCTGATCAAGCAACCAAGGTTGCTTTCCAAGACGGCTTTTGTCTGGCTCGGCATCAAGTCTTGGCAAAGTGCCCTGACCTCGACCTCTCCTTTCTAGCTGCTCTGGACATCCCCGAGGGGCCTTGCTGGGCCTAGTCCAAGATAGATCATCTCAACCTGCCATTTGCTCTTCCTTCGACGCCGAAGGTCACGAAAAAGGATGTTGGCGATGAAGCTTCTCATGATGGCGAGGTCCCTTAGGTGTCCAGGGCTTCACTTTCCCTTTTTCTTTTTCTTCATAATCTTCTTCTTATAATACTCCTCCTTGTAATAAGGCTCCTATAAATAAGATTCCCTTTTTCCTTCAAAATTTGGCTAAGTTTGAAGGCAAGTTTCTCCTTAAGTAATCTTCGGTTCCAAGGGTTAGTTTGAGTACTTTCGGTCTAGGACCCTCAGGAAGATGTTTTTTCTACCCTTTATCAATCATGTTTGGCACAATACCGGTTCCGGTGAATGTTTTATGGCAAAGCTTTGCCTGTTTTTATCAGCCATGTTCGGTTGACACGCCTTCGGAGAAAATGTGTGATTTTTACATGTAAATACTCGCACCTTGTTTGGTTAGATTTCTTAGGTAGGGCTATTTTTCCCAGAAAGCTTTTCTGTACTTAGAAAAATTTCTAAGTGTAAAATTTCCTAAAAAATTTCTAACTGTAGAATTTCTTCAGAGCATCTGAGTGCCATGTATTTTTCAGTTCTCCACCTTCGGTATCGCCGAGCTTATAAACTCCTGGGCAAACCTCGCTAAGGACCAAATAAGGCCCTTCCCAGTTTGCCCGAAGTACTCCGTGAGATGGTCTTCAGGGTTCAAACTCAGCCTTTCGGAGAACATGGTCTCCCTTCCTGATTCATTTTCAACCTAACATGCAAGTTCGCAGCTATGGCTACCCTTTGCTGAAAAGCTTTTCTTCTAAGCTCAGCCACTTCTCTGTGTTCGTCAATTAGGTCGAGCTTAGTTCTCAACCCGAGATCATTCCCTTCTTCGTCAAACACTTGTACCCTGACCAGTGGCTGGACCACCTCGATAGGAATAATGGCCTCTGTTCCGAAGATGAATGAGAAAGGTGTTTCACCTGTGGCTCTTCGGGGCGTTGTTTGATAGCTCCATAGCACACTAGGAAATTCTCCTGGGCATTTTCCTTTTGCTTCCCACAATCTTTTTTTCATACCATCCTTTATGGTTATGTTAGACACCTCTACCTGTCCGTTGCTCTGGGGATGAGCTATTGCGGCGAAGTGCATTTTTACCTTGAGGTCGGTGGTTAATTCTTAGAATCCCTTATCAATAAACTGGGAACCATTGTCGGCCACTATCACCCTCAGTATGCCGAACCTGCATATGATGTTCTTCTAGATGAATTTTTGTATGTCCTTCGCCAAAATGGTTGCCAGGGGCTTTGCCTCTATCCATTTAGTGAAGTAATCTACTGTGACCATGAAGAACTTCACTCTTCCGGGTGCAGTTGGGAGAGGCCCGGTAACGTCAATACCCTATACTGCAAATGGACAAGGGTAGTTAGCCGAAGTTATCATTTCCAAAGGCAGCCTCTGGATGTTGTCGTGTCTTTGGCAATTGTCACATTTCTGGACAAACTGCCTCACATCCTTTCTTAAGGTGGGCCAGAAGTACCCCTGGCAGAGTAGTACTCCTACCAGGGTGTCAGTTCCTATGTGGGAACCACAGGCCCCCTCATGGACTTCTTTGAGGACTATCTCAACATCCTTTTCACTGACACACCTTTGCAGCAGGCTTGCGTACCCTTGTCGATATAACTCCTCCCCGATCAGGAAATATTTCCCAAAGCACCTTCACACTTTTGCTGCCTCAAGAGGGTCTTCGGGAAGCTCCGAAGCCATCAGGTACATTTTTATAGGATTTTTCCATCCTCTTTTCGAGGTTGCTATGCTCATTATTGCTATGCTCGGGTGACTTAGTACTTCGATGGACTTTTTTGACTTGGCTAGAGTATCTGCTTCAATATTGTCTCAACGAGGCATGTTCTCAATGTGCACTGCGTCAAACCCTTAGATGATCTTTGATACGAGCTCATGATACTTTGCCAAAGTTGGGTCCTTGGCGCTATAGTCCCTTGCCATCTGTCAGACAACTAGCTGAGAATCACTGTGGGCCATTAGGTTTCTCACACCAATTCTTCTGGCAAGGCGCAAACCTGCTATGAGGGCTTAATATTTTTCCATATTGTTGGTGACATTAAACCCGAATTTGATGGCTTTCATAGCTTTCATACCTTTAGGACCACGATGAATTACCCCAGCTCCTTGATGTTCGAAGCTGGAGGCCCCGTCGACAAACAAAGTCCACTTAGATTCATTATTTTTTAGGTTTGGTTGACTTTCTTCGGAAATGGGTACCTTGGCAATGAAATCTGCCAATGCTTGAGCTTTTATAGACTTCCTGGGCTCATAGGTGATGTCATACTCACTGAGCTCGATGCACCACTTCGAAAACGTTCCCGAGTGGTCTACCTTGTTCATGATATCTCAAAGGGGTAGGCTACTTCAGACGATAATGGGGTGGCCTTGGAAATAAGGACGTAGCCTTCTGCTTGCAAGTACTATGACATAAATAGCCTTTTGTAGCAAGGGGTACCTGACGTTGGCACCATGCAGGGACTTGCTCACATAATATATTGGCCATTGTTTTGCCCTTTCTTCCTTTACAAGGACCGAACTTACTGCCTTTTCGGTAACGGTGAGGTAGAGCATGAGGGGTTCTCCTTCCTGTGGCTGCTGAAGTATCAGAAGATGAGTTAGGTAGACTTTAAGCTCTTCCCAGGCCCTTTGATAGTCTTCATTACAAGGCCACACCTCGGTACCGAGGTCACCACCATTTTTTACTGCCTTAGTGAGGACCTTAAAGAATGGTCAGCAATGATCCCCATATCTGGAGGTAAATCTGCTGAGGGACGTGATTCTAACCATGAGTCTTTGCACATCCTTAGTCATCGTGGGAGTTTAGAATCCCAGCAGGGCCTTGACCTTTTCTGGATTGGCGTCGATACCTCTCTCCGACACCCTGAATCCGAGGAACTTACCCGCAATTACCCTAAACATGCATTTTTCGGGGTTGAGATGGATTCCAAAGGTCCTCAGTTGGTGGAATGTTTCCTCTAAGTCTGTGATATGACTACTAGGCAGTTTGCTCTTAACTATCATATCATTGATGTAGACTTCAATGTTTCTCCCGATTTGGGAGTTGAAGAGCCTGTTCATCAACCTTTGGTACGTGGCCCCTACATTCTTAAGGCCAAAGGACATCCTAATATAGCAGTATGTACCAACTTTGACGATGAAGGCAGTTTTTTCCTCATCTTCATGGTCCATCCTGATTTGATGATACCCACTGAAGACATAAAGGAAACTAAAGAGGCCATACTCGGCGGTTGAATCTACCAAGTGATCTATTGGCGGCAGAGGATATGAATCTTTAGGGCAAGCATCGTTCACGTTTCGGAAGTCGATGCACATTCGGAGTTTATCACTCCCTTCCTTTGTGGCAATAACCACGTTACTAAGCCATTCGGGGTATTTGACTTCCCTTATTACACTTTCTTCCATTAAGCGATGGGCTTCGATTTTGACGAAGTTGTTCTTATGCGTCGAAAGGCTTCACTTTTTTTTGTTGGACAGGTTTTGCCTTTGGGCGCACCTTGTTGGGTTTCAGGAGCCAAACAGCGCAGCGGAATTTAACCGAAACCCTCTAGGATCCAAGTGAAACGGGGTAAACCGGGTGTTCAAAAATTTCATACCTAATTTTCGGTTGAGATCTCTCACTCAACTGTAGAGTCGAATCACAAAACCTGAACAGTTGACGTGTTCAAGATCTCTATGATATCCATACGAGCCTCTCGGGATCACCACGCTTCCACCACGTCCCGGCAGATGCGTTTGTCTTGCGCTCGCAGTGCTAGCTTGCGTCCTCCAAGGAATTGCAAGAGAAGAGTGCAGCTGTCCTTTTGGGAGGCTAGGGCAAGGAGACCTGCGAATTTCTCACTTAAAAGTTGTATTTATAGTGAGACTCAACTTCCAGGCCTAATGGGTTTCAAAGCCCTAATCCAATTAGGATTTAATGTCGGGCTTAATAATGGCTCAACTCCTTGGCCTATTACTAATACGAAATTAAAGTGAAACCATAACCCAAATAATTAGCCCATGCACTCTAATGATCCAAATAGCTCTATGTGTGTGACCTAATAGGCTCTTGCCATGATGGCAATGATCATAAATCACATTTATGATCATAAGAAATGAGTGGTGTCTAGCAACACATCATTGCTACCCAAGTCACAAGATTGTCGGTGAATCGACTAAACCTTTATGATCATCACCGATATATGCCATTGTCCCTTTGTCCAAGATATCAAGACTAAACACGAGACATGGAATTTGTCACTCTCGTATAGCGCAATATTTGGTTTCATGATTACCGAGTAGACCAACTTAAACTGACGACATTGATATCATATATGAACTCATCGGAGCATCGCCATGCATTTTCTAAGTCTCACTCTATCAAGGGGCCCAAAGATATCACTCCCATTACATAGGAGGGACAAATCCCATCTTGATCATACAAATCCCTCCGCATGATATGTGACATACCCAATGACCTCCTTTAAGTTCACTCAGTTACGAGCAACAAAGGAAAGTATCAAAGTATGTGACTCACATGTAGGGAACCTTGATGATCTTAGGTCGAAGGACTACATATACCATGATGACTATCAGAATCACTTATGACACTCATATAACGATCCATGAAGTGTTCTCATGGTGGGTCGGTCCAGTACACAAGTTCTCCAACTTGTACCCATATGTAGACTACATAACTCATATTAGTCTCCACATATGCTAGCCATTATGTATTATTGCAACCCACTCCACAATAATACTAGACTAGGGACGTTTAAGAATATCATTATTCTAGGGTTACAATTATGTTTATTACGTTACGCAGAAACAAAACAACAAACAAAATTGCTGGATTAATGCCTCAAAAAAATATCATGACTCAATGTGCAAAAATACAATCATCTCATGATTGGCTTTTTTTGGGCACAACATTAACACACCTTAAGGCTATGTTGGATT
The DNA here is from genome assembly GCA_039654915.1 of Aquilaria yunnanensis. Lineage (NCBI taxonomy): Eukaryota > Viridiplantae > Streptophyta > Magnoliopsida > Malvales > Thymelaeaceae > Aquilaria > Aquilaria yunnanensis. The sequence goes on from CM077594.1 coordinate 70,134,065, forward strand.
ATGCGAGGTCAACCCCGGGCATGTCCTTTTGGTGAGTAGGCAAACAGACCTTTGTACATTAACAGAAAAGATATAAGTTTTTCCTTGTCACCTTCGGCCAGTTTTTTCCCCACTCGGGAACTTCAGCCTAGGACAAGTTCCACATCTTCTATTTCTAGTTTTTCGGGGTGTTCTATTTCTTCTCCCTTTGCCTCCCCTGTGAGCACGGCCTTTGCTCCCGAAGACTGTGTGTAGATCTTTATTGGGCCCTGTCTTGCTTTCACAAAGACCTTTCTTACTTCCCCTTGGTCGATGAAGATCTCAGCATCTCCGTCCTTGGTTGCAAAGGTGACAGTCAAGTACTTCACATCTGGGTGAATGTGGAGATTCCTTTGCGTCTGCCTCCCAAGGATGGCATTGTATGACGAAGGAACATCTATGATGATGAACCGTGTCATTGTGGAAGCAAAGAGCTCACCCTTGTTTTGTGGTGAAGTTTCCCTCAGCATTAGAGCTAGGTCAATCCACCCGAGGACAAGGAGTTCGGAAGGACCTACCCCAAAGGTAGGGGAAGTGATAGGCTTGAGATCGCCTTTTGAGATACCCAAATTCGGCAGCAGGTGAGAGAATAAGACGTTGGTGTTAGAACCATCGTTGAAGAGTAGTCTTTTGACATCCCAAATCCTTATCCGTGCCATGATTAGAAGTGGGTCGTGATGAGGGAACACTACGGTGGACCCATTTTTCAGAACAAGCTTGTTCGATTGGCTACCGAATTCCTTCACCAACATTTCCCTGACTTTTTTCTTTCTTTCTGCCGAAGGCAGTCCAGTGGTGATCGTTTGGATTACTCCAGCCGGAGGTGGCATATGTCTTTTGGGACTTCAGTTTCGACGCCTGTCGGAATCATAGTCCTCATAATCTCCTTCGTTTTCCTCTTCCCTCATCCCTTTCGGGGAGGGCATCCATAGATAGTGCCGAAGTTGGCCCTGCTTTATCAGAGACTCAATGTATTTCCTCAACTGGAAGCAATCCTTAGTGTCATGCCCATGATCCAGATGTAATTGGCAAAACTTCTTCATATTTTTCTTGTTTTCTGAAGTTATGGCCTTCGGGCGCTGGATTTGGTTTCCTTGTCTTTCCATAGCCAGCAGTATGTTTGTTCGGGAGGTGTTCAAGGGAGTAAACAACATGGGTCTTTTCCCCTTCTGCTTCCGAGTTTTTCCCCCGCCCTCAGCTGGATACTGGGGTTGGTGACTTTGGCCTTCGGGATGATGGTGATTAGGCTTCGGTCCTCCCTTTTTCAGCTCTTCGGCTATCATGTGTTGTTCTATTTTGCGGTAGAACATGCCAAGGGTGTCCAGAGGGTCTTTTGAGAACTCGTAAAAGAGTTGCGAGTCTCGCCGAAGTCCCCATATCATGGCAAGGATGCGTATTTCAAGACAGAAGCCTGGCACGCTTAGGGCCTCTCGGTTAAACCTTTCAACATAGTCACAGATGGTTTCACCATTCCGTTGCTCTAAGTTGAACATCTGAATGGGCATATTCGCCATTGGCCTACTGCCGATGAACTGCTGTGTAAATGCTGTGGACAGCTGTTGGAAACTCATTATAGTCCCAAGGACAAGAGAGTTGTACCATGCGGTTGCTGGGCCGGAGAGGGTGACCTCGAAACACTTGCAAAGGGTAGCGTCATCGACACTGTGTAGTACCATGCTATGCCTATACTTGGTCAGGTGGGCTTGGGGGTCGATACGCCCGTCATAGGTTTCCAAACGAGGCACCCAGAAGTCGCTTGGCATAGGTGCCTCAACTATTGCTCGGATAAACGGTGACTCATCTCCGGTGAAGGTTTCCGACAACCTAGACCAGACGGGTTTCCGAGCCACCTGCCTTTCCACCCTCTCCAATGTCTTTAGGATTTTTTCCATGAGCACGGTTGCCCTAGGCTCTTTTTGTTGCCCGAAGGCCTCTGGCAATGTAAATCGATGCCTCCTTCTTCGGGAGTAACTTTGGCTTCGGGGGGATTGTGATCTTTCTTCTGGTGAGGAACTTCACCGGCGGGAAGTCCTAGCCCCTTTGGACCCCGCTCCTCTAGTTTGTCGGACTCTAGGGGGTACGTCCTGCATCGACGACTCATAACGTTGGTCCCCGCTCCCCAAACTCTGATGAGCAGATTTCGGGCTTCTCTCCCGACGGGGTGCTGGTGAAGGGCGCCTTCGGCCCGCATATGGTTGTGTTCACCTTTGGTCTAGTTGTTGCATCATTTCAGCCACAACAAAGAACTGAAAATCACGTAGGAAGCTCATTCTGATCATTAGAGCACGTTCGTCCTCAGGCAATGAAGTCCCTATGGCGGGTTGTTTAGTTGCCGGTTGAGTTTTTAGCGCAGACAGGGACTTCGGGAGTCCCTTGTCCTTTGAACGCCGAGTCTCAACGACGGCTACCTGAGAGTGAGTTCCCACTGACGGCACCGAATGATGCCTATTGGCATCTTCGTTGTATGACATGGTAAGCCTGGAAGTGACTTCCGGTGAAGAGGTCGTCTGAAGGAGAGACTTTTGGGCAGAGATTGCCTGAAACACTCAAAGAACAAAGGTTAGGAGGCCCCCGGAGCATTTTTCTAGGGGAGGAGCCTCCGATGCCCATGTCAGTATTTGGTGAAATGAAGAATGGTGAGTTGAAAGTGAAGAATGTGTTTTGCCTGAGAGTTTAATCCCTCCAATTAAGGTCATTTCCCATGTATTTATAGGAGAATTATCCCATTCGGGGGTGTTTTCCCCTACTGAAGATGATGAGTCTACCTGTTCCAAAGCTGGCCAGGTCATCTGACTGAGGGTGGTAGTGCACCATATTCCTGAGGTCAGTATTGCCATTCCCTGAGGGTGATGGTAGATCACAGAGGTTGGGGGGTCAGGTTGCTGGACCCTGTTTTCCCGAGGTTCGCCCTCGCCTTCTTCGAGGGTGACGCTTGCTTTTACTGAGGGTGGCGCTTCGTCAGAGCTTGGCGATTTGAAGGACGATAGCCCTTTGGCTATCATATCCAATTTTTGACTATAAATGTATGTACATAACTAATGGTGTGGGGACCTGGAGTATAGCATGACTATGCCTTGGATGTATGTTGTTACCACCACACAAAAATGGGAGAATTACAAATCTGGCATAATGGTCAAAAAGCCATTATATTGTGTAATTCTCTTCATAGTGATTGAAGTGTGAGGGATAAAAGGTATAAAGAACACTTTCTTAAAAGTGTTCCAAGTTGGTAACTTAGCCCCAAAGAAAAGCCTTAAGGATTGCTTGTTTGTCACATAACCTATGGACTTTTTTGTAAGGTTTTTGAAATTCTGGCACTCAATTGCGAAGCTCTCAAGAAAGAGACTTGGAAAGTTATGGGAAGGACATATATGGGATAGCTTTGGAGGGTTTTCCTCTTATTAATGAAGTGTTTGCACACTTATCAAATTTTGTATGGGCAAAATGGTCTTAAAGTGACCAGAATTTTGACTCTGCACCTAAAGTTCTATTTCTCCCTGTGTAGAACGAATCTTGGTACGAAATTTCAATCATACCTAGAGAACATCTAGAGGTTGAATTAGGATTTGAATTTCTTATTTTGTAGCCCTGTACCCAAAGATATGATGTTGCAAAGTTGGTTAAGTTACTATTCATTTGGTCAAAATTTTGTATCCAACTTAAAAAATCCATAACCTGGTCCATAGGTGCGCTATTGATGTAAAAAAAAATTCCTTGGTTTTCTCTAGTTCTCTACTTGATAATGGAGCATAGAAAATATGGGGTACATGGCTAGAATGATATAGTTTTTTAGTGGAAATTACAGATGCAGTGGCTGGTGACTATAACTTAAAAAGATTGCCTAATGTCTGGTAGCCAAGATTACGACTTGTGCTAGTGTTTTCCTTCTTTTCTGCCATGGGGTGCATGAAATGTGAATATGTGTGTGATGGTGGAACCAATATGCATGTGTTTACATAGTGCCCAAGAGGGCCACTTGGGTATGTGCACTAAGGTTAGTGTTCTGGTGGCCTACAAAACATTACCAATCCTGGGAGTCTAAATGCACAATTTTGGCACCATAATTGGACTACCCCGGAGCGGGTAACAGTAGCTGGTATCAGAGCATGGTTTGTACATGTACATAGCATATAGTTGTATTGCATGCATCTACATAGATGAACTCAGTTTGGTCAGCTGCTAGTGTCAAGTACCATTGAAATACCTATGATCTTTACATGTGCTCTATGATGAATCATCAATATGACAAGTAAAGATAATTGCTACAAGGAGAGGGGAACCACCCTGAAGGCCTCCTACTGACACTGGGCAACAAAGAAATGGAAAGAATAGAGGGAAGCAAGGGCAATAGGGGGTACCAAGGCCTAAAGTGCCTCAGGTTTGGTTAGAGCTTCAGAGGAACTTAGCTCTAATCAATGAGAACTTAGTAAGGCTTCTTTAAGCATAATAGGAATGAGTCCAAGTAGCTCCAACAGAACCAATTCAGGATGCACAACAGCAACCAGAAGAGGATACTAGGAACACATTTGAATATGTTCCTTCTAGAAGCCTGGAAGATACAAATGATGAAACTATGAAGGAGTAAAATAAGGATAGGAGAAATCCAAGAGGAAGAAGACTAAGGTCTGAGATTTGCCAGTTGTCCAAGACCAATCCCTTAGTCTATGACCATTCCTCCACTAGGAATGAGATTGAGGAAGGTCAGGAGAGAAGATCCAAGAGAAGGTAGAGAGATCATAAAGAGCATCACCATACAGGGGGCTCTCATAGATCCAGGAGACATAGATCAGAGGATCTAGAAGGCATAGATGAAGTTAGACTATTGGAGAGATTCCAAGGCCTAAGACCTCCACGGTTTGATGGATGAGCTGGGCTAGAAAGAGCTGAGGAGTGGTTAATCTTCATAGAAAAGATGTTTTAGACGATACCACTCAGCTCCACCAAGAAGGTGTCACTAGCTACTTACAACTTGGTAGGCAGTGTGGAGATGTGGTAAAGGAACACCAGAGATAGGTATGCCTTCTAGAAGAGAAAAAGGCCAGGAAGAGATATTGAGATGAGCTGGGTAGAGTTCACATGGCTGTTCTAGGAGCAGTACATCAGTGATGCCATCAAGGATATGAAGCAAGCTGAATTTGGTGCTCTAATGCGGGAGAACTATAGTGTCCTAGAGTATGAGCATAAATTGAATTAGTTGGTGAGGTATGCTCCTCAGTATCATTGACTGGAGGAGTTGAAGGCCAAAAGATTTGTTAGAGGCCCAAAGTTAGACCTCAAAAAGGCTGTAAGACCTTTTGGAGCAGTCATACACTATGAAGCGGTGCAGAAAGCTCTATTAGTATAGTAAGAGGAGTATGAGACTAAGTACTTTCCCAGTGGACCAGGGGAAAGTAGTCAGGTAAGAGGTAAGAAGAAGAAGCCACCACATGGCAAGGGAATTGCCAAGAATTCTCATGTTGGTGGTGAGGGCAAGGTTAAGGGGAAGTTCCTTGGCCTAAGGTGCCCTAAATGCAAGAAGTTTCATGGAAAGAAAAATTGCTGTTTTGACACCCTAGCGTGTCTAAGATGTGGATCCATGGATCATTAGATTAAAGACTAGCCATAGACTCAAAGGAGGCCAAAAGACCAAGGTCTAGTAAGGCCTATTGGGGTAGGATCTAACAGAGGAGCACCTAGGGAGGGACAGTAGAGGCCAGTTCCTCTAGTGGCTCAGCCTCCAGTGTAGAGAGCTGGCAGAATCTTCAAAGTGGAGAGGCTAGAGACATCAAAGCAGGGTAGAGCACTAAGAGGTAACATTTACCTTAATGGTATGCCTGCTAGTGTTTTGTTTCATACTAGTGCATCTGTGTCTATAGTGGCTAAGAAGTTTGTTGATGCCATGAAATTGCCTATTGAAATCATGCCTAGGACCTCCTTAGTGAAAACAGCAGGTAATCAATATCTTTTCACTAATGACCTAGCTAAGTATTGTGAGTTAGTAGTAGGAAAGACTAAGGTTACGACTAATCTGCTAGTGTTGGACATTCCTAAGTATGATTTAGTGCTGGGTATGAATTGGCTTGCTATGCATAACATAAGAATTGATTGAGCTAAGAGGGAAATCACATTGCCTAATGGTGAAGTGCATACATTAGTGAATTAGTGTATGGAATTAGTGTATAAAATGCATGGCATAGAGCTAGAGGTACTAAATGAGACACTTGTGATTTATGAGCATGATTACTATTATGCATTGAATGAATTGCACTGTAATGAGGAAGTGGATAGAATACCTATAGTAAGAGACTTTCCACAAGTCTTTCCTAAAGACCCGCCAGGTATTCCTCCACTAAGGGAAATTGAGTTTGAGATCAAGTTACAACCAGAAGCTAGTCCAATATCCATACCTCCTTACAAAATGGCAATCACAGAGATGAATGAGCTCAAGAAACAACTTGATGAACTTCTTGAAAAATAGTTCATAAAGCCAAGTGTTTCACCATGGGCAGCTCCTGTTCTCTTTGTGAAAAATAAGGATGGATCTTTGAGACTATGCATTCACTATAGGAAGCTCAATGCAGTGACCATCAAGAACAAGTATCCGCTCTTTAGAATAAAGGGAGCTAAGATCTTCTCCAAGATAGATTTGACACCTGGATACTTCTAGTTGAGAGTAAAGGAATAGCACATTCCTAAGACTACATTTAGGACTAGATATGGGTATTATGAGTGCAGAGTCATGCCATTTGGTTTGACTAATGGCCCAGCTACTTTCATAGACCTGATGAACAGGGTGTTCAGACCACATCTACAGAAATTTGTGGTTGTGTTCACTGATGACATCCTAGTGTATTCCAAGGATGAAAATGAACATGAACATCATTTGAAGATTGTCCTAAAGACTTTATTCGAACATCACCTTTATGCCAAGTTATCCAAGTGTGAATTCTGGATAAGGGAAGTGTCTTTCCTAGGACACAACATAGATGCACAAGGCCTTAAGGCAATCCCTAAAAAGGTGAAGGCAGTGCAAGAGTGGGAAAGAACAAAGATTGTGAAGGAAATCAGATGTTTCCTACGATTAGTTGGATACTACAAGAGATTTGTATCAGACTTTTCCACGATTGCCTCAGTTCTTACTCATCTGACCAAGAAGGGTCAAGGGTCTAAGTGGACTAAGAGGTGTAGGGATTTCTAGAGAGGAAAAAGGTTCCTTGTATCAATGCTTTACCTACAAGGAAGGATTACTATATTTCATTGACTGAATCTATGTGCCTAAAGGACCAAAGCTCAAGGATGAAACACTTGAGGAAGCTCACACAAGTATGGTGAACATACATCTAGGAAGTGAGAAAATGTATAAAGACTTGAAGATTCACTTTTGGTGGCCAAACATGAGGAAAGACATAGTTACTTATGTCTCCAAATATGCCATATGCCAGAGGGTAAAGGTAAAGCACCAAAAGCCAGCTTGTACCCTACAAACTCTACCTATACTAGTGAGGAAGTGGGGCAACATAACCATGGACTTTTTGACTGGGTTGCCTATGACCAGATTAAGGCATGATACAATCTAGGTCATTGTTGATAGGCTAACCAAATGTGCCCACTTCTTACCTATGAAACTCATAGACTCCTTAGAAAAGTTAGCTCGGAAGTATGTCCAGGAGATAGTGAGACTACTTGGAGTGCCAGACTCTATTGTATCTGATAGAGATCCAAGATTTATAGCTCTGTATTGGAGTACTTTTCATAAAACACTAGGAACCAAAATCCAACTGAGTACTTCTTATCATCGTCAGATAGATGGGCAATCTGAAATGGTGAATGGGATCAACACTTGCCATTGATGGAATTCTAATATAACAATGGTTACCAAAGCACCATTGGCATGCCACCTTATGAACCATTATATAGGAGAAGCTGCATGACACCCCACTGTTGGGTGCAAGCTTCAGACAGGCTAGAGTTGGGCCTCAAAATTATTGAAGACACAACTTCCAAAATTAAGAAAATTCAAGAAAGATTAAAGGCAGGCAATGAAAGGACCACAACCTATGTGAACAAAAGAAAGAGAGACTTGGAATTTGAGGTTGGTGACAATGTTTGGTTGAAAGTTGCACCAACCAAAGGCACTGTCAGATTTTGAAGAAGAACCAACTTAGCTCCATGATACATAGGTCCTTATGAGATTTTGGAGAGAGTTGGCAAGGTAGCAAACAAGTTAGCTCTACCGCCATGCATGTCAAGTGTTTGTAATGTTTTTCACATCAGTATGCTTAAGAAGTGTCTATTAGACACAAAGCATGCTATTGTAGTGGAAGACATACAGTTGGAACCTAACCTGACATATGAAGAGAAACCTATAGCTATCTTAGCCAAGGATACTAGAAGGTTAAGAAACAAACTTGTTCGCATGGTTAAAGTTCAGTGGTTACACCACTCTGAAAAAAAAAAGCAACCTAGGAAATTGAAAAAGACCTTATGGAAAGGTATCCTGAAGAACAACCAAGGCTAAAGGCTATTTTGGAGGACCAAAATTTTTAAGGAGGGAGGATTATTACCACCACACAAAAATGGGAGAATTACAAATGTGGAATAATGGTCAAAAAGCCATTATATTTTGTAATTCTCTTCATAGTGATTGAAGTGTGAGGGGTAAAAGGTATAATAAACACCTCCTTAAAAGGGTTCCAAGATGGTAACTTGGCCCCCAGGAAAAGCCTTAAGGATTGCTTGTTTGTGAAACAACCTATGGACTTTTTTGTAAGGTTTTGGAAATTTGGGTGCTCAATTGCGAAGCTCTCAAGAAATAGACTTGGAGTGTTATGGGAAGGACATATATGGGATAGCTTCAGAGGGGTTTCCCCTTGTGAATGAATTTTTTGCACACTTATGAAATTTTGTATGCGCAAAATGGTCATAAAGTGACCAGAATTTTGACTCTGCACTTAAAGTTCTATTTCTCCCTATGTAGAATGAATCTTGCTATGAAACTTTCACCAAACCTACAGAACATCTAGGGGTTGAATTGGGATTTGAAATTTCTAAATTTGGAGCTCTGTAGCCAAAGATATGATGTTGCAAAGTTGGCTAAGTTACTATTGATTTGGTCAGAATTTTGTAACCAACTTAAAAAATCCATAACTTGGTCCATAGGTGGGCTATTGATGTAAAAAAAAATTCCTTGGTTTGCTCTAAGTCTTTACTTGATAATCGAGTAGATAAAATAGGGGGTACATGGCTATAATGATATAGTTTATTAGGGGAAGTTACAGGTGCAGTGGCTGATCACTAAAAGTAAACAAGATTGCCTAATGTGTGGTAGCCAAGATTAAGACTTGTGCTAGTGTTTTCCTTCTTTGCTGCCATGGTGTGCAAGAAATGTGAATATGTGTGTGATGGTGGGACCAATATGCATGTGTTTACATAATGCCCGAGAGGGCAACTTCGGTATTGATGCCCTTCAGCATCTCCAGTGTGTGTCATGGTGACTGTGGCAAGAACTTCTGATAGTACGAATGAGTCTGAAAGAATAGTGCTCTATGTGGATGACCTAGAAATCACAGAGAGTAAGGGTTAGGAGGTCCCCGGAGTGTTTTTCCGGGGAGGAGCCTCCGACGCCCAAGTGAGTATTTTTGGAGGTAATGAGATGATAAAGAGCAAAGGAGTATATTGTCTCAAGTAATGTCCTCCTTTTTTACCTGGAATAATTACCGAGTACTTATAGAGGGGTGAATAGTAATAGTCCTTCTCGTGTGGCCGGCCTAGATCGTGACACGTGTTCAGCGGGATGTGTTCCACGTCTTTTGGGCAACAGGGGACTCCTAGCAGGACATGGGCCTCTGGGCTAGGAGTCTAGTCAACCCGAGAGTGACGTACTAAAGTGTCCCTGCAAATGGCATGTCAAGGCATGCCCGGGGCAGATTATCAGGGATGTGTCAGAGGCTCCTTAAATGCTTATGTCGTACTCCCGAGGTCCCCTTTCCGTAAGGGAGACCCCTTTGGAGAATTTGTCTTCGGAGGTTGCTTTAGCATCGCAAGGGTATATTTCCCGAGGGTAACCTTTCTCAGAGGCACCCTTTCTTCCAAGGATGGCTTACTCATCCCCCTGAGGTTGGCACCGTCGTTTCCAGGAATGGAGAAATGTCGAGGCTGGATTTCGGGAGGCCGAACACCCTTCCTTTCATGGTAGGTGATTTCCCTTCCAAGGTTGGTGTTTTTTTCGAGCCTGTGGCTTCGGAGGGTGATCGGTACCTTGGATATCAGGTATGCACACTAAAGGTAGTGTTCTGATGGCCTACAAAACATTACCAATCCTACGAGTCTAAATGCACAATTTTGGCACCATAATTGAAATACCCCAGAGTGGGTAATAGAAGTTGGTATCAGAGCATGTTTCATACATGTACATAGCATATAGTTGTATTGCATGCATCTACATACATGAACTTAGTTTGGTCAGCTGCTAGTGTCAAGTACCATTGAAATACCTATGATCTTTATATGTGCTCTATGATGAATCATCAATGTAGCAAGTAAAAATGGTTGTCACAAGGAGAGGGGAACTACCCTGAAGCCCCCCTATCGACTCTAGGAATCAAAGAAATGGACAGAATAGAGGGAAGTAGCGGCAACAGGGGGTACCAAACTCTAAAGTGCCTCAGGTTTCGTTAAAGCTTTAGAGGAACTTAGCTCTAATCAATGAGAACTTAGTAAGGCTTATTCAGGCATAACATGAAGGAGTCCTAGTAGCTCAAGTAGAACCAGTTCAGAATGCACAGCAGCAACCAGAAGAGGATACTAGGAACACATTTGAATATGTTCATTCCGGATGCTTAGAAGATACAAACGATGAAACTGTTGAGGAGGAAGATGACTAAGGTCTGAGATTGGTTAGGTGTCTAGGACCAATCTCTCAGTCTATGACCATTCCTCCACTAGGAATAAGATTAAGGAAGCCCATGAGATTGGTCCATCTCCCCAAGGAAAGGCTCTTTCCTCTTGTCAATGAAGTTTTTCATCCAGATGAAGGAACCATTTGTTGGGTTTTGGGAGCCAAACAGTGCAGCGGAATTTAACCGAAACCCTCTAGGATCCAAGAGAAACGGGGTAAACCGGGTGTTCGAAAATTTCATACCTAAATTTCGGTTGAGATCTCTCACTCAACTATAGAGTCAAATCACAAAACCTGAACAGTTGACGTGTTCAGGCTCTCTATGGTATCCACATGAGCCTCTCGGGATCACCACGCCTCCACCACGTCCTGGCAGATGCGTTTCTCTTGCGCTCGCAGTGCTAGCTTGCGTCTTCTAAGGAATTGCAAGAAAAGAGTGCGGCTGTCCTTTTGGGAGGCTAAGGCAAGGAGACCTCCGAATTTCTCACTAGAAGTTGTATTTATAGTGAGACTCAACTTCCAGGCCTACTGGGTTTCAAAGCCCTAATCCAATTAGGATTTAATTTCGGCCTTAATAATGGCTCAACTCTTGGGCCCATTATTAATACGAAATTAAAGTGAAACCATCGCCCAAATAATTAGCCCATGCACTCTAATGATCCAAATACCTCTATGTGTGCGACCCAATAGGCTCTTATCACGTTGGCAATGATCATAAATCACATTAATGATCATAAGCAATGAGCGGTGTCTAGCAACACATCATTGCTACCCAAGTCACAAGATTGTCGATGATTCGACTAAACCTTTACGATCATCACCGATATATGCCATTGTCCCTTTGTCCAAGATATGAAGACTAAGCACGAGACATGGAATGTGTCACTCTCGTATAGCCCAATCTTTGGTTTCTTGATTACCGAGTAGACCAACTTAAACTGATGACATTGATATCGTATATCAACTCCTCTGAGCATGGCCATGCATTTTTCTAGGTCTTACTCTATCAAGGGGCCCGAAGATATCACTCCCGTTACATAGGAGGGACAAATCCCATCTTGATCATACAAATCCCTCCGCATGATATGTGACATACCCAATGACCTCCTTCAAGTTCACTCAGTTACGAGCAACAAAGGAAAATATCAAGGTATGTGACTCACATGTAGGGAACCTTGATGATCTTAGGTCGAAGGACTACATATACCATGATCACTATGAGAATCATTTATGACACTCATATAACGATCCATGAAGTGTTCTCATGGTGGGTCGGTCCAATACACAAGTTCTCCAACTTGTACCCATATGTAGACTACATATCTCATATTAGTCTCCACATATGCTAGTCAATATGTATTATTGCAACCCGCTCCACAATAACACTAGACTAGGGATGTTTAAGAATATCATTATTCTAGGGTTACAATTATGTTTATTACATTACGCAGAAACAAAACAACAAACATAATTGCTGGATTAATGCCTCAATAAAATATCATGACTCAATGTGCAAAAATACAATCATCTCATGATTGACTTTTTGGGAACAACACTAACACCATTCCCCCTTTCCAGAGTATTCCCAACAATGGGGAGAAGCCAATACCACCATCCTAATGGAAAGGATCATAGACAAGCTAGATAAAGAAGAGAAACAAATCTCCCGAAAGCCTGTTTGGTCAAGGTTGTCTGAAACCATTACCAGAGATGAGTTTCCATTCATTCATGCTATGGAAAAGCCCCCATACCTAGTGGCTTCCAGGTACTTTACTTCAACAGCTACGATGGATGAAGACCCATAAGCTCATCTAACTAAATACAGGAGGAGCAAGCTAATACATGCAGCTGATGATGCCACACTTTGCAAATGCTTTAAAGTAACCCTGCCTGGGCCTACTACTGCAGGGTATAACTCCTTGGTGCCTGGGATAATTATAGGATTCCAAGAACTATCCATAGCATTCACCTAGCAATTTATCAAAAGTAGGCTGAGGGTGAAGATGCCTGTCCAGATTGTCAACATACCTAGAAGAATATGAATCCATTCACAACCATGTCAAAAGATTAAATCGCAAGGCCCTCATTGTCCATGATTTTCACAAAAAATTTGGATTTTGGCAATGATCAGAGACTCAAAATGGATTCATAGCACTTCTATGAGTTTGAAAAGATCTCCAATAAACACTTAAAAAATTTTACCGAAGGGCCAAATAGCATAACATGGCTAAAGATTTGAGAATCAGAAGATCGTAGGTGGACCATCAATCTCCCAGAAGATGAAATCCTTAACCTCATAGTCAAAGTGAAGGAGGCCATTGGCGTTCACTCCACTAAACACAACAAGGACTAATATTTTTTATGGCCTTAGAAAGCCAAGAGACATTAATTCAACACCCAAAACCAATGACTTCGGATAACAAAAAGAATATGATGAAGTATTGTCAATTTCAGAAAGATCATGGGCATGAAACGAAAGACTACTTCCTGTTAAGAAACTGTATTGAATCCTTGATTAAGCAAGGGCAACTTCAGTGATACTTACAAATCCCCTAGCCTATGTCTCGAGAGAAAAGAAAATAGGAGAGAAAGGGTAAAGATGAACACACTGACTTTGATAAACGTCAACCGAACCAATGTCCAAGGAAACGTTCACCTCTTTTGGCTAGGGTCATCCAAACAAGCACCACTGGTATGCCCTTATGAATTTGATAATCCCACAAAGAAGCTCACCCAAAGAGACAACTTAGTGGTAAAATTTCCTCATGATGACCCTCTTCTCATCATAGCTAGAATTGGGACCTGGGATGTTAAAAGAGTGCTCTCCAATGATGGCATAAATGCTGAGGTATTAGTCACTCATTTGCCACTAAGCTTGGGTATTGTAGAAGATAGGCTCCAACCTATGACTTCATAAAAATTTTGAGTTGGGCCTAAGGATCTCCAAGTCTTAGGATGAATCAATCTACCTTTGATGCCGAAAGGCACCTCGATTGAATTTGGGGAAGAACTGTTCACTTCAACAATGATGAGATTCATTTCCATAAATGTTCCCTCATTCTACAAGGCCATCATTGGTCAACAAACTCAAGGCAACCTCCAACTAAGGGCTTATGTCAGGTACTTAATAGCCAGCTTTGAAACAAAAGGCAGAGATGTAGTAATATTAATCAACCAAGTTGAGGTAAGAAAAGCGTTTGTTAGAGCAAGGCAAACCCTTATCAAAGTCCATGCTCAGGACACTGGGAAAGATGGTACAATCACCGAAGGAAGGCTGGAAAAGTGTGATGATGAGAAGATAAAAACTAAGAATCTGGAACTAGTCCCCGGTTGAAGTACTAGAATAGGGAAACAATTCGCTGAAAGGGAAAAATTATGCTAGTATCTCTATTACTAATGAACAAGGATTTATTCGCTTACTCCCTAAAGGGCATGCCTAGAATAAATCTAGACTTAATCCTACACAGTCTAAAAGTAAATCCCAAAGCTAAGCCTATTTTACAGAAAAGGCGCAACATATCATCACACAAGAATGACTTGATTAAAAAAAAATCCAATGATTCTTTGAAGTAAGGATAATAAGAGAAGTACAATACCCCAATTGAGTCAGTAACATTATTGTTGCCACCAAGGAAGGGAGTGACAACCTATGAATGTGCATTGACTTTTGAAGTGTCAATGATGATCATCCAAAGAAACATACCCCTGCCCTCAATTGATCGACTTGAGGATTCCACTGCCGAATATAGATTACTGAGCTTCCTTGACACATTCAGTGGGTATCACTAAATTTGGATGAACCCCATAAATGAGGAAAAAATGGCATTCATAACCAACATAAGAATGTTTTATCATATAAGAATGTTGTTCGGCCTTAAGAACGCAGGAGCTACATATTAAAGGTTGATGAATAGGGCTTTTGATTCCCAAATAGGGAGGAATATGGAAGTATAAATCAATGATATGATAGTTAAAAGCAAACTATAAAAAAACCACATCACTGACTTATAAGAAACCTTCTAGCAGCTCCATAAACATCTTGTCATTTGTGAAAAATATGTGAGTTCAATCCTTGTTATGTAAGAATATGAAAAGCAATGGCTAGTCTACCAGATCAGTAAGTCCATGCACGGGGCTAAAGTAAGGTACCCAACATTGCAAAAAGTAGTTTATGCCTTAGTCATGGCAAGTAAAAGACTTCAACAATACTTTCAAGCACACACCATTAGAGTAAGAAGTAATTTGCCCCTCCAAGGTGTTTTGAAAAGGGTAGATCATTCAGGGCAATTGTCAAAGTGCTGCCTGGAGCTCAGAGAATATGACATCATTAATGAGCCAAGAAAAATGATAAAAGCCCAGGCTCTAGTTGATAGCCAAAGGCTATCGCCTCAATCTGGCCAAACACCCTGCCACAACAATGGCCAGAGGAACTGGCGCTTCCCGGGAACAGGTGGAATCATGCACCTCGGGAGATAGCCGGAGAGCTCCGAGCCTCGGCACGCCGGGAAAACTTGAGGACTCTATTCGCCCCCCAAGGTTGTGAACAGCGCGCCTTCGGAAAAGTGGCACCAGACATTGCTGCCCGAACATGATATCCCCGAAGGCGGAACCCCCTGGAACTGGGAACCCCTGAACTGAGGGTATGCTTCCCGAAGAGGCTCTGTCCGAACTAGAGGACGACCTCGCCCAGGGACCTCGGGAGTACGGCAGGAGCATTTAAGGAAGCATTTAAGGAAGCCTCTGACACGTCCCACCACAGACGTAAAAAGTCGCCCTGACGCGCAGACGCCATCAGAATCACATCATGGCCCGTCTCAGCACAAGGCTCGAGGCCATTTGGTTACCAACTATCTATCCCCTACGCCCAGAAGTTCAGGAGCATCCGACCGCACACGTGTCATGATCTGAATGGGCTAGGTATTCCTATATATACAGGAAATAAATACTTGACAGGAGGTTGGTTGGCCGGAGATACAGCTCCCACACTCTGAGAAAATACCAGGCGAGACTTTTCTGCCTTTCTCTTTGAGCTAGTGACTTTCTCCTTTTTCCGGCCACCACTGACTTGGGCATCGGAGGCTCCCCCCCCCGGAAAAACACTCCGGGGGCCTCCTAACCCTGTTTACCAGCTTTTCAAGTACTCTCCTTGGGGCGATCCACCTTCCAGGCGTTCTTCCTCCTAGAAGTCTCTTCAACAGTCATCATGACTCACAACGATGAGGCCCCAGGCCATCATTTGGCGCCGTCTGTGGGAATCGAACCCACGACCTAGTGGTTAGATGCGACCCCCCCTGAGGGGGTGTAAATCCGTGAGGTCTCGGGTTCGAGTCCAGGACTCCCCTTGAGATTATAGCGGACAATACTACCACGTGGCTAGTCCGCCCACCCGTGGTCGTCCTGTCAAATCTGCCGGCTGAGCGATAGACGGACATCAAAACGCGCATTTTGATGTCCGTCTCAGCTCAGCCGGCTTTTCTGGAAGACCACGGGTGGGCGGACCAGCCACGTCGTAGTATTGTCCACTATCATCTCAAGGGGAGTCCTGGACTCGAACCCGAGACCTCACGGATTTACACCCCCTCAGGGGGGGTCGCGTCTAACCACTAGGACGCGTCCTAGTGGTTAGACGCGATCCCCCCTGAGGGGGTGTAAATCCGTGAGGTCTCGGGTTCGAGTCCAGGACTCCCCTTGAGATTATAGCGGACAATACTACCACGTGGCTGGTCCGCCCACCCGTGGTCGTCCAGAAAAGCCGGCTGAGCTGAGACGGACATCACTAGTAGACTTTATAGCCAAACTACTAGAAAACACCAAAATCTTAGAGATCCTCTAAAAGAAGGAGCCTAAATGAACACCTTTTGTCGATGGCACATCAGGGTCAGAACACCAAGGTATAATATTACAAGGACCCAAGGTATGGAAGCTACAAAGTCCATCAAATTTAGATTTCAATTCACAAGCAACATTGCTGAATATAAAGCTCTTATAGCTAGGTTGTAATTGGCAAGGAAGGTTGGCGTGAAAGCCTTGAAGGCTTGGAGTGACTCACAGTTGATAGTTTGACAATTGACAGGGCACTACAAGGTCAAAGAGTTTTAAAAGAGTTTATCTGAAGATTTGATAAAGTACAAATTGAAAAAGTACCTAAAAATGAAAACATGGAGGTAGATATATTAGCCAAATCAAAATAGCCTACCGAGGTGCTTGATTCACCAAGCAAAGCTATCATGCCCGTAACAACCACAGATGAAGGATGGAAAAGACCCGATAAAAAAGTACTTAGCCAGTAACTCCCACCACAACAACCTTAGGGAGGCAATGAAGGTACAGACAAGGCTAGGAAGATACTTCCTGATTGGAGAAGAGTTATACAGGTGAAGGCACTTCAATCTTCTACAAATATGTATCGATGAAAAAGACACAAAAGTTTTGTTGAGGGAAGTCCACGAGGGGATATGCAGATCCTACATTGGGGCAGATGCCTTGGCGAGAGTGTTACGACAAGTGCCAACGGCATGCACCCGTTCAAAGAACACCTTTTGAAGTAGTGAGCTCGGCCAACCACCCTTGCCCCTTTACCATATGGGGAATTAATCTAATTGTCCACCCTACACCACACTAGAAGGGGTCAAATATTGTGTTGCTGTAGTAGATTACTTCACTAAGTGGATCGAAGCAAAAACCTTGGTGACGATATTTGCCTAAAACATCCAAAAGTTTGTTTGGAAAAACATCATATGCAAGTTCAATAGTTTGAGGGTAAGAGTCAAGGGCAATGGCACCTAATTCATTGACAAAGGGTTTCTAGGGTTCACCACTAACCTCGACATAAAATTGGATTTCACTCCAGTTACAGATCCCTGAAGCAACGAATAGGTAGAAGCGTCAAACAGAACCCTAAAAGATGGCTTACAAAAAAGACTTGGGCAGGCAAAGGGAAAATGGTCTAGTGAGTGACCAAGTGTATTATGGAGTTACTGAACAATTTCAAGAAGAGCAACCAAGGAAACTCTTTTCTCCCTTATGTTCATAGTATAAGCTCTAATTCCTATGGAAATAGTAAATCCTTCAATAAGGGTGCAAGTGTTCAACAAAGAAGAAAATAACCTCAACCTAAGGGCAAGACTGGATATACTATAAGAACACAAGGAAGTCTCCGAACTCCAAAGGAAAGCTTTTTGACAGCGAGTTGCCATAGTAACAAACCTAAGAGTCAGGCCTAATGGAATCAAAGTTGGAGACCCTATACTTCGCATGACAGATTTCAAGCCCTGAAGGCCCACTCACAACATATTTTGCACAAATTAGGAAGGACGTTACTTGGTCATGAAAAAAGTTCAGCTGGGAGTCTTCAATATTAAAAATGCCAAAGGAGAAGAGTTAAAGAAACACTTGGCATTCAAACTCTTTGAAGAAATACTACACTTATGAAATTTCTAGGAAAAATGAAGGAAGTTGTAAGGATACTGTTAAAACAATGATGTGTTGCTAGACACCAGTCATTGCTTATGATCATAAATCTGATTTATGATCATTGCCAATGTAGTAAGAGCCTATAGGGCCACACACATAAACCCAATTTGGATTATTTGAGTGCATAGACTAATTAATTTGGGTTATGGTTTCATGATAATTTCATATTAATAATTGGCCTAAAAGTTGAGCCATTATTAAGCACAAAATTAATGCCTAATTGGATTAGGGTTTTGAAACCCATTAGGTCTAGAAGTTGACTCTCACTTTAAATACATCATATAGTGAGAAATTTGCAGCCTTGCCCTAGCCTCCCAAAAGTTCCAACTACACTTTTCTCTTGCCATTCCTTGGACGACGCAAGCTAGCACTGCAGGTGCAACATACTTGGATCATGTGGTGGAGGTGTTGTGATCTGAAGAGGCTCATGTGGATACCATAGGGAGGTTGAACATGTCAACTATTCAGGTTTTGTGATTCGACTCAACAATTGAGTGAAAGATCTTAGCCAAAATTAGGTGTGAAAACTTTTGAACACTTAGTTTACCCCATATCACTTGGATCCTGGAGGGTTTCGGGTATATTCTATTGTGCTTGTTTAGCTCCTGAAACCCTACAGTGGTATCAGAGCTACTGGTGAAACCCTAAACCAAGATTGGATGTCAAATCGCATGATATTGTGTGTTTGGTTGCTTTTGGTCATAATTAATTAGATTGACTCATGATTCATGAAACCGAAACTTGTAATGAATATATGAGATGAAGAAACTACACAAATTGGTTAATAAGATTAACCATAAATTGATTGGTATAAGATACCTATGCAAACTAGGATTCTTGCAATAGTTGCAAAACCCTAGCATGGATCGGATTAGGGCTTTCAGGCACTGAGAGTATAGTACTTTTGGTGGCTTGAATGAAGGTGGTCTCGGATGCCTACTTGCTTGAAATATAAGATCTTGGGCAACATACTTGTAAGACAATTTTTTGTGCCGACCCCTGCAAGGGCGGCTCTCCTTGACCTTACTCGTTGGCCGATCATTAGCCTCCACAAGATGGGAAAGGGGTAAGGTAAACGCAAAGCTAATTATTCATCCCATTCAGCCACCTGCCTAATATGATGGTCAAACTCCTTGGACTAGGATTCTAGCTCTTTGATCAAGAGTTTCGATAGATCCACAATGTTGATTGCCAAAGTCCCAGAGGCCCACTTTGTTAGCAAGTTCTTCCACTCCTTCGGTGCCTCCACAAAGAAGTACTTCTTCTGCTAGCCTCACTAGCTACCCCTGGTGGTGAAGGTGAAGGTATACTTTTTGGTACCAGTTCCCTAAGGTAATAGAAAATAAAAAGGACCATTCAAAACAAGATGTAGTTTGTAATATTTTATAAAGAAAATAAAGCGGGGGACTACCTTGAAAACCCTGTACATGCACAAGAAAGCATTGAAGTATGAATCGGAGTTTGGAGGCAATTGGTAAATGCTATACCAGGGAAATCATAGAAATTACAAAACATCTTTGGGGGAGTAGGGATATCGAAGACTTGCTTTTTGCTAAGACCTAAAAATGGTGACCTCTCCTTCCTGAGGATGATAACTCACCATGTTCGGTGACCCTAACCTTAATGTATAAAGGAAGGAACAACTTCGACCGCCACTTTTTCACTTTCTCTTAACTAGCACAATTTAAGTGGGTGTTTAGTGAACTCCAACTCTCCTAGACAGCATTAACCTCGACACTTCACATCTCCACACTCTCTATCTCGAAATCCTAAAGCTCTACTTCATAATAAGGAAAAAAAAAAGGAGAGAAAATCAACCTTAGAGAGATCACCCACCTGATTATGTCCCGAACAAGTTGATAAGCTGTAGCGAACTTGTTACCACCTCACAAAAATGGGAGAATTACAAGTGTAGCATAATGGTCAAAAAACCGTTATCTTGTGTAATTATAATGATTGAACTTTGAGGGGTAAAAGGTATAATGAACACCTCCTTAAAAGTGTTCTAAGTTGGTAACTTAGACCCCAAGAAAAGCCTTAAGGATTGATTGTTTGTCAAGTAACCTATGGACCTTTTTGTAAGGTTTTAGAAACTCAGGTACTTAATTGCAAAACTCTCCAGAAAGAGCCTTGGAGAGTTATGGGAAGGATATGAATGGTATGAAAGTGCTATTGGAGGACCAAATTGCTCATGGAAGACAAGTATGGATAAAGGAAACACTAAAGGCATTAAGGACCTAAATGTCTTAGTCTAAACCTTAAGGTGTTCAAGCTTTTGACTTAAGTCAAAGGGTGGAATTGTGGGGTTATCCCACCATGGGGTAGGCAGCTATGGTTTGAAGAATAGTAAAAAAAAAGTGGGCAAAATGTGGACCAATAAGTTTAGGACAAAGAAACCAAGCTTATGGGCAAAGAAAATGACATAAAGCATGCTTAAGTCTAATAAGGATGTTTAGTATCCTAAAGCTAATTTAAGAAGCCAAACTCAATTTTTCTTCTCTCATATTCGACCCAATCAGCCACCACCCTCCTCCACACTTCTTCCATGACTCATCCATAGCCACGATACCTCCAAGATTGAAATTGAGAGCAAAAGGAAGCAATTGGAAGAAAACTAGAGCTATTGCCTGAATACTTCAAGGATCAAGCTTCAAATTTGGCCTACTCATCTTGGTAAGGGTTCTCTTGCTCCGAAGGATTGTTTACTATATTTTTAAGTATCCATGGAGCTAAGGCTAAGCCTGGAAGAGTGCCATGAGCTTGATGAACCAAGCTTAGTGAGTGGAGTGCACTTATTGAAGGTTTTGTGACGTAGTGTGAAGTGCACGGTGCTGGTAGCAAATTTAATGGTTTCTAGACCCCAAAGTTAGTACTAACTAGTGTTAAAATCCCCCTAAAACCAAGCATTAGCTTGAGGAAGGCTGCCATTACCATGCCCACTCTTAGCCCTGCCCAGGAAGCCTGTGAGAACAAGTCTCACGGTGGTTGCAATTGGCTAGTTATATATGTGCACGGATTAAAGCTCTATGGTAATAGTTGTTTAACCTAGAATATGCAAGATGC
The DNA here is from genome assembly GCA_039654915.1 of Aquilaria yunnanensis. Classification (NCBI taxonomy): domain Eukaryota; kingdom Viridiplantae; phylum Streptophyta; class Magnoliopsida; order Malvales; family Thymelaeaceae; genus Aquilaria; species Aquilaria yunnanensis. The sequence goes on from CM077594.1 coordinate 70,155,495, forward strand.
ATGCTCTTTATGCTTTGACTTAAGCTAAAGCAAATCATAAAAACATTCTCTTGGCCAAGTATTTTAATAGAAAATAGCTCAAAATGCCAAAGCATACAGAGTCAACATTGATATGAATTTACTACACATAACAACTGTGTGGGAGCATTCATACATAAAGTAGACTAACACCCTCACCCAAACGCAACCCTACACTCTAGGACTCTATCCATAAACATAAAAAGCAAATAGTGCATACAATATACACAAGGTTGTCCTACTGAGATCATTTCATCTAACTCCCACCTTAGACGCAATCCCGATGGCGAGCCTCAAAAAGTCCTCCATGTGCTCAACTAGCCACTGCGGCCAAGAAAAACTATATTTAGTACTACTGCTTTACCAACAAGTAGCTAATAAAACTAGAATCATAAAGATTCTCAAAGCTAAGTACCTGTAAAAGCAAACTACCACAACTACCCTCAGTGGTTATCGGGTATAACACCGTCAAAATTTGCACAACATAAACTAGGGAGTGAGAATTGTAATTCTCAATAAGGGTCTTCACCTGCAAGAAAAGATACTAAAGATAATACACATATAACTATATGTAATTTGCTATGAGCTCGTACAACGTGAGGCTAAACTTAATGCGCATAAGTTTCAATCCTTTGCAACTTGTCCTCTACCTACTCCTTGAACTACAAGGTGAAGCCTTGTCTGCTAGCAAGCATTACTTACTAGTTTGACTGGTGAAGTTCTGCACTAGTTGAACCTCCCTTATGTTGTACAGGGGCACTATGGTTGGACTGATAATTCCTAGGTTCTGAAGAACCCACTAGGTGTACTAAGTTTTCCTCATCGAGGCCTAGAACCCAAAGGTGCAACTAAGGTGTCAATGGTGATAAACCTTCCACCTCCTACAATCGTGTGTTTGTTACGGCCTATGAACTAGTTTTCTCATATGCTACATTTACCATTTAGAAAACTATGAGAAAACCCCTAGATCACCAGAGAGTTTTTAGATGTTCTAGAGTGCCATTGTAACATTACAACGTTTAGGCACCCCTAGGACCATCCTTGCCTTCCCCCGGATCTCATTTGAGAAAGCTAAAATTTACTGAAAAAGGCCTCCAAGGCCTAGGCGCTAGGACGGGGTCTCTAGGGCCTAGGCGCCAGGAGTACTCTATTCTACGTTGTGAAAAATGCACCTTGGACGCTGAGGAGCTAGATGCCACCTAGACACCTATAGGCCGTACCCTGAACCTCAAAAACACTCTCCTTAACCAATATGGTGGTTTCTTATGAGTTTAAGGCGTACAATAAATCCTAAACTCACCATAAACATATAGTACAACTTACATAGGCCACAAATACACCATTAGAAACTTCCTATGATGCATGAAAATGTCACACAATCCAGAATTCCAAGCCTAATCCACCATAAACACATTTCCCCATAATCAATGCTATTCATGAAACTACTAGATTCTATCAAGCATCAACACTCAAATAGCATCAATCAAACTTGAAACACTTAATCCCTTACCTCCACTTCAAGTAACAAGCAAGAATTATGCAACCTTTCACATGAACCAAGTTCTACAAAGTCCAACCTAAGTTCCAAGCAAACATGGGCACAAAACATCAAGTTACTAACTTCTAACCAAAACCCAAGCTCCCAATCAACTAATAAACATGAAATCAGTCAAGAACACATTGATTACCTCGTATCAAAAATAGGGGGTGGGAGGAAACATGCTTCCAAGCTCCAAAACCATGATTTTATGCTTGAAATGAGCTTCCAATGGCCTATAGAGTTATGGTGCCTTCTCTTTTCACCAAAAACTCTTGATTTTGGGCTCAATTGGATAAAGAAATGATGGTGTGGAGGATAAAATTGGGTTATGGCAGCCATCCCCCACTTTACTATCTTATAACCCAAGTTTAAAACCTAAGCCACCAAAGTATTAAACATGGAACACTTAAACCCCATTCTTTTGGTAACCTTAGTCATTCTTGGTCAATTATTGTATATTTCAACTAAGTTTGGGTTAAAGTTAAAATTTAGGTAATAAAACCTCATTTTTAACACTCGGGACCCGGCCCAACTATTCAGGATGCAAAATTACCATTTTGCTCCTGAACCTCATTTAGTGCCTAAACCTCTTCGGAACTTAGTGAACTTTGGTAACTTCCCTATTCTTACTATGTTAACTTGAAATAAGGTTCCAATCTAAAAATTTAATTAATTACCTCCCTCAACTGAGGTTTTTTGCTATGGGGCCGTAACAGCAATAGTGATTTACTTAAGTTTATTGCATGTTTTATGGACTAACCTATGGTTTATGTTGCTGCCGCATTTCATATGTTCGTTGATTATGAATGGCTGCCACATTTGGTTGCTATATCTTGTATATATGCATTCTGGATTTGTGTTTTAGTGTATTTGGATGCAGGTTTTAATGAGGGTCACATTTCCTTGAGAAACCAAGTGTTTCCCTTACTAAGTTTCAGAATGAAACTTACTCCCCTCAATTCTGCCATTTCAGGTCCAGCAGAAAGATCACATTCAAAATTCCAAGTATATAGTTTGATCTATATTTTTTTGTGATTTTAGGATCACATTTGGTATTTTTAGTGATGGTGCTTATTGTGTTATGGAGTAGCTGTCCTGCATTCTGTTTTTGGAGTCCAATGTGTCTCTAGCACTCCTATAACTTAGGTTGCATATTTAGCTAGATTAAGACCATTATGTAGTGCATGTATGCATGTACATGTAATGTATGTAAAATGAGACAAGTATGTGAACATTTGAGTAATGTTTTGGCTATGTATGTGATGTTGTGCAAAGCTGCCTAAGTGTGAATGATAGGATGCTTATTTTTAAATTATATTTTGGCCATATAAAGTTTCCATATGCAAGAGCATGTAATTCCTAAATGTATTGGACATGTATGGTATAGCCTTGGAGGGCTTACCACTTGTGAAGAAAGTGTTTGCACACTTATGAAATTTTGTATGGGCAAAATGGTCATAAAGTGACCAGAATTTTGACTCTGCACTCAAAGTTCTATATCTCTTTCTTTAGAATGAATCTTGGTATGAAATTTTGGCCACATCTAGAGTACTTTTAGAAATTGAATTGAGATTTGGAATTTATGAATTTGGAGTCCTGTAAAGAAAGATATGACGTTTTAAAATTGGCTAAGTTACTATTCATTTTGTCAAAATTTTGTAACCAACTTAAAAAATCCATAACTTGGTCCATAGGTGGGCTATTGATCTAAAAAAAAGTTCCTTGGTTTGCTTAAAGACTCTAATTAATAATGAAGCATAGAAAATAGGGGGTTACATGGCTAGAGTAATACAGTTTTTTTGGAAGAAGTTTTAGGTGCAATTGCTGCTCACTTACACTTAATAAGATTGCTGAATGTGTGGTAGCCAAGATTAAGACTTGTGCTTGTGTTTTCCTCCCCTATTGCCATGGTGTGCATAAAATGTGAATATGTGTGTAATGGTTGGACCAATATGCATGCATTTACATAGTGCCCAAGAGGGCCACTTGTGTATGCACACTAAGGGCATTGTTCTGATAGCCTATAGAACATACCAATCCTAGGAGTTTTAAATGCACAATGTTGGCACCATAACTGGACTACCCTGGAGTGGGTAACAAAAGTTGCCAGAAATTACTCCACTGTAGAAAACCACCACAAGAAGAGAAAGAAAATTAGCAAGTAAGAGAAGGCATACAAAAACCAAAATGAGAAGTGAGGAAATTTTAATTCAAACAATAAGATATATAGCCCGATGAAGGCAAGTGAAAAGATGCCATAACGATTACACCTTGTTAAGGAGACAATACTGATGTAATCGATGCAAAAAATAACCAATCAAATAATGACACATGTCAATCAGTGAAAAAATCGAGGGCTTGCCAGCTAAACTATCAAATTTGTAATGCATAGATCGAGGAAGCAAATCTATCTACCTGTGAAAGTGAAATAATTTTTTATGCAATTAAATAGTCGAACAAGCAAGAAAAAACACTTAGACAATATGTGCTTGATGACGCTTAGCCTGGTCAAGTTGAAGATGCAACTTCATCTCTATCCAAGTGAGGCATGTGATAGCCAAAGAGCTATTGCCCTACAGACCCTTAGAAAATGGGGTTTGACCACCACCCTTGGACAGTAGGCCAACCACTCTAGATCAATGAGCTCACCACCCTTGAAATATAGACATGTGGCCTAAACATGGTAACACATTTGGGACACTTTCAAGGGACCTTGGAGGAACATGCCAAGCATGTAGTCTCCCGGGACCATTGACAGAGACCATCCACTCACCCTTTACTTTGATGACTGAGCATAGCCACCTACTAGCCTTAGGCTAGCTAGAGACGAAGCTCCTGGGTTAGGGACTTAAGCCCTCATAAATCTGGCTATCCCTGTGTCTAAATCTCCCTTGCTCGAGCAAAATGGCTCTCTTCATAATCCCCCTATATATACTCAAAGGAGGCTCCTAGGTAATATCATCACACACTTTCTTACCTATTGCTTTTATACACCTTCCTCTTCCACGTACTGACTTGGGTATCAGAGATCCCTTGTGTATTAATACTGTGGAGAGCTCCCTAACCCTTGTTTTACATCATTATAGATACAGTCCAACACAAGCCCTTCTGAAGGCCAACATGTCATACATAGAGGATGTCCTAGAGCATCAATACGTGATATTGTACTACCCTAATTCTGTCCACCATTAGGATAGCCTTCCTAAGCCATTCTTTTCATCACTTTGTGGAGTAGGTGGTTTGTCAGTATAATTATGGGATGACCCTGAAAATAGAACATTAACCTTTTTATAGATAGCATTACAATGTAGGCCACTTTTTACAAGGTGGGGTATCTTACCTCAGCACCTTGCAAAGCCCTAAGAACATAATATACCAACCATTGTTTCCCATGTTCATGTTCTTCAACGAGTATTGTGCTTAGAGCTTTGGGGTTCACTGAGATTTATAACACCAATGGCTTACCCGGCTTGATTCCCTTAGGGTTAGTAACTTGGCTAGGAGCTTTTTCAATTCCTTGATTTTCTCCTCACACTCCTCTGATTTATTTGAACTCTTCCTTGGTGGGTGCCATGACCAATATGTTGAACAAGGGTTAACACATTTCCCCAAACATAGGGAGAAATCTGGCTAAGATTGTTGCTCTCTCTACCAATCTTTGAGCCAATTTTAAGGACATGGGTGATGACATATCAATTGTTGCCTTTATTTTCTTAAGATTGCCATCAACTCCTTTTTTTGGTAGTATATACTTGAGAAATTTCCTTGATTCAATGCTAAAGGCGAACTTCTAGCGATTCAATCTTAGTTTGTATTTCCTGTATTGGTGGAACATTTCTTAAAGACAAAACAAGTGGTCTACATAGTCCTAACTTTTTTCCATCATGTCATCAAGGTACGCTACAAGAGAATGGGCCTAAAGTGATGATAATTAGTGATGGTTTTGAGCAAGACACAAGCTAATCCTCGTCAACTTGTAGAAACTCCAAGGGTTGATCAATCAATGACCAGCTCTGTGATAATTTTTTGATGATTATGTTTCCTATGATTTAAAATCATTACAATTTTCTGACAATTTTGCTATTATCCTATTCCAACAATTAAAATGATCTCAAAAATTTGGGAAGAGAATTTTGGAGGCAAATTTTGTCATTGTTACGGCTCTCCAAGTCCTAGACAAAGATTCTTAATGTAACCTTAGTTACTTTTTTAATATTATATGCTTAGAGTATTTATTTGCAAGCCAAGTCTCAATAATAGAGGGTCTAGTAGCTTAAAAATGAAAAATTGGTCATTTAGATAAAAAGTGGCAAAAAAGGTATTTTGGTAGTTTCACTCAGTGGAAAATGTTAAAAAAATTACCCTTAAGTGATTTGCATGGAAATCAACCTATTCTAGCAATTGGAACACATTTGGGTACAACTTGGCAAAAGGCAAAAGTTTTGGGCCAAATCGCCCGGGGCTTAAAATGTTGCTAAAAATATACTATTTAATAAGATGGCATTCTTTTTCTCCCACAATTAGAAACCCATGAATAGCCTCTTCCAAACCAACCATGGCTAATTCTTGAAAGCTTTAGGGAGGCCATTTTGAGCTCATGAAAATGGTATATAGGGGAGTTGAATGTGTTTGGAGGCCTCAAGGAAGCTCGCCTCGACTTTGTTGTTGACGTAACAACTTGTTGAGCTTGGTTTGAAATTTTGTACTGTTCATGGAATTTTGAGGTTTGGAATCATGGGTAAGATGGTTCCTTGCTATGTTTCTTGGCTTTAAAGCTTAATTTATGGTGTTAACAGGCCTAGACGCGAAAGTGGTAAGTGTTGGAATTGAGTACAATTGAAACTGCTGCACCAAAATGGGTTTGATTCTTTTAAAGTCAACATTGATGCCTTATTCTAAGGGTTTTATGGTTTATTTATGTTGTTAACTTGCTTAAACTGGTATTTGTAAGCTAGGAAGAAAGGAAAATAACATAGGTTTTGTAATGACCATTGAAATCATTTGGTTCTAACGAGTTTTAGGATTTTTCATTTTGTTTTAGTGGTTTTGTTGGCTCTAATTTGTCATTATCTTACTTCTAAACTACTATATAAGAGCTAGGAAGTAAGAAGACTAATTTTTGGTAGTGATTTAGCAAACTGAACCGAGGAGAGCACATTGGTAAGCAAAATTCTGAGCATTTTTTGGTAGAAAATATGGGATGTTTCCATGGTGTCAAATGGCTTAATTTGATTGATAAATTGTCAAGTTCATGAATTAAGCTATAAGAAGGACCCTAAGGATGGCTCAAAAATGAGGATAAGACTAAAGGCATGGTGCTTGCAAATATTAAGTAAGCTAAGGTAAGGGATTTTAAGTTTAAGTATAAGTTGATGCACTAGAATTTGTGCAAAATACATTAATTAAGTGGGTAAGAGGTAGACAAGAAGTGGCTTAAGGACTAATTAAGTAAGTAAGCCTTAAGTAAGTTTATGAGTGCTAAATTTTCAAGAGGGGCGTAGAGCTTTTAAAGTATCCTAGCTTTGAAAGTTAAGCCGCAAAGTCTAAGTAACTCCTGTATGATGTGATTAAAGGTAAGAAAGAGTAAGCTAAGTTAGTTAAGGTAAGAACATATTCTTATGAGTATGACTAGGTTAGGGTTGGGTCTGCACAATAGAACCTTTTCTTGTGGCCATTGGTAAGATGTATATATATGTTGTATATAATTGTGCTAAGATTTGTTTTGTAGGTATTTATCCCTTATTGAGAACTTATGAATTCTCACCATTTTTAGTGTCACATTTGTACAGATCCTAATACCAAGGAGCTTAACACCCACTAAGTGGTTATTACTAAGTTTTTCTAAAGGTATTTTTTTAACTAAATCTTAGTTGGTTCTGGGTGCTTAGTTAGGCATTGTTGATGTCCTAACAAAGTTAGTTGCTGGCCTTTATAGTTTCAAGCCAAGGGTGCACAAGTAAGTATACAATTCCCTACTTTTGTTGCTAGTTGGCTTAAGGCAAGTAGGAAATCTTTTTTGTTGATCTTAGAGGTTGTTGTATACGTTGGTATTATGTGTACCTACGAATGCCTCTGGTACAGTCATGTTCCTAAAGACTCATTGGTGATTCGAAACACTAGAAAAAAAAATTTTTATACTCAAAATAAAAAATAGCAATACGAAATGATGAAAATATACATAAAATAATCTTCTAAAGATGAGACTAAATCAATCCAAGGGCCTTTAGAGTTAGCCAAAACTTGATATTGCCATTGAGAGGATTAACTTGACCATACTGTAGATTGAAAAAACTGTAGTTAAGGGCAACTAGTGTTAGAGTGAGAGCCATTAAAGGTGAACCTTTGATGTCATTTTATGAAAAGTCTATTTTCTTCTTATCCACATCCCTTGCTTTGAGTGTTAATATACTTGAGGTTGGAATCATTTGAGCCCTCATTTCTTTCTTGAAGTTTGGCACATTTCTTGAAGGTTCAAGTGCATGTGAGGGTGTGCCATGAGCCCCTAGAGCCCCAAGTGCATGTGAGGGTGTGCCTAAAAGCCCAATCTAAGCCTATCATGAGCTCATAACATGATCTTAAGTGTGCTATTAGATTTTTCATCATTTTTTTGTACATTCTGCATGTTTTTAGCATTAGACATGATTCTATCACATGTCTTAAGGTTGCGCACGATTTACACATGGTTTGACATCTTTTGCATCTGTATGTTTCCAAGTTCAACTTGAACTTCTGTTATTCTTGTTAGTGTTGTGCCCAAAAGCCAATCATGAGATGATTGTATTTTTGCACATTGAGTCATGATATTTTAGTAAGGCATTAATCCAGCAATTATGTTTGTTGTTTTGTTTATGGGTAACTTAACAAACATAATTGTAACCCTAGAATAATGATATTCTTAAACAACCCTAGTTTAGTATTATTGTGGAGCGGGTTGCAATAATACATAACGACTAGCATATGTGGAGACTAATATGAGATATGTAGTCTACATATGGGTACAAGTTGGAGAACTTGTGTACTGGACCGACCCACCATGAGAACACTACATGGATCGTTATATGACTGTCATAAGTGATTCTCATAGTGATCATGGTATATGTAGTCTTTCGACCTAAGATCATCAAGGTTCCCTGTTATGACCCTTCTTGAGGAAGGTAAAGAGTTTTGAATTAAGTTTAGAAGTTTAATTTAAGTTTACTTAGCAAGAATAAAGGAGTTTACCGAAGTTCACTAAGTTCCGACAAGAATAAAGCTCTGAACTAAGTTCAGGGGCAAAATGGTAATTTTGCACCCTGAGTAGCCGGGACGAGTCCTGAGTGTTTTAAAATGAATTTTTAGAACTTAACTCTTAACTATAACTCAAACTTGACAAATAGACAAGAATTGAATCAAGAACTGTTAAGTTACAAAGATGGGGGACCTAATTGCACTTAACTTGAAACCTTGGTGATCTTGGTGTTAAGTGAGGGTTTAAGAAGGGAAAGAGGAGGAGAAGCTGCCATTAACACGTTCTTAAGCTTCCCTCACTCATTTCTCTCTCAAATTGAACTTGGAATCAAGTGATCTTGGTGTCAAGAGGTGCAATTAAGGGTGTATAAGCTTGGAGGATGCATTTTCAACCTTGAATTCATGTTTTTGAGGCTTGGAGAGCCGTTTTTCTCCATCCCCTATTTTTGAACGAGGTAAGAGTTGTGTTCTTGATTGAATTCTTGGTATTTGGTTGATTGGAAGCTTGGGTTTTGGTTAGGAGGCAAGAATTTGATGTTTAGAGCTTTGTTTTAGGTTTGGAATTGTGTAGAACTTTAGGAGCTTGTTTGAGGGAGGAGGGGCTTGATTCTTGCTTGGTTCTTGGAGTTAAGGTAAGGGAGTTGTGTTTTTAAGTTCATGGAATGCCATTAGCTTGGATTTGCTTGAGAAATTCGAGTGGTTTTAGCTAAGGCATTGAGGAAACATTTTGGTGAATTATGGTGGACTAGCGGGATTGAGAGGAATTGTTTGATGTTATGATACATCATAGCTTAGCTTTTGATAGTTGGTTATGTTCCTTGCAACATGTACTTTGGGTGTACGAAATTTGGTAGCTTTCTATGCATATTTGATATGTGTAATTGGTTGCCAAAGTTCATAGCAGTAAAACGCACCAATTTTGCATTTCTGTAGATTGGTGACACGTCGCCAATTTCAGGTCGAAACCAGCGATGTGTCGCCAATCCAGTAAAACTGTCTCAGAACGTCGACAACTGTGGCGACGCGTCGCAAAGACAGCATTTGACACCCGATTTTTTTTTCAGTATAACGTTTCGCTCGGGTGTCCGATTGAGGTGATTCAAGATTCCACTCGAAGCTAAGAGGGAGTAATATCACCTCAATGTTTTAAAAACACTTAAATTTTCCCAGTTTTAGATTTATATTAACTCAAAGTGGAGGCAAGTTTTTAAGGAAACTATGTTGCATTTGAACATAATTAGCTACCACTAGTTCAGGTGAGAGGTTTAGAACCCTCGTCAGCCTAGCCGTGCCATAGCCATGAGGCCACAAGGTGAAACCTTGTTCATCTAGTCTACATCAACGAGGCCCTGCGGCCTAGTCTACAAAGTCCCACCATAATTCCCCTGCAGAACAACTAGGTGAGAGGTTTTATGATTGTTTGTGGCTTGCTAAGGTTCGCCCTTGGGCCTAGTGCCAGGTTGCTAAGTGGTTGCGCTTGGCCTGGTAAGGAGGACTACTTGAGGAGAGGTCTACGGACCTGGTTATATGCATATATACTAGTACCCTCATGCTGTGTGAGCTCGCAGCCAGAGTCCTAGGTTTTTCTTGCAGGTACTTGGAAGACCCCTTACTGAGAATTATTGAATTCTCACTCCCTGTTTGTTATGCAAAGCCTGGAGTAGCTAGACCGGATAATCGCTGAGGATTATCGCGGTAGTACCTTTTTGGTGTGTAAAGGTAAGGTAGTTGAGAAACCTTGAGTTTCTAGTTTGCCTAAGTGCTCAGTTGGTTTGTTGGTCAGGTAGCAGTACTAACTTGTTTCTTCCTTTGGCTGCAGAGTGTAGTAGCACTTGCCAGAGGATTTGTGAGACTCGCCACTGGGACGGGTGTCCAAAGTGGGAGCTAGGGTAAAGAGATCTCACCAAGTCTTGTATTTTGATACAGTACTTTCTTTTGCCTCCATAATCTATGTTATAAAGAGTCCTTGACTCAGGATTGTTCTTGGGTGGGAGCATTAGTTACTTCATTGTATGAATGCTTTCACGAGTTGTTTATGTGTAGTTAACCACACAAATTGTTGATTTTGATATGCTTTGGCAGTTTGTATATATTTGTGTAGAAATTACTCGGCCGAGTTCTTGTTTTAATCTTTTATGGTTTTAATAAACCAAGTCAAAGCATAAGAGCATACATATTGCAGTTTTAGGTTAATCAACTAGTAGCATCGGATTTAATCCGCACACATACTCAGCTAGCCAATTACAATCCACCGTGAGACATACGCTCATAGGGTATCTCGGACAGGGGCACGGGGGATCGTGTCATTCCCTACATGTGAGTCACATACTTTGATACTTTCCTTTGTTGCTCGTAATTGAGTGAACTTGAAGGAGGTCATTGGGCATGTCACATATCATGCGGAGGGATTTGTATGATCAAGATGGGATTTGTCCCTCCTATGTAACGGGAGTGATATCTTCGGGCCCCTTGATAGAGTAAGACTTAGAAAAACGCATGGCCATGCTTGGATGAGTTGATATACGATATCAATGTCATCAGTTTAAGTTGGTCTACTCGGTAATCAAGAAACCAAAGATTGGGCTATACGAGAGTGACACATTCCATGTCTCGTGCTTAGTCTTGATATCTTGGACAAAGGGACAATGGCATATATCGCTGATGATCATAAAGGTTTAGTCGAATCATCGACAATCTTGTCACTTGGGTAGCAATGTTGTGTTGCTAGACACCGCTCATTGCTTATGATCATAAATGTGATTTATGATCATTGACAACGTGGTAAGAGCCTATTTTGTCACACACATAGAGCTATTTGGATCATTAGAGTGCATGGGCTAATAATTTGGGTTTTGGTTTCCCAATAATTTCATATTAATAATGGGCCCAATAGTTGAACCATTATTAAGCCCAAAATTAAAGCCTAATTGGATTAAGGCTTTGAAACCTATTAGGCCTGGAAGTTGAGTCTCACTATAAATACAACTTCTAGTGAGAAATTCACAGGTCTCCTTGCCCTAGCCTCCCAAAAGGACAGCCGCACTCTTCTCTTGCAACTCCTTGGAGGATGCAAGCTAGTACTGCGAGCGCAAGAAAAACGCATCTGCCAGGACGTGGTGGAAGCGTGGTGATCCTGAGAGGCTCGTGTGGATACCATAGAGAGCCTGAACACGTCAACTGTTCAGGTTTTGTGATTTGACTCTACAGTTGAGTGAGAGATCTCAACCGAAAATTAGGTATGAAAATTTTTGAACACCCGGTTTACCCCGTTTCACTTGGATCCTGGAGGGTTTCGATTAAATTCCGCTGCCCTGTTTGGCTCCTGAAACCCATCAATTCTTAGCTCAGGACTGCTATTTACTTAGGACTCGAGCATTTCGGCTCAAACAAACTTGGAGCCTTTAAAAACAATCCTTGAATGTACATTCAGGTTATGTTAGAAAAAATAGAAGTTGCTTTTGCAAACCCATCTATCTTTTGTTCTTACTAAACTTCTTACCACTTTAGTGCTTCTTCTTCTCCTTTCTTTACTCAATTTCTTTTTTTTTCTTCCTCATTCCTATATCCTTTATCTTTCTTAATCCTTCCTTACTCAATTTCTGAGACTTGGTTCAACCAAAGAGGCATTAAGGGTTCTATTTGGAGCTTGCACATATATTGGGTTATGAGGAGGCCGTCAAGTGCCATCGAAGCCCAAACTCCAAAGAGACAATATCAATATATCTTTTCTTATTATTCCATTAGAAATTTTCTTTGCTTTTGTTGTTTTATGTTCTCTTTCTCATTTTCACTTTGTATCTTTCCATATTTTTTGTCCTTATCTCTCCAACTCTCAAGTTTACCGATGTAAGTTGTTGTCTTCATATCTTTGTCCCAGGCATCCTAATTTGTGCAGTTGCTTTTGTGTCATGATTGCATCTAAGAAAATCCAAGAAAATACTAAAAAGAGAGTTGTTTTAATTTCATTACAAGGTTATTCATTCAATTCCAATTTCGTTCCTTCTAAATTTGTTGCTAGAAATATTGATATCCTTCTTTCTTTCGCAGGAAAAAACCTATCTTGGAATCTTCATCTCAATGAATCTGGCAGGAAAAACTCAAGATAAGTTCTTCTCAACTTGTCTTCATCTTTTCTAGTGAAGGAACATTTTTTGAAAAATAAAATATCCTATTTCTGACAAAATCTTGTCTTTGTGTGTTTTAGCCTTCTTTTAGTCTATCTTGTTCTTTAAACTTTTATTGAAAAACATATCTTGTTTTCCTTCAAAATTCTATATTTTTCTTCCTATTTTCCTTATTTTTCAATGGTTTTAAGTGTTAAGTGCACTTTGAGTGAGTTGGTTAAGAACTTAAGAAAATAGTTGTAAAAGTGATTTTCACATACAAATTTGAGAGCAAGTGAGATAAAGAGCTTTGCCTTTAGGCAAATATGGCTGATGGAGAGAGTAAACTGTTCATGGATACCATGTGTGCTGAATTTACAAGGTTAAAATCTAGAGTTGAGAAAGGTGAGCAGAAGGTGGCCGAGAGATTGTCTAAATAAGACAAGAAAATTGAGGAAACCCACTTTTGCTCCATACCAAAGAAAGGGATCCTAAGCTGAGGGCTTGATGGTGTGCCATGAAGGAAGCCTCCAACACCATCCTATTAGGGATATGAAACCAAAGAGGAGGCCTTTTTGGTCACAAGTTATCCTACAAAGAAGGCCATCAAGAGCAAGGTTAACAAAGACCTAAGCTTCAACAATGTCAAATTACAAATTCCTCCATTTAAAGGAAGGAGTAATCCTAAGGCATATTTATAATAAAGTTAAAGTGGATATGACTTTTGCATGCAAAACATACTTTGAGGATCTGAAGGTAAAATTGGCTACTTTGCAATTTCTTGACTACAATTTAGTTTGGTGGACATATGTTACCACGTCACAAAAATGAGAGAATTACAAAGTTTGGCATAATGGTTAAAAAAGCCATTATATTGTGTAATTCTTATCATAGTAATTTAAGTTTGAGTGGTAAAGGGCATGATCAACACCTCCTTAAAATTGTTCTAAGATGGTAACTTGGCCTCCAAAAAAGCCTTAAGGATTGCTTGTTTGTCAAGCAACCTATGGATTTTTTTGTAAGGTTTTGGAAGTTCGGGTACTTAATTACAAAACTCTTAAGAAAGAGCTTTGGTTAGTTATGGGAAGGACATGAATGGTAGTAAAGCGCTATTGGAGGAACAAATTGCTTATAGAAGACAAGTTTGGACAAAGGAAACACGAAAGGCATTAAGGACCTAAATGTCCTAGTGTAGGAATTAATATGTTCAAGCCTTTGACTTAAGTCAAACGGGTGCAATTGTAGAGTTATGCCATCATGGGGAGGTTGGCTATGGCTTGAAAAATGGTAAAAAATGTTGGCAAAATGTGGACCAATGAGTTTAAAAAAAAAAACCATGGTTAGTGAAAAGGAAAATGACATAAAGCATGATTAAGGCTAATAAGGCTGTTTAGTGCCTTAAAGCCAATTCAACAAGCCAAACTCAATTTTTTTTCCTTCATGCTCAACCCAACCAGCTATCTCCCACCTCCACACTTCCTCCGTACCTCCTCTATAGCCACCATACCTCCAAGCTTGCAATTAGTTGCATTTGAAAGCAAGAAAGAACAATTGGAAGCATACTAGTGCCATTACTTTGGTATAGCAAGATTCAAGCTTCAATTTTGGCATACCCACAAGGTAAGGAGTTCTCTTGCTCTCATGGAATATTTACTGTATTTCCAAGCATCCATAGAGCTAGGGCTAGGCTTGCAAGAGAGCCGTGAGCTTGATGAACCAAGCTTAGTGAGGGGAGTGCACTTAGTGAAGGTTTTGTGACCTAGTGTGAAGTGCATAGTGATGGCAGCGAATTTAAGGGTTTCCAGAGCCCAAAATTAGTACTAACTAGTGTTAAAACTCTCCTAAGGCCAAGCTTATGCTTGAGGAGGGCTGCCATAGTGATCTACTTATGTGTATTACATTTTTCATGGACTAACCAATGAATGTTGTTGCTGCCGCATTACATATGTTTGGTGTTTGTGAATGATTGCTGCATTTGGTTGCTATATATTAGGTATATGAATTGTGTTTTCTTGTGTTTTAGAGTCTTTGGATGCAGGTGATTACTAAAGGTTACATTACCTTAGTGTTAAAATGTTCTCCTTACAAATTTTCTCCATGTAACTTACCTCCCATCAAATCTGCCCATTCCAGGTCCAGCAGAAAGATGACATTCAAACTGAACTTTTTTGTTTGATTTTTGATCTAAAATTTTAGGTACATGAACTTCCATGTGTCTAGTTGTGATCTGAAAATTTTGGTAATTTTAGGAGCACGTATGATATTTTTAGTGATGGTGCATATTGTGTTACATAGCTGCTGTCCTGCATCCTGTTTCTGGAGTGCATTGTGTCTAAAGAATCTCCTGTGACTTGGGTGCGTGTCTTTAGCTGATTCAAGGCCATAATGTAGTGAATGGATACATCTGCATGTAAGACATGTAAAGTTTCGACAATGTATGTGAACATTTGAAGGCTAAATGGCTGTGTATGTTGAGCTATGCACAAGCTGTCTAAGTGTGAATGATAGGCTACTTGTTTGTAAATTCTGTTTTGGCCACTTAAAGTTGCTAGAGGCAAGATCATGTAATTCGTATGTGTATTAGACATGTAAAGGATAGTCTTGGAGGGCTTTCCCCTTGTGAATAAAGTGTTTGCACACTTATGAAATTTTGTATGGGCATAATGGTCATAAAGTGGACAGAATTTTGACCCTGCACTCAAAGTTCTATATCTCCCTGTTTAAAATGAATCTTGGTATGAATTTTTTACCACACCTATAGAATATCTATAGGTTTAACTGGTCTTTATAATTTATGCATTTGGAGCCCTGTAGCTAAAGTTATGATGTTGCAAATTTAGCTGATTTGTTGTTCTTCTGGTCAGAATTTTGTAACCAACTTAAAAAATGAATAACTTGGCCCATAGGTTGGCTATTGATGTGAAACCAAATTCCGTGGCTTGGTATAAGTCTCTACTTGATAATGAAGTGAATAAAATAGATGGTGGAATCTTAACGAAGAAGCCAAAAGAAGACCATACAAACCTGTAATGACCTAATGTCTATCATGAAGAAGAGGCTTGTTCCAAGATACTACTATATAGAGCTTTCCAAAGATTGTCCAAAGGATTAAGGTTTGTGGAGGACTACTTCAAGGAATTGGAGACAACCTTGATTCAAGCCAACATAAATGAGGATAAAAAAGCAATAATGGCCAACTTTTTGTATGGTTTAAATCTTGAAATAACTAACATTGCCAAGTTACACCCTTATGTAGAGATAGAGAACACAGTTCACATGGCCACAAAGGGGATAACAATTGTTAAGTTCCAACCTAGAAATAATGTGAATTAAAGACAAGGATGGGTCAATGAGCCAAGGAGAAAGGAGCATAGAAGGGATGAGTGCAAGGCCAAACCCAAGGCACCACTTAAAGGACACTTGCCACAAAACAAGGGAGGTAATCTGACACCTAAGCCTAATTTGAGGTAATATGACTTGAAGTGTTCTAAGTGTAGAGGCAAGAAACATATTGTTGCTGATTGTGTCAACAAAAGAGCCATGAACTTGAATGAGAATGAGGAGGTTGTCAAGGATGAAGTGAATGAGGAAGGCAAATTTCACTATTCAAGTATGTCACCATCGAAAGATATCGTGGAAACATAAGCAAGAGAAAGCACTTGTAGCAATGAGCGTCTTGAATGTGCAAATCAATGAGCAAGAGGATAAAAGGGAAAAAAATCTTTTTTACAAAGTACAGGATGGTGGATAAGGTATGTAGTCTTAAAATTGATTATGGAAATTGTACTATTGTTACTAGTACTACATTGGTTGAAAGGTTACAGCTTCTTGCAACTAAGCATCCTAGACCATACCATTCTTAATGGCGTAATAATGATGATGAGATTAAGGTAACAAGGCAAGTTTTGGTGTCTTTCAAGATTTAGAGGTATGAAGATGAAGTACTTTGTGATGTTGAAATTATGGAGGCTAGTCACGTTCTTTTGTGTTGTCATGGCAATATGATAGGAGTGTTACCCATGATGGATTCAAGAATAGGTACTTTTTTGTGTTCAAGGACAAGACAACTCACATTGGTACCAATTACTCCACAACAAGTTATGAAGGACCAAAGGAGGATTCATGTTGAGGCTGATAGGAAGAAAATTAAGAGGAAAATTAAGAAAAAGCCAAGAGCAAGAAAGGAAAGCTAAGAGAAAATTAAAGAGACACGAGAAGAGTGGCTCTGAGATGGAAGTTAAGAGAAAAGTAAGCTTGAGGGAAGATTTTGAAAGGAAAGGCAAAATAAGAAAAGAGAGTTTCTTGATTAAAATAAGTAATATAAGAAAGGCCCTAGGAGCACAAAGGCCAGTGCTCCTTTAATTTTTCAAAGACTTTTTCCTTAGCTCTCGTGACTTAACTAACAATTTTCCTAAAGTTGTTATGTCTTTGCGATAAGAGTATGAAGATATATTTCATGAAGAGCTTAATGGATTGCCATCTCTAAGAGGAATTAAGTGCAAAATGATCTTAGTCCTAGAGTTCTCATTCCAAACAATGCCACATATAAGAAAAATCATGAGGTGACAAAGAAGATATAAGGGTAAGTGAAGGAGTTTCTGACCAAAGGCTTTGTGAGGGAGAGCTTAAGTCCTTATGCTATGTCTATGATCTTGGTGCCTTAAGAAGATCAGACTTGGAAGATATGCATGGATTGTAGGTCAGTCAGCAACATCACTGCATAGTACAGACACTTCATTCCTAGGTTTGATAATATTCTTGATGAGTTATTTGGTTGTAATATCTTCTCTGAAGTTGATTTGAATGGTTATCATCAAATTTGAATAAGGGAGGGTGATGAATGAGAAACTACTTTCAAAACCAAGTTTGGTTTCTATGAATGGTTGGTGATGCCATTTGGTTTGACAAATCCTCCTAGCACTTTTATGAGGTTGATTAATCATGTTTTATGTGACTTTATTGGGAAATTTGTGATGGATTATTTTGATGATATCTTGGTTTATAGTCAACATCTGGAAGAACATGTAGAGCACCTTAGACTAGTGTTGGAGACAATAAGAGCACAAAAGTTGTATACAAATATTGGGAGTGTTCTTTTCGCACCAATTGTGTCATTTTTCTCAGTTTTGTTGTGAGTTCTCAAGAAGTTGAAGTTTACCAAAAAATGGCAAAGGCCATAAAAGAATGGATGACTCATAAGACTGTTTATGAGATACGGTCTTTTCGTGGACTTACTAGCTTTTATAGAAAGCTTGTAAAAGATTTCTCTAGCATTGTAGCACCCTTAACTAAAATTGTTAACAAAAATGTTGGTTTTAAATAAGGAAAGGCTCAAGAGGATGCATTCTTGCTTTTAAAGGAAAAATTGAGCAATGCACTTGTTTTAACTTTGCTTGATTTTTCAAAGAATTTTGAGATTGAATGTCATGCTTTTGGAATTGGTATAGGGGCTATTTTGAAGGAGGGTAGCACCATAGCATATTTTAGTGAAAAGTTGAGTGGAGCAGCTTCAAACTACCTAACCTATGACAAAGAGATGTATGCTTTGGTGAATGATCAACTTAATTTTAATGTTAATTTTTATACATATTTTAAGTTATTTTTATTCTAATTAAGTGGTTTATTACTCTTGTTTAGTTTTTATTTCTATTTAGGTTAAGGAGCTTGTAAAAGAGTTGACTAGGTGTTTGGGGAGTAAAGTGACTAAATCAAAAGAAATTGAAGAAAAAGAGATGCAACTTTTATTTAAATCCCGAGGATTTAGGAGTAGCAATATGTGGTAGATAAAAAGGAAGAGAATGCTGGATAGAATGCACAAGGAGGGATGAGTTGGAATAGACGGAATCACGCGCAGAAGATGAAATGGTGAAACATGAGGGAAAAGATGAACTGAGATAAACAAAAAAGCCCAAATTCTTTTTGCTTTTATTCATCCATCATTTTTTTTTCTTTTAGTCATTTTGGAGTAAAATCCAAGACCGATTCAAATTTGTGAGTTTGCTTTACTTGCTTGAAATATGTGTGGTTGTTGCTTAGGAGTAATGATTATTATTGTTGAATCTAGCATGATAGGCTAAATTTCTATATTGAGATTAGAGATGTAGCCTAGTTTACTTATTTCAATTGATTTATTTGTGTTGCATTTTAGTTTGTTTCCCTTGCAATAATGAGTATTATCTATACATGATTGTAATGACCCAAGTCTAAAATTGGCCAACAGAAGACCTGGCACTCCATATGAGCTATCTAGTATACTCGTGGATCACAACAAACCTAATCTATAGCACTACTAACAATGTCGATATGTCTAACCTCTCTTTACTTAAATAAACATGTGAACTCACAAGCAAGTGCACTTATCACCAAGTATAGCAGTGGCAAGTACTAAAATCATTTTTCCCAATAAACGAAGGTTGTCTACCGTACCAAAAATCTAAAGAAAGCTAAGAAAGAATAATCCATAGTTGAATTTCTTCTTCTTCAAGAAATCTTCGATTCGGTGCTCATAAAAGAATGTTGATCATTAGAAATACCTCAAGCAGCCCATCTCCATGAAAAACTCTCTTTTTCTCTGTCTTCTTCCGTGTCTCCCTTTTGTTCTCTCTCTTTTTTATTCTCTCTAAAATAACCCGAAAAACCCTAAAATTTAGGTAAACACTGGCTGCTACACGATCATATAAGAGGCCGTGTTGCCCCTTTGGAACTTCGGCGTGTAAGTTCTTAAATTTTGCTAAAACTTGCAATTCAACTCCAAAACTTTATCAAAATCCTTCCTAACTCTCATGAAGCTGAGGTGTGACTTGAAAATAAAATATAAGCCAATTAAGCACCATATCCTAACAAAACATATCAAAAGACAAGCAAATATAATGGAAAAACATAGAAAACATGACTAAAAAAAAGCATATCATACTTTTCCTCCATTCTTGAACTTATGCTGGCCGTCAAGCAAAAACCAAGAGAAAAAGATGAAATTTTCTTAAAATCTTAAAAACAATAAGATCGTAGGGTCATCTCCTAGAGCGCAAAGACATAGAGAATTGAGACTCTAATTATCTAGAAAAATTAACAAGACTACCAAACATGTAACTCCTTCTATCTAGGACTTAGAAAACAAAATAATTTTGATGGGAATAATTCATTCTCAAGCTAGCAACCCAAATGTCTCAAAACCAAAAGGAATAACATCAAATTTTCATGCAACGTAGAAAGTAGAAACTACATGAAGCCAGAGCTCGCTATGCACAACCATTCAAACCACAAAACATGGATTGGGTGACTAATTCACTTGTTCAATTTGTTGGTGTTCTTTTTCTCTTTGTTTTTCAAGCAAAATTTGTCATGTGTAAAAACCTTTTATAGCAAATGAACACCACAGGAGCTCTATCTATACCCAAGCTAATTATCATCACAATCCAAGATGACCTTTTGATCATACTCATACTTTTAGTGTCCTTTTGAGCTGTGATCAACTCTTACTTTAGGAGAAGACCTTAACCTACTTCAACACTAAAATCAGTGAAACAGCGTATGTTCATACTTTACTTTACTTTACTTTACAACAATCAACCACAAATCCTTCAACCAAAGTTTCCACAAACCAACATAAAAACTCGAAACTTAGCATGCTCTGAATAGTATACTAAACAGAAAAATTTGATGCAAAAATAGATTCTCGAGACCATCTCCCACTAGCTTGCTAATGAATAACAAAAACATTTTAAAAAATAGATTAAGTACTAGAGGTGAAAGATTAGGAACCAGTTACTTAGTCATAAAGTTAAGAACTCAAGATATTAGATTAACATCCACTCTAATAAGCACATGCTCAATAAAATTATTTAAAAACAAATAAGCTCCAAAAAGTTAAAAATTTTCAAAAAAATTAATAAAAATAAAAATTCAGGATAATCATAATAAATAAAGGCTGAAAATAAAACCCACTCCCCCACACTTAAATTTTAAATTGCCCTCAATATACTAGCATGGAAAATAATGTGAAAAATAATGAGTGAAAAAAACCGATACTGCCCTGGAAAAGAAAAATGAATTCCTTGGCTCACAAGTTGGCGTTCCAAAAAGTAGTTCAATAAAGACTGTTGAATCAAGCTTCCAATTGAAAATTTGAAGACTTCAAAAGAAAATAGAGAACATTGTTGGAATTTTGCTTCTATGTGGGCTATATTAATTGTTTGTATTTTACTTAATCAGATTAAGAATTGAAATTGATCAATTGAAACAACAAGGCCCATATCATAATTGATCTAAAGACAGGTTAGTGACTCCAATTATGATAAAAGATGTTAGCTTATTTAAGTATGGGCCAATAGAGTCCATTTGACCAATAATGGGTAGGCCCATGAACTTTTATATAAATAGAGAGCTAAGTCCCTCCTTTAGCAGTATGATTTAGGCAAAAAAATTTCCACCCATTGGAAGAGCCACCGATTAGAATAAGGGAGAAGACTTGTGCATTCATTGATTTTTATTCCACTATATTCATCAATGGAGCCTAAATCAGGTCAGATCTTTTGTTTGTTCGAATTTAATTTGTCTGTTGTACACTCCCATGTATGATCTTGGTAGGCAAGAAAAATCAACATGTGGTATCAGAGGCTAATACGTGATCATAGAATACATGTTAGATTGGATGTCAAATTATAACTTTGGCTTTGGTTTATTCTCCAATACATGCTTTTTATTGGCTTCTGTTTTGTAATCATGTTTGATTGCTTTGTTTCTGGGCTAATTTTGGTTTGTTTGCTTATCTCGTAATAAAGCAATGCTGACGCAGGAGCAATCCAAATCGGAAAATAGACCAAATCTTAGCTGGTGCTTGCATAAGGACTTAGCGGCCTGCACTGTGGCTGCTAGTTTTCGCTCACAGCAGGGGGGGGACTGCGATCGGTAGGTGTTAATAGGAATAAACAACCACAGGGTATTATTTTTGGAGTTTCTTTCGGTGATTTTGTCGCTGGATAAGTTTGGAAACAAAAAAATTGGTATATGGGATTACGTATCCCTAAGGCTTTGGGGTTGAAATCAGCAAGTCTTATTAAAATCTAATAAATTATTTGGCTTTTGGTCTTGAAAGTTACAGGCCGAATCGGAGAAGAGGAGTAGAAAGTCAATTTGTCTTCTTTTTGGCTGAATTACAACATAGTCCTCAACTTTCTATGTTTCTTTTAAATTGGGCCCTAACTATAATTTGTTTTAGTGCTACACTAAAATATTGCTAAAACTATTTGTTGGCCATTAAGTTTTTCTCTATTGTGTATTTCAGCCCTGGTTTTCTATAATCAACCCCAAAGCTGCTGATTTCATAAAAGTAACCCAAAAACCTTTAATTAAAACCACACTAAAATTTATTTTCATGTAATAAAGGTTAAATTCACTTTAATTGGAGAGCTACATCTGGTCATGGTGCCTCATAAGGGTAAATTAAAGTGAATATACATGATAAATAATTTTTTTAAATAGATCAGAAGACGTGAATAAATACAGCAACATATGACTAGGGAGAGATTTTAGTGAATTAATTCTTCCATTCGGTAAAGTATATGGACATTGAAATTGAGCCTTGTGATTGCCATTGATTGGGGAGGTAACATAAGGAATATCCCATTGTCACAGGGTTTTATGAGCACCATTAAATTGTTGCCATCAAAGTCGTCGATTTGATAGATCTTGTAAAATTCTGTTCTCGCATGATTAGGGATGTCTCTCGCTTGAGTGCATGGTTATTTTTCCCAATGGTGTTGACTATGCATGAAGTTTAGAGATGAAACACATATGACTTATGACTAAGCATTGACTTGTCTAAGCTGTCTATAAACCCAAAGGCGGTAGATTAGTAAGGATAGGAAAAGGTTCTTGAATCATTATTATCTCTGAGAATTTGAGATTGCATGTTATAAATTTTACCCAAAGGTATTTTCATAGTGATGTGCTTGAATTTGCAATGTGGATATGATTTGTGGTTTTAAGTATCATGGTTACTGATAGCCAAATGGCTTACACTTAGATAGCCTCTAGGGATGACTAACAAGTACCACCCTCAGAGGAAGATCTGACCTACCTCAGAAAATGAATGCTCACCATCCTCGGCTGATGACACTACAACCCTCGTAAGGACATACTGCGCCATCCTCGGTCAAGTGATTTGGTGACCTAGGGAGGCCATCTCCCCATCCACGGTAGAATATAGCGTTCGCCGAAGGTGCTCCACCCTGCCGAGGAGCCTCCCTTTATGCCCCTTGAGAGCAAAAACCCGACCGACGGAGACCCATCTGCCGAAGGGGCATTACCCCCTGAAGAAGGCCCATCACCGAACGAGCTCTCACCCAGGTGAGACAAAGACAGTTAGGAGCCTCTAAAACAGAGACCTCACACACGCCCCTAACACACAGGCCTTCCACAGCTCTGACTTCTGGCCAGAACCGCCTATGGCTAGTTGGAGATCCCCATCCTTGACCCATGAACACTCTGTATCATTCACCCTTCTCTTGCTTAGGGTTGACAAACTAACAGATTTCTTGAGTGTGGTTATTAACTTCCAATTTGGCCAACCTTTTTTACTGGACTTTAAGTCTTATTTTCTTAAGGTAATGGGCCTGAGAGGTGGCCCACGAGGCTTTTGAGGCTACTTAATCAGTTTCATGCAATAGAAGTGAGGCCCAATACTGCTATCTTGCAAAACAAGCAAGGCTGTAATTGATAACTTGCATAACAAGCAACGCATACACTCATGTAAATAAGTGTTTAGGATGTGTGTAAATCAAGTGTGCTACTTAGTACATGACAACCAAGAAGCCCAGGATACCATAAGGTTTGAAAATCCAAGTTTAGATGCAAATGAGCATTTGGCCATGAGTAAGGCATAGGAGATTCACAACATAAAAGGCATTCCACATTCATATAAACATGTCACACATTGGCCCACAAGCATTCATCATTTATATGTCCAAAACCATCATTTACAAGCATAATTTGGCATACCAAAGTACTCCAAGTACTACAAGACCTAAGTATACCCGAGACTACACCTACATATACACAATAGAAGTAGTCTACAGAGTGCACAAAACATGGCTACATGCCAAGGTTCACCAAAGTTCAAGTTCACCAAATTATGCTTACAAATCGAGACCATTACTCTCCAAATAAAACCTTAATTGTGCCACAAAGCAAGACACACTGCAGCACAAGACCTATGGCCATATTCATAGTCATAAATGTGAAAACCACTATCAGGGCAATAGTCTACACATCCATTGCTGTTCACCTAGATGGTCCTACACTAATCAAGCCTGCACAACTTAGAACATAAGTTTCGGCCAAAACCTTGAACAAAGACTTGTAAAGGTAACAACTTAATCAAGCCAAGCACAACATTGCCACATACCTTTGGCACACAAGCACTACTAGCACACACAAGCTAGTAATTCAAGCAAACACTACTCAAGCTGTGTATCCTTTCCTAAAACACAAAAGTATGGGCAATGAGTAACAATTACTCAGTAGAGTTCACCACCATAACAACTAAATTAAGAGTTTATTTAGTTAAGCCGAGTAACAAACTCTAGGCTTAACCTCCCCAAGCTCATAATTCTTGGGTTTCGGGAGCCAAACAACGCAGCGGAATTTAACCAAAACCCTCCAGGATCCAAGTGAAATGGGGTAAACTGGGAGTTCAAAAATTTTCATACCTAATTTTAGGTTGAGATCTCTCACTCAACTATAGAGTCGAATCACAAAACCTGAACAGTTGACGTGTTCAGGCTCTCTATGGTATCCACAGGAGTCTCTCGGGATCACCACGCTTCCACCACTTCCCGGCAGATGCGTTTCGCTTGCGCTCGCAGTGCTAGCTTGCGTCCTCCAAGGAATTGCGAGATAAGAGTGCAGCTGTCCTTTTGGTAGGCTAAGGCAAGGAGACCTGCGAATTTCTCACTAGAAGTTGTATTTATAGTGAGACTCAACTTCCAGGCCTAATAGGTTTCAAAGCCCTAATCCAATTAGGCTTTAATTTCAGGCTTAATAATAGCTCAACTATTGGGCCCATTATTAATACAAAATTATTGTGAAACCAAAACCCAAATTATTAGCCCATGCACTCTAACGATCCAAATAGCTCTATGTGTGCGACCCAATAGGCTCTCACCACGTTGGCAATGATCATAAATCACATTTATGATCATAAGCAATGAGCGGTGTCTAGCAACACATCATTGCTACCCAAGTGACAAGATTGTCGATGATTCGACTAAACCTTTATGATCATCACCAATATATGCCATTGTCCCTTTGTCCAAGATATCAAGACTAAGCACGAGACACGGAATGTGTCACTCTCGTATAGCCCAATCTTTGGTTTCCTGATTATCGAGTAGACCAACTTAAACTGATGACATTGATATCATATATCAACTCATCCGAGCATGGCCATGCATTTTTCTAAGTCTGACTCTATCAAGGGGCCCGAAGATATCACTCCCGTTACATAGGAGGGACAAATCCCATCTTGATCATACAAATCCCTCCGCATGATATGTGACATACCCAATGACCTCCTTCAAGTTCACTCAGTTACGAGCAACAAAGGAAAGTATCAAAGTATGTGACTCACATGTAGGGAACCTTGATGATCTAAGGTCGAAGGACTACATTTACCATGATCACTATGAGAATCACTTATGACACTCATATAACGATCCATGAAATGTTCTCATGGTGGGTCAGTCCAGTACACAAGTTTTCCAACTTGTACCCATATGTAGACTAGATATGTCTACATATGGGTACAAGTTGGAGAACTTGTGTACTGGACTGACCCACCAAGAGAACACTACATGGATCGTTATATGAGTGTCATAAGTGATTCTCATAGTGATCATGGTATATGTAGTCCTTCGACCTAAGATCATCAAAGTTCCCTACATGTGAGTCACATACTTTGATACTTTCCTTTGTTGCTCGTAACTGAATGAACTTGAAGGAGGTCATTGGGTATGTCACATATCATGCGGAGGGATTTGTATGATCAAGATGGGATTTGTCCCTCCTATGTAACGAGAGTGATATCTTCGGGCCCCATGATAGAGTAAGACTTAGAAAAATGCATGGCCATGCTCGGATGAGTTGATATACGATATCAATGTCATCAGTTTAAGTTGGTCTACTCGGTAATCAAGAAACCAAAGATTGGGCTATACGAGAGTGACACATTCCATGTGTCGTGCTTAGTCTTGATATCTTGGACAAAGGGACAAAGGCATATATCGGTGATGGTCATAAAGGTTTAGTCGAATCATCGACAATCTT
This sequence comes from Aquilaria yunnanensis, assembly GCA_039654915.1. NCBI lineage: Eukaryota > Viridiplantae > Streptophyta > Magnoliopsida > Malvales > Thymelaeaceae > Aquilaria > Aquilaria yunnanensis. The sequence continues at coordinate 70,181,706 of CM077594.1, forward strand.
GTCACTTGGGGAGCAATGATGTGTTGCTAGACACCGCTCATTGCTTATGATCATAAATGTGATTTATGATCATTGCCAACGTGATAAGAGCCTATTAGGTCGCACACATAGACTATTTGGATCATTAGAGTGCATGGGCTAATTATTTAGGTTATGGTTTCACTTTAATTTCGTATTAATAATGGGCCCAAGAGTTGAGCCATTATTAAGCCCAAAATTAAATCCTAATTGGATTAGGGCTTTGAAACCCATTAGGCCTGGAAGTTGAGTCTTACTATAAATACAACTTCTAGTGAGAAATTCATAGGTCTCCTTGCCCTAGCCTCCCAAAAGGACAGCCGCACTCTTCTCTTGCAATTCCTTGGAGGACGCAAGCTAGCACTGTGAGTGCAAGAGAAACGCATCTGCCAGGATGTGGTGGAAGTGTGGTGATCCCGAGAGGCTCGTGTGGATACCATAGAGAGCTTGAACATGTCAACTGTTCAGGTTTTGTGATTCGACTCTACAGTTGAGTGAGAGATCTCAACCGACAATTAGGTATGAAATTTTTGAACACCCGATTTACCCCATTTCACTTGGATCCTGGAGGGTTTCGGTTAAATTCCGCTACGCTGTTTGGCTCCCGAAACCCAACAACAACGAGCTCATCTTCACCTCCAAAGACCAAGAATGCATCCTTAGTCCTTCATAAGTACTTAAGGATGTTCTTAACAGTTTTCCAGTGACTCTCACCAGGGTTCGATTGGTACCTACTCATCATGCTCAAAGCATATTGGACTCGGGACGAGTACATATCATGGCATACATGATAGATCCAATTGCTGAGGCATATGGAATCTTACTCATGCGCTCTCTCTCCTCGGTTGTACTCGGATACTGAGATCTAGAAAGAGTGATACCATGTCACATGGGCAAGAATCCTTTTTTGGAATCTTGCATCCTAAACCTCTTTAGCACCTTATCAATGTATGTACTTTGACTTAGGCCAATAAGCTTTCTAGATCTATCTCTATAGATCCTGATGCCTAACACATAGGCTGCTTCACCCAAGTCCTTCATAGAGAATCATTTCCCTGGCCAAGTCTTCATGGACTGTAGCTCAGGAATGTCATTCCCGATGAGTAGTATGTCATCTACATATAACACCAAGAAGACAATAGCGCTCCCACTAACCTTCTTGTAGACACAAGGTTCATCTTCATTTTTGATAAAACCAAACTCTTTGATTGCATCATCAAAATGAAGATTCCAACTTCAAGAAGCTTGCTTCAGTCCATAAATAGACCTTTGCAACTTGCACACTTTATTGGCATTCTCAGGAGTGACAAAACCCTCAGGTTGTGTCATGTACACATCCTCAAGTAGCTTTCCATTCAGGAATGCAGTTTTGACATCCATTTGCCATATCTCATAATCATAGCGTGCAGCAATAGCAAACAAAATTTGTATGGATTTAAGCATAGCAACTGGTGAAAAAGTTTCATCATAGTCAATACCATGAATTTGCTTGACACCTTTGGCAACCAATCGTCCCTTAAAGGTAATCACATTACCATGCATGTCAGTTTTCTTCTTGAAAACCCATTTGCACCCTATGGGTTTTACCCCTTCAAGTGGGTCAACGAAAGTCCATACTTTGTTTTCATACAGGGATTCCATCTCGGATTTCATGGCCACTAGCCACTTCTCAGAGTCAGGCCCCGACATAGCTTGTTGGTAGGTTGTGGGTTCATCCTGATCCATGAGCATCACATCACCAGTGTGAGTCACGAGAAATCCATATCTCTTAGGCTCACGCCAAATCCTACCAGACCTACGTGGGCTCTGTGCTACAGGAACTGACTTTTGAACAACATCTTGAGATGTCTGTTCAGGTTCCATTTTAGGTTCGATGTCTCCTTGTTGTTCTTGAATTTCTTCAAGTTCTACTTTCCTCCCACTAGTTCCTTTAGAAATAAACTCTTTCTCCAAAAAAGACACCAGTTCGAGCAACAAACACTTTTTGCTCAGAAGGATTGTAGAAATAATAACCCTTTGTTTCTTCGGGATACCCAACAAAAAGACATTTTTGAGATTTGGGCCCTAGTTTGTCAGAGGATTGACATTTCACATAAGCGTCATAGCCCCAAATCTTTATAAAAGACAAATTGGGATGCCTCCCACTCCATATCTCATATGGTGTCATTTAAACCGATTTAGATGGAACTCGGTTTAGTGTAAAAGTGGCTGTCTCTAGAGCATGTTCCCAAAAGGAGTTTGGAAGGTCAGCTTGACTCATCATAGAGCGAACCATGTCTAACGTAGTTTGATTTCTCCTTTCAGATACACCATTCCATTGAGGTGTACCTGGTGGAGTGAGTTGTGATACTATACCACACTCATTCAGATAGTCAAGGAATTCTCGATCCAAGTACTCTCCACCTCGATCTGATCGAAGCACTTTCATACTCTTCCCGAGTTGATTCTCTACTTCATTCTTTAATTCTTTGAACTTTTCAAAGGATTCTGACTTGTGTCTCATGAGATACACATAGCCATATCTGCTGAAGTCATCAGTGAAAGTAATGAAGTATTGGAAACCTCCTCTAGCATGTGTAGACATAGGGCCACATACATCACTATGTATGAGTCCTAGTAAGTCATTAGCCCTTTCACTTTGCCCTGCGAATGGGGCTTTGGTCATCTTGCCCAACAAACATGACTCACATGTCTCATACGATTCAAAATCAAATGAGTCCAAGAGTCCATCCTTATGGAGCTTGGATATGTGAGTCTCATTTATATGGCCCAAGCGACAGTGCCAGAGATAGGTCAGGTTTGAATCAATTAATCTGACCTTCTTGGTATTCACATTATAGATTGGATCTTCGAGGTCTAGAACATACAACCCATTGCTAAGTTGAGCACTACCATAAAAGATTTCATTCAAATAAATATAACAACATTTATCCTTTATTATAAATGAAAAACCTTTCTTGTCCAAACAAGAAACAGAAATCAAATTTCTACTAATAGTAGGCACAAAGTAGCAATTGTCTAATTCTAAAACTAATCCACTAGGTAAAGTGAGAACATAAGTCTCTACGGCTAAGGCAGCAACCCTTGCTCCATTTCCAACACGTAGGTCCACTTCACCTCGAGCCAATCTTTTACTTCTACTTAGATCCTGCACATTTGCACAAATGTGAGATCCACATCCGGTATCCAATATCCAAGATGAGGAAGTAGAAAAGTTTGCGTCTATAACAAGAATACCTGAAGTGGAAGTCTTACTTCCCTTTTCCTTGGCAAGTTCTTCAAGATAAAGCTTGCAATTGCGCTTCCAGTGTCCAGGTTGCTTACACTGGAAGCACTCCCCTTCCTTTGCCATACCACCTTTTGGTTTCAGTGCAGCTGAAAAAGAACTAGCATTGGACTTTCCATTAGTTTTAACCCTCTTCTTGTTGGCTTTTCCCTTTCCCTTGCCCTTTTGAACCATCAAAATGGGCTTAGCCTTCTTAAGGTTTTGCTCAGTAGTTCTCAACATGTTGAGCAATTCAGGAAGGGACTTGTCAAGGTCGTTCATGTTATAGTTCATGACGAACTGACTATAGCTTTCAGGCAATGATTGCAAGACCTAATGGGTTTCAAAGCCCTAATCCAATTAGGCTTTAATTTCAGGTTTAATAATGGCTCAACTCTTGAGCCCAATATTAATATGAAATTAAAGTGAAACCATAACCCAAATAATTAGCCCATGCACTTTAATGATCCAAAAAGCTCTATGTGTGCGACCCCATAGGCTCTTGCCACATTGGCAATGATCATGAATCACATTTATGATCATAAGCAATGAGCGGTGTCTAGCAACACATCATTGCTACCCAAGTAACAAGATTGTCGGTGATTCAACTAAACCTTTATGATCATCACCGATATATGCCATTGTCCCTTTGTCCAAGATATCAAGACTAAGCACGATTCATGGAATGTGTCACTCTCGTATAGCCCAATCTTTGGTTTCTTGATTACCGAGTAGACTAACTTAAGCTGATGACATTGATGTCGTATATCAACTCATCCAAGCATGGCCATGCATTTTCTAAGTCTCACTCTATCAAGGGGCCCGAAGATATCACTCCTGTTACATAGAAGGGACAAATCCCATCTTGATCATGCAAATCCCTCCGCATGATATGTGGCATACCCAATGATCTCCTTCAAGTTCACTCAGTTATGAGCAACAAAGGAAAGTATCAAAGTATGTGACTCACATGTAGGGAACCTTGATGATCTCAGGTCAAAGGACTACATATACCATGATCACTATGAGAATCACTTATGACACTCATATAACGATCCATGAAGTGTTCTCATGGTGGGTCGGTCCAGTACACAAGTTCTCCAACTTGTACCCATATGTAGACTACATATCTTATATTAGTCTCCACATATGCTAGTCGTTATGTATTGTTTCAACCTGTTCCACAATAATACTAGACTAGGGACGTTTAAGAATATCATTATTCTAGGGTTACAATTATGTTTACTACGTTACGCAGAAACAAAACAACGAACATAATTGCTGGATTAATGCCTTAATAAAATATCATGACTCAATGTGCAAAAAATACAATCATCTCATGATTGGCTTATTGGGCACAACACTAACAAACAAATACTTGAGGTTTTGGTGGTCTGTAAAAACTTGGAATTTATTACCAAGTAGATAGTGTCTCCACTACTTAAGGGCAAAGACCACTGCTACTAACTCCAGGTCATGTACTGGATACTTCTTCTCATGGGGTCTTAGTTGTGTAGGCGCAAAAGCAATAGACTATTTCTCCTGCATCAGGACACATCCTAGTCCTATATGAGGTGAATTAGTGTACATTTCATAACCATTTTCAGGATCTGGTAGAATCAGTACAGGAGCTGTTGTCAGTATACTTTTATGCTCCTGGAAAGTCTCCTCACATGTAGGTTCCCAGATAAACTTTTGCTTCTTCCTAATCAATTGGGTCATGGGTGCTGCTATCACGGAAAATTTGGTACAAACCTCCTATAATAGCCAGCTAACCCCAGGAAACTTCTAACTTCTCTTACATTCTGGGGTTGTTTCCAATCCAGGATTGACCTTACATTTTCAGGATCCACTGCCAGACCTTGATCAGTTATTATGTGTCCCAAAAACCCAATCTCTTGAGTCCAAAATTTGCATTTACTTATTTTCCCATAAAGTTTGTTCTCTTGGAGCAAGGCAAGCACTGTTCTCAGGTGTTCTTTATGAGTTTCCTCATCTTTTGAGTACACCAAAATGTCATCAATAAATACTACGACAAAGTGGTCTAGGTGTACTCTGAACAACCTTTGCATTAGGTCCATAAAGAATGCATGTGCATTAGTAAGCCCAAATGGCATTACTGTATACTCAAAATGTCCATATCTAGTCCTGAATAAACTTTTAGGTATGTCTTCCTCCTTAACCCTCAACTGGAAATATCCAGACCTCAGGTTTATTTTGGAGAACACCCTTGCTCCTTTCAATTGGTCAAATAGATCTTCTATTCTTGGGAGGGGGTATTTATTCTTTATGGTTAATGCATTCAGTTTTCTATAATCAATACAGAGTCTAAGAGTTCCATCTTTTTTCTTTACAAACAACACAGGTGCTCCCAAGGAGACACACTAGGTTTGATGAACCCTTTCTCAAGTAGTTCATCTAATTGCTTTCTCAGCTCTACCATTTCAGGTAAACCCATTCTATATGAAGCCATATATACTGGTGCTACTCCTGGTACTAGTCTAATTTCAAACTCCACCTCCTTCTTGGGTGGCAATCCAGGTAAGTCTGTGGGAAAAACTTTTGGGTAATCCTGAATTATAGGTATCTGCCTATGTTCATCTGATGATTCCTGGTCATTAACTTCCAGGCATTCATGCTCACTTTCTAGAGTTACTAATTTCAACACTTCCAGTTGATAATCCATACCTAACTCTAGTGACTTATCTAAGTCATATGGTATACAACCAAGCATTATTAATTGTCCAGCATGACAATCAATAACTACTTTATTCTCTCCTAACCATTTGATGCCTAAGATCACATCATAATCATAAGTGTCTAGCACTATGAGATTTGTTCTCAGTTTCAGCTTGTCTGTATTGATTTCACAGTTTCCAACAATGTGATATGTAAATAAAACTTTATTGCCAGCTATTTTTACCAAGTACATGTTGGTCATATATTTTACTTATAGATTCATGGCCTTAACCAAGCTATTAGAAATTATAGACAATGAAGCTCCAGTATCAAATAATGCTGACACTAACTGGCCGTTAAGGTAGATAGTACTTTTGAGGGCCCTCTTGGTAGTCCTTTGCTGACTAGTCTCTCTGCCTGCATTCTCAGCCTCTGGTGCTTCTTGCACCTTTCTGGATGACTCCAGCTGAAATACCCTGCCTGGAGGTGCACCAGATTTCCTCTGTTCCTGAGGTGCCCTTGGTGCTAGCTTCTCTCCTTGGGCTGGCACCTGGGTCCTCATCTACGGCATAGGGATTTGCCCTCTTGTTCTTCTGGGATTAAAACTTCCCAGTAACTTTTTGTTGTCATCACTTCTCTTTGGGCAGTCTCTGACCCAGTGATCTGGAGGTCCACATTTGTCACATCCGGTGGAAGCTTTGAAGCATGGCTTGTTCCCATGAAATTTTCCACAAGTATTGCATTGAGGACCAAACTGTTGTGGTTGTGATCCTTTTTCTTTCCTATTTCCCTTTTTTCCTCCACTTGGGTCCTTTTCTTCCCTCGGCCTCTTTTGATGATGGCTTTTCTAGGTTCTACTTCCACTTCCAGGCTCATTCCTGGATTGTTCCTTGAATTCCTGCTCTAATGCCAGGGCACTCTACATAACAGAATAGTAATCCCAAGCTCCCACTGTCCTGAGGATCTGTCTCAACTCAGGTGTCAATCCCCTGATGAACCTCTTGGTTCTCAACTTCTCTTGTCCTTCAACTGAGGGGCATACCTGATCAGGTTATTAAACCTTTGTTCATATTCTAGCACACTGAGAGCCCCCTGCTCCAACTGATCAAATTCCACCTACTTCTGATCCTTTTGGGCCTCACTGACATGTTGTTGGTAGAAGACTTGAAGGAAATCTACCCACCTCATAGATCTTTTCCTAGCTGGGGCCTTCTCTGATTCCTTTCTTGGTAGTTTCTTTGTACTGCCCTCCACCAATGTTCAGCATTCCCTTATACCCTGAAGGTGGCTAGTGGTACATTTTGAGTGGATGTGACCTCTATTCTTTCAAAAATTTTCTCAACCTGATATACCCAGAACTCAACCTCATTTGGGTCACATCTTCATCTGAAGACTGGAGGTTTTAATGCCAGGAATCCCTTTAGCTGGCCCTCCTTGAGTCCCCTTCTCCTGGGTCTTTCTTTTCTGACTTCTAGGCCTCTAGATCTATCCTTGGAGGACCTGCCTCTTGCTATGGTCTCCTCAATAGAAGGTTCAGTACTTCTAGAGTATATATAAGTATCCCATTCTTCAATGTCTGGGCTTTCATCATCCTCATCCTCTGCCCTAGGTTCATGTCTAACTTCTGACCTCAGCCTCCTAGCCTTGGGATGCCTCCTTTCTGATAGCCGAAGTGCTATCACCCTTCAAACTCGTAAGCTCGGGCAGAGCACCACCTTCGGAAACTAGAGCATCGACCGCCAGGAACTCGAGCACCGACCTCGGCGATCCTTCACCACCATTGGAGACGATAGTACTAACCTCGGGAATACGGTGCATCGCCATCCTCAGCAAGATGACCAAACTACCTTCACCAAGGAAGAACATCCCTGAACGGGACCACCCTTAGCGAAGAAATCCCTGGATTACTGCTTTGGTCTCGGAAGGAAGTCATCCCGTTCCGAAGAGCTCCCTTATACCGAAGGGATCTCAAGAGTATGGCAGAAACAATTAAGGAGCCTCTGACACACCGTACCCACATGTTCCCCGACACGCCACCCTCAGACACGCTCTGACACGCCGCTCTTGTATGACCTAGGCTCCTGACCAAGCGGCCTGTGGTCGGCTAGATGCTTCCCCTCTCCCCGAAGGTACGGATCGCATCTGACCGAACACGTGTCATGATCTGGGCAGGCTATGTCAAACGAACTTCTACTATTGACCTCCCTATAAATATTTGGGAAACGCCACAGGTAAAGGGACCCCCAACTCCAAGAGAAAATTTATCTACTCTCTACTCACTCCCCATTTTCTAAATGCTGACTTGGGCGTCGGAGGCCCTTCCCCAGAAAAATACTCCGGGGACCTCCTGACCTTCGCTTTTTAAGTGTTTCTGGTTGTCTCTCTTGAGAAATCCCCCTTTCGGATGCTCCTCCCTCACAGGAAGTCCCTCCTAGTCTGACCATGTCATACAGTGAAGATGCTGATGGGCATCATCTGGCGCCGTCTGTGGGAACCCACTCCTAGGTGGGCATCGTTGAAACTCGGCGTTCCAAGGATAAGGGGCTCTCGAAGTCCCCGTTCGCGCGAGAGGTTCAACCGGCTACTGAACAGCCTGTAGCAAGGACTTCCATGCTTGAGGATGAACGTCCTTTAACTATTACCATGGGTTTCCTGCGTGATTTTCAGCGCTCCGTTGTGGCTAAAATGACGCAGCAACTGGACCGAAGATGGCCACAGCCGCCCCCGGGCCGAAGGCCCTCTTCCCCAGCACCTCATCGGGAGAAAAGTCCAAAGTCAACTCACCGGAGTTCAGGAAGCGGGGGCCAACGTGATGAGTCCTCGATGGAAAATATACCCCCCAGGGTTGGGCCTACTGGAGAAACGGGGCTCAAGGGACCCGGGACTCCCCGCCGAAAGAGTTCTTCACCAAAAGAGAAATCGCAATCTCCTCGGCGCCAAAGTTACTCTCCAAAAAGAAGGCGTTGCTCTCCATTGGCAGAGGCCTTGAGGCAGCAAGAAGAAGAGCCCAGTGCCACAGTCCTTATGGCAAAAATTCTAAAGACGCTATAAAGAGTTGAGAGACAGGTAGCTTGGAATCCCGTCTGGTCTAGGTTGTCAGAAACCTTCAATGGAGATGAATCACCATTTACCTAAGCAGTAGTTGAAGCACCCATGCCGAGTGACTTTCGGGTACCTTGGTTGGAAACCTATGATGGCCAGAGTGACCCCTAGGCTCACCTAACCAAATACAGGTGCAACATGGTATTGCACGGTGCTGATGAAACTACTCTGTGCAAGTACTTTGAGGTCACTCTCGCCGGACCAGCGACAGCATGGTACAACTCGTTAGCCCTCGGAACCATCATGAAATTCCAAGAGTTGTCTACCGCTTTCACGCAGCAATTCATCGGAAGCAGGCCGACGGTGAAAATGCCAGTTCAAATGTTTGACATAGCGCAGAAGAATGGAGAAACCATTCACGACTATGTCGAAAGGTTCAACCGAGGAGCCCTGAGCATTCCGGAATTCAGGCCAGAAATACGTATCCTCGCCATGAAACAGGGACTTCGGAGAGATTCCCAGTTGTTCTATGAATTCTCTAAGGACCCCCCAGACACCCTCAACGAATTTTACCGAAGGTTGAGTAGCACATGACTGCTGAAGAGCTGAGGATGGGGGGCCCAAAGCTCGATCATATCTGTACCGAGGGGCCGAACCAACAACCTCGCTACCCAACCGAGTTAGGAGGATGACCTTAGAAGCTTAGAGGAAAAAGGCCGTTGACTTTTAGTCTCCTGAACACCACAAGGAAAAACATCCTCTTGGCCATGGAAAGGCAAGGGACCCAAATTCAACGACCGAAGGCCATGACCTCGGACAACAAAAAGAACATGAAAAAGTTTTGTTCGTTCCATCAGGACCATGGGCACGATACCGAGGATTGCTTCCAGCTGAGGAAGTACATAGAGTCCCTAATAAAGCAGGGTCAACTTCGACGTTACCTGCCAATTCCCTCCCCAAAATGAAGGAGGGAAGAGGAAGTGAAAGGCGATGATGAGGAATATGACTCCGACAGACGTTGGAACCAAAGTCCTAGAAGACGTCCGCCACCTCCGGCAGGAGTAATTCAGATGATCACCATAGGCCTACCATCAGCAGAGAGGAAAAGAAAAGCCAGGGAGATTTCGGTAATGGAACACGGGAACCCATCAAAAAAGCTTGTTCGGAAAGATGGGTCTACCATAATATTCCCTCATGACGATCCACTACTGGTCATGGCAAGGATAGGAAGTTGGGACGTCAAAAGGGTACTGCTCGATGATGGTTCTAATGCTGACGTCTTATTCTCTCATTTGCTACCGAGTTTGGGCATCTCAACCTTAATCCCGTCACTTCTCCTACGTTCGGAGTGGGACCATCCAAACTCCCCATCCTCGGCTGGATTGATCTTCTCCTGATGTTAAGAGGAATTTCACTAAAGAACAAAGACGAGCTGTTCGCCTCCACAATGACAAGGTTCATCATCATAGATCTCCCTTCATCATATAACGCCATCCTTAGGAGGCAAACGTAAGGAAACCTTCACATCCACTCGGATGTGAAGTATTTGACTGTCACCTTCGCCACAAAGGATGGAGATGCTAAGATCTTCATCGATCAAGGGGAGGTGATGAAAGTATTTGTCAAAGTGAGAAAGACCCCGGCAACAAACTGCACACAGACTACGGGAGCGAAGATCATTCTCACAGGAGAACCAAAGGGAGAAGGAACAGAAGGTCTTGAAAAAATAGAAACGGAAGATATAGAACTTGTCCCAGGCCGAAATACCCGAATAGGGAAAAAATTGGCCAGAGGCGACAAGGAAAAACTTGTATCTTTCCTGTTAATGAATAAAGATTTGTTTGCCTACTCACCGAAGGACATGCCTGGGGTAGACCTTCGCATAATTCAGCATAGCCTTAAAGTGCGCCCAGAGGCAAAGCCTATCCATTAGAAAAAGTGAAGCCTCTCGGTGCACAAAAATAACTTCGTCAAAACTGAAGTTCAGCACCTAATAGACGCAGGTGTAATTAGGGAAGCCAATTACCCCGAATGGCTTAGTAATGTGGTTATCACCACAAAAGAAGGGAGTGACAAGCTCCGAATGTGTATCGACTTCCGAAACATGAACGACGCTTGTCCTAAGGATTCGTATCCTTTGCCGCCAATAGAGCAACTGGTGGACTCGACCGCCGAGTACGGTCTCCTGAGTTTCCTCAATGCCTTTAGTGGGTATCACCAAATCAGAATGGACCCCGGAGATGAGGAAAAAACCACCTTCATCACTGAAGTTGGTATATATTGTTACATCAGAATGCCCTTCGGGCTTAAAAATGTAGGAGCCACCTATCAGAGGCTAATGAACAAAGTCTTCAATGCCCAAATAGGAAGGAACATGGAAGTCTATGTCGATGATATGATAGTCAAGAGTAAAGTGCCTAGCAGTCACATCACAGACTTGGAGGAAACTTTTCACCAATTGAGAACCTTCGGAATCCGCCTGAATCCCAAAAAATGCATCTTTGGCGTAAGCGAGGGTAAGTTCCTCGGATTTATGGTGCCAGAAAGGGGTATCGATGCCAATCCGGAAAAGGTCAAAGCACTACTAGGATTCTGAACTCCTACCACAATGAAAGATTTGCAAAGGCTCACAGGGAGAATAACGCCCCTTAGCAGGTGTATCTCTAGATATGGGGATTGCTGCCGATCGTTCTTTAAGGTCCTCACCAAGGCAGCAAAAAATGGTGGCATCCTCAGAAGTAATGTGCATCTTTAGAACCAAGACTACGAAAAGGCCTGGGAAGAGCTTAAGGCCTACCTGGCTCGTTTACCAACACTCCGGCAGCCACGGGAAGGAGAACCCCTGATACTATACCTCGCAGTCACGGAAAAGGCACTAAGTTCGATTCTTGTGAAGGACGAGGGAATGGAACAATGGCCAGTATACTATGTGAGCAAGTCCCTGCATGGTGCCGAAGTCAGGTACCCTATACTGCAAAAGGCTTTTATGCCCTGGTGCTTGCAAGTAGGATACTGCGCCCGTATCTCCAAGGCCACCCCATTATTGTCCGAAGTAACCTACCTCTTCGCGATATCATGAAGAGGGTAGACCATTTGAGAAGGCTTTCCAAATGGTGCATAGAGCTTGGTGAATATGATATCACCTATAAGCCGAGGAAGGCAACAAAAGCTCAAGCTTCAGCGTATTTCATTGTCAAAGTACCAATTGCCGAGGATGGTCAACCAAATCTTAGCAAAAGTGAACCAGAGTGTACTCTGTTTGTAGATGGGGCCTCCGGCTCTAAGCACCAGGGAGCTGGAGTAATCATTCACGGCCCCAAAGGAATGGAAGTCATGAAGGGCATCAAATTTAGGTTCAATGTCACCAACAATGTGGTAGAGTATGAAGCCCTCATAGCAGGGTTACACCTTGCTAGAAAAATTGGCATAACAAACCTGAAGGGCAACAGTGATTCTCAGCTAGTGGTCCGGCAGATGGTAGGGGACTATACTACGAAGGACCCAACCTTGGCAAAATATAACGAGCTTGTGTCAAAGCTCATTCAAGAATTCGACGCCATGCACATTGAGAATGTGCCTCGCCAAGACAATGCTGAAGCGGATAGTTTGGCCAAATCAAGAAAGTCCACTGAGGTATTAAGCCATTCAAGCATAGCAATAATGACCATAGCAACCTCGAAAAAAGGATGGAAAAATTCTATAAAAAGGTATCTCACAACCTCGGAGATTCCCGATGACCCTCACAAAGCAGCAAAAGTGTGAAGATGCTCCGAATGATATTTCCTAATTGGGGAAGAATTATACCGACAGGGGTATGCAAGTCCGCTACAAAGGTGTGTCAGCGAAGAGGACACTAGGACAGTTCTTGAAGAAGTCCACGACGGGCCTTGTGGTTTCCACATCGGAACTGGCGCCCTTGCAGGAATAATACTCCGCCAGGGGTACTTTTGGCCCACCCTAAGAAAGGACACAAGACAGTTCATCCAAAAATGTGGTAATTGCCAAAGACACGCTAGCATCCAGAGATTACCCTCGGAATCAATAATCTCGGTCAACTACCCCTATCCCTTTGCAGTATGGGGCATTGACCTTATCGGGCCACTCCTGACAGTTCGTCCAGAAATGTGGTAATTGCCAAAGACACGCTAGCATCCAGAGATTACCATCGGAATCGATAATCTCGGTCAACTACCCCTATGCCTTTGCAGTATGGGGCATTGACCTTATCGGGCCACTCCTGACAGCACCTGGAGGAGGGAAGTTCTACGTGGTTGTAGTGGATTACTTCACTAAATGGGTCGAGGCAGAGCCCCTGACGACCATTTCGGCAAAGGGCATACAAAAATTCATCTAGAAGAACATTGTATGCAGGTTCGGCATACCGAGGGTGATAGAGGCCGATAATAGTTCTCAGTTTATCGACAAGGGATTCCAAGAATTCATCACCGACCTCGGGATAAAAATGCACTTCGCCCTCGTAGCTCATCCTCAAAGCAACGGATAAATAGAGGTATCTAACAGAACCATAAAAGATGGTCTGAAGAAGAGGTTGGGGGAAGCAAATGGAAAATGGCCAGGAGAACTTCCTAGTGTGCTATGGAGCTATCGGACAACACCCCGAAGGGCCACGGGCGACACACCTTTTTCACTCGTCTTAGGCATAGAGGCCATTATTCCTATCATCGTAGTCCAGCCATCAGTTAGGGTACAAGTGTTCGACGTGGAAGGAAATAACCTAGGTTTGAGAGCTAAGCTCAACCTAATTGACAAACACAGAGAAATGGCTGAACTTAGAAGAAAAGCCTTTCAGCAAAGAGTGGCTACAACTGCGAACTTGCGCGTTAGGCGAAAAGGGATAAGGAAGGGAGACCTCATCATCCGAAAGGCTGAGTTCGCACCTTGAAAGCCATCTCACGGGGTACTTCGGGCAAACTGGGAAGGGCCTTATTTGGTCCTTGAAGAGGTTCGAAACGGAGTCTATACATGGCACTCTGATGCCTTGAAGAAATTCTATGCTTAGAATTTTGATCAGAAATTTGTACAAGTTAGAAATTTTTTCTAAGTAGAAACAATTTTCAGAAAAATGACTTCACCTAAGAGTTCTTTCCAAACAAGGTTCAAGTATGTACTTATGAAAGTCATGTATTCCTCCCGAAGTTGGTTGCGTCATTTCCCCGAAATGAGCATCCGCCGAATGTGGCAGATAAAAAAGGCCAAACTTTGCCAAAGGGTATTCGTCAAAAGTTAGCGTTTCCCCCAAGGCGGTGGACAAAAAGACTACTACTCAGAGACATAACCAAATTTTAAAGAAAAGGGAAACATGTCATTAAGAAGGCCTTATTATAAGGAGGAAATTACAAGAAGAAAATTACAAAGAAACAAAAGAAGACAAAAGCCCTAAACACCCAAGGGACCCCGGCATCATGAGATGCTCTGCCAGTGTTCTTAGCCGTTGCTGTTAGGCTCACCTCCTAAGTGCTTGGCTTAGGCCAAGGAATAAAAAGAAGTGATGTGAAGGACTATGGAAACTAGTACAGTGATGTATGTGCAAGGCTGGTAACTTTGAGGGCCTATTTGCACACAGAAATTTGACTATGGGAGAAATGATAGAAAATAAAATTTGAGGACTAAATTACACACTTAGCTTGGTGGTACAATTAAAACCACAAAGTATAGGATGATGTTTTCAGCCATGCAAGTTTTTATGGTAACTAGTGCAATACTAGGCCAAATTAAGGAGACAACAATGATTACAAGTCACATCATGTCTCTCACTAAGGCATAAACCATCATTATTCTAGTTTGCCTAACTAGAACTATTTCTAGTTACTTGGCCGGTTTTATTTGGAAGGAAATTGTACTTTGGAACTTGTGTGGTTTTGTGCTTGGCATAATGGGCCATGAGGTGACCTAAGTGTCAAGTTATATGCATGTTTTAGTGGCAGCCTTGTAGTCATGTGAAGTTGAAGGCTTCATTGAGCCATGCTAATAAATTGGAGCCGAAAGCTAAGATTTATGCCAACTTATGTATATGTGTCCTATGGCCGGTTTTAGTCAAAGCCATTTAAGCCTTGCTTGCCTTCATTTCGACTTCCTTGTTCACTTGGCCGAGAGCTTGTTTTGCTTAAGTTCTTGAGTTCCTTCAAGCTTTGGTTTCGGTTCAAGGGAATTTGAAGCTTAATTGAAGAAGACAAGCTAGCAAGCTTGGTTTCGGCACTAGACCATTCCAATTCAAGCTTTGGACTTGAAGATTCAAGGAAAGCCGAGCCAATCAAGCTAGGGTTTTGAGGTAATTTGTGCGTTTCCTTGAATACATGGTAATTCTTCCATGAACAAGGAGTTAAAGTGTTGAATTGATGGTATATTAGGCCAATTTGGTGAAGAACACTTTGGCTTGGAAGTTTGATGCATGGCCGAAAGCTTGACTTGAGGTAATTCCATGCTCTTCCCTTGAATACATGGTAATTCTTCCATGAACAAGGAGTTAAAGTGTTGAATTGATGGTATATTAGGCCAATTTGGTGAAGAACACTTTGGCTTGGAAGTTTGATGCTTGGCCGAAAGCTTGACTTGAGGTAATTCCATGCTCTTCCCTTGAATACATGGTAATTCTTCCATGAACAAGGAGTTAAAGTGTTGAATTGATGGTATATTAGGCCAATTTGGTGAAGAACACTTTGGCTTGGATGTTTGATGCTTGGCCGAAAGCTTGACTTGAGGTACTCTTCCCTTGATTACATGGTAATTGTTCCATGAACAAGGTTTAATGATGCCTAGATGGATATATGTTGGGCTAAATTAGTGAGGAACATCAAAGTTTGGAAATGTGTATTTGGCCGAGAGTTTGAGCTAAAGTAACTTAGTGTTCTTCCTTGATTACATGGAAATTAATCCATGAACAATGTTTATTGATGCCTAATTGATCATGTGGTAGGCTAATTGGAGTGAAGAACACTTGGGCTTTGAAGTTGGTATCTTGGCCGAAAGCTATTGAGGTAGGGTTCACTTAACACTTGACTTTGCTTGGTGAATTACCATGGTTCAAGTGTTTAGAGTAGCTAAGTGATGGATAAAATTGCCAAATGACCTTAGTTGCTTGATGGGCTATTGAGAATGGATTCAGTTATGTGTTGATTAGCTAATTAACTATTGTACATGTGCTAGAAATGCTAGCAAATGTGTGGCCTATTTGCTAGGCATTTTGGAGCTCTAAGTGGAAGTGGAGTATTTGATGAAGTTATGTGTGCAAAATGCACATGGGCACATGTTATGGAATATTGGCCGAGAGCACTTTGTGGTGTGTGTGTGCGTTATTGTGTGCTTTGGTGAATTCTATGTGCTTGCTAACCCAATTTATGTTATTGTTGATTATATGCCCCGGTTATCTATCATGTATATGTATATGTATATATTTGGTTTTCCTTGTCTTTGTGTTTGTTTTGCAAGTTATGTTGACCTAATGGGAGGTTAAGCTTGAGTTGATTACTCAGCTTAACTAAATAAACTCTTAGTTGAGTTGTATATCAAGTGAACTCTACTGAGTTTTATACTCACTGCCCATCCTACTTGTTTTTCAGGAAAAGACATTCGGCTTGAATAGTGCTTACTTGCTTTGTGCTTGTGTTTTGTGCTAGCTTTTAATTGTCAAGGTATGTGCCAATGAGTGCTTGGCTATTGGTTTTGGTACATTACAAGTCTTATTTTACAAGTTGGGCGAGACTTATGTGCTAAGTTTGCAGGCTTGTAGTGTTGGGACCTGTCTAGGAGTGCAGTATGGATACTTGGACTTTGGCTCTGATCATAGTGTTCACCTTCATGAGTATGAATATGGCAATTGGGTTGGTGTTGCAGTGTGAGCTTTTGTATGGAATACTTAAGGTTCTCTTTGACCATTAGTGGTCTTGATTTGTACTATAACTTGGCATAGTTTGCTTATGGGTTCATGGCATGTAGCCATGTTGGAAACTAGGTAGACTACCATTTTGTGTGTATATATGTAGTCTTGGATACCTAGCTTTGTGTTGGTTTTGTTGGACTTATGTGCCAAGTTATGTGTATGATCCTATGGGTGGTTTTAGACATGTATATTTGTTGAATGCTTTGGGCCAAGGTTTGGCATATCAATGTGAATAGTTATGGACTTATGCTTGGTTATGTGAGTTTGGAGCATGAAATGTTGTGAACCACTTTGTTGGCGGAGAAGATCATGTGCATATCAACATGTGTTTTTCAAACCAAAGTAACTACTGTGGGCTTCTTGGTTGACATTTAGGTAGTACACTTGATTGCACACCATTTATGCACTTATCTTTCATTAAGTGTTGCCTTGCTTGTCATGCAAGTAAACTATTAAAGCCTTGCTTGTTTTGCAAGTTAGTGGTGTTGGGTCTTACATCTACTGCAAGTAAACTATGGATTTGTTTTAAAGCCTCCTTGGCCACCTCCCAGGCTTTCCACCTTAAGAAAATAAGACTTAATGGTCTCTTTGCTTGTTTGGCCGAATTGAAGAACTTGAAATTAAATTCTGGGTTTGGGAGTTAAACTTAGAATTTTGGGCCAGGGCCTGTGTGAGGTGTGATAGCTGCCTTCGATGCCGGAGGAGGGGCAAAGGGCAGGTTGAGGAGCTCAATTCTTGACCACGTCCAATGAGGTCCCTCGGGAATGTCTAGGGCAGCCAAGAAGGAAAGGTCGAGGTCTGGGTATTTTGTCAGAACTTGGTTTCGAGCCAAACAGAACCCGTCTTGGAAGGCAACTTTACTCGCCTGAAAGGCCTTGTCTTTCTCAACAGACAAGTCTTCCACTTCATTCTGCAGATCAGCAACCTCCTTCTCCAGCTTTTTCATCTTCTTCTTCTTCTTTGTCTCCTTCTTCAGGGACTCGACCTCGACCTGAGGTTCGGCGTTCTTAGCGAGGGCCTTCGCCAGAAGAGCGGAATCTTCCTCCTTCTCCTTTTGATAGGCCTTGTTAGCCGAGGTGAAGCTCACGACTTTCGCACCGAGGTTGGACGTCTTCTTGAAGAAATCCTTTAAGAGCTCTTCCTGGCCCTTCAAGAGTTCCTCCCGAAGTTTGGCAACCTCCTCCTTGGCTATTCGGCTCAACTCGGCCTTCTTGACGACCGAGTTCGCACAGAAGACTTTGGCCTTCTCCAGATGGTCTTCGGCCCAAGCTCAGACCGAAGATTGTTTTGTTGCCCAAGCTCTGCAATAGCCGCTATACCCCAAGAGCTGCAAAAAATAGGGCAGGACACTTGGTAAAACTCGCACAAGGACAACCAAACACTTAGAAAAATTTGGGAGAAGAAAAGATAAGATAAACGGTCCGAAGAGTACCTGGGCAGCATGCTCTGACATCTTGGCGGCGAGGACCTCCTCGTTCATGCACTCCTTGGGAACTGCCTTGAAGGAAGCCTGGGTGAACATGCCCCTCGCCATCTGGGGAGCCATTTGCTAGCAGTCGTCGGAGAACAAATTCATGTCCTCCGTGAAAGCCCAGAAACGCTCCCTCAGGACCTTATCCTTCGGGATGTGGGAATCCCGAAGAGCCCGCCTCTTGGCGTGCTCCACCATCCAGGACGAGGGCGCCATCTCCTCTGCGGAGTCAAGAAATGTTTCCATTAAGACATCATTCCTTAGCCATGTATCTATAAGATTTATGGTGCTGAAAATGTCTAAAGAACAAACCTTGCGCAACCTCGGCAACATCGTCATCGGAGTCCCACACTTCTTCCACGTAGTTAGGGACGTGTTTGCATTTGCTTCTTCTGCGCTCTTTGAGCTCCTCAACAGAAAGGCCTCCTGCCGAAGAACCCAAAATGTCCGCCGACGTAGCAGGACTCCGGGAAAGCGCACTGGTGGCCACCTCGGGCGGCAGGTTGGCCGGGACTTCGGGCTGGCCGCCGACCTCCAGAAGGTCCTCCGGGGGTAGGGGAAGGTGGTCCTTCTTCGCCCTTTTGACCAAAGACGGCCCACTCCCAGACGTTTTGCGCCTCTTTGAAGCTCCCTTCTTCGTTTGTTCCCTTTTCTCGGCTTGGCCGAGGAAGAGGGGCTTGTAGTAACCATCTGACTCGTCGCCAATCTCTGAAAAAGAAAGAAAATATCAGTGTAAGTCTAGACGGATACTTATACTAAAAATTTGGAAATAAACTTACTCTCAAAAAGGGCTTTATAAGTGAGCTCCCCCTGAAGGAGCATCACCAGCTAGGACTCCTTTGCATCAGTAGCAGGAGCTGGCATACCAAGGTCCGTCTTGTGCTCTTTTCCACCCCAGCTCCCAAAGAACCTCCTCGGTCATGAGGGTCCACCTGATGCGGAAGGGATAGAGGGAGCGTGGGGGGACCTCGGCATCCCAGTCGGCGACAGAACGGATACGGCTGTCGAAGTCCACAAACCTCACTGCCGACTTAGGAGTTAGCAGCTTTTTGGGATCCACGACGTCCGTCTCCAGCTTTCCCTGAGCCCACCTAGTCGGTATATCCGACCACGCCTTCGCCACTTTGAGGAAAAAGAACTTCCTTTACCACCCTTGCCAACTATCTTTAGTGTCGAAGGTGAACATGTATTTTTTGTTCCCAAACCCCCGAGGTAGCATGAAATAGAAGCCACCCTTCAGGACTAGATAGAGCTTGTAATACTGCATGAACATGATGAAGTGGGGTTTTATTTTGCAAACCCCACACATGCAGAGAAAAGCATTGAAATAACAATAAGAATTGGGTGGAAGCTGATTCACGGCTATACCATGGAATTGGCAAAAGTCGCAAATCATCTTCGGCGGAGGAAACCGAAGTCCAGCCTTCAGTTGGGCACAGAAGACGGTAACCTCGTCCTTACCGTTCATAAAGCTGAAGTGACCGAGATGAGGTAGTTTGGCGGTGGCATAAGAGGGAAGAAAGAACTTGGTCGTCCACTTCGCTAACTTTTCCGAAGTGGAGCAATAGGGCTGAGACATGAGAGGTTGCCAGCTCTTGGGAATGGATTGGACGGGCATAATAGGTACAGGGGAAGACATGTTCGGCAAGATGGAGCGACTTCGGAAAAGAGAGCCAAAGGACTTCGGGAAAAAAGAAAGAAACTTCGGGGACTAGAAGAGAACAAAAATTGAGACGACCGAAGGACCTTTAAAAAAAGAAGAAACTGACTGAAACGCTTGCCGAAGTCAGGATTAGAAGACGCCATCGTAAATGGTTGCCGAAAATCGCTTCGCCGCTTGCACCGCCGCAAAAAGAAAAGGAAGGGAAGAAAAAGTTCAAAGACAGATGAGAGCAAGAGAAGGATAGGGGAAGGCAAATGAGGAGAAGGAAGGGTTTATATAGGCAGAACAGGGGTAGCCGAATCGTCGCCATAACTACCCTGTGAAGGTGAAACGTCACCATAATTGCCCCTCCAAGGTGACAAGACATGACTGGCATAACCGATGTGACTCCCCCCAACCATCGCGTGCCACGTGTCATCCAACGCGAGAAACTAGGACACACTTTTTGACACCTTGAAAACCCAAGCATGCCTTTCCAAACTGACACGCCTGGTTACGAGACGCGACGGTCCACTGACCTCCAACAGAAAAAGTAAAAATAAAGGGAGTACGCACCCCGAGATCGTCAAGGGACTGACTAGAGGGCAGGTGATGACGCCTTGGTTAGGAAGGAACGACTTCGGTTGCCAAAGCGTGTCGTCGGACAGCGACCTACTAGGAGTCCAGCAAGATGTCCTTAGAGAGTCTAGACCCGAAGTCTCCACTTTGACTCTTCAAGGCGGGGCATGTCATAGCCGAAGTGCTATCACCATTCAAACCCGTAAGCTTGGGCAGAGCACCACCATCGAAAACTAGAGCATCGACCCGCAGGAACTCGAGCATCGACCTTGTCGATCCTTCATCACCATTGGAGACGACAGTACTAACCTCAGGAATACGGTGCATCGCCATCCTCGGCAAGATGACCAAACTACCTTCGCCAGGGAAGAACGTCCCCGAACAGGACCACCCTTGGCAAAGAAATCCCTGGATTACTGCTACAGTCTCGGAAGGAAGTCCTCCCGTTCCGAAGAGCTCCCTTCTACCGAAAGGATCTCAAGAGTACGGCAGAAGCAATTAAGGAGCCTTTGACACACCGTACTCGCATGTTCCCTGACACGCCGCCCTCAGACGCTGCCCTTGTACAACCTAGGCTCCTGACCAAGTGGCCTATGGTCGGGTAGATGCTCCCCCTCTCCCCAAAGGTATGAATCGCATCTGACCGAACACATGTCATGATCTGGGCAAGCTGGGTCAAACGAACTTCTACTGTTCACCTCCTTATAAATATTCGGGAAATGCCCCAGGTAAAGGGACCCCCAACTCCAAGAGAAAATCTCTCCACTCTCTACTCACTCCCCATTTTCTAAATGCTGACTTGGGCGTTGGAAGCCCTTCCCCAGAAAAATACTTTGTGGACCTCCTAACCTTCGCTTTTTAAGTGTTTCAGGTGGTCTCTCCTGAGAAATCCCCCTTTCGGACGCTCCTCCCTCACCAGAAGTCCATCCTAGTCCCACCATGTCATAAAGTGAAGATACTAATGGGCATCACTTTCTTCATCTGCTTCCTCCTCCTCTTGATTCCCTCCAGCTTTACTGGATTGATCATTTTCCACTTGCTCTTTGCCAGGCCTTCTCATTCTCCTCCTTCCTTCTGTGTCTACTGGTTTTGAATTCCCCTGGTGTTGAGCTTGGCCTCTAGCGAAGGCTTGCATTCCCACCACCAACTGAGCCACAGTGGCCTGTAGTGACTCCATCATTACTTCCATTCTGTCTTGCCTATCTCTACTGGGTCCAGGTGCTTGTAACCTGGCATTTGGCTCTTCGGCCAAGTCATGCTCAACAACATATACCTGTCTTTTCAGGCATATCCACTTGCATTCCCTCTATCTGATGGGTTGTAGTATCTTCTTCTAGTCTCGAGGATTCTCTTTCCCTGCCTCTTGTTCTCATCCTGCACTTCAAATGCAGATATTGACATATACTTAATGATACAAGTCTTATTTAAGCTAAACCCTATGTGGGACACTGTCTAGGTTAATACTCTGCGACTTTAAATCCCAAGCTTTGATACCAAAACAAAGCCTGTCACACCCCACATAGGCCCCAGCCCATCCACACTCTGTATCACTCACCCTTTTCTTGCTTAGGGTTGACAAACTAACATATTTCTTAAGTGTGGTTATTAACTTCCAATTTGGCCAACGTTTGTTATTGGAGTTTAATTCTTATTTTCTTAAGGTAATGGGCTTGGGAGGTGGCCCAGGAGGCTTTTGACGGTACTTAATCAGTTTCTTGCAACAGAAGTAAGGCCGAATATTGCTATCTTGCAAAACAAGCAAGGCTGTAATTGATAATTTGCATAACAAGCAAGGCATACACTCATGTAAATAAGTGTTTAGGATGTGTATAAATCAAGTGTGCTACTTAGTACACTTCAACCAAGAAGCCCAAGATACCATAAGGTTTGAAAATCCAAGTTTAGATGCAAATGAGCATCCGGCCATAAGTAAGGCATAGGAGATTCACAACATAAAACACATCCCACATTCATATAAACATGTCACACATTGGCCCATAAGCATTCATCATTTATATGTCCAAAACCATCATTTACAAGCATAATTTGGCATACCAAGGTATTCCAAGTACCACAAGACCTAAATATACCCGAGACTACACATACATAAACACAACAGAAGTAGCCTACAGAGTACACAAAACATGGCTACATGCCAAGGTTCACCAAACTTCAAGTTCACCAAATTATGCTTACAAACCGAGACCATTACTCTCCAAATAAAACCTTAAGTTTGCCATAAAGCAAGACACACTGCAGCATAAGACCTATGGACATATTCATTGTCATAAACGTGAAAACCACTATCAGAGCAATAGTCGACACATCCATTGCTATTCACCTAGACGGTCCCACACTAATCAAGCCTGCACAACTCTGAACATAAGTTTTAGCCGAAACCATGAACAAAGACTTGTAAAGGAAACAACTTAATCAAGCCAAGCACAACATTGGCACATACCTTTGGCACATAAATACTACTAGCACACACAAGCTAGTAATTCAAGCAAACACTACTCAAGCTGAATATCCTTTCCTGAAACACAAAAGTATGGGCAATGAGTAACAATTACTCAGTAGAGTTCACCACCATAACAACTCAATTAAGAGTTTATTTAGTTAAGCCGAGTAACAAACTCTAGGCTTAACCTCCCCAAGCTCATAATGTCCTGTACAATAAGACATAAGAACACCAAAACAACAACAATATACAAAATACTAACATAACTGAGGCATATAGGCATGAGTATGAATGTAATGGATTAGCAAGCACAAAGAATACAGTCAAGCACACAAGATACACACTCACACACCACAATGTACATTCGGCCGAAGCTCTAGCATGTGCCCTTGTGCACCATTGGACTTAATACTTCACCATTTTAGTCGACCATCCACTAGAGCTCCAAAATTCCTAGCAAGTTGGCCTCACTCACTAGAATTTTTAGCACATGCCAATAATTGATTAGCTAACCAATACTCATAAAGCTGAATCATCTCAATAGCCCATCAAGGAACTAAGGTCATTTAGAATATTCTAACTATCACTTAGCCACTCTGTTACTTGAATCATGGTATATTACCAAGGAAACAAGTAAATCCGTGAACCCTACCTTTCAAAACAAAGATTGAGCCCTCTTAGTTGATGCTTGAACATCCAAGACCGAAATGTTTCTCAACAAAGATGGCCTAGCACATTTCAACTACCAATTAGGCACCAATATTACTTCTTCATGGAATCTATACCATGCATTCAAGTAATTTACAAATATTTACCTCAATTCCAAGCTTGAATGTCTCGGCCTCGCTTTGTAACTTCAAAACTGAAGCTTTAACTTGAATTCCTAGGTGTCCTAGTGCCAAGAGTGAAGATTCCAAGCTTGATTTTGTGTTCAAGCTTCCATTCAACACTAATTTGGCATGAACTCGGCAACACAACGTTCTTTGCTCTTAAGAACACTATGAACTCAGTTAATTCGAGACTAAAGATGGTAATGAGTGCCAAGTTTGAGTGGAAGCATGCATTAGCCGGTTACACTCCAAATGGCACCAATATTGGCCTGACTTGCTTCTCGGTCATGACAACTGTTTGCCTGGTGCAATGCCATCCATCCATACCCCTTAGTACCATATTTAGCACCCAAAAGAGTGCTCAAAGTGGCCTTAGAGTTTTGTTTCTCGGCACTGGCCATATATCCATTTTCTATGTCAAATTGGTCCTCGAAACTTCTCGGTTTTTCACATATGTCACTTCTCTCAATTTCATTGAAGTTCTTCACTTTTTGTTTTCTTACAACAAACTTCATGGCCATTTTTCTTTGCGCATTTGGAACCTGAAAGTTCTCAATTTAGCACATACACCACTGCTCCCATGCTCAAACAAGTCCTTCATGTTTTCATAGCATTTCTTTTATTTTCTTGGCCTGGGCTAAGCACTGGGGAACGAACCTAACACTACTCACTGGAGTTCAGGAAGTGATGACTTTTGCGGTGAGTCGTCAACGAAGGACATTCTCCCCAGTTGGTGTCATGTTGAAGAAATGACATCAAAGGGGCCCAGGACCTCTCGCCGGAGAAGCCCATCGCCATATGGAAGGTCACCGTCCCCTAACCGGTGAAGTGATTCCCTGAAGAGGAGACGTCGTTCCCCGCTGCCGGAGACTCCCAGGCAATGGGAAGAGACTAGTGCCACCACACTCATGGAGAAGATCCTAGAGAGGTTGGAAAAAGTAGAAAGGCAGATCGCCCGAAAGCCTGTCTGGTCAAGGTTATCTGAGACCTTCACCGGAGAAGAGTCACCCTTTATCTGGACAGTAGTGGAAGCACCAATGCCAAGCGATATCCGGGTGCCTCGCTTGGAAACCTTTGATGGGCATAGCGACCCTCATGCCCACCTAACCAAGTACAAGCGTAGCATGGTACTACATGGTGCCGATGATGCTACCCTTTGCAAGTGCTTTGAGGTCACCCTCTTAGGCCCGGTAACCCCATGGTGCAACTCCCTAGCCCCTGGAACTATAATTAGTTTCTAGGAGCTATCCACGACATTCACATAGTAGTTCATTAGTAGCAGGCCAACAACGAAGATGTTGGTTCAGATGTTCGACATAGCGCAAAGGTGTGGAGAGACCATTCACGACTATGTGGAAAGGTTTAACCGAGAGGCCCTGAGTGTGCCGAACTTCTGTCCCAAAATACATAGCCACGCCATGATAAGGGGACTCCGGAGATAGTCACAACTCTTCTATGAGTTCTCTAAAGACCCCCCAAACACCCTCGAAGAATTCTACCGAAGGGCGGAATAGCACATGACTACTGAGGAACTTAGGATGGGGGGGCAAAATCTAACAACACTCGCCCCAAGGGACAAAGCAGCCTACCTCGGTATCCAACCGAAGGTAGAGGGAGACCTCGAAAGCAGAGGGGAAAGAAGCCAATGACATTCACGCCTTTGAATACCACGAGAATGAACATACTGCTGGCAATGGAAAGGCAAGGCACCCAGATTCAACAGCCAAAAGGCATGACCTCGGAAAACAAGAAGAATATGAAGAAGTTCTGCCAGTTCCATCAGGATCACTGTCATGACACTGAGGATTGCTTACAACTGAGGAAGTACATTGAATCCCTGATCAAGCAGGGTCAACTTCGCCGGTACCTACGGATGCCCTCTCCTAAGGGAAGGAGAAAGGAAGAAAGATAGGAAGATGAGGACTACGATTCTGACCGACGTCGGAACCGAAATCCCAAGAAGAATCCTCCACCTCCGATTGGAGTAATCCAAACAATCACCACGGGACTATCTTTAGTGAAGAGGAAGAGGAAAGCCAAGGAGATTTCAGTGATGGAATTCGGCAACCCATCGAACAAGCTTACTCGGAAAGATGGGTCTACCGTAGCGTTTGCACATGATGACCCACTTCTTATTATGGTAACGTTGGGAGCAGGGACGTAATGAAGGTGCTCCTGGATGATGGGTCCAACACCGACATCTTATTCTCCCACCTGTTGCCAATCTTGGGCATCGTAAAAATTGATCTCGGACCTGTCACATCTCGTACCTTCGGGTAGGTCCTTCCAAACTCCCTGTCCTCGGTTGGATCAACCTACCTTGGATGTTAAGGGGAACTTCTACTAAGGACAATAGAGAGCTCTTCGCCTCTGCCATGATCAGATTCATTGTCATCGATGTCCCTTCTTCATATAATGCCATCCTCGGAAGGGAAACTCAAGGGAACTTTCACGTCCGACTAGATGTGAAGTACCTGACGGTCACCTTTGGCACGAAGGATGAAGACGTAGAAATATTTATTGATAAGGCTGAAGTTCGGAAGGTCTTCATAAGGGCGAGGCAGAGCCAAGTGAAAGTGCACACATAGACCTCGGGAGAGAAGGGCACATCGAATGAAGAATCTACAGAAGGAGAGAAAAGTAACTCAAAAAAAATTTAAACTGAGAGTGTAGAGCTTGTCCCGGGCCGAAGTACCCGTATGGGGAAACATTTGGCCGAAGGTGACAAGCAAAAGCTTGTATCTTTCCTTTTAATGAATGAAGATCTATTTGCCTACTAGTTGAAGGAGATGCCTAGGGTAGACCCTCGCATAATTCAGCAAAGTCTTAAGATACGCCCTAATGCGAAGCATGTTTGCCAAAAAAAGAGAAGCCTTTCAGCACACAAGAACAACTTCATTAAATCCAAAGTCCAATGGTTGATGGAGGCAGATATAATAAGGGAACTCAAATATCCTAAATGGCTTAGTAACGTGGTTATCGCCATGAAAGGAGGGAGTGACAAACTCCGAATGTGCATCGACTTCCAAAACGTGAATGATGCTTGTCCTAAGGATTCATATCCTCTGCCCCTAATAGACCAGTTGGTGGACTCAACCGCTAAGTATGGCCTCCTTAGCTTCGTCGACACCTTCAGCGGGTATCATCAAATCAGGATGGACCCCGAAGATGAGGAAAAAACCGCCTTCATCCCCGAAGTTGGTACATAGTGCTATATTAGAATGCTTTTTGAGCTTAAGAATGCAGGGGCCACATACCAGAGGTTGATGAATAGGGTCTTCGACTCCCAAATTGGGAGAAACATGGAAGTCTATGTCAATGATATGATAGTTAAGAGCAAACTACCTAATAGTCATATCACTGACTTAGAAGAAACATTCCACTAGCTGAGGACATTCAGAATTCGTCTCAACCCCAAAAAATGTGTGTTCGGGGTGAATACGGGTAAGTTTCTCGGATTTATGGTATCGGAGATGTTACCTACTCTGAGGTAGTTCAGTTATTGTGCCAAAACTGTGCATTTAAACTCCTAGGTTTGGTTTGTCCTGTACGTCATCAAAACAACACCACTAGTGTACATGCTCAAGTGACCCTCTTGAGCACTATATAAATACATGCATATTGGTCTAACCATAACACACATATTTACATTTATGCACACTATGGAAGCTAAGAAGGAAAACAGTAGCACAAGTCTTAGTTTTGGCTTCCACACATTAGACAATCTTCTTAAGTTCTAGTGACCAGCTACTGCACCTGTAACTTCCAGTAATGAAATGTATCATTATAGCCACATACCCCCATATTTTCATTGCTCCATTATCAAGTGGAGACTTATAGAAAACCAAGGAATTTTTTTTTACATCAATAGCCCACCTATGGACCAAGTTATGGATTTTTTAAATTGGTTACAAAATTCTGACCAAATCAACAGTAACTCAGCCAACTTTTCAACGTCATATGTTTGGATACAGGGCTCTAAATTAAGAAATTCCAAAGCCCAATTAACCCTCTAGATTTCCTCTAGGTGTGGTATAAATTTCATACCAAGATTCATTTGACACAGGGAGATATTCAACTTTAGCTCCAGAGTCAAAATTCTGGCAACTTTTGGACCATTTTGCCCATACAATTTTTCCAAACCATGCAAACACTTCATTCACAAGAGGAAAGCCCTCCAATGCTATCCCATATATGTTCATTACACATAGGAATTACATTACCTTTATTTTAATAACTTTATGTGGCCAAAATAGAATTTACAAATAAGCAGCCCATCATTCACACTTAGACAGCTTTGCACCACATCACTTACATAGCCAAAACATTACTCAAATGTTCACATACTTGTCTCATTTAACATACAATACATGTACATGCATACATGCACGACAATATGTTCTTAACTCAGCTAAATACGCACCCTAGGTTATAGGAGGTCCTGAGACATAATGGACTCCAAAAAAAGGATGCTGGACAGCTGCTGCACAACACAGTAAGTACCACCATTAAAAAAACCAAATGTGCTCCTAAAATCACCAAAATTTCTAGATCACAACTAGACATATGGAAGTTCATGTACCTGAAATTTCAGATCAAAACTCAAACCACAAAGGTTAGTTTGAAGGTGATTTTCAGCTGGACCTGAAATGACAGAATTAAGGCGAGTAAGTTTCATTGAGAAACTTAGTAAGGGTAACACTTGGTTTCTTAAGGTAATGTGATCCTCATTAAAACCTGCATCCAAAGAAACTAAAACACAAAAACCACAATGCATATATACAAGATATAGCAACCAAATGCAGCAGCCAAACACAAACAACAAACACATGAAATGTGTCAGCAACATATACCATAGGTTCGTCCATAAACCACATAATAAACATAACCAAATCACTATGGCAGCCCTCCTCAAGCTAATGCTTGGTCTTAGGAGGATTTTAACAATAGTTAGTACTAACTTTGGGCTCTAGAAACCCTTATTTCACTGCCATCTTTCTGCACCTGACAATAGGTCACAAAACGTTCAATAAGTGCACTCCCCTCAATAAGCTTGGTTCATTAAGCTCATGGCTCTCTTCCAAGCTTAGCCATAGCTCCATGGATGTTTGAAAACATATAAAACAACCCATGAGAGCAAGAGAACCCTTACCAAAGTGAGTAGGCCAAATTTGAAGCTTAATCCTTGAAGTATGCAAGAAATAGCTCTAGTTTGCTTCCAATTGCTTCATTTTTCCTTCAATTTCAATCACTTGCAAGTTTGAAGGTGTGGTGGCTATGGAGGAAGTATGGCTGTGTTCTTGGGCTGGGGGAGGACGAAAATGAGAATGGGAGAAGTGATTTGGCCACTTAAATGGCCTTAAATGAGCTTAAGGGCACAAAACACACTTAACAAGCTTAACCTTGCTTTATGTCATTTTCCTTCTCACTAATTATGGTTTCTTTGTCTTAAACTCATTGGTACACATGTGCCCAACATTTTTGACTAATTATCAAGTCATGGCTGCCTCCCTCATGGTGGGATAACCCCAAAATTCCACCCTTAGACTTATGTCAAAAGCTTGAACACCTTAAGGTTTACACTAGGAAATTTAGGTCCTTACTGCCTGTAGTGTTTCCTTTGTCCAAACTTGTCTTCCATGAGTAATTTGGTCCTCCAATAGCACTTTCAAACCATTTACATCCTTCCCATAACTCTCCAAGTCTCTTTCTTGAGAGTTTTGCAATTGAGTACCTGAATTTCCAAAACCTTACAAAAAAGTCCATAGGTTGCTTGAAAAACAAGCAATCCTTAAGGCTTTTCTTGGGGACCAAGTTACCAACTTGGAACACTTTTAAGGAGTTATTGATCATGCCTTTTACGCCCCACACTTTGAACACTATGGTGAGAATTACACAATATAATGGTTTTTAGCCATGATGACAGACTTGTAATTCTCCCATTTTATGAGGTGGTAACAGGAGAGATGTATTGACGTTAATTCGGAAAAGGTCAAGGCCCTACTAGGATTCTGAAGTGCCACAATGACCAAGGATGTGCAAAGAGTCACGGGAAGAATCACGTACCTCAACAGATTCATCTCCAGATATAGGGATTGCTGAAGAACCGTTCTTCAATGTCTTCAGTAAAGCAGCAAAAAATGGAGGTGACTTCGGAACCGAGGTGCACCCTTGGAACGAAGACTGCCAAAAGGCCTGGGAAGAGATTAAAATCTACCTAACTCATCTGCCGACACTTCGGTAGCTACAGGAAGGAGAACCCCTCATACTATACCTTGTCGTCACTAAAAAGACAGTAAGTTCGGTCCTTGTGAAGGAAGAGGGGGCAATGCAATGGCCAGTATATTATGTGAGCAAGTCTTTGCATGGTGTCGAAGTCAGGTACCCCTTGCTACAAAAGGCTATTTATGCCCTGGTACTTGCAAGCAGAAGGTGATGACCCTATTTCCAAGGGCACCCCATTATCGTCCGAAGTAACCTGCCTGTTCGGGATATAATGAAGAAGGTAGACGACTCGGGAAGGCTATCGAAGTGGTGCATCGAGCTCGGTGAGTATGATATCAGCTATCAGCCAAGGAACGCAATAAAAGCACATGCATTAGCAGACTTCATCGTCGAGGTACCCGTTGCCGAAGACAGTCCACCTAACCTCGGTGAGGATGAACCTGAGTGGACTCTATTTGTTGACAGGGCTTCCAGTTCTGAACATCAACGAGCTAGAGTAATTCTCTGTGGTCCCGAAGATATGAAAGCCATGAAAGCAATCAAATTCGGGTTTAATGTCACTAACATTGTGGCAGAGTCTGAAGCCCTCATAGCAGGTTTGCACCTGGCCAGAAGAGTTTGTGTGAGAAACCTAAAGGCTCATAGTGACTCTCAGCTAGTGGTCCGACAGATGGCAGGGGACTATGGCATGAAAGACCTAACCTTGGAAAAGTATCATGACCTCGCAACAAAGCTCATCCAAGAGTTTGATGCGGTGAACATCGAGAATGTGCCTCGCCGAAACAATACTGAAGTAGATATTTTGGCCAAGTCAAAAAATTCCACCGAAGTGCTAAGCCAACCGAGCATAGCAATAATGAGCATAGCAACTTAAGAAAGAGGATGGAAAGATCCCATAAAAAAGTACCTCATGGCTTCAAATCTTTCCGAGGACCTTCATGAAGCGGCAAAAGTGCGAAGACGTTCCGGATGATATTTTCTAATCGGAGAGGAGCTATACTGACAAGGGTATGCGAGTCCACTCCAAAGGTGTGTCAGCGAAGAGGATATAGAAATGGTCCTCAAAGAAGTCCATGAGGGGGCCTATGGTTTCCACATAGGAACTTATGCTCTAGTAGGAGTACTACTCCGCCAGAGATACTTCTGGCCCACCCTAAGGAAGGATGCGAGGCAATTTGTCTAGAAATGTAACAATTGCCAAAGACACACCAACATCTAGAGGCTACCCTCGAAAATGATAACTTCGGCTAACTACCCTTGTCCCTTTGCAATATGAGGTATTGACCTCATCAGGCCTCTCCCAACTGTACCTGGAGGAGTGAAGTTTTACGTAGTCGCAGTAGATTACGTCACTAAATGGATTGAGGTAGAGCCTCTGGCAACCATTTTGGTGAAGGACATATAGAAATTCATCTAGAAGAACATCGTAGGCAGATTCGGCAAACCAAGGGTGATAATGGCTTATAATGGTTCCCAGTTTATTGATAGGGGGCTCTAGGAATTTGCTACCAACCATGGAATAAAAATGCACTTTGCCCCAGTAGCTCATCCTCAGAGTAACGGACAGGTAGATGTGTCTAACAGAACCATAAAGTATGGTTTGAAAAAGAGATTGATTCAAGCAAAGGGAAAATGGCCGGGAGAACTTCCCCGTGTGCTATGGAACTATCGGACAACCCCCCGAAGGGCCACAGGCGAAACACCTTTCTCACTCGTCTTCGGCACAAAGGCCATTATTCCTATTGAAGTGGTTCAGCCATCGATCAGGGTACAAGTGTTCAACGAAGAAGGGAACAACCTTGGGTTGAGGACCAAGTTGGACCTAATTGATGAACATAGAGAAGTGGCTGAGCTTACAAGCAAAGCTTTTCAGCAAAGGGTAGCTATGGCTGCAAACTCACATGTCAGGCGAAAAGGAATCAGGAAGGGGGACCTCATCCTCCGAAAGGCTGAGTTTGAGCCCCGAAGACCATCTCATGGAGTACTTCGGGCAAACTAGGAAGGGCCTTATTTGGTCCTTGATGAAGTTCGATCAGGAGTGTACAATCTTGGTGATACCGAAGGTAGAGAACTGAGGAATACATGGCATTCAGATGCTTTGAAAAAATTCTACTCTTAGAAATTTTTCTAAGGAAAATAGTCCCACCAAAGGATCCTAGCCGAACAAGGTGCAAGTGCCTATGTACAAAAATAGTACATTTTCTTATAAGAGGCTTTAAACTGAACATGGCTAATAAAAATAGGCAAAGCTTTGCCGAAAGATATTAGCCAAAACTGGTCCTATATACGCCGAATGCCATTATTTGAATAACAAGTGTAGAGGATACTTACTATTTTCTCGAGGGACCTAGGCCGAAAATGGTTGAACTAACCCTCGGTACTGAAGATAGTATAGAAGAAACATGTCCTGAGACTTGGCCAAAGTTTGGAGGGAAGGGATTTTATTAATTTGTGCCTTGGCACAACAAAAAGAAGTTTACAAGAAGAAGTTTACAAAGAAAAAGAAGTGAAGTCCTGGACGCCTAGGGGACCTCGTCATCTTGAGCTACTCCATCACCAACCTCCTTTATCACAACCTTCGGTACGGGATGAGGAAAGGGAAGATGGAGATGTTCAATCTTTGACCATGCCCAGCGAGGCACTTCGGGGATGTCCAGGAGAGCCAGAAAGGAGAGCTCGAGGTTGGGGTCGGGGTACTTCGCCAAGACTTGGTGTTGAGCCAAACAAAAGCCGTCTTGCAACGCAACCTTGGTTTCTTGATCGGCCTTGTCTTTCTCGATAGAAAATTCATCCAGCTCATTCTTCAACTCAACGACCTCCCTCTCCAGCTTCTTCATCTTCTTCTTCTTTTTCGTCTCCTTCTTGACTGCGTCGACCTCGGCTTGAAGTTCAGTGTTGTCTGTGAGGGCCTTCATCAGGAGAGTAGAGTCGTCCTCCTTCTTTTTCTGGTAGACCTCGTTAGCCAAAGATAGTGCGATAACCTTCGTGCCGAGGTTAGACACCTTCTGGGAAAATTCATAAGAGAGCTCCTCTTGACTCTTCAAGAACTCCTCCCGAACTTTGGCCACCTTGTCCTTGGCTATCTTGTTGAACTCGCCATACTTAAGGACCGAGGTGGCACTCTTGTTAAGGACTCCTTGGTCCAAGATCGGATTGAAGACTGTTTCACTGCCCAAGCTCTAAAATATCCACTATACGCCAAGAGCTGCAAAAAAAGAGACTCCTAATAAGGGTCAAAAGCGCACAAAAGCTTTGAAAAATCTTCTAAGTCCCGAGAAGCTCAAAACTTACCTGGGTAGCATGTTCAGACATCCTCGCAGCAAGGACCTCCTCATTTGGGCACTCCTCAGCAAAAGACTTGAAGGTGGCATTGGTGAGGACGCCCTTCGCCATCTGAGGAGCCATTCTCTGGCTGTCCTCGGAGAACAAGTTCATGTCCTCTGTTAAAGACCAGAAAGGCTCCCTCGGCACCTTGTCCTTCAGGATGTAGGAGTCCCGAAGGGCCCGCTTCTGAGTGTGCTCCACCATCCATGTAGCGGCACCAGTTCCTCTGCAAAATCACGCCAAAGTTCCATCAGCACATTATCCTTTAGCCATTCATCTATAAGATCTAAAATGCTAAAAATTCCTGAATTCATAGAAAGATGGCTAAGGGGCAAACCTCACGGAACCTCGGTGACATCCTCCTCGGAGTCATCGACCTCCTCTACATCAGTAGGGATCTGCTTGCCCTTCCTCCTTCGGCGCACTTCAAGCTCTTCGGTGAAAGGGCCTCCTAATGAAGTTCCCAGGATATCCCCTGAGGTCACGGGGCTCCGAGGAGTTTGGTTGACGGTTAGCTCCGAGGGTGGGTCGGTGCGAATCGAGGACTGGTCCGCACCTCGATGTCGCCTTCTAGAGGGGGAGAAAGAGAGTCTTTCTTTGACTTCTTCACCAAAGATGGCCCTCCTCCCGATGTCTTCCTACTCTTCGGGGCAGCCTTCTTTTTTTGCTACTACCCCTTCTCAGCTTGACCAAGGAAGAGGGACCTGTAAAATTTAGCGAACTGATCGCCCATCTCTGAAAAAGGAAAGACATCAATGTAAGTCCAGAGGAGTACATATAACAAAATCTGGAAGATGACTTACTCTCAACAAGGCCTTCATAGGTGAGCTCGCCTCGAAGGAGCACCACTAGCCATGCCTTTTTCCCATCAAAGGCAGGCTTTGGCATATCAAGGTCAGTCTTGTGCTCCTTGATTACCCCCAACTCCCGAAGGACCTCTTCAATCTTAAGATTCCACTTGATGGGAAAAGGGTACAAGGAGATTAAAGGGACCTTGGTGTCCCAGTCCGCGACAGCACGGATGCGGTTGTTGAACTCCTGAAAATTTTCTTCCAACTTAGGAGTTAGTAGCTTCCTAGGGTCGACGACATCTGTCTCTAGCGTCCCCTAAGCCCAGCTGGTCAGTATATATGACCACGCCTCATCCACCTTCCGGAACAAGAATTTCTTCTACCACCCTCGCTAGCTATCCTTGGCCCCAAAGGTGAAAATATAATTTTTGCTCCTAGATCCCCAAGGTAGCAAAAAATAGAAGTCACCTTTCAAAATCAAAAAAAGCTTGTAGTACTGCATGAAGATGATGAAGTAGGGCTCTATCTTGAAAACCCCACACATGCAAAGAAAAGCATTGAAATAGGAGTAAGAGTTGGGAAGAAGCTGATTCACGACTATGCCATGAAATTGGCAAAAGTCGTAAATCATCTTCGGCAAAGGAAACCAAAGTTCAGCCTTCAGTTGGGCCCGAAAGACGGTAACCTCGCCTGAGTTATTCATATAACTAAACAGGCCAGGCCTAGGTAGCCTGGTAATTGCATAAGAAGGAAGAAAGAATTTAGTTGTCCACTTCACTAATTTCTCTGAAGCGGTACAACTCGGATGAGAATTAAGAGGAAGCCAGTTCACATGGACAGTTTGGACAGACATGAGCGGAATGGGGGAAGCCATTTGGAAGGAGGAAACATAACCTCGGAAAGGTGAAAAGAAAAGAAGGAAATAATGCCGAAGAATGACTTCAGAAGAAGGAGATGCCTTCGGAATAGTAGAAAAAATAGAAACACAAGAAATCGAGGGACTTCAGAAAGAAGAACCCACCAAAGCTCTTGCCGAAGTCGGGACTTAAGAACGCCGTCACAAAAACTCGCTGGAATTCGCTCCGCCACTTGCACTGCTGCAGAAAAAGGAGAAATGCTTGAGAGCAAACGAGAGCAAAACAGAAGCAAAAGAAAGCAAGTGGGAACTCTGAGGAGTGGAAGGTTTATATAGGCCGAATGGGGTAGGTGAATCATCGCCATAATTACCCATCGAAGGTGAAGAGACGCGGTTGATGTACCCGATGCAACTGTCCCCGAATTTGCACGTGACACATGTCGCCCAACATAGGAAATGAGGGCACGCTTCTTGAGAGCATGAAGGCCTAGGTAAGCCTATCCGAAGTGACGCGGCTACCTGATCACGAGACATGAAATTTCACTGACCTGCAGTAGAAAAGCAAAAGGGGAATACACACTTCGAAAATACCAAGGGCCTAGCCAAGAAATGAGGGGTGGCACTTATAAACTACCTCGGCTGAGAAAACACATCCTCAGAGAATGAAGTATCCCTTGCCTAAGAAGGCGAATAAGCTACATTTATGGCAACTGCTAGCTTCCACAACAAGCTCCATGAAATGCTCTCGAAGACTCTACTCACCAAAGTTACAACTTCGGCTTTCCGAGGGGGGCATGTAATAGCCAAATGGCTTACACTTAGATAGCCTCTAGGGATGACTGACAAGTACCACCCTCGGAGGAACATTTGACCTACCTCAGAAAATGAAAGCTTACCACCCTCGGCTGATGACACTACCACCCTCGAAAGGACATACTGCGCCATCCTCGGTCAAGTGATTTGGTGACCTCGGGAAACCATCTCCCCATCCTCGGCAAAATATACCATTTGCCAAAGGTGCTCCACCCTACCGAGAAGCCTCCTTCTACGACCCTTGAGGGCAAAAACCGAAACAACGGAGACCCGTCTGCCGAAGAGGCATTGCCCCCGAACAGGGCCCATCATCGAATGACTTCTCACCCAGATGAGACAAACACAGTTAGGAGCCTCTGACACAAAAACCTCGCACACGCCCCTGATACACAGGCCTCACACGGCTCTGACTTTTGGCCAGAACAGCCTATGGCCAGCTGGAGATCCCCATCACCGAAGGAACGAACCGCATCTGGCCGAACACGTGTCATGATCTAAACGGGTTGTGTCAAACGGACTTCCCCAAAGCCCTCCTATAAATACTTGGGGAACGACCTTGGTAAGGACACAAGCTGAACCCCTAAGAGAATTCTGCTCCTTACTTTCTTCCATACTTGCCAAATACTAACTTGGGCATCGGAGGCTTCTTCCTCGGAAACAGACTCCAGGGACCTCCTAACCCCTGTTCTTTTGAGCGTTTTAGGCAATCTTACGCTGGAAGTCTCCTCTACTAGCATCTCCACACCGAAAGTCCCTCTCAGGCCCACCATGTCACACAACGAAGATACCGCCGGGCATCAGTTACCTTACAAATAATTGATGTTTGTGTTTGCTTGATCTTTTCAGTCACCTTTTATGTTAACAACAACTTGGCTACTATTGAGTTGTTGACTGACTCCAACTTCAAAAAGTGGAAGCAAGATGTGGAATTTGCTCTCGAGATAGCGGATGTGAATCTAGCCATGATCACTAATAAGCTTGCAGATCTTACTACCATGAGTAGTGATATAGAGAAGAAGGCTTATGCAGTTTGGGAGAAATAAAACCACATGTGCTATCTCTCAATAAAGAGGTCCATTCCTGAATGCCTACTTAGTGGTCTTTCTGAAACTAATATAGCCAAGGATTTCCTTGATGTTGTGTCCTAGATTTATAAGGTGTCCTCTAATGCTAAGATAGGTACCCTCCTAAAGGAGCTTTACCTTATAAAGTATGACGGAGTAAGTGATGTTAAGGAGTACATCGTTAAGATGGTCCACATTTAGAGTAGACTCGAGACGCTCAGCATTATCATCCCTAATCCATGTATTGTGCATCAAGTGCTGAACAACTTTCCTGTGGAGTATGGGCATCTTGTCACTACTTATAACTCTTAGGATGAGGCTTGGGTGGTCAATGACCTGATTACTAGGTCGGTTGCTAAATAAGAAAAGCTTAAGAGTGACAAATCCCAAAGTGCCTTGTTTGTATCAAGTAAACACAACAAGAAGAAGGGTAAGAAGCCTAATTCTAATGCTCCTAAGAATGTTCAGACTTAGCCCAATGGCCAAGCTGGAAGAGTAAGTGGTCCAAAAGTAGTGATTGACAATAAACAAAAGAAATGTTTCTTCTACAGGAAAAACGTCATTTTAAAAATGATAATCCTAAACTTAAAGCTTGGTTGGCTAAGAATGAGCATAAAGGTAATGACTCGTTGGCTCTTGTTTTACATGAATCCAATTTGTCTATGGCCTCATCCAATTCCTGGTGGCTAGATAGTGAAGCAACTACTCATGTTGCTTTTACTTTACTAGGGTTCATAAGCAAAAGGAAACCAAATGAAGATGAGTCAAAGCTGATTGTTGGCAGTAATGAACAGGTAGACATTGAGTTTATAGAAGTTGTATGTCTAAATTTTGATACTAGACTTAGACTCATTTTGAATAACACATTCTACGTATTGTCTTTTAGACAGAATTTGGTCTTAGTTTCCATGCTGGAAAAGGATGACTATGCTTTTGAGATTAAGGATGGTTTTATTAAACTACTTTTTAACTCAAAACATGTTGTGATGCCCGACGGCATCCTTGTTGTATGGCATGTTGGTCTGAAAGGAGGACTTCCAATGAGAAGATATCTGTAAGACTTTGAAGAACGTGGGTTAGAAGCTCCCCGGAATGTGTTTAAGGGGGAGGAGCCTTCGATGCCGAAGTTAGTCTACAGGACAAAAGTTGTTTAAAAGAAAAGAGTATAAAGGAGAGAGTCTCATCATCCTTACCAACAAACCTCTTAAGTATTTATAGGAGGGTGTAGGGAGGAGGCCATTTTACACAGCCTATCCAGATCATAACACGTGTTTGGTTAGATCAAGTCCGTACCTTTGGAGGCAGGTATCTCTAGGTGGCCGTAGGCCATTCTGGCCAGAGGGTCGGGGCGTGTGTGAGGCCTCTTTGTCAAAGGCTCCTTAACCATTTTTATCGTCCCTCTTTGAGACCCCTTCAGGTGGAGATTTATCCCTGAAGGCTACTAGGAAAGGCCCTTTAGATGGGCGTACCATCTATAGGAGTTATTTCCCTTTGCCGAGGGTGGTGGGTGCAGATTTTTTAGGTTGGTAATTACACCTCCGAGGGTGGTAGAAAGTCTTCTTCTAGAGCCGGGCATGTTAGGCTTCTAAGGTTGGTAGTGCACTAATCCAAGGGTGGCAAATAGCTTTTTTCCCAAAGTTGGATATGTGTATTGTCGAGGGTGGTGGAGAAATTCCATCGAGAAAGAAGGTTTTTGTGGGCGATAGCTCTTCAGCTATGATGTTGGTAGTTGTTCTTTGTCTTCTGGCCTATATAGACTGTGTTTTACTCCAAATGATATCTATGCTACCTCATATAATGTTGAGAAAATTATTGCTAAAAGGCTTCTTATAAAGGAAAAATCCATCATGTTGTGGCCTAAAAAGCTTGGCCACATTTCCAGGGAAAGAGGAGAAAGGTTGATAAAGGAAAACAACATACCTACTCTTGACTTTAGTGACCTAGAGACATGTGTTGATTGTTGTAGAGGCAAGTTGACCAAAATTAAGAAAAAAGGAGCTACATGTTGCTCAGATCTCATTGAAGTGATTCACACTGATATAAGTAAACTATACTTACATACAGTTTGTAACTCCTAATATTTCATCGCTTTTATTGATGACTATATCCATTATGGTTACTTGTACTTGAATGAGGAAAAATCTAAAGCTCTTGACAAGTTCAAGATCTTTAAGATTGAAGTCAAGAAATAATTGGGAAAAGTTATCAAGATTGTGAGATCTGATGGAGGAGGTGAGTACTATGGCGAACATGGGGACAGTGGGCAAATTATGGCTCCATTTTCCATATACATAGAAAGTTGTGTAATAGTGGCTCAGTTTATTATGCTAGATAGTCCTAAGCAAAATGGTGTTGCTAAGGGATGGAATTGCATCTTAAAGGACATGATGAGGAGC
Organism: Aquilaria yunnanensis; assembly: GCA_039654915.1. NCBI lineage: Eukaryota > Viridiplantae > Streptophyta > Magnoliopsida > Malvales > Thymelaeaceae > Aquilaria > Aquilaria yunnanensis. The sequence goes on from CM077594.1 coordinate 70,221,059, forward strand.
ATAGAAGGTAGGACAAATTTGCCGGATTTTCTTTAGGGTGAGCCTATCAAGATGGCTTTCTTTATCATCAATCGAGTACCTAGTAAGTTGGTGCAAAAGATGCCATTTGAGTTATGGATGGTTAGGAAACCTAGTTTGAACCACTTTTAAGTTTAGGGCTATCCTACTGAAGTGTGATTTTATGATCCCATGCAAAATGAATTGTAACCTCATTCTACTTGTTTTTATTTTGTCGGTTGCCTTGAACAATCTAAAGGATATGGATTCTACCATAGAGATGGAGGTTCTAGAATTGTTCAATCAGAACCAGCTAAATTTCTGGAGTACGATGTGGCCAATGAAAATGATCACTCTCAGACCATAGACAAGGATGTACAGGTTAGCCGTATTTGTGTTCCTCTACCTATACAACAAAAGACCATGGATCCCTTACCTATGTTTACTCTAATGGAGCAAGAACCTTTGCAACCACTGGTTGAAGAGCTTCCTATCAGATAGGATGTAGTAGCAGAGGTTCCACTTAAATGGCCTACTAAGGAGAGGCGTTTTACTATATCTTCTAATTATATAGTTTATCTTAGATAGAGTGATTATGACATTGATTGTGTAATCGATCCAATGACCTTCAAGGAGGTTGTATCTAGTCCTTAAAATGATCTATGATGGAACATAATAAAGGATGAGATGCAATCCATGAGACACAAGTCAAGTGTTTGAGCTTGTTAAGCTACCTGAGGGCTATAAACCCATTGGTAACAAATGGGTGTTTAAGACTAAAAGGGATCATAATGGAAAGATTGAGAGGTTTAAAGCTAGACTAGTTACCAAAGGATACACTCAGAAAGAAGCAATTGACTATGTTGATTTGTTTTCTCCTGTATCTTTTAAAGACTTTTTTCAAATCATTATGGCACTTGTAGATCATTATGATTTAGAGCTACACTAGATGGATGTTAAAATCACCTTTCTAAATGGGAGCCTGAAAGAAAAAGTCTACATGGAACAGCTTAACGATTTTAAAGTAGCTGGTAAAGATCATATAGTATGTAGACTGTTAAAGTCTATATATGGTCCAAAGCAAGCTTCTCATCTGTGGTACTTAAATTTTGATGAGGTAATCACCTCATTTAGTCTTGTGAAAATCAAGTCGATAGATGCATATATCATAAGGTTAGTAGGAGCAAAATTATCTTTCTGGTCCTTTAGGTGCGTGATATTTTGCTCGCAACTAATGACCAAGGCATGCTGCATGAGGTTAATCATTTTTTATCTAGGCAATTTGATATGAAGGATCTTGGTAAAACATCTTTTGTTCTTTGAATTAAAATCCATAAAGATAAATATTAGAAATTGTTGCATCTCCCTCAAAAATCATACATTGAACACATATTAAAGTGATTCAATATGCAAGACTATAAACCTTGGAACGTGCAAATTGCTAAGTATGAAAACTGAAGCTTGGTACAATGTCCTAGGAATGATTATAAGAGAGAATCCATGTAAGATGTTTCATATGCTAGTATTGTTGGGAGCCTATTGTATGCTCATTTTTGAACTAGATCAGACATCACATTTGCAGTAGATCTCCTAGGAAGATACATATCAAATCTTGGGCACAACCATTGGGTTGCTGCAAAGAAACCAGATGCCCGGTGGCATCCTCGTTGTATGACATGTTGGCCTGGAGGAGAGACTTTTGGTATGAAGGTGCCAGAAACACTCAGAAGAACAAGGGTTAGGAGCTCCCCAGAAAGTGTTTCTGGGAGAGGAGCCTCTGACGCCCAAGTCAGTATTTGTGAGAGTAGTAGTAGTAAGAAATAGAGAGTAGGTAAATAGTGAGAGTTCTATGTCCTGAGCTTACTAAGGTCCTTCCTAAGTATTTATAGGACAGTGGAGGGATGAGGCCATTTGACACAGCCTGTTCAGATCGTGACACGTGTTTGGTCAGATTTGACCCGTACCCTCGGAGATAGGTATCTCCAGCTGGCCGTCGGCCGTTCCAGCCAGAGGGCAGGGGCGTGTGCGAGGTATCTCTGTCAGAGGCTCCTTAACCATTTTTTTCGTATCTCCGTAAGACCCCTTTCAGGGCATGAGACCCCTTTGGGAAGAGGTTTTTCCCGAGGGCTATTGGGGAAGGCCCTTCGGCAGAGTGTGGCAGTTTCAGGATGCTGGATCAATTTTCCTGAGGTCGATAGGTTCGTAGATCCGAGGGTGGTGAAATATACCTTTTCCCGAAGTTGGTTTTGTTGCCTTGCCGAGGGTGGTATATATTGGGTTTCAGGAGCCAAACAACACAGTGGAATTTAACCGAAACCCTCCAGGATCCAAGTGAAACGAGGTAAACTAGGTGTTCAAAAATTTTCATACCTAATTTTTGGTTGAGATCTCTCACTCAACTGTAGAGTTGAATCACAAAACTTGAACGGTTGACGTGTTCAAGCTCTCTATGGTATCCACACGAGCCTATCGGGATCACCACGCTTCCATTGCGTCCCAGCAGATGCATTTCTCATGCGCTCGCAGTGCTAGCTTACGTCCTCCAAAGAATTGCAAGAGAAGAGTGCGGCTGTCCCTTTGGCAAGGAGACCTGTGAATTTCTCTCTAGAAGTTGTATTTATAGTGAGACTCAACTTCCAGGCTTTAATTTCGGGTTTAATAATGGCTCAACTATTGGGCCCATTATTAATACCAAATTATTGTGAAACCAAAACCCAAATAATTAGCCCATGCACTCTAATGATCCAAATAGCTCTATGTGTACGACCCAATAGGCTCTTACCATGTTGGCAATGATCATAAATCACATTTACGATCATAAGCAATGAGCAGTGTCTAGCAACACATCATTGTTACCCAAGTGACAAGATTGTTGATGATTCGACTAAACCTTTATGATCATCACCGATATATGCCATTGTCCCTTTGTCCAAGATATCAAGACTAAGCATGAGACATGGAATGTGTCACTCTCATATAGCCCAATCTTTGGTTTCTTGATTACCGAGTAGACCAACTTAAATTGATGACATTGATATCGTATATCAACTCATCGGAGCATGGCCATGCATTTTCTAAGTCTCACTCTATCAAAGGGCCCGAAGATATCACTCCTGTTACATAGGAGGGACAAATCCCATCTTGATCATACAAATCCCTCCGCATGATATGTGACATACCCAATGACCTCCTTCAAGTTTACTCAGTTACGAGCAACAAAGGAAAGTATCAAAGTATGTGACTCACATGTAGGGAACCTTGATGATCTTAGGTCGAAGGACTACATATACCATTATCACTATGAGAATCACTTATGACACTCATATAACGATCCAAGTAGTGTTCTCATGGTGGGTCGATCTAGTACACAAGTTCTCCAACTTGTACCCATATGTAGACTACGTATCTCATATTAGTCTTGATAGCCGAAGGGCTATCGCCTCTATCTGACCCGAACTCGGAGCGTCAGGGAACGCGAGGACACTATTAGCCCCCCTGAGGTACTAAACAGATCACCTTCGGAGATGGAGAATCAGCTATTGCAAGCCGAAGAGGATCTCCCCGAAGGCGGAACCCTGAATCAGGGAACTCCCTGAACTACGGGCACATTTCCCGAAGGGGCACCGTCCGCGTCAGAGGGCGACCTCGTCCAGGGACTTCAGGAGTACGGTATGAGCATTTAAGGAGCCTCTTACATGCCACACACAGATGCTACATGTCACCTCACACGGTGATTTGACACGCCGACGCCGTCCAGGTCTTGTCACGACCTGTCTCGGTTCAAGACTCAAGGAGCCTGTCACCGGCTACTCGCCCCCTACGCCCAGAAACTCAGAGAACATCCGACCAAACACGTGTCGTCATCTGAACGGGCTGGGCTTCTCTATAAATACCAGGGAACAGACCCTGGCAAATGGTTCAACTCCTCCTCGTCGAGAAAATACAGGCAAGCCCACTAAGAACCCTAGTGCTTCCCCCTTACCTTCTCAGGAAACTGACTTGGGCGTCAGAGGCTCCTCCCCAGAAAAGCACCCCGCGGACCTCCTAACCCGCTTCTCTAAGCTTTTCAGGCACATTCCCCTGGGAAACCTCAACTCCAGACGCTCTTCCTCACAGGAAGTCCTGCCGGAAGTCACCATGCCTTCCAGTGAAGATGTCTCTGGGCATCATCTCGACATATGATAGTCGTTATGTATTATTGCAACCCGCTCCACAATAATACTAGACTAGGGACGTTTGAGAATATCTTTATTCTAGGGTTACAATTATGTTTGTTAAGTTACGCAGAAACAAAAACAACAAACATAATTGCTGGATTACTGCCTTAATAAAATATCATGACTTAATGTGAAAAAATACAATCATCTCATAATTGGCCTTTTGGGCACAACACTAACAGTATATGAGTGTTTCCCGAGGTCGGGGCTAGGCTCTCGCCGAAGGTGGTTTCTAATCAGAAGACCTCGGGGGCCATCGCCCTTTGGCTATCAGGCAGTGTTCCTCCGAGGATAGTGAAGGCACCCCTTCTTTGAAGTTGGTCGCACAGACCCACTGATGGTAGTACTCAACAAGCCACTTGGGAGTTCTGTAAGGGTAATAGCCCTTTGGCTATCACATGCCCCCCTCGAGAAGCCAAAGTTGTGTCTTCGGCATTAAGCCTTTGCAAAAGTGATGTGAAAGTCTTTGTTAGAAGTGGCAGACGTTAGGCGAATTATGACTGAGGTCACCTTCTTTGAAATGGGAACTATTTTTGGTTCAAGATGCCTATTTTGGCTAAAGAAGGATCTTTGACCAAACTCTTAACAATTTCGGAAGTAGTGCCTTCCCCTTATGTGTTTTTAGATGCCTACTAGTGAATCGTCACATCTTCTAACTAGGTAGACGTGTCACTCCGGGCTAGACTTATGCCTGCCAGTGAATCGTCACATCCTCTGACCAGGTAGACGCGTCACTTCGAGCTAGACTTGCATAGGTCCGTCAGCTGTCAGAATGCATGCCCTTGTTTCTCGCGTCAGGTGATACATGTCACCAGGCGATTGATGAACGGTCGCATCCATTACGTTAGTTACATCCCTTCACCTATGAAGGGTCATTATGGCGATGCTTCACCAGCCTTCTTCGGTCTATATAAACCTTTCTCCCTTCAGATTACTTCACACTTCTCAAGTTTCACTCTTTTTTGCTCTCTGATTTCCTCTTCTCCTTTTCCTTCTTTGGTGGTGGTGCTAGCGGCGGAGCGAATACTGACAAGCTTGTGGTGGTTTCTGAAGTTACTATATTCAGTCCGAACTAGGTGGGTTTACTTCTGATGTTATTCTTCTCTCTCTCTTTTTTATTTCAATTCTTTTCCCCTTCATTTTTTTGAGGTATGGATTTTTTATTTATGAATATGTCATCCTCCCAAGTTGAAGCTTAGCCCATCCCCTAGAGTTGGCTCCCTCTTAACTCTCATCCTAACTGTGCCACTTCGGAAAAAATGAAGAAGCGGTCAGCTAAATTCTTCCTTTCTTCCTATGCTGTCACCAGGCTACCTAGTCCAGGTGTGATTAGCTATGCCCCTCGGTCAAACAAGATCACTGTCTTTTGGCCACAGCTGAAGGTGGAACTTCGGTAGCCCCCCCACCAACTGCCCCCAAACTCCTATTCTTATTTTAACGCCTTCCTTTGCATGTGCGGGGTCTTTAAGATAGAGCCCCACTTCATTTTTTTCATGCAATACTACAAACTCCACCCCGTTTCGAATGGCAGGTTCTACTTCTTACTTCCTCAGGGATATGGGAGTAAGAAATGTACATTCAGCTTTGGAATGAAGGACAGTTTGCTACTACCTCACAAAATGGGAGAATTACAAGTGTGTCATAATGGCTAAAAACCATTATATTGTGTAATTGTCACCATAGTGATTGAAGTGTGGGGGTAAAAGGCATGATCAACACCTCCTTGAAAGTGTTCCAAGTTGGTAACTTGGCCCCCAAGAAAATCCTTAAGGATTGCTTGTTTGTCAAGCAACCTATGGACTTTTTTTGTAAGGTTTTGGAAATTCAGGTACTCAATTGCAAAACTCTCAAGAAAGAGACATGGAGAGTTATGGGAAGGATATAAATGGTATGAAAATGCTATTTGAGGACCAAATTACTCATGGAAGACAAGTTTGGACAAAGGAAACACTAAAGGCAACAAGGACCTCAATGTCCTAGTGTAAACCTTAAGGTGCTCAAGCTTTTGACTTCTAAGGGTGGAATTGTGGGGTTATCCCACCATGGGGCAGGCAGCCATGACTTGATAATTAGTAAAAAATGTTGGGTACATATGTACCAATGAGTTTAAGACAAAGAAACCATAATTAGTCAGAAGGAAAATGACATAAAGCAAGGTTAAGCTTGTTAAGTGTGTTTTGTGCCCTTAAGCTCATTTAAGGCCATTTAAGTGGCCAAATCACTTATCCCTCTCTCATTTTCGTCCTCCCCCAGCCCAAAAACATAGCCATACTTCCTCCATAGCCACCACACCTTCAAACTTGCAATTGATTGAAATTGAAGGCAAAAGGAAGCAATTGGAAGCAAACCAGAGATATTTCTCGGATACTTCAAGGATCAAGCTTAATTTTTGGCCTACCCACTTTGGTAAGGGTTCTCTTGCTCTCATGGGTTGTTTTCTTTATTTTCAAGCAACCATGGAGCTAGGGCTAAGCTTGGAAGAGAGCCATGGGCCTGATGAACCAAGCTTAGCAAAGGGAGTGCACTGATTGAAGGTTTTGTGACCTAGTGTGAAGTGCACAAAGATGGCAGTAAAATGAGGGTTTCTAGAGGCCAAAAGTTAGAACTAACTAGTGTTAAAATCCTCCTAAGACCAAGCATTAGATTGAGGAGGGCTGCCATAGTGATTTGGTTATGTTTATTATGTGTTTTATGGACTAACCTATGGTATATGCTGCTGCCACATTTCATGTGTTTGTTGTTTGTGTTTGGCTGCTGCATTTGGTTGCTATATCTTGTATATATGCATTGTGTTTTTTTTTTAGTGTCTTTGGATGCAGGTTTTAATGAGGATCACATTACCTTAAGAAACCAAGTGTTACCACTCCCCTCAATTATGTCATTTCAGGTCCACCTGAAAGATCACCTTCAAACTAACCTTTGTGGTTTGAGTTTTAATATAAAATTTCAGGCACATGAACTTCCATATGTCTAGTTATGATCTGGAAACTTTAGTGATTTTAGGAGCACATTTGGTATTTTTAATGGTGGTACTTATTATGGTATGCAGCAGATGTCGAGCATCCTGTTCTGGAGTCAATTGTGTCTCAGGCACTCCTGTAACCTAGGGTCCGTATTTAGCTAAGTTAAGACCATTTTGTAGTGCATGTATGCATGTACATGTATTGTATGTAAAATGAGACAAGTATGTGAACATTTGAGTAATGTTTTGGCTATGTAAGTGATGTGGTGCAAAGCTGCCTAAGTGTGAATGATGGGCTGCTTACTTGTAAATTCTATTTTGGCCACATAAAGTTGCTAAAAGAAAGGTACCGTAATTCCTTTGTGTAATTGACATATATGGGATAGCTTTGGAAGGCTTCCTCCTTGTGAATGAAGTGTTTGCATGGTTTGGAAAAATTGTATGGGCAAAATGGTCCAAAAGTTGCCAGAATTTTGACTCTGGACCTAAAGTTTAATATCTCCCTGTGTAGAATGAAGCTTGGAATGAAATTTTGACCACGCCTAGAGGAAATATAGAGGGTTAACTGGGATTTCCAATTTCTAGATTTAGAGCCCTGTAGCCAAATCTATGGCATTACAAAGTAGGCTGAGTTTTCTGTTGATTTGGTCAGAATTTTGTAACCAACTTAAGAAATCCATAACTTGGTCCATATGTGGGCTATTGATGTAAAAAAAAATTCCTTGGTTTGCTATAAATCTCTACTTGATAATGGAGCAAATAAAATATGGGGTATGTGCCTAGAATGATACAGTTTATTAGTGGAAGTTACAGGTGCAGTAGCTGGTCACTAGAACTTAACAAGATTGCCTAATGTGTGGAAGCCAAAACTAAGACTTGTGCTAGTGTTTTCCTTCTTAGCTGCCATAGTGTGCATAAATGTAAATATGTGTGTTATGGTTAGACCAATATGCATGTATTTACATATTGCTCAAGAGGGTCACTTGAGTATGTACACTAGGGGTGTTGTTCTGATGACCTGCAGGACACACCAAACCTGGGAGTTTAAATGCACAATTTTGGCACCACAACTGGACTACCCGGAGTGGGTAACACAGTTGCCAAGGGTGGCAAAAGAAGTTCTTCTTTTTTGAGGTGGCTGAGGCATTGAAACACATGCCGACCAAATGGGCTTTGGGGACTTTGGATATTGATGTAGTAGATCCCAAGAAGCTACTAACTTTGGAGTTAGAAGACCAATTTGAAGAATTTGACAGCCGTATTTGCGCTATCACAGATTGGGATCCCGAGGTCCCTCTGCGTTCATTATACCCCTTCCATATTAGGTTGAATTTTATGACCGAAGCGGTCCTTCGGGAGCTAGGGGTAGTTAAGGAACACATTACCGACAAGGATATATCGAAGCGCCTTTTTGATGGCAAGAAGGCGTGGTTGGTGAAGCTCATTTGGGGCAAACTCACTTATCCGGCTCTTGAAGAGAGTAAGTCCCTTCCCAGATTTTTTCGTACATAGCTCTCTATACTTACACCAATGTTCTTCTTTTTGCAGCGATGGGTGACAAGTCTGCTGCTTTCTACAAGAGTCTCTTCCTCGACCAGGCCGAGAAGGGGAAGCAGCAAAGAAAGAAGGCGATGCTGAAAAGGAAGAAGGCGCCGGGGGGACCATCTTTGGGGTCGAAGTCAAAGAAGGCCAAGGAGGACTCCCTTCCCATCCACCTGAAGATGAGGTGGAGGTGCAGAACCAAACTCCTGTTCGTGCCGACCCATCTTCAGAGCCAGCCATTTGTTCAACTCCCCTTAGTCCTAGTACTGCTGCAGAGATTTTGGGGACTTCAGTTGGGGGTCTTTCGGTTGAAGAACTTGAGGAATGCTGAAAGAGGATAGGCAAAGGTGTTCCCACCGAAGTTTTTGATGTCAGTGACTCCAAGAGAGAAGACACCAAACTCCCTCCAGGTTTGTCCCTTAGCCATTCTTTTATGAGTTTGGGAATTTTTGGTATTTTAGACCTTATAGACGAATGGCTAAGGGATAACGTTCTAATGGAACTTTGGTATGACTTTGCGAGCGAAGGAGTGTAGTGATAGCCAAAAGGCTATCACCTCTATTTGACCCGAACTCGGAGCGTCAGGGAACGCGAGGATACTATTAGCCCAACCGAGGTACTAAACAAATCGCCTTCGGAGATGGAGAATCAACTATTGCAAGCCGAAGAGGATCTCCCCGAAGGCGGAACCCTGAATCAGGGAACTCCCCGAACTACGGGCACATTTCCAGAAGGGGCACCGTCCGCGTCAGAGGGCGACCTCGTCCAGGGACTTCGGGAGTACGGTATGAGCATTTAAGGAGCCTCTGACATGCCACCCGCAGACGCTACATGTCACCTCAAATGGTGATTTGACACGCCGACGCCGTCCAGGTCTTGTCACGACCTGTCTCGGTTCAAGACTCAAGGAGCCTGTCACCGGCTACTCGCCCCCTATGCCCCGAAACTCAGAGAACATCCGACCGAGCACTTGTCGTCATCTGAACGGGCTGGGCTTCTCTATAAATACCAGGGAACAGACCCTGGCAAACGGTTCAACTCCTCCTCCTCGAGAAAATACAGGCAAGCCCACTAAAAACCCTAGTGCTTCCTCCTTACGTTCTCAGGAAACTGACTTTTGTGTCGGAGGCTCCTCCCCGGAAAAGCACCCCGGGGACCTCCTAACCCGCTTGTCTGAGCTTTTGAGGCAAATTCCCCTCGGAAACCTCAACTCTAGACGCTCTTCCTCACAGGACGTCCTCCCGGAAGTCACCATGCCTTCCAGTGAAGATGTCTCAGGGCATCATTTGGCGACGTCTGTGGGAAACCATCCTCGGGTTGCCATCGTTGAGACTCGGTGTTCTAAGGACAAAGGACCCCCGAGGTCCCCGTCCGCGCCTGAAGTCCAACCGGCCACTGAGCAAGCCCTCCCAGGGACTTCCACGCCTGAGGAAGAGCGCCCTCTGGTCATAACCATGAGCTTTCTGCGCGACTTTCAACGTTCTGTTGTGGCTGAAATGACACAACAGATAGACCGAAGGTGGCCGCAACAAGCTCAAGCCCAAAGGCCTCCTTCGCCAGCACACCCTCGGGAAAAAAGTCCCAAACCAACCCATCGTAGTTCGGGATGCGGAGACCCATGAGAGGAGTCTTCAACAGAAAACATGCCCCTCGGGGCACGGCTCGCGGGACAAGCGGGGTCAAGACGACCCAAAATCACACACAGGAGAAGCCAGTCACCTGAGGCGAGGTCCCCATCCCCACAGCGCCGAACTCACTCTCCGAAGAGGCACCGACAATCTCCCCTACCAGAAGAAGAACCTAGCGCCACGATCCTTATGGAGAAGATATTAGCGAGGTTGGACAGAGTGGAGAAACAGGTGGCCCGCAAACCCGTCTGGGCTAGGCTGTCTGGAACCTTTTGTGGGGATGAGTCCCCATTCACCCAAGATGTAGTTGAGGCAGCCATGCCAGGTAATTTCAGAGTACCTCGGCTGGAAACTTATGATGGCCGTACTGATCCACAAGCCCATCTTACCAAGTACAGACGCAGCGTGATGATGCACGGTGCCGACGACGCTACCCTGTGCAAATGCTTCGAGGTCACTCTCACTGGGCCAGCAACAGCCTGGTATAATTCATTGGCCCCAGGAACCATCACGGAGTTCTAGGAGTTATCCACAACCTTCACGCAGCAGTTTATCGGAAGTCGGCCAACAGCGAAGATGCCGATTCAGATGTTAGACATAGCGCAAAAAATTGGAGAGACCATCCGCGACTATGTCGAGAGATTTAACAGAGATGCCTTGAGTGTCCCAGACTTTCGGCCCGAAGTATGCATCCTCGCGATGACACGGGGCCTTCGGAGGGACTCGCAGCTATTTTACGAATTCTCCAAAGATCCGCCAGACACGCTCGGCAAATTTTACCGAAGGGCCGAACAGCACATGACAGCCGAAGAACTGAGAATGGGCGGACCGAAGTCCGATCACACCCGTGCCGAAGGATCCAGCCAGCAAACCCGGTATCCCACTGAACAGGCAGGTCGACCTCGGAGAACGCGAGGAAGGAAACTCCCCATTTTCACACGCCTGAACACCACAAGGACCAACATCCTCATGACAATGGAAAGGCAGGGAACTCAGGTTCAGCGGCCACTGGCCATGACCGCCGACAACAGAAAGAATATGAAGAAGTTCTGCCAGTTTTATCGCGACCACGGCCACGACACCGAAGACTGCTTCCAATTGAAAAAGTATATAGAGTCGCTGATAAAACAGGGCCAACTTCGGCGTTATCTGCGCATGCCTTCCCCAAAAGGGAGAAAAGAGGAGGAAGGAAAGGCAGAAGATGAGGACTACGACTCCCACAGGCGGAGAAACCGAAGTCTGAAAAGGCGCCCCCCACCTCCAACGGGAATCATACAAACAATTACGACGGGACTGCCATCCTCGGAAAGAAAGAGGAAGGCCAGAGAAATAGCAGTCATGGAGTATCAAAGTACAACAAAAAAGCTGGCCCGAAAGGATGGTTCTGCCGTCATTTTTCCGCATGACAACCCATTATTGATCATGGCGAGAATAGGAAATTAGGACGTAAAGAGAGTGCTGCTTGACGACGGATCAAATGCCGAAGTCCTGTTTTCACACTTGCTGCCGAGGTTGGGTGTATCTAGCAGCGACCTCAAACCCGTCACCTCACCTACCTTCTGGGTAGGTTCATCCGAGCTGCCCATCCTCGGATGGATCGATCTCCCTTTGATGCTGAAAGGGACTCCGGTGATTGGGACAGCAGAGTTGTACGCCTCCACAATGGCAAGGTTCATCGTTATGGATGTCCCTTCATCATACAACGCCATCCTTGGAAGACAGACACAGGGAAACCTGCACATTCGCCCTGATGTCAAGTACTTAACCGTCACTTTCGTCGCCAAGGATGGAGATGCGAAAATCTTCATAGATAAAGGCAAAGTAAGGAAGGTGTTCGTCAAAACACGAAAGGCTCCAGCAAACAACTTCGCGCAAGCTGTGGAAGCAAAAGCACCAAAAAAGGGCGAGGTAGAGAATCCCGCGAAGGCGGAAATGGAAGAAGTAGAACTTGTCCCAAGCCAAAATACCCAAATAGGGAAAAACTTGGTCGAAGGTGACAAGGAAAAACTTGTATCTTTTCTACTGACAAATAAAGATCTGTTTGCCTACTCGCCGAAAGACATGCCAGGGGTAAACTCTGACATAATTCAACATAGCCTCAAAGTAAGTCCGGAAGCAAAGCCTGTCCGGCAAAAGAAGCGAGGCATCTCGTTTCATAAAAGTAACTTTGTCAAAACCGAAGTCCAACGACTGTTAGAAGCCGATGTCATCAGGGAGGTCAAGTACCCTGAATGGTTAAGCAATGTGGTAGTTGCCACAAAAGAAGGAAGCTGCAAACTCCGGATGTGCATCGACTTCAGAAACTTGAACGATGCTTTCCCGAAAGATTCATACCCTTTCCCACCGATAGACCAATTGGTAGACTCAACTGCCGAATACGGGCTCCTAACTTTCTTAGACGCCTTCAGTGGGTATCACCAAATAAGTATGGACCCTGAAGATGAAGAAAAAACCGCCTTCATCACCGAAGGAGGAACATACTGCTACATCAGGATGCCCTCCGGGCTAAAAACCGCAAGAGCCACCTACCAGAGGTTGATGAGCAAGGTCTTCAACGACCAAATAGGGAGAAACATGGAAGTATATGTGGACGACATGATAGTCAAAAGCAAACTGCCTGGCGACCACGTCACAAATCTAAAGGAAACTTTCCACTAGCTCAGAACCTTCGGGATCCGCCTTATTCTCGAAAAATGCATATTCGGAGTGACCTCGGGAAAGTTCCTTGGGTAAATGGTATCAGAAAGAGGTATTGATGCCAACCCAGAAAAAATTAAGGCTCTACTCGAGTTCCGAACTCCTGCCACAATAAAAGACGTGCAGAGGCTCACCGGAAGGATAACCTCCCTCAGCAGGTTTATTTCCAGATATGGAGACCGGTGTCAACCATTCTTCAAAGTCCTCACTAAGGCAGCAAGAAAGAAGGACAACCTCGGGAGTAATGACCATCCTTGGGGTGAAGACTGCCAAAAGGCCTGGGAGGAACTCAAAATCTACTTAGCCGGTCTGCCCACATTGCGGCAACCTCACGAGGGAGAACCCATCGTGTTATACCTCGCCGTCACAGAAAAAGCCGTAAGCTCGATCCTTGTGAAAGAAGAGGGGGTGAAGCAATGGCCAGTCTACTATGTAAGCAAGTCCCTACATGGCACCGAAGTCAGGTACCCTCTGTTGCAAAAAGCTATATATGCCTTGGTGCTAGCAGGAAGAAGGCTACGACCATATTTTCAGGCTCACCCTATCATCGTCTGAAGCAGTCTACCTCTGCGCGATGTCATGAGAAAAGTTGATCATTCGGGAAGGCTTTCCAAATGGTGCATAGAGCTTGGCGAACACGACATCACTTATGAACCTCGAAAAGCCATAAAAGCTCAAGCTCTGGCAGACTTCATTGCCGAAGTACCCACCACCGAAGATAGCCATCCAGATCCAAGCGAAGGTGAGCCAGAGTGGACTTTTTACGTCGACGGAGCCTCGGGGTCCAAACACCAGGGAGCTGGGGTAATTATCAGAGGTCTCGAAGGCCTTGAAGTCATGGTCATGGTATTTTGCCAAGTTTGGGTCCCCTGCACCGTAGTTCCTTGCCATCTACTGTACCACTAACTGAGAATCACCGTGGGCCTTTACATTCCTTATACCAACTCTTTTTGCCAGCTGTAAGCCTGCTATAAGGGCTTCACACTCGGTGACATTGTTGGTGACATTGAATCCAAACTTGACGGCCTTCATAGCTTCCATACCTTCGGGCCCGCGGAGGATTACTCCGACTCCTTGGTGTTCGGATCCTGAAGCACCATCTATGAACAATGTCCACTCGGGCTCACTATTCTCGAGGTCCTCTAGACTACCTTCGGTTTTAGGTACCTCAGTGATAAAGTCTGCCAGCACTTGGGATTTTATGCCTTTCTTGGCTCATAGGTGATGTCGAACTCATCGAGCTCAATGTACCACTTTCACAGTCTTTCCAAATGGTCTGCCTTCCTCATGGCATCCTGAAGAGGTATGTTACTTCAGACAATAATAGGGTGGGCTTGAAAGTAAGGTCGCAGCCTTCTACTGGCCAGTACTAAAGCATAAATGGCCTTCTGCAAAAGAGGGTACCTGATTTTGGCACCATGCAAGGACTTACTCACATAGTACAATGGCCATTACTTTCCTCATTCTTTTTTTTCTAGCACCGAGCTTACTGCCATTTCAGTGACCGCGAGGTAGAGGATGAGGGGCACTCCTTCCCATGGCTGCCGAAGTGTTGGCAGACGGGTTAGGTAACATTTGAGTTCCTCCCAAGCCTTCGAGTAGTCTTCGGTCCAAGGGTCTTCCACGAGACCGAAGTTACCTTCATTTTTTGATGCTCTAGTAAGCACTTTAAAGAATGGTCGGCACCGATCCTCATTTCTGGGGATGCATCTAGTAAGGGCTGTTATTCTCCCGGTAAGCCTTTGCATTTCCTTGGTGGTTGTGGGAGTTTGGAATCCTAGCAGGGCCTTGACCTTTTCTGGGTTGGCATCGATAACCCTCTCGATACCATGAACCCGAGGAACTTTTCGGCCGTTACCCCGAACACACACTTTTCAAGGTTAAGACGAATCCCAAATTTCTGAAATTGGTAGAATGTTTCCTCCAAGGCTACGATATGACTACCAGACTGCTTGCTCTTAACTACCATATCATCAACATATACTTCCATATTTCTCCCATTTTGGGATGTGAATACCTTGTCCATCAGCCTTTGGTACATTGCTCTCGTCTTTTTAAGGCCAAGGGGCATTCTAATGTAGCCGTAGGTCCCTACTTTGGTGATGAAGGCGGTTTTCTCCTCATCTTTGAGATCCATCCGAATTTGGTGGTATCCATTGAAGGCGTCGAGGAAGCTAAGCAGACCATATTCATAGGTTCAGTCCACCAGTTGATCTATAGGTGGCAAAGGATAGGAGTCCTTCGGGCAAGCGTCATTTTTGTTTCAAAAGCCGATGCACATTTGGAGTTTATCACTCCCTTCCTTTGTGGCAATAACAACATTGTGAAGCCATTCGGGGTACTTGACTTCTCCTATTACGACTGCCTCCATTAACCATTGGACTTTGGTTCTGACAAAGTTGTTCTTATAAGCCGAAAGGTTGCGCTTTTTTTGTCGAACAGGTTTTACCTCCCGGCGTACTTTAAGATTGTCACCTTCAAAGAGTAGGCAAAGAGTAGGCAAACAAATCTTTGATCATTAACAAAAAAGATACAAGCTTTTCCTTGTCACCTTCCACCAATTTTTTCCCCACTCGGGTACTTCGGCTTGGGACAAGTTCTATATCCTCTGTTTCTATTTTCTCAAAGTCACTTTTTTCTCCCCCTATTGCCTCTTCAGCGAGTATGCTCTTCTCTTCCAAAGTCTGTGCCTGAACTTTCATTGGGCTTTGTCTTGCCTTCATAAAGACTTTCCTTACCTCCGCTTGATCAATAAATATCTCTACATCCCTTTCCTTCACTCCGAAGGTGACCGTTAGGTACTTCACATCTGGACGAATGTGGAGATTTCCTTGTGTCTGCCTTTCGAGGATGGAATTGTACGAAGAAGGGACATCTATGACAATGAACCTTGTCATTATGGAGCCAAAGAGTTCTTTCTTGTCCTGGACCGAAGTTCCCCTTAGCATCAAGGGCAGGTTGATCCACCTGAGCACGGGGAGTTCAGACGGACCTATATCGAATGTAGGGAAATAACGGGTTTGAGATCACCCTTGGAGATGCCCAAGTTCGGTAACAGGTGGGAGAACAGAACATCGGCATTGGAACCATCATCAATGAGCACTCTTTTGACGTCCCAACTCCCTATCCTTGCCATGATTAAGAGGGGGTCATCTTGGGGGAACTTCACTGTAGACCCATCTTTCCAAACAAGCTTGTTCGCTGGGTTTCCAAATTCCATCATCGAGATTTCCTGGACTTCCCTTTTTCTCTCAGCTAAGGGTATCCCAGTAGTGATTGTCTGGATTACTCCCGTCGGAGGTGGTGGATGCTTTCTAGGACTTCGGTACCGACAACGGTCAGAATCATAGTACTCATCTACCCCTTTCTTTTCTTCTTCCCTTCTTCCATTGGGGAATGACATCTGTAGGTATCACTGAAGTTGCCATTGGTTGATCAGAGATTCGATGTACTTTTTCAGCTAGAAGCAGTCCTCAGTGTCGTGCGCATGGTCTCGTTGGAACTGGTAGAACTTCTTCATGTTCTTCTTGTTTTCTGATGTGGCCACTGGATAGCTGTTCCTTGTCTTTCCATGGCCATGAGTATGTTCATCATTGTAGTGTTGAAGGGCATGAACGATATTGGTTTCTTCCCCCTTTGCTTTCGAGGTCTGCCCCCGTATTCGATTAGGTACCGAGGTTGGTGAACTAGACCCTCGGTATGATTGTGATCAGACTTCAGCCCTCCCATCCTCAGTTCTTTGGCCGTCATGTGTTGTTCTGCCCATCGATAGAATTCTCCAAGGGTGTTAGGGGGATCCTTTGAGAACTCGTAAAAGGGTTGTGAATTTCTTCGAAATCCCCTGATCATGTCAAACATTTGGACGGGCATCTTCGCCATCAATCTACTTCCGATGAACTATTGGGTGAATGCGATGGATAACCCCTAGAAACACGTTATGGTTCCCGGAGCCAGAGAGTTATACCACTAAGTTGCTGGCCCTAAAAATATGACTTCGAAGCATTTGCAGGGGTGGCATCATCAGCCCCATAGAACACCATACTGCGCCTATACTTCATCAAGTGAGCTTGGGGGTCACTACTGTTAGTGTTGTGCCCAAAAGGCAATCTTGAGATGATTGTATTTTTGCACATTGAGTCATGATATTTTATTAAGGCATTAATCCAGCAATTATGTTTGTTGTTTTGTTTCTGCGTAACTTAACAAACATAATTATAACCCTAGAATAAACGTCCCTGGTTTAGTATTATTGTGGAGCAGGTTGCAATAATGCATAACGAGTAGCATATGTGGAGACTAATATGAGATATGTAGTCTACATATGGGTACAAGTTGGAGAACTTGTGTACTGGACCGACCCACCATGAGAACACTTCATGGATCGTTATATGAGTGTCATAAGTGATTCTCATAATGATCATGGTATATGTAGTCCTTCAACCTAAAATCATCAAGGTTCCTTACATGTGAGTCACATACTTTGATACTTTCCTTTGTTGCTTGTAACTGAGTGAACTTGAAGGAGGTCATTGGGTATGTCACATATCATGTGGAGGGATTTGTATGATCGAGATGGGATTTTTCCCTCCTATGTAACGGGAGTGACATCTTCGGGCCCCTTGATAGAGTAAGACTTAGAAAAATGCATGGCCATGCTCGGATGAGTTGATATACGATATCAATGTCATCAGTTTAAGTTGGTCTACTCAGTAATCAAGAAACCTAAGATTGGGCTATACGAGAGTGACACATTCCTGTCTCGTGCTTAGTCTTGATATCTTGGACAAAGGGACAATGGCATATATCGGTGATGATCATAAAGGTTGAGTCGAATCATTGACAATCTTGTCACTTGGGTAGCAATGATGTGTTGCTAGACACCGCTCATTGCTTATGATCATAAATGTGATTTATGATCATTGCCAATGTGATAAGAGCCTATTGGGTCGCACACATAGAGCTATTTGGATCATTAGAGTGCATGGGCTAATTATTTGGGTTATGGTTTCACTTTAATTTCGTATTAATAATGGGCCCAAGAGTTGAGCCATTATTAAGCCCGAAATTAAATCCTAATTGGATTACGGCTTTGAAACCCATTAGGCCTGGAAGTTGAGTCTCACTATAAATACAACTTCTAGTGAGAAATTCCTAGGTCTCCTTACCCTAGCCTCCCAAAAGGACAGCCGCACTCTTCTCCTGCAATTCCTTGGAGGACGTAAGCTAGCATTGCGAGCGCAAGAGAAACGCATCTGCCGAGATGTGGTGGAAGTGTGGTGATCCTGAAAGTCTCGTGTGGATACCATAGAGAGCTTGAACACGTCAATTGTTCAGGTTTTGTGATTCGACTCTACAATTAAGTGAGAGATCTCAACCAAAAATTAGGTATGAAAATTTTTGAACACCCGGTTTACCCCGTTTCACTTGGATCCTGGAGGGTTTCGGTTAAATTCCGCTGCGCTGTTTGGCTCTCGAAACCCAACAACTACATCCATCATATGTTTCCAGGCATGGTACTCGGAAGTCACTCGGCATAGGTGCCTCTACCACTACACGGATAAAGGGTGACTCTTCTCCGGTGAATGTCTCCGACAAGTTAGACGAAACAGGCTTCTGGGAAATCTATCTTTCTACCTTCTCCAACCTCTCTAGGTTTTTCTCCATGAGGGTGGTAGCACTGTCTTCTGCTCACTGTCTGGTGGTCGCCGGTAATGAAGAGCAATGTCTCATTTTCGGAGAGTAACCTCATCGGCGGGGGGACTGGGACCTACCATACAGAGATAGACTTCGCCGGCGGGAAGTCCTAGGCTCTTTTGACACCATTTCTACCACGCGATGTCCTCTAGAGGGTACGTTCTCCGTTGAAGACTCATCATGAGAGCCCCCGCTTTCAGAGCTTTGGCAGGGTAACTTTGGGCTCCTCTCCTACAGGGTGCTAGGAGGAGATGCCTTTCCTCCAGTAGGTGGTTGTGACCACCTTTGGTTGAGCTGTTGGGTCATTTCAGCCACAAGAGAGCACTCAAAGTCTCGCAGAAAGCTCATCATGACCGTCAAAGGATGTTCATTCTCAGGCAAAGAAGTGTCTACTACAAGTTGTTCATTCGCTGTTGGAGCTTCCGGTGCGGATTGGTACTTTAGGAGTCCCTTATCATTAGAATGCCAGGTCTCAACAATAGCGACCTGAGAAGGGTTTCGCACAGACGGCACCAAATGATGCCCGATAGCGTCCTCGTTGTATGACATGTTGGCCTGGGGGAGAGACGTCCAGTATGAAGGTTCCTGAAACACTCAGAAGAACAAGGGTTAGGAGCTCCCCGGAACGTGCTTCCGGGGGAGAAGCCTCCGACGCCCAAGTCAGTATTTGTAAGAGTAGTAGTAGTAAGGAACAGAGAATAGGTAAATAGCAAGAGTTCTGTGTCCTGTGCTTATGAAGGTCCTTCCCAAGTATTTATAGGAGGGTTGAGGGAGGAGGCTGTTTGACATAGCCTGTTCAGATCATGACACGTGTTCGGTCAGATTTGACTCGTACCCTCAGAGATAGGTATCTCCAGCTTGCAGTAGGCTATTCTAGCCAGACGGCAAGGGGCATGTACGAGGTCTCTCTGTTAGAGGCTCCTTAACCATTTTTGTCGTATCTCCATAAGACCCCTTTAGGGCATGAGACCCCTTCGGGCGGAGATTTTCCCCGAGGGCTATTGGGGATGGCCTTTTGGTAGAGTGGGACACCTTAGGGAGATGTTTTCGTCCGCCGAGGATGGTGGATCAATTTTCCCGAGGTGGGTAGGTTCATAGATCCGAGGGTGGTCAAAGATAGCTTTTACTGAATTTGGTTATGTTGCCTTGCCAAAGGTGCTATATTAGTGTTTCCTGACCTAGGCTCTCGTCGAGGGTGGTTTCTAATCAGGAGACCTCGAGGGCCATCAACCTTTGGCTATCAGGCAGGGTTCCTCTGAGCACAGTGAAGGCACCCCTTCTCCGAAGTTGGTTGCACGTACCCACCAATGGTAGTGCTCAACAGGCCACTTAGGAGTTCTATAAGGATAATAGCCCTTTGGCTATCAAAACCCTTGAGGTACTTAGGGGGAACGAAAGACTACATGTTGACCTATAAAAGGATTAAGAATCTTGAGCTAGTTGGTTATACTAATTTTGACTATGTCGGCTGCAAAAATGATAGAAAATCCACATCAGGGTATATTTTCATATTAGTAGGTGGTGCAGTTTCATTGAAAAGTGGCCAACAGGCACTTGTGACCTCTTCTAGGATGCATGCTAAGTACATAGCATGTTTTGGAGCTTTCACATGGTTGTGAAATCTCATCCTTAAGATGTCTATTGTAGATTCCATTGCTAAGCCCATTCGACTATACTATTATAATCCTGCAACAGTGCAATTTTGCAAGAATAATAGAAGTATTTATGGGGGCTAAGCATTTGGAAGTCAAATATCTGACTGTTAAGGAGCATGTAAGAAAAGGTTAAGTTGTAATAGAGCACATTAGGATTGAGTATATGATTACTAATCCTCTAACCAAGGGACTTCACCTTGAAAGTTTTAGGGGCCATGTTACTAATATGGAATTCGTAGAATCCTTTGATGCACTCGTAGAAGAGTCATGTGTAATTGCTCTATTACTTTGTTTTCAGTACACATTTGACTTGTAGAATTTTTAAGACATTTTATAATGAATGATGTTTTTCAGTCATAAAGTTTCTTCATTATGATATGTTTAGAGTCTTAAGATGAATGTCAATCCTAAATGAAGGTCTGGTGCTTCATTGGTTGTGGCCTTGTGGTTGTATGTCTTGTGTGACACATAACGGGTCATCTCGAGATGCAAAAAGTTATAAAGACAAACAAGCTCAATAAAGAATGATAAAGGATTTGTCAAGATCAGTGAGACCAACATGTAAACAACAATGCAATTAGATCATAAAATGAAGATTATTGTCACTTGCCACACCTCGATGTCATGTTCATGTCAATGAGGTATATTAAAGTGTGTGACCACGGAAGGTCCTGCATTGTTGAGTATTGTAGTTGCTACCATGATCCGCCATTGAGAGCCTTATTAGATGGAATAGTATCTAGAGTTGTTTCATGACTAATTGTTTTTAAATAATGCACGCATAAAGTTTTTCAATTGTCTTAATCTAGCAAAATATGTTTTGAAAAAAAATAATTGACAATTATGATGGCCTTCGGCATCATTGTTGTGCAACATGGTGGACCAAGAGTAGAAACTTCCGGTAGGAGGACGTCAGGATAGAGAACCTCCGATGGTAGAGAGGCTGCAAGGACCAAGCAAAACAAAGGCTTACGAGCTCCCCGAAGTGTTTTTCCTGGGAGGAGTCTCCGACGCCCAAGTCAGTATTCGAAAGTGGAAGATAAGTAAGGAGCAGAGATATTCCAATTCGGAGCCCCCCTTACCTGGGGTGCTTCCCAAATATTTCTAGGGAGATGAATAGAAGAAGTCCGTTTGCCACAGGTTGCCCAGATCGTGACACGTGGTCGGTCGGATACGATCCGTACCTTCCGAGAGAGGGGGAGCTTCTAGCCGACCAAAAGCTTAAGCAGCACAAGGGTGGCATGTCAAAGCATGTCTAGGGGTGGCGTGTCAGGGGCCATACGAGTACGATGTGTTAGAGACTCCTAAGCTATTTGGTCGTACTCCCACATGGCCTTTTTGGGTGACCGAACTCCCTCGAGCTATAGAGCTTGTTCGGGGAGGTGAGCTTCTCTGGAGGGAGGTCCCTTGTTTTATACGAGACACCTTCGGTTGGACTCTCCCGAGGCTAGGCTCGGGTTCCTGACAATGGTACTTTGTGAATGTGCCCCCAAGGTGGCCCAAAGAGTATCTGAAGGTGGTCTTGGGTACGTGAGGTCGGCACGAAGTTACCCTTAGGAAGGGTGATGACCCCTCTTAACCGAAGTTGGTCCCATGGGTTCCCTGAGGGTAACACTTATCCGGATAGTCCAAGGATGGTTGAGGCTCTCTCTTTGCCGAGGTTTGGTCGCTTGTTTCGGCCGGAGGTGATGCGTTGGCCAAGGATGGTGTGCACGCGTGAGGTCCTTCAGGGGTGATTGCCCATCGGCTGTCACATGCCCCCTCCTCAGAAAACCGAAGATGTTTCTTCCGTTTGGGGTAGTCTCGGGAACTCCTTGGAGTTCGAGTGATGTTCCTGGCTCTTCTGCCGAGGTCATTGTTAGAGGTGCGTGGTTCCACTGACCTTCCTGTCAGTGAATCATTTCTTCTTCCCATACAGACGGACGTGTTACTTTGGTCAGTGTTATATACGTCTGCCAGTTGTCAGGGGTGTGCCCTCGTTTCTCGATTCGACTTACACGTGGCTGCTGATGGATAGCGAAAAGTTGCATCGGTTACGTTAATTGTGTTTCTTCACCTTCGAGTAGTGATAATGATGACATTTCACATAGCCCCTCCGGCCTATATAAGCCATTTCCCGATAATCTTCGGATAAAAGACCAAAACGGCTCCCTCGGGACATGAGAATCCCGAAGATCTCTCCTTCGGGCGTGCTCAATCTTCCAAGCAAGGGGCGCCGGACCCTCAGCAAAAGAAACACACATCTTATTAGGTAAAATTTCCTTGGTTATAAAAAATATATATAAGTTGATTGCAGGAAAAAGGAGACAAACCTGGTGCAACCACGGCACAGTCGTCATCAGAGTCACCGACCTCCTCCACGTCGGCAGGAATATGTTTGCCCTTGGCCCTTCGGCGCTTTTCTAAATCTTCAGCAGGAAGATCTGCCGAAGAGCCCACAAGATCTGCCGACGTGGCGGGACTCAGAGGAGCAGGAAGGGCAATCACCCCGGCAGGAACTTTGGCGGCAGTTTCAGGCTCCGCGATAGTTGCAACCTTGGTGGAAGTTGCAATGGCATCGCCAGCCTTAGTGGAAGTAGCAGTCACATCGCCGACTTCCAAAACATCCTCCGAAGGGGGAAGAGGGGTGTCCTTCTTGGCCTTCTTGACCGAATATGATTCGCTCCCAGACGCCTTACGCCTCTTCTTTTGTTCTCCCTTCTTGGCCTGGCCAAGGAAGAGAGACCGGTAATAGGTGGCAGACTCGTCGCCCATCTCTAAAAAAGAGGGAAGAAATCAGTGTATGTCCACAGGCACTTATGTTGAAAAAAATTTGAACGAAACTTACTTTCAAAAAAGGCTTCAAAAGAGAGCTCGCTCCGAAGGAGCTTCACCAGCCAAGAGTTCTTTCCCTCGGTAGCAGGAGCTGGCATGCCGAGATCCGTCTTGTGCTCTGTGTCCAGCCCCAACTCCCGAAGGGCATCCTCGGTCATGAGTTTCCACATGATCGGGAAAGGGTAGAGAGAGCATGAAGTGACACGATCCCCGTGCCCCTGCCCGGGATACCCTGTGAGCGTTTGTCTCACGGTGGATTGTAATTGGCTAGCTGGTTATGTGTGTGGATTAAATCCAATGCTACTAGTTGATTAACCTAGAAATGCAATATGTATGCACTTATGCTTTGACTTGGTTTATTAAAACCATAAAACATTTAATCATTTAGACATTTAGCCGGCTAGGTAAAATTCTATATAAATAAATACAAAATGCCAAAGCATATCAAAATCAACCTTTGAGTGATTAACTACACATACACCCCTCGTGAAAGCATTTATACATAAGTAACTAATGCTCTCACCCAGAGAACAATCCCCTGAGTCAAGGACTCTTTATAACATAAATACTGGAGGCAAAATAAAGTACTGTATCAAAATACAAGACTTTGCTGAGATCTTTTACCCTAGCTCCCACTTTGGACTCCTGTCCCAGTGGCGAGTCTCACAAGTCCTGTGCCAAGTGCTACTAGGCTCTGCAGCCAAAGGAAGAAGCAAGTTAGTACCACAGCCTGACCAACAGACCAACTAATCACTTAAGCAAGCTAGAAACTTAAAGTTTCTCAACTACCGTACCTTTACAGACAAAAAGGTACTACCGTGATAATCCTCAGCGATTATCCGGTCCTGCTACTCCAGACTCTGCATAACAAACAGGGAGTGAGAATTCAACATTCTCAGTAAGGGTCTTCGATGTACCTGCAAGAAAAAGCTAGGACTCTGGCTGCGAGCTCACACAGCATGAGGGTACTAGTCATATATATATATACTAGGCCGGTAGACCTCTCCTCAAGTAGTCCTCTGTATCAGGCCAAGTGCAATCACTTAGCAACCTGACACATATACAGGCCAAGCGCCACCACTTAGCAACCTGACATATAGGCCAAGCGCTATCACTTAGCAACCTATCATATGGCTCAAGGGCGAACCTTAGCAAGCCTCATTCAAACATAGAACCTCTCACCTAGTTGTTATGCAGGGGAATTTATGATGGGACTTGTAGACTAGGCCGCAGGGCCTCTTTGATGTAAACTAGATGAACAAGGTTTCACCTCGTGGCCTCGTGGCTCCGGCACGGCTAGGCCGACGAGGGTTCTAAACCTCTCACCTGAGCTATTGATAGCTAATTAAGTTCAATTGCAACATTTGTTTCCTTACTTGTTGCCTAAGCAACTTACTTACCTCAAACAGTTCAAGAAAACTCATACTTCCGGTGGGACTTTCGGAAGTTTCGGAGTACCATCGGGATCCTCGGACCCTTAGGCACGTTCCGAGCCTTCCGTAGTCTCGGTCGGGTCAACGCAGCAAAAAGTCAAACCCCCCATTTTCTTGTGTTGGCGCCGCGTCGCCAAAGGCAAAAAGGAATTGGCGACACGTCGCCAGCGAACAAACGCTCTGTGACTGAAAAAATGAATTGGTGACGCGTCGCCAATTTTCGGGCCAATTGGCGCCGCGTCGCCAATTCTGCAGAAATGCAGAATTCGGCCGTTTGCTGCTACGAACTTTGGCAACCAAATACATATAGCAAACATGCATCAAAAGTTACCAAATTTCATACACATGAAGTACATGTTGCAAGGAACAAAACCAACTATCAAAGCCAAACTATGATGCATTAGAAGCATCAAACCAATCCTTCGAATTTAGCTAGTCCATCATAATTCCCAAAACGTTTCTTCATACCATACCCAAAAATTACTCAACTTTCTCAATCCATTTCAATCCAAAAGCAATCCAACAACTTAAAAACACTTTCTCCCTTACCTTAACACCAAGAACAAGCAAGAATTCGAACCCTTCCTCTTCCAAATAAGCTTCCAAAGTTCTACACAAATTCAAACCAAAACAAAGCTCCTAAACATCAAAAACACCTCTTCCAACCAAAACCCAAGCTTCCAATCAATCAAATAACACGAATTCAATCAAGAACATAACTCATACCTCGTTCAAAAACAGGGGATGGAGAAAAACGCCTCTCCAAGCTTCAAAAACAAGGATTCAAGCTTGAAAATGCATCCTCCAAGCTTATACACCCTTAATTGCACCTTTTGGCACCAAAAGCTTTTGATTCCAAGCTTAATTTGAGAGAGAAATGGAGTGGAGAAGCTGGAAAACGGGTTATGGAGCTCCAAACCCTTCTTCCCTCTTCTTAAACCCCACTTAACCCCTCAAACCACCAAGGTTTCAAGTTTTGTGCAATTAGGTCCCCCATCTTTGTAACTTGACAGTTCTTGATTAAATTCTTGTCTATTTGTTGAGTTTGAGTTAAGGTTAAAAGTTAAGTTCTAAAAATTCATTTTAAAACACTCGGGACTCGTCCCGGCCACTCAGGGTGCAAAATTACCATTTTGCCCCTAAACTTAGTTCAGAGCTTTATTCTCGTCGGAACTTAGTGAACTTTGGCAAACTTCTTAATTCTTGCTAGGCAAACTTAAATTAAACTTCTAAACTAAATTCTAAAGTCCTTACCTCCCTCTAGAAGGGCCGTAACATTCTCCCCTCCTTCTGGAATTTGGTCCCCCAAATTCCGTTGCAACTCTGGAAAAACACCAGGATATCTTTTCAGCATATCCTGCTCTGTCTCCCAGGTAGCTTCCTCCTCACTATGGTTAGACCAAAGGATCTTAACCATCGGAATCCACTTAGTCCGCAGTTTCTTGACTTGCCTATCCAAAATCTGAACTGGTTTCTCTTCATAAGTCAAGTCCTCCTGAATGGGTATCACTGAAGGATTTACTACCTGTCCGGGCTCAACTGTGCACTTCCTGAGTAAACTAACGTGAAACACATTATGCACTTGAGAAAGGTTAGGCGGTAAAGCCAACCGATAAGCAACTTTCCCAACTTTCTCTAACACTTCATACGGTCCAATGAACCTTGGAGCTAACTTGCCCCTCTGTCCAAAACGACTAACTCCTCTCATGGGCGACACTTTCAGAAGTACTTTGTCACCAACCTCAAAACTCAATTCTCTTCTTCTTCTGTTTGCATACTTAGTCTGTCTGTCATTAGCTGTTTTGATCCTCTGCTGAATCAACTTAATCTTAGCTGTAGTGTCAGCTATGATCTCAGGTCCAATAACCACTCTGTCTGTTGGATCTGCCCAACAATGAGGTGTCATACACCGTCTCCCATACAAAGCTTCATAGGGCGCCATTCCAATAACAGATTGATGACTGTTATTATAGGCAAACTCGATCAGTGGTAAGTGCTGATCCCAATCACCTCTGAAATCAATGACACACATGCGTAGCATGTCCTCCAAAGTCTGAATCACCCTCTCTGACTGTCCGTCAGTCTGTGGATGAAAAGCAGTACTGAGGCTAACTTTACTGCCCAATGCTTCCTGAAAAGCATTCCAAAACCGTGATGTAAATCGTGGATCTCTGTCTGATATGATCTGATCCGGTATCCCATGGAGTCTCACAATCTCCCTGAGATATAACTGAGCCAACCTCTCCAATGTATAGGTGACTCTGATCGGTATAAAGTGTGCCGACTTCGTCAATCTGTCAACCACTACCCAAATAGCATCATGCTGACTCCGGGTGGTCGGTAACCCCACTAGGAAATCCATAGTAACGGATCCCCACTTCCTCACTGGTAGAGATAAACTCTGAAGTGTGCCTGCTGGTTTCTGGTGTTCAGCTTTCACCACCTGACATGTCAAACACTTTGCCACATGTCCTCGTACATCTCTCTTCAGTCCTGGCCACCAAAAATGTGTCTTCAGATCTTGATACATCTTACTAACACCAGGGTGAATACTCAATGTACTACTATGTGCCTCCTGTAGGACTTGCTGCCTAAGTCCCTCAACATTCGACACATAGAGTCGATCACCATAATGCAGTATTCCATCTTTGTACTTGAACTCTTTCTTCAAAGCACCAGTCTTAGCTTCACCTGAAATCTTCTTCAACAATGGATCTTTCAACTGGGCTTCTCTGACTCTGGCTAACCAAGCCGTCTGAATCTCCAAAATGTAGACTAAGGATTTTTCTCGACTTTGCCATAATTCATGCAAAGCTAAGAAACAATCCTTCAATGCTCCTTCTGAAGAATCTGTAGCCTGATCCTTGGATAAGATCACTCCTGTGTACTTCCGGCTCAAAGCATCTGCTACCACGTTCCCTTTACCAGCACAATACTCGATCGAACAATCATAATATTTAATGTACTCAATCCATCGCCGCTGTCTCATGTTCAGATCCTTCTGAGTAAACAAATACTTCAAACTCTTGTGATCAGTGAAGATTCTGAACGATCTTCCCATCAAATAATGTCTCCATAATTTCAGTGCAAAGATCACTGCTGCAAGCTCAAGATCATGAACAGGGTAGTTCAACTCATTAGGCCTCAGCTGTCTCGAACCATAAGCAATCACCTGACTGTCCTGATGTAGAACACAACCTAAACCTGAACCTGACGCATCAGTATAAACTGTAAAGGCTCTGTCCGGGTCTGGTAACACAAGTATGGGTGCACTGGTCAACTTTTCCTTCAGCTTCATGTAGGCTTCTTCACACTTCGGTGTCCACTCAAATTTCTGAGCTTTCCTGGTCAATGCTGTCAACGGCGTAGCTATCACAGAGAATTTCTCTATGAAGCGTCTGTAGTAACCTGCTAGACCCAAGAAACTCCTGACCTCTGTAACTGTAGTCGGTCTCTTCCATTCAACCACTGCTTGAACCTTTTCAGGATCAACTGACAAACCTTGAGCACTGATAATATGCCCCAAAAACTGAATCCTCTCGGACCAAAACTCACACTTAGAAAATTTTGCATAGTACTGATTATCCTTCAGCACTTGCAAAACCGTTCTAAGGTGCTCCTCATGCTCTGCTGTAGACTGTGAATAGATCAGAATATCATCGATGAAGACCTCAACAAACTGATCCAGAAATGGCTTAAAGATCCGATTCATAGCTTCCATAAACACTGCTGGAGCATTAGTCACACCAAAAGGCATAACCGTATACTCATAATGCCCGTACCTTGTCCTGAAGGCAGTCTTCGGAATGTCTTCCTCCTTAACTCTGATCTGAAAATACCCAGACCGAAGATCAATCCTGGAAAACACTCTTGCTCCTCTGAGTCTGTCAAACAAATCATCAATTCTAGGAAGTGGATACTTATTCTTAACTGTCACTGCATTCAACTTCCTGTAATCGATGCACAACCTAAAAGTCCCATCCTTCTTCTTCACAAATATTACTGGAGCTCCCCACGGTGATACACTCGGTCTTATGAAACCTTTCCCTAGCAGTTCCTCCAACTGCTTCTTTAACTCATCCATCTCAGGAGCCGACATCCTATAAGGTGGTACTGAAATAGGCTCAACCCCTGGTTGCAGATGGATAGCAAACTCAGTATCCCTCCTAGGTGGTAACCCAGGTAACTCCACTGGAAACACCTCAGGAAACTGATTAGCTACAGGAATGCTTCCCAACTCTTCCTCTATAGCTACTCCATTCAACGAGTAATACTCCTCTTCACCAACTACAGGGATGGTATCTACAAGTCTAAGGTGTAAACTCTTAGCACTAGATGCCAACCCTCCTGTGCAAGTCACTCTAGCTCCCTGAGCATCAATGATGTCAACTGAGTGATTCGCACAGTTAATTTGTGCCTTGTGCTTACTCAACCAATCCATTTCCAGCACCAGGTCATAAGATTTCAACTCAATCACCCACAACTCACAACAAAAGTCATGATCACCTAACTGCAAAGGATACCTAGTAACCACTTCATTGGTCACAATAAAACCTCTCCCTGCAGTCCTGATGAGTCTCAACTCACCCGCAATTTCACGCTGTAAACTATGCTTATCTACCAAGGCAGAAGATATCACTGAAAGAGTAGCTCCCGTATTGAAAAGCACTCTAACACTACTGCTCAGAAAAGTAAAATTACCTCGTACAGCTGGCGGTTCTCTAGCCGCCTGGCTCGTCAAAGCGAAGACTCTCGGGTTCACTGCTGCAGCAACTACTCCAGGCCGGTTCCCAATAGCAAGCGGTACTGGAGGTAAAACCCGAGATGGACCTGTAACTGATCGAACTCTTGGGCAGTCCCTGGCCCAATGCCCTCTCTGACCACAGACATTACAAATATCTGTGCCCAGTGTACATGGTCTTCCACCATGGAACCGTCTGCACCTAGGACACACACCTGTCCTCCTCTTCTTAGATGGATCCTGGTTCCCTACCATTGGTCGCTTTCCAGCACTTTTCCCCAAATTAAATGGCCCAGCTTCCACCTTTTTCACAGGTGCTCTGGAATCCTCGAATTCCCTTTCCAATGCCAATGCCTTCTGAACCATCTGGCGATAACTCCTGATGTCAACTGTCGCCATATACCTCCTGAAAATAGGCTTCAGGCCCTGGGAAAACTTCTTGGCTTTCAGCTCCTTATTACCCAACATATATGGAGCATACCGGATAAGTGAATTGTATCGCTGCTCATACTCTCGTACTGACATCTCCCCCTGTGTCAGATTCTCAAACTGGATCCTCCTCTGATCCTGTGCAGCTTCACTGATATACTCCTGTCTGAACTTCTTCTCGAAGTCTGTCCACTTGAGCACCTTTTTCTTGTGCTCTGGACGAGTGTCATTACTCTCCCTCAATAACTCCATCACGTCGTCCCACCAAAGACTGGCTCTCCCTCTCAGAAAGAAAGGTACTAGAACCATCCTCTGCTCTGTCTCATAACCACCACAAGTAAAGAGTCTGTTCATAACAGACAACCAATCCTCTGCTCTATCAGGATCTCCTGTCCCGTCAAAGCTAGGTGGATCAACTGTCTTAAACTTTTCCAGCAACCTCATCTGATGTGGAGTGTCTCCCCTCCTTGGAGCCTCCATCATCTCTGGTTCCTCAACCTCCTCAAGAACTTGATTTCTAGGTTCCTGAGCTCTAGGCACTTGCTGTTGTTCAGCATGCCTTTCCTGTTCCTGTTGTGGCTCAACTTCCTCCTGGGCAACACCTCTGTCCCCATAATCTCTGAACATCTCTGTTACAAGAGTGTTCATACCCTGTGCCACCTGAGACATAGTCTCAGTCAAACCCTGTAGCACTCTGGATATCTCATCCAACCTCGCCACAACTGGGTCACTAGAACCTTCACCAGGTTCCCTAGTCCCCCTCGAAATTCCAGACCTCGTATCAACCATGATAACCTGCAACCACAGCCAGACAACATTTCCCCAGATGTTGGTCAGTACTAACTTCCTAGCACTTGGACTTTACTACTAGATCTCAGTCTAAGCCTCCAATATCTATGAAATAAAACCTTAGCTCTGATACCAAAAACACTGACACGATCCCCGTGCCCCTGCCCGGGATACCCTGTGAGCGTTTGTCTCACGGTGGATTGTAATTGGCTAGCTGGTTATGTGTGTGGATTAAATCCAATGCTACTAGTTGATTAACCTAGAAATGCAATATGTATGCACTTATGCTTTGACTTGGTTTATTAAAACCATAAAACATTTAATCATTTAGACATTTAGCTGGCTAGGTAAAATTCTATATAAATAAATACAAAATGCCAAAGCATATCAAAATCAACCTTTGAGTGATTAACTACACATACACCGCTCGTGAAAGCATTTATACATAAGTAACTAATGCTCTCACCCAGAGAACAATCCCCTGAGTCAAGGACTCTTTATAACATAAATACTGGAGGCAAAATAAAGTACTGTATCAAAATACAAGACTTTGCTGAGATCTTTTACCCTAGCTCCCACTTTGGACTCCTGTCCCAGTGGCGAGTCTCACAAGTCCTGTGCCAAGTGCTACTAGGCTCTGCAGCCAAAGGAAGAAGCAAGTTAGTACCACAGCCTGACCAACAGACCAACTAATCACTTAAGCAAGCTAGAAACTTAAAGTTTCTCAACTACCGTACCTTTACAGACAAAAAGGTACTACCGTGATAATCCTCAGCGATTATCCGGTCCTGCTACTCCAGACTCTGCATAACAAACAGGGAGTGAGAATTCAACATTCTCAGTAAGGGTCTTCGATGTACCTGCAAGAAAAAGCTAGGACTCTGGCTGCGAGCTCACACAGCATGAGGGTACTAGTCATATATATATATACTAGGCCGGTAGACCTCTCCTCAAGTAGTCCTCTGTATCAGGCCAAGTGCAATCACTTAGCAACCTGACACATATACAGGCCAAGCGCCACCACTTAGCAACCTGACATATAGGCCAAGCGCTATCACTTAGCAACCTATCATATGGCTCAAGGGCGAACCTTAGCAAGCCTCATTCAAACATAGAACCTCTCACCTAGTTGTTATGCAGGGGAATTTATGATGGGACTTGTAGACTAGGCCGCAGGGCCTCTTTGATGTAAACTAGATGAACAAGGTTTCACCTCGTGGCCTCGTGGCTCCGGCACGGCTAGGCCGACGAGGGTTCTAAACCTCTCACCCGAGCTATTGATAGCTAATTAAGTTCAATTGCAACATTTGTTTCCTTACTTGTTGCCTAAGCAACTTACTTACCTCAAACAGTTCAAGAAAACTCATACTTCCGGTGGGACTTTCGGAAGTTTCGGAGTACCATCGGGATCCTCGGACCCTTAGGCACGTTCCGAGCCTTCCGTAGTCTCGGTCGGGTCAACGCAGCAAAAAGTCAAACCCCCCATTTTCTTGTGTTGGCGCCGCGTCGCCAAAGGCAAAAAGGAATTGGCGACGCGTCGCCAGCGAACAAACGCTCTGTGACTGAAAAAATGAATTGGCGACGCGTCGCCAATTTTCGGGCCAATTGGCGCCACGTCGCCAATTCTGCAGAAATGCAGAATTCGGCCGTTTGCTGCTACGAACTTTGGCAACCAAATACATATAGCAAACATGCATCAAAAGTTACCAAATTTCATACACATGAAGTACATGTTGCAAGGAACAAAACCAACTATCAAAGCCAAACTATGATGCATTAGAAGCATCAAACCAATCCTTCGAATTTAGCTAGTCCATCATAATTCCCAAAACGTTTCTTCATACCATACCCAAAAATTACTCAACTTTCTCAATCCATTTCAATCCAAAAGCAATCCAACAACTTAAAAACACTTTCTCCCTTACCTTAACACCAAGAACAAGCAAGAATTCGAACCCTTCCTCTTCCAAATAAGCTTCCAAAGTTCTACACAAATTCAAACCAAAACAAAGCTCCTAAACATCAAAAACACCTCTTCCAACCAAAACCCAAGCTTCCAATCAATCAAATAACACGAATTCAATCAAGAACATAACTCATACCTCGTTCAAAAACAGGGGATGGAGAAAAACGCCTCTCCAAGCTTCAAAAACAAGGATTCAAGCTTGAAAATGCATCCTCCAAGCTTATACACCCTTAATTGCACCTTTTGGCACCAAAAGCTTTTGATTCCAAGCTTAATTTGAGAGAGAAATGGAGTGGAGAAGCTGGAAAACGGGTTATGGAGCTCCAAACCCTTCTTCCCTCTTCTTAAACCCCACTTAACCCCTCAAACCACCAAGGTTTCAAGTTTTGTGCAATTAGGTCCCCCATCTTTGTAACTTGACAGTTCTTGATTAAATTCTTGTCTATTTGTTGAGTTTGAGTTAAGGTTAAAAGTTAAGTTCTAAAAATTCATTTTAAAACACTCGGGACTCGTCCCGGCCACTCAGGGTGCAAAATTACCATTTTGCCCCTGAACTTAGTTCAGAGCTTTATTCTCGTCGGAACTTAGTGAACTTTGGCAAACTTCTTAATTCTTGCTAGGCAAACTTAAATTAAACTTCTAAACTAAATTCTAAAGTCCTTACCTCCCTCTAGAAGGGCCGTAACATGAAGGGACCTTGGCATCCCAGTCGGCGACAGCACGGATTCGTCTATCAAAGTCCCCAAACCTCACCGCCAACTCGGGAGTTAGTAGCTTCCTAGGATCCATGACATCCGCCTCCAGCTTTCCCCGAGCCCACTTAGTCGGGACGTGCGACTAGGCCTCCGCCACCTTTAGGAAGAAGAACTTCCTTTGCCACCCTCGCCAACTATCCTTGGTGGCGAAGGTGAACATCAATTTCTTGCTCCCAGATCCCCGAGGCAGCATGAAATAAAAGCCACCCTTCGGAACCGAATAGAGATTATAATACTGCATGAACAGGATGAAATGGGGTTCTACCTCGAAGATCCCGCACATGCAGAGAAAGGCGTTGAAATAGCAAAATGAGTTGGGAGGAAGCTGATTCACGGCTATGCCATGAAACTGGCAAAAGTTGCAAATCATCTTCGCAGGAGGAAAATGAAGACCGGCCTTTAGTTGGGCTCGAAAAACAGTAACCTCATCACCTCGATGCATAAACCTAACTGGCCAAGGCTAGGTAACCTTGTGATGGCATAAGAAGGAAGGAAAAATTTGGTCTTCCATTTCTCTAATTTTTCAGGAGTGGTACAGCAAGGGTGAGACAAAAGAGGTTGCCAACTCTCGGGAATAAGCATGGTTGACCGAAAAATGACTTCGAAAAAAGGGAAAAAATGATTTTGGAAAGACGACTTCGGAAAGCAAAAAGAAAAACAAAACACCGAAGGAACTCTAGAAGTCAGAACCCACCAAAAGTCTTGCTGAAGTCGGGATTTAAGGACGCCGTCATGAAAGGTTGCCGAAAATCTCTCTGCTGCTAACACCGCCACACAAAAAGGAGAAAAAGCAAGAGCGAAGCGAGAGCACAGAAACACAAATCAAGAGTATGATAGGAGGAAGGCTTATATAGATCGAGGAAGGGCAGCCAAAAAGGCATCATAAATGCTGCGCGAAGGTGAAGCATCGCCATGATTATCCCTCACGCACGAAAAGACACGCCCAACCCAGCTAATGCCTGCCACGTGTCACACATCGCGAGAAACTAGGACACGCTTTCTGGCATCCAGAAAATCGGGCACATTGCTCGAGACTGACACGCCTAGTTTCAAGACGCGATGATTCACTAGCCTATGGCGGGAAAAGTGAACAAGTTGGGAATCCCGAGACCACCAAAGGGCAGACAGATGACACCTATCCAAATAAGGCTCATCACCTAGGTGGCGAAGTGCGTCCTCAGCCGATGTCACACCTTGGGTGTAAATCAGCTCCAGGGTTCAAGGCTCCATGCCGCCCTGTTCGACCGAAAATGGACATGCTACTACGTGGGCCTCTGGGAGTCCACGAAATTGTTCTATCAAAGACTGCCAGTTGAGCGATAGACAGACACCGGAAAAGCTACTTGTCGAAGTCTTCACTTCGACTTTCCAAGGGGTGCATGTGATAGCCGGAGTGTTATCACCCTGGTCAACCACCAACCATGGAAAAGGATTCTGGAGTGAAGGAAGTCATACACTTGAGGCACTCGACCTCGGTAGCTCGCCAATTCCAACTTTGGAAGCCAGCTTTGCGCGTCCTTCAGGACGATGGCCAAACCACCCTCAGGCAAAAGGACCAATCACCCCCTACGGGAAAAAGTCCCCCAAAGACGAATAAGCCGAAGTTCTAACCGGACTTCGGATAAGGGCTTTTCGCCCCAAAGCGAGACATCAACCAAAGGGGCCTCGGTTGTACGGCAAAAGCCATTAAGGAGTCTCTAACACTTCACTTACACAAGTCCCCAGCACGACACCTCCAGGCGTGCTCTGGCACGACGTCACAATCTAACGTCCTGTCACACAGGGCTACACCTACTCCAGCTCGCAACCCGAAGAGCCTGCAGATGGCTAGGGGCCTCCACACTTAGAAGTATGAACACCATCTAAACCATACACTTGCCGAACACGTGTCATCATTTGAAGGGGTCATCCTCTTCCTTTTATACAAGGGAAGTCATCACAGGTTCTTCCAGGGGGGGTTCTCTACCCGGATGACCAGAAGGAGAAGAGGACGCTCTCCTCTCTCCGCCTGAAT
This sequence comes from Aquilaria yunnanensis, assembly GCA_039654915.1. NCBI lineage: Eukaryota > Viridiplantae > Streptophyta > Magnoliopsida > Malvales > Thymelaeaceae > Aquilaria > Aquilaria yunnanensis. The sequence goes on from CM077594.1 coordinate 70,256,392, forward strand.
ACTCTCCCTTCAGCCCTCAAAAAGACACGCCAGGCAAGAGTCCCTTGTGCTTATTACTGAGTATCTCTCATTCTCAGAGCACTGACTTGGGCGTCTGAGGTTCCCCCCCGGAAATCTACCCCAGCGGCCTTCTAACCCCTGTTTTCTGAGTGTTTCAGCCAGGTCTCCCTGAAGGATCTCCGCTTCGGGTTCTCTCTCGTGCTGGGAGCCTTTCCTGTCTTCACCAGCCACGGTATCAGAAGCTGCCAGCCGTCACTTCAGGTAACCCTCTCAGGGTACCTCCGTGTCCCTCCAGGAGTCCCTGCCGCCCACACCGCTGCACAACAGTAAAGATGCTGCTCTGCCAAACTGGACCCACATCAATGGTGATCAGGCTTTATATCCTAACATATTTGCATAATAATCATGGAAATTCAAAACAATGTAGTTCACAATTAGGCTTTTTCTTGATGCTCAAGAAACGTATATTCTACCACACCAAAAGACAACCAATACCTAGATTTCATGAAATTTCAAGACAAATTAAATAATCAAGGCATTCTTTACAAATCAAAGCCCAACACAACATCAATCTAGGCCATAAAATCCATTAGATCAAGCATACATAGCATAAATTCCATGAACCATCAATTCTACCTCTTCATTTTCCAACATAACAACCAAAACTCCAAAACTTTTAAAAAACAATATCAACTCAAAACTAACATGAATAGGCATGCAAAATCAACCAGCTAAGTCATATATGACCCACCCATAGTAAGAAATAAGGTTAATCCTACATAATCTTCAAATAAAGTTAAAGAGAGAAAGTTACCTCAAGAGAGAGAACATCAAGTATGTAGGGATATAAACTGAGAATCTAGACAAGGTATGGACTCTTCCAACATTGGAAAACCTCACCTGAGATACAAGAAAGAAAGGGTTTAAGTTTGGGGTATTAAGGAAGAAGTTGGAATGAGTTTCATATGAAGTTGGGTAGAAAAATCATGATCGAACTTAAGTAAAGGCAAAACATGGCCTGTAACATGGGCATGTAAACACCCATGTTACCCACAACTACTTCAACACGCCATTTAAAGCGGGCATGCCATGTGTCATGTAAATGTTCTTAATCCTATTTTTTTTAAATACAGAAAATCAACACGGGTTAACACTCGGTCATGTAATTGGCCATGTACACTCAACACACCTCATAACATGGTTGTGTAAAATGACCATGTATATGCTTTGGAGCCCAAAATTTTTTCAGAATAAGGATAAAACACAGGTAGTGACATTGGGGTGCATTTGACCGTGTAACATGAACACATTTTAAAACATGGGTGTGTTTATGCATGTGTTTAAGCTATGGAATTTTAATGTTTGGACAAACACTAGTAAGAACATGGCCATGAATGAGACCATGTTATGAAATATGCCTAGATACACAGTTTAGACATGAACTGCATTTCGATACTATAGATCAAATAAAAATCCTTTGTGAAAAACCAATTTTTGTAAATCAAAGATGGTTGTTTTTGCGACCATGTTAGTTAACATGGCCTTGAACACGGGCATGTTGAAACGCAAGTTTGGCTCCTGGAAATTTGAGAAATTTTCAAACTTACCCATAATTGAACGTAACCTTTTTTCTTCCATTTTGAACATAATTTCTTCTTGAAATATGATAGATTCCTACATAAAAAACACAGATTATGATACCACAAGATGAAAATAAACTAATTAACTACCGTAAATGGAAGGCAAATGAAATTAAATGCAAAGTTTAACACTTAGGTTGCCTCCTAATAAGTGCTTGGTTTAACATTGTTGAGCTGATGTTCTTGTTGATTACCCAAAAAGGTATTTCTTTCTCCAACATCTTTACTTTCGTATGGCCGTTCTCCTTGTGATAGAAAATTGGATTGCAAACATTTCTAGGATTCAGCTTGGTATTCACTTGTAAAGCTCATTGTGGCCTTTTAGAAAGCATCTTACCAAGTTGACTTAACTTGGTCTCAAAAGTCTGCATGCTAGCCCTCATATTTCACAACTCAATTTACATCGCATCGATGAGCATCAGAGTGTTGCATGTACTTGGAAAAAATTTCTCCATAGTTGGCCTCTTTTTTTGTTGCAGTCGAGGTTAAAAACCAGGCAGTTGTTGGCTCTGAGTACCCCAAGAAAAATTAGGATGATTCCTCCATCTTGGGTTATATGTATTATTATATAGATTGCTCTACAACCTTGGTGGTATTCCAGCAAAGGCTACTTGCTCGATTTTGCTCAACTAATTAGGCATTTGGCATTTACTGCTCGAATGCCCTTCTCCACAAACTTCAGATTATAACATTGCTTGCTTTTGATTAGCTGAAAAATTTCTGAATGCTCTTGTTAGAGTTTCAACTTGACTAGCTAACACTGTATAGGCATCAGAATTTTGAATTACGGCTACTCTATTCTACTCATTCTTGGATGATGATTGCCATTGACAATTGTTCATTGCCATTTGATTAATCAACTCTTGAGCTGCATTAGACATCTTTTTATTCAAAGTACGACAAGCTACTGCTATGATCATCTACTTGGAAAGATAACTCAAACCATTATAGAATGTTTGTACTTGCATCTGTGTAGGTAATCTATGATGTAGACACCTTTTCAATAAGTCCTTGAATCTTTCCCAAGCTTCATATAATGTTTCTAAATCCATCTGACTGAAAGCAAAAATATCAATTTGGAACTTCACAATCTTGGCTGGAGGAAAATACTTCAATAAGAACTTCTCAGCAAAAGCATTCTAAGCGGAAATAGGACCCCTTGGAAGTTAAGTCAACCATTGCTTAGCTCTTCCATTCAATGAAAACTGGAATAGTATCAATTGAATGTTATCCGCACTAACTCTATTAATTTTTAATGTATCACATATTGTTATGGACCTCTTAGTAGCAAGCACTGTTGAGGGAGGTAAAGTATTCTAAATGAAGTTTGGAACCTAATTTCAAGTTTACATAGCAAGAATAGAGAAGTTTAGCAAAGTTCACTAAGTTTCGAGGAAGATAGGCACTAAATGAGGTTCAGGGGCAAAATGGTAATTTTGCATCCTAAATAGCCGGGCGTGGTCTCAAGGGGCTAAAATGAGTTTTATAACTTAACTTTCAACCTTAACCCAAACTTGAAGGAATAAACAAGAATTAATCAAGAATAACTAAGTTACCAAAAGATGGGGGTTTTATTGTATTAAGCATAACACTTTGGTGGCGTGGAGGTTAAGTGAGGGTTTAAGAAGGGGAAAGTGAGGCTATGGCTGCCATAATCTCGTTTCCAACCTTCTCACTCTTATTTTTCTCTCAATTCAACCTTGAAATCAAGACTTCTTGGTGCCAAGAAGAGCTATCAAGAGTATTTAAGCTAGGAGGAGCTCATTTCAAGCATTAAACCATGGTTTGGAGCTTGGAAGTGTATTTTTTCATATCCCCTATTTTCGGAATGAGGTAACCAATGTGTTCTTGATTGAATTCATGTTATTTGGTTAGTTTGGAGCTTGGGTTTTGGTTAGGAGGCATGGTTTTGATGATCGGTGTCTATGTTTTTGTTTGGAACATAGGTGATACTTTGGTGAGATTAGTTGATTTGAAAAGAGGTTGATTCTTGCTTGTTACTTGAAATTGGGGTAAGGAAGTTATGACTTGAAGACCAATTAACGCTATTGACATGAGTTTTCTTGAAGAATTTGAGTAATTCTAGCAATAGCATTAGTTAGAGGATTTGGTTGAATTATGGTGGACTACAAGGTTTGAGAGGATTTGGATGATGTTACAAGACATCATAGATTGGCTTGTGATAGTTCGTTATGTTCTATGCAACATCGTCTATGTGTGTGTGAAATTTGGAGGCTTTCCAAGCATGTTTACTATGTTTCTAAGTGTCCAGAGTTCATAGCAGTAAAATGTGTGCCAATTCTACAGATTCACAGATTGGCGACGCATCACCAATTTCATGCACCAGTTCACGACGTGTTGCCAATTGTGAAAATGTGGTTCGAATGTTAGCAACTGTGGTGTTGCGTCACCATAGGCAAGATGGCAGAATTTCTCACGTTTTCCTAGGGAGATTAAGGTGAGACCTAAGGGGGTTCTTAGGGTGCCTTGGGGCCAAAGTATGCTGGGGGTACTCTGAGACTTCTGAAAGTCCCTTAAGAATTAAGCATTTGCTTAAGGTTTGAAAGATTTTATGGTTGCTTGAGCCATAAGCAAGGAAACTAGTTGCAAATGAGCATAACTAAGTACCTTTTGCTTGGGTTAACGGTTTAGAACCCTTGGCGACCTCGCCATGCCATAGCCACAAGGTAAAAAGGTGAAACCTTAGTGCACCTAGTCTACAAGGTCTAAATGACCTAGTCTACAATAGTCCCACCATAATTGCCCTGCATAACATGCCAAGGGAGAGGTTCAACTGGTGATTTATCACTAGTTAGGCTAGCAAGCACAACCTGCTAGTAGGCAAGGCAATGCCTTGTAGTTTAAGGACAAGGATGAGGAAAGGTGTCAAGGGAAGTAAATATATGCATATATTAGACCCTCAGGCTGTATGAGCTCACAGCTAGTTACATATGTTATCATATATGGTGTCCTTAGTAATTTTCTTGCAGGTACATTGAAGACCCCTTACTGAGAATGTTATGTTCTCCCTCCCTAGTTATGTTGTGCAGATTTAGAAGTTGTTGGATTGGATAACTGTTGAGGATTATTGCAGTAGTGGCTTTTTGTGCATAGGTATTACACATGAGAATCCTTGTGATTTTAGTCTACATGAGTATGCTTGAGTGGTTTGTCGGTCAAGTAACAGTACTAACTAGAGCATTCCTTTAGCTACAGAGCCTAGTAGCACTTGGACAAAGGGATTTTGAGACTCGCCACTGGGATTCACATCCAGTGTGGGAGTTAGTTAAAGAAGATCTCAGTTGAGGCTTGTATATATACAGTACTCTAGTTGCCTCCATAGTCTATGTTATGAAGAGTCCTAGACTCTAGGGTTGCTCTTGGGTGAGGGCATTAGTCTACTTTATGTATGAATGCTCCTCCCACGAGTTGTTATGTGTAGTAAATTCACATAAATGTTGATTTTGTATGCTTTGGCTATTTGTACTTATTTTCTGTAGAAATTACTTGGCCAAGTTAATGATTTATGTTTTTATTAATCCAAGTCAAAGCATGAAGATCATGCATCTTGCATATTGTAGGATAATCAACTAGTATCATGGGATTTTAATCTGCACACATATACAACTAGCCAATTGCAACGACCATGAGACCAACTCTCGCAGGGCTTCCTGGGCAAAGGCCAGGGACGGCCGTGTCACATATCTCCAGGAAATTGGTAATATGGCGATTTGGATTGTTATCCACCTAGGCATCAAATTGAAAATGGTTCTATACCATTTGAATAGTATTTGGGTTGATCTCAAAACTGGTGACAATGATCCGAGGTCAAATAATACTTGATTTCATCCTTTCAAGAAAAAGTTTACCATATTCTGACATAGTTCTTGCTCGGTTGCGGTCATCCATGATTGGTTGTTCCTGATTATCTCTTTGCTGCTCCAACTCTGGATGTGAATGATGTGACTCGGGACCTCTCAATGATAAGAGTTTCGTTAAGGTTCTATCGATTTCCAAATCTACTTCAACTACTTTAGTAGGATGGCTATGAGTCATGCACCAAAATTTTTGCCAGAAATGAACAAGAAATTAATAAACTAAAAATAACTAAAAATTGAAAGAAAAATACTGCAATAAAATAAATGGCTAGATTAATAAAGATTAATTTTTCAAGTAACAAAGTCAACAAACGTTCCCTGGCAATGTTGCAAAAAACTTGGTGTGTTCGTAGTTCACAACAAACCTTTTTCCACTACACTAAGAATAGTGTGGATGCGTCAAATCTATTTATACTCAAATAAACATATGAATTCACAGGTAACTGCTTCTATCATCAAAGTATAGCAGTGGCGAGTACCAACAAAATATTTCCCAAAGAATGGACATTGTCTACCATATACAATATCTCCATATTATCTAACTAGTAATTAAGAGGATTTATTTAACTAACTACTCTAAATTAACTACACTAAAATAATCTAGTAAGCTAAACTACTAACTATTGGTAGGTAGTAGAAAACAATTAAAAACCTCATACACAGCATCAAATCTGAACTTCCCTTGTATTGCTTTTAGTCTGGTTTAACAGGATTGTGATCAACTTGGACTATAGAGTGCAACCTACTATAGATTAGCTCCCTGATAGCCAAAGTGCTATCGCCCCGAACACCTAAGGACCCCGGAAAGGAGGGAGACAAACGCCTGAGGCACGTGACCTCGGCAACCCGCCAATACCAACCTCGGGAAACTACTGTATCGCCTCCATCGGGAGGGCGACCGAGCCAGCTTCGGGGAGAAGTGCCAGCCACTTTCTGCAGGTGAAAGTCACCCGAAGGGCTAACTTCGAACCCAAGGAAAGCCCTGAAGTACCACTAGGACTCCAGAAAAAGGACCCTCACTCTGAAGTGAGACATCAACCAAGGGGACCTCGGAGGTACGGTAGGAGCCACCAAGGAGCCTCTGACATTACGCCCATACACCCTACACGCCGTCCTCGCAGGCACTCTGATGCGTCACCACTGTCTACGTGTTAAACCCAAAATTTTGTTAAATGACTAAGTCCCGAGTTAAGTGGATTAGTGGCATAAAAAGTTTCCTAATTTGGAAACTTAGCCAATTAAATTAAGGAGAGATGGAATCTCCCAAAGAGCCAGGTGGACGTGGTCGACATTGGAGTATCTCAACCTCCCGCCTGTTGCGCCTGTGCCTTTGGATGCTCCCATTCAAGAGAAAGATGCCAACGCCGAGGAGGTACCGGACGCTCAGGCTCAGCAATAGGCTTTTTCTTCTTTCTTTTTCTTGTAATATGCTCTCTTCTACCACTGCTTTTGAGCCATGAAAAGAATTTTTTAGCTAAGTTCCCGTTATTTTCTTTCATCATCACTCTTCGGAAGCTTGTATGTTTTTATGTGTGCATCTTCGGCAAACATCCATGTTCGAAACCATGCCTTCGGGAAGCATTTTCCAATATGTGGACCATTTTCTCTTTTTCGAACGTATTCTGCTGATCCTTAGTCTTTGCTAGGGAACTAGCACCTTCGGGAAACATTTTTTTAAAATTCAATACGCTAGGAGCCCTTTCCAGCAACGTGACCATATTCAGTTTATACGTATGCTTTTATTTACTGGCAATTTCGGAGAAGAGTAATCACAAGCTTTTCTTCAGAAAAAATGTCTAAATGTAGAATTTTTTCAAAGAATCTGAATGCCAAGTGTTTCTCAACTCTACTCCTTCGGCATCGCCTAATTTATAGACCGCTGGGTGGATTTTATCGAGGACCAAATAAGGTCCATCCCAGTTTGCCTGAAGTACCCCATCTGATGCCCTTCACGGATTGAATTCGGCCTTTTGGAGGATGAGGTCCCCTTTCTTGATTCCTTTTTTCTTCACGTGCAAGTTAGTAGCATCAGCTACTCTTTGTTGAAAAGCCTTCCTCCTGAGTTCGGCCATTTCCCGATGTTCTTCGATGAGGTCTAATTTTTCCCTTAAGCTAAGGTTGTTTCCTTCTTCGTCGAACACCTATATTCTTACTGAAGGCTATATGACCTCAATGGGAATAATGGCTTCTGTACCGAACACGAGCGAGAAAGTAGTTTCTCCTGTTGCCTTTCGGGGAGTTTTGCGATAGCTCCAAAGTACACTTGGGAGTTCCTCTGGCCATTTCCCCTTTGCCCCTTTTAGCCTTTTCTTCAGACCATCTTTTATTGTTCTATTGGACACCTCGACTTGCCCATAACTTTGGCGATGGGCTACCGGGATGAAGTGTAGTTTTATGCCGAGGTTAGTCACGAATTCTTGTAACCCTTTATCGGTGAACTGTGTACCATTGTCGGCCACTATTAACCTTGGTATGCCAAATCGACATATGATATTCGTCCAGACGAACTTCTAGGTATCCTTCACTGAGATCGTTGCCAAAGGCTCTGCTTCGATCCACTTAGTGAAGTAGTCTACTGCAACTATGCAGAACTTCACTCCCCTGGGGGTGCTTGGGAGAGGTCCGATGAGGTAAATACCCCAGACACCGAAGGGGCAAGGGTAATTTTCCAAAGTTATCTTTTCTGAGGGTAACCTCTGGGCGTTGGTGTGTCTTTGGCAATTGTCACATTTTTGAACAAATTGCCTTGCATCCTTTCTTATGGTAGGCCAAAAGTAACCTTGGTGAAGTAGTACTCCTACGAGGGCATTTGTTCCTATCTGGGAACCATAGGCTCCCTCATGAAATTCTTTGAGGATTGTTCTGACATCCAATTCACTTATGCATCTCTGCAAGGGGCTTGCATACCCTTGTCTGTATAGTTCCTCCTCGATGAGGAAGTATCTCCCAGAGCATTTTCGCACTTTTCCGGCCTCGGCAAGCTCTTCGGGGTGTGCCAAAGTTGCAAGGTATTTCTTGATGGAATCTTGCCATCCTTCTCCTGAGGTTGCTACACACATTATCTCTGTGCTAGGTTGACTCAGCACCTTGGTGTGTTCTTTGGACTTGGCCAAAGTGTCAGCTTCAGCATTATCTCATCGAGGCACATTTTCTATATGTACCGAGTCAAACTCTTTAATGAGTTTCTTGACGAGGTCATGATATTTGGCCAAGGTTGGATCCTTTGCAGCGTAATCTCCTGCCATTTGCCGGACTACTAGCTGTGAGTCGTTGTGGGCCTTAAGGTTTCTCACACCAACTTTTCTGGCCAGTTTTAATCCTGCTATGAGGGCCTCATATTTGGCAATATTATTGGTGACATCGAAACCGAATTTGATGGCTATGGTGGCTTCCATACCTTCGGGCCCCCGGAGAATCACTCCAGCGCCTTGGTGTTCGACGCTTGAGGCACCATCAACAAAGACTTTCCACTCTGGTTCAATCCTTATCAGGTCTTCTAAGGTGATTTCAGCATTCTCAATTTTTGGGACTTCGGCGATCAAGTCTGCCAATGCTTGGGCTTTTATTGCCTTTCTTGGCTACGAGTACTAAGGCATAAATGGCTTTTTGGAGCAATGGGTACTTGACCTCGGCACCGTGCAAGGACTTGCTTACATAATATACTGGCCACTACCTCCCATCCTCTTCTCTCACTAGGACTAAACTCATTGCTTTCAGTGACGGCAAGGTAGAGGATGAGAGGCTCTCCTTCCTGAGGTTGCCGAAGTGTTGGTAATCGGGTTAGGTAGCTTTTAAGCTCATCCCATGCTTTCTGACATTCTTGGTTCCAAGGGTGCTCTTCAGTTCCGGAGTTGCCTTCACTTTTGGTTGCTTTGGTAAGCACCTTGAAGAATGGTCGACATCGATCACCGTACCTGGAAATGAATCTACTAAGGGAAGTGATTCTTCTGGCATGCCTTTGTATATCTTTAGTGGTTGTAGGTGTTCAGAATCCTAACAAGGCTTTGACCTTTCCGGGGTTGGCGTCTATTCCCTTTTCTAACACCATGAACCCGAGGAACATTCCTGCGTTTACTCCAAACACGCACTTCTCGGGGTTAAGGCAAATGCCGAACTCCCGAAGTTGTTGGAAGGTTTCGTCTAAGTTTAGGATATGATTACTAGGCATTCTGCTCTTAACTATCATATCATCGACATATGGTTCCATGTTCATCCTGATCTGGGAGCCGAACACTTTATTCATCAACCTCTGATAGGTAGCCCCTGCGTTCTTAAGCCCGAAGGGCATCCCGACGTAGCAGTAAGTACCAACTTCAGTGATGAAGGCAATTTTTTCTTCATCTTTGAGGTCATTCTAATTTGATGATACTCACTGAAGGCATCAAGGAAACTAAGAAGACCATATTCGGTGATTGAATCCACCAATTGGTCTATGGCCGGCAAAGCTTAGGAGTCCTTTGGACAGGCATCATTCTGGTTCCAAAAATTGATGCACATTCGGAGCTTTTCACTCCCTTCTTTTGTGGAAATAACCACGTTGCTGAGCCATTCAAGGTATTTAACTTCTCTTACTACCCCTACCTCCATCAGGCGCTTAACTTCCATTTTAACGAAGGAGTTCTTATGAGCCGACAGGTTTCATTTTTTCTGCCGAACCGGCCTTGCGTCAGGGCGCACTTTGAGACTATGGTGGATTATGCTGAGGCCAACCCCAGGCATTTCTTTCGGAGAGTATGCGAATAGATCTTTGTTCATTAGTATGAAAGATACAAGCCTATCTTTGTCACTCTTGGCCAATTTTTTTCCCACTCGGGTGTTCCGACCAGGGACCAGCTTTACATCTTTTGTTTCTACTTTTTCCAACTCTCCTACCCCCTCTTTTGCTGTCTCTTCGCCCGTCATGATGGCTCTTTCAGTAGCCGAAGTCTGTACTTGGACATTCATCGGGCTTTTTCTAGCCTTGGTGAAGACCTTCCTGACCTCGGCTTGGTCAATGAAAATCTCTGTAACTCCCTCTCTAGTTGTGAAGGTGGCTGTTAAGTACTTTACATCTGGGCGACTGTGGAGATTGCCTTGAGTTTGCCTTTCGAGGATGGCATTTTATGATGAGGGAACATTAATGACGATGAATCTTGTCATCACGGATGTGAACAGTTCTTCCTGACTTTGAGGCGAGGTCCCTTTCAGCATTAAGGGCAAATCGATGTATCCGAGAACTAGGAGCTCGGATGGCCCAACCCCAAAGGTGGGGGATTTGACTGTGTTGAGGTCACCTTTTGAAATGCCTAGGTTAGGCAGTAGGTTCGAAAAGATGACATCGGTGTTGGAGCCGTCGTCCAGAAGTACTCTTTTGACGTCCCAACTCCCTATCCTTACCATGACAAGGAGTAGGTCATCATGGGGAAACTTCACAGTGGACCTGTCTTTGTGAACAAGCCTTTTCGGCGAGTTCCTATACTCCATTATGGAGATTTCTATCTTTCCTTTCCTTTCAGCCGAGGGTATCGCTATAGTGATGGTTTGGATGACCTCTGCTGATGGTGGCAGATTCTTTTGAGGACTTTGGTCTCAACGTCTGTCAGAGTCATATTCCTCCTCGTCCCCCCTTCTTTGTTCTTCCTTTCTCCCCTTCGGAGAAGGCATTCGCAAGTATCGGCGAAGTTCACCTTGCTTTATCAGAGACTCAATGTACTTCCTCAGCTGGAAGCAGTCTTCGATGTCATGGCCATGATCTCAGTGGAATTGGCAGAACTTCTTCATGTTCTTCTTTTTTTCCGAAGTCATGGCCTTTGGCCTTGGAACTGTAGTCCCTTGCCTTTCTAACGCCATGAGAATGCTGGGCCTCGTGGCATTCAAGGGAGTGAACATCATTGGCCTTTTAGCTCTTTGTTTTCGGGGCCTTCCTCCAACCTTATTTTGGTGACGAGGCTGGTGGCTTAGTCATTCGGGCCGAGGGTGTTCCACCTTAGGTCCCCCCATTCTAAGTTCTTCGGCCGTCATATGCTGTTCAACCCTTCTGTAGAACTCCTTGAGAGTGTCTGGGGGGTCCTTGGAGAACTCATAAAAGAGTTGGGAGTCTCTCTGAAGTCCTCTTATCATTGCGAGGATGCGAATCTCAAGCCAAAAATTGGACATGCTTAGTGCTTCTCGGTTGAAGCTTTCGACGTAGACGCGAATGGTTTCCCCACTTCACTGTGCTATGTCAAACATCTGTATCGGCATCTTGGCCGTTGGCCTCCTGCCAATGAACTGTTGGTTGAAGGCAGTAGACAGCTCCTGGAAACTCAGCATAGTCCCGTGGGCCAAGGAGTTATACCATGCCATTGCTGGACCGGAGAGGGTCACCTCAAAACATTTGCAAAGGGTAGCATCATCTACGCCGTGGAGCACCATGCTTCGCTTGTACTTTGTCAGGTGCGCCTGGGGGTCACTACGCCCATCGTAGGTTTCCAAGCATGACACCCTGAAGCCACTAGGCATGGGCGCCTCTACCACTTCCCGTATAAAGGGTGACTTTTCTCCGGTATAAGTGTCGGACAATCTTGACCAGACTGGTTTTTGGGAGATCTGCCTCTCAGCCTTTTCCAATCTTCCAAGGATCTTCTCCATAAGGGTGGCTTTGTTAGCTTCCCCTTGCTGCCTGGTGGTCGCCAGCAATGGTGAACTTCTTCTCCTTCTTGGAGAGTAACTTCGGTGGAGAGGAGACTGGGACCTTCGGTGCGGGGGTGAACTCCACCGGCAGGAGGTCCTAGTTTCCTTTAGGGCCCTTTTTCTAGTGGGTCGTACCCTAGGGTGCACGTCCTCCGTAGAAGATGCATTATGAGAGCCCTCACTTCTGGAACTTTGGTGGGTGGACCATGAGCTTTTCTCCCGGCGGGCTGCTGAAGGGAGGCCCTTCGAGCTGCAAAAGGGTGGGGCAACCTCTGATCGATTTGCTGAGTCATTTTAGCGACGATGGAGCACTGGAAGTCTCGTAAGAAACCTAATGTCACTATTAGAGGGCGGTCGTCCTCCGGCATGGAAGTCTCTGTAGTGGGCTGCTTGGTCGCCGACTGAGCCTCCGGCACAGAGGGGGACTTTTAGAGCCCCTTGTCTTTGGAATGCCAAGTGTCCCCGACGGTGACCTGGGAAAGGGTTCCCATAGACGGCGCCAAATGATGCCCTTCCACATCTTCGTTGTGCAACATGGTTAGCCTGGAGCAGGAACTTCTGGTGAGGAAACGCCTGGATGAGAGGTCTCTAGTGGGAGGAGGGCTGCAAGGGGTCAGAAAAGCAAGGGTCAGGGGCTCCCCAGAGTATTTTCCGGGGGAGGAACCTCCGACGCCCAAGTCAGTGTTTGGAAATGGAGAATAAGTAGGGAGTGGAGAGATTTTTCCTTTGCAGCCGGATCCCTTTACCTTGGGAATTTCCTGAATATTTATAGGGAGGTGTACAGTGTTAGTATTGTGCCCAAAAAGCCAATCATGAGATGATTGTATTTTTGCACATTGAGTCATGATATTTTATTGAGGCATTAATCTAGCAATTTTGTTTGTTGTTTTGTTTCTGCGTAACGTAATAAACATAATTGTAACCCTAGAATAATGATATTCTTAAACGTCCCTAGTCTAGTATTATTGTGGAGCGGGTTGCAATAATACATAATGACTAGCATATGTGGAGACTAATATGTGATATGTAGTCTACATATGGGTACAAGTTGGAGAACTTGTGTACTGGACCGACCCACCATGAGAACACTTCATGGATCGTTATATGAGTGTCATAAGTGATTCTCATAGTGATCATAGTATATGTAGTCCTTCGACCTAAGATCATCAAGGTTCCCTACATGTGAGTCACATACTTTGATACTTTCCTTTGTTGCTCGTAACTGAGTGAACTTGAAGGAGGTCATTGGGTATGTCACATATCATGCGGAGGGATTTGTATGATCAAGATGGGATTTGTCCCTCCTATGTAACGGGAGTGATATCTTTGGGCCCCTTGATAGAGTGAGACTTAGAAAATGCATGGCCATGCTCCGATGAGTTGATATATGATATCAATGTCATCAGTTTAAGTTAGTCTACTCGGTAATCAAGAAACCAAAGATTGGGCTATACGAGAGTGACACATTCCATGTCTCGTGCTTAGTCTTGATATCTTGGACAAAGGGACAATGGCATATATCGGTGATGATCATAAAGGTTTAGTCGATTCACCGACAATCTTGTCACTTGGGTAGCAATGATGTGTTGCTAGACACCGCTCATTGCTTATGATCATAAATGTGATTTATGATCATTGCCAACATGGCAAGAGCCTATTGGGTCGCACACATAGAGCTATTTGGATCATTAGAGTGCATGGGCTAATTATTTGGGTTATGGTTTCACTTTAATTTCGTATTAATAATGGGCCAAGGAGTTGAGCCATTATTAAGCCCGAAATTAAATCCTAATTGGATTAGGGCTTTGAAACCCATTAGGCCTGGAAGTTGAGTCTCACTATAAATACAACTTTTAAGTGAGAAATTCGCAGGTCTCCTTGCCCTAGCCTCCCAAAAGGACAGCCGCACTCTTCTCTTGCAATTCCTTGGAGGACGCAAGCTAGCACTGCGAGCGCAAGAGAAACGCATCTGCCGGGACGTGGTGGAAGCGTGGTGATCCCGAGAGGCTCGTGTGGATACCATAGAGAGCCTGAACACGTCAACTGTTCAGGTTTTGTGATTCGACTCTACAGTTGAGTGAGAGATCTCAACCGAAAATTAGGTATGAAATTTTCGAACACCCGGTTTACCCCGTTTCACTTGGATCCTGGAGGGTTTCGGTTAAATTCCGCTGCGCTGTTTGGCTCCCGAAACCCAACATACAGGAGAGGTCCATTTGCTACAGCCTGCCCAGATCGTGACACGTGGTCGGTTCGCTGTGGTCCGTACCTCGGGAGAGGGGAGGCCTCTAGCTGGCCATAGGCTGCCTGGTCAGGAGCCTAGGGTGGCGTGTTAGAGCGTGTCTGAGGGCAGTGTGTCGGGGACTGTACGAGGGTGGCATGTCAAAGGCTCTTTAGCCATTTTTTCGTACGCCCACGTGGCCTTTTTGGGGGAGCGAACTCCTCCGGAGTATAGAGCTCATTCAGGGAGGTGAGCTCCTTTGGACGAAGGTCCCTTGTTTGCGCGAGGCACTTTCGGTTGTGCTCTCCCAAGGTTAGGCTCGGGTACCTGCTGGTGGGACTTCATGTGTATGCCCCGAGGGTGGCCCAAACAGTATCTGAAGGTGGTTTCAGGCACGTGTGGTCGGCGCGAGGTCACCCTCAGGGAGGGTGGTGACCTCTTCTGTCTGAAGTTGGTCCCTTGGGTTTCCTGAGGGTAGCGCATATTCAGCTTGTCCACGGGTACTGCGGCCCTCTCTTTGCTGGAGTTTTGTCGTGTCTGTTTCAACCGGAGGTTGTGCGCTGGCCAGGGGTGGTACGCATACGTGAAGTCCTTTAGGGGGTGATAGCCCTTCGGCTATCAAAATGATTATGGGATCAAGCATGTTTTACATATGTTATTATGGTCATATGATTTTCTAATTCTTATGGACCTTTGGATTCTAAAAATTCATGAATATGAATATTAGTGTTTTAACTACATTTACTAGGTATTGGTTTTGTGCCTTACTACTAGAAAAGTGTAGTTCTGGACCCTCCATGTTGCGTATTCGGTTTTGTTATGTTTTATAGTGCACTGTTCAAAACTAGTCCTTTTGGGCACTCCAGTAATGGCAATTTTAAATCAGTCTATGATGTTTATGACATGGCGTACTAGAATGGCTAAATGTAATTATTATGATAGGGCATACAACAGTGGTTAAGTATAGTTACAGTAATTGCCTCATTTACTATGTAAAGAGATATCATGTTTTGTTATTCTGTTTTGAACTACTCTATTTTGACCAATGATTTTGGGTATAAGTTTAACCTAGATTTTCTTATATTTTACGATAGAGTTGACTGTATTCATTTTTTACAATATGACATTTTAATTTTTATGGGTATGGCTTTCCAATAGATGAATATTTTAACTCATTTATATGTTTATTATTTTTTTTTAACATTTAATTTATAATATATTCAATAAGATTATTTTTTCCTCAGTCCTTATGTTATAAATTTTACAAATTGTTTTTATATCTTATCGAATGGTGGACATACCACCACTTACTAGGCATTTATGCTAACCCTCTCTTCTCCTATTGATGCAAATAACAAAAAATATAAAGTTAGGCAGTTGTGGGGTGACCATAAAAGTTCAAGGTTCATGATAATGTTGAAGTGAGATTTATCGCACACTGTTAGCTTAGAGATATGTTGTATGAGATTTTAAGTTTAATTCCTCTGTCACTTGATATTTAATTTCAAATGATAAATTTGGGTTATAAGCTATGGTTATTTGGATTTATTTAGGATATTTGTAGCCTTGCATGTTCAAGAGAATTTTTTTTCTTTGAGTTTGCAGCGTGTCATTGGCCTAAAATTCATATGGTGGATTTTTTGGTGTGATAGAAATGGCATTAGAGTAATAGGTTTGATAATTCATGAGGCCTTCAGTTTCAGTTATAGGACTAGGCTTTTGTTGTGATTTGGAAAATAGTTTTTAATGGTCTTAGTCATTCATTATCCTTCAGTAGAGGCCCTAACACCAATGGTAGGTTTGTATTGTTTATGATTAACCAACATTAGTAATATAATTAGAGTACCTTCTCTTGCATTCAGGACATCTCTAGTCTAAATATTAGAGTAGTGCAACAGAAGCTTGGCGAAGAATTAAATTATTGTTGAAGCCTACATGTTTCGTGATAAGATAAGGTGATTTCTAGTGTTATGGACCAAATGTGTATGAAGGTGTTTGTAAGAAATAGAGTGATTGGATATCGCAACATGGGTAAGACATGCATAGGAAGCACCTGGTATTTATAGTTGATGATGTAAGTTTCAAGGATGAAACATTTTTTTTACTGGGGAAAGTATGTAAAGACCCTAAAATTTATTTTAGTGTATAAATCCAAGTTAAAGACAGATCCAAAGTACTGAAATAAGTTTTAAGGATGAAACTTATTTAAGGGGGGAAGGACGAAACAACCCAAAATTTTATTGAGTTTAGTTCATTTAATTTAATGGTAGAAAAGCCAAGCTAATAAAAATAATAATTAGTAAAGGTTTAGTTAGTTATGAGTTCTGAGATTGTACACATATGTGTATATACACATATAACAACATTAGAATATTAATGGTTCCACGCCATTTTATTCATTTTTTTAAAATAACTGGCATGCTAATAATCATGGAGAAAATCATATAGTTACTAGAAGTAAGACCCCCTTTCCATACATGTTCATTCCAAAAATAAACTTGTACCCTAAACCCATGATTGGCTTACTCAATTCCTTTTTTGCCACTTTTACATCTAAGAACCCACCCCCATTCCAATGGAAGTGAATCACGTAAAAGTAGAAATGTACAATCAGGCTATGTGAATATTGCAATAGGATTGGGAGAAGATGAAGGCAACATCAGTGAGACAAAGGGGAGACATCTGCGAAGAAACACCAACAGTGGCTAATTGAGAACAAGTAAGAGAACCCCACAGTTATCGGCAATACCAGTGAGGCTTGCTAGCACCAGGAGAGTGTGAATTTACTCAATTAGAGGAAAATGATGAGTGGGGAGAGAACAAAATTTTGCCTGGTGGTAGACGGGGTTGTAACCGGCAAGTTCGGATGCAATGAAAATGTGCAATTTCAGGTTTGTATGTTTTCAAGTTTGGATTGTGTGGGACTATCAATGAATTGCAAAACCAATGAAAAGGTGACAAAATAACAGGTTTTTGTTTTATGGGCATGCATATTTAGGATGTGTTAGTGTTGTGCCCAAAAGCCAATCATGAGATGATTGTATTTTTGCACATTGAGTCAAGATATTTTATTAAGGCATTAATCCAGCAATTATGTTTGTTGTTTTGTTTCTGCGTAACTTAACAAACATAATTGTAACCCTAGAATAATGATATTCTTAAACATCCCTGGTCTAGTATTATTGTGGAGCGGGTTGCAATAATACATAACGACTAGCATATGTGGAGACTAATATGAGATATGTAGTCTACATATGGGTACAAGTTGGAGAACTTGTGTACTGGATCGACCCACCATGAGAACACTACATGGATCATTATATGAGTGTCATAACTGATTCTCATAGTGATCATGGTATATGTAGTCCTTCAACCTAAGATCATCAAGGTTCCCTACATATGAGTCACATACTTTGATACTTTCCTTTGTTGCTCGTAACTGAGTGGACTTGAACGAGGTCAGTGGGTATGTCACATATCATGTGGAGGGATTTGTATGATCAAGATGGGATTTGTCCCTCCTATGTAACGGGAGCGATATCTTCGGGCCCCTTGATAGAGTAAGACTTAGAAAAATGCATGGCCATGCTCGGATGAGTTGATATACGATATCAATGTCATCAGTTTAAGTTGGTCTACTCGGTAGTCAAGAAACCAAAGATTGGGCTATACGAGAGTGACACATTCCATGCCTCGTGCTTAGTCTTAATATCTTGGACAAAGGGAGAATGGCATACATCAGTGATGATCATAAAGGTTTAGTCGAATCATCGACAATCTTGTCACTTGGGCAACAATGATGTGTTGCTAGACACCGCTCATTGCTTATTATCATAAATGTGATTTATGATCATCGCCAACATGGCAAGAGCCTATTGGGTCGCACACATAGAGCTATTTGGATCATTAGAGTGCATGGGCTAATTATTTCGGTTATGGTTTCTCTTTAATTTCGTATTAATAATGGGCCCAAGAGTTTAGCCATTATTAAGCCTGAAATTAAATCCTAATTGGATTAGGGCTTTGAAACCCATTAGGCCTGGAAGTTGAGTCTCACTATAAATACAACTTTTAGTGAGAAATTCGCAAGTCTCCTTGCTCCAGCCTCCCAAAAGGACAGCCGCACTCTTCTCTTACAATTCCTTGGAGGACGCAAGCTAGCACTGCGAGTGCAAGAGAAGCGCATCTACCGGGAAGGTGTGGAAGTGTGGTGATCCCGAGAGGCTTGTGTTGATACCATAGAGAGCCTGAATATGTCAACTGTTCAGGTTTTGTTATTCGACTCGATGGTTGAGTGAGAGATCTCAACCGAAAATTAGGTATGAAAATTTTTGAACACCCGGTTTACCCCGTTTCACTTGGATACTGGAAGGTTTTGGTTAAATTCCGCTGTGCTGTTTGTCTCCCGAAACCCAACAGGATGATAGGCATGCCTTGTGTGGTTTGGAATTTGGTTGTATGGCGGAGGTGCCTCGATATATGCTTCTATGACTATTATAGGTTTGTGTGTTCCTAGAATCAAGTTGTGTTGTTCTTGTTATGGATTTGTGTGGTTTTGAGTTTGTATAGTTTGGTTTGGGTAATATCCAATGGTTCATTTATGGGATCTTATTGGTTTGTTAATGGTTTTTATGTATGTGAAATGTTGTTGTATGGTTCAGGTGTCAATTCATTTGTGTGTCTCCAAAATTGACTTGTATGACTATTTTGTATTGTTTGGTGATTGTGATGTTTCTGGCCGTGTGTGATTTATATGTGTGCATATTTGTTTTGTGTTGTTCTATGAACTGAACTATTCAGATTTTGGTGACCGAATGATGTTTAGTTTAGTTTTTGTTTTGTATTGTCCCATGCATTTTGTCTTTCTAGGCTTGTTCTGTGTTGTTCCATGAATTCAATAATGGTGTTTCTTGTAGGGTGATTCTGTTTTCAATATGTTGAATAGTTGTGTTGTGCAATCGAATGATGCTAAAAATAGGAAGCATGTTTGAGTTAACAATATAGGTGAATGTGTATGATTTGTAAGATTTTGTTACATATTCGTACCATGCTATGTAGTTGGTTGTGGGAATACATCTGACTAGCAGGTTAAAACAATGAGTATATATTGTTATGAGATGCCTATGTATTATTCCTAAACTTGAATGTTCAAGTTTTTTATGTAGGAAATTAGGTCAAGATTATACGGAATGGTGAAACAAACAATGGTTCAAGCTCTGAATAGTCTCTGGGGATACAAGGCCCACAGTACTAATTGCACATACCCTTGATTAAGCATGCAAAACATCTCTCTCCCCTATTCAAATTTCAATGAATCCTGTAGTACTGAGTTTCGATGATGACTTGTAGGATACCATTAACTAGATCACCAATTATGGTGAGATAAGTGTAGTTGGACCAAAGTGGCAATACTATAAACAGGCCAAAAGGGTAGGCAGATGAGGAATGTACAGCATTTGGTGTGATTGTGTTAGAAAATTGGGAAAAATGTGTGCCTAATTGTATATTAGTTGTAACATAGACATTTAGATGCACATTTGTATATTCTAGGAAAGTTCTGCCTAAGAATTATTCTTTCCTTAAAGTAGTGATTTAGTTTCCTCATTTAATGGATTCTTACGTGCTGTAATTATCTATAAAAGAAAAATCTCAATAATAGAAATATTCATTCTGTGCAAACCTGATTTTCAGCTTGGTATTAGAGCAAAAAGAATCCTTTGCTGGAATTCCTTTCTCCTTATTTTTTGATCCCTGGACCTTAAAACCATGTCTGACACTTCAATCGATTCCCATACTGTCCATCAATCTTCCCTAAACAATCCTAGCAGCACTGATATTTCAAAAATCAGTACTACTTTCTTAGAATCTCATTCTATCCAAATCGCCATAATTTGTTTGAATGGTGGCAATTTTCTAAGATGGTCTCAGTCAATTAGGATGTATATTAGAGGGCATGGAAAATTGGGCAATTTGACTAGTGAAAACAAGGCTCCTGTAGTAGATGATCCGCCCTATGCTACATGGAATGTTGAGAATTGCATGGTGATGACATGGCTCATGAATTCAATGAAAGAAGATAACAACCCTAATTACATGTACTATTCAATGGCACAAGACCTTTCAGAGAATGTAAGTCAGATGTATTCTAATCTCAGAAATCAATCACATATTTTTTAGTTGAGCCTCAAACTCGGAGAGATGCAATAAGGGCAAGACAACATCACAGAATATTTCAATTCCTATAAGTAGATTTGGCAAGATTTTGACCTCTTCAACACCTATGAGTGGAAATCTCTCGAGGATGCTCAGCATTACAAGAAGACTGTAGACGACGGCATCATCTTCAAGATTTTGGTTGGACTTAATGTCGAGTTTGATCGGGTGAGGGATAGAATTATTAGAAGACAGCCCATACCTTCAATTGGTGAAGGTTTTTTAGAGGTTAGAAGAGAGGAGAGCCAGAGGAATGTGATGCTTGGCAAGAAGGGACATGGAGTTGCTGAAAGTTCTACCCTAGTCTCCTCAACTGGAAGCAAGGCTCTAGTTTTTCAATGCAAATTTGATGAAAAGTAGTGAGTTTGGTGTGATTTTTGCAATAAGCCTTTCCATACCAGTGAGACCTGTTGGAAAATTCGTAGGAAACCTGCAAATTGTAAAGGGAAGGCTAGAGCTAAATCAAGCCAAGCCAACCTTACTGCCAATGAGGTTGACACTAGGTCCTTCACCAAGGGGCAGATGGAGCATATTCTTGCACTACTAAAATCTAATTCAGTACCCAATTTCCTAGTTTTTCTATGGTACACATAGGTAATAAATTATATGCTTTATCTTGTCAATTTCAATTTGTTCCGTGGATAATAGTTTTAAGAGCATCCGACCATATGACTAATTCCTTACATTTGTTTGAGACTTATTTACCATATCCTAAAAATAAGAAGGTTAGGATAGTCGATGGTAATTTCTCACCAATTGCAGGGAAAGGCCTCATAAAAAATTCTGGAGGAATAGATCTTAAATCTATTCTCGATGTCCCTAAACTTGCTTGTAATCTTTTGTTGGTTTGCAAGCTATCCAAAGACTCAAACTATTCTGATATTTTCTATGAATCCTACTGCATTTTTCAAGACCGGAGCTTGGGTATGATGATTGGCAGTGCTAGGATGATTAATGGTCTTTATTATTTCGAGGACAAATCTCTTAGAAGTAAAATGGTTTATGGGCTGAGTAGTATTGGTTCTTTAACTATTCATGATCAAATAATTGTTTGGCACTGTCATTTAGGTCAAGCAAGTTTTTCTTTTCTAAAACATTTATTTCCAATGCTATTTAAAGGGATTGATTTCACTATTTCAATTTAAGAGTTGTCTAATACCAAAAAGTCAAAAAAAATGTTATATTCAAAAACCCTATCAAGCTTCAAGACCGTTTTATTTGTTCCACAGTGATGTTCCTTCAAAAGTGATGACAATTTCTAAAAAAAAATGGTTTGTGACTTTTATTGATGACCATACACGTCTTTGTTGGGTTTACATAATGAGAGAAAAATTTGATGTAGAATAGATTTTTAA
This sequence comes from Aquilaria yunnanensis, assembly GCA_039654915.1. Taxonomy (NCBI): domain Eukaryota; kingdom Viridiplantae; phylum Streptophyta; class Magnoliopsida; order Malvales; family Thymelaeaceae; genus Aquilaria; species Aquilaria yunnanensis. The sequence continues at coordinate 70,278,350 of CM077594.1, forward strand.
AGAATTTTATAGGATGATTGAAACCCAGTTTAAAAAAAAATCAATATTTTGAGAATGGATATTGGAATAGAGTATTTTAATAAAGTTTTGGAAACCTTTTTAAATGATAAAGGAATTCTACACAAATCTTCTTCTTCCGACACACCAGAACAAAATGACATTGTTAAGCATAAAAACAAGCATTTGTTAGAAGCAGCTAGAGCCATGATGTTTTATATGAATGTTCCAAAGTATCTATGGGGTGACGCTATATTGACAGCTTCATATTTAATCAACAGCATGCCTACCAAAGTTTCACAATATATCACCCCGGTGGATTGCTTAAAAAAGGTATTCCCAGAATCTAGAATAAATTTTAACTTACCCTTAAAAATATTTGGCTGTAGAGCATACGTGGACACTCCAAAGAGGCTAAGGTTTAAATTAGATCCAAGAGCTGACAAAATGTGTTTTTGTATTGTATGCACCCAATAAAAAAGGTTACAAATGCTTTAACCCCCTTAGAAAACATTTTTTTTATCACGGTGGATGTTTATTTCATGGAAAATACACCATACTTTACCAAAAATTTCCTTCAGGGGGTGAAGATAGTTGAATCAAATTTTTGGGAAATTGCCAAACCCTTACCTAGCATACTTCTTGAATTTGAAATTGGTCTAATAGAAAAGGAAATACTACAAATGAAAAAAATAGAGACAATCTTGAGCCTTTGGTTTATTCTAGGAAAGGTGTCCTTGGAGGTGGTAGAGACCAGGCCATTATCCTAGCACATGGTCAACTGTAAGCCCTAAGCAATGGTCACCTAAATGCGCCAGGTAATTCATTTTTCTCTTCCCTCCTTTTCCTTTCCTACTAATGACTTAAACTTGTGATTACAATCAGATTATAGGAAACAGAACTCTACACTCGAACCTATTTTGGAGTTGGCCCCTGTTATCCCTGAATAGAGTCTTGATCTGGACATTCCCATCACCCTTAGAAAGGGAACTCAAACCTGTACCAAACATCCTATTTCCAAATATATTTCCTATCAAAACCTTTTTGACAATCGTGGAGCATTCACTAGAAACATTTCAAAGCTTCGTGTACCAAGAAATATTCAGGAAGCACTTGGTGACCCAAATTGGAGGTTGGCTATGTTTGAAGAGATGAATGCCTTCAAGAAAAATGGTACTTTGTAGGTTGCAAAATTACTAAAGGTAAAAACGGTTGTGGGGTGCAAATGGGTGTTTACTATCAAGTGTAAGGCAAACAGGAGTGTGAAGAGATACAAAGCCCGCCCTGTTGCAAATGGTTTTACTCAAAGCTATGGGATAGACTACTAAGAGTCCTTTGCTCCGGTAGCTAAAATAAAATTGAGGAGGAGGTATCTATGAGTTCCCCATTCAGTTTTGAGGAAAGGAATGGAAATGGGAAAGTGTGCAGGTTGAAGAAGTCCTTGTATGGACTTAAACAGTCACTAAAAGCTTGGTTTAAGTGCTTTGGCAAGGTGATAAAGTGCTATGAATATGTTCAAAGTCAAGCTGATCATACAATGTTTTACAGGCATTCGAATGACAATAAAATAGCTATCTTGATAGTATACGTGGATGATATTGTGTTAACTGGGGATGATTGTGATGGGCGAGGGAAGTTGAAGAAAAAACTGGCTGAGGACTTTGAGATTAAAGTGTTAGTGTTGTACCCAAAATCCAATCATGAGATGATTGTATTTTTTACACATTGAGTCATGATACTTTATTAAGGCATTAATCTAGCAATTATGTTTGTTGTTTTGTTTCTACATAACTTAACAAACATAATTGTAACCCAAGAATAATGATATTCTTACACATCCCTAGTCTAGTATTATTGTGGAGCGGGTTGCAATAATACATAATGACTAGCATATGTGGAGACTAATATGAGATATGTAGTCTACATATGGGTACAAGTTGGAGAACTTATGTACTGGACCGACCCACCATGAGAACACTACATGGATCATTATATGAGTGTCATCAGTGATTCTCATAGTGATCATGGTATATGTAGTCCTTCGACCTAAGATCATTAAGGTTCCCTACATGTGAGTCACATACTTTGATACTTTCCTTTGTTGCTCGTAACTGAGTGAACTTCAAGGAGGTAATTGGGTATGTCACATATCATGCGGAGGGATTTGTATGATCAAGATGGGATTTGTCCTTCCTATGTAATGGGAGTAATATCTTCGGGCCCCTTGATAGAGTAAGACTTAGAAAAATGCATGGCCATGCTCGGATGAGTTGATATACGATATCAATGTCATCAGTTTAAGTTGGTCTACTCGGTAATCAAGAAACCAAAGATTGCGCTATACGAGAGTGACACCTTCCATGTCTCGTGCTTAGTCTTGATATCTTGGATAAGGGGACAATGGCATATATCGGTGATGATCATAATGGTTTAGTCGAATCATCGACAATCTTGTCACTTGGGTAGCAATGATGTGTTGCTAGACACCGCTCATTGCTTATGATCATAAATGTGATTTATGATCATTGCCAACATGGTAAGAGCCTATTGGGTCACACACATAGAGCTATTTGGATCATTAGAGTGCATGGGCTAGTAATTTGGGTTTTGGTATCACAATAATTTCGTATTAATAATGGGCCCAATAGTTGAGCCATTATTAAGCCCAAAATTAAAGCCTAATTGGATTAGGGCTTTGAAACCTATTAGGCCTGGAAGTTGAGTCTCACTATAAATAGAACTTCTAGTGAGAAATTCGCAGGTCTCCTTGCCCTAGCCTTCCAAAAGGACAGCCGCACTCTTCTCTTGCAATTCCTTGGAGGACGCAAGCTAGCACTACGAGCGCAAGAGAAACACATCTGCCGGGACATGGTGGATGCGTGGTGATCCCAAGAGGCTCATATGGATACCATAGAGAGCCTGAACACGTCAACTGTTCAGGTTTTGTGATTCGACTCTACAGTTGAGTGAGAGATCTCAACCGAAAATTAGGTATGAAAATTTTCGAACACCCGGTTTACCCCATGTCACTTAGATCCTGGAGGGTTTCGGTTAAATTCCGCTGCGCTGTTTGGCTCCCGAAACCCATCATAAAGATCTCAGTACATTGAAATACTTTCTTGGGATGGACTTTGCCTGGTCTAGAAAAGGCATCTTTGTGAATCAGAAGAAGTATGTCCTTGACTTGCTGAACAAGACATATATGCTAGGGTGTAAACCCACAAAAAATCCTATAGAACCTAATGTGAAACTGCAACTTGCAGAAGCTGAGAATGTGAAGAATAGGGAGTGTTATCAAAAAATCTTTAGAAGATTGATTTATCTATCTCATACATGCCCAGATATATCATTCACTGTTACTATGGTCAACCAGTTTATGCATGCCCTAGGACTGGCACACTTTGAAGTTGTCTACTGAATTTTAAGGTATCTAAAGGAGTCACTGAACAAAGGATTTCTGTTTAAGCCATAAGGACAATTGCAAATTCAAGCCTAGACTGATGCAGATTGGGTTAGGAGCATAGTAGATCGAAGATCTACTTCTGGATACTATTCATTTGTAGGCGGTAACTTGGTTACATGGAGAAGCAAGAAACAGAACATGGTTGCTAGGTGCCACAGCCGCCTTCTGAATAGCCTAGGAAGTCTATGAGAGTGGGTCTCCTGGTGGTTGTAATCGGCTAGTTATAAATATGTGCGAATTAAAACTTCATGATGCTAGTTGATTAACCTAGAAAATACAAGATGCATGCCCTTTTTGCTTTGACTTGATAAATTGGAAACCATAAAACATTAACATGGCCAAGGCACTTTTTCATAGAAATCAAGTTCAAATAGTCAAAGGACACATAATCAATATTTGTAGTATCATTACTACACATAATACCCATGTGAGGGCAATCAAAAAAAGTAGACTAATGCCCATCACCCAAGAGCAACCCTAGAGTTCTTTACTCTATCCATAAACAAATAGGGCAACTAGTGCATTACAATATACACAAGGCTTTCCTATTGAGATCCTTCCATCTAACCCCCACCTTAGATGCATTCCTGATGGTGAGCCTAAAAAAGTCATCCACATGCTCTACTAGCCACTGTGGCCAAGAAAATACTATAGTTAGTACTGTTACTTAACCAACAAGTAAATGTAAAAACTAGAATCACATGGATTCTTATAATTTCAAACCTGTAACAAAAGACTAGCATGACAACCCTCAGTGTTTATCGAATTGAACAACATTAGAATTTTCACAATATAAACTAAGGAGTGACAATTTGTAATTCTTAGTAAGGGTTCCTCACTTGCAAGAAAAATGCTAAGGACAACGCATATATTATCATATGTAATCTGCTGTGACCTCATATAGCGTGAGGCTAAACCTATGCACATATGTATTAGTCCCTTGGGACTTTTGCCCAACCTAGTCCTTGAACTACAAGGCAGAGCCTTGCCTACTAGCAAGTAGAGGTTACTAGCCTAACTAGTGATGATATATTAGTTGATCTGCCTTATGTTGTATAAGGGCTTTACGGTGGGACAACTATGGCCTTGGCCATACGACCCACTAGGTGTGCTAAGGTTTCACACCGCAACCTCATGGTTAAAGGCACGGGTAGGTCGCTGGTGGTACTAAACCTTTCACCCAAGCTAATGATACCTAGTTGTGACCCTTGTTAACTAGTTTTCTTGCTTAGGGTGAAAGTAACCATAAGAACTCGAGAAAACTCCTAGGCTTTAGAGGAGTTTTGGAATCCTCAGAGTACCCCCAAAATACTTGGACCATTCGGTACCCTAAGAACCCCCTTAGGTCTCCTTTCAAGCCTTCTAGCAAAATTGGAAAATTTTAGCCATCATAATTATGGTGATGTGTCACCACAGTTATCAACGCACTGTGAACCTTTCGTGGCGCTGGCGACACGTTGCCATTACCTGTGATTGACCAAAATTTTCAATTTTGTTGCTATAACCTTTGAAGACTTACCAACACATGCTAAACATGCTTGCATGGCCTTCAAACTTCACATACCTATAAAACATGTTGGAAAGACTACAGCCAACTATCACAAGCATTCCTATGATGCATTATAACATCATCTCAAGCTTTACAAAACTAGTAGCCACCATGAACAAACTAGCCCACTAACTAATGCTATTGCCAAAACTATTTCAGTTCATCAAGCAAACACATTCCAATACAATTAATCAACCCTGAAAACATAACTCGCTTATCTTAATTTTATATGGCAAGCAAAGATTAGCCAACCATTTGGCAAGAACAATGCTCCATAAAGTTTAACATAAGTTCTATGAAAACTAAGCCAAATGACACACAATCAACAAGAACCAAGCAAAACCCATACCCTAAAACACCAAACCAACAAGGAAAGGCCAAAGAATTCAAGTTACCTCATATAGAAACCCTGCTCTAGTTGGAAAAATGTCAATAGCAATTCCAAAACCAAGGCACAAGCTTAAGTAGGCTGCTTAAAGCTTATATACCCTTGAAGCCTTCAAATTTCACCAAGAAACTTTGATTTTGGGAAAAAATTCAAGGTGAAATAAAGAAGGGAAAAAGGAACTCAGGCTTGGCGGAAAAATGTGAATAGTAACAACTATAAATACTTTACCAAGTTTATAAATTTTATTTCCAAAAAGTCTCCAAAGTTTCATAAGTTTGTCAAAATGAAACCCTTCCCGAAATAGTAGTTCTAGTCAACCTTTGGTCAAATCTTTAACACTTAAGAAAATCTTTGGGTTTTCAACAAGGTCTATGGTTCAAAACATATTTTTGACTCTTGGGCCTCAGCTTGATACCTCAGGATGGAAATTACCATTTTGTCCCTTGACCTCTTTTGGTGCCATAAACTACTCAAAACTTAGTAAACTTTGTCTAACTTACTAATCCTTGCCTAGTTAACTCGAAATAAGGTATTAAACTAGGAATTTAATTAATTTACCTCTCTCAATTGAGTTTTCCATGAGGAGGGTCGCATCATCCTGATTTCCTTTTGAAATTTGGTCTCCTAAATTCCACTGCAACTAAGGGAACTCACTAGGATACCTTTTCATCATATCTTGCTCCATCTCCCAAGTAGATTCCTATTCACTATCGAATCCACTTGGTTCAGAGTTTCCTAACTCGCCTATTAAGGACCTTAATGGGCCTCTCCTCATAGGTCAAGTCTTCCTGGATGGGAACCACCAATGGGTTAACTATTTGTCTTAGATCAGCTATGCACTTCCGTACAAGACTAATGTGAAACACATTGTGCACTTGGGACAAGTTGGGTGCTAATGCCAACCGATATGCAAATTTCCCTAATTTCTTCAAAATTTCATATAGTCCAATGTACTTGGGGGCTAACTTACCCCTCTACTCCAACTGGGGTACTCCTTTCATAGGAGTTACTTTGAGAAGTACTTTATCACCAACTTCAAAACTCAAATCTCAGCTACTCAAATTTGCATACTTAGTCTATTGGTCATTTGCTACTCTAATTCATTTCTGGATCAATCTAATCTTAGCCATGATGTCGGCTACAATCTCAGGATCGATGACTACTCTATCTGAAGGGTTAGCCCCACAATGGGGCGTCATGCATCGCCTACCGTATAAAGTGTCATATGGTGCCATACCTAAGCAGTTTGATGGCTATTATTGTAAGCAAATTCGATGAGTGGTAAAGGCTAATCCCAATCACCTCTGAAGTCAATGGCACGCATATGTAACATATCCTCCAAAGTCTGAATCATTCTCTTAGACTGTCCATCAGTCGAAGGATGGAAGGTAGTACTACGACTAACCTTACTTCCTAACACTTCTTGGAAAGCGTTGCAAAAACTTGATACAAATTGAGGATCCCTATCAATATGATCTAATCTATTATGCCATGCAATCTCACAATCTCCTTGATATACAATTGGGCCAACCTATCCAATGGATAAGTAATCCTTATGGGTATAAAGTGCACCTATTTAGTCAACCTATTGACCACTACCCATATTGCATCATGCTGAATCCGGGCATTTGGTAACCCAACTAGGAAATCCATTATGACAGATCCCCACTTCCTTTCTAGGAGAGGAAAACTTTGAAGTGTCCCCGCTGGTTTCTGATGCTTAGCTTTTACCATTTGGCATGTCAAACATGTAGCTACATATGCAGGTCATCCCTCTTGAGTCTCAGCCACCAGAAGTTCATCTTCAAGTCATGGTACATCTTACTAACACTAGGATGAACATTTAGCCTACTACTATGTGCTTCCTATAGGACTTCCTACCTAAGTCCTCCCACATTCAGTACAAAGAGTTGATCTCCATGGTGTAGTATTCCATCCTTGTACAGGAACTCATTTCTCATAGTACCAACTGTCTTTTCTCCTGAAATCTTTTTCAACAATAGATCTTTACTTTGGGCTACCTTCACCTTAGCCAACGAGGCTGACTAAATTTCGAAAGTGTAGACTAGGTACCTTTCTTGGTCTTGCCAAAACTCATGCAAGGTGGACAAACAATCCCCTAATTTTCTTACCTAGCAACTTATGGCTTGATCCTTAGATAGGTCCACTCCTGTGTACTTTTGACTAAGAGCATCTACCACATATTTCCTTTCCTTGCACAGTACTCAATCGAGCAATCATAATCCTTTATGTATTTAGTCCACCAATGATGCCTAATGTTCATCTCTTTCTGAGTGAACATGTATTTCAAACTCTTACGGTCAGTGAAAATCCTTAATGATCTCCCCGTCAAGTATTGCCTCCAAAGCTTGTGTGTAAACACTACTATCATTAGCTTACGGTCATGAACTAGGTAGTTCAACTCATTAGGCCTCAACTACCTTGAGCGATAGCCGATCACTTGGTTTTCTTACATCAACACACATCCCAAACAAGAACCTGAAGCATCGATATACATTGTAAAGGCCTTGTTTGAGTCTAGTAAAATGAGTATCGATGCACTCATCATCCTCTTCTTCAACTCCATGTAAGCCTCCTCATACTTAGGCATCTAATCAAACTTTCGAGCTTTCTCGGTCAAGGCTATCAATGATGTCACTATCACAGAGAATTTCTCTATGAGGCTTCTATAGTAGCCTACCAAGCCCAAGAATCTCCGTATCTATATAACTATACTCAACTGCTTCCACTTGACTACCACCTAAACTTTCTCAAGGCCAACTGAAAACACTTAGGAACAAATGATGTGTCCCAAAAACTATATCCTCTCAGACCAAAACTCACACTTAGGCAATCTTGCATAGTATCGATTGTACTTTAGCACTTACAAAACTGTTTTAAGGTGCTCCTTATGCTTCTTGGAAAATTGCAAGTATATCAAGATATCATTGATGAAGACTTCAACAAACTAGTCTAACAATAGTCTGAAGATCATAGCCATGGCTTTCATAAATACTGCCGGGGCATTGATAACACCAAATGGCATAACTGTATACTTGTAATGCCCATATCTTGCCCTAAAAGTTGTATTCAGGATATCTTCCTCCTTAACCTTGATCTGGAAGTATCTTGATTGGAGGTTAATCCTAGAAAACATATTTGCTCCCCTCAGCCTATCAATCAAGTCATCGATCCTAGGAAGCAAATATTTGTTCTTAATTGTTAATGCATTCAACATTTTATAGTCAACGCACAATCTCAAAGTTCCATCCTTATTCTTCACAAACAACACCAGGGCACCCGATGGTGATACACTAGGCCTTATAAAGCCTTTCTCTAGCAGCTCCTCCAGCTGCCTCTTCAATTCATCCATTTCAAGAGCCAACATTCAATAGGAAGGTATTGAAACTGGTTCTACGCCAGGCTCGAGGTGAATGCAAAACTCGTTGTCGCGCTTGGGTGGTAACCCAGGCAAATCCACTAGGAACACCTTGGGAAACTAATTGGCTATGGAAATTTTGTTGTGTTCATCCTCTATGGCCACCCCATTCAAGGTATAATACACTTCCTCATCAACTATGGGTGATGTTGTCCGGAGGTGTGGAGCCAGCATCTGATGCGGTCTGGTTAGGTGGAGCCAGCATCTTCACTCTGTGCAGCGGTGCGGGCAGCAGGGGATCCTGGAGGTACAATAAGGTACCCTGAAAGGGTCACCATAAGTGGTGGCCAGCAGCTTCCTGGTACCGTGGCTGGTGAGGATGGGAGAGACTTCCGGCACGGGAGAGAGCCCGGAGCAGAGATCCTTCAGGGAGACCTGGCTGAAACATTCAGAAAACAGGGGTTAGGAGGCCCCTAGGGTGGTTTTCAGGGGGGAACCTCCGACGCCCAAGTCAGTGCTTCTAGAGAGAAGGAGACATAGTAATAAGCACAAAAGAATCTTTCTTGGCGTGTCTTTCTGAGGGCTGAAGGAAGAGTATTCAGGCGGAGGGAGGAGAGCATCCTATTTTTTCCGGCCTCTCTCTCTCTTTTGGGGAGCCCCCCTTGTTTGTGACCATTTCCCTGGTATATAAGGGAGGGGCTGATGCCTCCAGATTATGACTCGTGTATGGTCGGATGGCGTTCATATTTTTGGGCGTGGGGGTCCCTAGTCATCTACAGGCTCCTCGGGCCACGAGCTGTAGTAGGTATAGCCCTATGTGAAAGGACGTTAGACTGTGATGCCGTGTTATAGCGTGTCTGGGTGGCGTGTTGGAGACTTATATGAGCGGAGTGTCAGAGACTCCTTATTGGCTCTTTCCGTATAACCGAGGTCCCTTTGGTTGATGACTCACTTCGGGGTAAGGGGCCCTTTCCCGGAGTCAGGCCGGAACTTCGGTGTCTACGTCTTCGGGGGGCTTTCTCCCGCAGGGGGTGGTCGGTCTTTCTCCCCCGAAGTTGGTTCGGTCGCCCTCCCGAAGGAGGCGCTACGCTGCCTCCCGAAGTTGGAATTTGGTGAGCTACCGAGGTCGTGCCCCTCAGGTGTATGACTTCCTTCACTCCGGAGTCCTTTCCGAGGTCATATGCCTCAGGTGTCTGGCTGCCTCTTTCCCGTGGTCGACAGGTGGTCAGGGCGATAGCACTTCGGCTATCACATGACCCCCTTGGAAAGGCCGAAGTGGAGACTTCGGCAAGTAGTCCTTTTGGTGTCCGTCTATCGCCCAATTTGCAGTTTTGACAGGACAACCTCGTGCACTCCCGGAGGCCCACGTGGTAGTACGTCCATCTCGGTCGAACAAGACGGCATGGAGCCTTGAACCCCGGACCTTATGGATTTACACCCGGAGTATGACGTCGGTTGGGGAGGCGCTTTACCAGCTTGGTGACAAGCCTGGTTTGGACATATGTTATCTGTCCATCCTTCGGTGTACTCGAGATACCCAACTTTTTATTTTTCCCGCCATAGGTAGTGAACCGTCGTGTCTTGAAACTAGTCATGCCAGTCTCGAACAGTGTGCCCGGGTTTTCTAGATGTTAGAAAATGCATCCTAGTTTCTCGTGACAGGTGACATGTGGCAGGAATCAGCTGGGATTGGCACGCCTTTTCATGTGCGATGGGCCATTATGGTAACATTTCACCTTCGCGCAACATTTATGACACCCTTTTGGCTGCCTTCCCTCAATCTATATAAGCCTTCTTCCTGTCATACTCTTCATTAGCGTTTCTTTGCTCTCGCTTTTTTCTGTGCCTTTTTCTCCTCTTTTGCGGCGGTTTTAGCGGCGGAGCGATTTTCGGCGATCTTTCACGACGGCGTCCTCAAACCCAGACTTCGGCAAGACTTTTGGGGGGTTGTGATTTCTATAGTTCCGTTGATTTCTGCTTTTCTTTTCGCTTCCCAAGTCATTTTTCCTCTTTCTGAAATCGTTTTCCCCCCCTTTTTCCGAAGTCATTTTTTGGTCAACCATGCCTATTCCCGAGAGCTGGCAACCTCTTATGTCTCACCCTTGTTGCACCACTCCTGAAAAATTAAAAAAGTGGAAGACCAAATTTTTCCTTCCCTCGTATACCATCACAAGGTTACCTCACCTTGGCCAGTTTAGCTTTATGAATCAAGGTGACGAGTTTACCATTTTTTGAGCCCAACTGAAGGCCGGACTTCAGTTTCCTCCTGCGAAGATGATTTGTGACTTTTGCCATTTTCATGGCATAGCCGTGAATCAGCTTCCTCCCAACTCATACTGCTATTTCAATGCTTTTCTCTGCATGTGCGGGATCTTCGGGGTAGAACCCCATTTCATCCTGTTCATGCAGTATTATAAGCTCTATCCGGTTCCGAAGGGTGGCTTTTATTTCATGCTTCCTCAGGGATTTGGGTGCAAGAAATTTATGTTCACCTTCGCTACCAAGGATAGCTGGCGTAGGTGGCAAAGGAAGTTCTTCTTCCTAAAGGTGGCGGAGGCCTAGTTGCACGTCCCGACTAAGTGGGCTCGGGGAAAGCTGGAGGCGGATTTCATGGATCCCAGAAAGTTGCTAACTCCCAAGTTGGCAGCCAGGTTTGGGGACTTTGACAGACGAATCCGTGCTGTCGCCGACTGGGATGCCGAGGTTCCTCCACGCTCTCTCAACCCTTCCCGATCATGTGGAAACTCATGACTGAGGATGTCCTCCAGGAGTTGGGGGTGGTTACGGAGCACAAGACTGATCTCGGCATGCCAGCTCCTGCTACCGAGGGGAAGAGCTCCTGGCTGGTGAAGCTCCTTCGGAGCGAGCTCACTTACGAAGCCTTTTCTGAAAGTAAGTTCCTTTCAAGGTTTTTTCAGCATAAGTGCCTGTGGACTCACACTGATTTCTTCCCTCTTTTTCAGAGGTGGGCGACGAGTCTGCCGCATATTACAGGTCTCTTTCCTTGGTCAGGCCGAGAAGGGAGAACAAAGAAAGAGGAGGCGCAAGACTTCTGGGAGTGGGCCGTCTTCGGCCAAGAAGGCCAAGAAGGACACCCCTCTTCCCTCCTCGGAGGACATTTCGGAGGTCGGTGATGTTATTGCTACTTTCACTAAGGCTGGCGATGTCACTGCGACTTCGACCGAGGTTGCAACTTTTTCCCAGCCTGAAATGCCCGGCGAGGTTCTTGCCGGGGTGGTCGCCGTTCCTGCCCCTCCGAGTCCCGCCACGTCGGCGGATTTGTTGGGCTCTTTGGCGGATCTTTTTGCCGAAGATTTAGAAAAGCGCCGAAGGTCCAAGGGCAAACATATTCCTGCCGACGTGGAGGAAGTCTGGGACTCTGATGACGATGTTGCTGAGGTCGCGGTAGGTTTGTCCCTTTTCTCCTGCAATCTTACATGTTTCACAATCAACGAATTTTTACCTAATGAGATGTATGTTTCTTTTTGCAGAGGATCTGGCGCCCTCAGCTTGGATGGTTAAGCACACCCGAAGGCGGGCTCTTCGGGATTCTCATGTCCCGAAGGACAAAGTTCTGAGGGAGTCGTTCTGGTCTTTCACGGAGGACATGATCCTGTTCTCCGAGGACTACCGGGAGATTGCTCCCCAAATCGCGAGGGGCGTGCTTACTCAGGCATCCTTCAAGGCAGTCGCCGAGGAGTGTGCCTCCGAGGATGCCCTTGCAGCAAAAGTTTCCGAGCATGCTGCTCAGGTAATTCTTCAGGCTCTTCACTTTTCCTCCCCACTTTTTGTCTAAGTGTTTTGGCTTTTCTTGCACAAATTTCACTAAGTACCTTTCTTTTTTGCAGCTTTTGGGGTACAGTGGATACCTTCGAGCTTGGGCAGCAAAGCAGTCTTCGGCTCGAGCCTGGGCCTAAGAAAAATTGGAGAAGGCCAAAGTTTTTTGTGCCAACTCGGTGCTGACAAACACCAAGTTGAGGCAAATATGCAAGGAGAAGATTGCCAGTCTTCGGGAGGAGTTCTTGAAGGATTTTTCCAAGAAGATGTCCGACCTTAGCGACAAATTAATCAGCCTGACTTCGGCCAATGAGACACTTCAAAAGGAAAAGGAAGGGGAGTCTCCCCTCCTGGCGAAGGCAATGCCTGAAAATGCTGAACTCCAGGCCAAGGTCAACTTGCTGAAGGAGGGTTCAAAGAAGAAGAAGAAAATCAAGGAGCTAGAGAAGGAGATTTCCGACCTTCAGTAGGAGGTTTCGGATCTTCAACATGAGGCGGATGAGTTGGACGTTGAAAGAGGCAAAGTCGTCCAGACGTCCAAGGTTGCTTTTCAGGACGGCTACTGCCTAGCTCGTCATCAGTTTCTGAAGAAGTATCCGGACCTCAATCCTTCCTTTCTGGCTGCCATGGATATTCTCGGGGGGCCTCAGTGGATGTGGTCAAGAGTTGAGTTCCTTAACCTGCCATTTCCTCCTCCTGCAATGAAAGTGGCGGTGAAAGATTCAGGAGCCGAAGCTTCCCATGACGCCGGGGTCCCATAGATATTCTAGGACCTTTGCCTTCTTCTTTTTCTTTGCACTCTTCTTCTTGTAATCTTCTCCTTGTATGAAGACCTTCTTCAATGAATTTTCCTTCATTATTTTGGCTAAGTCTTTTTGAGCAATTTTTGTTTCCCAATTGTCCCGACCACTTTCGGTCAAGGGACTTCGGTGCTTTCTTTGCTCGTTTCATCGGCCATTCTTCCGACGGTCTTGCGCGGTTGGCGAAGTTCCTTTTCAGGGAAATTTTAGCTTGCCCTTTGTCGGCCGTGTTCGGTAGACTTGCCCTCTTTTGCGCATATAACCCAACTAACTTCAGAAGGAATAGGAGACTTTCGGGAGTCTATACTTCAGCTTTGTTCGGCGAACATTCTCAGACAAGGGAAAACTTTCTGTACTTAGACAAATTTCTGGCTTTCACGATTCCTTGTCTAAAAATTCTAAGTGTAGAATTTCTTTAAGGCGCCCGAGTGCCTTGTATTTTTCAGTTTTCCTTCATCGGTGTTGCCGAGCTTGTATACTCCCTTTCGGACTTCGTTTAGGACCAAATAAGGTCCTTTCCTGTTTGGCCGAAGTACCCCATAGGATGGCTCTCGGGGTTCTAATTCTACCTTTCGGGGGTGAGGTCTCCTTTTCCTTATTCCTTTTGGCCTATCATGCAGGTTTGCACTTAAGGCCACCTTTTGCTGTAAAGGCTCTTCTTCTGGGCTTGGTTCGTCGGCCATCCTTCGTCAAACATCTATATGATGGCCGAACTAATTCAAATGGATAGTGGCTTCTGTACTGGAGATAAGCAACAACTCCTTAGTACAATAGGAAGTTCTCCTGGCCACTTTCCCTTTGCATCTCTTATAGTCCCTCTTTTATAGCTCTTTTGGCAACTCTACTTGTCTGTTGCTCGGGGGCTGAGGTAGTGGGCTGAAGTGCCTTTTTTATTCCGAAGTCGGTGACGATTTCTTGAAATCCTTTGTCCATAGACTGGAAATCATTGCTGGCCAGTGTCACCGTCAATATGCCAAATCAGCAAACCATGTTCTTCCAGACAAACTTTTTGTGCACTTCTTGCAGGCATGGTTGCTAGGAGTTTTGCCTTACCCCACCCAGTGAAGTAGTCTTCTGCTATCACGCAGAACTTCACATCTTCGGGTGCTGTCTGGAGTGGCTCGGTGCAATCTTTCCGAGGTTATCTGCTCCGAAGGCAGTCTTCGGGTGCTGGCGTGTCTCTGGCCATTTTCACACCTCTTGGATGAATTGTCCTGCACCCCTTTTACCGATATATATACTTTTATAACGGAGTTGCGTACCTTTGCCTGCATAGTTTTTCCTTAATCAGGAAATATTGTCCGGAACGTCTTTGCACTTTCTGCCTCTTCATGAGGATTTTCGGGACTCTTTGGTTGCGAGATTCCTCTTTGTAGGATCTTTCCTCCTTTTGTACAAGGTTATTATACCTAGCGTTGCCATGCTCGGATGGCCTAACACTTTTTGGTAATAAAATTTGATCATTTTGGTGGCCTCCCTGCCTTTGGGCCCCCCGGGGGGGGGGGGGGGGGTGGGTGGGTATCATAGCGGCCTGATGTTCTGCGCTTGGGGTTCCACTGACAAGGAGTTTCCACTCTGGATCTACCTTCGCTCTGTCTCCCTTGTTGGTTTCAGCCTTTCCTACTTATGGGATTTCGGCGATCTAGTCTGCTAGTACCTGGGCGCTTACTGCCCTTCTGGGCTCATACGCGATGTAGTACTCTTTGAGTTCAATGCACCATTTTGATAGTCTTTTTCGAATGCCCTACTCTTTTTCGTGGCGTTGCGCGGAGGTGGGTCACTTCGGACAGCTGTCGTGTCCTAAAAAGTAGAGTCGACGCCTTCTACCCGCAAGTCAAGTCGTAGACGACCTTTCGGGGCAATGGGTTTTGACTTCGTTACCGAGGAGAAGGTGATTTTTTCCTCGGGTGCAGAACTCTTTCGGTGGGGAGGTCTGGGTCATCTCGACCCTGCTTTTCCCATAGGTCGTACTCCAGGGAGCATAGTTCCCACCGAGGGCTCATCCCGTTGATCTCCATTTTCCCAATTCGTGTGAATTGGCATGGGACTCTCCACCCCATGAGGTACTGATGAGGAGGGCCTTCGGCCCGAATTTTTGCTGCGGCCTTCTTCGGCTTGACTATTGCGTCATTTCGACCATGCCAGGGCGTGGGAATTCGCGCAAGAAGCCTATGGTAATAGTTAGAGGGCGTTCACCCACGGGCAGGGAAATCCCTGCTGCCATTATTCGGTTTCCCGTTCAGTCTCTGGCGCGGACGGGGACCTCAGAAGTCCCCTCTCCTTAGAACTCCGAGCTTCAACTTTTGAAACCTGGGAGTGAGTTCCCACAGACGACGCCAGATGATGCTGATCAGAGGTGCGAAGCCAGCATCTGATGTGATACGGTTAGACGGAGCCAACATCTCCACTGTGTGTAGCGGTGTGGGCAGCCGGGGATCCTGGAGGTACAAGAAGGTACCCTGAAAGGGTCACCTTAAGTGGTGGCCGGCAGCTTCCTAGTACCGTGGCTGGTGAAGACGGGAGAGACTTCCGCCAAAGGAGAGAGCCCGGAGCGGAGATCCTTCAGGGAGATCTGGCTGAAACACTCAGAAAACAGGGGTTAGGAGGCTCTCGGGGTGGTTTTCTGGGGGGGAACCTCTGACGCCCAAGTCAGTGCTTCTAGAGAGAAGGAGACATAGTAATAAGCATAAGAGACTCTTGCCTGGTGTGTCTTTCAGAGGGCTGAAGGGAGAGTATTCAGGCGGAGGGAGGAGAGCATCCTCTGTTTTTCGGCCTCTCTGTCCTCTTTTTCTCTCTCTCTCTTTTGGGGAGCCCCCCTTGTTTGTGGCCATTTCCCTGGTATATATGGGGGGTGATCCCTTCAGATTATGACACGTGTATGGTCGGATGACATTCGTATTTTTGGGCGCGGGGGTCCCTAGTCATCTATAGGCTCCTCGGGCCGTGAGCTGTAGTAGGTGTAGCCCCGTGTTACAGGACGTTAGACTGCGATGCCATGTTAGAGCGTGTCTGGGTGGCGTGTTGGAGATGTATATGAGTGGTGTGTCAGAGACTCCTTGATGGCTCTTTCCGTACAACCGAGGTCCTTTTGGTTGATGTCTCACTTCGGGGTGAAGGGCCCTTTCCCGGAGTCAGGCCAGAACTTCGGTGTCTACGTCTTCAGGAGGCTTTCTCCCTTAGGGGGTGGTTGGTCTTTCTCCCCCGAAGCTGGTTCGGTCGCCCTCCTGAATGAGGCACTACGTTGGCTCCCGAAGTTGGAATTTGGTGAGCTACCGAGGTCGTGCGCCTCAGGTGTATGATTTCCTTCACTCCGGAGTCCTTTCCGAGGTCGTATACCTCAGGTGTCTGGCTCCCTCTTTCCCGTGGTCGGCAGGTGGTCAGGACAATAGCACTTCTGCTATCAATTGGGATGGAGTCCATAAGCCTAAGGTGCAAACTTCTAGCAATAGTTACTAACACTCCTATGGAAGTCACTCTAGCTCCCAAAGCATGAATAACATCAACTGAATGATTAGCATAGTCAATTTGTGCCTTATGCTTACTTAGCCAATCCATTCCCAACACTACGTCATATGACCTCAATTCTATAACCCATAATTTGTTGGGTTTTGGGAGCCAAACAGTGCAGCGAAATTTAACCGAAACCCTCCAGGATCCAAGTGAAACGGGGTAAACCGGGTGTTCGAAAATTTCATACCTAATTTTCAGTTGAGATCTCTCACTCAAGTGTAGAGTCGAATCACAAAACCTGAACAGTTGACGTGTTCAGGCTCTCTATGGTATCCACACGAGCCTCTCGGGATCACCACGCTTCCACCACGTCCCGGCAGATGCGTTTCTCTTGCGCTCACAGTGCTAGCTTGTGTCCTCCAAGGAATTGCAAGAGAAGAGTGCGGCTGTCCTTTTGGGAGGCTAGGGCAAGGAGACCTATGAATTTCTCACTTAAAAGTTGTATTTATAGTGAGACTCAACTTCCAGGCCTAATGGGTTTCAAAGCCCTAATCCAATTAGGATTTAATTTCGGGCTTAATAATGGCTCAACTCCTTGGCCCATTATTAATACGAAATTAAAGTGAAACCATAACCCAAATAATTAGCCCATGCACTCTAATGATCCAAATAGCTCTATGTGTGCGACCCAATAGGCTCTTGCCATGTTGGCAATGATCATAAATCATATTTATGATCATAAGCAATGAGCGGTGTCTAGCAACACATCATTGCTACCCAAGTGACAAGATTGTCGGTGAATCGACTAAACCTTTATGATCATCACTGATATATGCCATTGTCCCTTTGTCCAAGATATCAAGACTAAGCACGAGACATGGAATGTGTCACTCTCGTATAGCCCAATCTTTGGTTTCTTGATTACCGAGTAGACCAACTTAAACTGACGACATTGATATCATATATCAACTCATCGGAGCATGGCCATGCATTTTCTAAGTCTCACTCTATCAAGGGGCCCAAAGATATCACTCCCGTTACATAGGAGGGACAAATCCCATCTTGATCATACAAATCCCTGCGCATGATATGTGACATACCCAATGACCTCCTTCAAGTTCACTCAGTTACGAGCAACAAAGGAAAGTATCAAAGTATGTGACTCACTTGTAGGGAAGCTTGATGATCTTAGGTCGAAGGACTACATATACCATGATCACTATGAGAATCACTTATGACACTCATATAACGATCCATGAAGTGTTCTCATGGTGGGTTGGTCCAGTACACAAGTTCTCCAACTTGTACCCATATGTAGACTACATATCTCATATTAGTCTCCACATATGCTAGTCATTATGTATTATTGAAACCCGCTCCACAATAATACTAGACTAGGGAGGTTTAAGAATATCATTATTCTAGGGTTACAATTATGTTTATTATGTTACGCAGAAAGAAAACAACAAACAAAATTGCTGGATTAATGCCTCAATAAAATATCATGACTCAATGTACAAAAATACAATCATCTCATGATTGGCTTTTTGGGCACAACACTAACATAATTCACATGCAAAGCGATGGTTGCCTAATTGCAAGGGATACCTAGTAACTAGCTCTTTGGTCACAATAAAACTCTGCCTATAGTTTTAATGAGTTTTAACTCATTGGAGATATCACACTGCAATTTCAATCTTTTTACCAAGGTAGATGAATTGATGGAAAAAGTAGCACCACCATCAACTTGTACTCTAACGCTACCATTCTGAAATGTAAAGTTACCTCAAATGGTGGCTGCCTGGCTCCCTAGTCACTTGACTAGCCAAGGTAAAAACCATCAGCTTTGCTGCTACAGCCACACTAGGTCAATTTCCAATGCCGTGGGGTGCTAGGGGTGGATTTTTTACCCACTCCGGGGTAGTCCAGTTATGGTGCCAAAACTGTGCATTTAGACTTCCAGGATTGGTAATCTTCTGTAGGCCATCAGAACACTACCCTTAGTGTGCATACCCAAGTGGCCCTCTTGGGCACCATGTAAATACATGCATATTGGTCCAACCATCACACACATATTCATATTTCATGCACACCATGCCAGCAAGGAAGGAAAACACTAGCACAAGTCTTAGTTTTGGCTTCCACACATTAGGCAAGCTTGTTAAGTTCTAGTGGCCAGCTACTGCACCTGTAATTTCCACTAACAAACTGTATCATTCTAGCCACATAGCCCCCTGTTTTATTTGCTCCATTATAAAGTAGAGACTTAGAGAAAACCAAGGAATTTAGTTTTACATCAATAGCCTACCTATGGACCAAGTTATGGATTTTCTAAGTTGGTTACAAAATTCTGACCAAATGAACAGTAACTCAGCCAAATTTGCAACATCATATCTTTGGCTACAGGGCTCTAAATCCATAAGTTCAAAATCCATATTAACCCTATATATGTCCTCTAGGTTTGGGCAAAATTCCATAACAGGATTCACTCTGCACAGGGAGTTATTAAACTTTAGGTCCAGAGTCAAAATTCTGCCAACTTTTGGACCATTTTGCCCATACAATTTTTCCAAACCATGCAAACACTTCATTCATAAGCGGAAATCCCTACAAGGCTACCCCATATATGTCCATTACACATAGGAATTAAATTCCCTTTATTTTAACAACTTTATGTGGACAAAACAGAATTTACAAGTAAGCAGCCCATCACTCACACTTAGGCAGCTTTGCACCACATCACTTACATAGCCAAAACATTACTCAAATGTTCAGATACTTGTCTCATTTTACATACACTACATGTACATTCATACATGCACTACAATATAGTCTTAACTCAGCTAAATACGCATCCTAGGTTACAGGAGGTCCTGACACACAATCGACTCCAAAAACAGGATGCTTGACAGCTGCTGCACAACACAGTAAGTACCACCATTAAAAATACCAAATGTGCTCCTAAAATCACCAAACTTTCCAGATCACAACTAGACATATGGAAGTTCATGTACCTGAAATTTCAGATCAAAAATCAAACCACAAAGGTTAGTTTGAAGGTGATCTTTCAGCTGGACCTGAAACGACAGAATTGAGGGGAGTAAGTTTCATTGAGAAACTTAGTAGGGGTAACACTTGGTTTCTTAAGGTAATGTGATCCTCATTAAAACCTGAATCCAAATACACTAAAACAAAAAAACCACAATCCATCTATACAAGATATAGGTACCAAATGCAGCAGCCAAACACAACCAACAAACACATGAAATGTGGCAGCAACATATACCATAGGTTAGTCCATAAAACACATAATAAACATAACCAAATCACTATGGAAGCCGTCCTCAAGCTAATGCTTGGTCTTAGGAGGATTTTAAAAGTAGTTAGTACTAACTTTGGGCTCTAGAAACCCTCACTTTACTGCCATCATTGTGCACTTGACAATAGGTCACAAAACCTTCAATAAGTGCACTCCCCTCAATAAGCTTGGTTCATCAAGCTCATGGATCTCTTCCAAGCTTAGCCATAGCTCCATGGATGTTTGAAAATACAGAAAACAACCCATGAGAGCAAGAGAACCCTTACCAAAGAGAGTAGGCCGAATTTGAAGCTTAATCCTTGAAGTATGCAAGAAATAGCTCTAGTTTGCTTCCAATTGCTTCCTTTTGCCTTCAATTTCAATCAATTGCAAGTTTGAAGGTATGGTGGCTATGGAGGAAGTATGGATGTGTTCTTGGGCTGGGGGAGGACGAAAATGAGAGTGGGATAAGTGATTTGGCCACTTAAATGGCCTTAAATGAGCTTAAGGGCACCAAAACACACTTAACAAGCTTAACCTTGCTTTATGTCATTTTCCTTCTCACTAATTATGGTTTCTTTGTCTTAAACTCGTTGGTACACATGTGCCCAAAATTTTTGACTAATTATCAAGTCATGGCCGCCTCCCCCATGGTGGGATAACCCCAAAATTCCACCCTTAGACTTAAGTCAAAAGCTTGAACACCTTAAGGTTTACACTAGGACATTTAGGTCCTTATTGCCTTTAGTGTTTCCTTTGTTCAAACTTGTCTTCCGTGAGTAATTCGGTACTCCAATAGCACTTTCATACCATTTATATCCTTCCCATAACTCTCCAAGTCTCTTTCTTTAGAGTTTTGCAATTGAGTACCCGAATTTCCAAAACCTTACAAAAATGTCCATAGGTTGCTTGACAAACAAGCAATCCTTAAGGCTTTTCTTGGGGGCCAAGTTACCAACTTGGAACACTTTTAAGGAGGTGTTGATCATGCCTTTTACCCCCCATACTTCAAACACTTTGGTGAGAATTACACAATATAATGGTTTTTAGCCATTATTACACACTTGTAATTCTCCTATTTTATGAGGTGGTAACAATCCTCCCCCCCTTAAAAATTTTGGTCCTCTGAAATAGCCTTTAGCTTTGGGTATTCTTCAGGATACCTTTCCATAAGGTCTTTTTCAGTTTCCCAGGTTTCTTCTGTTTTAGAGTGGTGTGACCACTAAACTTTAACCATGGTAATATGTTTGTTTCTGAACCTTCTAGTATCCTTAGCTAAGATAGCTATAGGTTTCTCTTCATATGTCAAGGTAGGTTCCAACTGTATGTCTTCCACTACAATAGCATGCTTTGTGTCCAGTAGACACTTCTTAAGCATACTGATGTGAAAAACATTATGAACACTTGACATGCTTGGCGGTAGAGCTAACCTGTATGCTACCTTGCCAACTCTATCCAAGATCTCATAAGGACCGATGTATCTTGGAGCTAACTTGGCTCTTTCGCCAAATCTGACAGTGCCTTTTGTTGGTGCAACTTTCAGCCAAACATTGTCACCAACCTCAAATTCCAAGTCTCTCCTTCTTTTGTTGACATAGGTTGTGGTCCTTTCATTGGCTGCCTTTAATCTCTCTTGAATCTTCTTGATTTTGGTAGTAGTCTCTTCAATAATTTCGGGACCCAACTCTAGCCTGTCTGAGGCTTCCACCCAACAGTGGGGTGTCATGCACCTTCTTCCATTTAATGCTTCATAAGGTGCCATGCCAATGGTGCTTTGGTAACTATTGTTATATGAGAATTCCACCAATGGCAAGTGTTGGTCCAATTAACCTTTGAAATCCAACACAAAGCTCCTAAGCATGTCTTCTAGTATCTATATCACCCTTTCAGATTACCCATCTGTTTAAGGATGATAAGCAGTACTCAGGTGGATTTTGGTTCCTAGTGCTTTATGAAAAGCACTCCAAAACCGAGCTGTAAATCTGGGATCTCTATCAGATACAATGGAGTCTGGCACTCCATGTAGTGTCACTATCTCCTAGACATAGATCTGAGCTAAGCTCTCCAAGGAGTCCGTGAGTTTCATAGGTAAGAAGTGGGCACATTTGGTTAGCCTATCCACAATGACCCATATTGTATCATGCCTTAATTTGGTCATAGGCAACCTAGTCAAAAAGTCCATGGTTATGTTGCCCCACTTCCTCACTGGTATAGGTAGAGTCTCGAGGGTACCAGCTGGCTTCTACTGCTCTACCTTTACCCTCTGGCATGTGGCACATTTGGAGACATAAATAACTATGTCTCTCCTCATGTTTGGCCACCAGAAGTGAGTCTTCAAGTCTTTATACATTTTCTCACTTCCTGGATGGATGTTTAACTTGCATGTCACACCTCACACAGGCCCTGGCCTATAAGTTTCTAGTTTAACTCTCATTCTAGAACTCAAAATTCTAATTCTCTAATTCGGCCAAGCAAGCAATGGCAACATTATGTCTTATTTTCTTAAGTTGAGAAGCATGGGAGGTGGCCCAGGAGGCTTTAAAACAAGACCATTAACTACTTGCAGCAGATGCAAGGCCCAATACCACTAACTTGCCAAACAAACAAGGTTTTAATTGACTACTTGCATAACAAGCAAGGCAACACTTAATGAAATCTTAAGTGCATATATGGTGTGCAGTCAAGTGTGCTACCTATATGGCAACCAAGAAGCCCACAATATTTACTTTAATTTTGAAACCACATGTTAATCTGCACATGTTCTTCTCGGCCAACAAGGGGAACTCATGAAGGTTCACATTTACATACACATACATAAGCCCATAGCCATTTATAAGGGTGCCAAACCTTGGCCCATAACATTCAATATATATACAAGCACAAAACCATCCATAAGTCCATACACATAACTTGGCATCTAAGTCCAACAAAAACCAACACCAACCTAGGCATCAAAGACTACATATATGTACACTCCAAAAAGGTAGTCTACCTAGCATCCAACATGGCTACATGCCATGAACCCATAAGTTGTCCATGCCAAGTTAAATATAGACCGAGACCATTAATGGTCAAAAAGAACCTTAAGGATCCCATACAGAAGCACACACTGCAGCACCAACCCAATTGCAATGTTCATTGTCATAAAAGTAAAGACTACAATCAGAGCCAAAGTCCAAGTGTCCATAGTGCTTTCCTAGACAGGTCCCCCACACTACAGCCTGCAAACTTAACTCATAAGTCTCGGCCAACTAGATATAAGACTTGTAATGAACTAAATTCCATAAGCCAAGCATACATTGGCACATTCCTTGGAAAACAAGCAAGTAAGTACTAAACACAAGCACAAGCAAGTTAGCACTACTCAGGCCGTATGTCTTTTCCTGAAAAACAAGTAGGATGAGCAGTGAGTATAAAACTCAGTAGAGTTCACTTTAATATACAACTCAATTATGAGTCTATTTAGTTAAGCTGAGTACGCAACTCAAAGCTTAACCTCCCATTAGCTCAACATACCTGCAAAACAAACACAAAGACCAAGAAAACCAAGCATATGCATATACATGCTAAATAGCCAAGGCATATGAGTAACAATAATGACTAAGGGTTAGCAAGCACATAGAATTCACCCAAGGACACAATAACACATACACACACACCACATAATGCTTTCGGCCAATATACCATACATGTACCCATGTGCACTTTGCACACAAATCACCATCAAACACTCCACTTCCACTTAGAGCTCCCAAATGCTAAGCAAATAGGCCACATTTACTAGCATTTCTAATACATGTACATTAGTTAATTAGCTAATCAACAAGTAGACCGAATGTATTCTCAATAGCCCATCAAGCAACTAAGGTCATTTGGCAAATTTTAACCATCACTTAGCTACTCTAAACACTTGAACCATGATAATTCACCAAGCATAATCAAGTGTTAGTGAACCCTACCTCAAAATGCTTTCAGCCAAGATATCAACTTTCAATGCCCAAGTGTTCTTCACTCAAATAGCCTACCATAACAACAAATAGGCATCAACAACACTTATTCATGGATCAACTACCATGTATTCCAAGAAGAACACTAAATTACTATAGTTCATGCTCTCGGCCAAATGCCCAATTCCATACATTGATGTTCTTCACTAAATTAACCCAACATATAACCATCTAAGCATCATTAACCCTTGTTCATGGCACAATTACCATGTAATCAAGGGAAGAACATGGAATTACCTCAAATTGAGCTTTCGGCCAAACACCAACTTTCACACTTTGATGTTCTTCACTCAATTTAGCCTACCACAAGATTAAATAGGCATCAATAAACCTTAATCATGGATTAATTTCCATGTAAACAAAGAAGAACACCAAATTATTCCATCCAACTCTTTTGGCCAACTCTAAACTTTCAAGCCAAGGTGTTCTTCACCAAATTGGCTCATTATTCCATCAATTCAACCCTTTAGCTCCTTGTTCATGGAAGAAAGACCATGTAATCAAGGAAATATACAAGTTACCTTGGAACCCTAGCTTGAATGGCTGGGCCCTTCAATGTTCCTTCAAGAACAAAGCTTGATTCCAAGTTGTCTTGTGCCAAAACTAGCTTCCAAGCTTGAATCCTTCAAGTGCCTTCAATGTTTGCTTGAATTCAAGACCAATTTCTAAGGAGAAGCTCAAGGACAACTCTCGGCCAAGTTAAGAGCAAGAAAACCCAAAATGGCAAAATAAATGGCCTTGACTAGTCCGGCCATAGGACACATGTGCAATAGTTGGCAAATATGCTAACTTTTGTCTTCCATTAATTTGCTTGGTTCATTGTAGCCTTCAACTTCACATGACCACAATGCCACCACTAAAACATGTGTCTAACTTGACATTTAAGTCATTTCATGTTAGTGTTGTGCCCAAAAAGCCAGTCATGAGATGATTGTATTTTTGCACATTGAGTCATGATATTTTATTGAGGCATTAATCCAGCAATTATGTTTGTTGTTTTGTTTCTGCGTAACGTAATAAACATAATTGTAACCCTAGAATAATGATATTCTTAAATGTCCCTAGTCCAGTATTATTGTGGAGCGGGTTGCAATAATACATAATGACTAGCATATGTGGAGACTAATATGAGATATGTAGTCTACATATGGGTACAAGTTGGAGAACTTGTGTACTGGACCGACCTACCATGAGAACACTTCATGGATCGTTATATGAGTGTCATAAGTGATTCTCATAGTGATCATGGTATATGTAGTCCTTCGACCTAAGATCATCAAGGTTCCCTACATGTGAGTCACATACTTTGATACTTTCCTTTGTTGCTCGTAACTGAGTGAACTTGAAGGAGGTCATTGGGTATGTCACATATCATGCGGAGGGATTTGTATGATCAAGATGGGATTTGTCCCTCCTATGTAACGGGAGTGATATCTTTGGGCCCCTTGATAGAGTGAGACTTTGAAAATGCATGGCCATGCTCCGATGAGTTGATATATGATATCAATGTCATCAGTTTAAGTTAGTCTACTCGGTAATCAAGAAACCAAAGATTGGGCTATACGAGAGTGACACATTCCATGTCTCGTGCTTAGTCTTGATATCTTGGACAAAGGGACAATGGCATATATCGGTGATGATCATAAAGGTTTAGTCGATTCACCGACAATCTTGTCACTTGGGTAGCAATGATGTGTTGCTAGACACCGCTCATTGCTTATGATCATAAATGTGATTTATGATCATTGCCAACATGGCAAGAGCCTATTGGGTCGCACACGTAGAGCTATTTGGATCATTAGAGTGCATGGGCTAATTATTTGGGTTATGGTTTCACTTTAATTTTGTATTAATAATGGGCCAAGGAGTTGAGCCATTATTAAGCCCGAAATTAAATCCTAATTGGATTAGGGCTTTGAAACCCATTAGGCCTGGAAGTTGAGTCTCACTATAAATACAACTTTTAAGTGAGAAATTCGGAGGTCTCCTTGCCCTAGCCTCCCAAAAGGACAGCCACACTCTTCTCTTGCAATTCCTTGGAGGACGCAAGCTAGCACTGCGAGCGCAAGAGAAACGCATCTGCCGGGACGTGGTGGAAGCGTGGTGATCCCGAGAGGCTCGTGTGGATACCATAGAGAGCCTGAACACGTCAACTGTTCAGGTTTTGTGATTCGACTCTAGAGTTGAGTGAGAGATCTCAACCGAAAATTAGGTATGAAATTTTCGAACACCCGGTTTACCCCGTTTCACTTGGATCCTGGAGGGTTTCGGTTAAATTCCGCTGCACTGTTTGGCTCCCGAAACCCAACATTTCATGGCCTATAATGCCATGCACATGTCAAACACAAGTACCAAAGTGCCATAATTCCCTTATAAAACCGGCCATAAGTCTAGTATAAAAACTAGTTAGTTTAACTAGTTAAATAGTGAATAGTTCTTTACTAGTAGACAAGACATGACTAGTCATCAAATAAACTTGCATGGCCGAAATCACCATCTTAAAGTTTATAGTTTTAATTGTACCACTCATCTAAGTGTACAATTTGATCCCCTTTCTTGGATTTCTGTCTGTTTTTCCATAGTCTAGTTTCTATGTGCAGTTAAGCCTTGAAAGTTTCCAGCTTTGCACATAGACCACTGTACTAGTTCCCACAGTCCTCCACATCAATCTTCTTTGTTCCTTGGCCTAAGCCAAGCACTTAGGAGGTGAGCCTAACATTGCATGTATGAGCTTATTCAAGTATTTCATCCCTGAGCTTTGCTCCTTTAGGCACATATATTTGGTCCTTGAAGTACAGTAATCCTTGCTTGTAGGCAAAGGATTGATACAAGGAACCTTTTTCCTCTCCTGAAACCTTTTTCAGATCAGGATCTGTCTCCTGTGCCTTTCTGGCTTCTTCTATCCATCCAGACGGAATTGTCAATGTGTAAATTTGGGCTTCCTCCCACTTATGCCACTTATGCCATAGGCATAGCAGACTATTTTGCTCATCATGATCAGCTATGGATCCTCCCTTCAAAAGTCCTGTGTACTTCCTGCTCAAGGCATTTGCTACTAGATTGCCTTTACCCTCTGTCTACTGCATACTGCAGTCATAGTCCTTGATGTACTCCAACCATCTCCTTTGCCTCATGTTCAACTCTTTTTTAGTGAACAAGTACTTTAGGCCCTTATGGTCAGTGTAGATGACAAAGGAACTACCCAGCAAGTAATGTCTCCATTGCTTTAGAGAAAAAATCACTGCTGCCAGTTCTAGGTCATGGGTAGGATAATTTTGCTTATGGGGTCTTAACTGCCTTGACCCATAAGCAATGACATTTCTGTCTTGCATAAGCACACAACCTAACCCAGATCTAGATGCATCTGTGTATATGATGTAGGGCTTACTTGGATTAGGAAGAATCAATACTGGAGCTTCAGTCAACCTCTGCTTGAGCTCCTGGAAACTATTTTCACACTTCTCAGTCCACTCAAATCTTTGACCCTTCTTGGTCAGATGAGTAAGAACTGAGGCAATCATGGAAAAGCCTGATACAAATCTCCTGTAGTATCCAGCTAATCCTGGGAAACTTCTAATTTCCTTCACAGTCTTTGGTCTTCCCCACTCTTGCATTGCCTTGACCTTTTCAGGGTCTACCTTAAAGCCTTGTGCATCTATGATGTGTCCTAGGAAAGTCACTTCCTTTATCCAGAATTCACACTTGGATAACTTGGCATAAAGCTGATGCTGCAACAGAGTCTCTAAGACAATCTTCAGATGAGGCTCATGTTCATTTTCATCCTTGGAATACACTAGGATGTCATCAATGAACACAACCACAAATTTGTCCAGATGTGGTCTGAATACCTTGTTCATCAGGTCCATGAAAGCAGCTGGGGCATTAGTCAAACCAAATGGCATGACTATGTACTCATAATGCCCATATCTAGTCCTAAATGCAGTCTTAGGAATGTCCTCTTCCTTTACTCTCAATTGGAAGTATCCAGATCTCAAATCTATCTTGGAAAAGATCTTAGCTCCCTTGAGTTGATCAAATAGATTCTCAATCCTAGGGAGTGGATACTTGTTCGTGATAGTCACTGCATTAAGCTTCCTATAGTCAATGCATAGTCTCAAAGATCCATCCTTCTTTTTCACAAAGAGAACAGGAGCTCCCCATGGTGAAACACTTGGCCTTATGAACCCTTTCAAGAAGTTCATCCAGTGGTTTCTTGAGTTCATTCATCTCTGTGATTGGCATTCTGTAAGGAGGTATGGATATTGGACTAGCTTCTGGTTGCAGCTTGATTTCAAATTCAATCTCCCTTTGTGGAGGAATACCTGGTAGGTCTTTAGGAAAGACTTATGGAATGTCTCTCACTATAGGTATTCTTTCCACTTCCTTATCACAGTGCAATTCATTCAATGCATAACAGAAATCATGCTCAGAAATCATAGATATCTCATCTAATACCTCTAGCTCCATGCCATGCATTTCATACACTAATTCCTTATAATTCACTAATGCAAGCACTTCACCATCAGGCAATGTGATTTCCCTCTTAGCACAATCAATTCTTATGTTATGCATAGCAAGCCAATTCATACCTAGCACTAAATCATACTTAGGAATGTCCAACACTAGCAGGTTAGTCATAACCTTAGTCTTTCCTACTACTAGCTCACAATCCTTAGCTAGGTCATTAGTGAAAAGACATTGACTACCTGCTATTTTTGTAATACCCAGAAAATGATAAATGATTAAGTCCCGGGTTAAGTGGATTAGTGATCTAAAAAAATTTCCTAAATTGGAAACTTAGTTCAATTAAATTGAGGAGACAGTGAATTAATTGAGGAATGGGCATAAATGAGTGTTGGACACTATTGGAATTAAACTTGACAAAGGCCAAGAGAATTGGTGATGAAAATGCTGGAATTTGAGGTTGAAGGACTCAATTGCACAAAGGAAGTTTATGTGAGAGGACTCAATTGCGAAGATTGAGAAAGATGGAGGACTAAATGAAGGATTTGGCCCATTTTGCATGGAAATATATCCATGGCCGGCCATCCTCATTAATTGAATAAAGAAGTGGCCTCCACTCACATTATTTAAATTACCCACTTGGACTTGTCCCCCACCATCACCATAAACAAATATTTTGCCCATCATTTTTGGCCCATGCTTGTCTCCACTTTGCATTGTTTATTGTCCACTACAAACTCCACTACCATTTGTTTAATGGGACATTAGCAATTGTCTCCCCCTCCACTAAATGTGTATAGCCGGCCATCATCCTTCAAACTCTCTCATTTCACTTACACACCACTCTCTCTCTAGCCCTTATGCTCTCCCTTTTCTCTAAACTCTTACACAACCGGCCATGGCTTTGTTCAAGCTCCATCATCTTCTTCCTTCATCCTACCTCTCGGCCATCGCTAAAATCACTCTTCCTTGCATATGCAAACACATTTCCTTAGAGATTTCAAGCTCCTAAACCCACCTAGAGCATGAAATCAAGAGAAAGGTCCAAGAAATGCTCTCTTGAAGTTTCGTCCATGAGGAGATTTTTATGTTCTTGAGCCCAACTCAAAAGCTCATGAACATGCATGGCATTTTTAAGCCACGAGGAGCAAGGAAGTCAAGAAAAACTCCAAGAAGATGAAGCTCCATATTCGGCCATTACCTCTTCAAAGAGGCGTTGTAAGTAAACCAAGTTTCCTTGGTGCTTTGATGTGTTTTTGAGCTAGATATTGCTCACTAATGTTTCGGCCATTTTGGATTTATGCTAGAAAAGCAAGTTAAGCTTTCGGCCTTGGATTTTGTGAAGGATGCCATGTTTTTCTTGGTGATTTTGGAGCCATGCAAAGCAAAGGATGGAAGAACAACAAGGTTGAAGATTCGGCCAAGTTGGTTTCTTGGCGTGCATGAGCATAAAACCAAGTCTTCTTGGTAGTATTGAAGTCCTTGCGAACGTACAAGGCAATGGCCAAGATATTGATGTAAAAAGAGAACTTTTGTAGGCTAAGGAAGCTAGTAAAGTTTCGGCCATGTTGAGTTTGTTGTGACTTTGTATGTAAACCAAGTATTGTTGGTGGTTATGGGTTCTTAGATGCATGTGGAACTAAAATAATAAAGAAGGAATGAAAGACACATTCGGCCATAGTACCATTTTTGAGGATGTGTGTGCAAACCAAGTGTTCTTGGTGTTTTTGTGTTCCTAGTAAAATATGGAGCTAAAATGAGAAAGAAGAAATAAAGAACAAATTCGGCCAACAATTGTTCTTGAAGTCCTTAAGTGGAAACCAAGTAATACTTGGTGTATGTGAGCTTCTAAGTACATGTAAACTTTGAAATCAAGTGGAGCTTGAGAGAAATGATAAGACTAATATCGGGCCATGATTATTATAGAGAGTTCTCATGAGCTAACCACTTTCCTAAACTCCTACATTGGCTAAATTGACTACATTGGCTAAATTGACTACATTGACTAAATTGACTACATTGGCTAAATTGGCCACATGGGCTACATTGACTTAAGACTTGGACAAGAGTAATAACCAAGAAAGGTTAAGTGGGCCTTTACCTCCTTAAGAGGGGTTGAGTAAGTTAAACCAAGAGTTCTTGGTAAATTATAGTTCTCATGATTAATGAAAAGCAATTAAGTAACTTGTTAGTGTTTTGGGCTTTATAGGTCCATTAAGGAAAAGGCAAGTTCCAACAACAAACAAAGCAAAGCAAGGCAAAGACGTTGAGCGAAAAGGTTACACAAATGGTGGTAAGGATTCCTATACTCACTTATTGCATGGTGTGCTTCCATGACCTTGTTTCTGAGTATTAGTGCCCCTATGTGATGGTCAAAGAACCAAGTGAGCATAGGTGTGCATGTCAGGGCTAAGTGGTTGTTACTTTGTGTGAGGACTGATGCCCTGCAGCATCATCGTTGTGTGACATGGTGAGACCGGGAGGGACTTCTAGTGAGGGAGAACGTCTGAAGTGGAGATTTCCTAGGAGAATCTGTCTGAAGCACTCAGAAAATGGGGGTTAGGAGGTCCCCGAAGTCTTTTTTCGGGGAGGAACCTCCGACGCCCAAGGCAGTGTTTTGGAGGTGGAGAGAAAGTATTGGGGGACAAAGATTCTTGCCTGTTTTACATTTTTTCGGGGCAGGAGAGACCCCTCACTGAGGCCATTTGCTTAGTATATAAAGGAGGGTGTGGTCCGTTCAGATTGCAACACGTGTTCGGTCGGATGTAATTTGTACTTTTGGGCATGGGGGCCTCTAGCCGCCTGCAGGCTCCTCTGGCCATCGGCTAGGGCAGGAATAGCCCTACATGACAAGGCGTAGGCGGCGTCGGCGTGTCAGAGCGCATATGAGGGCGGTGTGTAGCATGTGAGGGTGACATGTCAGATGCTCCTTAATTGCTTCTGTCGTACTCCCGAGGTCCCTTTGGTTGAGGTCACCCTTCAGAATAATTACCCTTATCCCAAAGTTGTCTTGCTAGTTCGGGGGTTTCCTTAACACTAAAGCTCCTCGTTCGGGGGGATTTTCTCTTACCGAAGGTGGCTGGTCCTTCTCCCCCGAAGTTGGCTTGGCCACCTTTCCGAGGGAGGCGACGCGCTATTTTCCCGAGGTTAGTACTGTCATTCCCAACGGTGCTGGTAGGCCACCAAGGTCGTATGCCCAGGCGTCAGACTCCCTCTTTTCGAGGTTGGTAGTAGTACTCATCACGGGTGATGCTCGATTTCCCGAGTGTGGTATTTGGCCAAAGTTCACAGGTTTAAAGGCCGATAGCACTTCGGCTATCAAGGACTCATGATGCTCTCTTAGTAAGCTTGATGAGCATAGAGTGGAAGATTAGATATATGTGGTTTGATTAGCTAATCAATATAAAGGCAAGTGTTAGAGTTTATAGTATGAATGGCAAACTTATTATGTAACTCGGAGCTCTCGGGGAACAAGTGGTATAAATGAGAAAGAGAAGTGAAGTTTAAAGCCTTGAAACACTTGCCAGTAGTGCCAGTAGTTTTTGCCCGAGGAGAACTTGTGGTTGTGTGCATTGTGTTGTGTGCTTCTGTGAAATAGGATGTTGTTTGTGCATGCTGACCCCATTTATTATTATTATTATTGCTATTGTGCTATATCTTGTGTTTTCTTTATTTTAGTGTTTTCCTTGTAGGAACATGGATTTATTCGCCATTACATTCTTGGAATAAGATTAGGCTTTGGAAGCCATATGTGACTCTGAAAGTCATGAGAGTTACCTCACTATGTTAGGCATTGGATGCCACCGGAATCCTTACTAAGTTTTATAACTCACCCGCCCTCTTTTACTTTTTATAGGAAATGGATTGCTGAAAGATCAAGCGAAGAGTACCAGAGTACTCTTTCTGTTGTCTTAAAGGGTTGGGTATGTATATGTGTATAGTGTTGCCCAATATATTCATTTGATTCTAAGTGACTTATGTGGTATAGATTTCTTGTGAATCAAGCTAATGTTTTGGACTTACTTGTGCAAGCTTATGGAGTCTAGAAGTTGTGGGAACAAAGTCTATTAAGGTGGATCGTGTTCCATGATTTTATGAGTTGTTAATTGAGTAGTTATTAGAACTTGGTTTGTAAAACTTGAACTTGGCTAAACTTTGGATATGTAGCATCCTTGGTATGTTTTCCAAGTAGCTGATGTTTGCTTGTTGTTCATTATGGATAGGCATAACTCTGGATGACTTATGTTGATGATTTTGACTTGGATGAATGATTATGATGACTTATGATGTTGATGACTTTGAAGGATGATTATATGAGAAGTATGCTTGAATTCATGCAGGTGGAATGCCTTGATGAATGATTGTGTTATGTGTACTAGATTTGGCAGAATGCTCATGGATATGAAATATAGTTTTCAAACTTGAAATGGAATATGGGCTTCTTGGTTACCATGCATTAAAATAGTACACTTGATGGACACACATCAGACGCACTTAGTAGATTAAGTGTATGGCGATATGTAGCTTGGATGAAATGAGCATGTGAAGATATTACATGAGAAGCTCATGTTGAATTGGAATAAAGTATACATGTAAGCAGGATAAAATCATGAATGGAACACTAGAATTCCACTTAGGTGCTAGCATATTTCTAAAGAGCACCCTAACAACACAATGGAAGAAAATAATTAATGAGCTAGTACCAGAATAAATCCTAGAGTCACGCCGTAGGTGCTCATAATATATAATAAAGCCCATTCTGTGTAAATAACTTCCGCTGCAAGCTTTGATAATCAGGCCCGAATGGGCCAGGGGCAAGTCGGGGCGTGACAGTTTTCACTAAGGATATCCTAGGCATGATTTCAGTAGGCAATTTCATGGCATTAACAAATTTCCTAGACACTATAGACACAGATGCACCAATATCAAACAGAACACTAACAAGCATACCATTAAGGTAAGTGTTACCTCTTAGTGCTCCTCCCTGCTCTGATCTCTTTGGCCTCTCCACTTGGAAGACTCTACCAGCTCTCTGCACTGGAGGCCGAGGCACTGGAGGAACTGGCCTCTGCTGTTCCTCCCTTGGTGCTCCTCCTCTAGGTCCTCCCCCAATGGGTCTTACTTGACCTTGGTTTTTTGGCCTCATTTGAACCTATGGGCAGTCTTTGATCCAATGATCAATGGATCCACATCCTAGACACACTTGGGTATCAAAGTAGCAAGGTTTCTTTCCATGAAACCTCCAACACTTAGGGCACCTTAGGCCAGGGAACTTCCCCTTAACCTTGCCTTCACCACCAAAATGGAAACTCTTGGCAATTCCCTTGCCATGTGGTGGCTTCTTCTACTTGCCTCCTGCCTGACTACTTTCCCTTGGTCCACTGGGAAAGTACTTAGTCTCATACTCCTCTTGCTCTACTAATAGAGCTTTTTGCACTGCTTCATAGTATGTAACTGCTCCAAAAGGTTTAACAGCCTTTCTAATGTCTGACTTTGGGCCTCTGACAAATCTTTTGGCCTTCAATTCCTCTAGTCCATGATACTGAGGAGCATACCTCACCAACTGATTGAATTTGTGCTCATACTCTAGGACACTGAGGTTGTCCTACCTTAGAGCATCAAATTCAGCTTGCTTCATATCCTTGATGGCATCACTGATGTACTGCTCCTGGAATAGCTGTGTGAACTCTAGCCAGCTCATCTCAATATCTCTTCCTGGCCTTCTCCCTTTCTGGAAAGCATACCTATCACTGGTGCTCCTCCACCATATCTCTACACTGCCTACTAGATTGTAGGTACCCAGTGACACTCTCTTGGTGGAGCTGAGTGGCATCCTCTCAAACATTTTTTCAATGAAGATTAACCACTCCTCAGCTCTCCCTGGCCCATTTCTTCCATCAAACTATGGAGGTCTTAGGCCTTGGAACCTCTCCAAAAGTCTGACCTCATCTAGGCCTTCTAGATCCTCTGATCTATGTCTCCTGGATCTGTGAGAGTCCTCTGTATGGTGATGTTCTCAATGATCTTTATGATCTCTCTGCCTTCTCCTAGATCTTCTCTCATGGCCATCCTCAATCTCATTGCTAGTGGAGGAATGGTCATAGAGTGAAGGATTGGTCCTAGATACCTGAACAATCTCAGACCTTAGACTTCTTCCCCTTGGATTTCTCCTATCTTCATCTTCTTCCTCAATAGTTTCATCATTTAGGTCTTTCGGGCTTCTAGAAGGAACATATTCAGATGTGTTCCTAGCATCCTCTTCTGATTGGTACTGTGCATCTTGAACTGGTTCTGCCGAAGCTACTGGGACTCCCTGCTGTTGTGCTTGAATCAAC
This sequence comes from Aquilaria yunnanensis, assembly GCA_039654915.1. Classification (NCBI taxonomy): domain Eukaryota; kingdom Viridiplantae; phylum Streptophyta; class Magnoliopsida; order Malvales; family Thymelaeaceae; genus Aquilaria; species Aquilaria yunnanensis. The sequence goes on from CM077594.1 coordinate 70,313,257, forward strand.
CTCATTAAGTTTTCATTGATTAGAGCTAAGTTCCTCAGAAGCTCTAACCAAACCTGAGGCACTTCAGGGTTTGGTACCCCTTGTTGCCCCTGATTCCCTATATTCTATTCATTTCTTTGTTGCCCAGAATCAGTAGGAGGCCCTCAGGGTGGTTCCTCTCTCCTTGTGGCAACCATGTTTACTTCCTGCATTGATGATCCATCATAGAGCACATATAAAGCTCATAGGCATTTCAATGGTACTTGACACTAGCAGCTGACCAAACTGAGTTCATATATGTAGATGCATGCAATGCAACTATCTGCAATGTACATGTATAAACCATGCTCTGATACAAACTTCTGTTACCCACTCCAAGGTAGTCCAATTATGGTGCCAAAACTGTGCATTTAGACTCCCCGAATTGGTAATGTTCTGTAGGCCATCAGAACACTACCCTTAGTGTGCATACCCAAGTGGCCCTCTTGGGCACTATGTGAATACATGCATATTGGTCCAACCATCACACACATATTCACATTTCATGCACACCATGGCAGAAAAGAAGGAAAACACTAGCACAAGTCTTAGTTTTGGCTTCCACACATTAGGCAAGCTTGTTAAGTTCTAGTGGCCAGCTACTGCACCTGTAACTTCCACTAATAAACTGTATCATTCTAGCCACATAGCTCCCTATTTAATTTCTCCATTATCAAGTAGAGACTTAGAGCAAACCAAGGAATTTTGTTTTACATCAATAGCCCACCTATGGACCAACTTATGGATTTTTTAAGTTGGTTACAAAATTCTGACCAAATGAACAGTAGCTCAGCCAACTTTGCAACGTCATATCTTTGGCTACAGGGCTCGAAATCCAGAAATTCCAAATCCCAATTAACCCTCTATATGTCCATACTAGGATTCCTTCTACACAGGGATTTATTAAACTTTAGGTCCAGAGTCAAAATTCTGGCAACTTTTGGACCATTTTGCCCATACAATTTATCCAAACCACGCAAACACTTCATTCACAAGGGGAAAGCCCTCCAAGGCTATCCCATACATGTCCATTATAGATAGGAATTACATTCCCTTTCTTTTAACAACTTTATGTGGACAAAAGAGAATTTACAAGTAAGCAGCCCATTATTCACACTTAGGCAGCTTTGCATCACATCACTTACATAGCCAAAACATTACTCAAATGTTCAGATACTTGTCTCATTTTACATACACTACATGTAAATGCATAAATGCACTACAATATGGTCTTAACTCATCTAAATACGCACCCAGGTTACAGGAGGTCCTGAGACACAATGGACTCCAAAAACAGGATGCTGGACAACTGCTGCACAACACAGTAAGTACCACGATTAAAAATAACAAATGTGCTCCTAAAATCACCAAACTTTCCATATCACAACTAGACATATGCAAGTTAGTGTAACTAAAATTTCAGATCAAAACTCAAACCAAAAAGGTTAGTTTGAAGGTGATCTTTCAGCTGGACCTGAAATGACAGAATTGAGGGGAGTAAGTTTCATTGAGAAACCTAGTAAGGGTAACACTTGGTTTCTTAAGGTAATGTGATCCTCATTAAAACCTGCATCCAGAGACACTAAAACACAAAAACCACAATGCATATATACAAGATATAGCAACCAAATGCAGCTGCCAAACACAACCAACAAACACATGAAATGTGGCAGCAACATATACCATAGGTTAGTCCATAAAACACATAATAAACATAACCAAATCACTATGGCAGCCTTCCTCAAGCTAATGCTTGGTCTTACGAGGATTTTGAAAGTACTTAGTACTAACTTTGGGGTCTAGAAACCCTCACTTTGCTGCCATCATTGTGCACTTGACAATAGGTCACAAAACCTTCAATAAGTGCACTCCCCTCAATAAGCTTGGTTCATCAAGCTCATGGCTCTCTTGCAAGCTTAGCCATAGCTCCATGGATGTTTGAAAATACATAAAACAACCCATGAGAGCAAGAGAACCCTTACCAAAGAGAGTAGGCCGAATTTGAAGCTTAATCCTTGAAGTGTGCAAGAAATAGCTCTAGTTTGCTTCCAATTGCTTCCTTTTGCCTTTCAATTTCAATCATTTGCAAGTTTGAAGGTGTGGTGGCCATGGAGGAAGTATGGCTGTGTTCTTGGGCTGGGGGAGGACGAAAATGAGAGTGGGATAAGTTATTTGGCCCCTTAAATGGCCTTAAATGAGCTTAAGGGCACCAAAACACACTTAACAAGCTTAACCTTGCTTTATGTCATTTTCCTTCTCACTAATTATGGTTTTTTTGTCTTAAACTCGTTGGTACAGATGTGCCCAACATTTTTGACTAATTATCAAGTCATGGCTGCCTCCCCCATTGATATGATCAAGGAAGGCACACATGGAGAAGGCAAGGACCCATTGAAGGTTTCTAGTGGGCCTATGACAAGGAAGAAAGCTAAGGAGCTCTCAAGTGCACTACAAGGCTTTGTTTCAAGTTTCTTCATGGAGAATGGACATGAAACTTCACAAGGAGCTACTGGAACTTTCAAGACACAATATGGACATGATGAATATGCTTGGTACTCAGTTCTGGAGTGCTTAGATAAGTCACAAAACAAGGACACCAAGGACACCACTCAAAGTGCACCATTTGAGCCACCTTAAGCGTTCTTGATGCATTTTGTGTCCACAAGCTGGATTTTTGAGCTCTAACTTTCCAGACCTTCATTACCACATCTAAGATGAAGATTCATGCCATTGGAACTCAAAGATTCAAGCTTGGAGCTGAAGATACAAGAAAGAACCTTAAAGTGCCCAAAATGCACCCAAAAAGGTTATTTGGGAGTTTTCGGGTTTAATCTTGTATTTATATTTTATTTTCGTTCAAATCCTGTTTAGATACATTATTTAGGAAGTTATTTAGGCTATGGAATAGTTTTAAATCGTTTTGGGCAAGTGGAATACGCTGCATTTATTAAACTTGTTCAAACTAGGAATTAGAGTCCTAATTTGACTAGGATTTCCTATGTCTTTGTATCTAGGATTCCTAAGGGATTTAGGCTGCGAATTTTGCCCAGCTTTTAACCCTAGTTTAGGCCTATATAAAGGCACATATTCTGGATGTAAAGATACAGATTATTGCTGAAATAATATTGCTCTTTGGAGAGGTTTTCTCTTTCGTTCTTGGCGGACTGCCTTGGTGCACAAGTGTGCTTGTGTTCTTGGAGTTCTATACTTCTCGTTTCTAGTCACAGGTTGATTAGGGGTGGGGGTTTTAAACCTAGTCTCTTTGATGTCTTGTGGAGCTTGAATCACATCTTGGGCACGTTTCATGGTCTTTATACCATCGGGGTTCGCATCAGTTGGTATCAGAGCCACAAGTTCCATTGAAGGACATATCTTGTGTTCTTGTCTCCCTTCGTTTTTCTTTCAAATTCTGTCCAGTAATTTTCATGTTTTAATTCTCTGTTTTAATCTGTTTTCTTCTTGTTTCAGGTCTGTTGTTTTTATTCCATCCTTGTTCAAGTCTGAAAATCACAAAAACAACAAAAAGAAGTCAATCCATGTCACCTTGTGTTCTCGGTTTCTACTTGTTTGTTCTTGTTTAATTCTCGTCTTTCTGTTTTGTTTCCAACCCTATTAATCTCTTCTGTTTTCATTGTTTCCAGCATCTTAGAGTCCGGAAAACACCAAAAAAAAAGAGAAGGATCCAAATTGAGGAAGTTACGGTACAACCAACGTTGATTTCAAATTGGTTTTACGCAACCAACGTTGATTTCAAATTGGTTTCGTATAACCAACGTTGATTTCCAGTTGTGCAAATTTCAATAGTTTCTTGTCTTGGCCGAAAAGAATTCTAACTTTTTGTCTTTGACAGTCAGGAATTTCAAAGAGAACGTTTGGTTAGCATCAAAACAGCAAGCAAAAAGAGGGAAAAAAAAAAGGAGAAAAAAAAAAAGAAAGAAAAGAGAAAAAGAACAAAGCAAAGGAAAGAAAAGAACAAAGACAGAAAAAGAAAAGTACAAAGGAAAGAGCTTGCTGAAAAGAAGGTTTTTTTTTTACAAAGTGTTGAAAGTTTTCGTGCCGAAAAACCTATCCCATTGTTTTCCAGCCAAAAAGCTTTCTTTGTGGTTCTTGTGATCATCGATTGCAAGAGCTTCCTAGAGTCTTTTAAAGCTTGTTTAGCCCACCTCTTTTGGAGTCAAAATAGTTCTTCAAAAATTCAAGTTTTCTTGTGTACTTTGAGGATAGTTTTCTTCGAACTTTTGAGAACTCTTTGAATAGCAATATCTCACTAACAAATTGAGTGTTTTGAGTGTTCATATTTTGAGTGAAACACGTGAGGTGAGTGCTTGTGAGGATCTTTGAATTTTCAGGAGTATGGAGTGCCAAGAGGATAGGAGGATGGAAGTGAGAAACAATGATGAGCCAACCATGAGAGAGCTTCAAGAAACTCTCAATAGGCTTGTTGGGAGGATTGAAGACATTGACTTGAGGTTGCCAAGGAGACCAAATCCCATCTTGCAACCAAGGAGAGGTCCAAGGAGAGAAGAACCCGAGGAGGAAGAAGGACATTGGCATGACCATGGGCTTCCAAGGAGGGGGGAGCCAAGGGAGGACAACAATCTAAGCTCCATCAAATTGTCCAATCCACCTTTTCAAGGGAGGAGTGATCCGGATACATATTGGGAGTGGGAGCAAAAGATTGAGATGGTGTTTGAGTGCCATCACTATTCTAAGGAAAAGAAAGTTAAATTAGCTACTATTGAATTCACTGATTATGCTCTTGTATGGTGGAACCAGGTTGTCACTTCTAGAAGAAGGAATGAGGAGGAACCCATCAATACATGCAGAGCTCTTAAAGCCATGATGAGAAGGAGATTCGTCCCAAGTTACTACTATAGAGATCAACACCTCAAACTTCAAAGGCTTGTGCAAGGCCAAAGGAGTGTGGAGGACTATCACAAGGACTTGGAGATGACACTAACCCGAGCCAATATCATTGAAGATGAGGAGGCAACCATTGCTAGATTCATCAATGGCCTTAACCATGAGATTGCCAACAAAGTGGAGATGGTGCCATATGTTAACATGGAGGATTTGCTTCACCATGCCACCAAGGCCGAAAGAATCATGAAGAGGTCTAAGGCATCCAAGATGGCTCAAGGAGGGAGTTCCACATGGAGGGGAACATGGAGCAAGGAGGCACCAAAGCCAAGAATGGAGGCTACCAAGGGAAGCATGTCTCGGCCTCAACAAGACAAGCCCAAGGTGCCACCCAAAGATGTGCCAAAGTCAAGGGAGATTGAGTGCTTCAAGTGTAGAGGCAAGGGGCACTACATGATAGATTGTCCTAACAAAAAGGTGATGATTCTCAAAGATGATGGTGAGATCACATCCGAGGAGGAGGATGCCATGGAGGAGACCCCACCATTGGAGGAGGATGAGCAAGACACACTTGAGCCCGAGGAGGGTGACTTTGCTTTTGTTGCTAGGAGAGCTCTAAGTGTGCAAGCCAAGGAGGAGGCCAATCACAGAGAGTGCATCTTTCACACTAGATGCCGAATTAAAGATCAAGTGTGCAGCCTCATTGTTGATGGATGGAGTTGCACCAATGTAGCAAGTTCAACCATGGTGGAGAAATTGAAGCTTCCAACACAAAAACACCCACAACCATATAAGCTTCAATGGTTGAATGATGCCGGGGAGGTAAAAGTGGTAAAGCAAGTTTCGGTTAAATTCAAAATTGGTACTTACCATGATGAAATTCTTTGTGATGTTGTTCCTATGCATGCTTGCCATATTTTTCTTGGAAGGCCGTGGCAATTTGATAAGAAGGTCACACATGATGGAGAGAAAAACTTGTACTCATTTTTCCATGAAGGAAGGCCGGTTACACTTAGCCCACTTTCACCACAACAAGTTTTGGAGGATCAGAGGAAACTTCAAAGTAAGGTTGAGAGAAAAATAAATGAGGGGAAAGTTGAGGGCAAGAGTGAAGAGGGGAAAGCCGAGAGACAAAATGAGAGAACAAGTGAGGTGAGTGACCATGAGGGGAAGAAGAGTGGAGAGTTCCCGAGAGAAAAGAATGAGAGGAAGTTGAGTGGAAAAAAAGAGTGCTATATTGCTAAAATGAGTGATGTGAGGAAAACCATTCAAGCACAAAGACCAGTGCTTCTTTTAATTTACAAAGAATCTTTACTTGTTGTCAATGATCTAACACATCTTCCTAGTATTGTTGTGTCTTTGTTGCAGGACTTTGAAGATGTTTTCCCTGAAGATCCGAGGGGTTTGCTTCCAATTAGAGGCATTGAGCATCAAATAGACCTAGTCCCGGGAACACCAATTCCAAATAGGCCAGCCTATAGAACCAATCCCGAGGAGACTAAAGAGATTGAGAAGCAAGTAAAGGAGTTGTTGGACAAAGGCCTTGTGAGGGAAAGTTTGAGTCCTTGTGCCGTGCCTGTACTTTTGGTGCCAAAGGAGGATGGCTCATGGCACATGTGCATGGATTGTAGGCCTGTCAACAAGATCACTGTAAAGTATAGACATCCTATTCCTAGACTTGATGATATGCTTGATGAGTTGCATGGTTCTACTTTGTTTTCAAAGATTGATTTAAAAAGTGGGTACCATCAAATTAGAATGAGGGAAGGGGATGAATGGAAAACTGCTTTCAAAACCAAGTTTGGACTTTATGAATGGTTAGTTATGCCTTTTGGACTAACTAATGCTCCTAGTACTTTCATGAGACTTATGAATCATGTCTTGCGTGACTTCATTGGAAAGTTTGTTGTTGTGTACTTTGATGATATCCTAGTATATAGCAAGAACTTAGAAGAGCATGTTGGACACCTCACACAAGTACTAAGCACCTTAAGAGGACAAAAGTTGTATGCTAACTTGAAGAAGTGCTCTTTTTGTGTTAACAAAGTTGTTTTCCTTGGATTTGTTGTGAGTTCACATGGAATTGAGGTAGATCAAGAGAAGGTGAGAGCCATACAAGAATGGCCGACGCCAACATCCATTACTGAGGTGAGATCATTCCATGGGTTAGCTAGCTTCTATAGGAGGTTTGTTAGAAATTTTTCTACCATTGCTGCACCTCTAACTGAAGTTATAAAGAAGAATGTGGGATTTAAGTGGGGAAAAGCTCAAGAAGATGCTTTTGGGTTGTTAAAAGACAAGTTATGCCATGCACCACTTTTAGCTTTGCCTAACTTTGCTAATACTTTTGAAGTTGAGTGTGATGCTTCAGGTATAGGCATTGGAGCTGTGTTGATGCAAGGAGGCCGCCTCATTGCATACTTTAGTGAGAAGTTGAATTGTGCTAGCTTGAACTATCCCACATATGACAAGGAGCTCTATGCTTTGGTAAGAGCTTTGGAGACTTGGCAACATTATTTGTGGCCAAGAGAGTTTGTGATTCACACTGATCACCAAGCCCTTAAGTTTCTTAGTGGGCAAGGTAAGTTGAATAGAAGGCATGCTAAATGGGTAGAGTTTATTGAGTCATTCCCATATGTTATCAAATACAAGCAAGGTAAGGATAATATAGTGGCGGATGCACTCTCAAGAAGGTATGCTTTACTTTCGGCTTTAGATGCAAAAGTTTTGGGTTTTGAACACTTGAAGGATTTGTATGCTAGTGATGATGATTTCGGTGAGATTTATTCTAAGTGTTCTAAGTTTGCTTTTGAGAAGTTCTACCAAGTTAATGGCTTTCTTTTCAAAGAAAATAGGTTGTGCATACCAAAGACATCTTTGAGGGAATTGCTCACAAAGGAAGCTCATTGTGGAGGACTTATGGGTCACTTTGGACAAGCCAAAACTTTGCATACTTTGAAGGAACATTACCATTGGCCGAATATGGCAAAGGATGTGAAGAAGGTATGTGAGCAATGCATTGCATGTAGGAAGGCAAAATCCACTCACACTTCACATGGGTTATACACACCACTTCCTACACCTAGTCATCCATGGGTAGATATTTCTATGGACTTCATTGTTGGATTGCCTAGGACTAAAGGAAACCGTGACTCAATCTTTGTTGTTGTTGATAGGTTTTCTAAGATGGCTCATTTTATTCCATGCAATAAAACTGATGATGCTATTCATGTGGCTGAATTGTTTTTCAAAGAAATTGTTAGACTTCATGGTGTTCCTAGAACAATAGTTTCGGATAGAGATACTAAGTTTCTAAGCCACTTTTGGAGGACTTTGTGGGGTAAGTTAGGAACTAAGCTTTTGTTTTCTACATCTTGTCACCCACAAACTGATGGGCAAACTGAGGTAACTAATAGGACTTTAGGTTCCATGCTTAGGGCTATCATTGGTAAAAATTTGAAAGCTTGGGAAGATTGTTTGCCTCATGTAGAATTTGCTTATAATAGATCCATGCATTCTACTACTAATTTGTCACCTTTCGAGATTGTTTATGGTTTTAATCCTTTAACTCCATTGGATCTTTTACCATTACCTACTCATGAGGTATCTAGTTTGGATGGTAGTAAGAAGGCCGAGAGCATCAAGAAGTTGCATGAGAAGGTTAAGCAACAAATTGAACTCAAAAATCAACAAGTTGCTAAAAAAGCCAATCAAGGCCGAAGGAGAGTTATGTTTGAGCCTGGAGATTGGGTTTGGTTACACATGAGAAAAGAAAGATTTCCAGCTGCAAGGAGGACTAAGCTTCATCCAAGAGGAGATGGTCCATTCCAAGTCATTAAAAAGATCAATGACAACGCATACATGCTAGACTTGCCGGGTGAGTATAATGTGAGTGCTACTTTTAATGTTTCTGATTTGTCTCTATTTGAACATGCAGATTCGTGGACGAATCCTTCTAAGGAGGGGGAAGTTGATATGATCAAGGAAGGCACACATGGAGAAGGCAAGGACCCATTGAAGGTTTCTAGTGGGCCTATGACAAGGAAGAAAGCTAAGGAGCTCTCAAGTGCACTACAAGGCTTTGTTTCAAGTTTCTTCATGGAGAATGGACATGAAACTTCACAAGGAGCTGCTGGAACTTTCAAGACACAATATGGACATGATGAATATGCTTGGTACTCAGTTCTGGAGTGCTTAGATAAGTCACAAAACAAGGACACCAAGGACACCACTCAAAGTGCACCATTTGAGCCACCTTAAGCGTTCTTGATGCATTTTGTGTCCACAAGCTGGATTTTTGAGCTCTAACTTTCCAGACCTTCATTACCACATCTAAGATGAAGATTCATGCCATTGGAACTCAAAGATTCAAGCTTGGAGCTGAAGATACAAGAGAGAACCTTAAAGTGCCCAAAATGCACCCAAAAAGGCTATTTGGGAGTTTTCGGGTTTAATCTTGTATTTATATTTTATTTTCGTTCAAATCCTATTTAGATACATTATTTAGGAAGTTATTTAGGCTATGGAATAGTTTTAAATCGTTTTGGGCAAGTGGAATATGCTGCATTTATTAAACTTGTTCAAACTAGGAATTAGAGTCCTAATTTGACTAGGATTTCCTATGTCTTTGTATCTAGGATTCCTAAGGGATTTAGGCTGCGAATTTTGCCCAGCTTTTAACCCTAGTTTAGGCCTATATAAAGGCACATATTCTGGATGTAAAGATACAGATTATTGCCGAAATAATATTGCTCTTTGGAGAGGTTTTCTCTTTCGTTCTTGGCGGACTGCCTTGGTGCACAAGTGTGCTTGTGTTCTTGGAGTTCTATACTTCTCGTTTCTAGTCACAGGTTGATTAGGGGTGGGGGTTTTAAACCTAGTCTCTTTGATGTCTTGTGGAGCTTGAATCACATCTTGGGCGCGTTTCATGGTCTTTATACCATCGGGGTTCGCATCACCCATGGTAGGATAACCCCAAAATTCCACCCTTAGACTTAAGTAAAAAGCTTGAACACCTTAAGGTTTACACTATGACATTTAGGTCCTTATTGCCTTTAGTGTTTCCTTTCTTCAAACTTGTCTTCCATGAGCAAATTTGGTCCTCCAATAGCACTTTCATACCATTTATATCCTTCCCATAACTCTCCAAGTCTCTTTCTTGAGAGTTTTGCAATTGAGTACCCGAATTTCCAAAACCTTACAAAAAGGTCCATAGGTTGCTTGACAAACAAGCAATCCTTAAGGCTTTTCTTGGGGTCCAAGTTACCAACTTGGAAAACTTTTAAGGAGGCGTTGATAATTCCTTTTACCCCCCATACTTCAAACACTATGGTGAGAATTACACAATATAATGGTTTTTAGCCATTATGACACTTGTAATTCTCCCATTTTATGAGGTGGTAACAGGATTGCTAGGTAGGTCTGGCAAGGGTCGAGCCCATGGGCGTTCCCTCACCCAATGACCACTCTATCCACAATTATGGCAAATGTTGCTCCCAAAGTACATAGCTTGGAGCCATGAAATCTCGTACACCTAGGGTAGAAGCCCCCTTTCCTCTTCTTCCCCGGCCGTTAAGTCTCGGCCACATTTCTTATTATTCGATGCTTTCCAGCACTCTTTCCTAGGCTCGATGGCTTAACCTCCACCTTTTTGCTTTGAATCCTTGAGTCTTCAAACTCCCTCTCCATAGATAACACCTTTTGAACTATTTGGTGATAGCTTCTAATGTCCACCATCACCATGTCTCTCAAAAGCATGGGCTTAAGGCCTTGGAGGAATTTCTTGGCCTGAAGCTCATCATTTCCAGCCATATATGGAGCATACCAAATGAGTGAATTGTAGTGCTACTCATAGTCTCTTACAAACATCTCTCATTGGGTGACATTTTGAAATTGAATGCTCATTTTTTCTTGAGCCGCCTTGCTAATATACTCTCATCAAAACTTCCTCTAAAATTCTGACCACTTGAGCATCTTTTTTTTATGCTTTGGTTGATTTCCATTACTTTCCTTTAGCATTTTTGGAACTTCATCCCACCATAAGTTAGCCCTCCGTCTAAAAAATAAAGATATTAAGGGCATCCTCTACTCTAACTCATAACCTCCACAAGTAAAGAGTTAATTCATCCTATTCAACCAAGCCTTTGCATTATTGGGGTTGACTAACCCATCAAAGCTTTGTGGGTTAACCATATTGAACTTTTTAAGTAATCTCATTTCATGTGGAGTTTCTTCCCTCCCTAGAGCTTTCATAACTTCCTGCCCCTCCTCATGTTCATAAGCATGATCCTGCTTCTTATGTACCGTAGGCACTTGTTGACAGTTCACATGCCTCTCATGACCTTGGGGTGGGTCATTCCCTTGGTCATCATCTTTCTTTGCAGCCCCTCTATTCTCCTGGTCTTGAAATAACTTATTCATTATGGTGGTCATGCCTTGTGCCACTTGCACCAAGGTCTGTGACATCCCCTAAAGCGCTCTGGATATCACAACCAACTTGGCCATAATAAGATCACTAGAACCTTCACTAGGTTGCTTGCTCCTCTAGAAGCTCCTAACCTTGTGTCAACCATAGTAACCTCTGACCAAAGCTAGAAAACATTCCACAGATGTTGGTTAGTACTAACTATCCTAGCACATGGACTTTAAACTAGATCTCAATCCTAGTCTCCAATGCCTATGAATTGAGCTCTAAGCTCTAATACAAAACTAACATCGATGCCCTTGGCCCTACCCAGGTAGTCTGTTAGAATTGGTTTGATGATGGTTGCAATTGGCTAGTTATATATGTGTGCGAATTAAAACTTGAAGATGCTAATTGATTTAACTAGAAAATACAAAATGCTTGCTCTTTTAGCTTTGACTTGAGTAATCGAAAACTATAAAACATTCATATGGCCAAGGCACTCTTTCATAGAAATCAAGTTCAAATTGTCAAAGCACACATAATCAACATTTTTATTATCAATACTACACATAATAACCATGTCAGGGCAATCGACAAAAGTAGACAAATGCCCGTCACCCAAGAGCAACCCTAGAGTTCTTTACTTTATCCATAAACAAAAAAGGCAACTAGTGCATTACAATATACACAAGGCTTTTCTACTATGATCCTTCCTTCTAACTCCCACCTTAGACACAATCTTAGTGGTGAGCCTCAAAAGGTCCTCCATGTGCTCTACTAACCACTACAACCAAAACAATACTATAGTTAGTACTGTTACTTAACCAACAAGTAAACATAAAAACTAGAATTGCAAGGATTCTCAAATTTTAATACTTGCAACAAAAGACTAGCATGGTGACCCTTAATGGTTTTTAGGCTGAAGAACATAAAAAATTGCACAACATAAACTAGTGAGTGAGAATTTGTAATTCTTAGTAAGGGATCTTCACCTGCAAGAAAAATGCTAAGGACAACACATATATTATCAGATACAATTTTTTCTGAGCTCGTACAGCATGAGGTTAAACGTATTCGCATATGTTTCTATCCCTTGGGAATTCTCCTTAACCTAGTCCTTAAACTACGACACAGAGCCTTGCCTGTTAAAAAGTAGAGCGTGCTAGTCTAACCAGTGATGATTCACTAATTGAACTCCATTATGTTGTATAGGGGCTTTATGGTGGGAATATTATTAACTAAGCCATAAAGACCCATTAGGCCATAAGACCCACTAGGTGCACTTAGGTTTCACACCACAAGCTAATGCCTGATGACATGACTAGGTCACTGATCATACTAAACCTTTTAGCCAAGCTAATGATACCTAGTTATGGCCCTTGTTAACTAGTTTTTGTTCTTATGGTAAAAGCAACCATAAAATCCAAGAAAACTCCTAGGTTTTAGAGGAGTTTTGGAAGCCTAGGAGTACCCCCATAATACTCGGAACCTTAGGTACCCTAAAAACCCCGTTAGGAACCCTTAATGGTTATTGGGCTGAACAACATCAGAAATTGCACAACATAAACTAGTGAGTGAGAATTTGTAATTCTTAGTAAGGGATCTTCACCTGCAAGAAAAATTCTAAGGACAACACATATATTATCAAATACAATTTGTTCTGAGCTCGTACAGCATGAGGTTAAACGTATTCGCATATGTTTCTATCCCTTGGGAATTCTCCTTAACCTAGTCCTGAAACTACGACACAGAGCCTTGCTTGTTAAAAAGTAGAGCCTACTAGTCTAACTAGTGATGATTCACTAATTGAACTCCCTTATGTTGTATAGGGGCTTTATGGTGGGAATATTATTGACTAAGCCATAAAGACCCATTAAGCCATAAGACCCACTAGGTGTGCTTAGGTTTCACACCACAAGCTCATGCCTGATGACATGACTAGGTCACTGATCGTACTAAACCTTTCAGCCAAGCTAATGATACCTAGTTATGGCCCTTGTTAACTAGTTTTTGTTCTTATGGTGAAAGCAACCATAAAATCCAAGAAAACTCCTAGGTTTTAGAGGAGTTTTGGAAGCCTAGGAGTAAACCCATAATACTCGGAACCTTAGGTACCCTAAAAACCCCATTAGGCTTCCCCTCGAACCATCTAGCAAAATTGGAAAACATTAGCCATCATAACTATGGTGATGCGTCACCAAAGTTATCAACATGCTATGAACTTTTCATGGTACTGGTGATGTGTCACTGGTATTGGTGACACGTCACCAATACCTGCGATTGCCTAGCATTTTCAATTTTGTTGCTATAACCTTGAAGACTTTCCAAACATGTTAAAAATGCTCGGATGGCCTTCAAACTTCACATAGCTGTAAAACATGTTGCAAATACCACAACCAACTATAACAAGCATTCATATGATGCATTGTAACATCATTCCAAGCACCACAAAACTAGTAGTCCGCCATGAACAAACTAGCCTATTAACTAATGCTATTGCCAAAACTACATGAGTTCGTCAAGTGAACACATTCTAATAGCATTAATCAAGCTTGAAAACATAACTCAATTACCTTAATTTCATCTACCAGGGAAAGATTAGCCAACCTTTCAATGAGAACAATGCTCCATAAATTTTAACCTATGTTCCAAGCAAACCAAGCCAAATGGCCCACAATCAACAACAACCAAGCAAAACCAATACCGTAAAACACCAAACCAATGCGGAAAGACCAAAGAATTCAAGTTACCTCATGTGCAAACCTTGCTCTAGATGGGAAAACATGTATAACACTTCCAAAACCAAAGAGCTAGCTTGAAATAGGTTGCCCAAAGCTTATATACCCTTGAAGCCTTCAAATTTCACCAAGAAACTTTCATTTTGTGCAAAAATTCAATGAAAAATAAAGAGGGAAATATAGAACTCAAGCTTGGCTAGAGAAATGGGAATGGTAGAAGCTAGAAACACTTTACCAAGTTTATAAACTCCCTTTTGAATAAGTACCCAAAAGTTTCTTAAGTTTGTCAAAAAGAACCCTTTCCTAAAATAGTAGTTCTAGTAAACTTTTGGTGAAATCTTTAACACTTAAGCAAATCTTTGGGTTTTAAGCAGGGTTTATGGTTCAAAACATATTTTTGACTCTTGGGCCTCAGCCTAACACATTGAAATGCAAAATTACCATTTTTCCTCTTACCTCTTTTGGTGCCATAAACTACTTGAAACTTTGTCCATCTTACTAATCCTTGCCTAGTTATCTTCAAATAAGGTACTAAACTAGGAATTTAATTAATTTACCTCCCTCAGCTAAGTTTTCTACTATGATGGCTGTAACACTAGGTGTAATGTTGAGGCCTAATTTAGAGCTGTAGCCCATGGTATTTGTGAGATAATATGGATTAGGAGGCTTTTGAATGAGTTAAAAGCAACAGATTCATCTCTAATTAAGATGTTCTATGACAGCAAGGAAGCAATCTTGATAGCACACAATCTAGTCCTTCATGACTACACAAAAAATGTGGAGGTTCAAAACCATTTCATCAAGGAGAAAATAGATAATGGACTGGTCCATATGGAACACATTCCTACAGGAGAACACGTGGCTGACATCTTTACCAAGGGACTACACACCAAATAGTTTAATTTTTGAGTTGTCAAGCTGGCTATAGATGATATCTTCAAACCAGCTTGAGGAGGAGTGTTAGAAAATTGGAAAAAATGTGTGCTATAATTGTTTATTAGCTATAACATAGCTATTTAGATGCAAATATGTGTATTTTAGGAAAATTTTGCCTAGGAATTATTTTTTCCTTAAACTAGTGATTTAGTTTCTTGATTTAATGGATTCTAATGTGCTATAAATGTTACCACCTCACAAAATACGAGAATTACAAGTGTGTCATAATGGCTAAAAACCATTATATTATGTAATTCTCACCATAGTGATTGAAGTGTGGGGGGTAAAAGGCATGATCAACACCTCCTTAAAAGTGTTCCAAGTTGGTAACTTGGCCCCCAAGAAAAGCCTTAAGGATTGCTTGTTTGTCAAGCAACCTATGGACTTTTTTGTAAGGTTTTGGAAATTCGGGTACTTAATTGCAAAACTCTCAAGAAAGAGACTTGGAGAGTTATGGGAAGGCTATAAATGGTTTGAAAGTGGTATTGGAGGACCAAATCACTCATGGAAGACAAGTTTGGACAAAGGAAATACTAAAGGCAATAAGGACCTAAATGTCCTAGTGTAAACCTTAAGGTGTCCAAGCTTTTGACTTAAGTCCAAGGGGGGAATTGTGGGGTTATCCCACCATGGGGGAGGCAGCCAAGACTTGATAATTAGTCAAAAATGTTGGGCACATGTGTACCAATGAGTTTAAGATAAAGAAACCATAATCAGTGAGAAGGAAAATGACATAAAGCAAGGTTTAGCTTGTTAAGTGTGTTTTGTGCCCTTAAGCTCATTTAAGGCCATTTAAGTGGCCAAATCACTTATCCCTCTCTCATTTTCATCCTCCCCCAGCCCAAGAACATAGCCATACTTCCTCCATAGCCACCACACCTTCAAACTTGCAATTGATTGAAATTGAAGGCAAAAGGAAGCAATTGGAAGCAAACTAGAGCTATTTCTTGAATACTTCAAGGATCAGGCTTGATTTTCAGCCTGCCCACTTTGGTAAGGGTTCTCTTGCTCTCTTGGAATGTTTTCTGCAATTTTCAAACATCCATGGAGCTAGGGCTAAGCTTGGAAGATTGCCATGTGCTTGATGAACCAAGCTTAGTGAGGGGAGTGCACATATTGAAGGTTTTGTGACCTAGTGTGAAGTGCACAATGATGGCAGTAAAGTGAGGGTTTCTAGAGCCCAAAGTTAGTACTAACTAGTGTTAAAATCCTCCTAAGACCAAGCATTATGCTTGAGGAGGGCTGCCATAGTGATTTGGTTATGTTTATTATGTGTTTTATGGATTAACCTGTGGTATATGCTGCTGCCACATTTCATGTGTTTGTTGTTTGTGTTTGGCTGCTGCATTTGGTTGCTATATCCTGTATATATGTGTTGTGGTTTTTTGTTTTAGTGTCTTTTGATTCAGGTTTCAATGATGGTCACATTGCCTATTGAATCCAAGTGTTACCCTTACTAAGTTTCTCAATGAAACTTACTCCCCTCAATTCTGTCATTTCAGGTCCAGCCGAAAGATCACCTTCAAACTGACCTTTGTGGTTTGATTTTTGGTCTGAATTTCAGGTACATTGACTTCCATGTGTCTAGTTGTGATCTGGCAATTTTGGTGATTTTAGGAGCACATTTGGTATTTTTAATGGTGGTACTTATTGTGTTGTTCAGCAGCTGTCCAGCATCCTGTTTTTGGAGTCCATTGTGTCTCAGGACCTCCTGTAACCTAGGGTGCATATTTTGCTGAGTTAAGACCATATTGTAGTTCATGTATGCATGTACATGTAGTGTATGTAAAATGAGATAAGTATGTGAACATTTGAGTAAAGTTTTGGCTATGTAAGCGATGTGGTGCAAAGCTGCCAAAGTGTGAATGATTGGCTGCTCACTTGTAAATTCTGTTTTGGCGACATAAAGTTGGTAAAAGAAAGGGAATGTAATTCCTATGTGTAATGGATATATATGGGATAGCCTTTCAGGGATTTCCCCATGTGAGTGAAGTGTTTGCATGGTTTGGAAATTTTGTATGGGCAAAATGGTCCAAAAGTTGCCAGAATTTTGACTCTGGACATAAAGTTTAATATCTCCCTGTGTAGAGTGAATCTTGGTATGAAATGTTGACCACACCGAGAGAACATCTAGAGGGTGAACTGAGCTTTGGAATTTCTGGATTTAGAGCCCTGTAGCCAAAGATATGACATTCAGAAGTTGGCTTAGGTACTGTTCATTTGGTCAGAATTTTGTAACCAACTTAAAAAATCCATAACTTGGTCCATAGGTGGGCTATTGATGTAAAAAAAAAATCCTTGGTTTGGTCTAAGTCTCTACTTGATAATGGAGCAATTAAAACAGGGGGCTATGTGGCTAGAATGGTACAGTTTATGAGTAGAAGTTACAGGTGCAGTGGCTGGCCACTAGAACTTAACAAGATTGCCTAATGTGTGGAAGCTAAAACTAAGACTTATGCTAGTGTTTTCCTTCTTAGCTTCAATAGTGCTCATAAATGTAAATATGTGTGTTATGGTTAGACCAATATGCATGTATTTTCATAGTGCTCAAGAGGGTCACTTGAGTATGTATACTAGGGGTGTTGTTCTGATGACCTACAGGACACACCAAACCTGGGAGTTTAAATACACAGTTTTGGCACCATAAGTGGACTACCCCAAAGTGGGTAACAATAAATGTCTGTGAAAGAACAATCTCAATAATAGAAATATTCATTCTGTGCAAACCTAATTTTTAACTGATTGTTGATTAGATTTTATGGGATGATAGGGTTAGTAAGATAATTAAGGGTTTGTGGAGCAAGCATGAGACATTTGTGATTTGATGTGTGACGACAAGGTCAGAGAAAAAAGGAGAAGATTGTACCAAGAAGGATGACACAAGAGAAGGATAGGTTAGCTTAGGGTGACTTATGTTTATGTTGTTGGGTGCATATTGTTTGAGTTGTATTATGCTGGGTGCAATTTGTCTAGAATTGTGTGAAATTATGAAAATTCATATGGATGGCTAACTTGTTCGGGGGAACTAAACAAAAGTGTTAAAAGCACACTTGGAAGCAGGAGTGCCAGGTAGAGAGAGCCGATGGAGTGATAGATGGGTCGGAGGTGTATGCCTGTAGTTTTCCCCTTTGTTAATTATCATATAATGCCATGACTAAGTGAAGATCCTAAAATGCAGAAAAGTAGAAAAAGGAAACAGTAAAGTGACTACACAAAAAAGGGAAAAAGAATATGACCAGGGAGCAAGTGGAGGCATCAGTAAAAACATGTGGTAATGGCAGCATACAATATGTATGCAACTGTGATTTAAACATATGAAATTGAGTACGATATGTATTGGTGGCAATTACTAGAGGGGGAATAAAGGGAAGACTACTAAAAAAATGAAAAGGAAAGCAAAGGTGGCTAATGATGATGATCCTGGGAGTACGAAGATGAAGAAGGGAAATTTTTATGGTAATGATGATTTAAAATAACATTCATGATACTACATATGTGAGTATGATTTAAATGTATTGTACTAAAATTAAATTGTGTTACATTGAATAACCTTTGACCTAATTTTTTTGCCCAAGGAAGAAATGGAAGCATAACAAGGAAAGGAAAAAGAAATCATAGGTAGAAGATGATGCCAACTAGTCGAGTGCTTGCACAAGGAGGGAGACTTTGTAGGAAATTTGTTTATTGTAAAACTATAGAAAGCTACTGTTGTGGATTTTTATCTTGATTTGAGGGTAAAATCCATATTTAGTCCCCTAACTTTAAGGGTTTTCCTAATGTGGTCCTTTATCTCTAAAAGTGGCTATTAAAGTCCCCTAACTCAACTAACGTGTCCTATTTTGGTCCCTACTGTCAGTTCTGCCGTTATGTTGGATGCAAATTGCCTACATGGCACTTACTTTGCCACGTGGCATCCTATGTCATAACAATAAGTGGCTAGAATAAAAGAACAATAAATAATAGGCTAAAATTGATGAAACACATAATTCTAAGGACTTTAAGTGACATTAATCCCTAATTTCTATCTTCCCCAAATCTTCTTGGATTCAAGCTCACCGTCGCCGACCACCTCCGGCCTACCCGCTGCCAACCGAAAATCTTCTACTAAAAACAAACAATCTTCTACTCAACTGGAACCATGTGAAGCCAAGGACTCGAATCCAGAGGACAAACTAGGAGAGGCAGCCATACCCAGAACAAAAAACACCTGTCCCCAGCTGGAGGATGGCCCCAAGCGATGCCCCGAGCACGTCCCACCTCTTGTCGGGTCAGATCCCGAAAGCTTTGGGCTCCGGCGGCTTGAAATTCGGAGGAGCAGCAAACGTCACTGAAGTGGAAGGTTGAGCATCTGGTTTTTCCTCAACTTCCTTGACGCTCGTAGTCGAAGAGGCAGAATTCGGTGCGTCCGAGGAGGCCCTGATCGAGATAACTGTTCTAGGTCGCGAGTTCCGCGGTGAAAGCGACGTCAGAAACAGGGGCTTAGGGAAGTTACAGGCTCCGGCCATGGCTGCATCTCCCAACACAGACCCATTGTCGGCTCCGCCGTCCTCAAGCAGAAAGCTCGGTCCGGACTCGTGTGTCCCCATCCATAACTTAGCGTAGGGCCTCTCCGGCTCAATCTCGGCCCCGAAGTTGCGAGTGAATAGCCTGGCGACGGTGGAGTCGGAGCCGCGGGGACCCCAGTCGTAAAATTGGACGGAAGCTCTGAGGCGGAGGAGGGCCTTGGCGTCGGAGTCGGGCATTGAAGTGGGGGGCAGTGGAATTGGGTGGGCATGGCGAAGAGTTGGAAAGGAAAGGGCAAGAGGAGAGAGTGAAGAAGTTAAAGACTCCGGCCATGGCAGTGGGTAGGCCGGAGGTGGTCGGCGATGGCGAGCTCGAATCCAAGAAGATTTGGGGAAGATAGAAATAGGGATTAATGTCACTTAAAGTCCTTAGAATTATGTGTTTCATCAATTTTAGTCTATTATTTATTGTTCTTTTATTCTAGCCACTTATTGTTATGACATAGGATGCCACGTGGCAAAATAAGTGCCATGTAGGCAATTTCCATCCAACATAACGGCAGAACTGACAGTAGGGACCAAAATAGGACACGTTAGTTGAGTTAGGGGACTTTAATAGCCACTTTTAGAGATAAGGGACCACATTAGGAAAACCCTTAAAGTTAGGGGACTAAATATGGATTTTACCCCTTGATTTGAATACATAATTGTGGATTTAATACAAAGTGTTCACTGAGAAAGATGATAAAGGTTTTTTAGAAGATAGTGAAGTATGAGAAGCATGTTAGGGCTGTTTAGGTAATGGGGTTTGGTGAGCAGCTAAAGTTGAGGTGTAGGTTCCTAAGCAATGAGGTGGTTGAATGGCTGATTGATACCATAAATCCACGGGATATGACAATGAGTATAAGAATGAGGAAGCTAGAGCTGACAAAGGACGATGTGAGATTGATCTTAGGGATTCCAAATGATAATATTACCATTGGTACAAGTAACCATGTAGAATTTTGGGAATTGTTTATGCCAAACTGGCTAGGTTGTTGGTTCAAGAGGCAAGATGGCCCTTATCTGACATAGTTGGATAATGCACTAGAAAATGATAAGGAAGCCGATGATCGATTCAAGGAGAATTTCCTAGTATGGGTTGTTTTTATGCTATTGGCACATTCTAGCAAAGCATAGAGTAGTTATAGATCATTGTAGTTCGTGCGCAATGTGGTGACATGATGGACATGAATTTTTCTGAATGTACACTTTCCAAGTTGGCAAAGGGCATATACAAGTGGAAAGCCAAAGTGAAACCACAAATGTTGAATAGTTGTCTACTCTTCTTGCAAGTAAGTACCTTTAGTGTGTATTTGATACTTGTTTGTGGAACATTTTTTTGCACTCCTGTTGCATTTCTGTGTGAAACGAAAATTGATATTTATTTATCTGTATGAGGTTCATATGAAACCATTATCAACGAACATAACTGGTGATGTATAAATTTTTATATTAAATTGTATTATTTATGTGTACACTTATCACCTGATATGTAATGAAGAGTGTTATGTTTGTATTAAAGCATTATGGCTGTGTCTTTTTTCCAAACAGATAGATGCTTTGCCTTGACCGACTCCTCCTACTCATCGGTCAACATATTAAGGGAGTGCTACGATGGATAAGTAATTGGGCACACAATGAGGTGATTGTGCGGATATATAAGGAGAGGACAAAAGTTGGAGGCTTCGGTAAAGGCCAGGTTGTTGGGCAGTTTGAAAAGAAGGAAGCAGAAGTAGTTCAAAATTTTTTGGAGAATACTAGTATCTGGGTGGTGGAAGATGAAGGTTTGTTACTTTCTGTTACATTTATGTGGTGCTAGGCAATTAACATCTTCAGCTATTGGAACCATGTATGCTAATGAACTATGTATTTGTGTATATGTTATGAAAATGGAATAGAATGTCAAATGAAAGGAACTAGCACTATGGAGGGAGATGATATAATATTGGGAAGAGTCGAATTATGGGTGGGGACAATGTTGAAGAGAGTGGAAATGTTTAGGGAGACAATGTTAAGGATTTTGGAGCTTAGGGAGTAGAAGTGGATCTCTTCGTCAAGTATAAGAAAAAGGCATGTGACGCATACCAGAGATTCTGTGGCCAAGTGGAGCTGGTCAGCAGCCATTTCCCCCAAATCTAAAAAGAGCTAGCACCATTTACAAAGCCGAGGGTTGGGAACAATATAAGCAGCTCACAGCTAACTTCATTCACAATTGAATCATTGGAAATGATTCATCAAATATTGTAGGCTTGCTACCAGTTGCTATACAATAGTGTATGTATGGAAACTTGAATTCCTTCAGATATAATATACACAAATGTGACATATGACCCTTACATTGTTAATTGTGATGAAAGTAAAAATAGTTTGGTTGGTGGGTAGCCTTGGGAAGAGCATCCACAGAACGGACATGAAGAGTAAGGAGACTTGGGCATACAGGCTAATGTTTATCTCAATATAAGTACAAGCTGGGGCAAGGGGATAGAATGTTAGGTAGATACACCACAAGGTAATTATCTTAGAATGTGGTAATAATGTATTATTCTAAGTGTTGTTTGTGTTCAACTGTGTGAATTATGGGTTTGTACTACGCTAGAATCGTATTGTATCATATTGTGTGTTCAACGTATTATCCTAAAATTGTCCAATGAATAAACCATCGAACAACAACAGGGATATTGCAAGGATAGCTAGATCTATAGGAGGAATTGCCTTAAGTGATATATATGAACTTAATGTTGGAATCCTATTGTATCATACTATGTTCAACTGTGTTAATTATGGTTTTGTGTTATGCTAGAATACATATCATGCTTTGTCTTCAATGTGTTATCCTAAAAATGTCCAGTGAATAAAGCATAGAACAACAATAAGGATGTTGCAAAAACAGCTGGAGTTAGATGAGGAACTACATTAGGTGATATATATGAGCTTAGTGTTTTTGAATTATCCTAGAACTCCATATGTATGTAACTATGCGTACAATGTGTTTGGTTTGAAAGGGAAATATGAGTTGGCTTTCAAAGTAGTAGATGCAAACATTAAAGTGGTTGGGGATAAACTGGCATCGATATTGTGGATGGGGAAAATAAAAGAACAAGTTTAGGAAATCATAAAGGAGTTTTTAAAAGGGCAGCTAATTAGGAAGAAATATAAGCCCACATGCCTACGGTCTCCATTCATGCAGTAGATGGGTAAAGAAGATCCTAAAAACCATTTGTCCCTTAAACATGCCATTGTCATTGATTTTACAGTGAGGTCAGAGTTAGACCATTCCTAAGTATTTAATTCCAACCTTTGTCAAATCTATGATTTTGAATTCCCCATGTTCAATTTCAGTCTAACTTTGGTGTTATTTTGTTGTTTATTAGGAAACGGAGTTACTATTTGAAGATATGCTAAACCATGTTGTAACACGAGAGGGATTCCTGTCACTCTGTGATAAGATTGAGATACACATAACGATAATGGATGCATGGTGTTTGGCCCTGAATGCCAAGGAGAATGAGTGATCTATTGCGAGTCATTTTTTCTTCTAAGTACATATGTTAGTGACATACCAACCAAAAAATTTGTAATTGGGTAATAACACAATTTGACATCTTGTGAATGTTGGCATTTGTAGTTGGTATTTGTTACACACCATCTTAGGGTGGATAATAGCCCAGAGCAAAAAATGAAAACAAGAAAACATATAGTAGCTTTGTGGAGATAATTACAAACAGGCTCTAGGTAAACCACATAAGAAGCGTCATTGGATTTGACTTGGTAAGACATATTGTTTTGTAGTTGGTAACTTCTGTAACATCATGGTAATATTAGTCCAAATATGAACATTATGTTCATGTATGGTATTGTGGTTTTTGACTTGCTACCTAATGTATGCCAATGTGTACTTAATGTATTATTCTGGGTGTGTTAGTGTGATGTTGTGTGAGTAACGTATTATTGTAAGTGTTGTTTGTGTACTTTTGGGGATAAGCTCTACATATTTGTGTACTTATTACACAAGTGTTGTTACCAATCTTACATTGTGGCCAGTACTTTGTTGTATGCATTAACTTCAAAAATGGCATTTTACAAGTCCTAAACAATTTGAAAGAGGACTTTCATCTTTATGCGCAGTTAGAAGGCCAAATTGTAAGTAATACTTAAAATCTAACTTTTACTTGAGTGTTGGTTATGGAAAGAATAAACTCATGTCAGGTGCACTTGTGCATGTTCTCTCCTAAAGCATCCTTTCCCTATAATATCTTGAGGTAATCAAGCACCCAAAAGCGGCAAAATTCATGGAATATGAATGGCACCATTTCACACCTACTTCAAAGAGTAAAATGAAAGGTAAAGCATACTTGTCAAATGTTAAGGACTTTGGCATCTTCACGATGAAGCATATGAAGCTGTTTGAGGGTAGAGAGTTTGATAGTGATCTCAAACCTATATGTTAGCTATTCCTCTTAGCTCTAGAGTTACATGTTTTGTAACTCGTATCTGAATATTAGATGTATTGGTAGTACAGGACAAGGCATCTCAATACCATCGACATGCAATTGCATCTACAATTTTAAAGCACAAGGCAAACAAACCCAGGGACCAAATCATTGTAGAAGTGAACAATGTAGTAAAAGGGGACATAAAATGTTGAAGCAACATAATTGCGGCTGAAAATAGAATTTTTTTATTATTGAGTTTTGATTTATACCTCGTGGATTTAGTGAATTTAGTTGTTGGATTCAAATTATTTATGAAAGGTACTATTTGTAATTCTTAATTAGTTATCATACATGGTGGTTGTAGTTGCACACGTTTGAGTCTCAGTAATTTAAAACCTAGAGTCAGTTATTTTGGGTGTAGTTGCACACATATTGGTTGTCCAAGGATGCTTAATGTTGAGGCAACATGATTGTGGTTTCAAATAGAATTTGGTCCATGCTGAGTTTTGATTTACATCTTTTGGACATAGTGAATTCAGTTGTTTGATTTGAATTATTCATGTAAGGTATTGTCTGTAATTTTCAATTAGATGTTGTACTTGGTGGTTGTAGTTAAAAAGAATCAAGTCCCACAACATCTCAGCAAAAGAAAATACATGAAGGATATAGTTACAAAATAAACTACTTCTTCTTCCTAGTTCATGAATGCAACCTTTTGAGCAACATTTTTATACCTCTTTTTCCCAAGGTGTTGGTTTTCATGAATTCAGGATCCTTAAGTTATGAACTCATTGTAACTAGGTGACCAGATGTCTCAGGCATATCACCATACAAGAGTCCTTCAAAATGCTTCAATAACTAGAGGCCTTCATTAAAACATTTCTTGCCTGCAGAATCATTCATGCACTAGACAACTAAATTATAACACTTACACATTGTGTTTAAGTGCCAACAAAATCATTGTGACTGCTCTTGCCCTTTTGTAAAACCCCTCAACTCATCAGAGTATGTCCTCATGTCCTTCAACCATCTTTCTAGGATGTACTGATCTGGGATCCTTTCTTCACCCCTCAAATCTAAAATGTACAATGCATGAGCACACAGGTATTCCTCTTGATTAAAGAACTTACGTAATTGCTTGACATTCTTTAGCAATGAGTCATATGTAATAGACAATACACAAGGATCTCAGTAGCTTAAGGATACATTATAACACTCAAGCACACCATCATTGCTAACAAACTAGAATTTTGCACCGGATGCGAAACTATATTGCTCTTGAAAGTCGTTGAACAGTTTGAAATTGTAAAAGGTGGATGCATGAATCAAAATATCATTCGGCAAAGAAACTAATACTGCCCAGATTCATTAAAATCTGCCTCAAGCTAGCTGTGCCTCCATTCATTAACCCATATCTCAATAGCTTTGAAAGTATCAAGGAACCCCATCTGCTTATTGGCAAGCGAAGTAAGGACACTTTTTGTGCTCTCACTCTGTTGTGTCGATGGTGTACCAATAGGAATTTAGAAAACAAATATTCATAAGAACACATGACAATTTGGAAAAATAATACATTCGTTTGACAGTAACATACAATACAGTAAAAGAATAGTACAAATACATTATGATTCCAGAGTATGAGTCCCAAAATACTATGTGATAGCCAAAGGGCTATCACCCATAAAAACCTTCTCCCTCAATGGAACGTAATACCACCCTCAGAAATTCATAACACCAACCTTCGGTGGAATCTCTCCACCACCCTTTGTAATACACATAGTTGATTCCGGGAAAAAGGCTCCTCGACACCCTCGGAGGTGCACACTACCAACGTTTGGGAGTATAGGTTCACCATCCTCAATAGAGGAAAAACGTCTTCCGAAGATGATCCGCTAGTCTGAAGGGCATTTTCTAGTTGCCCTCGAGGAAAATCCCTGCCCAAAGGGTCTCACAGCTTCGAAGCGGTCTTATGATGAAATGACAAATATAGTTGAGGGATCTTTGACAAAGAAGCCTCGCACATGCCCCTACCCTCTGGTCAGAACTACCTACGGCTAGTTGGAGATACCTATTCTGAAGGTACGGACTAGATCTAGCCAAACACGTGTCTTGATCTGCATAGGTTATGCAAAACGGCCTTCTGCCCCCATCCTCCTGTAAATACTTGGGAGGCTTCTAGGTAAGGACAATAGGACTCTCTCTTTCTTACTCTTTGCTCCTAGCAACTTCTCTCTTGTATACTGACTTGGGCATCAGAAGGTCCTCCCCTAGAAACACACTTTGGGGAGCTCCTCACCCACATTCTTCAAAAGTCTTGCAGATACATTCTCACCAAAAGTCTCTCTCTCAGGCCAAGCATGTCATACAATGAGCATGTCATTGGGCATCATTTGGAGTCATCTGTGGGAACTCACCCTCAAGTCATTGTTGTTGAGATTCGGCGTTCAAAGGACAAGGAACTCCTGAGGTCCTAGTCCATATTGGAAGCTCAAGGAATGACTGAATAGCCTACAGTGGAGACTTCCCTGCAGAAGATGAGCGTCCTCTGACGGTCATAATGGGTTTTCTATGTGACTTTCAGCGCTCTATCATAGCAGTGATGATCCAACAACTTGGCCAAAGATGGTCACAAGCACCTTTAAGAAGGGCACCTTCTCCAGATGCCCGTCTAGAGCAAAGGCATAAGTCACCTCACCGGAGCTCCGATAGCGGAAGCCCTCATAATGAGTCCTCAACGAAGAATATATTGTCCCAGGGGCGACGCTCTGTGGGAGCAAGGTCAAAAGAGCCCAGAACCTCCTATCGATGAAGTCCATCCTCGAATGAGAAGTTCTTCTTACCACACCGGCAAAGTTACTCACCAAGAAGACAATGCTATTGTCCCCTACCGGCAGTTCCCAGGAAGCAAAGAAATAAGGGTGCTTGCTACCACCTCACAAAAATGAGAGAATTACAAGTTTGTCATAAAGGCTAAAAACCATTATACTGTGTAACTGCCACAAAGTGATTGAAGTGTGGGGGTAAAATGCATGATCAACACCTCCTTAAAAGTGTTCAAAGTTAGTAACTTGGCCCACAAGAAAATCCTTAACGATTGCTTGTTTGTCAAGCAACCTATGGACTTTTTTGTAAGATTTTGGAAATTTGGGCACCCAATTGCAAAACTTTCACAGAAGAGATTTAGAGTGTATGGGAAGGATATGAATGGTTTGAAAGTGCTCTTTCAAGATGACATTGCTTATAGAAGACAAGGATGGACAAAGGAAAACACAAAAAGGCTTTAAGGACTTAAATGTCCTATTGTGTGTCTTTGGTTGTCCATGCTTATGACTTAAGTCAAGTGGATGTTTTGTGGGGTTATCCTACATAAGGAGGGGCTACTATGGCATGGGATAAGGAAGTTGAATGTGGGCCAAGAGATTAAGGTAAAGAAACCATGGTCTTGTAGCAAGGAAAATGACATAAAGCTTGGTTCAGCTTGTTAAGTGTGTTTAGTGCACTTAAGACCATGTGAATTTCCATTCTTGTCCTTATTTCCCAAATTTTGGCCTCCACCAGTAAAAAGGAAGCCAGTACTCTCCTCCACACATCCTCCATTGCCACCATACCTTTAAACTCAAAACTACTTGTAATTTAAGTCAAGAAAGCACAATTGGAAGCTATTTGGTGCTATTGCTTGAGTGTACCTTGGATCAAGCTCCATTTCCAGCATACCCATCAAGGTAACAGTTCTCTTGCTCTCATTGGTTGTTTTTTGTATTTTCAAGCAACCATGGAGCTAGGGGTGAGCTTGGAAGAGAGCCATGAGCTTGATGAACCAAGCTTAGTGAAAGAAGTGCACTTATTGAAGATTTTGTGACCTAGTGTGAAGTGCACAATGATGGCAGCGAATTGAAGGATTTATAGAGCGTAAAGTTATTACTAACTAGTGTTAAAATCCTCCTAAGACCAAGCATTAGCTTGTGGACGTTCGTCCATAGTGATTTACCTAAGTTTATTGCACGTTTTATGGACTAACCTATGGTTTATGTTGCTTCTGCATTTCATGTGTTTGATGATTGTGAATGCCTGCTGCATTTGGTTGCTATATCTTGTATATATGCATTGTGGTTTTTTGTGTTTTAGTGTCTTTGGATGTAGGTTTTTATGATGGTTACATTGCCTATTGAATCCAAGTGCTACCCTTACTAAGTTTCTTAATGAAACTTACTCCCCTGAATTCTGTCATTTTAGGTCCAGCTGAAAGATCACCTTCAAACTAACCTTTGTAGTTTGAGTTTTGCCTAAATTATCAGGTACCTGAACCTCCATATGTCCAGTTGTGATCTGGAAAGTTTGGTGATTTTAGGAGCACATTTGGTATTTTTAGTGATGGTAGTTACTGTGTTGTGCAGCAACTGTCCAGCATTTTGTTCTGGAGTTCATTGTGTCTCAAGCACTCCTATAACATAAGGTGCGTATTTTGCTAATTTAAGACTATTTTTTGGTGCATGTATGCATGTATATGTAGTGTATGTAAAATGAGACAAGTATGTGAACATTTGAGTACTGTTTTGGCTAAGTAAGTGATGTGGTGCAAAGCTGGCTAAGTGTGAATGATGGGTTGCTTACTTGTAAATTCTATTTTAGCCGCATATGGTTGTTAAATGTGATGGAATGTATTTCCTCTATGTAATTGATATTTATGGGGTAGCGTTGGAGGGCTTTCCCCTTGTGAATGAAGTTTTTGAACACTTCTAAAATTTTGTGTGGTGAAAATGGTCATAAAGTGACCAGAATTTTGACTCCGCACTTAAGGTTCTATATCTCCTATCACATTTTGACCACACATATTGAACATCTAGAGGTTGAATTGGGATTTGGAATTTCTGAATTTGGGACCCTGTAGCCAATGATATGATGTTGCAAAGTGGGCCATGTTACTGTTTATTTGGTTAGAATTTTGTAACCAACTTCAAAATCCATAACTTGGTCTATAGCTGGGCTATTGATGTAAAAAAAAATTCCTTCATTTTATCTAAGTCTCTACTTGATAATGGAGCAAAGAAAATTGGGGGTACATGGCTGGAATGATACAGTTTATTGGTGGAAGTTACAGGTGTAGTGTCTAGTCACTAGAACTTAACTAGATTGCCTAATGTGTGGTAGCCAAGATTAAGACTTGTGCTAGTGTTTTCCTTCTTTGCTACCATGGTGTGCATGAAGTGTGAATATGTGCGTGATGGTTGGACCAGTATGCATGTATTTACATAGTGCCCAAGAGGGCCACTTAGGTATGCACACAAAGGGTAGTGCTCTGATGGCCTACAGAACATTACCCATCCTGGGAGTCTAAATGCACAATTTTGGCACCATAATTGGACTACCCCGGAGTGGGTAATAGACGTTGATATTAGAGCGTGGTTTATACATGTACATAGCTTATAGTTGCATTGCATGCATTTACATACATGAACACAGTTTGGTGAGCTGCTTGTGTTAAGTACCGATGAAATACGTATGATTTTTGTATGTGCTCTATAGTGAATCATCAATGTAGGAAGTAAACATGGTTGCCACAAGGAGAGGGGAACCACCCCGAAGGCCTCTTACTGATTCTGGGCAACCAAGAAATGGTCAAAATAGAGGGAATCAGGGGCAACAGGGGGTACCAAACCCTGAAGTGCTTCAAGTTTGGATAGAGGTTTAGAGGAACTTAACTCTTATTAATGAGAACTTAGTAAGGCTGATTCAAGGACAACAGTAAGGAGTCCAAGTAGCTCCAGTTGAACTATTTCAGGATGCTCAGTAGGAATTAGAAGTGGATACTAGGAACACATCTGAATACGTTTGGAAGTTTAGAAGACGCAAATTATGAGACCATTGAGGAAGAAGGTGAGGATAGGAGAAATCCAATATGAAGAAGACTAAGGTCTAAGATTGGTCTGGTGTCCCAGACCAATCCCTTAGTCTATGATCATTCCTCCACTAGGAATAAGATTGAGGAGGGCCATGAGAGAAGATCCAGGATAAGGTAGAGAGATCATAGAGAGCATCACCATACAGAGGGCTCTCACAGATCCTGGAGACATAGATTAGAGGATCTAGAAGGACTAGATGAAGTTAGACTATTGGAGAGGTTTCAAAGCCTAAGACCTCCATAGTTTGATAGAAGAGCTGGGCTAGAGAAAGCTGAGGAGTGGTTAATCTTCGTAGAAAAAATGTTTAAGAGGATGCCACTTAGCTCCACAAAGAGAGTGTCACTGGCTACCTATAATCTAGTAGGTAGTGCAGAAATGTGGTGGAGAAACACCAGAGATAGATATGCTATCCAGAGGGGCAGAAGGCCAGGAGAAGACACAGAAATAACCTGGCCAGAGTTCACCCAGTTGTTCTTGTACCAGTACATCAGTGATGCCATCAAGGATATGAACCAAGCTAAATTTGATGCTCTAAGGCAGGACAATGTTAGTGTCCTAGAATATGAGCACAAATTCAATTAGTTGGTGAGGTATGTTCCTCAGTATCATGGACTAGAGGAGTTAAATGCCAAAAGATTTGTCAAAGGCTTAAAGTCAAACATTAGAAAGGCTGTAAGACCCTTTGGAGCAGTCACACACTATGAAGCGGTGTAGAAAGCTCTATTAGTAGAGCAAGAGGAGTATGAGACTAAGTACTTTTGCAATGAACTAGGGGAAAGTAGCTGGGTAGGAGGCAAGCAGAAGAAGCCACCATATGCAATGGAATTGCAAATAATTTTCATCTTGGTGGTGAGGGCAAGGTTAAGGGGAAGTTCTCTGGCCTAAGGTGGCCTAAGTGCGAGAAGTGTCATGGATCCATGGATCATTGGATTAAAGACTACCCATAGGCTCAAAGGAAGCCAGAAGACCAAGGTCCAGTAAGGCTTATTAGGGCAGGACCTAAATGGGGAGCACCTAGGGAGCGACAGTAGAGGCCAGTTCCTCTAGTGCCTTAACCTCCAGTGCAGAGAGCTGGCAAAGTCTTCCAAGTGGAGAGGCCAGAGACATCACAGTAGGGAGGAGCACTAAAGAGGTAACATTTACCATAATGGTATGCCTGTTAGTGTTCTATTTGATACTGGTGCATCGTTTCTATAGCGGCTAGGAAATTAGTTAAAGCCATGACATTGCTTACTAAATCATGCTATGATATCCTTAGTGAAAAAAGGAGGTAATCAATGTCTTTTCACTAATGGCCTAGCTAAGGATTGCGAGCTAGTAGTAGGAAAGACTAAGGCTATGACTAATCTACTAGTGTTGGACATTCTTAAGTATGGTTTAGTGCTAGGTATGAATTGCCTTCCTATGCATAACATAAGAGGCGATTGTGCTAAGAGGGAAATCATATTGCCTGATGGTGAAGTGCATGCATTAGTGAATTCTATGGAATTAGTGTATGAAGTGCATGGCATGGAGGTATAGGTACTAGATGAGATACCTATGATTTTTTAGCATGATTGTTGTTATGCATTGAATGAATTACACTATTAAGAAGAAGTGGATAGAATACCTATAGTGAAAGACTTTCCACAAGTCTTTCTTAAAGACTTGCCTGGTATTCCTCCACAATAGGAGATTAAGTTTGAAATCAAGCTGCAACCAGAAGCTAGTCCAATATCCATACCTCCTTACAGAATGCCTATCACAGAGATGAATGAGCTCAAGAAACAAGTTGATGAACTTCTTGAAAAAGGGTTCATAAGGCCAAGTGTTTCACCATGGGGAGCTCTAGTTCTCTTTGTGAAAAAGAAGGATGGATCATTGAGACTATGCATTGACTACAGGAAGCTCAATGTCGGGTGGAAGCCTCAGATAGGATAGACCTGGGTCCCAAAATTGTTGAAGAGACTACTGCCAAAATCAAGAAATTCAAGAGAGATTAAAGGCAGCCAATGAAAGGACCATAACCTATGCGAACAAAAGAATGAGAGACTTGGAATTTGAGGTTGGTGACAATGTTTGGCTGAAAGTTGCATCAACCAAAGGCACTGTTAGGTTTGGCAGAATAACCAAGTTAGCTCCAAGATACATAGGTCCTTATGAGATCTTGGACAAAGTTGGCGAGGTAGCATACAAGTTAGCTCTACCACCAAGCATGTCAAGTGTTCATAATGTTTTTCACATCAATTTGCTTAAGAAGTGTCTATTGGCCATAAAGCATGCTATTGTTGTGAAAGACATACAATTGGAACCTAACTTGACATATAAAGAGAAACCTATGGCTATCTTAGCCAAGGATACCAGAAGGTTAAGAAACAAGCTCTTTCCTATGGTTAAAGTTTTGTGGTCATACCAATCTAAAAGAAAAGCAACTAGGGAAATTGAAAGAGACCTTACAAAAAGGTATCCTAAAGAATACCAAAAGCTAGAGGGTATTTTTTAGGACCAAAATTTTTAAGGACGGGAGAATTGTTACCACCGCACAAAAATGGGAGAATTACAAGTGTGTCATAATGGCTAAAAGCCATTATATTGTACGGGGTAAAAGGCATGATCAACACCCCCTTAAAAGTGTTCCAACTTAGTAACTTGGCCCCCAAGAAAAGCCTTAAGGATTGCTTGTTTGTCAAGTAACCTATGAACTTTTTTATAAGATTCTGGAAATTCAGGTACTTAATTGCAAAACTTTCACAAAAGAGATTTGGAGAGTTATGGTAAGGATATGAATGGTATGAAAGTGTTATTGTAGGGCCAAATTGCTTATAGAAGACAAGTATGGACAAAGGAAAACACAAAAAGGCTTTAGGTACATAAGTGTCCTATTCTGTGCATTTGGTTGTCCATGCTTATGACTTAAGTCAAGTGGGGTTATCCTACATAAGGAGGGGCTGCCATGGCATAAAATAAGGAAGTCAAATGTGGGCCAAGAGTTAAGGTAAAGAAACAATGGTCTTGTAGCAAGGAAAATGACATAAAGCTTGGTTAAGCTTGTTAAGTGTGTTTAGTGCCCTTCAAACTGTATAAGTGTCCATCTTGTCCTTATTTCCCAAATTTCAGCCTCCACCAACAAAAAGGAAACTAGCCTTCTCCTCCATACTTCCTCCATAGCCACCATACCTTCAAACTCAAAACTACTTGCAATTGAAGTCAAGGAAGCACAATTGGAAGCTATTTGGCGCTATTGTTTGAGTGCACCTAGGATCTAGCTACAATTTCAACATACCCATCATGGTAAGGGTTCTCTTGCTCTAATGGGTTGTTTTATATATTTTAAAGCAACTATGGAGCTAGGGGCAAGCTTGAAAGAGAGCCATGAGTTTGATGAAACAAGTTTAGTGAAGGGAATGCACTTCTTGAAGGTTTTGTGACCTAGTGTGAAGTGGACAATGATGGTAGTGAATTGAAGGGTTTCGAGAGCCCAAAGTTAGTACTAACTATTGTTAAAATCCTCCTATTACCAAGCATTACCTTGTGGAGGGCTGCTATAGTGATTTACTTTAGTTTATTGCATGTTTTTGGACTAGCCTATGGTTTATGTTGCTGCTGCATTTCATGTGTTTGTTGGTTGTGAATGGCTGCTGCATTTGGTTGCTATATCTTGTATATCTGCATTGTGGTTTTTGTATTTTTGCGTCTTTGGATGCAGGTTTTCATGATGGTTACATTGCCTATTGAATCCAAGTGCTACCCTTACTAAGTTTCTCAATGAAACTTGCTCTTTTCAATTCTGTCATTTCAGGTCTAGCTTAAAGATCACCTTCAAACTAACCTTTATGGTTTGAGTGTTACCCTAAATTTTCGGGTACTTGAAATTTCATATGTCTAGTTGTGATCTGGAAAGTTTGGTGATTTTAGGAGCACATTGGTATTTTTAGTGATGGTACTTATTTTGTTGTGCAGCAGTTGTCTAGCATCCTATTTAGGAGTCCATTGTGTCTCAGGCACTCCTATAACCTAGGTTGTATATTTAGCTGAGTTAAGACCATTTTTTGGTGCATGTATGCATGTACATGTACTGTACATAAAATGAGACAAGTATGTGAACATTTGAGTAATGTTTTGGCTATCTAAGTGATGTGGTGCGAAGCTGCCTAAGTGTGAATGGTGGGCTGCTTACTTGTAAATTTTGTTTTAGCTACATATGGTCGTTAAATTCAAGGGAACATATTTCCTATGTATAATGGACATGTATGGGGTAGTGTTGGAGGGCTTTTCCCATGTGAATGAAGTGTTTGCGCACTTCAAAAATTTTATATGGGCAAAATGGTCATAAAGTGACCAGAATTTTGACTATTCACTTAAAGTTCTATATCTCCCTATGTAGAAGGAATCTTTGTATCAAATTTTTACCACACCAAGAGAACATCTAGGGGTTGAACTGGGATTTGAAATCTATGAATTTGGAGCCCGATAGCCAAATACATGACATTGCAAATTTGGCTAAGTTATTGTTCATTTGGTCAGAATTTTGTAACCAATTTCAAAAACCCATAACTGGGTCCATAGGTTTGCTATTGATGTTAAACAAAATTCCTTGGTTTGCTCTAAATCTCTACTTGATAATGGAGCAAATAAAATAGGGAGATACATGGCTAGAATGATATAGTTTATTAGAAGAAGTTACAGGTGTAGTGGCTAGTCACTAGAACTTAACAAGTTTGCCTAATCTGTGGTAGCCAAGATTAAGACTTGTGCTAGTGTTTTCCTTCTTTGCTGCCAAGGTATGCATGAATTGTGAATATGTGTGTGATGGTTGGACCAATATCCATGTGTTTACATAGTGCCCAACAGGGCCACTTAGGTAGTGTTTTGATGGCCTATAGAATGTTACCATTCCTGGGAGTCTAAATGCACAATTTTCGCACCATAATTGGACTACCGCGTTGTGGGTAGCAATACTACCATTCTGATAGAGAAAATCCTGGAGAATTTGGAAAAGATGGAAAAATAGGTCTCTCAAAAGCCTATCTGGTCAAGACTATCAAAGACTTTCACCGGAGGGGAGTCCCCGTTTATCCATACCATTGTAGAGGCACCAATGCCCAATGATTTCCGAGTACCACATTTAGAGACAAATGATGGACATAGTGACCCCTAGGCCAATCTGACAAAGTATAGGTGGAGCATGGTATTACATGGTGCCGATGACACCACCCTCTGTAAATGTTTTGAAGTCACTTCGTCTGGACCGGCCACTGTGTGGTACAACTTTCTAGCACCCGGAAGCATAATGTGTAACCAGGAGTTGTCTACCGCCTTCGCCTAGCAGTTCATCGAAAGTAGACCAATGGAGAAGATGCCAGTCTAGTTGTTCAGCATAGCCCAAAAGAATGGGGAGACTATTTGGGGCTATGCCAATAGGTTTAACTGAGAAGCCCTCAGTGTGCCAGATGTTGGCCCTGAAATCTGAATCCTTGCTATGATCAGCGGACCAAGGTGGGACTCACAACTCTTCTATGAGTTCTCCAAGGATCCTGCTGACACACTTAGAGAATTCTACTGGAGGGCTAAGCAACACATGACAGCCGAGGCGTTAAGAATGGGTGGCCCAAAATTCAACCGTAATCACTCCGACAGTCTTGGTCACCAACCTTGGTATTCTGCCGATGGAGGGAGCAGACCTCGGAAAGCAAGGGGAAAGAGGCCAGTATCATTCACTCCCCAAAACACTGCAAGAATGAACATCTTGATGGCCCTTGGAAAGGAAGGAACCCTAATCCAGCATCCAAACACCATGGCCTCAGACAACAAGAAGAACATGAAGAAATTTTGTCAATTCCATCAGAACCGCGGGCAAGATACTAAGGATTGCTTTCAAATAAGGAAGTATGTTGAATCCTTGATTAAGCAAGGGAAACTTTGTTGCTACTTATGGATGCCGTTGCCTAAAGCTCGAGAAAAAAAGGAAGAAGATAGAAGAGGAGAGGATGAGGATTATGATTCTGACCGACGTCATGACCAAAATCCCAAGAAACACCCACCACCTCCGGCTAGTATAATCCAGACAATCAAAACTGGAATACCCTCAGCTGAGAGGAAAAGGAAAGCTCGGGAAATCATAATGATGGAATTCAATAACCCAATGAACAAGCTTGTTCAGAAAGATTGGTCTACAATGAAGTTTCCACATGATGACCCTCTCCTGATCATGGCAAGGATAAGAAGTTGGGATGTCAAAAGGTTGCTCATTGATGATGGGTCGAATGCCAACATTTTGTTTGTTGCCAAACTTTGGGTTTCCCCAATGGTGATATCAAACCCGTTACCTCACCAACCTTCGACGTTGGTCCCTCACAACTCCCAGTACTCGTGTGGATTGATCTACCCCTGATGTTAAGGGGCAGCTCGATTCAGACCAAGGAAGAACTCTTTGCTTCTAATATGACAAGGTTCATCATCATAGATATCCCATCTTCATATAATGCCATCCTCGAAAGACAGACATAAGGCAATCTTCACATTCATCCAAATGTGAAATACCTAACTATCACATTTGGCATGAATGAGGGTGATCCAAAAATACTCATCGATCAAGCCGAAATAGGAAAAGTTTTTGTCAAAGCATGACAGAGCCCAGTGAAAGTTCACATTCAAACTTTAGCAGAGAAGAGCATATCATGCAAAGTTGAGATAGATAGTGAAAAAAGTGGTCTTGAAAAATTCCCTTCTATTAATGAACAAAGATCTATGTGCTTACACTCTGAAGCATATGCCCAGACTAGACCCGGGTATAATTCAGCACAGCCTTAAAGTATGCCCGGAGGTGAAGCTTGTTCGACAGAAAAAGCATAGCCTCTCAGCGCACAAGAACAATTTTCTTAAAACCGAAGTCCAATGACTAACGGAGGCAGGCATAATAAGGGAGGTCAAGTACCCCGATTAGCTTATCAACACTGTTGTTGCCATAAAGGAAGAAATCAATAAACTTCGAATGTGCATCAACTTCCAAAATATAAATGATGCTTATCCAAATGACTTATGTCCTTTACCACCAATAGACCAATTGGTAGACTCCACTACCGAATACGGTCTACTCAGCTTCCTTGACACCTTTAGCAGATACCACCAAATTCAGATGGATCCTAAAGATGAGGAAAAAACTGCCTTCATTACTAAAGTCGAAACCTACTGTTACACTAGAATGCCCTTTGACCTTAATAATGTAGGATCCATATACCAAAGGCCAATGAATAGGGTATTTAACTCCCAAATTGGGAGAAATATGGAAGTGTACATCGATGGTATGATAGTTAAGAGTAAACAACCTAGTAATCATATCATAGAGTTGAGGGGAAACAATCCACCAACTTAAAAAATTTGGGATCCACCTTAACCCCGAAAAGTGTGTGTTTGGGTTGATTGCTAGCAAATTCCTCATGTTTATGGTAATCGAAAGAGTTATCGATGCCAACCCAGAAAAGCTTAATGCTCTACTAGAATTTTGAACTCCCACCATGACCAAGGATTTGTAGAGGCTTACAGGGTGAATTATAGCCCTTACCAAATTCATCTCTAGATATGGAGATCAGTGCCGACCATTCTTCAAACTGCTTACCAAAGCAACAAAAAATGAAGGCAACTTCGGTTATGAAAAACGTCTTTGGAACAAAGATTGCCAAAATGCATGGGATGAACTCAAGACTTACTTAACCCATCTGTTGACACTTCGGCAACCACTAGAAGGGGAACCCCTCATCCTCTACCTCACATTCACTTAGAAAGTAGTAAGTTTGGTATTGGTGAGGGAAAAGGGAAGAAAGCAATGGCTAGTGTACTATATAAGCAAGTCCCTACATGGTGCCAAAGTTAGGTACCCTATACTGGAAAAGGCCATCTATGCCCTAGTACTGGCAAGCAGGAGACTTCGGCCTTATTTCCAAGGACATCCCATCATAGTGTTAAGTAACTTACTGCTCCAGGTTGTCATGAGGAAAGTAGACCACTCGAGATGACTGTCAAAGTGGTGCGTTGAGCTCGGTGAGTTCGATATCACTTATGAGCCGAGGAAGGCAATAAAAGCCCAAGCGTTGGCAGATTTCATTACTGAGGTGCCTAAACCCGAAAGTACTCCGAAAGACCTCAGAGGTGATGAACCTAAGTGGACATTATTCATCAATGGTGCCTTAGGATCTAAACACCAGGGAGCTGGAGTGATTCTCTATGGTTCCAAAGGTATGGAAGCTATAAAGGCCATCAAATTCAATTTCAGTGTCACCAACAATGTTGTCGAATATGAAGCCCTCAAAGTAGCCTTGCGATTGGAAAAAATAGTCGGTGTTAGAAATCTGAACGCCTATAGTGATTCTCAGTTGGTGGTCCGATAGATGACAGGGTACTATGGGCAAAAGACCCAAACTTGGCGAAGTACCAAAATCTAATAAAAAGGTTCATCTAAGAGTTCGATAAGGTACAAATAGAGAACGTACCTCAATGTGATAATGTGCAAGTTGATACTTTTGCCAAATCAAAGTAGTCAGCTGAAGTACTTGATCACCCAAGCATAACAATAATGTCCATTACAACCTCGGGCAAAGGATGGAAGGATCCTATCAAAAAATATCTCACGACTTCAGAGCTACCCGAAGACACTTTAGAAGCAGTGAAGGTGCGAAAGCACTCAAGTAGATACTTCCTGATCGGTGAAGAATTGTACCGACAAGCGTATGCCAATCCACTGCAAAGATGTATCAATGAAGATGACATTGAAGCAGTTTTCACAGAAGTCCATGAAGGAGCCTATGGATCTCACATCGGGACCGAGGCCCTCCCTAGGGTACTACTTCGACAAGGGTATTTCTGGCCTACTCTAAGGAAGGACGCAAGGCAATTCATCAAAAAATGCGATAAGTGCCACAGACACACACCTATCCAAAGAATACCCTCGGAGGCGAACACATCGGCTAACTATCCTTGCCCCTTTGTTGTTTGGGGTATTAACCTCATTGGTCCTCTCCTAACAACTCCTAGAGGAGTGAAGTTTTGCGTAGTTGTAGTAGATTATTTCATTTAGTGGATTGAGGTAGAGCCTCTAGCAACAATTTCAGCAAAGGACATCCAGAAGTTTGTCTGGAAGAACATCATATGTGGATTCGGTGTATCGAGGATGATAGTAGGAAATAATGGTTCCCAATTCATTGATAGAGGATTTTAGGAATTTGCCACCAACCTTGGAGTAAAATTACACTTTGCCCCATTTTCCTATCCTTAGAGCAATGGACAAGTTAAGGTGTCCAATAGGACAATAAAAGATGGTCCAAATAAGAGGTTAAAACAAGCCAAGGGAAAATGGGCTAGAGAACTCTCGAGTGTAAAATGGAGTTATCGAACAACTCCTAGAAGAACTATTGGTGAAACACCTTTCTCACTTGTATTCAACACTAAGGCCATTATCCCTATTGAAGTCATATAGCTGTCCATCAGAGTACAAGTGTTAGAAGAAGAAGGGAACAACCTCGGTTTAAGATACAAGTTAGATATGATTGATGAACATAGAGAGATGGCCAAACTCAGAAGAAAAGCCTTTTAGCAAAGTGTAGCCATTGCTATGAACTTGCATGTCAAACCTAAAGGAATCAAGAAAGGAGACCTTGTTCTCCGAAGGGCAGAACTAGAGCCCTGACGACCATCTCATGGAGTACTTTGGGCAAATTGAGAAGGACCATATTTGGTCCTAGAAGAAGTTCGGTCAGGAGTCTATAAACTTGGAAATACATAAGAAGAAGAGTTAGAAAACACATGGCAATTAGACCCTTTGAAAAAATTCTACACTTAGAATTTGGTGATCTTTCCAAAGAAATCAACCAAATGTGGTGATTTTATTTTTACTGAATGAGATTGACTGAATGTGCCCGACCCCGAAAGTGCCTGAGTGATATTGTTTGAAGTTTTACTGAAGGAGGTTGACTGAATTTGGCTAACCCTGAACGCATCTAAGTGTTTTTGTACGTAGCAAGTTCCCAAAAAATGTTGCTTGAATCCTATTCCAAAACACTTAGAAAGATACTCAGCTTGCCAAAAAGAAATGGCTAACGCTTTGGATCCTTGATAGTATTTTTTGTCGAGGGTAGTACATAGCAGAATGTATTGACCATTGCTAAACTGAAGGTTACAAGTCACACAAAGGTGATGAATCAAAATTGAAGAAGCTTTAAAGTCGAGCAATACTTGCTGAAGATTGTACTAATTGTGGACTTGGCCAAAATTTTGAGAAATGAAGGCAATTCCATTAAAAGGTGTAAAGTACAAAAAAAAAAAAAAACTAAGCCCTATGGATTATTTGGTCCATCCTCAGGTTCTTCAACATCTGCATCCTTAGCATCCTCCTCATCATCATTGTCAGCGTCTTAAACCAAAGAAGGGTGCTCTGGGAAGTTCAAGAATTCCATCTTCAACCATCGTAAAGAGGGTCCTTCAGGAATATTGAGAGCTTTGAGAAAGGAGATGTTGAGGTTGGGATACCGACTGAGCATCTGATGGTGAGCAAGGCAGACGCCATCTTGAAATGAGGACTTCATTGCCTCTTTTACCTCGGCCTTCTCAACCTTCAGATGCTCCACTTCCTTTTTCACCACTGCCATCTCCTTCTCAACCATTTTTTTTCTTCTTCTTCTTTTGCTTCTTTAGCCGATCAATTTCAACAAGCAGTTTAATGTTGATCTCTAGTGCCTTGGTGAAATTCGCTAGAGTATCTTCCCCTTGCTGTCAAAGGACCTCCCCCTCCAAGCTCAGCTCCACCACCTTCACCCCAAGGTCAGTTATCTTGGTGAAGCACTAGTCGAGGAGCCTACCCTGGCTTTCCAACACCTCTTTGCGAAGATTGGCCAAGTCCTCCTTGGTGATCTTGTTGATCTCACCATACTTCATGCATGAGGTCATAAACATCTCCATGGCCTTGGCCAAGTTCTCCTCTGATTGACTTCGGATGGAAGGCTACTTGGACACCTAAGTCCGAAGAGAGCCCTCATAGGCCTGCAGTTGCAAGGAGAAAGGACAATGTGAATTGTAAGGAACTTACAAAAGCCAAAAAAATTTCTTAGTACTAAGGAACTAAGGTTTAACTGAGCCGCATGCTTAGAAATCCAATCATCAAGGACCTCTTCGTTCGGTCACTCCTTCGTTAGTGATGCGAACCCCTTTGGTATAATGACCAAAAAACCTGCCCAAGATGTTTTTCAAGCTCTACAAGACATCAAAGAGATTGGATTTAAATGCCCACCGATAATCAACTCATGATTAAAAACAAGAAGTATAAGAAAACCAAGAACATAAGTAACTTGCGCACAGAGGTAGCCCTCAAAGAAGAAAAAAGAATTTCTCTTCAAAGTAGCAATATTATTTTTCATAAAGGATGTGTTTTATAGCCAAAATATGTCCCTATTTATAGGCCTAAACTAGGGTAAAATACTCAGTAAAATTTGCAGCCCAAGTCACGTAGGAAACAACGGTACAAAGGACTAAAAAAGGCGTAGTCAAACTAGGACTCGTACACCCTTTTAACACATGTTTATGGTGTGCAACATATGCCACTTATCCTATGTGACTTGAATCAATTCAATAGCCTAAATAACATCCTAAATAATTTAAATAATCAGTAAAATAAATATAATAAAGTTCAAATACAAGTTTGGCCCTAAAAACCCCAAAATGGTCTTCTCAGGTGCACTTATGGGTTTTTTAGGTATCATCAACTCCAAGCTTGAATATTTGAGTTCCATTGACTTGATAATTCATGTTAAATGTTGGAAATAGGTCTTGAAAATTCAGAGCTCAAAGATCCAGCTTACAGAAGAAAAGTGGCTCCAAGGGTGCATTTGACGGGTGCCCTTTGTGTTCCCTATCTTGTGACTTGTCTAGGCACTCTAGAATTGAGTAAGAAGCTTGGTCACCATCCTCATATGGTGTCTTGAAATTTCCAGCCGCTCCTTGTGAAATTCCATACCCACCCTCTGTGAAGAAGCTGGAGACAAAGGCTTGAAGTGCACTATTGAGCTTTTTAGCTTTCTTCCTTGTCATTGGTCAACTAGATATCTCCAAGGGGTCCTTGCTATCCTTGGTTGTGCTTTCCTTGATCAAATCAACTGCCCCCTCCTTAGAAGGATTCATTGATGGATCTGCATGTTCAAACAAAGATAAATTAAAAATGCTGAAAGTGGTACTCACATTGTACTCACTTGGCAAGTCTAGCATGTATGCATTGTCATTAATCTTCTTAATGATTTGGAATGCACCATCTCCTCTTGGATGAAGCTTAGTCCTTCTTGTGGCTAGAAATCTCTCTTTTCTCATGTGTAACCAAACCGAATCTCTAGGCTCAAAGACAACTCTCCTTCGACCTTGGTTGGCTTTCTTAGCAACTTGTTGTGCTCAATTTATTGCTTAACATTCTCATGCAATCTCTTGATGCTCTAGGCCCTTTTATTAGCATCCAAACTAGAAACCTCGTGACTAGGTAATGGTAAAAGATCTAATGGAGTTAGAGGATTAAAACCATACACAATCTCAAAAGGTGAAAATCCAGTAGTAGAATCCATGGACGTATTGTAAGCAAACTCTACATGAGGCAAACAATCTTCCCAAGATTTCATGTTCTTACCAATGATAGCTCTAAGCATAGAGCCTAAGGTCCTATTGGTTACCTCAGTTTCCCAGCAGTTTATGGGTGGAAAGACGTAGAAAAAAAAAGCTTAATGCCAAGTTTCCCCCACAAAGTCCTCCAAAAGTGGCTTAGGAACTTAGAGTCCTTATCCGACACTATGGTCCTTGGAACTCCATGAAGTCTAACAACTTATGTTACCACCTTCACAAAATGGGAAAATTACAGCATAAGGACCTGAACTTATATGGTTTAATTTTCACCATAGTGTATGAATTGTGAACTATAAAGTTTTCAACATACACTCCCCTAAGTGGCGAAAACAATAATAGTTCGGTCCTTAAGAAATAATTGGCATATTTCCTAATTTTAAAGTAACCTATGGACTAAATTGTAAAGTTAAAAAAGTGGGGTACTCAAGTGCACAAATTTCAAAAGACGGCTTTGGAAAGGACATGGATGGAATTAAGGATATTGTTGGGGACCAAAGTGCTTAAGAAGGCAAAGTTGATAATTTATGGCATAATGCCAACTAAGGATCCAAGTGTCCACCTTTTTGTCTAAAGGTTATAATGGCCTCTGAAAGGTTAAAGGTAGTAAAAAATGTCATTTTCCCAGCCAAAATAGCTGGATATAATCTGTGCAAGTGTTGGCCAAAGTTTCAAAAATTTGCATATATGCCTCCAAGGTCTAAAATGATGTTTAAATAAAGAAAAATCCTCATTTTCTTGCCATTTCCTCTAAATTTCATCCCCCAACAGACAAGGGTTCTTCCTTAACCTTTTCCACCATCCTCCATAGCCACCATATCTTAAGAAATCAAGAGGAAGCAAGAGAAAGCAAAGAAGACATCAAAGAGTGCAAGAAAACCTATTTTCGGTTCTATTAACATTCATCAAATTTCCAGCAAAAGGTAAGGGTTTTCTAAAGTTTCTTGAATTGTTTACTGTATTTTGAAACATCCATGA
Organism: Aquilaria yunnanensis; assembly: GCA_039654915.1. Lineage (NCBI taxonomy): Eukaryota > Viridiplantae > Streptophyta > Magnoliopsida > Malvales > Thymelaeaceae > Aquilaria > Aquilaria yunnanensis. The sequence goes on from CM077594.1 coordinate 70,356,691, forward strand.
ATCTAAGACCATGCTTGGGAGAGAGCAAAAAGCTCATGGAAGCAAGTATGGGTTAAGGGGAAAGAAGCATGGCAAGGTTTCAGCCTTAGTGTTACCATGCTAAATTGGCAACAAGAAAGAAGGGTTTCTGGAGCCCAATTTAGTACTAAATAAGACCTAAAAGACTCCTAAGACCATGAAAAATCTTTAGGAGGGCTTCCATAGTGATCTTATTGTGATATCTTATTGTTTTATTGAATGTTTATGACTAACCCTAAAGTTAATGTTGCTGGCACATTTTATTTGTTGTGTTGATGTGTTTGTTGATGCATATGGTTTCCATATTTGTGTGTATGTGTTGTTTTTGTTTGTTTTTATGTCTTTAGATTTTAGATGGTACGTTGCTATGGAATACTTTACATTGAAAGCCCTTACTAAGTTCTTTACAAAGAGCTTACTCCCCTTTCTGTCCATTTTTAGGAACACCAGAAAGATCATAGTCAAAATAAAATTTTTGGTTTGATTTTTTATCTGAATTTTCAGCTACATGAACTTCGATATGTCTATTTATGATCTGGAAATTTTAGTGACTTTAGGAGCATATTTGGTATTTTTAGTGATGGTGCTTATTATGTTATGCAGCAGCTGTCCAGCAACCTGTTGTGGAGTCCATTGTGTCTTAGACACTCTTGTAACTTAGGGTGCATGTTTGGCTGAGTTAAGACCATTGTGTAGTGCATGTATGCATGCACATGTATTGTATTTAAAATGAGACAAGTATGTGAACATTTGAGTAATGTTTTGGCTATGCATGTGATGTGGTGCAAAGCTGCCTAAGTGTGAATGATAGGCTGCTTACCTGTAAATTCTATTTTTGCCACAAAAAGTTGCAAGATGCAAGAGAATGTATTTCCCATGTGTATTGTACATGTATGGGATAGCCTTGGAGGGATTATCCCTTGTGAATAAAGTGTTTGAACACTTATGAAATTTCTATGGGCAAAATGGTCATAAAGTGACCAGAATTTTGACTTTGCACTCAAAATTCTGTATCTCCCTGTGTAGAATGAAGCTTGGTATCAAATTTTGACCACAACTATTATACATCCAGATTTTGAACTGGGATTTAGAATTTCTGAATTTGGAGCCCTGTAGCCAAAGATATGATGTTGCAAAGTTGTCTAAGTTATTGTTCATTTGGTCAGAATTTTGTAACCAACTTAAAAAATCCATAACTTGGTCCATAGGTGGGCTATTTATGTAAAAAAAAAATTCATTGGTTTTCTATAAGTCTCTACTTGATAATGGAACACATAAAATAGGGTGTTACATGGCTAGAATTAAACAGTTTGTTAGTGGAAGTTACCGGTTCTTGGCTAGTCACTAGACTTAACAAGATTGCCTAATGTGTGGTAGCCAAGATTAAGACTTGTGCTAGTATTTCCTTCTTTGCTGCCATGGTGTGCATAAAATGTGGATATGTGTGTGATGATTATACCAATATGCAAGTGTTTACATAATGCCTAAGAGGGCGACTTGGGTATGCACACTAAGGGTAGTGTCCTGATGGCCTATAGAACATTACCAATCTTGGGGCTAAATGAATAATTTTGGCACCATAATTGGACTACCCCAGAGTGGGTAACACCTTCCCTAAAAAATAACTTAGCCACATGTATAGCATCATTAGTCTTATCACATGGAATAAAGTGAGCCATTTTAGAAAATATATCGACTAAAACAATGATTGAGTCACGGTTTCCTTTAGTTCCAGGCAATCCAACAATGAAATCCATTGAAATATCAACCCATAGATGAGTGGGTGTAGGAAGTGGTGTGTGTAAACCTTGTGAAGTATGAGTAGATGTAGCCTTCCTACATGCTATACATTGATCACAACCCTTCCTTACATCCTTTACCATATTCGGCCAATGATAGTGTTCCTTCAAGGTATGGAAGGTTTTGGCTTGTCCAAAGTGTCCCATAAGTCCTCCACGATGAGCTTCCTCTGTGAGTAGTTCCCTCAAAGATGTATTAGGAATACACAACCCATTTTCTTTGAAAAGAAACCCATTAACTTGGTAGAACTTCTCAATAGAAAATTTAGAACACTTACCATAAATCTCACCAAAGTCATGAACCGAAGCACATATATCCTTCAAGTGCTCAAAACCCAACACTTTAGCATCCAAAGTAGAAAGTAAAGCTTACCTCCTAGAAAGTGCATCTGCCACTACATTATCCTTACATTGCTTGTATTTGATAACATATGGGAATGACTCAATGAAGTCTACCCACTTAGCATGCCTTCTATTCAACTTACCTTGCCCATTAAAAAAATTAAGGGCTTGATGGTCAGTGTGAATAACAAACTCCCTCGGCCAAAGATAATGTTGCCAAGTCTCCAAAGCTCTTACCAAAGTATAAAGCTCCTTGTCATAAGTGGGATAGTTTAAAGTTGCACCATTTAACTTCTCACTAAAGTGTGCAATGGGTCAGCCTGCTTGCATCAACATAGCTCCAATGCCTATACCTGAAGCATCACATTCAGCCTCAAAAGTATTAGCAAAGATAGGCAAAGCTAGAAGTGATGCATTACATAACCTTTTCTTTAGTAACCCGGAAGCCTCTTCTTAAGCTTTCCCCCACTTAAATCCTACATTCTTCTTGATAACTTCAGTTAGAGGTGCAGCAATGGAAGAAAAATCTGAAGCCCTCATAGTAGGCTTACAGTTGGCAAAAAGAGTTTGTGTGAGAAATCTAAAGGCCCACAACAATTCTCAGTTGGTGGTTCGACAGATGGTGGGGGACTATGGGGCAAAAGACCCAAACTTGGTAAAGTACCATGATCTCGCAAAAAGGCTTATCCAAGAATTTGACAAGGTATAGATAGAAAGTGTACCTCGACGAGATAATATGGAAGTAGATACTCTGGCCAAATCAAAGGAGTCCACTGAAGTACCGTATTAGCCTAGCATAGCAATCATGTCCATAGCAACCTCAGGCAGAGGGTGGAAAGATCTTAGCAAGAAATATCTCGCAACTTTGAAACATCCCGAATACCCTCTTGAAGCCGTGAAGGTACAAAAGTGCTCGGGTAAATACTTCTTAATCTGGGAAGAAGAGTTGTACCGACAAGGGTACACAAATCTACTACAAAGGTGTCTCAGCAAAGAGGACATTGATATAGTCCTCAAAGAAGTCCATGAGGGGGCCTACAGTTCTTACATCAGGACTGATGCCCTTACTGGAGTACTACTTCGGCAGGGATATTTCTGGCCTACCTTAAGGAAGGATGCGAGGCAATTTGTCCAGAAATGTGACAAGTTCCAAAGACATGCACCCATCTAGAGAGTACCCTAAAAAATGATAACTTCGGCAAACTATCCTTGCCAGTTCACTATTTTGGGTATTGACCTCATTGGGCCTCTCCCAATAGCTCCAAAAGGAGTGAAGTTCTGTGTAGTCATTGTAGATTATTTCACCAAGTGGATCAAGGTAGAGCCTTTGGTAGCAATTTCAGCAAAGGACATATAGAGATTTGTTTGAAGAACATCATATGCAGATTTGGCATGCCAAGGGTGATAGTAGCTGATGATGGTTCCCAGTTCATTGATAAAGAATTTCAGGAATTTACAGTCGACCTCGGGATAAATTGCACTTCGGCCCAGTTGCCCATCCTCAAAGCAATGGACAAGTTGAAGTGTCCAGTAGAACGATTAAAGATGGTCTGAAGAAAAGGTTGAAGGAAGCAAAGGGAAAATGGCCAGGAGAGCTTCTAAGCGTGTTGTAGAGTTACCGAACAACTAGTAAAAGGGCAACGGGTGAGACACCCTTCTCACTCATCTTCAAAACATAGGCCATTATCCCTTTCGAGGTCGTGCAACCATCTATCAGAGTACTGGTGTTTAACAAAGAAGGGAACAACCTTGGTTTAAGAACCAAGTTAGATATGATTGACAAACATAGAGAAATGGCCAAACTTAAAAGAAAAGCTTTTCAGTAGAGAGTAACCATTACTATGAATTTGCATGTTAAGTCCAAAGGGATAAAAAAAGGAGACCTTGTTCTCTCAAAGGCTGAATTGGAACCCCAAAGATCATCTCTTGGAGTACTTCGGACAAATTGGGAGGACCTTATTTGGTTGTCGAGGAAGTTCAGCCAAAAGTCTATAAGCTTAGGAATACCAAAGCAGAAGAGTTGAAAAACACATGGCATTCAGACTCCTTGAAAAATTCTACACTTAGACAAAATTTCAGGTGAAAAATTGTGTAGAGTGTGCCGAAGAAGGTGAACCAAATGTGGGCACTTTTGAAGGTCCATGAGTGGTGTTGTACAAGTTCTACCCTAAACCTGGTGGAAGTTCAGCGCCCTCCTTGTCAAACTTGCTGACGTCCAGCACCTCAGTAAGGATGTCCTTGCCTTTTTTTCTTTGCCAATCCCGAGCCTCTTCGGCAGACATCTCCCCCAGCGAAGTCCCTAATGCCTCGATAGTAGAATTAGGACTTAAAGGGGTCAAGTGAATGGCTGGTTCCGATGGTGGGTTGGTGAGAACAGGTGTTTCACCGAGCTCCACATCTTGACCTTTGGGTGGAGGAGGAAGGGAGTCCTCCTTTGATTTATTCGACTTTAGCACCGAAGATGGTCCAGCCGCCACCTTCTTCCTCTTGGGTGCTTTCTTTTTTTGCTCCCCCTTATTGGCCTAGCCAAAGAACAGGCTCTTCTAAAAGGCTACAAACTTGTTGCCCATCTCTAGAAAAGAAAAGATATCAATGTAAGTATCAAAATTCTAAGGCAATGACTTAAGGAACCAGCTTACTTTCTACAAGGCTAAGGTATGAAAGTTCACCCCAAAGGAGCTGAACAAGCCATGTCTTCGCCCCATCAACTGAGGGCTTCGATATATTTTCATTAGTAGCATGATCTTTAATCACTCCAAGCTCCTGAAGAACCTCCTTGGTCATAAAGCTCCATCTGATGGGGAAAGGGTAGATAGAGCGCGGAGGAGCTTTGGAGTCCTAATATGTGACAACTCGAATACGACTATCAAACTCTTCAAACTAAGCCTCAAATTCCAAATTTACAGCCTCCTTGGGTCTACTACATTGTTGGCCAACGTACTGGAAGCCCATTCAGCAAGAAGACCCACCCATTTCTTGTCAACCTCCAAGAAGAAGTACTTATTCTACCACCCTTGCCAGCTATCCTTAGTATCGAAGGTGAACGTAAATTTCTTACTCACGGATCCTTATGGGAGCAAGAAGTAGAACACCCTCTTCAGGATAGGGTAGAGTTTGTAATATTGCAGAAAAAAGAAAAAATGTAGGGGAATTTCAAAGACCCCAAACATTCACAAGAGGGCGTTGACGTAGGTGTAAGAGTTCAAAGGCATCTGGTTGATGGCTACGCCATGGAATGGGAAAAAGTTTGAAACCACCTTTGGTGGTGGATACTGAAGACCTACCTTCAATTAAGCTCTAAAGATGGTGATCTCCTTTGGACAATTGAGGTAGCTGGGTTCGGTAGGACCAGGCAGCCTAGTTTTTGAGTAAGAAGGAAGAAAGAACTTGAGCCGCCACTTAGCCAAGTTCTCCGAAGTTGCACAGCTCAAGTGAGAATTAAGGGGAAGCCAGCTCTTGAGAACAGACCTAGCAATGGCTTGTTCAGACGACATGTTCAGGACGAAGACACTAACCTTGGACTAACAGGGAAAAAAGAAAAGAAAAAGGAGAAACAAGAACAAACTTCAGAAATAGATCCACCTGGTTCGGGAAGGCAAGAGAACTTTGGACATCACCATGAAAACTCACCGAAAATCACTTCGTTGCTTGAACAGCCATAAGAAAAGGGCTAGGGAGTGAGAGAGAGATCGAGAGAAAAATTAATGAAAGCAGAAGAGTAACGAAGCCTCTAAGGGACAAGGCATTATAGCCCCTCACCTCCGAAGGTGTGACATCAGCTAGATGGATTATTTGGGCTGAGAACACGAAATAGCTCATTCGGTGTGAAAGTGTGACCTCACCGAAGAATAAGTAGCTAGTTCGGAACAACATCCTTGTAAAGGACTTTAAACATAATGGAACTTTGGCAAGAAAGTACGGTCATTGCCCGGAGTGCCTCCAAGAGCAAGATCTCTTGGCCAGGGCACAGCTTCAGCTTCTTATTGTATACTCCCAAATGACTAACGCCGAAGACATAACTTCGGCTTCTTCGAAGGGCACATGTGATAGCCGAAAGGCTGTTGCCCCTAAGATCTCCTGATCGGCTAACTTGACATCACCTTTGGTAGTTACTTAGCCCCGACCTTAGGGCATTCTCCACATCACCCTTAGAAAGTAACATGACCAACTTCGGGAAAAGGTGTCTTCACCACCCTTGGATTTACAAACCTACCTACCTCAGAAAAGTATCTCCAACATCCTTGACAAAGGAAATAGTCTCCTAAAGGTGACCCATTCTTCTGAAGGGGCTTCCCCGATAGCCCTTGGGGGGAAAATCTCTACCTGTAAAGGTCTCACACCCCGAATGGGTCTTACAGAGATACGACAAAAATGGTTAAGGAGCCTCTAACAAAGAGACCTCGCGTATGCCCCAGCCATCTGACCTTAATGGCCTATGGCCACTAGAAGACCCCTGCCTCCAAAGGTATGGATCAAGTTTGACTGAATACGTGTCATGATTTGCACTGGCTGTGTTAAACTGCCTCCTCCCTCCACCCTCCTATAAATACTTAGGAGGGACCTTGGTAAGGATATATGGGACTCTCTCTCTCTCCCTACTCTCTGCTCTTCCTGCTCTCTACTATTACTCTCACAAATACTGACTTCGGCGTCAGAGGCTCCTCCCCTAGAAACACACTCCAGGGAACTGCTAACCCTTGTTCTTCAAAGTCTTGCAGACATCTTCATATCAGAAGTCTCTCATTCAAGCCAACATGTCATACAATGAGGATACTGCTGGGCATCACATATCACTATCCTTTGGAAATAGATTATCACTATCTGATCAAACTCTGGAACTTGATGTCATATATATAAGTTACAAATGCCACATCTTGTTAGGACCATTTTTCAGTGCTTGGCCCAAGCCAGGAATACAAAGAAAATGTAATAAAAATGTGAAAGAAACATGAGGTACTTGATTGAAAATGTGAATAAGGGTGTAAGCGCAAAATTGAGAAAGTTTGGGACTCAATTGCACATGAAAACCATTTATGTTGTTAATACCAAGAAATAAAGTTTAAGGACTATTTTGAGTACTCTTTTGGGTGCTAATTATGTCAGTAAGGAGTATGGATGAAGTGCATTAGATCATGCAAATTTAATCAAGGCCGATAGGGGTATTAAGCCATTTTTAAGGCCATGTGGCCTACACCCGGCTAATGCATGCTTGCACCCAAAATTAAGCCATCATTTTGGGTTAACCTCCACCATTGCAAGGCCGAAATGAGTTCTTGAAGTTCTTGGTGAGTTGCTGTTGAAATCTTGCCAAATTGTCGATGAATTGAAGCTTGGAAGAGAAATCAAGCTTGGATTCCTCATTTTCGGTACTTGGCGACGTCACCATTGAAGTTATAAGATTGGTCTTCAGCATTCAAGTACAAACCGAGAACTCAAGCTTGGATTTGAGGTAGGGTTAATGTTCTACTTGATTTCTTGGTAAATTTCCATGAACAAGTAGTTAATGGTGGCTATGTGATAGTCAATTTATGCTATATGATCTTAGTTTGCTAGATGGGCATATAGTGAGCTTTCGGGTTCATGTTATTTGGCTAGCTAGTAGATAGTAATGGAAAGCATCTAAAGTTCTTAGTGAGTTGGGCTGGCTTACTAATGAACTTGGAGCTCTAGTGGATTTGGTGAACTTTTGGGTTGCTTGAAGTGCAAGATTGTACAACGATGCTTGCTAGTGGCCTTGGCGGAATGTGAACTTGTGGTATGTGTGTGAGTTGTGTGCTTGTTTGAGTTGCTTGTGTGTGCTAACCCATAGTAGATAGTATTTATGCCTATATAGTGTTTTGGCCATTGTATCTATATGTTGTATCTTGGTGTTTCCATGTCTTTCTTTCAGGTTAAGTAAGCTTTGGGGAAGTTAAGTCTTGGACTTAACTAAATAGACTCAATTGTGAGTTGTTATGAATCCTACTAAGTATTTGTACTCATGCCCATATTATTTTGTTTCAGGCAAGGACATTGAGCTTGAGTGAGTTTGCTTGTACTTGCTTGTTTGTGTGTGCTAGTAGTACACTTAGTGTTCAAGGTATGTGCCAAATACATGCTTGGCTTGAATATGTGTATTTACAACTCTTGTAGTTTTCGGCCGAAACTTATACTCTAAGTTTTGCAGGCTTGTGTAGTTGTGGGATTGTCTACGTTCCAAGGTGGATGTGTGGACCATGGCATTGATTCTGGTGTTCACCTTTATGACTATGAATATGGTCATAGGGGTAGTGCTCCAGTGTGTGCTTCTGTATTGCACACTTAGGTACCTTCTTGGGAGTAAGGAAAAACTTGGTATGTAATATAATGTTGGCTAATGTTTTGGACATGTAGCATCCTTGGTGTGTTGCCAAGTAGGAGATGCTTGGTTATAGGCTTTGGTGTACATATGTAGCCTCAGTTAAGTTTGGTTTTGATTATACACATGTTGGATGCTTGTATGCCAAGTTATATTATGGTTATGAGATGATGGATGTGCTTTATGAAGTTAAACCTCTTGTGTACTATACTTGGCCGAAAGCTCACATGATCTAAGACTGGGTGTTCAAACCTTATTGAGTTATGGGCTTCTTGGTTGCCATGAGTTGAAATAGTACACTTGATGAGCACAAACATCCTAGACACTGAAGGAAATAAGTGTTTTCCTTGGTTGTTGTGCAAGTTATTGAGTTACAGCCTTGCTTGTGATGCAAGTTAGTGGTTGGGCCTTACCTTAAGCTGCAAGTAGATGTTCTAAACTTCACTTCAGCCTCCTCGGGCACTTCCCAGGCTCCCAGCTTAAGAAAATAAGACTTAAATTTACCTTCCAGAAAGTTGGCTAAAATTAAAAGCAATTAACAATGCTTAGAAACACATTGTTTAATAACTATCTAGGTAGTATTTGGTGAGTGGCACTGAGTGTGCATGGGCTGGGGCCTGTGTGGGCTGTGACAGGCTTTGTTTGGTATTAGAGCCTTAGGTTTGTGTAGCTTTTGATTTAGTGGAGAGTTTAGCCTAGACAATGTCCCACATAGGATTATATAAGACTTGTATTATTGAACTTATGTGAATATCTGCATTTAAAGTGCAGGATGAGAACAAGAGGCAAGGAAAGAGAATCCCTGAGGCAGGAAGAGGATACAATAGTCCATCCTAAGGATGGAGTGCATATTGAGAGCCTGAAGGCTAGGCAGTTATGCCTGAAGGACAGGCAGAGGATAGTGAACATAATTTGGCCGAGGAGCCAAATGCCAGGCTCCAAATACCTGGACCCAGTAGGGGTAGGTAGGATAGGATGGAGATGATGATGGAGTCACTGCAAGCTACTATGGCTCAGCTAGTAGTAGGAATGCAAGCCTTGGCTAGAGGCCAAGCTCAACCATAGGAGAACACAGAGCAGGCAGGAGATGGGGAAAATTTTGAAGCTGAAGGCAGGAGAAGAAGGAGAAGGCTTGGCGAAGAGCCAGCTAATTATGACCAGTCTGGTAGGAATGAGGGAAACCAAGAAGAGGAAGAGGGTGATGAAGATAGAAGACATCCCAAGGCTAAGAGGTTGAGGTCAGAAGTCATAAAAGAGCCCAGGGCAGAAGAAGAGGGTGAGGAGAGTCCAGACATTGAAGAGCTGGATGCTTACATATAAACGAAGAGGACTGAGTCTCCTACAAAGAGCATAGCAAGAGGAAGAACCTCCAAAGACAAAACCCGAGGCACAGAAGATAAGAGAGGTCTAGGAGGGGTGGACTAAAGGATGGCTATGTTACCCACTCCGGGGTAGTCCAGTTATGGTGCCAAAACTGTGCATTTAGACTCCCAGGATTGGTAATGTTCTGTAGGCCATTAGAACACTACCCTTAGTGTGCATACCCAAGTGGCCCTCTTGGGCACTATGTAAACACATGCATATTTGTCCAACCATCACACACATATTCACATTTCATGCACACCATGGCAGCAAAGAAGGAAAACACTAGCACAAGTCTTAGTTTTGGCTTCCACAGATTAGGCAATCTTGTTAAGTTCTAGTGGCCAGCTACTGCACCTGTAACTTCCACTAATAAACTGTGTCATTCTAGACAGATAGCCCCCTGTTTTATTTGCTCCATTATCAAGTAAAGACTTAGGGAAAACCAAGGAATTTTTTTTTACATTAATAGCCCACTTATGGACCAAGTTATGGATTTTTGAAGTTGGTTACAAAATTCTGACCAAAAGAACAGTAACTCAGCCAAATTTGCAACGTCATATCTTTGGATACAGGGCTCTAAATCTAGAAATTCGAAATTCCAGTTCAATATCTAGATGTTATCTAGGTGTGGTCAAAATTTCATAAAGTTATTCCTTCTACACAGGGATATATAGAACTTTAAGTCCAGAGTCGAAATTCTGGCAACTTTTGGACCATTTTGCCCATACAATTTTTCCAAACCATGCAAACACTTCATTCACAAGGGGAAAGCCCTCCAAGGCTATCTAATATATGTCCATTACACATAGGAATTATATTCCCTTTCTTTTAACAATTTTATGTAGTCAAAACAGAATTTACAAGTAAGCAGCCCATCATTCACACTTAGGCAGCTTTGCACCACATCACTTACATAGCCAAAACATTACTCAAATGTTCACATAATTGTCTCATTTTACATACAATACATGTACATGAATACATGCACTACAATATGGTCTTAACTCAGCTAAATACGCACCCTAGGTAACAGGAGGTCCTGAGACACAATAGACTCCAAAAACAGGATGCTCGACAGCTGCTGCACAACACAGTAAGTACCCGCATTAAAAATACCAAATGTGCTCCTAAAATCACCAAAATTTCCAGATCATAACTAGACATATATAAGTTCATGTACCTGAAATTTCAGAATAAAAATCAAACCAAAAGGGTTAGTTTGAAGGTGATCTTTCAGCTGGACCTGAAATGACAGAATTGAGGGGAGTAAGTTTCATTGAGAAACTTAGTAAGGGTAACACTTGGTTTCTTAAGGTAATGTGATCCTCATTAAAATCTGCATCCAAAGAAACTAAAACAAAAAACCACAATGCATATATACAAGATATAGCAACCAAATGCAGCAGCCAGACAGAAACAATAAACACATGAAATGTGACAGAAGCATATACCATAGGTTAGTCCATAAAACATGCAATAAACATAAATAAATCACTATGGCAGCCCTCCTCAAGCTAATTCTTGGTATTAGGAGGATTTTAAAAGTAGTTAGCACTAACTTTGGGCTCTAGAAACCCTCATTTTACTGCCATCTTTGTGCACTTCACACTAGGTCAGAAAACCTTCAATAAGTGCACTCCCCTCACAAAGCTTGGTTCATCAACCTCATGGCTCTCTTTCAAGCTTAGCCCTAGCTCCATGGATGTTTGAAAATTGCAGAAAACACTCGATGAGAGCAAGAGATCCCTTGCCAAAGTGGGTAGGCCAAAAATCAAGCTTGATCCTTGAAGTATCCAAGAAATAGCTCTAGTTTACGTCCAATTACTTCCTTTTGCCTTCAATTTCAATCAATTGCAAGTTTGAAGTTGTGGTGGCTATGGAGGAAGTATGGCTGTGTTCTTGGGCTGGGGGAGGACGAAAATGAGAGAGGGATAAGTGATTTGGCCCCTTAAATGGCCTTAAATGAGCTTAAGGGCACCAAAAGACACTTAACAAGTTTAACCTCGCTTTATGTCATTTTCCTTCTCACTAATTATGATTTCTTTGTCTTAAGCTCATTGGCACACATGTGCCCAAAATTTTTGAGTAATTATGAAGTCTTGGCTGCCTCCCCCAAGGTGGGATAACCCCAAAATTTCACCCTTAGACTTAAGTCAAAAGCTTGAACACCTTAAGGTTTACACTAGGACATTTAGGTCCTTATTGCCTTTAGTATTTCCTTTGTCCAAACTTGTCTTCCATGAGCAATTTGGTCCCCCAATAGCACTCTCATACCATTTATATCCTTCCCATAACTCTCCAAGTCTCTTTAGTATATGCATTGTTTGATACGGGAGCTTTATTGTCTGTGATTGCTAATAGCTTGGTTAAGGCCGTGAATCTAGAAGTAAAATATATGACCAATATGTACTTGGTTAAAACTACTGGCAATGAAGTTCTATTCACATACCATATAGTTGAAAACTGTGAAATCCAGATAGACAAGCTGAAACTGGGAGCAAACTTGATAATACTAGATGCTTATGACTATGATGTGATATTAGGCATGAACTGGCTAGGAGAGAACAAAGTAATCATTGATTGTCATGCTAGATAATTGATAATGCCTGGTTGTACACCATATAACTTAGATAAGTCACTAGAGTTACCTATGGATTATCAACTTGAAGTATTGAAACTAGTAACTCTAGATGGTGAACATGAATGCCTGGAACTTAATGACCAAGAAGTAGCTAATGAACTTAAGCAGATACCTATAGTTCAGGATTTTCCAGAGGTCTTTCCTACAGACCTACCTGGATTACCACCATTGAGAGAAATGGAGTTTAAGATTAGGCTGGTACCAGGAGTAGCACCAGTGTTTATTGCTCGATATAGGATGGTACTACCTAAAATGGTAGAACTGAGGAAGCAGTTAGATGAACTACTTGAGAAAGGGTTCATCAGACCCAGTGTGTCTCCTTAGGGAGCACCTGTGTTGTTTGTGAAAAAAAAGGATGGGACACCTAGACTCTGTATAGACTACAGAAAACTTAATGCTCTAACCATTAAGAACAAGTACCCCCTCCCAAGAATAGAAGATCTATTTGATCAGTTAAAAGGAGCAAGGGTGTTTTCCAAAATAGATCTCAGATTTGGATATTTCCAATTAAGAGTTAAAGAGGAGGACATACTTAAGACTACTTTCAAGGCTAGGTATGGACACTTTGAGTACACAGTAATGCCATCTGGGAATACTAATGCACCTGCATTCTTTATGGATTTAATGTAGAGGGTGTTCAGAGCACACCTAGACCACTTTGTGGTAGTATTTATAAATGACATTTTGGTGTACACTAAAGATGAGGAAACTCATAAAGAACACCTAAAAGTAGTGCTTGGCTTGCTCCAAGAACATAAGCTTTATGGGAAGCTAAGTAAGTGCAAATTTTGGACTTAAGATGTTACCACCACACAAAATAGGAGAATTACAAGAGTGTCATAATGGCTAAAAAACCATTATATTGTGTAATTCTCACCATAGTGATTGAACTGTGAGGGGTAAAAGGCATGATCAACACCTCCTTAAAAGTGTTCCAAGTTTGTAACTTGGCCCCCAAGAAAAGCCTAAAGGATTGCTTGTTTGTCAAGCAACCTACGGATTTTTTTGTAAGCTTTTGGAAATTAGGGTTCTCAATTGCAAAACTCTCAAGAAAGAGACTTGGAGAGTTATGGGAAGGATATAAATGGTATGAAAGTGCTATTGGAGGACCAAATTGCTCATGGAAGACAAGTTTGGACAAAGGAAACGCTAAAGGCAATAAGGACCTAAATGTCCTAGTGTAAACCTTAAGGTGTTCAAGCTTTTGACTTAAGTCTAAGGATGGAATTGTGGGGTTATCCCACCACAGGGGAGGCAGCCAAGACTTGATAATTAGTCAAAAATGTTGGGCACATGTGTACCAATGATTTTAAGACAAAGAAACCATAATTAGTGAGAAGGACAATGACATAAAGCAAGGTTAAACTTGTTAAGTGTGTTTTGGTGCCCTTAAGCTCATTTAAGGCCATTTAAGTGGCCAAATCACTTATCCCTTTCTCTTTTTTGTCCTCCCCCAGACCAAGAACACAACCATACTTACTTCATAGCCACCACACCTTCAAACTTGCAATTGATTGAAATTGAAGGCAAAAGGAAGCAATTGGAAGCAAACTAGAGCTATTTCTTGGATACTTCGAGGATCAAGCTTGATTTTTGGCCTACCCAGTTTGGTAAGGGTTCTCTTGCTCTCATGGGTTATTTTCTGTGTTTTCAAGCAACCATGGAGCAAGGGCTAAGCTTGGAAGAGAGCCATGAGCTTGATGAACCAAGCTTAGTGAGGGGAGTGCACTTATTGAAGGTTTTGTGACCTAGTGTGAAATGCACAGTGATGGTAGAACATTTCTGGGTTTCTAGGGCCCAAAAGTTAGTACTAACTACTTTTAAAATCCTCCTAAGACCAAGCATTAGGCTAAGGAGGGCTGCCATAGTGATTTGGTTATGTTTATTATGTGTTTTATGGACTAACCTATGGTATATGCTACTGCCACATTTCATGCGTTTGTTGTTTGTGTTTGGCTGCTGCATTTGGTTGCTATATCTTGTATATATGCATTGTGGTTTTTTTGTTTTAGTGTCTTTGGATGCAGGTTTTAATGATGGTTACATTACCTAGTGAATCCAAGCGCTACCCTTACTAAGTTTCTCAATGAAACTTACACCCATCAATTCTGTCCTTTCAGGTCCAGCTGAAAGATCACCTTCAAACTAACAATTGTGGTTTGAATTTTTAATCTGAAATTTTAGGTTCATGAACTTCCATATGTCCTGTTATGATCTGGAAATTTTGGTGATTTTCGGAGCACATTTGGTATTTTTAATGGTGGTACTTATTGTGTTGTGAAGCAGCTGTCTAGCATCCTGTTTTTGGAGTCCATTGTGTCTCAGGACCATCTATAACCTAAGGTTCGTATTTAGCTAAGTTAACTGCATGTACATGTCCTGTATGTAAAATGAGACAAGTATGTGAACATTTGAGTAAATGTTTTGGCTATGTAAGTGATGTAGTGCAAAGCTGGCCAAGTGTGAATGGTGGGCTGCTTACTTGTAAATTCTATTTTGGCCACATAAAGTTGTTAAAATAAAAGGGAATGTAATTCTTATGTGTAATGTACATATATGGGACAGCCTTGGAGGGCTTTCCTCTTGTGAATGAAGTGTTTACTTGGTTTGGAAAAATTGTACGGGCAAAATGGTCCAAAAGTTGCTAGAATTTTGACTATGGACCTAAAGTTTAATATCTGCCTGTGTAGAATGAATTTTGTTATGAAATTTTTACCAAACCTATAGGACATCTAGGTGGTTAACTGGGATTTCTAATTTCTGGATTTAGAAACCTGTAGACAAAGATATGATGTTGCAAATTTGGCTGAGTTATTGTTTATTTGGTCAGAATTTTGTAACCAACTTCAAAAATTTGTAACTTGGTCCATAGGTGGGCTATTGAAGTAAAAAAAAATTTCTTGGTTTGCTCTAAGTCTCTACTTGATAATGAAGCAAGAAAAAAATGGGGTTATGTGGCTAGAATGATATATTTTTTTAGTGGAAGTTACAGGTGCAGTAGCTGGTTCACTAGAACTTAACAAGATTGCCTAACGCGTGGAAGCCAAAACTAAGACTTATGCTAGTGTTTTTCTTCTTAGCTGCTCTGGTGTGCATAAATGTGAATATGTGTGTTATGGTTAGACCAATATGCATGTAATTACATAGTGCTCAAGAGGGTCACTTGAGTATGTACCCTAGGGGAGTTGTTTTGATGACCTACAAGACACACCAATCCTGGGAGTTTAAATGCATAGTTTTGGCACCATAATTGGAGTACCCCGGAGTGGGTAATATAAGAAATTGGATTTCTTGGTCATGGAATAAATGATCAAGGGTTGGCTATAGATCCTGAAAAGGTGAGGTCAATCCTAGATTGGAAGCAGCACTAGAATGTGAGGGAAGTTAGGAGTTTCCTAGGGTTGGCCGGCTATTACAGAAGGTTTGTACCAAAATTTTCTGTGATAGCAGCACCTATGACCCAGTTGACTAAGAAGAACCAGAAATTTTCCTGTGAAACCAAATGTGAGGAGAGCTTCCAAGAGCTTAAAATGAGATTGACAACAGCTCCTGTGTTAGTCCTACCAGACCCTAAAAAGGAATATGAGGTGTATACTAATGCATCTCATATAGGACTAGGATGTCTCCTAATGCAGGAAAAATGGGCTATTGCTTTGGGTCTAGACAATTGAGACCACATGAGAAAAAATATCTGCTGCATGACCTGGAATTAGCAGCAGTAGTCTTTGCCCATAAGCAATGGAGACATTACCTGTTAGGTAATAGATTTCAGGTTTACACATACCACAAAAGTCTCAAGTACCTTTTTACTCAGAAGGACTTGAATATAAGGCAAAGGAGGTGGTTGGAATACCTAAATGATTTTGACTGTGTGATTGAATACACAACTGGGAAAGCCAATGTAGTGGCTGATGCCCTGAGCAGGAACTATACTAAAGTGCTCAAGGGTGGAGAAACAGAGTATAAGACTAAGAGCCTTGACCTTACTTACTTGGCAAGTCAATGGCTAGCTTAGGAAGGTAAATAGCTTAGTGTACTCACTATTACCCCAGAGTGGAAAAAGCTTATTAGGGAAGCTCAATCTAAAGATGAAAACATGGAACTAGTGTCTGGACAGAGAAAGGGAGAACTTTTCCAAGGTTTTTCCTATAAACAAGGGATGCTATACTTCCTAAATAGGTTATATGTGCCTGAAAAGGATGACCTAAGACTTCAAATTATGGAAGAAGCACATTCTAGTAAAATGAGTATGCATTCAGGAGGCATAAAGATGTACCATGCTCTCAGAACTTACTTTTGGTGGCCACATATGAAAAGATAGATTAGTACTCATGTACCCCATTGTGAAGTGTGCCAACAGGTGAAAGTTGAGCACTAGAAACCAGGAGGGAAGCTTCAGAGCTTGCCCATACCTGAGAGGAAATGGGGATCCATATCTATGGACTTTGTGGTGGGAATGCCACTAACCGGGAGAAAGCACAATGCTATTTCGGTCATTGTAGACAGACTGACCAAGGCAGCACATTTCCTTCCCATGAATCTCACTGATTCTTTGGAAAAACTTGCACATCTCTATATAAGGGAGATAGTGAGATTACATGGAATACCTGATGACATTGTGTTAGATAGGGATCCTAGGTTTGTTTCTAGGTTATGGAAGTCCCTACATCAGGCATTAGGAAGTAAACTCAAGTTTAGTTCAGCTTACCATCCATAGACGGATGGACAGACAGAAAGAACTATACAAACTCTAGAAGATATGTTAATATGTTGTGTCATAGACTTCTAGGGAGAGTAGGATGTGCATCTCCCATTAGTGGAGTTCTCCTATAATAATGGCTATCATTCAGTAATAGGAATGGCTCCATATGAAGCCTTATATCGTAGAAGATGTATTACTCCTCATTACTGGCATCAGCCAGAAGATAAGTTGGAATTAGGGCCAGATATAATTAAGGAGACCACAGGAAATATAAGACTGATCCAAGCAAGGATCAAAGCTGCAAATGATAGGCAGCAGTCTTATGCCAACCTGAAAAATAGAAGAGACCTGGAATTTCAAGAAGGAGATTGGGTGTGGATTAAAGTTTCTCCTATGAAAGGAGTCATAAGATTTGGGAAGAAGGGAAAACTTGCACCCAGATATATAGGGCCATACCAAATATTGGCCAGGGTAGGAAATCTCGCTTATCAACTGGATTTGCCACCAGAACTTGGTAACATACATGATGTATTTCATGTGAGCCTACTTAAGAAGTATGTTCTAAGTTCCAAGCAGATAGAGATACCTGCTAGTCTGCCTGTGGCACCAAAGCATTCTCATCAAGAAGTGCCAATTCAATTCCCAGCAAGAGATACTAGGAAATTGAGGAGCAGGTGAATCTCTATGATCAAGGTTTAGTGGTGTAACCACACTCCTGAATAGGCAACCTGGGAAGTAGAACAGGAGATTGCCAAAAAGTACCCTCAGCTATATCCTAGGTTAGTGAATAATTTGGAGGACTAAATTCTTTAAGGAGGGAGGAGTTGTTAGGACCATCTCTCAGTGCTTGGCTTAGGCCAGGAATACAAAGAAAATGTAATAAAAATGTGAAAGAAACATGAAGGACTTGATTGAAAATGTGAATAAGGATGTAAGTGCAAAACCGAGAAAGTTTAGGACTCAATTGCACATGAAAAGCATTTATGTTGTTAATGCCGAGAAAGAAAATTTAAGGACTACTTTGAGTACTCTTTTGGGTGCTAATCATGTCACTAAGGAGTATGGATGGAGTGCATTAGATCATGCAAACTTAGTCGAGGCCGACAGGGGTATTAAGCCATTTTTAAGGCCATGTGGCCTACACCTAGCTAATGCATGTTTCTACCCCAAATTAAGCCATCATTTCGGGTTAACCTTCACCCTTGCAAGGCCTAAATGAGTTCTTGGTGAGTTGCTGCCGAAATCTTGCCAAATTGTTGATGAATTGAAGCTTGGAAGAGAAATCAAGCTTGGATTCCTCATTTTTGACACTTGGCAACATCACCATTGAAGTTACAAGCTTAGTCTTGAGCATTCAAGTACAAATCGAGAACTCAAGCTTGGATTTGAGGTAGGGTTCATGTTCTACTTGATTTCTTGGTAAATTTTCATGAACAAGTAGTTAATGGCGGCTAAGTGATAGTCAATTTATGCTATATGATCTTAGTTTGCTAGATGGGCATGTAGTGAGCTTTCGGGTTCATGTTATTTGGCTAGCTAGTCGATAATAATGGCAAGCATCTGAAGTTCTTAGTGAGTTGGGCCGGCTTACTAATGAACTTGGAGCTCTAGTGGATTTGGGGAAGTTTTGGGTTGCTTGAAGTGCAAGATTGTACAATGATGCTTGCTAGTGGCCTTGGCCGAATGTGAACTTGTGGTATGTGTGTGAGTTGTGTGCTTGTTTGAGTTGCTTGTGTGTGCTAACCCATAGTAGATAGTATTTATGCCTATATAGTGTTTCGGCCATTGTATGTATGTGTTGTATCTTGGTGTTTCCATTTCTTTCTTGCAGGTTAAGTAAGCTTTGGGGAGGTTAACTCTTGGACTTAACTAAATAGACTCAATTGTGAGGTGTTATGAATCCTACTGAGTATTTGTACTCATGCCCATATTATTATGTTTTAGGCAAGGACATTGAGCTTGAGTGAGATTGCTTGTACTTGGTTGCTTGAGTGTGCTAGTAGTACACTTAGTGTTCAAGGTATGTGCCAAATACATGCTTGGCTTGAATATGTGTATTTAGAACTCTTATAGTTTTTGGCCGAAACTTATACTCTAAGTTTTGCAGGCTTGTGTAGTTGTGGGACTGTCTACGTTGCAAGGTGGATGTGTGGACCATGGCATTGATTGTGGTGTTCACCTTTATGACTATGAATATGGTCATAGGGGTAGTGCTTCAGTGTGTTCTTCTGTATTGCACACTTAGGTACCTTCTCGGGGAGTAAGGGAAAACTTGGTCTGTAATATAATCTTGGCTAATGTTTTGGACATGTAGCATCCTTGGTGTGTTGCCAAGTAGGAGATGCTTGGTTATAGGCTTTGGTGTACATATGTAGCCTCGGTTAAGTTTGGTTTTGATTGTACACATGTTGGATGTTGGTATGCCAAGTTATATTATGGTTATGAGATGATGGATGTGCTTTATAAAGTTAAACCTCTTGTGTACTATACTTGGCCGAAAGCTCACATGCATCTAAGACTTGGTTTTCAAACCTTATTGAGTTATTGGCTTCTTGGTTGCCATGCATTGAAATAGTACACTTGATGAGCACACACATCCTAGATACTGAAGGAAATAACTGTTTGCCTTTCTTGTTGTGCAAGTTATTGAGTTACAAGCTTGCTTGTGATGCAAGTTAGTGGTTGGGCCTAACCTTAAGCTGCAAGTAAATGTTCTAAACTTCACATAAGCCTCCCGGGGCACTTCCCAGGGTCCCAGCTTAAGAAAGTAAGACTTCAATTTACCTACCAGAAAGTTGGCTGAAATTAAAAGCAGTTAACAACACTTAGAAACACATTTGTTTAATAACTATCTGGGTAGTATTTGGTGAGTGGCACTGAGTGTGCATGGGCTGGGGCCTGTGTGGGGTGTGACACATCTCCCCTATGTAGGGATCGAATACCACACAATCTGCCCCACTTATATGCCTAATGTCCTTGTTTGGCCAAAAATTGATCCAAAATAATCAACGCAGTAGAAGATGGATATGAACCATGGTTCGTCATTTATCATTTGAGCCTCAATGAATGTACCTTGATTCATATGATCCACACCATTTTCATCCCAGGTTAGCTATGATACCATTTGTAATGACCTGAGTAAAGAATCGATTAACGGAACACCTATTCAAACCCATATGGGCTATTCTTTTAAAAAGGATAGGCACTAGGTGATCAAACTTTGGAACCTGATGTCATGTATATAAGTCATAAATCTCACATTTCCCCCATGTTGGATTTAGGGGCCTCAAATATCATAACCCAAAAATTTGTTAAGTCCAGTTCCTTTAATTTAGTGGTAGAAAAGTTGAGCTAATGGAAATAATAATCATTAAAGGTTTGGTTAGTTATTAGGGAGTAGGATGAAGTAAAAAGAATAAAAGATAAAGAAATAAAAAAAAGTAAGTAAGCCCAAAATTAAGACCAGAAAGAAAAAGGATAAACTTACAATTGGTAGAAAGATGGAGAGAGAAACATGGAAAGAAAAAAAAAAGAAGAACAAAGTTATAAACATAATAAGAGAGTACTTTGTTAATATATATATATATACATTTTTGGAAAAAAAAAAGAGATTAATTTTCTACTCTTACGATGTTGTGACTTTTTTCAATCAAGGAGATGAAACAAGGATTGAATATCAAGTCCAGGCTTAGGATTCTTTTCTTCAAAAAAAGCATTTTGATGAATTTTATTTTATAATTTTCTTATACATCTATGCCAAAGATATTCATCTAAGTCTAAGAAGAAATAAAATTATTTGGGTAGAATGTTGATAGTTTTTTTTTAGGGTAAATGACATTGATTGTCCCTAAAGTATGCCAGATGTTGCTTAATCTTCTTGAAACTATGAATTGGTGCATCATCATCCTCAAACTACCCAACTGTTGCACCATCATCCTCAAACTACCAAATTTTGCACCTATTGCCCTGCCATATGCCAGCTATTAAAAAAAGATGGAAGTTGGGAAAAAATTGTATAGTTTCAGGACAACTAAACAATATTTTATAGTTTTGAGATGATTAAGTAACATTGAGATATTTTTTGGACGACAGGTGTCATTTACCCCTATTTTTAATATTGAAAGAGACTATTAATGATTGAGAATGTTTTGGATGAATTAGGAAGAAGTTTGACTGAGAATGGTTAGGATGAATTAGGAAGAAGTTTGGTGAGTTTATGGGTGGAATTTGGCAAGCGACAGGTGGCGGCAAAGGGAGGACACGAAGTACTAATGCTCTGGGCAGACATTGGATTAATTATAATATAGGTCCTTGGAGCTTGTAGGCAGGTGCAGCGAGATCCAACATTTTAAGTTGTTACAAATTGATTATTGCAGGTTCAGGCTTAGACAAAGATATGGGCTAATAACCACCTCAGTTACTGGGTCTTTCAACACTAGTTCAACAAGTTCTTAGGTTCTAGAAACGCTTGTTTAGGTCACTATTAGAGAATAATTTTGGGTTATTTTTTAATTTAGTTTGGTTTTAACATAGGTTTTTATATAATTATTTTAGGTTACTAAACCATTGTTTTTGGAGTTGAAAAGTTGCAATTTGAGGTAAGTGGCTGTCTATTATTCTAAACTTAAACTATTATTTTGCTATACACTATACTTATTTTTAAGTATTAAATTACAATGAATTCTAGTTTTATGAAATTTTGGTTTTAAAGTATGCATAATTTGATTTTAAGACTTACTTGATTTCACCTTTGTTATTTAAAAGTTTATTCTAAATTTTTATAGTTTAAATATTTTAGAAATAATTAGATATACATTATTTATGTTTCTAAGTATCTAAGTTGTGTTTTATAAATGATTATGGGATCAAGCATGTTTTACATATGTTATTATGGTCATATGATTTTCTAATTTTTATGGACCTTTGGATTCTAAAAATTCATGAATATGAATATTTGTGTTTTAACTACATTTACTAGGTGTTGGTTCTGTACCTTACTGCTAGAAAAGTGTACTTCTGGACCCTCCATGTTGGGTATTCGGTTTTGTTATGTTTTATAGTGCACTGTTCAGAACTAGTCCTTTTGGGCACTCCACTGATGGCAAATTTAAATCGGTCTATGATGTTTATGACATGACGTACTACAATGGCTAAATGTAGTTATTATGATAGGGCATACAATAGTGGTTAAGTATAGTTATAGTAATTGCCACATTTACTATGTAAAGAGATATCATGTTTTGTTATCTGTTTTAAACTACTCTATTTTGACCAATGATTTTGGGTATAAGTTTAACCTAGATTTTGTCATATTTTACGATAGAGTTGACTGTATTCATTTTTTACACTGACTTTTTAATTTTTATGGGTATAGCTTTCCAATAGATGAATATTTTAACTTATTTATGTGTTTATTATATTTTTTTAACATTTAATTTATAATATATTCAATAAGATTGTTTTTTCCTCAGTCCTTATGTTATAAATTTTACAAATTTTTTTTATATCTTATCGAATGGTGGACATACCACCACTTACTAGGCATTCATGCTAACCCTATCTTCTCCTATTGATACAAATAACAAAAAATATAAAGTTAGGCAGTTGTGGGGTGACCATAAAAGTTCAAGGTTCATGATAATATTGAAGTGAGATTTATCGTACACTGTTAGCTTAGAGATATTTTGTATGAGATTTTAAGTTTAATTCCTCTGTCACTTGATATTAAATTTTAAGTGATAATATTGGGTTACAAGCTATGGTTATTTGGATTTATTTAGGATATTTGTAGCCTTGCATGTTCGAGAGAATTTTTTTTCTTCGAGTTTGCGGCGTGTCATTGGCCTAAAATTCATATGGTGGATTTTTGGGTGTGATAGAAATGGCATTAGAGTAATAGCTTTGATAATTCATGATGCCTTCTGTTTCAATTATAGGACTAGGCTTTTGTTGTGATTTGGACAATAGTTTTTAATGGTCTTAGTCATTCATTATCCTTCAGTAGAGGCCCTAACAGCAATGGTAGGTTTCAATTGTTTATGATTAACCAACATTAGTAATATAATTAGAGTACCTTCTCTTGCATTCAGGACATCTCTAGTCTAAATATTAGAGCAGTGCAGCAGAAGCTTGGTGAAGAATTAAACGATTGTTGAAGCCTACATGTTTCGTGATAAAATAAGGTGATTTCTAGTGTTATGGACCAACTGTGTATGAAGGTGTTTGTAGGAAATTGAGTAATTGGATATCGCAACATGGGTAAGACATGCATAGGAAGCACCTGATATTTATAGTTGATGATGTAAGTTTCAAGGATGAAACATTTTTTTTACCAAGGAAAGTATGTAAAGACCCTAAAATTTATTTTAGTGTGTAAATCCAAGTCAGAGACAAATCCAAAGTATTGAAGATAAGTTTTGAGGATGAAACTTATTTAAGGGGGGAAGGATGAAACAACCCAAAATTTTATTAAGTTTAGTTCATTTAATTTAATGGTAGAAAAGCTAAGCTAATAAAAATAATAATTAGTAAAGGTTTAGTTAGTCATGAGTTCTGAGATTGTACACATATGTATATATACACATATAACACCATTAGAATACTAATGGTTCCACGCCATTGTATTCATTTTTTAAAAAATAAGATGGCATGCTAATAATCATGGAGAAAATCAGATAGTTACTAGAAGTAAGGCCCCCTTTCCATACATGTTCATTCCAAAAATAAACTTGTACCCTAAACCCATGATTGGCTTACACAATTCCTTTTTTGCCACTTCTACATCTAAGAACCTAACCCCATTCCGATGGCGGTGAATCATGTATAAGTAGAAATGTACAATTAGGCTATGTGAATATTGCAATAGGATTGGGGGAAGACGAAGGCAACATCAGTGAGACAAAGGGGAGACGTCTGCGAAGAAACACCAACAGTGGCTAATAGAGATCAAGTAAGAGAACCCCACAGTTATCGGCAATACCGGTGAGGCTTGCTGGCACCAGGAGAGTGTGAATTTACTCGATTAAAGGAAAAGGATGAGTGGGGAGTGAATGAAATTTTTCCTGGTGGCAGACGGGGTGGTAACTGACAAGTTTGGATGCAGTGAAAATATGCAATTTCAGGTTTGTGTGTTTTCAAGTTTGGATTGTGTGGGACTATCAATGAATTGAAAAACCAGTGGAAAGGTGGCAAAATAACAGGTTTTTGTTTTATGGGCATGCATATTTAGGATGATGGGTATGCTTTGTGTGGTTTGGGATTTGGTTGTATGTTGGAGGTGCCACAATGTATGCTTCTATGACTATTATATGTTTGTGTGTTCCTAGAATCAAGTTGTGTTGTTCTTGTTATGGATTTGTGTGGTTGTGAGTTTGTATAGTTTGGTTTGGGTAATATCCAATGGTTCATTTATGGGATCTTATTGGTTTGTTAATGGTTTTTATGTATGTGAAATGTTGTTGTATGGTTCAAGTGTCAATTCATTTGTGTGTCTCCAAAATTGACTTGTATGACTATTTTGTATTGTTTGGTGATTGTGATGTTTTTGGCCGTCTGTGATTTATATGTGTGCATATTTGTTCTGTGTTGTTCTATGAACTGAACTATTCAGATTTTGGTGATTGAATGATGTCTAGTTCTGTTTTTGTTTTGTATTGTCCCATGCATTGTGTCTTTCTAGGCTTGTTCTGTGTTGCTCCATGAATTGAATAATGGTGTTTATTGTAGGGTGATTATGTTTTCAATATATTGAATAGTTATGTTGTGTAATCGGATGATGCTAAAAATAGGAAGCATGTTTGAGTTAACAATATAGGTGAATGTATATGATTTGTATGATTTGGTTACATATTCCTACCATGCTATGTAGTTGGTTGTGGGAATACATCTGACTAGTAGGTTAAAACAATTTGTATATATTGTTATGAGATGTCTATGTATTTTTCCTAAACTTGAATGTTCAAGTTTTTTATGTAGGAAATTAGGTCAAGATTATACAGAATGGTGAAACAAACAATGGTTGAAGCTCTAAATAGTCTCTAGGGATACAAGGCCCATAGCACAAATTGCACGTACCCTTGATTAAGCATGCAAAACATCTCTCTCCCCTATTCAATTTTCAATGAATCCTGTAGTACTGAGTTTCGATGATGACTTGTAGGATAGCATTAACTAGATCACCAATTACGGTGAGATAAGTGTAGTTGGACCAAAGTGGCAATACTATAAAAAGGCCAAAAGGGTAGGCAGATGAGGAATGTACAGCATTTGGCGCGATTGTGTTAGAAAATTGGGAAAAATTTGTGCTATAATTTTATATTAGCTGTAACATAGCTATTTAGATGCACATCTGTCTATTTTAGGAAAGTTCTGCCTAGGAAGTATTCTTTCCTTAAATTAGTGATTTAGTTTCCTCATTTAATGGATTCTTATGTGCTATAATTCTCTATAAAAGAAAAATCTCAATAACAGAAATATTCATTCTGTGCAAACCTGATTTTCAACTTGGTAGTAGAGCAAAAACAATCCTTTGTTGGAATTCCTTTCTCCTTATTTTTGGATCCCTGGACCCTAAAACCATGTCTGATGCTTCAACTGATTCCCATATTGTCCATCAATCGTCCCTAAACAATCCTAGCAGCACTGATATTTCAAAAATCAGTGCTACTTTCTCAGAATCTCATTCTATTCAAATCGCCATAATTTGTTTGAATGGTGGCAATTTTCTAAGATGGTCTCAGTCAATTAGGATGTATATTAGAGGGCATGGAAAATTGGGCAATTTGACTAGTGAAAACAAGGCTCCTGCAGCAGATGATTCGCCCTATGCTACGTGGGATGTTGAGAATTGCGTGGTGATGACATGGCTCATCAATTCAATGAAAGAAGATAACAACCCTAATTACATGTGCTATCCAACGGCAGAAGACTTTTCGGAGAATGTAAATTAGATGTATTCTAATCTCAGAAATCAATCACATATTTTTTAGTTGAGCCTCAAACTTGGATAGATGCGACAAGGGCAAGACAATATCACAAAATATTTCAATTCCATGAAGTAGATTTCGCAAGATTTTGACCTCTTCAACACCTATGAGTGGAAATCTCTTGAGGATGCTCAGCATTACAAGAAGACTGTAGAGGACGGAAGCATCTTCAAGTTTCTGGTTGGACTTAATGTCGAGTTTGATCAGGTGAGGGAGAGAATTATTGGAAGATAGCCCCTACCTTCAATTGGTGAAGGTTTTTTAGAGGTTAGAAGAGAGGAGAGCCAAAGGAATTTGATGCTTGGCAAGAAGGGACATGGAGTTGCTGAAGGTTCTACCCTGGTCTCCTCAACTTGAAGCAAGGCTCTAGTTTTTCAACGCAAATTTCATGAAAAGCAGTGAGTTTGGTTTGATTTTTGCAATAAGCCTTTCCATACCCGTGAGACTTGTTGAAAAATTCATAGGAAACCTGCAAATTGTAAAGGGAAGGCTGGAGCTAAATCAAGCGGAGCCAACCTTACTGCCAATGAGGTTGACACCAGGTCCTTCACCAAGGGGCAGAAGGAGCATCTTCTTGCACTGCTAAAATCTAATTCAGTACCCAATTTCCTAGTTTTTCTATGGCACACATAGGTAATAAATTATATGCTTTATCTTGCCAATTTCAATCTGTTCCGTGTGTAATGCCCGGACAATCCAAAGTGATTAGGTCCCGGGTTAAATGGATTTGGAGCATAAGAATTTTTCCTTAATCGGGAATTTAGCTCAATTAAATTGAGAAGACAATATGGCATGTGCATAATTGAGTGTTGAACGTCTTAAAAATAAGCTTGGCTTAGGCCAAGAGAAATAGTAATGAAAATGGTGGTTTTTAAAGATGAGGGACTAAATTGAACAAAGGGATTTTTAGTGGTTGGGCTCAATTGCCCAAATTTAGAAAGTTGGAGGACTAAAGGGGGAATTATGCCATTTTAATGGCTTTGGATGCCTTAGCCAGCCATGCCCCTCCAATTCCCAATATTTTATGTCACCTTCCTCCAAATCCTATTATTTTAATCCACCTCCCATCCTTAGTCATCACCTTGGATTCTTTCTTCACCTACTTTTGACTTTTTCTACCAAACTTACACAAAAGTCTTCCAATTAGTCTTCCATCCATTAAATCTTGTCTCCCACTCATTTCAAACACATTATTAATTTCCTATTATTTTAATCCACCTCCCACCCTTAATCATTACCTTGGATTCTTTCTTCACCTACTTTTGACTTTTTCTACCAAACTTACACAAAAGTCTTCCAATTAGTCTTCCATCCATTAAATCTTGTCTCCCACTCATTTCAAACACATTATTAATTTCCTATTATTTTAATCCACCTCCCACCCTTAATCATTACCTTGGATTCTTTCTTCACCTACTTTTGACTTTTTCTACCAAACTTACCCAAAAGTCTTCCAATTAGTCTTCATCTCTTTTAATCTTGTCTCCCACCTTCCAAGCACATTATACACTCATTTTCCTTCCCATATGGCTGGCCATTACCTTCCCACACATTAAAACATAATCACTCCACTCATTCAAAGCCATTTGCTCTCAAACTCTCTCATTCTCTCTCCATTTTCTTCCATACCAAGTCTCATCATTCCAAACACATTTCCAACTTTTTTCTCATCCAAATATTCGTCCATAGCTAGAAATAATCATTCCTCAAATTAAAACCAAGTATTCTTGGTTGAATTCAAGCTCTAAGACCATAAAGAGCAAGAATCAGATGAAGAATTCAAAGAAAACCAAGGAGGAAAATTTGGCCATTTCCATTTCTTGGAGGTTTTAAGCTCTACTCAAGGAACTCTTTGTGTGATTGAGTTTCTAAGTTCATTAGAAGCAAGAAATCAAGAAGAAGCTTGAAGAACATCAAGCACAATA
The DNA here is from genome assembly GCA_039654915.1 of Aquilaria yunnanensis. Taxonomy (NCBI): domain Eukaryota; kingdom Viridiplantae; phylum Streptophyta; class Magnoliopsida; order Malvales; family Thymelaeaceae; genus Aquilaria; species Aquilaria yunnanensis. The sequence continues at coordinate 70,384,804 of CM077594.1, forward strand.
AATTGGCGTTACCTCTTCTGTGAGGTTCTGTAAGTGTACACCAAGTGTTCTTGGTATTTTGTGTTATTTGGGTTAATCACCAAGATTTCTTGGTATCTTATGGTTACTAATAAAATTCGGCCCATCTTGGTTCTTATGCTAGAAAACAATTTCTAGAGTCAACAAGCAAGGAAAACGAAGGAAAATAAGCTTATAAAGCTTTCGGTGTTGTGGGTAAGGATTCCTATACTCACTTTATTGCATGGCCTAGTTCCATGGATTTTTTTGTGTGAGTATTCGGGCCCCTAGGTGATGGTCAAAGAACCATGTGATCCTAGGAGTGCTAAGAGGGCTTAAGTTATGTTATTGCTTCGGCAATTCTGTTTTGCTCATGAGCTAAGTTAAGTAAGCAAGCATTATGGGCTAGGAGTTAAGGCGGCCACCTTAATTCCTATGCTAAGTGAGCTCTCCGAAAACATTAAGTATATGAAATTAATGAACTAAAACTTGAGGGATGCTTGCTGCCCTTCTGTGAACAAAGTGTTAAGTGGCGTGTGTTTGTGTGCTTCTTTGATTTGTTGTGCATGCTAACCCCCGATTATGATATTATTGCTATATGCATGTATCTTTTTGTTTTCTTTGTCTTTATGTTTCCTTTGCAGGAATAAGGATTATTTTGCCATTACATTCTTGGCATATGTTAGGCCTTGGAGGCCATAAGTTAGGCATTGGATGCCACGGAATCCTTATTGAGTTTTATAACTCACCCGCCCTACTCTACTTTTGTAGGTAAAGGTTTGCTTGAAAGATCAAGCTAAGAGTCTTGAGTACTCTTTCTGTATTCTAAGGTTGGATTTGTGTATGGTATTGCTCAAAATATTCTAAGTATTCTAAGTATATAAGCTGCTTGTAAACAAGCTAAAAAAATGTGGACTTTCTGTGCAGGACTTGAAGTCTTAGAATTGTGGGAACAAGGTCTATTAAGGTGGAAATTTGTGTTCCATGGCTTTGTGAATTTATGGGTTGCTTTTAAGCATGTTTTTGTTGGTCTAACTTTAGTGACCAAATTATGGACTTAGCTAAAATTTGGCCAAAACTTGGCTTTGGGCTTGTATTATGGACTTGGACATTTTTGGGTATTTTTATTGCTTGGTGGACTTACCAAGGCCCATGCATGAATTTATGGGTTATGTTTTCATGAAATTTGAAGCATGTTGAAATTGGGCTTAAATAAGAACTTAAAAATTTTGATTTTATTCTTGGTTAATTTTGGGCCATATGCATGTTAAGTACTAAAAGGCCCATAAGCCCATGTCTATGTTAAAAGCATGCAATGTTTGGCTATGTATGCTCATTTAGTAAAGAACATGCAAGTAAACTTAGAAAAAGCATGAAATTGGATGCTTGTGTAAAGTTTGGCTAATAAGAAATTTAAATGCACGTATGTGAATTAATACATGCCTAAGCATTAGTTGCATTTAAAGGCATTAAGTGATTATGTGCACTAGTGAACTCCAAAACGCATAAGCATGCAAAGCATATGCATGAAAATAAGTTTTTAAACTTAAGTTGGTGTTTTAGTTGCCATGCATATTCTTGGCTAAGCTCGGTAAAGACCATGAAAATGAACACATGAAATCCACATAGGCACTAGCTTGTTTATGAGAGCACATCAACTTAACCTTAATTAAAGAACTTAACGAGCTAGTACCGATAAGTATCCTGGGGTTCGTGCCTATAAGTCTTAGTGAGTTTTAAAAGCCCCTTCTGTGTAATGAAAACTTCCGCTGCACGACACCGTGGATAATAGATTTAAGCGCATCTGACCATATGACTAATTCCTTACATTTGTTTGAGACTTATTTACCATATCCTAAAAATAAGAAGGTTAGGATAGTCGATGGTAATTTCTCACCAATTGCAGGGAAAGGCCTCATAAAAATTTCTGTGGGAATATATCTTAAATCTATTCTCTATGTCCCTGAACTTGCTTGTAATCTTTTGTTGGTTTGCAAGCTATCTAGAGACTCAAACTATTCTGTTATTTTTCTATGAATCCTATTGCATTTTTCAAGACTGGAGCTTAGGCATGGTGATTGGCAGTGCTAGGATGATTAATGGTCTTTATTATTTCGAGGACAAATCTCTTAGAAGTAAAATGGTTTAAGGGCTGAGTAGTATTGGTTCTTTAACTATTCATGATCAAATAATGGTTTGGCACTGTCATTTAGGTCAAACAAGTTTTTCTTTTTTAAAACATTTATTTCCAGTGCTATTTAAAGGGATTGATTTCACTATTTCAATGTAAGAGTCGTCTAATGCCAAAAATTCAAAAAAAATGTTATATTTAAAAACCCTATCAAGCTTCAAGACCGTTTTATCTATTCCACAGTGATGTTCTTCAAAAGTGACCACAATTTCTAGAAAAAAATGGTTTGTGACTTTTATTTATGATCATACACGTCTTTGTTGGGTTTACATAATGAGAGAAAAATTTGATGTAGAATACATTTTTAAAGAATTTTATAGGATGATTGAAACCCAGTTTCAAACAAAAATCAATATTTTGAGAATGGATAGTGGAATATAGTATTTTAATAAAGTTTTGGAAACCTTTTTAAATGAAAAAGGAATTCTACACAAATCTTCTTGTTCTGACACACCAGAACAAAATGAGATTGCTAAGCATAAAAACAAGCATTTGTTAGAAGCAGCTAGAGCCATGATGTTTTATATGAATGTTCCAAAGTATCTATGGGGTGATGCTATATTGAAAACTTCATATTTAATCAATAGCATGCCTACCAAAGCTTCACAATATATCACCTTGGTGGATTGCTTAAAAAAGGTATTCCCAGAATCTAGAATAAATTTTGACTTACCCTTAAAAATATTTGGCTGCAGAGCAAATGTGGACAATCCAAACAAAGAGGCTAAGGTTTATATTAGATCCAAGAGCTGACAAAATGCGTTTTCGTATTGTATGCACCCAATAAAAAAGGTTGCAAATGCTTTAATCCCCTTACAAAACATTTTTTTTATCACTATGGATGTTTATTTCATGGAAAATACACCATACTTTACCAAAAATTTGCTTCAGGGGGTGAAGATAGTTGAACCAAATTTTTGGGAAATTGCCAAACCCTTACCTAGCATACTTCTTGATACCTTCCTTGAAAAAGAAAACTTGGAAACTAGGCATAAAGAAACTGAATTTGAAATTCATCTAATAGAAAAGGAAATACTACGAATGAAAAAAAAATAGAGACAATCTTGAGCCTTTGGTTTATTCTAGGAAAGGTGTCCTTGGAGGTGGTAGAGACCAAGCCATTATCCTAGCACGTGGTCAACTGTAAGCCCTAAGCAATGGTCACCCAAATGCGTCAGGTAATCCTTTTTCTCTTCCCTCCTTTTCCTTTCCCACTAATGAGTTAAACTTATGATTACAATCGGATTATAGGAAAGAGAACACTACACTCGAACCTATTTTGGAGCTAGCCCCTGTTATCCCTGAATAGGGTCTTGATCTGGACATTTCCATCTTCCTTAGAAAGGGAACTCAAACCTATACCAAACATCCTATTGCCAAATATATTTGCTATCAAAACCTTTTTGACAATCGTGGAGCATTCACTAGAAACATTTCAAAGCTTCTTTTACCCAGAAATATTTAGGAAGCACTTGGCAACCCAAATTGGAGGTTGGCTATGTTTGAAGAGATGAATGCCTTGAAGAAAAATGGTACTTTGTAGGTTGCAGAATTACTGAAGGGAAAAATGGTTGTGGGGTGCAAATAGGTGTTTACTATCAAGCATAAGGCAGACAGGAGTGTCAAGAGATACAAAGCCCGCCTTGTTGCAAATGGTTTTACTCAAAGCTATGGGATAGACTACTAAGAGACCTTTGCTCCCGTAGCTAAAATAAACTTGAGGAAGAGGTATATATGAGTTCCCCATTAGGTTTTGAGGAAAGGAATTGAAATGGGAAAGTGTGTAGGCTGAAGAAGTCCTTGTATGGACTTAAACAGTCACTAAGAGCCTAGTTTAAGTGCTTTGGCAAGGTGATAAAGTGCTATGAATATGTTCAAAGTCAAGCTAAACATACATTGTTTTACAGGCATTTGAATGACAATAAAATAGCTATCTTGATAGTATACGTGGATGATATTGTGTTAACTGGGGATGATTGTGATGGGCGAGGGAAGTTGAAGAAAAAACTGGCGTAGGACTTTGAGATTAAAGATCTCGGTACATTGAAATACTTTCTTGGGATGGAGTTTGCCAGGTCTAGAAAAGGTATCTTTGTGAATCAGAAGAAGTATGTCCTTAACTTGCTGAACAAGACATATATGCTAGGGTGTAAACCCACAGAAACTCCTATAGAACCTAATGTAAAACTGCAACTTGCAGAAGCTGAGAATGTGAAGAATAGGGAGTGTTATCAGAAAATCTTTAGGAGATTGATTTATCTATCTCATGCATGCCCAGATATATCATTCACTGTTAGTATGGTCAACCAGTTTATGCATGCCCTAGGACTGGCACACTTTGAAGCTGTTTACCGAATTTTGAGGTATCTAAAGGAGACATTGAACAAAGGATTTCTGTTTAAGCCATAAGGACAATTGCAAATTCAAGCCTACACTGATGCAGATGGGGCTGGGAGCATAGTAGATTAAAGATCTACTTCTGGATACTATTCATTTGTAGGTGGTAACTTGGTTACATGGAGAAGCAAGAAACAGAACGTGGTTGCTAGGTGCCACAGCCGCCCTCTGCGTAACCTAGGAAGCCTGTGAGAGTGGGTCTCATGGTGGTTGTAATTGGCTAGTTATATATGTGTGCGAATTAAAACTTCATGATGCTAGTTGATTAACCTAGAAAATACAAGATGCATGCCTTTTTGGCTTTGACTTGAGAAATTGGAAACCATAAAAAATTAACATGGCCAAGGCACTTTTTCATATAAATCAAGTTCAAATAGTCAAAGCACACATAATCAATATTTGTATTATCATTACTACACATAATACCCATGTGAGGGCAATCAAAAAAAGTAGACTAATGCCTGTCACCCAAGAGCAACCTAGAGTTCTTTACTCTATCCATAAACAAAGGAGGCAACTAATGTGTTACAATATACACAAGGCTTTCCTATTGAGATCCTTCCATCTAACTCCCACCTTAGATGCACTCCCGATGGTGAGCCTAAAAGGGTCATCCACGTGCTTTACTAGCCACTATGGCCAAGAAAATACTATAGTTAGTGTTGTTACTTAACCAACAAGTAATGTAAAAACTAGAATTGCATGGATTCTTATAATTTCATACCTGCAACAAAAGACTAGCATGACAACCCACAGTGGTTATCAGATTGAACAACGTTAGAATTTTCACAATATAAACTAAGGAGTGAAAATTTGTAATTCTTAGTAAGGGTTCCTCACCTGCAAGAAAAATGCTAAGCACAACATATATATTATCATATGTAATATGCTATGAGCTCATATAGCATGAGGCTAAACCTATGCGCATATGTATTAGTCCCTTAGGACTTCTGCCTAACCTAGTCCTCTAACTACAAGGCAAAGCCTTGCCTACTAGCAAGTAGAGGTTACTAGCCTAACTAGTGATGATATATTAGTTGAACTCCCTTATGTTGTATATGGCCTTTTATGGTAGGACTACTGTGGCCTTGGCCATACGACCCACTAGGTGTGCTAAGGTTTCACATTGCAACCTCATGCTCAATGGCACGGGTAGGTCATTGATGGTACTAAACCTTTCACCCAAGCTAATGATACCTAGTTGTGATCTTTGTTAACTAGTTTTCTTGCTTATGGTGAAAGTAACCATAAGAACCCAAGAAAACTCCTAGGCCTTAGAGGAGTTATGGAATCCTCAGAGTACCCCCAAAATACTTGGACCCTTCCGTACCCTAAGAACCCCCTTATGTCTCCCTTCAAGCCTTCTAGCAAAATTAGAAAATTTTAGCCATCATAATTATGGTGACGTGTCACCACAGTTATCAATGCACTATGAACCTTTCGTGGCACTGGTGACACGTTGCCATTACCTGTGATTGACCAAAATTTTCAATTTTGTTGCTTTAACCTTTGAAGACTAACCAACACATGCTAAACATGCTTGGATGGCCTTCAAACTTTACATACCTATAAAACATGTTGCAAAGACCACAGCCAACTATCACAAGCATTCCTACTATGCATTATAAAACCATCTCAAGCTCTACAAAACTAGTAGTCACCATGAACAAACTAGCCCACTAACTAATGCTATTGCCAAAACTATTTGAGTTCATCAAGCAAACACATTCCAATAGCATTAATCAAGCTTGAAAACATAACTCCCTTACCTTAATTTTATCTGGCAAGCAAAGATTAGCCAGCCATTTGGCAAGAACAATGCTCCATAAAGTTTAACATAAGCTCCATGAAATCTAAGCCAAATGACACAGAATCAACAAGAACCAAGCAAAACCCATACCCTAAAACACCAAACCCACAAGGAAAGGCCAAAGAATTCAAGTTACCTCACATAGAAACCCTGCTCTAGTTGGAAAAATGTCAATAACAATTCCAAAACCAAGGAACAAGCTTAAGTAGGCTACTTAAAGCGTTTATACCCTTGAAGCCTTCAAATTTCACCAAGAAACTTTAATTTTGGGAAAAAATTCAAGGTGAAATAAAGAAGGGAAAAAGGAACTCAGGCTTGGCCAAAAAATTTGAATAGTAGCAACTATAAACACTTTACCAAGTTTATAAATTATATTTTCAGAAAGTCTACAAAGTTTCATAAGTTTGTCAAAATGAACCCCTTCCCAAAATAATAGTTCTAGCCAACCTTTGGTCAAATCTTTAACACTTAAGCAAATCTTTGGGTTTTCAACAAGGTCTATGGTTCAAAACATATTTTTGACTCTTGGGCCTCAGCCTGATACCTCAGGATGCAAAATTACCATTTTTTCCCTTGAGCTCTTTTGGTGCCATAAGCTACTCAAAACTTAGTAAACTTTGTCTAACTTACTAATCCTTGCCTAGTTAACTCTAAATAAGGCATTAAACTAGGAATTTAATTAATTTACCTCTCTTAACTGAGTTTTCCATGAGGTGGGTCGCATCATCCTCATTTCCTTTTGAAATTTGGTCTCCTAAATTCCACTACAACTAAGGGAACTCATAAGGATACCTTTCCAGCATATCTTGCTCCATCTCCCAAGTAGATTCCTATTCACTATGGAATCCACTTTGTTCAGAGTTTGCTAACTTGCCTATTAAGGACCTTAATGGGCCTCTCCTCATAAGTCAAGTCTTCCTGGATGGGAACCACCAATGGGTTAACTATTTCTCTTGGATCAGCTATGCACTTCCGCAGAAGACTAATGTGAAACACATTGTGCACTTGGGACAAGTTGGGTGCTAATGCCAACCAATATGCAACTTTCCCGACTTTCTTCAAAATTTCATGTGGTCCAATGTACCTAGGGCTAACTTACCCCTCTGCTCCAACTGGGCTACTCCTTTCATAGGAGATACTTTGAGAAGTACTTTATCACCAACTTCAAAACTCAAATCTCAGCTGCTCAAATTTGCATACTTAGTCTATTGGTCATTTGTTACTCTAATTCATTTCTAGATCAATCTAATCTTAGTCACGATGTCGGCTACAATTTTAGGACCAATGAGTACTCTATCTGAAGGGTTAGCCCCACAATGTGGTGTCATGCATCGCCTACCGTACAAAGTGCCATATGGTGCCATACCTATACCAGTTTGATGACAATTATTGTAAGCAAATTCGATGAGTGGTAAATGCTGATCCCAATCACCTCTAAAGTCAATGGCATACATATGTAACATATCCTCCAAAGTCTGAATCATTCTCTTAGACTGTCCATCAGTCTAAGGATGAAAGGTGGTACTAAGACTAACCTTACTTCCTAACACTTATTGGAAAGCGTTGCAAAACCTTAATACAAATTGGGGATCCCTGTCAATATGATATGATCTATTATACCATGCAATCTCACAATCTTCTTGATATACAATTGAGCCAACCTCTCCAATGGATAAGTAATCCATATGGGTATAAAGTGCATCGATTTAGTCAACCTATTGACCACTACCCTTATTGCATCATGCTGACTCCGGGCATTTGGTAACCCAACTAGGATATCCATTATGATGGATCCCTACTTCCTTTCTAGGAAAGGAAAAATTTAAAGTGTCCCCATTGATTTCTGATGCTTAGCTTTTACCATTTGGCATGTCAAACACGTAGCTACATGTGCAGGTACATCCCTCTTGAGTCTCGACCACCAGAAGTTCATCTTCAAGTGATGGTACATCTTATTAACACTAGGATGAACATTTAGCCTACTACTATGTGCTTCCTGTAGGACTTCCTACCTAAGTCGTTCCACATTCAGCACATAGAGTTGATCTCCATGGTGTAGTATTCCATCCTTGTACAGGAACTCCTTTCTCATACTACCAAGTGTCTTTTCTCCTGAAATCTTTTTCAACAATAGATCTTTACTTTGGGCTACCTTTACCTTAGCCAGTGAGGCTGACTAAATTTCCAAAGTATAGACTAGGTACCTTTCTTGGTCTTGCCAAAACTCATGCAAGGTGGACAAACAATTCCCTAATTTTCTTACCCAGCAACTTGTAGCTTGATCCTTAGATAGGTCCATTCTCGTGTACTTCCGACTAAGAGCATCTACCACCATATTTCCTTTCCTTGCACAGTACTCAATCGAGCAATCATAATCCTTTATGTATTCAGTCCACCAATGATGCCTCATGTTCAGCTCCTTTTGAGTGAACAAGTATTTCAAATTCTTACGGTCAGTGAAAATCCTTAACAATCTCCCCATCAAGTAATGCCTCCAAAGCTTGTGTGTAAACACTACTATCATTAGCTCAAGGTCATGAACAGGGTAGTTCAACTCATTAGGCCTCAACTGCCTTGAGCGATAGGCGAGCACTTGGTTTTCTTACATCAACACACATCCCAAACTAGAACCTAAAGCATCTATATACATTGTAAAGGCCTTGTTTGAGTCTAGTAGAATGAGTATCGGTGCACTCATCATCTTCTCCTTCAACTCCAAGTAGGCCTCCTCATACTTAGTCATCCAATCAAAGTTTTGAGCTGTCTCGGTTAAGGCTATCAATGGTGTCGCTATCATAGAGCATTTCTCTATGAGCCTCCTATAGTAGCCGACCAAGCCCAAGAAGCTCCGTATCTCTATAATTGTACTCAGCTGCTTCCATTCGACTACCATATGAACTTTCTCAAGGTCAACTGAAAACACTTAGGAACTAATGATGTGTCCCAAAAACTATATCCTTTCAGACGAAAACTTGTTAGTGTTGTGCCCAAAAAGCCAATCATGAGATGACTGTATTTTTTGCACATTGAGTCATGATATTTTATTAAGGCATTAATCCAGCACTTATGTTCGTTGTTTTGTTTCTGGAATTATGATCAAGATGGGATTTGTCCCTCCTATGTAACGGGAGGGATATCTTCGGGCCCCTTGATAGAGTGAGACTTAGAAAATGCATGGCCATGCTCGGATGAGTTGATATACGATATCAATGTCATCAACTTAAGTTAGTCTACTCAGTAATCAAGAAACCAAAGATTGGGCTATACGAGAGTGACACACTCCATGTCTCGTGCTTAGTCTTGATATCTTGGACAAAGGGATAATGGCATATATCGGTGATGATCATAAAGGTTTAGTCGAATCACCGACAATCTTGTTACTTGGGTAGCAATGATGTGTTGCTAGACACCGCTCATTGCTTATGATCATAAATGTGATTCATGATCATTGCCAACGTGCTAAGAGCCTATTGGGTCGCACACATAGAGCTATTTGGATCATTAAGTGCATGGGCTAATTATTTGGTTTATGGTTTCACTTTAATTTTGTATTAATAATGCGCCCAAGAGTTGAGCCATTATTAAGCCTGAAATTAAAGCTTAATTGGATTAGGGCTTTGAAACCCATTAGGCCTGGAAGTTGAGTCTCACTATAAATACAACTTTTAGTGAGAAATTTGCAGGTCTCTTTTCCCTAGCCTCCCAAAAGGACAGCCACACTCTTCTCTTGTAATTCCTTGGAGGATGCAAGTTAGCACTGTGAGTGCAAGAGAAACGCATCTGCCGGGATGTGGTGGAAGCGTGGTGATCCCGAGAGGCTCGTGTGGATACCATAGAGAGCCTGAACACGTCAACTATTTAGGTTTTGTGATTTGACTCTACAGTTGAGTGAGAGATATCAACCGAAAATTAGGTATGAAAATTTTTGAAAACCCGATTTACCCCGTTTCACTTGGATCCTAGAGGGTTTCGGATAAATTCTGCTGTGCTGTTTGGCTCCCAAAACCCAACAAAACTCACACTTAGGCAATCTTGCATAGTACTTATTGTACTTTAGCACTTGCAAAACTGTTCTAAGGTGCTCCTTATGCTCCTTGGTAGATTGCAAGTATATCAAGATATCAATGATGAAGACTTCAACAAACCAGTATAACAATAGTCTGAAGATCATAGCCATGGTTTCCATGAATACTGCCGGGGCATTGGTAACACCAAATGGCATAACTGTATACTTGTAATGCCCATATCTTGCCCCAAAAGCTGTATTCAGGATATCTTCCTCCTTGACTTTGATTTGGAAGTATCTTGACTGGAGGTCAATCCTAGAAAACATCTTCGCTCCCCTCAGCCTACCAATCAAGCCATCGATCCTAGGAAGCAAATATTTGTTCTTAATAGTTACTGCATTCAACATTCTATAGTCAGTGCACAATCTAAAAGTTCCATCCTTCTTCTTCACAAACAACACCAGGGCACCCTATGGTGATACACTAGGCCTTATAAAGCCTTTCTCTAACAGCTCCTCCAACTGCCTCTTCAACTCATCCATTCCAGGAGCCAACATTCTATAGGAAGGTATTGAAACTGGTTCTATGCCATGCTTGAGGTGAATGCAAAACTTGTTGACCTGCTTGGGTGGTAACCCAGGCAAATCCACTAGGAACACCTTGGGAAACTAATTGGCTATGGAAATTTCCTTATGTTCATCCTCTATGGCCACCCCATTCAAGGTATAATACACTTCCTCATCGACTATGGGGATGGAGTCCATAAGTCTAAGGTGCAAACTTCTAGCACTAGTTGCTAACCCTCCTATGGAAGTCACTCTAGCTCCCAGAGCATCAATAACATCAACTGAATGATTAGCATAGTCAATTTGTGCCTTATGCTTACTTAGCCAATCCATTCCCAACACTAGGTCATATGACCTCAATTCTATAACCCATAATTCACATGCAAAGCGATGGTCGCCTAATTGCAAGGGATACCTAGTAACTAGCTCATTGGTCACAATAAAACTCCCTCTATAGTTTTAATGAGTTTTAACTCATTGGAGATATCACACTACAATTTCAATCTTTTTACCAAGGTAGATGAATTCATGAAAAAGTAGCACCACTATCAAGTTGTACTCTAATGCTACCATTTTGAAATGTAAAGTTACCTCAAATGGTGGCTGGCTCCCTAGTCACTTGACTAGCCAAGGAAAAAACCGTCAGCTTTGCTGCTACGGCCACACCAGGTCAATTTCCAATTCCACGAGGTGCCAGGGGTGGATTCCTAGGCAGGTCTGGCAAAGGTTGAGCCCGTGGGGGTTCACTCACCCAATGACCACTTTATCCACAATTATGGCAAATGTTGGTCCCAAAGAACATAGATTGGAGCCATGAAACCTCGTACACCTAGGGCAGAAGCCCCCTTTCCTCTTCTTCACTGGCCATTAAGTCTCGGCCACCTTTTCTATTATTCGACGCTTTCCATCACTCTTTCCTACACTGGATGGCTTAACCTCCACCTTCTTGCTTTGAATCCTTGAGTCTTCAAACTCCCTCTCCATAGATAACACCTTTTGAACCATTTGGTGATAGCTTCTAATGTCCACCATTGGCATGTATCTCAAAAGCATGCGCTTAAGGCCATGGAGGAATTTCTTGGCCTGAAGCTCATCATTTTCAACCATATATGGAGCATACCAAATGAGTGAATTGTAGTGCTACTCATAGTCTCTTACAGACATCTTTCCTTGGGTGACATTTTGAAATTGAATGCTCATTTTTTTTTTGAGCCAGCTTGCTGATATACTCTCATCAGAACTTCCTCTAAAATTCTGACCACTTGAGCATCTTTTTTTTACGCTCTGGTTAATTTCCATTACTTTCCTTTAGCATTTATGGAACTTCATCCCACCATAAGTTAGCCCTCCATCTCAAAAATAAAGGTATTAAGGGCATCCTTTGCTCTAACTCGTAACCTCCACAAGTAATGAGTTAATTCATCCTATTCAACCAAGCCTCTGCCTTATCGAGGTTGACTAACCCATCAAAGCTTGGTGGGTCAACCATATTGAACTTATTAAGTAATTTCATTTGATGTGGAGTTTCTTCCCTCCTTGGAGCTTTCATAACTTCCTGCCCTTCCTCATGTTCATAAGAATGATCCTGCTTCTTATGTACCCTAGCCACTTGTCGACAGTTGACAAGCCTCTCATGACCTTAGGGTGGGTCATTCCCTTGGTCATCATCTTCCTATGCAGCTCCTCTATTCTCCTGGTCTTGAAATAACTTATTCGTTATGGTGGTCATGCCTTGTGCCACTTGCACCAAGGTATGTGACATCCCTAAAGTGCTCTGGATATCACATCTATTACCCACTCCGGGGTAGTCTAGTTATGGTGCCAAAACTGTGCATTTACACTCCTAGGATTGGTAATGTTCTGTAGGCCATCAGAACACTACCCTTAGTGTGCATACCCAAGTGGCCCTCTTGGGCACTATGTAAATACATGCATATTAGTCCAACCAACACACACATATTCACATTTCATGCACACCATGGCAGCAAAGAAGGAAAACACTAGCACAAGTCTTAGGTTTGGCTTCCACACATTAGGCAATCTTGTTAAGTTCTAGTGGCCAGCTACTGCACCTGTAACTTCCACTAATAAACTGTATCATTATAGCCACATAGCCCCTGTTTTATTTCCTACATTATCAAGTAGAGACTTAGATCAAACCAAGGAATTTTTTTTTTACATCAATAGCCCACCTATGGACCAAGTTATGGATTTTTTAAGTTGGTTACAAAATTCTGACCAGATGAACAGTAACTCAGCCAACTTTGCAACATCATATCTTTGGATACAGGGATCTAAATCCAGAAATTCAAAATCCCAGTTAAGCTTATAGATTTCATCTAGGTGTGGTCAAAATTTCCTACCAAGATTCGTTCTACACAGGGAGATATTAAACTTTAGGTCCAGAGTCAAAATTCTGGCAACTTTCCCATACAATTTTTCCAAACCATGCAAACACTTCATTCACAAGGAGAAATCCCTCCAAGGATATCCCATATATGTCCATTACACATAAGAATTAGATTACCTTTCTTTTAACAACTTTATGTGGCCAAAACAGAATTTACAAGTAAGCAGCCCATCATTCACACTTAGGCAGCTTTGCACCACATCACTTACATAGCCAAAACATTACTCAAATGTTCACATACTTGTCTCATTTTACATACACTACATGTACATCCATACATGCACTACAATATGGTCTTAACTCAGCTAAATACACACCCTAGGTTACAGGAGGTCCTTAGACACAATGGACTCCAAAAACAGGATGCTGGACAGCTGCTGCATAACACAGTAAGTACCACCATTAAAAATACCAAATGTGCTCCTAAAATCACCAAAATTTCCAGATCATAACTAGACATATGGAAATTCATGTTCCTCAAATTTCAGACTAAAACTCAAACAAAACAAGCACTTGGAATGTGGCAGCAACAATAACCACAGATTAGTCCATAAAACATGCAATAAACTTAAATAAATCACTATGGCAGCCCTCCTCAAGCTAATGCTTGCTCTTAGGAGGATTTTAACAATAGTTAGTACTAACTTTGGGCTCTAGAAATCCTCACTTTACTGCCATCATTGTGCACTTCACACTAGGTCACAAAACCTTTAATAAGTGCACTCGCGTCACTAAGCTTGGTTCATCAAGTTCATGGCTATCTTCCAAGCTTAGCCCTAGCTCCATGGATGTTTGAAAATTGCAGAAAACAGTCCATGAGAGCAAGAGAACCCTTATCAAATTGGGTAGGGAGAAAATGAAGCTTGATCCTTGAAGTATTCAAGAAATAGTTGTAGTTTGCTTCCAATGGCTTCCTTTTGCCTTCAATTTCAATCAATTGCAAGTTTGAAGATGTGGTGGCTATGGAGGAAGTATGGCTGTGTTCTTGGGCTGGGGGAGGACGAAAATGAGAGAGGGATAAGTGATTTGGCCACTTAAATGGCCTTAAATGAGCTTAAGGGCGCAAAACACACTTAACAAGCTTAACCTTGCTTTATGTCATTTTCTTTCTCACTAATTATGGTTTCTTTGTCTTAAACTCATTGGTACACATGTACCCAACATTTTTGACTAATTATCAAGTCTTGGCTGCCTCCCCCATGGTGGGATAACCCTACAATTCCACCCTTGACTTAAGTCAAAAGCTTGAACACCTTAAGGTTTACACTAGGACATTTAGGTCCTTATTGCCTTTAGTATTTCCTTTGTCCAAACTTCTCTTCCTTGAGTAATTTGGTCCTCCAATAGCACTTTCATACCATTTATAGCATTCCCATAACTTTCCAAGTCTCTTTCTTGAGAGTTTTTCAATTGAGTACCTGAATTTTCAAAACCTTACAAAAAAGTCCATAGGTTGCTTGACAAACAAGCAATCCTTAAGGCTTTTCTTAGGGGCCAAGTTACCAACTTGGAACACTTTTAAGGAGTTGTTGATCACGCCTTTTACCCCCCACACTTTAATCACTATGGTGAGAATTACACAATATAATTGTTTTTAGCCATTATGACACTTGTAATTCTCCCATTTTGTGGGTGGTCACAACATCCAACCTGGCCACAATAAGATCACTAGAACCTTCACTAGGTTGCTTCCTCCTCTAGAAGCTCCTAACCTTGTGTCAACCATAGCAACCTATGACCAAAGCTAGAAAACATTCCACACATGTTGGTTAGTACTAACTATCCTAGCACCCGGACTTTAAACTATATCTCAATCCTGGTCTCTAATGTCTATGAATTGAGCTCTAAGCTCTAATATAAAACTAACATTGCCGCCTTTGGCCCTGCCCAGGTAGTTTGTGAGAACTGGTTTCATGATGGTTGCAATTGGCTAGTTATATATATGTGCGAATTAAAACTTGAAGATGCTAGTTGATTTAACTAGAAAATACAACATGTATGCTCTTTTAGCTTTGACTTGAGTAATTGAAAACTATAAAACATTCATATGGCCAAGGCACTTTTTCATAGAAATCAAGTTCAAATTGTCAAAGCGCATATAATCAACATTTGTATTATCAATACTACACATAATAACCATGTGAGGGCAATCAACAAAAGTAGACAAATGCCTGTCACCCAAGAGCAACCTTAGAGTTCTTTACTTTATCCATAAACAAAAGAGGCAACTAGTGCATTACAATATACACAAGGCTTTCCTACTATGATCCTTCCATCTAACTCCCACTTTAGCCACAATCTCAGTGGTGAGCCTCAAAAAGTCCTCCATGTGCTCTACTAGCCACTACAACCAAGACAATACTATAGTTAGTACTGTTACTTAACCAACAAGTAAACATAAAAACTAGAATTGCAAGGATTCTCAAATTTTCATACTTGCAACAAAAGACAAACATGGTAACCCTTAATGGTTATTGGGCTGAACAACATCAGAAACTGCATAACATAAACTAGTGAGTGAGAATTTGTAATTCTTAGTAAGGGATCTTCACCTGCAAGAAAAATGTTAAGGACAACAAATATATTATCAAATACAATTTTTTGTGACCTTGTACAGCATGAGGTTAAACATATTTGTATATGTTTTTATCCCTTGGGAATTCTCCTTAACCTAGTCCTTAAACTACAACACAGAGCCTTGCTTGTTAAAAAGTAGAGCCTACTAGTCTAACCAGTGATGATTCACTAATTGAACTCCCTTATGTTGTATAGGGGCTTTATGGTGGGAATATTATTGACTAAGCCATAAAGACCCATCAGGCCATAAGACACACTAGGTGCACTTATGTTTCACACCATGAGCTCATGCCCGATGACATGACTAGGTCATTGATCGTACTAAACCTTTCAGCCAAGCTAATGATACCTAGTTACGGCCCTTGTTAACTAGTTTTCATGATTATGGTGAAAGCAACCATAAAAATCCAAGAAAACTCCTAGGTTTCAAAGGAATTTTGGAAGCCTAGGAGTACCCCCAGAATACTTGGAACCTTAGGTACCCTAAAAACCTCGTTAGGCTTCCCCTCGAACCATCTAGCAAAATTGGAAAACATTAGCCATCATAACTATGGCAACACGTCACTACAGTTATCAACATGCTGTGAAGTTTTCATGGTGCTGGCGATGTGTCACCAGTATTGGTGACACATCACCAATACCTGCGATTGCCTAGCATTTTCAATTTTGCTGCTATAACCTTGAAGACTTACCAAACATGTTAAACATGCTCGGATGGCCTTCAAACTTCACATATCTGTAAAACATGTTGCAAATACCACAACCAACTATGACAAGCATTCATATGATGCATTGTAACATCATTCCAAGCTCCACAAAACTAGTAGTCCACCATGAACAAACTAGCCTATTAACTAATGCTATTGCAAAACTACATGAGTTCATCAGGTGAACATAATCTAATAGCATTAATCAAGCTTGAAAACATAACTCCTTTACCTTAATTTCATCTGCTAGGGAAAGATTAGCCAACCATTCAATGAGAACAATGCTCCATAAGTTTTAACCTATGTTCCAAGCAAACCAAGCCAAATGGCACACAATCAACAACAACCAAGCAAAACCAATACCATAAAACACCAAACCAATGCGGAAAGACCAAAGAATTCAAGTTACCTCACGTGCAAACCCTGCTCTAGCTGGAAAAACATGTATAACACTTCCAAAGCCAAAGAACTATCTTGAAATAGGCTACCCAAAGCTTATATACCATTGAAGCCTTCAAATTTCAACAAGAAACTTTCATTTTGTGCAAAAATTCAATGAAAAATAAAGAGGGAAAGAAAGAACTTGAGCTTGGATGGAGAAATGGAAATAGTAGAAGCTAGAAACACTTTACCAAGTTTATAAACTCCCTTTTGAATAAGTCCCCAAAAGTTTCTGAAGTTTGTCAAAAAACACCCCTTCCTAAAATAGTAGTTTTAGTAAACTTTTGGTGAAATCTTTAACACTTAAGCAAATCATTGGGTTTTAAGCAGGGTTTATGGTTCAAAACATATTTTTGACTCTTGGGCCTCAGCTTGACACCTCATGATACCATTTTTTCTCTTACCTCTTTTGGTGCCACAAACTACTTGAAACTTTGTCCATCTTACTAATCCTTGTCTAGTTCACTTGAAAAAGGTTACTAAACTAGCAATTTAATTAATTTACCTCCCTCAGCTGAGTTTTCTACTATGATGGTTGTAACACTAGGTGCAATGCTCAGGCTAAATTTAGAGCTGTAGCTGTTAGTGTTGTGCCCAAAAGCCAATCATGAGATGATTGTATTTTTGCACATTGAGTAATGATATTTTATTAAGGCATTAATCCAGCAATTATGGTTTGTTGTTTTGTTTCTGTGTAACGTAACAAACATAATTGTAACCCTAGAATAATGATATTCTCAAACGTGCCTAGTCTAGTATTATTGTGGAGCGGGTTGCAATAATACATAACGACTAGCATATGTGGACGCTAATATGAGATATGTAGTCTGCATATGGGTATAAGTTGGAGAACTTGTGTACTGGACCGACCCACCATGAGAACACTACATGGATCGTTATATGAGTGTCATAAGTGATTCTCATAGTGATCATGGTATATGTAGTCCTTTGACCTAAGATCATCAAGGTTCCCTACATGTGAGTCACATACTTTGATACTTCCCTTTGTTGCTCGTAACTGAGTGAACTTGAAGGAGGTCATTGGGTATGTCACATATCATTCGGAGGGATTTGTATGATCAAGATGGGATTTGTTCCTCCTCTGTAACTGGAGTGATATCTTCGGCCCCTTGATAAAGTAAGACTTAGAAAAATGCATGGCCATGCTTGGATGAGTTGATATACGATATCAATGTCAACAATTTAAGTTAGCCTACTTGGAAATCAAGAAACCAAAGATTGGGCTATACGAGAGTGACACATTCCATGTCTCGTGCTTAGTCTTGATATCTTGGGCAAAGGGACAATGGCATATATCGGTGATGATCATAAAGGTTTAGTCGAATCACCGACAATCTTGTCACTTGGGTAGCAACGATGTGTTGCTAGACACCACTCATTGCTTATGATCATAATTGTGATTTATGATCATTGCCAAAGTGGTAAGAGCCTATTGGGTCACAGACATAGAGCTATTTGGATCATTAGAGTGCATGGGCTAATTATTTGGGTTATGGTTTCACTTTAACTTCGTATTAATAACGGGCCCAAGAGTTTAGCCATTATTAAGCCGAAATTAAATCCTAATTGGATTAGGGCTTTGAAACCCATTAGGCATGGAAGTTGAGTCTCACTATAAACACAACTTATGGTCAGAAATTCACAGGTCTCCTTGCCCTAGCCTCCCAAAAGGACAGCTGCACTCTTCTCTTGCAATTCCTTGGAGGATGCAAGGTAGCACTGCGAGTACAAGAGAAATGCATCTATTGTGACATGGTGGAAGCGTGGTGATCCGGAGAGGCTCGTGTGGATACCATAGAGAGCTTGAACACGTCAACTGTTCAGGTTTTGTAATTCGACTCTACAGTTGAGTGAGAGATCTGAATTAAAAATTAGGTATGAAAATTTTTGAACACCCGGTTTACCTCATTTTCACTTGGATCCTGTAGGGTTTCAGTTAAATTCCGCTGTGCTATTTGGCTCCCAAAACCCAATAGTAGCCTATGGTATTTGGGAGATAATGTGGATTAGGAAGCTTTTTCAAGAGTTAAAAGCAACAGATTCATCTCTAATTAAGATGTTCTATGACAACAAGGAAGCAATCTTGATAGCACACAATCTAGTCCTTCATGACTACACAAAAAAAGTAGAGGTTGACAACCATTTCATCAAGGAGAAAATAGATAATAGACTGGTCCATATGGAACAGATTCCTACAGGAAAACATGTGGCTAACATCTTTACCAAGGGACTACACACCAAATAGTTTAATTTTCTAGTTGTCAAGTTGGCTACAGATGATATCTTCAAACCAACTTGAGGAGGGGTGTTAGAAAATTGGGAAAAATGTGTGCTATAATTGTTTATTAGCTATAACATAGCTATTTAGATGCAAATATGTGTATTTTAGGAAAATTTTGAAGACGAATTATTTTTTCCTTAAATTAGTGATTTAGTTTCCTGATTTAATGGATTCTGATGTGCTATAAATCTCTATGAAAGAACAATCTCAATAATAGAAATATTCATTCTGTGTAAGCCTAATTTTTAACTGATTGTTGATTAGATTTTATGGAATGACAGGGTTAGTAAGATAGTTAAGAGTTTGGGGAGCAAGCATGAGACATTTGTGGTTTGATGTGTGAGGACAAGGTCAGAGAAAAAAGGAGATGATTGTACCAAGAAGGATGACACAAGAGAAGGATAAGTTAGCTTAGGGTGACTTATGTTTATGTTGTTGGGTGAATATTGTTTGAGTTGTATTATTCTGGGTGTAGTTTGTCTAGAATTGTGTGAAATTATGAAAATTCATATGGATAGCTAACTTGTTTGGGGGAACTAAAAAAAAGTGTTAAAAGCACACTTGGAAGTAGGAGTGCTAGGTAGAGAAAGCCGATGGAGTTTGCATAGATGGGTCGGAGGTGTATGCCTGTAGTTTTCCCGTTTTGTAATTATCATACAATGTCATGAGTAAGTGAAGATCCTAAAATACAGAAAAGTAAAAAAAGGAAATAGTTAAGTGACTACACAAAAAAGGGAAAAACAAGATGATCAGGGAGCAAGAGGAGGCATTAGTAAAAACATGTGGTAATGGTAGCATACAATATGTATGCAACTGTGATTTAAACATATGAAATTGAGTATGATATGTATTGTTGGCAATTACTGGAGGGGGAATAAAGGGAAGACTACTGAAAAAATGAAAAGGAAAGCAAAGGTGGCTAATGATGACGTATCATGGGAGTACGAAGATGAAGAAGCGAAATTTTTATGGTAATGATGATTTAAAATAACATTCATGACACTACATATGTGAGTATGAATTAAATGTATTATTCTAAAATTAAATTGTGTTACATTGAATAACCTTTGTACTAATTTTTTTTCCCAAGGAAGAAATGGAAGCATAACAAGGAAAGGAAAAAGAAATCATAGGTAGAAGATGATGTGCAACTAGTCGAGTGCTTGGACAAGGAGGGAGACTTTGCAGGAAATTTGTTTATTGTAAAACTATAGAAAGCTACTTTGTGGATTTGTATCTTGATTTGAATACATAATTGTGGATTTAATACAAAGTGTTCACTGAGAAAGATGACAAAGGTTTTTTAGAAGATATTGAAGTCTGAGAAGCATGTTAGGGCTGTTTAGGAAATTGGGTTTGGTGAGCAGCTGAAGTTGAGGTATAGGTTCCTAAGCAATGAGGTGGTTGAATGGCTAATTGATAGGATAAATCCACAGGATATGACAATGAGTATAAGAATGAGGAAGCTAGAGCTGACAAGGGACGATTTGTGATTGATCTTAGGGATTCCAAATGATAATATTACGATTAGCACAAGTAACCATATAGAATTTTGGGAATTGTTTATGCCAAACTGGCTAGGTTGTTGGTTCAAGAGGCAAGATGGCCCTTATTTGACATAGTTGGATAATGCACTAAAAAATGATAAGGAATCCGATGATTGATTCAAGGAAAAATTCCTAGTATGGGTTGTTTTTAGGCTATTGGCACATTCTAGCAAAGCATAGAGTAGTTATAGATCGTTGTAGTTCATGCGAAATTTGGTGACATGATGGACATGAAGTTTTTTGAATATACACTTCCCAAGTTGGTAAAGGGCATATACAAGTGGAAAGGCAAAGTGAAACCGCAAATGTTGAATAGTTGTCTACTCTTCTTGTAAGTAAGTACCTTTAGTGTGTATTTGATACTTGTTTGTGGAACTTTTTTTTTGCAGTCCTGCTGCATTTCTGTGTGAAACTAAAATTGATATTTATTTATCTGTATGAGATTCATTTGAAACCATTATCAATGAACATAACTGGTGATGTATAAATTTTTATATTAAATTGTGTTATTTATGTATACACTTATCACCAATATGCACTGAAGAGGGTTATGTTTGTATTAAAGCATTATGGCTGTGCCTTTTTGCCAAACATATAGAAGCTTTGTCTTGACCGACTCCTCCCACTCATCAGTCAACATATTAAGAGAGTTCTGCCATGGATAAGTAATTGGGCACACAATGAGGTGATTGGGTGGATGTATAAGGAGAGGACAAAAGTTGGAGGCTTCGGTAAAGGTCAAGTTGTTGGGCAGTTTGACAAGAAGGAAGTAAAAGTAGTTCAAAAGTTTTTGGATAATACCAGTATCAGGATGCTGGAAGATAAAGGTTTGTTACTTTCTGTTACATTTATGTGGTGCTAGGCAATTAACATGTACAGCTATTGGAACCATGTATGCTAATGAACTATGTATTTCTGTATATGTTATGAAAATGGAATAGAATGTCAAATGAAAGGAACCGGCACTATGGAGGGAGATGATATAATATTGGGAAGAGTGGAATTATGGATGGGTTCTGATGCCCGTCGGCATCTTCATTGTACGACATGATGGCCTGAAGTAGGGACTTCCGGTGTGAGAGTTCCTGAAATGCTCAAAAGAACAAGGGTTAGGAGCTCCCCGGAATGTGTTTCTGGGGAAGGAGCCTCCGACGCCCAAGTCAATATTTGGTATGTAACTAGCAAAGAGTGGAGAGAGTTGTGTGTCTATGTTCCCCTTACCAAGGTTATTCTCCAAATATTTATAGGAGAGCGTTGGGAGAAGTCCGTTTGACATAGCTTGCTCAGATCATGACACGTGTTTGGTTGGGTCTGATCTGTATCTTCGGGAATGGGGGACCTCTAGCTGGCCATAAGCTGTTATGTCCAGGAGTCAGGGCCGTAAGGGGTCTGTGTGTTAGGGGCGTGTGTGAGGTCTCTGTGTCAGAGGCTTCTTAACCATTTTTGTCTTATTTCCATAAGACCCCATCGGGTAACGAGAACCCTTCGGAATAAGAGGCCCCCTTTAGCTAGATATCATCACCAAGGGCTGTCAGGATGAGTTCTTCGGCGGAGCGGGGCACCTTTGAGAGAAGCTCTACCTCACCGAGGATGGTGGTTTACCAAGGTTAGAGGGTCAAGGCTTACGTACCTTCTTTTTTCAAGGTTGCCGCTCATCTTTCACCGAGGGTGGTGCTCGTCTTTCACCGAGGGTGGTGCTTGTCAGAGCTTAGGAGTTCAGAGGGTAATAGCCTTTTGGCTATCACATGCCCCCCTCGAAGAGCCGAAGATATGTCTTCGGCTGTTGAGCTTGCGAGAGCCAATTGTGGAACCCTTCGGAGGCCTGTTCGGACCCCGAATTGGCCAGGGTCACCCTTTTAGGATGAGAGACTTTCTGACCCAGAACATCTGTTCTTGCCAAGAAAATGGCATTTATCTTTCCGAGAAAGGTGTCTACTGTTCCCGAGGTTCTCTTTTTAGTTAAAGTGCCTCCGTTCCAGCCTTTTCAATGCATGTTAATGGACCATCATGTCTACTTGACGTGTTTCCTTGGGAAAGGCCTAAGTCTAACAGTTGTCAGGGGCGTGCCCTCGTTTCCTGCACTAGGTGACACATGTCACCTGATCACTGGGGAATGGTCGCATCCGTTTCGTCAGACGTGCCTCTTCACCTTCGAGGGGCAATTATGGCGACGCTTCACCTCCCTCCTTCGGCCGATCAATCCCCCATTCCTCATTAGTTTTTTCACACTTACATTCATTTGCTCTCTTTTGCTCTTGAATTTTCTCCTTTTTTCCTGCGGTGGTGCGATTTCAAGCAAGTTTTCATGACGGCGTCCAGAAACCTAGACTTCATAAAAAGTTTTGGCTGGTTTTCCTTCCCGAAGTCTTTCGATTTTCTGTTTTTATAGCTTTTTCTTCGTTTCCAAAGTCATCTCCTTCTTCCGAAGTCGTTCTTTGGCATTATTTCCTTCTTTTCTTTTTTCCTTTCTGAAGTTAGGTTTCTCTCTTCCAAATGTCTTCCCCCGTTCCGCTCATGTCTGTTCAGACTGTCCCCGAGAGCTGGGTTCCTCTTAATTCTCATCTGAGTTGTACCACTTTGGAGAAGTTAGCGAAGTGGACAACTAAATTCTTTCTCCCTTCTTCCTTAGTTATCAGGCTACCTACTCCTAGCCTATTCAGTTACATGAATAATTTGAATGAGGTGACCATTTTTCGGGCCCAACTGAACGCCGGACTTCGGTGTCCTCCGCCAAAGATGATTTGCCACTTCTGCCAATTCCATGGCATAGCCGTGAATCAGCTTCCTCCCAACTCTTACTCCTACTTTAACGCTTTCCTTTGCATGTGTGGGGTTTTTAAGATAGAACCTCACTTTACTTTTTTCATGCAATACCACAAACTCCACCCCATCCCGAAGGGTGGCTTCTATTTTTTGCTTCCCCGAGGTTTTGGGAGTAAGAAGTTTACATTTACCTTTAATACGAAGGATAGTTGGGAAGGGTGGTAGAGGAAGTTCTTCTTCCTGAAGGTGGCTGACCAGTGGGGGCACATTCCAACCAACTGGGCATGGGGAACTCTGCCTATAGATGTAGTTGACCCTAGAAAACTGCTAACCTTAGAATTGGAGGCCCAGTTCGAGGAGTTCGATAGCCGTATTCGGGCTGTCACGAACTGGGACCCCGAGGTCCCCTTCGTTCCCTATACCCTTTTTCCCATCAGATGGGGCTTAATGACCGAAGAGGTCCTTCGGGAACTGGGGGTTGATTAAGGAGCATGTTACTGACCTGAACATGCCACAACCTCTTTTTGACGGGAAGAAGTCGGGTTGGTAATGCTCCATCGGGCCGAACTCACATACTCGGTTCTTAAAGAGAGTAAAATCCTTTCCAAATTTTTCATCTCTCTCTGTGCATACTTACACTGATATTCTTCTTTTTGCATAGATGGCTGACAAATCTGCCGCCTTCTACAAGTCCCTCTTCCTCGGCCAGGCTGAGAAGGGGGAGCAGACTCGGAATAAGGTGGCGGCAAAGAGAAAGAAGCCATCCGGGGGATCATCTTTGGTTCCGAGGTTGAACAAAATGAAGGAGGACCTCATTCCTCCGCCTACCGAAGATGACGTGGGGACTGAGGACCAGACCCATGTTTAGGAGGATCCACCCTCGGATCCAGCAATCCATTCCACTCCCCTTAGTTCCAGCACCATGGCGGAGACTTTGGGGACCTCGGTTAGGGGGTTTCCGGCCAAGGAGCTAGAGGAGGGCTGAAAAAGGAAAGGCAAAAACATCCCTGATTAGGTCCTAGAAGTCAGCAACTCCAAAGGCGATGATGTGGAGCTTCCACCAGGTTTGTCCCTTAGCCATTCTTCTACGAGTTTGGGAATTTTTGGTGTTTTAGATCTTATAAACGAATGGCTAAGGGATAATGTACTGATGGAACTTCGGCAGGACTTTGTAGGCAAAGCAGTGCAGGCTCCCTGGGTGGAAGATAACACCCGGAAGAGGGCCATTCGGGATGCCAAAATCTCGAAGGGAAAAGTCCCAATGGAGCCCTTTTAGTTGTTCACAGATGACATGAACTTGTTCTCCGAGGATAGCCAGAAGATGCCTCCTCAGATGGTGACTAGAGTCATCACTCACGCAACTTTTCAGTCTCTAACTGAAGATTGCCTGAATGAGGAGATCCTCTCTGTGAGGATGACCAAGTAGGCTGCCCAAGTAAACTCCTACCATTTTGATACTTACTGGTTTTTTTTGTTTGCCTTATGTTCCTTACTTAGGATCTCCCTTTTGCAACTCTTCTCATATACGGGGTACTATCAGGCTTGGGCAGCCAAACAAACTTCAGTCTGAACTCGCTACGAGGAGTCTCTGGTGAAGGCCAAGGAACTCTTGGCTAGGTCTGTCATTAAGTACGGTGAGCTAAATAAAGTAGCAAAAGAGGATCTGGCCAATCTTCGGGAGGAGATGCTCAAAAGCCGAGGGGAGCTTATCCAAGACTTCTCTTCGAACATGTCAAACATCGGAGCAAGGTTGATAGCCATGACCTCAGCCAACAAGGTTCTTCAGAAGGAGAGAGATGACATTGCTACCCAAGTGGCGAAGGCCCTTAATCTCAACTCTAAGCTTCAAGCCGAGGTCGAAAGGTTGAAGAAGGAGGGGCAAAAGAAGAAGAAGAAGCTGGAGAAGGAGATCGTGGAGCTTCGGAAAGATTTGGACGATTCTGACGTGGAGAAGACGAAGTCTGACCAAGCAACCAAAAGGTCTTATCAGGACGGCTCCACCTCGCCCATCACCAAGTCTTATCAAGATTTCTAGATCTCGACCTCTCTTTCTTGGTGGCCTTGGACATCCCCGAAGGGCCATCTTGGCAGTGGTCAAAGGCGGAGTTCCTCAACCTCCCTGCTATTCCACCTTCGGCTCCTAAATCTACTGATAAAGATTCAGAAGGTTTGGAGGCTGAGGAAGGTGAGGAACTGGTGGATGCCCAGGATTGCAAATAGGCCTCCTTTTTCTTCTTTCCCTTCTGTAATCCATTTGTAGTATTCTTTTATTAGTGTTAATAAATTTTCTTTCTTCAAACTCTGTTGTATTTGGTCAGTACTTCTTCGGAAAGCACCATCTTTTGCGAAACTTAACCTTTGTTCGAATCATGTCTGATCAACATTTTTTACACAAAGGTATGGTTCGGCAGTATACACACTCGGATGACCAGCTTCGACATTCATAGCGTTTGTTTTCAAAAAAATTTCCAAGTTCTAGCCATGCAGTTGGGGAAATTCTTCTTCGGGAACTATGTTCGACCGAGGGAAATACCCATCTTTGGGAATAACCGTCCTCAGTCATGCTTCCTTGGTGTTTTTGCATGACTTAATTTTTTCCAAGTGTCCATCTAGGCACTTTTAGGGGATAAAGGCCTTTGGTACCAACTATCGTCGTATGCTTGCCGAAGGCTGGTCATTTTTATGAGCTTCTTGCTTCGTAGTACCCATGTTAGGCCATCCGGCCAAGCATCGGCTGTTGTCATTATTCGGGAGTGGGTATGTTCAATATTTATTTGCTCAAATGCCTTTGGAAAAAGTCTCATTACACCATGTTCAATTAATTACCCACGAGGAGAATAATACAATTTTTCATTTTCCTCAGAAAATTCTAAGTATAGAATATTTTTAAAGAATCCGAATGCCATGTATTTTTCAATTCTCCACCCTCGGTGTACCGAGCTTGTACACTCCCGGTCGAATTTCTTCGAGAACCAAATAGGGCCCCTCCCAGTTTGCGCAAACTGCTCCATGCGATGGTATTCGGGGTCCGTACTCGGCTTTTTGGAAAATGAGGTCTCCCTTTTGATTCCTTTCCATTTTACATGTAAGTTGGTAGTGATGGCTACTTTTTGCTGGAAACCTTTTCTTCTTAGCTCGGCCATTTCTTTATGTTCGTCAGTGAGGTCCAATTTTGTCCTTAATCCAAGGTTGTTTCCTTCTTCCTCAAACACCTACACCCTAACCGATGGTTGGGTGATTTCTACGGGAATAATGGCCTCTGAACTGAATACGAGTGAAAAGGGTGTTTCATCAGTGGCTCTCCTCGGGGTGGTTAAGTAGCTCCACAACACGCTCATAAGCTCTCCTGGCCATTTTCCCATTACTTCTTTTAGCCTCTCCTTCAGGCCATTCTTTATTGTCCTGTTGGACACTTCAACTTGCCCATTACTTTGAGGATGGGCTACCGGGGCACAGTGCATTTTAATTCCAAGGTCAGTAATGAATTCCTGGAACCCTTTATCGGTGAATTGGGAGCCGTTATCGGCCACTATTTCCCTTGGGATTTTGAATATGCATATGATGCTTTGCTAGATGAATCTTTGTATATACTTTGCCAATATCGCTGCTAAGGGCTCTGCCTCGATCCATTTGGTCAAGTAGTTTGTGGTGACTACACAAAACTTGACCCCTCTGGGAGCAGTTGGTAGAGGCCCAATGAGGTTGATGCCCTATATGGTGAAGGGACAGGGGTAGTTGGCCGAAGTTATCTTCTCTGAGGGTAGTCTTTGGATAGGAGCGTGCCTTTGGCAATTATCGCACTTTTGGATGAACTGCCTTGCGTCCTTCCTTAAAGTAGGCTAGAAATACCCTTGTCGAAGGAGGACTCTGGCAAGGGCGTTGGTTCCTATGTGCAAACCACAGGCTCCCTCATGGACTTCTTTGAGGATCACTTCGACATCCTCTTCACTGATACACCTCTGTAATGGGGTGGCGTATCCTTGTCGATACAGCTCTTCCCCTATGGGAGATCATTTTCACACTTTGGCTACTTCGTGGGAGTCCTCGGGGAGTTCCGAGGTTGAGAGGCATTTATTGATAGGGTCCTTCCACCTTTTTCCAATGGTTGTTACGCACATTACCGCTATACTCGGATGGTGCAGTACTTCTGTTGACTCTCTTGACTTGGCCAGTGTGTCAGCCTCCATGTTATCTAGCTGAGGTACATTTTCTATGTGCACTGTGTCAAATTCTTGGATGAGTTCTTTGACGAGGTTGTGATATTTTGCCAAGGTTGGATCCTTTACACCATATTCTCTTGCCATCTATTGGACCACTAGCTGAGACTCGCTACGGGCCTTTAGATTTCTCACGCCCACCCTCTTTGCCAGCCGTAAGCCTGCTATGAGGGCTTCATATTCGGCGATATTGTTGGTTAAGTTGAACCCGAATTTGATAGCCTTTGTGGCCTCCATTCCTTCAGTACCTCAGAGGACTACTCCAGCTCCTTGGTGTTCGGACCCCGAAGCTCTATCGACAAATAGCGTCCACTTTAGGTTTGTCTTTTACGAGCTCTTCCAAGGTATCTCTGGTTTTTGGGACCTCAGCGATGAAGTCTACCAATGCTTGGGCCTTTATGGCCTTTCTTGGCTCATAGGTGATGTCATATTCACCTAGCTCAATGCACCATTCTGACAGTCTTCTTGAGTGATCAACCCTCCTCATGATATCCCGAAGAGGTAGGTTACTTCGGACACTAATAGGGTGTGCTTGGAAGTAAGGTCGTAACCTTCTACTTTCCAATACCAAGGCATAGATGGCTTTTTGTAGAAGAGGGTACTTGACCTCGGCTCCATGTAGTGACTTACTTACATAGCATACCGGCCACTGTCTCCCTCCCTCTTTTTTTACAAGCACCAAACTTACTGCTTTTTCACTGACGGCGAGGTAAAGGATGAGGTGTCCTCTAACCTTCGATTGTCGAAGTGTCGGCAGGTGGGTTAAGTAGGTTTTCAGCTCATCCCAAGCTTTTTGGCAATCTTTGTTCTAAGGGTGCTCTTCAGCACCAAAGGTATCGTCATTTTTTGTGGCTTTGGTGAGCACTTTGAAGAATGATTGACACCGATCCCCATATCTGAAGATGAACCTACTAAGAGAAGTGATTCTCCACGTTAGCCTTTGCACATCCTGGACTGTTGTGGGAGTTCAAAATCCCAACAGGGCCTTGACTTTTTCTGGATTGGCATCGATTCCTCTTTCCAACACCATGAATCCGACGAACTTGCCTACATTTACTCCAAACACGCACTTCTCTGGGTTTAGACGAATTCCGAATTCCCAAAGTTGGTGGAATGTTTTAGTTAAGTTTTCGATATGGCTGCTAGGCAATTTTCTCTTAACTATCATATCATCGACATATACTTCCATATTCCTCCCAATCTGGGTGTCAAACACACTGTTCATTAGCATTTGGTATGTGGCACTAGCATTCTTTTGACCGAAGGGCATTCTAACATAACAGTAAGTCCCAAATTCGGTGATGAAAGTAGTTTTCTCCTCATCTTCGGGATCCATCCAAATTTGGTGGTATCCACTGAAGGCATTGAGGAAACTAAGTAGGCCGTATTTAGCAGTAGAGTCCACCAACTAATTTGTTGGTGGTAAAGGATAAGAATCCTTAGGGCAAGCATCGTTTATATTTTAGAAATCAATGCACATTCGAAGCTTATCACTCCCTTCTTTCGTAGCAATGACAACATTGCTAAGCCATTCTGGCTACTTGACCTCCCTTATTACGCCTGCTTCCATTAAGCGATGTACTTCATTTTTTATGAAGTTGTTCTTGTGTGCCAAGAGGCTTCGCTTTTTTTATCGAATGGGTTTTGCCTCTAGGCGCACCTTAAGACTATGTTGGATTATGCAAGGGTTTACCCTAGTCATGTCCTTCGGTGAGTAGGCAAACAGATCTTTGTTCATTATCAGGAAAGATACAAGTTTTGCCTTGTCACCTTCGGCCAATTTCTTCCCCACTTGGGTACTTCGGCCTAGGATAAGTTCCACATCTTCTGTTTTTATTTTTTCGAGGTCTACAGTTTCCTCTCCCTTTGCCTCTTCTCCAAGCAAGGCCTTTGCTCCCGAAGTCTATGTGTGTATCTTTGCTAGGCCCTGTATTGCCTTCACAAATACCTTCCTCACTTCTCCTTGGTCGATGAAGATCTTGGCATCCCCCTCCTTTGTTGCGAAGGTGACAGTCAAGTATTTCATATCTGGACAGATGTGGAGATTTCCTTGTGTCTGCCACCCGAGGATTGCATTATATGACGAAGGGACATCTATAATGATGAACCTTGTCATTGTTGAAGAAAAGAGCTCACCTTTGTTTTGCGACAAAGTTCCTCTTAGCATCAAAGGTAGGTTGATCCATCCGAGGACAGGGAGTTCGGACGGTCCTACCCCGAAGGTAGGGGAGGTGACAGGCTTGAGATCGCCTTTTGTGATACCCAAACTTGGCAGCAAATGGGAGAATAAGACTTCGGCATTGGAACCATCATCAAGGAGTACTCTCTTAACATCCTAACTCCCTATCCTCGCCATGATGAGGAGTGGGTCGTCATGAGGAAACATCACGGTGGATCCATCCTTTCGAACAAGCTTGGTCGACTGGTGACCGAACTCCATGACCGAGATTTCCTTTATCTTTTTCCTCCTTTCAGCTGATGGTATCCCAGTGGTGATTGTCTAGATTACTCCTGCTGGTGGTAGTGGGTGCCTTTTGGGACTTCTCTGTCGGAATCATAGTCATCATCTCTTTTCCTTTCCTCTTCCCTCGTCCCCTTCAGGGAGGGAATCCACAGGTAGCGCTGAAGTTGGCCCTGCTTTATGAGCGACTTGATGTAGTTCCTCAACTGGAAGCAATCTTCTATGTCATGCCCATGGGGTGATGAAACTGGCATAATTTCTTCATATTTTTCTTGTTTTCTGAAGTCATGGCTTTCGGACGCTGGATTGGATTGCCTTGCCTTTCCATGGCCAGCAGTATGTTTGTTCTGGAGTTGTTTAGGGGGGTGAACGACATGGGTTTTTTCCCTTTCTGCTTTCGGGGTCTTCCCCCACCCTCGGCAGTATAGCGATTTTGGTGACTTTGACCTTCAGGCTGATGGCTATCGGACTTCGGTCCCTTATCCTCAGTTCTTTGGCCGTCATATGCTGCTCGGCCCTTCGGTAGAACTCGCCAAGGGTGTCCCGGGGCTCCTTCGAGAACTCGTAAAAGAGTTGTGAGTCTTGCCAAAGCCCTCGTATCATGGCGAGGATGTGTATTTCAGGGTGAAAGTCCGGCACACTCAAGGCCTCTTGGTTGAATCTTTCGACATAGTCGTGAATGGTCTCTTCGTTTCTTTGTACAATGTCAAACATTTGAACCGGCATCTTCGCTGTTGGCCTACTGCCGTTGAACTGCTGCGTGAACATTGTGGACAGCTCTTGGAAACTCATTATAGTTCCAGGGGCGAGGGACTTGTACCGCGCGGTTGCTGGGCTGGAAAGGGTGACCTCAAAGCACTTGCAAAGGGTAGCATCATCGGCACCGTGTAGCACCATACTATGCCTGTACTTGGTTAGGTGGGCTTGGGGGCCACTTCGCCCATCGTACATCTCCAAGCGTGGCACCCGGAAGTCACTTGGCATAGGTGCGTCAACTATTGCTCGGATGAAGGGTGACTCTTCTCCAGTGAAGGTTTCTGACAACCTTGACTAGACAGGCTTCCGAGCCATCTGCCCTTCCATTTTCTCCAACCTCTCTAGGATCTTTTCCATGAGGATGGTGGTGCTAGGCTATTCTCTCTACCTGGAGACCTCTGGCAACGGAGAACGATGCCTCCTTTTCGGGGAATAACTTCGGAAATAGGGGGATTGTGATTTGTCCTTTGGTGATGAACTTCGCTATTGGGAAGTATTGGCACCTTTTGACGCTGTTTCTTCGGTATGCCAGCCTCTAGGAGGTACGTCATCCGTTGAGGATTCATTGCGGAAGTCTCCACTCCCTGAGCTCCGGTGAGTGCACTTCGGGCTTTTCTCCCAACGGGGAGTTGATGAGGACACCCTTCAGCCCGAATGTTGTTGAGACCACCTTCGGTCCAATTGTTGCATCATTTCAGCCACAACAGAGAATTGAAAATCACGTAAGAAGCTCATCATGATCATTAGAGGGCATTCATCCTCAAGCAAAGAAGTCCCTACGGTGGGTTGTTTGGTCGCCAATTGATTCTACGGCGCGGATGGGGACTTCGGCAGTCCCTTATCCATACAACGATGAGTCTCAACGACGGTTACATGAGGGTGAGTCCCCACAAACGGCTCCAAATGATGCCCATCGGCATCTTCGTTGTACAACACGATGGCCTAAAGTAGGGACTTCTGGTGTGAGAGTAACTAAAATGCTCAAAAGAACAAGGGTTAGGAGCTCCCCGAAATGTGTTTCTAGGGGAGGAGCCTCGGACCCCTAAGTCAGTATTTGATAAGTAACTAGCAGAGTGTAGAGAATAAAAGAGTTGAGAGAGTTGTGTGTCTATGTTCCCTTTACCAAGGTTATTCTCCAAGTATTTATAGGAGAGCGTTGGGAGAAGTCCGTTTGACATAGCTCGCTCAGATGATGACACGTGTTTGGTCAGGTGTGATCCATATCTTCGGGGATGGGGGACCTCCAGTTGGCCATAGGCTGTTCTGCCCAAGAGTCAGGGCTATGGGAGGTCTGTGTGTCAGGGGCGTGTGTAAGGTCTTTGTGTCAGAGGCTTCTTAACCATTTTTGTCTTATTTCCATAAGACCCCTTCGGGTAACGAGACCCCTTTGAAATAGGAGGCCCCCTTCGCCTTAGGTGATATATATGAACTCAATGTTGGAATCCTGTTGTATCATACTATGTTCAACTGTGTTAATTATGGTTTTGTGTTATGCTAGAATACACTTGTATCATTCTTTGTCTTTAATGTGTTATCCTAAAAATGTCCAGTGAATAAAGCATCGAACAACAATAGGGATTTTGCAAAAATAGCTGGAGTTAGATGAGGAACTACATTAGGTGATATATATGAGCTTAATGTTTTTGTATTATCCTAGAACTCCATATGTATGTAACTATGTGTACAATGTGTTTGGTTTGAAAGGTAAATATGATTCGGCTTTCAAAGTAGTATATGCGAAAATTAAAGTGATTGGGGATAAACTAGCATCGATATTGTGGATGGGGAGAATAAAAGAACAAGTTTAGGAAATCATAAAGGAGTTTTTAAAAGGGCAGCTAATTAGGAAGAAATATAAGCCCACATGCCTACGGTCTCCATTCATGCAATAGATGGGTAAAGAAGATCCTAAAAACTACTTGACCCTCAAACATGCCATTGTCATTGATTTTGCGGTGAGGTCCAAGTTAGACCATTCCTAAGTATTTAATTCCAACTTTTGTCAGATCTATGATTTTGAATTCCCCATGTTCAATTTCAGTCTAACTTTGGTGTTATTTTGTTGTTTATTGGGAAAGGGGGCTACTGTTTGAAGACATGCTCAACCATGTTGTAACACGAGAAGGATTCCTGTCACTTTTTGATAAGATTGAAATACACAGAATGAGTGATCTATTGCGAGTCATTTTTTTTCAAAGTACATATGTTAGTGACATACCAAGCAAAAATTTTGTAGTTGGGAAATAACACAATTTGACATCTTGTGAATGTTGGCCTTTGTAGTTGGTATTTGCTACACACCATCTGAAGGTGGAGAGAAGCCTAGAGAAAAAAATGAAAACAAGAAAACATATGGTAGCTTGGTGGAGATAATTACAAACTAGCACTAGGTAAACCACATAAGAAGCATCATTGGATATGACTTGGTAAGACATGTTGTTTTGTAGTTGGTAACTTCTATAACATCATGGTAATATTAGTACAAACATGAACATTATGTTCATGTATGGTATTGTGGTTTTTGACTTGCTACCTAATGTATGCCAATGTGTACCTAATGTATTATTCTGGTGTGTTCGTGTGATGTTGTGTGACTAATGTATTATTGTAAGTGTTGTTTGTGTACTTTTGACGATAAGCTATACATATTTGTGTAATTATTACACAAGTGTTGTTACCAATCTTACGTTGTGGCTAGTACTTTGTTGTATGCATTAACTTCAAAAATGGCATTATACAAGTCCTAAACAATTTGAAAGAGGACTTTCATCTTTATGGGGAGTTAGTGTTACCCACTCCGGGGTAGTCCAGTTATGGTGCCAAAACTGTGCTTTTAGACTCCCAGGATTGGTAATGTTCTATAGGCCATCAGAACACTACCCTTAGTGTGCATACCCAAGTGGCCCTCTTGGGCAGTATGTAAATACATGCATATTGGTCCAACCATCACACACATATTCACATTGAATGCACACCATGGCAGCAAAGAAGGAAAACACTAGCACAAGTCTTAGTTTTGGCTTCCACAGATTAGGCAATCTTGTTAAGTTCTAGTGGCCAGCTACTACACCTGTAACTTCCACTAATAAACTGTATCATTCTAGCCACATAGCCCCTTGTTTTATTTGCTCCATTATCAAGTAGAGACATAGAACAAACCAAGGAATTTTTTTTTACATCAATAGCCCACCTATGGACCAAGTTATGGATTTTTTAAGTTGGTTACAAAATTCTGACCAAATGAACAGTAACTCAGCCAACTTTGCAACGTCGTATCTTTAGCTACAGGGCTCTAAATACATAAATTTCAAATCCCAGTTAACCCCCTTGATGTCCTATAAGTGTGGTAAAAATTTCATACCAAGTTTCATTCTACACAGGGAGATATTAAACTTTATGTCCAGAGTCGAAATTCTGGCAACTTTTGGACCATTTTGCCCATACAATTTTTCCAAACCATGCAAACACTTCATTCACAAGGGGAAAGCCTCCAAGGCTATCCCATATATTTCCATTACACATAGGAATTACATTCCCTTTCTATTAACAACTTTATGTGGCCAAAACAGAATTTACAAGTAAGCAGCCCATCATTCACACTTTGGCAGCTCTGCACCACATCACTTACATACCAAAACATTACTTAAATGTTCACATACTTGTCTCATTTTACATACACTACATGTACATGAAAACATGCACTACAATATGGTATTAACTCAGCTAAATACGCACCCTAGGTTACAGGAGGTCCTGAGACACAATGGACTCCAAAAACAGGATGCTGGACAGCTGCTGCACAACACAATCAGTACCACCATTAAAAATACCAAATGTGCTCCTAAAATCACCAAAATTTCCAGATCAAAACTAGACATATGGAAGTTCATGTATCTGAAATTTCAGATCAAAACTCAAAACAAAAAGGTTAGTTTGAAGGTGATCTTGCAGCTGAACTTGAAATGACAGAATTGAGGGGAGTAAGTTTCATTGAGAAACTTAGTAAGGGTAGCATTTGGATTCACTAGGCAATGTAACCATCATTAAAACCTGCATCCAAAGAAACTAAAACACAAAAACCACAATGCATATATACCAGATATAGCAACCAAATGGAGCATCCAAAGACAAACAACAAACACATGAAATGTGGCAGCAACATATACCATAGGGTAGTCCATAGAACACATAATAAACATAACCAAATCGCTATGGCAGCCCTCCTCAAGCTAATTCTTGGTCTTAGGAGGATTTTAACACTAGTTAGTACTAACTTTGGGCTCTAGAAACCCTCACTTTACTGCCATCATTGTGCACTTCACACTAGGTCACAAAACCTTCAATAAGTGCACTCCCCTCACTAAGCTTTGTTCATCAAGCACATGGCTCTCTTCCAAGCTTAGCCCTAGCTCCATGGATGTTTGAAAATTGAAGAAAACAGTCCATGAGAGCAAGAGAACCCTTACCTTGATGGGTATGCTGAAATTGGAGCTTGATCCTAGATGCACTCATGTCTTAGCACCACATAGCTTCCAATTGCCTCAT
This sequence comes from Aquilaria yunnanensis, assembly GCA_039654915.1. NCBI lineage: Eukaryota > Viridiplantae > Streptophyta > Magnoliopsida > Malvales > Thymelaeaceae > Aquilaria > Aquilaria yunnanensis. The sequence goes on from CM077594.1 coordinate 70,420,498, forward strand.
TTTGCGTTCAATTTCAATCAATTGCAAGTTTGAAGGTGTGATGGCTATGGAGGAAGTATGGTTGTGTTATTAGGCGGGGGGAGGACGAAAATGAGAGTGGGATAAGTTATTTGGCCACTTAAATGGCCTTAAATGAGCTTAACGGCACCAAAACACACTTAACAAGCTTAAACTTGCTTTATGTCATTTTCCTTCTCACTAATTATGGTTTCTTTGTCATAAAATCATTGGTACACATGTGCCCAACATTTTTGAGTGATTATCAAGTCTTGGCTGCCTCCCCCATGGTGGGATAACCCTACAATTCCACCCTTAGACTTAAGTCAAAAGCTTGAACAACTTAAGGTTTACACTAGGACATTTAGGTCCTTATTGCCATTAGTGTTTTCTTTGTCCAAACTTGTCTTCCATGAGCAATTTGGTCCTCCAATAGCACTTTCATACCATTTATATCCTTCCCATAACTCTCCAAGTCTTTTTCTTGAGAGTTTTGCAATTGAGTACCCGAATTTCCAAAACCTTACAAAAAAGTCCATAGGTTGCTTGACAAACAAGCAATCCTTAAGGCTTTTCTTGGGGAGCAAGTTACCAACTTGGAACACTTTTAAGGAGGTGTGGATCATGCCTTTTACCCCTCACACTTCAATCACTATGTTGAGAATTACACAATATAATGGTTTTTAGCCATTATGACACACACTTGTAATTCTCCCATTTTGTGAGGTGGTAACAATTAGAAGGCCAAATTGTAAGTAATACTTAAAATATAAATTTTACTTGAGTGTTGGTTATGGAAAGAATAAACTCATGTCGGGTGCGCTTGTGCATGTTCTGTCCTAAAGCGGCAGATTTCATGGAATATGAATGCCACCATTTCACACCTACTTCAAAGAGTAAAATGAAAGGTAAAGAGTACTTGTCAAATGTTAAGGACTGTGGCATCTTCATGATGAACCATATGAAGCTGTTTGAGGGTAGAGAGTTTGATAGTGATCTCAAACCTATATGTTAGCTATTCCTCTTAGCTCTAGAGTTACATGCGTTGTAACTCGTATCTGAATATTAGATGTATGGGTAGTACAGGACAAGGCATCTCAATACCATCGACATGAAATTGCATCTACAATTTTAAAGCACGAGGCAAACAAACCCAGGGAGCAAATCATTGTAGAAGTGAACAATGTAGTAAAAGGGGACATAAAATGTTGAAGCAACGCAATTGCGGTTTCAAATAGAATTTTTTTTATTACTGAGTCTTGTAGATACAAATACAGTTGAGGGATCTCTGATAAAGAAGCCTCGCACATGCCCCTACCCTCTGGCCGGAACTACCTACAGTTAGTTGGAGATAACTATCTCCGAAGGTACGGACCAGATCTAGCTGAACATGTGTTTGATCTACATAGGCTATGCAAAACGGTCTTCTGCCCCCATCCTCCTATAAATACTTGGGCGGCTCCTAGGTGATGACAACATGACTCTCTCTTTCTTACTCTTTGCTCCTAGCAACTTCTCTCCTGTATACTGACTTGGGCATCGGAGGCTCCTCCCCTAGAAACACACTTGGGAGAGCTCCTCACCCACGTTCTTCAAAAGTCTTGTAGATACATTCTAACCAAAAGTCTCTCTCTCAGGCCCAGCATGTCATACAATGAGCATGTCATCAGGCATCATTTGGAGTCATTTGTGGAAACTCACCCCCAAGTCGTTGTTCTCGAGATTCAACATTCAAAGGACAAGGGACTCCTGAGGTCTTAGTCCACACTAGAAGCTCAAGGAATGACTGAACAGCCTGTAGTGGAGACTTCCCTGTTGAAGATGAGCGTCCTCTAACGGTCACAATGGGTTTTCTACGTGAATTTCAGCGCTCTATCATAGCAAAGATGATCCAACAACTCAGCCAAAGATGGTCACAAACACCTTTAAAAAAGGCACCTTCTATAGATACCTATCTAGAGCAAAGGCATAAGTCACCTCACCGGAGCTCCGGTAGCGGAAGCCCTCATAATGACTCCTCAGTGAAGAACATACTATCCCAATGGCGACGCACTGCGGGAGGAAGGTCGAAAGAGCCCAGAACCTCGCGCCGATGAAGTCCATCCTCGGATGAGAAGTTCTTCCTACCACACTGGCAAAGTTACTTACCTAGAAGACAATGCTATTCTCCCCTGCCGGCAGTTCCCAGGAAGCGAAGAAACGAGGGTGCTTGCTACCACCTCACAAAAATGGGAAAATTACAAATGTGTGATAATGGCTAAAAACCATTATACTGTGTAACTTTCACCAAAGTGATTGAAGTGTGGGGGTAAACTGTATGATCAACACCTCCTTAAAAGTGTTCAAATTTACTAACTTGGCGCCAAAGAAAAGCCTTAAGGATTGCTTGTTTGTCAAGCAACCTACGGACTTTTTTCTAAGATTTTGGAAATTTGGGTACCCAATTGCAAAAATTTCACAAAAAAGATTTAGAGTGTTATGGGAAGGATATGAATGGTATAAAAGTGCTCTTGCAAGATGACATTGCTTATAGAAGACAAGCATGGACAAAGGAAAACACAAAAAGGCTTTAAGGACTTAAATGCCCTATTGTGTGTTTTTGGTTGTCCATGCTTATGACTTAAATCAAGTGGAATTTTTGTGGGGTTATCCTACATAAGGAGGGGCTACTATGGCATGGGATAAGGAAGTCAAATGTGGGCCAAGAGATTAAGGTAAAGAAACCATGGTCTTGAAGCAAGGAAAATGACATAAAGCTTGGTTAAGCTTGTTAAGTGTGTTTAGTGCACTTAAGACCATGTAAATGTCCATTCTTGTCCTTATTTCCCAAATTTTGGCGTCCACCAGTAAAAAGGAAGCCATCACTCTCCTCCACACATCCTCTATTTCCACCATACCTTCAAAGTCAAAACTACTTGCAATTTAAGTCAAGAAAGCACAATTGGAAGCTATTTGGTGCTATTACTTGAGTGTACCTTGGATCAACCTCCATTTCCAGCATTCCCATCAAGGTAAGGTTCTCTTGTTCTCATTGGTTGTTTTCTATATTTTCAAGCAACCATGGAGCTAGGGGTGAGCTTGGAAGAGAGCCATGAGCTTGATGAACCAAGCTTAGTGAAAGGAGTGCACTTATTGAAGGTTTTGTGACCTAGTGTGAAGTGCACAATGATGGCAGCGAATTGAAGGATTTCTAGAGCCTAAAGTTATTACTAACTAGTGTTAAAATCCTCCTACAACCAAGCATTAGCTTGTGGAGGGATTCCATAGTGATTTACTTAAGTTTATTGCATGTTTTATGGACTGACCTATGGTTTATGTTGCTTCTGCATTTCATGTGTTTGATGGTTGTGAATGGCTGCTGCATTTGGTTTCTATATCTTGTATATATGCATTGTGGTTTTTTTCTTTTAGTGTCTTTGGATGCAGGTTTTAATGATCGTTACATTGCCTACTGAATCTTAGTGCTACCCTTACTAAGTTTCTTAATGAAACTTACTCCCCTAAATTCTGTCATTTTAGGTCCAGCTGAAAGATCACCTTCAAACTAACCATTTTAGTTTGATTCTTGCCTAAATTATCAAGTACTTGAACCTCCATATGTCTAGTTATGATCTGGAAAGTTTGGTGATTTTAGGAGCACATTTGGTATTTTTAGTGATAGTAGTTATAGTGTTTTGCAGCAGCTGTCCAGCATTCTGTTCTAGAGTCCATTGTGTCTCGGGCAATCCTATAACCTAAGTTGTGTATTTAGCTAAGTTATGACTATTTTTTGGTGCATGTATGCATGTACATGTAGTGTATGTAAAATGAGACAAGTATGTGAACATTTGAGTACTGTTTTGGCTAAGTAAGTGATGTGGTGCAAAGCTGGCTAACTGTGAATGATGGGTTGCTTACTTGTAAATTCTGTTTTAGCCACATATGGTTGTTAAATGTGCTGGAATGTATTTCCTCTATGTAATTGACATATATGGGGTAGCGTTGGAGGGCTTTCCCCTTGTGAATGAAGTGTTTGAACATTTCTAAAATTTTGTATGGCCAAAATGGTCATAAAGTGACCAGAATTTTGACTCCGCACTTAAGTTTCTATATCTCCCTTTGTAGAAGAAATATTGGTATCACATTTTGACCACACCTAATGAACATCTAGAGGTTGAATTGGGATTTGGAATTTCTGAATTTTGGACCTTGTAGCCAATGATATGATGTTGAAAAGTTGGCTAAGTTACTACTTATTTGGTTAGAATTTTGTAACCAACTTCAAAATCCATAACTTGGTCCATAGGTGGGCTATTGATGTAAAAGAAAATTTTCTTCATTTGCTCTAGGTCTCTACTTGATAATGGAGTAAAGAAAATAGGGGGGCGCATAGCACGAATGATACAGTATATTGGTGGAAGTTACAGGTGTAGTGGCTAGTCACTAGAACTTAACAACATTGCCTAATGTGTGGTAGCCAAGATTAAGACTTGTGCTAGTGTTTTCCTTCTTTGCTACCATGGTGTGCATGAAATGTGAATATGTGTGTGATAGTTGGACTAGTATGCATGTGTTTACATAGTGCCCAAGAGGGCCACTTAGGTATGCACACAAAGGGTAGTGTTTTGATGGCCTACAGAACATTACCAATCTTGGGAGTCTAAATGCACAATTTTGGCACCATAATTGGACTACCCTAGAGTGGGTAACATATGTTGATATTAGAGCATGGTTTACACATGTACATAGCATATAGTTGCATTGCATGCATCTACATACATGAACATAGTTTGGTCAGCTGCTAGTGTCAAGTACCGGTGAAATACCTATGATTTTTATATGTGCTCTATAGTGAATCATTAATGTAGGAAGTAAACATGGTTGCCACAAGGAGAGGGGAACCACCCCGAAGGCCTCCTACAGATTCTGGGAAAAAAAGAAATGGTCAAAATAGAGGGAATCAGGGGCAATGTGGGGTACCAAACCCTGAAGTGCTTCAAGTTTGGTTAGAGGTTTAGAGGAACTTAGATCTAATTAATTAGAACTTAGTAAGGCTAATTGAAGCACAATAGTAAGGAGTCTAAGTAGCTCTAGTTGAACTAGTTCAGGATGCACAGTAGGAACCAGAAGAGGATACTAGGAACACATCTGAATACGTTCCTTTTGGAAGTTTAGAAGACACAAATTATGAGACCATTGAGGGGGAAGGTGACAATGGAAGAAATCCAATACGAAGAAGACTAAGGTCAAAGACTAGTCAGGTGACCCAGACCAATCCCTTAGTCTATGACCATTCCTCCACTAGGAATGAGATTGAGGAGGGCCATGAGAGAAGATCCAGGAGAAGGTAGAAAGATCATAGAGAGCATCACCATACAAAGGGCTCTCACAGATCCTGGAGACATAGATCAGAGGATCTAGAAGGCCTAGATGAAGTTAAATTGTTGGAAAGGTTTCATGGCCTAAGACCTCAATAGTTTGATGGAAGAGCTGGGCTAGAGAAAGCTGAGGAGTGGTTAATCTTCATAGAAAAAATGTTTAAGAGGATGTCACTCAGCTCCACAAAGAGAGTGTCACTGGCTACCTACAATCTAGTAGGCAGTGCAGAAATGTGATGGAGAAACATCAGAGATAGATATGCTATCCAGAGGGGCAGAAGGCCAGGAGAAGACACGGAAATGACCTGGCCAGAGTTCACATAGCTGTTCTCGTAGTAGTACATCAGTGATGCCATCAAGGATATGAAGCGAGCTAAATTTGATGCTCTAAGGCGGGACAACGTCAGTGTCCTAGAGTATGAGAACAAATCCAATCGGTTGGTGAGGTATGCTCCTCAGTATCATGGACTGGAGGAGTTAAAGGCCAAAAGATTTGTTAGAGGCTTAAAGTCAAACATTAGAAAGGCTATAAGACCCTTTTGAGTAGTCACATACTATGAAGGAGTGCAAAAAGCTCTATGAGTAGAGTAAGAGGAGTATGACACTAAGTACTTTTCCAATGGACCAGGGGAAAGTAGCCAGGCAGGAGGCAAGCAGAAAAAACCACCATATGGCAATGGAATTGCGAATAATTCTCATCTTGGTGGTGAGGGCAAGGTTAAAGGGAAGTTTCCTAGCCTAAGGTGGCCTAAGTGCGAGAAGTGTCATGGAAAGAAACCTTGCTATTTTAACACCCAAGCGTGTCTAAAATGTGGATCCATGGATCATTGGATCAAAGACTACCCACAGGTTCAAAGGAAGCTAGAAGACCAAGGTCTAGTAAGGCCTATTGGGGCAGGACCTAAATGGGGAGCACCTAGGGAGGGACAGTGGAGGCCAGTTCCTCCAGTGCCTCAACCTCCAGTGCAGAAAGCTGGCAAAGTCTTCCAAGTGGAGAGGCTAGAGACATCACAGCAGGCAGGAGCACTAAGACGTAACATTTACCTTAATGGTATTCCTGTTAGTGTTCTATTTGATACTGGTGCATCGTGTCTATAGTGGCTAGGAAATTTGTTAAAGCCATGAAATTTCTTACTAAATCATGCCTATTGATGTCGAGGCTGGTGGCTAGGTGCTTCGGACCGTGGGTGCTCCCCCTTTGGTCCTCCCATTCTAAGCTCCTCGGCCGTCATATGCTGTTCGGCCCTTCTATAGAACTCCCCGAGGGTGTCTGGGGGGTCCTTGGGGAACTCATAAAAGAGTTGGGAATCCCTCCGAAGTCCTCTTATCATTGCGAGGATCCATACCTCTAGCCGAAAATTGGGCACACTTAGTGCCTCTCGGTTGAACCTTTCAACATAGTCACGAATGGTGTTCCCACCTCGCTGTGCTATGTCGAACATTTGCACTTGCATCTTAGCGGTTGGCCTACTGCCGATGAACTACTGGGTGAACGCAGTGGATAGCTCCTGAAAATTGAGCAGGCTCCCGTGGGGCAGAGAGTTATACCTTGCCGTTGCTGGACTGGAGAGGGTTACCTCGAAACACTTGCAGAGAGTAGTGTCATCTGCGCTGTGGAGCACCATACTTCACTTATATTTCGTCAGATGCGCCTAGGGGTCACTACGCCCATCGTAAGTTTCCAGGCATGGCACCCTGAAGTCACTAGGCATGGGCGCCTCCACGACCTCGCGTACCAAGGGTGACTCTTCTTCGGTGTAAGAGTTAGACAGCCTGGACCAGACTGGTTTTCGGGAGATCTGTCTCTCAACCTTCTCCAGTCTTCCCAGGATCTTCTCCATGAGGACAGCTGTGTTAGCTTTTCCTTGCTGCCTGATGTTTGCCGGCAATGGTGAATTTCTTCTCCTCCTCGGAGAGTAACTTCGACGGGGAGGAGACTGGGACCTTCGGTACGGGGATGCACTCCGCCGGCAAGAGGTCCTAGTCTCTTTTGGAGCTCCTTCTTTAGTAGGTCGCGCCTCAATGGGCTCATTCTCTGTTGAAGACGCATCGAGGGAGTCCCCGCTCCCGAAACTTCGGTGGGTGGACCAGGAACTTGTCCCCTAGTGCATCACCGAGGGAAAGGCCTTTCAGGCCAGAGGTGGTTAGGGCCACCTCTGGTCGAGCTGTTGGGTCATTTCGGCGACGATGGAGGGTTGGAAGTCTTGTAAGAAGCCCATCGTCACCATTAGAGGACGGTCATCTTCTGGTGCAGAAGCTTCTCCCATGGGCTGCATTGTCGCCGGCTGAGCCTCGGGCACAGAGGGGGACTTCTGGAGCCCTTTTTCCTTCGAGCGTCGAGTCTCTACGACGGTGACCTGGGATAGGTTTCCCACAGACGGCACTAGGTGATGGTTTCCAGCATCATCGTTGTGCAACATAGTGAGCCCGGAGCAGAAACTTCTGATATCAGGACGTCGGGGTAGAAGACCTCCGAAGGTAGAGGGGCTGCAAGGACTCAGCAAAATAGAGGGTCAGGAGTTCCCCGGAGTATTTTTCCAGGCAGGAGTTTCCAATGCCCAAGTCAGTATTTAGAGGTGGAAGATAAGCCAAGAGAAGAGGAGAGATAGTTCGGCTGCGAGAGAGAGCCCCCTTTTACCTATGATGCCTCCCGAATATTTATAGGGAGATGAATATAAGAAGTCCTGTTTGTCACAGGCTGCCCAGATTACAACACTTGTTCGGTCAGATTTGATCCGTACCTGCAGAGAGAAGGGGAGCTTCCAGCTGACCGTAGGCTGCCCAGCCGAAAGCCTAGGTGGCGTAAGGGCGGCGTGTCAGAACGTGTCTGGTGGCAACATGTCAGGGGCTGTATGAGTACGGTGTGTCAGAGAGTCCTTAGTTGTTTGGTTGTGCGCTTACGTAGCCTTTTCAGGTGACCGAACTCTCCCGGGGTCCAGAGCTTCCTCAGGGAAGGGAGCGCCTTCAGAGGGAATTCCCTTGTTTTATACTAGACACCTTCGGCCGGGCTCTCCCGAGGTTAGGCTCGGGTTCTCAGTGACGGCACCTTGATGATGTTTTCTGAAGTTGGTCTTTGGGCACTCAAGGTCGATAAGAAGTTGCCTTTAGGAAGGGTGATGACTCCTCTTGACCGAAGTTGGTCCCATGGGTTGCCCGAGGGCAATGCTTATTCGGCTTGTCCGAGGGTGCTTCATTCCCTCTCTTTACCGAGGTCTGGTCGCCTGTTCTGACCATAGGTTATGCATCGACTCATCAGGGTGTACATGTATGTGGTCCCTCAAGGGCGATTGCCCTTCGGCTATCACCTATGATATCCTTAGTGAAAGAAGCAGGTAATCAATGTCTTTTCACTAATGGCCTAGCTAAGGATTGTGAGCTAGTAGTAGGAAAGACTAAGGCTATGACTAATCTACTAGTGTTGGACATTCATAAGTATGGTTTAGTGCTAGGTATGAATTGGCTTCCTATGCATAACATAAGAACTGACTGTGCTAAAAGGGAAATCACATTGCCTGATGGTGAAGTGCATGCATTAGTGAATTCTATGAATTAGTGTATAAAATGTGTGGCATGGAGGTATAGGTACTAGATGAGATACCTGTGATTTTTGAACATGATTGTTGTTATGCATTGAATGAATTGCACTGTTAAGAATAAGTGAATAGAATACCTATAGTGAGAGACGTTCCACAAGTCTTTCTTAAAGACCTGCCAGGTATTCCTCCATAATAGGAGATTGAGTTTGAAATCAAGCTGCAACCAGAAGCTAGTCCAATATCCATACCTCTTTACAGATTGCCTATCACAGAGATGAATGAGCTCAAGAAACAAATTGATGAACTTCTTGAAAAAGGGTTCATAAGGCCAAGTGTTTCACCATGGGGAGCTCCAGTTCTCTTTGTGAAAAAGAAGGATGGATCATTGAGACTGTGCATTGACTATAGGAAGCTCAATGTAGCAAATATTGAGAACAAGTATCCACTCCCCATGATTTAGGATCTATTTGATCAACTCAAGGGAGCTAAGATCTTCTCTATGATAGATTTAAGATCTGGATACTTTCAATTGAGAGTAAAGGAAGAAGATATTCCTAAGACTGCATTCAGGACCAGATATGGGCATTATCTGTATACAATCATACCATTTCGTTTGACTAATGCCGCAGCTGATTTTATAGACCTAATGAATAGGGTGTTCAGACCACATCTAGACAAATTTATGGTTGTGTTCATTGATGACATCATACTATATTCCAAAGATGAAAATGAACATAAACATCATCAGAAGATTGTCTTAAAGACTCTGTTGGAGCATTAGCTTTATGCCAAGTTATCTAAGTGCCAATTCTGAATAAAGGAAGCATCTTTCCTAGGACACATCATAGATGCACAAGGCCTTAAGGTAGACCTTGGAAAGGTCAAGGTAATGTAAGAATGGGAAAGAAGAAAGACTATAAAGGAAATTAGAAGTTTCCTAGGATTAGTTGGATACTACAGGAGATTTGTATCAGGCTTTTCCATGATTGCTTCAGTTCTTACTCATTTGACCAAGAAGGGTCAAAGATTTGAGTAGACAAAGCAGTGTAAAAAGAGTTTGCTGAAGCTCAAGTAGAGGTTGATTGAAGCTCCAATATTGGTTCTTCCTAATCCAGGTAAGCCCTACATCATCTATACAGATGCATCTAAATCTAGGATAGGTTGTGTGCTTATGCAAGACAAAAATGTCATTGGTTATGGGTCAAGGCAGTTGAGACCCATGGGCAAAATTATCCTACCCAAGACCTTGAATTGGCAGCAGTGATATTTGCTCTAAAACAATGGAGGCATTATTTGATGGGTAGCTCTTTTATGATCTACAATGACTGCAAGAGCCTAAAGTACTTGTTCAATTAGAAAGAGTTGAACATGAGGCAAATGAGATGGTTACAGTACATCAAGGACTATGATTGCAGTATAGAGTACATAGAGGGCAATGGCAATCTAGTAGCAGATGCCTTGAGCAGGAAGTACACAGGAATTTTGAAAGACGGATCCATAGTTGATGATGATGAGCAGAATAGTCTGCTATGCCTTTGGCATAAATAGCCTAAGTGGGAGGAAGCCCAAATTTACACATTGAGAATTTAGTCTAGATGAATTGAAGAAGCCAGAAAGGCACAAGAGATGGATCTTGATTTGAAAAGGATTTTAGGAGAGGAAAAAGGTTCCTTGTATCAATCCTTTGCCTACTAGCAAGGATTACTGTACTTCAAGGACTGAATCTATATGCCTAAGGGACCAAAGCTCAGGCATGAAATAGCTGAAGAGGCTCACACAAGTAAGTTGGACATACATCCAGCAAGTGAGAAAATGTATAAAGCTTGAAGACTCACTTCTGGTGGCCAAAGATGAGAAGAGACATAGTTACTTATGTCTCCAAATGTGCCACATGCCAGAGGGTAAGGGTAGAGCACCAGAACCCAACTAGTACCATACAGACTCTACCTATACCAGTGAGGAAGTGGGGCAACATACTGTGTTGCCTGTGACCAAATTAAGGGATAATACAATCTAGGTCATTGTGGATAGGCTAACCAAATATGCCCACTTCTTACCTATGAGACTCACAAACTCCTTGGAGAAGTTAGCTCAGATGTATGTCCAAAAGATAGTGCTACTACATGAACTAGTGGAGTCCATTGCATCTGATAGATATCCAAGCTTTAGAAATCAATTTTGGAGTGCTTTTCATAAAGCACTAGGAACCAAAATCCACCTGAGTACTGCTTATCATCCTCAGATAGATGAGCAATCTAAAAGGGTGATACAGATACTGGAAGACATGCTCAGGAGCTATGTATTGGATTTCAAAGGTGAATAGGACCAACACATGCCATTGGTAATAATAGTTACCAAAGTACCATTGGCATGGCACCTTATGAATCGTTATATAGAACAAGGTGCATGGCACCCCACTGTTGGGTGGAAGCCTTAGATAGGCTAAAGTTGGGTCCCAAAATTATTGAAGAGACTACTGGCGAAATCAAGAAATTCATGAAAGATTAAAGGCAGTCAATGAATGGACCACAACCTATGTGAACAAAAGAATGAGAGACTTGGAATTTGAGGTTGGTGACAATGTTTGGCTGAAAGTTGCACCAACCAAAGGCACTGTCAGATTTGGCAGAATAACCAAGTTAGCTCCAAGATACATAGGTCCTTATGAGATCTTGGACAAAGTTGGCAAGGTAGCATACAAGTTAAGTCTACCGCCAAGCATGTCAAGTGTTCATAATGTTTTTCACATCAATATGCTTAAGAGGTGTCTATTGGCCATAAAGCATGCTATTGTTGTGGAAGACATACAGTTGGAACCTAACTTGACATATAAAGAGATACCTATGGCTGTGTTAACCAAGGATACCAGAAGGTTATGAAACAAGCTTTTTCCTATGGTTAAAGTTTAGTGGTCATACCACTCTAAAAGAAAATGAACCAGGGAAATTGAAAGAGACCTTACAAAAAGGTATCCTGAAGAATACCTAAAGCTAAAGGCTATTTTTGAGGACCAAAATTTTTAAGGACAGGAGGATTGTTACCACCACACAAAAATAGGAGAATTACAAGTGTGTCACAAAGGCTAAAAACCCTTATATTGTGGGGGGTAAAAGGCATGATCAACACCTCTTTAAAAGTGTTCCAACTTAGTAACTTGGCCCCCAAGAAAAGTCTTAAGGATTGCTTGTTTGTCGAGTAACCTATAAACTTTTTTGTAAGATTTTGGAAATTCAGGTACTCAATTGCAAAACTTTTACAAAAGAGATTTGGAGAGTTATGATAAGGATATGAATGGTATAAAAGTGTTATTATAGGACCAAATTGTTATAGAAGACAAGTATGGACAAAGGAAAACACAAAAAGGCTTTAAGTACATAAGTGTCCTATTGTGTGCATTTGGTTGTCGATGCTTATGACTTACGTCAAGTGGAAGTTTTGTGGGTTATCCTACATAAGGAGGGGTTGCCATGGCATAAGATAAGGAAGTCAAATGTGAGCCAAGATTTAAGGTAAAGAAACCATGGTCTTGTAGCAAGGAAAATGACATAAAGCTTGGTTAAGTTTGTTAAGTGTGTTTAGTGCACTTAAGATCGTATAAGTGTCCATTCTTGTCCTTATTTCCCAAATTTCAGCCTCCACCAACAAAGAGGAAACCAGCCCTCTCCTCCACACTTCCTCCATAGCCACCATACGTTCAAACTCAAAACTACTTGCAATTTATGTCAAGGAAGCACCATTGGAAGCTATTTGGTGCTATTGCCTAACTGCACCTAGGATCAAGCTCCAATTTCAACATACCCATCATGGTAAGGGTTCTCTTACTCTCATGGGTTGTTTTATATATTTTCAAGCAACTATGGAGCTAGGGTTAATCTTGAAAGAGAGCCATGAGTTTGATGAACCAAGTTTAGTGAGGGGAATGCACTTATTGAAAGTTTTGTGACCTAGTGTGAAGTGCACAATGATGGCAGTGAATTGAAGGCTTTCTAGAGCCCAAAGTTAGTAGTAAATAGTGTTCAAATCCTCTTAATACCAAGCATTAGCTTGTGGAGGGCTGCTATAGTGATTTACTTAAGTTTATTGCATGTTTTATGGACTAACCTATGGTTTATGTTGCTACTGCATTTCATGTGTTTGATGGTTGTGAATGGCTGCTGCATTTGGTTGCTATATCTTGTATATATGCATTGTGGTTTTTGTGTTTTAATGTCTTTGGATGCAAGTTTTAATGATGGTTACATTGCCTATTGAATCCAAGTGCTACCCTTACTAAGTTTCTTAATGAAACTTGCTCCCTTCAATTCTATCATTTCAGGTCTAGCTTTAAGATCACCTTCAAACTAACCTTTACGGTTTGAGTGTTGCCCTGAATTTTTAGCTACTTGAAATTTCATATGTCTAGTTGTGATCTGGAAAGTTTGGTGATTTTAGGAGCACATTGGTATTTTTAGTGATGGTACTTATTTTTTTGTGCAGCAGTTGTCTAGCATCCTATTCTGGAGTCCATTGTGTCTCAGGCACTCCTATAACCTAGGTTGTGTATTTAGCTGAGTTAAGACCATTTTTTGGTTCTTGTATGCATGTACATGTGCTATACGTAAAATGAGATAAGTATGTGAACATTTGAGTAATGTTTTGGTTATGTAAGTTGATAGCCGTAGGACAATCGCATCCACCTGGCCGAACTCCCTGCCACCAGAATGGCCAGGAGATCTGGTGCTACTCGGAAAAAGGTGGGATCACACACCTCGGAGAAAAGCCGAAGAGCCCGAGCTTGGCACGCCAGGGAACCTAAGGATACTATTAGCCCCCCCGAGGTAGTAAACAGACTGCCTTCGGAAAAGTGGCACCAGCTAGGGTGGGCCGAACATGATCTTCCTGAAGGTGGAACTCCCTGAATCTAGGAACCCCCGAACTAGGGGCATGTTTCCCGAAGTGGCACGGTCCGTACTAGAGGACGACTTCACCTAGGGACCTCAGGAGTACGGTAGGAGCATTTAAGGAAGCCTCTGACATGTCGCCCACAGACGTCACAAGCCGCCTCAAACGGCGCTCTGACACGCCGACGCCATCAAAGTCACATCATGGCCCGTCTCGGCTCAAGGCTCAAGGAAGCCTGCCACCAGCTACTTGTCCTCTACGCCCAGACATTCAAAAAACATCCGACCGAACACGTGTCACGATCTGAACTGGCTGGACACCTCTATAAATGCCAGGGAATACACCTTGGCAAACGGCTGGCAAATACCCTGACTCCTCACTCTGAGAAAATATGACCAGGCGAGTTCATTGAACCCATCAGTGCTATTTCCTCTACCTTCTCTCAGCACCACTAACTTGGGCGTCGGAGGCTCCTCCCCGGAAAAACACCCCGGGGACCTCCTAACCCACTTTTTCTGAACATCTCAGGCACTCTTCCTCGGGCAAACAGACCACCAGGCGTTCTTCCTCTCCGAGAGTCCCTCCATTAGTCACCATGACTACCAACGATGAAGCCCCTGGGCATCATTTGGCGCCGTCTGTGGGAAACCGCTCTGAGATCGCCGTCGTTGAAACTCGGCATTCTAAGGACAGGGGACTCCCGAAGTCTCCGTCCGTGCCTGAGACACAACCGGCTGCTGAGCAAACACTCCCAGGGACTTCTGCGCCTGAGGAAGACCGCCCTCTAGTAATCACTATGAGCTTTATGAGGGAGTTTCAGCGTTGGGTCGTGGCCGAAATGGCACAGCAGATCGACCGAAGATGGTCACAGCAGACACAGGCCCAAAGACCTCCCTCACCTGCACGCCCTCGGGAGAAAAGTCCTAGGTCGACTCATCGCAGTTCGGGAAGCGGAGACCCGCGCGAAGAGTCGTCTACGGAGAATATACCCCTTAGGGAACGGCCTGTGGGACAAACAGGGTCCAAGCGACCGAAAGTCTCACAGCGAAGGAGTTCGTCGCCAGAGGCGAGGTCCCTATCCCCTCAGCGCCAAACTCGCTCCCCGAAGAGGTGCCAATGATCTCCCTTCCCAGAGGAAGAGCCTAACGCCACAGTTCTCATGGAAAGGATACTAGCACGGCTAGACAGGGTGGAAAAATAGGTAGCTCGCAAACCCGTCTAGGACAGGCTGACGGGACCCTTCTGCGAAGATGGGTCCCCATTCACCTAGGTGGTGGCCGAGGCAACCATGCCAGGCGACTTCAAGGTACCTCGGCTGGAGATTTATGATGGACGCATTGATCTGCAGGCCCATCTGACCAAGTACAGACGCAACATGATAATGCATGGTGCTGACGACGCTACCATGTGTAAATGCTTCGAGGTCACCCTCACGGGACCAGCAACTGCATGGTACAACTCTTTGCCCCCAGGAGCCATCACTGAGTTCCAGGAGTTGTCTACGGCCTTCGCGCAACAATTTATTGGAAGCCGGCCAACGGTGAAGATGCCTGTTCAGATGTTCGACATAGAGCAGAGAAACGGAGAAACCATCCGAGACTATGTCGAAAGATTCAACAGGGAAGCTCTAAGCGTCCCAGACTTCCGGCCCGAAATACGCATCCTCGCCATGACACGGGGCCTTCGGCGAGACTTACAGCTGTTCTATGAGTTCTCAAAGGACCCCCTGGACACCCTCGGAGAATTTTACCGAAGGGCCGAACAGCACATGACCACCGAGGAGCTGAGAATGGCTGGGCCGAAGTCCGATCACAACCGCGCCAAAGGGTCCAATCAGCAAGCCCGGCATACAACTGAACAGGCAGGCCGACCTCGGAGGATGCGGGGAAACAAACTTCAAAGCTTCACACCCCTGAGCACTACACGGACAAACATCCTCATGGCGCTGGAAAGGCAGGGAACGCAGATTCGGCGGCCAAGGGCCATCACCGCTAATAACAAGAAAAACATCAAGAAGTTCTGCCAGTTTCACCGCGACCACGGCCACGACACTGAAGACTGCTTCCAACTGAAGAAGTACATTGAGTCGCTGATAAAACTCGGCCAACTTCGGAAATATCTGTGGATGCCTTCCCCAAAAGGAAGAAAAGATGAGGAAGAAAGGGCCGAAGATGAGGACTACAACTCTGACAGGCGGAGAAACCAAAGTCCGAAAAAGCGCCCTCCTCCTCCTGCAGGGGTGATACAAACCATCACGACGGGGTTCCCATCCTCAGAAAGAAAGCGGAAGGCCAGAGAGATTGCGGTCATGGAATATCAGAGTCCGGCAAAGAAACTGGCTCGTAAGGATGGATCCACCGTCATCTTCCCCCATGACGATCCGCTGCTAATCATGGCTAGGATAGGGAACTGGGACGTCAAAAGAGTATTGCTTGATGATCGATCAAATACTGACGTCCTATTCTCGCATTTACTGCCGAATTTGGACATCTCCAGCAGCGAGCTCAAGCCTGTCACCTCGCCCACCTTCGGGGTTGGACCGTCCGAACTACCTGTCCTCGGATGGATTGATCTGCCCCTGATGATGAAAGGAACTTCGGTCGACGGAACAGCTAAGTTGTACGCCTCCACAATGGCAAGATTTATCGTCATGGACGTTCCTTCTTCGTACAACGCCATCCTTGGAAGGCGGACACAGGGAAACCTGCACATTCGCCCTGATGTGAAGTAGTTGACTATCACATTCACCACCAAGGATGGGGATGCAGAGGTTTTCATAGATCAAGCCGAGGTAAGGAAGGTGTTTGTGAAAGCGCGAAAAGCTCCAGCAAATAACCTCGCACAAACAATTTAGGCAAAGGCACCAGAGAAGAGCAAAGAAAGAGAACCCCCGAGAGCGGAAACAAAAACAGTGGAACTTGTCCCAGGACAATCTACCCGAATAGGGAAGAGCTTGCCCGAAGGTGACAAGAAAAACCTTGTATCTTTTCTACTGGGAAATAAAGATCTCTTTGCCTACTCGCCAAAAGACATGCCAGGGGTGTACCCTGGCATAATACAGCATAGCCTCAAAGTAAGCCCGGAAGCAAAGCTTGTCCGGCAAAAGAAGCGAAGCATCTCAGCCCATCAGAGCAACTTCGTGAAAACTGAAGTCCAGCGCCTGTTAGACGCTGAAGTCATCAGGGAGGTCAAATACCCCGAATGTTTAAGCAATGTGGTGATTGCCATGAAAGAAGGCAGCAGCAAACTCCGGATGTGCATCGACTTCAGAAACTTGAACGATGCTTGCCCGAAAGACTCATACCCTCTTCCGCCAATAGACCAACTGGTAGACTCAACTGCCGAATACGGGCTCCTAAGTTTCCTAGATGCCTTTAGCGGCTACCATCAAATAAGGATGGACCCCGAAGATGAAGAAAAAACCGCCTTCATCACCGAGGGAGGAACATACTGCTACGTCAGGATGCCCTTCGGGCTTAAAAATGCAGGAGCCACCTACCAAAGGTTGATGAACAAGGTCTTTAAGGACCAAATGGGGAGAAACATGGAGGTGTATGTTGACGATATGATAGTAAAAAGCAAGCTCCCTCGCAACCACGTTGCAGATATAGAGGAAACCTTCCAAAAGATCAGAGCCTTCGGGATTCGTCTCAATCCTGAAAAATGCGTGTTCGGGGTGACCTCAGGAAAGTTCCTTGGGTACATGGTATCCGAAAGAGGCATCAATGCTAACCCCAAAAAAATTAAGGCTCTGCTCGAGTTCCGAACTCCTGCCACCGTAAAAGATGTGCAGAGACTCACCGGAAGAATAACCTCTCTTAGCAGGTTCATTTCCAAGTACGGAGATAGGTGTCAGCCTTTCTTCAAAGTCCTCACTAAGGCAGCCAAAAAGGAAGGCAACCTAGGAAGGGATGATCATCCTTGGGATCTAGACTTCCAAAAAGCCTGGGAAGAACTCAAAATCTACGTAGCCAGCCTGCCGACTCTGCGACAACCTCGCGAGGGGAGAGCCCCTCGTATTTTACCTCGCCGTCACGGAAAAAGATGGGAGCTCGGTCCTCGTGAAAGAAGAAGGGCCAAAACAATGGCCGGTCTACTATGTAAGCAAATCCCTGCATGGCACCGAAGTCAGGTACCCTCTGCTGCAAAAAGCTATATACGCCTTGGTGCTTGCAGGGAGAAGGCTGCGACCGTACTTTCAGGCTCACCCCATCATCGTCCGAAGTAGCCTACTGATAGCCAAATGCTATCGCCTCTATCTGGCCGAACTCCCTGCCACAATGATAGCCAGAAGAAGCTGGCGCTACCCGAGAAAAGGTGCGATCAGGCACCTCGGGGGATAGCCGCAGAGCTCCGAGCCCGGCACACCGGGAAACCCCGAGGACACTACTCGCCCCCCCAAGGTTGTGAACAGATCGCCTTCGGAAAAGCGGCACCAGACAGCGAGCCGAACATGATATCCCCGAAGGCGGAACTCCCTGAAACTGGGAACCCCCGAACTGAGGGCTTGTTTCCCGAAGAGGCTCTGTCCGAACTAAAGGACGACCTCACCCAGGGACCTCGGGACTACGGCAGGAGCATTTATGGAAGCATTTAAGGAAGCCTCTGACACGTCCTTTCACAGACGTCATAAAGCCGCCTGAATAGGCGCTCTGACACACGGACGCCATCAGAATCACATCATGGCCCATCTCAGCACGTGGCTCAAGGTAACCTGCTACCAGCTATCTGTCCCCTATGCCCAGAAATTCAGGAACATCCGACCGAACACGTGTCGTGATCTGAACGGGCAAGGTACTCCTATAAATACCAGGAATTAATACTTGGCAGGAGGCTGGTCGGTTGGTAAAACACTGCTCCCACACTCTGAGAAAACTACCAGGCAAGACTCTTCAGCCCTTTGTGCTATTTCCTCTGCCTTTTCTCAGCCACCACTGACTTGGGCGTCGGAGGCTCCCCCCCCGGAAAAACACTCCGGGGGCCTCCTAACCCTTTGTTTCTGAGCTTTCAGGCACTCTCCTTTGGCCTATCCATTCCATCAGATGTTCCTCCTCCCAGAAGTCTCTCCACCAGTCACCATGACTATAAACAATGAGGCCCCTGGCCATCACCTACCACTACGGGACGTTATGAGGAAAGTGGATCATTCGGGAAGGCTCTCCAAGTGGTGTATAGAGCTTGGCGAACACGATATCACCTATGAACCTCGGAAGGCCATAAAAGCTCAAGCATTGGCAGAATTCATTGCCGAAATACCCACCATTGAGAACAGTCATCCGGATCTGAACGAAGGTGAGCCAGAATGGACCTTACATGTTGACGGAGCCTCGGGGTCCGAACACCAGGGAGCTGGGGTAATTATCAGAGGCCCCGAAGGCCTAGAGGTAATGAAGGCTATCAAGTTTAGCTTCAACATCACTAACAATGTGGCTGAGTATGAGGCCCTCATAGCGGGATTACGACTGGACAGAAAAATTGGCGTGAGAAACTTAAAGGCTCACAGCGACTCCCAGCTAGTAGTTCGGCAGACGGCAGGAGACTATGGGGCGAAGGACCCAACCTTGGCAAAATACCACGAGCTGGTAGCAAAACTCATTCAAGAGTTTGACGCCGTACGGATCGAAAATGTACCTCGGCGGAAAAACACCAAAGCAGATTGCTTGGCGAAGTCAAAGACCTATATCGAGGTGCTAGACCATCCGAGCATCTCAGTATTGAGCATAGAGACTTCGGGAAAAGGATGGAGGGATCCAATAAAAAGGTACCTCGTGAAAAATGTACTCCCCGAAGACCCCGGTGACGCTGCAAAACTGCGAAGGCGCTCCGGCCATTTCTTCCTAATCGGTGAAGAACTATACCGATAGGGATACGCGAATCCACTGCAAAGACGTGTGAACGAAGAGGATACTGAAATGATCCTTGAAGAAGTCCACAAAGGCATGTGTGGTTCACACATTGGAATCGATGCCCTGGCAGCGGTGATACTCCACCAGGGATACTTCTGGCCTACACTGAGAAAGGACGCAAGGCAATTCGTCCGGAAATGCGGTAGTTGCCAGAGACACGTGAACATCCAGAGGGCACCCTCGGAAATGGTAACTTTGGCTGACTATCCCTGGCCCTTCGCAGTCTGGGGTATAGACCTTGTTGGGCCACTGCCCACAGCGTCCGGAGGCGTGAAATTCTGCGTGGTAGCAGTAGACTATTTCTCCAATTGGGTCGAGGCAGAACCGCTAGCAACTATCTCGGCGAAAGAAGTGCGGAAGTTTGTATGGAAGAACATCGTATGCAGATTCGGCATACCGAGGGTACTAGTGGCTGATAATGGATCCGAATTCATAGACAAAGGATTCCAGGAATTTATCAGCGACCTCGGAACAAAGATGCACTTCGCCCCAGTAGCTCACCCCTAAAGCAACGGGCAGGTGGAGGTATCTAACAGGACCATAAAAGATGGCCTAAAAAAGAGACTGGGGGAAGCAAAAGGGAAATGGCCAGGAGAACTCCAAAGCGTATTACGGAGTTTCCGAACGACGCCCAGAAGAGCCACGGGGGAGACTCCCTTCTCGCTCGTCTTCGAAATAGAGGCCCTCATCCCTATCCAGATAGTTAGACCATCAGTACGGGTGTAAGTATTTGATGAAGGTGGAAATGACCTCGGCCTAAGAACGAAACTCGACCTCATCGGCGAACACAGAGAAATAGCTGAGCTGAGAAGAAAAGCTTTCCAGCAAAGAGTGGCCGCGGCTATAAATTTACGAGCTAGGCCAAAAGAAATCAAGAAAGGGGACCTCGTTCTCCGAAAGGCTGACTTTGCACCCCGAAAGCCATCCCACGGAGTACTTCTCGCGAACTGGGAAGGACCTTATCTAGTTCTTGCTGAAGTACAAAAAGGCGTGTCAAAACACTTGGCACTCAGACGCCCTGAACAAATTCTACGCTTAAGATGGAGCGGAAGGATTGTGTTGTACAAAAAATATCCTAAGTACAGAAAGCCCTTGAGAAAAATTCTTAAGTGTACAAAATGGTTCAAGACAGAATTCCGCGAAGGTGTTCGGCGTGATAAAGCGCAGATGTGATTTTCCAAAGTTCCTTGAGCCATCACGCTCGGAAAAATGGAAAAAATCTCGCGAAAGTACTCTCCGCAACAAGCGCAGAATAGTTTTCCGAAGTCCCTCGAGCGAACGTGTTCGGGACGAAAGGAAATAGAAGGAATTGCAAAAAGACTTAGTCAAGTAATTTTTTGTGATTGCAGGTTTCTCGAAGTCTCATGAGCGAACTTGTTCGGGATGATGGAAATGCAAAATCTTGCAAAAAGACTTAGGCAAAAAATATATTCATTGAGAATGATCAGGCTTACAAAGAAGAAGTGCCCGAAGAAGGAGCACAAAAACGAAGAGGAAAAAAAGGAAAAGGCCCCTAAAACAACCTAAGGGTTCTCGGCGTCCCGGGAGCCACCAGCCTCTGTGCCCTTTTCCACCACCTTCGGCGCCGAAATTGTGGAAGGCAGGTTCAGGTGCTCGATTTTTGACCAGGACCACCGAGGCCCCTCGGGAATGTTCAGAGCTTCCAAAAAAAAGAGGTCCAGACCTGGGAACCTCTCAAGGACTTGGTGCCGAGCAAGGCAGAATCCGTCCTGGAAGGCGACCTTAGTCATTTGGTCGGATTTATCCTTCTCAACCTCAAGGTCCTCGAGCTCGTCCTTCAAATCTGCAACCACCTTCTTCAGCGCCGTCATCCTTTTCTTCGCATCGGGCTCCTTCTTCAAAGACTTGACCTCGGGTTCAAGAGCCTTTTTCTCAGTCACCAACGACCATATGAGATTGTCAGAATCTGACTTATCCTTGAGAAGGTCTTGGTTGGCAGCGAGCATCCCCGCCACCTGATCGCCGAGGTCAGCAATCTTCAGGGAGGAGTCCTTCTCAAGGACTTCCTTTTCCTTCCGGAACTCCTCCCGAAGGGCAGCAACTTCTTTCTTCGCAGCATCTGCCAGCTGCTGGTTCTTGACGGTCAATTCCGAGCATGTGACTTTCGCTTTTTGTAAGGCCTCTAAGGCCGAAGCTCGGAACGCCGTCTGCCTGGCCACCCGAACTCGGAGAAAGCCGGCGTACCCCAGCAGCTGCGAAAAGACGAACGCAAGGTCAGTAAGAGCCAAGCACTTAGGAAAAAATTGAAGGGAAAAAGGTGTGAAGAGCATAACTGAGCAGCATGCTCGGTGACTTTCGCGGCGAGGGTGTCATCACCCGGATGGGCCACCGCAATAGCCTTGACGGAGGCCTCTGTAAGCACCCCCATCGAAATCTGCTTCGCCATTTCAGGACAGTCCTCAGAGTACAAGTTCATGTCCTCCGTGAATGTCCAGAAAGGCTCTTTTGGTATCTTCCCTTACGGGACTTTGGCATCGCAAACGGTCCGCGTCTTCACGTTCTCGGCCGCCCAGTTCGGAGTAATCAACTCCCCTGCATGGCGAAAACGAGAAACAGGTCAAAGGCAAAGGAAATTTCAGAAAAACAAAAGAGCCATACTTGTTCTGAAAACAACAAACCTGGCGGCACTTCGACCACGACATCCCCGGAGTCTTGAGACCCCTCGGTCGAAATCCCCTTGCCTTTCTTCTTGCGCCGCTCCTCGGCAGAAGGAGCCTCTACCACGGCCTCCAGAAGGGCCTGCGGCGAGGAAGGCCTCTGGGGAGGGACGTCGGCGGAAGGAACCTCGGCAGCAGCAGGGACCTCGGCAGCAGCCTCGGTCGGCGGAATCTCGACTGCCCCAGGCTCCTCGGCAGCCTCCTCGGAAATTTCCTCCTGAGGAACCTGGGCAGTTTTCTTTGCCCGTTTTGCCGAAGGCCCAGCGCCAGTAGACTTCCGCCTTCGGGAAGCCGCCTTCTTTGTCTGATCGCCCTTCTCCACCTGGCCGGAGAAAAGGGACTTGTAGAATGCAGCAGTCCCGTCCCCCATCTCTGAAAAAGAAAAAAGACATCAGCGTAAGTCCGAGGGAAAAACTGTAAGGGAGTAGAAGATGACTTACTTTCGAAAAGTGTTTCGAAAGAAACTTCCTCCCGAAGGAGCTGCAGGAGCTGGCATCTCGAGGTCAGTCTCATGCTCCTTGACCACCCCTAACTCCCGAAGGACCTCTTCATTCATCAACCTCCAGTTAATGGGGAAGGGGTACAAGGAGTGCGGAGCGACCTCGGGAGACCAGTCGGAGACAGCGCGAATACGTCCGTCGAAGTCCTCGAACACGGGAGCCAACTCTGGAGTCAGCAGTATCCTCGGATCAACGACGTCCACATCGAGCTTTCCCCGAGCCCATTTGGTCGGAACATATGACTAGGCCTCATCTATCTACAGGAAGAAGAATTTCTGTTGCCACCCTCGCCAACTGTCCTTAGTGGCAAAAGTGAACATGAATTTTTTGCTCCCGGATCCCCGAGGTAGCATGAAATAGAAGCCACCCTTTGGGACCACGAAGAGCTTGTAGTACTGCATCAAAATTACAAAATGGGGTTTTATCCCGAAGATGCCACACATAGAGAGGAAGACGTTAAAATAGCAGTACGAGTTCGGGGGAAGCTGATTCACAGCAATGCCATGAAATTGGCAGAACTCGCAAACCATCTTCGAGGGAGGATACCGAAGTCCGGCCTTCAGCTGGGCTCGGAAAATGGTAACCTCGGTACTATGGTTTGAAAAAGCATAGTGGTCAGGTCGTGGCAGCCGGGTAATGGCGTAAGAAGGAAGAAAGAACTTCTTCTTCCACCTCTCTAATTTTTTGGGGGTGGTGCAACAAGGATGAGATAAAAGAGGCTGCCAGCTCTCAAGGATAGGCATTTTGGACAAGAAAAATGAGTTCGGAAAAAGGCAAGAAAACAACTTTCGGCAAAAACTCGAAAAAATAGAGGTATCAAAAGACTCTGGAAAGAAAAAACCCACCAAAAGACTTGCCAAAATCGGAGGTCGCCGTCGTAAAAGGTTGCCGGAAAAAGCTCTGTTAAAACAGCTCCGCCGCAGAAGCAAGATAAAGCGCACAGAAAAGGGCAAGCAGGGAAAGAGCAGAAGCAAAAGCAAAAGGGGCTATGACGGAATGGACTACTTATAGGCCAAGGGTGGGTAACTGAAACGACGTCATAAGTGCCCTTTGAAGGCGAACCGTCACTATAACTGCACTCTGCGCCTGAAAAGACGCACTCTCTGTAAACGACGTGACTCTGCTCCAATGACAGTGTGCCATGTGTCAACCATCGCACCAAAACAGGAGACACGTCTCCTGACATCCCTAAAAAACTGGGACGCGTCGCTCAGACTGACGCGCTTGGCCATCAGACGCGACGCTGCACAGACCTGCAAAAGCAAAGAAGCAGGTTGCCTCGAAGACACCAAAAGACGGGCTATGGCCGAACAGCCTATACCTTCGGGCAAGAGGTGTATCTTTGACACAGGCTTTGCCTTGGAGACATCAAAAAATAGGCCAAGGCCGAGGTGTACCTTCGACACAGGTGTTACTCTCTATAGACTCCCAAAGAACATCCTCGAAAAGAAAACAAAACCCAAGTCTTTACTTCGGCTTTCTGGAGGGGGTCATGTGATAGCTGAAGGACAATCGCCTCCACCTGGCCGAACTCCCTGCCACCAGAATGGCCAGGAGATCTGGCGCTACTCGGAAAAAGGTGGGATCACACACCTCGGAGAAAAGCCGAAGAGCCCGAGCTCGGCACGCCAGGGAACCTGAGGATACTATTAGCCACCCCGAGGTAGTAAACAGACCGCCTTCGGAAAGTGGCACCAGCTAGGGCGGGCTGAACATGATCTTCCCGAAGGCGGAACTCCCTGAATCTGGGAACCCTTGAACTAGGGGCATGTTTCCCGAAGTGGCACGGTCCGTACTAGAGGACGACTTCACCCAGGGACCTCGGGAGTACGACAGGAGCATTTGAGGAAGCCTCTGACATGTCGCCCACAGATGTCACAAGCCGCCTCAAACGGCGCTCTGACACACCGACGCCATCAATGTCACATCATGGCCCGTCTCAGCTCAAGGCTCAAGGAAGCCTGCCACCAGCTACTTGTCCTCTACGCCTAGACATTCAAAGAACATCCGACCGAACATGTGTTGTCACACCTCACTCAGGCCCTGGCCTATCATTTACTAACTTAACTCCCAAACCCAATATTTAATCTCAAAGTGTTTGGTTCGGCCAAGCAAGTAATGGCAACTTTTAAGTCTTATTTTCTTAAGTTAAGAGGCCTGGGAGGTGGCCTAGGTGGCTTTAACAAGACCCATTAACAACTTGCAGCAAAGGGAAGGCCCAAAACGCCTAACTTGCACAATAAGCAAGGTTTCAATTAATAACTTGCATAACAAGCAAGGCAACACCTAAATGCAATTTAAGTGCATACATGGTGTGCATCAAGTGTACTAACTATTTGGCAACCAAGAAGCCCACAAGGTTGGTTTAGATTTCTGAAAACAACAAGTAAAAATGCATGATGCTCTCGGCCTACTAATGTACATGCCATTATGCACCACAGTTCCACATAACTAGGTCCATAACCACTCACATAAAAGTGGCAACTTTGGCCCATAATATCCAGCATACATAGGCAAGCATAATGGCATCCATAGTTGTTCATACATAACTTCGCATCCAAAATCCACAACACATCCACAACTAGGTATCCAAGACTACATATATGTACAAATCAAAATGGTAGTCTACCTAGTATCTACCATGGCTATAAATGACAAGCATCCATAGTTGTTCATGCCAAGTTACATACAACCCGAGACCATACTCCTAATGGTCAAACAAAACCGTGAGAATCCCATACAGAAGTACACACTGCAACACCAAACCTATGGCCATATTCATGGTCATAAAGGTGAATACCACAATCAGAGGTAAGGTCCAAGTATCCATTCTCTCCTAGACAGTTCCCACTCTACAGCCTGCAAACTTAAAACATAAGTCTCGGCCAACCATAGGTAAATAAGACTTGTAATGAAACCAAACGCTACGCCAAGCACACATTGGCATATACCTTGGTAACTAAGCAAATAAACACTAAGCACACACCCAAGGAAGCTTAGCACTACTCAGGCCGAATATCCTTGCCTGAAAAATAAAGGATGGGCAGTGAGCATATAACTCAGTAGGATTCACTTAAAACATATACAACTCATAATGAGTCTATTTAGTTAAGCTGAGTAATCACTCAAAGCTTAACCTCCCATTAGTTAGCTCAACCTGCAAAACAAACACCAAGACAAGAAAAACAGGCATATACATATACAAGACAGATAAGTAAGTCAAATATTTCATAAGTGGGGTTAGCATGCACAAGGAAATACCAAAGCACACAAGTACACACACACACTCCACAATGTTGCTCTCGGCCATATAAGCCATACATGTACCCATGTGCATTTCTTGCACACAAACTTACCAATACACCATTTCCCTTTGGAGCTCCCAAAATGCCAAGCAAATAGGCCACATTTACTTGCATTTCTAGTACATGTACCATAGTTAATTAGCTAATCAACAAAACAACCAAGTATAAGCATTAAGCCCATCAAGCAACTAAGGTCATATGGCACATTTAACCATCACTTAGCCACTCTAGACACTTGAATCATGGTGTACATTACCAAGCAAAGTCAAGTGCTAGTGAAACCTACCTCAATAGCTCTTGGTTACAACCAAGCTTCAAGTATCCAAGTGTTCCTCAACCTCAATGCCTAGCATAACAACACATAGGCATCATCAACACACAATCATGGATTAAACTACCATGTCTCATATGAAGAACACTAAGATACACACACTTAAGCTCTCGGCCAAAAAGCTCAATTCCATATATATGTGTTACTCATCATTCCAACACACCACATGATATTCTAATCATCAATGAATATCATCTATGGCCTTAATTCCAATTAACCAAGTGAAATGCACCATTCCACTCTATTCCAAGCTTTCGGCCAAAATTGCCCATCTCACATAACAATGTTCCTCATCAACTCAATCCATTATATAATCACCAAATCATCAATAAGGCTTACTCATGGCACAATTTCCATGTTACCAAGTAAAGGACACTCAACACATTAATCCAAGGTCTCGGCCATAGTGCCCATTTGCACACATCAATGTTCTTCATCATTTCAAACTAACATACATTCACTAACTCATCATTTATCAATAATCATGGCATCAAGGCCATGTAACCACAAGAAGAACATGATTTACCTCACAAAGAACTTTTTGGCCAAACTTAAACTTGCTCAACTTGACGTTCTTCACCCAAACTTGCCTAACACAAGAACAAATAGGCAACAATAATACTTAGTCATGGATTAATTTCCATGGAATGCAAGAAGAACACCAAGTTTATTTACTCAACACATTCGGCCAAACTAAGTTTCCACATTAACCTATAATTTGCTCAATTCACCTAGCTTAATCATCACATGAGCAATCAATACCCTTGTTCATGGAAGAAATACCATGGATTCAAGGAAAAACTCAAGGATTACCTCAACCTTAGGTTGAATCCTTCTCGGGCTTTGCTTGATTCTTCAAGAACAACTTGAAATTGAAGTAGTCTAGCACCGAAATCAAGCTCCCAAGCTTGAATCCTTCACCCAAGCTCCACACTCCTTCAACGAATCTTGAAACCAAGACCAAGTTTGAGAGAACTCAAGAATATAAGCTAGATAAGCTTTCGGTCAAGTGAAGAAATAATCTCAAGGTAAATGGCTTGACTAGTTTCGGCCGAATCAACTTGGGTTTTAGTTAGCTAAAAGGCTAACTTTGGCTTCCATTTTCTTGCATGAAGCAATGATGCCCTCAAGACTATATAATCACAATGCCGCCCTTAAAACTTGTGTCTAATATGTCATTCAATTCACACCTTGGCCCATAATGCCAAGCAAATAAACAACACAAGTACCAATGTGTAATAAGGACCCATGCATAACCGGCCATGTAACTAGTCAAACAACTAATTAGTTTAACTATTAACTAGTGAATAGTACACTAGTGGTAGACAAAACATGACTAGCAATCATTGTTGTCCCCCAAAATTGGTCTAGTCATGCACTAGTCATCATAAAAGTTTGCATGGCCGAAATCTCCATCTCAAATTTGATAGTTTTAATTGTACCACTCATCTAAGTGTACAATTTGGTCCCCTTTCTCTGTTTTCTGTCAGTTTTCCCACAGTTCCTTCTCATGTGCAATTTGACCCTAAAAGTCTCCAGCTTTACACTTAGGTCACTGCAGTAGTTTCCATAGTTCCTCTTACTCTCCCCTTTCTGTTCCCTCTTGTTTCCTTGGTTCTCCTTGGCCTAAGCCAAGCACTTGGGAGGTGCCTAACAATTCCTCCCTCCTTAAAGAATTTTGGTCCTCCAAATTCTTCACCAACTTAAGGTACAGTTGAGGATACTTGGAGGCAATCTCCTGTTCCACTTCCCAGGTGGCCTCCTCTGGAGTGTGGTTACTCCACTGTACTTTAATCATTGAAATCCACCTACTCCTTAACTTCCTGGTATCTGTGGCCAGGAACTGGATTGGCACTTCTTCATAACTAAGATTAGGTGCCACAATCATAGTTATAGGTGCTTCTACCTGCTTGTAACTTGGAACATATTTCTTGAGCAAACTCACATGAAATACATTGTGTATGTTTCCAAGTTCTGGAGGCAAGTCTAGCTGATATGCCACATTTCCCACTTTGGCTAGTATTTGGTATGGCCCCACATACCTAGGTGCTAGTTTCCCCTTTTTTTCCAAATTCGATTACTCCTTTCATTGGAGAAACTTTGAGCCACACCCAGTCTCCTTCCTGGAACTGCAGGTCCCTTCTCCTTTTTAGGTTTGCATAGGCTTGCTGCCTATCATTTGCAGTCTTGATCCTAGCCTGGATCAACTTAATTTTCTCAGTGGTTTCCTCAATAATGTCTGGCCCTAATTCCAACTTGTCTTCTGGCTGATGCTAGCAGTGAGGAGTAACACATCTCCTGCCATATAAGGCCTCATAAGGGGCCATTCTTATCACTGAATGATAGCCATTATTATAGGAAAATTCTACCAATGGGAGATGCACATCCCATTCTCCCTGGAAGTCAATTACACAACACCTCAACATATCTTCCAGAGTTTGTATAGTTCTCTCTGTCTGTCCATCTGTCTGAGGATGGTAAGCAGAGCTAAACTTAAGTTTAGTACCCAGTGCCAGGTGCAGGGATTTCCAAAACCTAGAGACAAATCTAGGATCCCTATCTGACACTATATCATCAGGTATCCCATGCAATCTTACTATCTCTCTTATATAGAGTTATGCCAATTTATCCAAAGAATCAGTAAGATTCATAGGAAGAAAATGAGCTGCCTTGGTCAATCTATCCACAATGACCCAAATGGCATTATGCCTCCTCCTTGTTAGTGGCATACCCACTACAAAATCCATAGAGATGGATCCCCATTTCCTCTCAGGTATGGGTAAGCTTTGTAGCTTCCCCCCTGGTTTCTGGTGTTCCACTTTCACTTGTTGGCAGGTTTCACAACTAGCCAGAAGTGTGTTTATATCCTTCCTCAAATATGGCCACCAAAAATATGCTCTGAGTGCATGATACATTTTTGTGGCTCCTGGGTGCATACCCAGCTTACTAGAGTGAGCCTCTTCCAGTATTTGAACTCTTAGGTTGTCCTTTTCAGGCACATACAACCTATTTTGGAAATATAACATTCCCTGCTTGAAGGAAAAACCCTGGAATAGTTCTCCCTTACATTTCCAGAAACCAACTCTAGCCCTTCATCACCAGCTTGAGCTTCCTTAACAAGCTCTTTCCATTCTGGTGTAATAGTAAGTACCTTCAGCTGCTCACTTTCTTTAGCCAACCATTGGCTTGCTAGTGGAGTAATATTCAGGCTTTCGGCCTTATGCTCTGTTTCACCACCTTTGAGTACTCCAGTATAGTTCCTACTCAATGCATCTGCCACTACATTGGCCTTTGCAGCTGTGTACTCAATTACACAGTCAAAATCCTTTAAATACTCCAACCACCTTCTTTGTCTCATATTCAGGTCCTTCTGAGTGAATAGGTACTTGAGACTTTTGTGGTCTGTAAACACTTGGAATTTATTACCAAGAAGATAGTGTCTCCACTGCTTAAGAGCAAAGACCACTGCTGCCAGTTCCAGGTCATGCACTGGATATTTCTTTTCAAGTGGTCTCAACTGTCTGGACCCAAAAGCAATGGCTTGCTTTTCTTGCATCAACACACAGCCTAGCCCTACATGAGAGGCATCTGTAAATACCTCATATTCCTTTTCAGGATCAGGCAGGACTAGCACAGGAGCTGTGGTTAGCCTCCTTTTCAGCTCTTGAAAACTTTCCTCACATTTAGGATCCCAGACAAATTTCTGGTTCTTTCTAGTTAACTGAGTCATAGGAGCTGCTAATACAGAAAACTTTGGCACAAATCTTCTGTAGTAGCCAGCTAACCCCAGGAACCTTCTAACTTCCCTTACACACTAGGGCTGCTTCCAATCAAGGATTGATCTTACCTTTTCAGGATCTACAGCCAATCCTTGGTCACTTATTATATGACCCAGAAATCCAATTTCCTTTGTCCAAAATTTACATTTGCTCAGATTCCCGTAAAGCTGATGTTCTTGGAGCAATCCAAGCACTACTTTAAGATGTTCTTTATGAGTTTCCTCATCCTTGGAATATACCAAGATATCATCAATGAACACCACCACAAAGTGGTCCAAGTGTGCCCTGAACACCCTCTGCATCAAGTCCATAAAGAATGCAGGTGCATTAGTGAGCCCAAATGGCATCACTGTATATTCAAAATGACCATACCTAGTTCTGAAAGCAGTCTTAGGTATGTCCTCCTCCTTTACCCTTAGCTGGAAATACCCAGATCTTAGATCAATTTTGGAGAACACTCTTGCTCCTTTTAATTGATCAAACAAATCCTCTATCCTTGGGAGAGGATATTTATTCTTTATGGTCAATGCATTCAGCTTCCTGTAATCTATACAGAGTCTAAGGGTTCCATCCTTCTTTTTCACAAATAACACAGGTGCTCCCCAAGGAGACACACTGGGTCTAATGAATCCTTTCTCCAGTAATTCATCCAACTGTTTCTTGAGTTCTACCATCTCAGGCACTGCCATTCTATAAGGAGCAGTAGATACTGGTGCTGCTCCTGGTACCAGCTTAATTTCAAATTCCACCTCCCTTAAGGGTGGCAATCCAGGTAAGTCTGTAGGGAAGACCCCTGGAAAATCTTGAACTATAGGTATTTTCCTAAGTTCATCAGATATTTCCTGGTCATTCAGTACCAGGCAATCCTGCTCACCTTCTGGAGTTGTTATCTCCAGCACTTTCATGTGGCAGTCCATAGCCAACTCTAAGGGCTTATTCAAATCATATACTATTCCACCAGGCAATAATAATTGTCTGGCCTGACAATCAACAATGACTTGATTCTCTTCTAACCAGTTCATGCCCAAAATCACATCATAGCCATGTGTCTCCAACACCATGAGGTTAGTTCTCAGTTTCAGCTTGCCTATCTGTATTTCATAGTTTTCTACCATGTAGTAGGCAAACAGAATTTCATTGCCAGCTGTTCTTACCAAGTACATGTTGTCCATATACTTTACTTCTAAATTCATGGCCTTAACCAAGCTTGTTGCTATTATAGACAATGAAGCTCCAGTATCAAATAGAACAGATACTAATTGGTCATTAAGGTAAATCTTACCTTTTAAGGCCCTTCTGCTAGTCTTTTGCTGACAAGCCTCTCTCTCAGCGTTCTCAGCCTCTGGTGTTTCTTGTCCTCTCCTGGAAGATTCCAGTTGAAACACCCTTCCTGGAAGAGTACCAGGCCTTCTCTGCTCCTGAGGGACTCTAGACGCTGGCCTCCCACCTTGGGCTGGCCCTTGAGTCCTCAGCTGGGGCATGGGCAGCTGCCCCCTAAGTCCTCTAGGACTAAAAGTTCCCAGTAATCTCTTGTTGCCTCCACCCCTTTTTGGGCAATCCTTCACCCAATGGTCTGGGGCACCACATCCATGGCACCCTGTGGAAGCCTTAAAGCATGGCTTGTTGCCATGAAACTTCCCACAAGTGCTACACTGAGAGCCATACGGCTGTGGCTGTGGTCCTCTGTCCTTCCTGTTTTCCTTTCTGCTTCCTCCTGCATCCATCTCTTCTCTCGGCCTTTTTGACATTTGGCCCTTCTTTGTTCCACTACCACTTCCAGGCCCACTTTTGAATTGTTCCTGGAACTCCTGCTCCAGAGCCAAAGCACTCTGCATGACTGTATAATAGTCTCTAGCTCCAACTGCTCTGAGGATCTGCCTCAGTTCTGGTCTCAGCCCTCTGATGAACCTTTTAGTTCTCAACTCCTCCTGTCCTTCATACTGAGGGGCATACCTGATCAAACTATTGAACCTCTGCTCATACTCCAGTACACTGAGGTTCCCCTACTCTAGCTGATCAAATTCAACCTGCTTCTGGTCTCTTTGTGCTTGACTAACATACTGCTGCCTGAAGACTCTAAGAAAATCAGCCCACCTCATAGACCTCCTCCTGTCTGGATGTCTCCTCAGGTTCCTCTCTTGGTAACTCCTCTGTACGGCTCTCCACCAGAGTTCTGCATTCCCTTCTAGCCTAAAGGTGGCTAGCAAAACTCTCTGTGCGGAAGTAACCTCCATCCTTTCCAGTATCTTCTCTAACTGGTATACCCAGAACTCTGCCTCCTCTGGGTCAAATCCTCCTCTGAAGACTGGAGGTTTCAGTGCCAGAAACCCTTCCAACTGGCCCTCCTTTAGTCCTCCTCCACTATGCCTTCTCCTACTCTCTTCTCTGCTACTGGATTTACCCTTGGATGATCTGCTTGACCTGCTCCTGAGTGTGGTTTCCTCAGTAGAGGGTTCAGTCCCTCTGGAGTATATGTATGCATCCCTCTCCTCAATATCTGGGTTGTCATCCTCCTTTTCTTCCTCAATTCTGGGCTCCTTCCTCACCTCTGACCTCATCCTCCTGGCCCTAGAATGTCTCCTTTCTTCATCTGCCTCTTCGTCTTCTTGGTTTCCTCCAGCTCTGCTGGATTGATCATAACCCACTGGCTCTTTGCCAGGCCTCCTTCTTCTCCTGCCTACTACTTCTGCTGGTTCCACTTCTTCCTGATCCTGGGCTTGGCCTCTAGCCAAGGATTGCATTACCAGCACTAACTGAGCCACTGTGGCATGTAGTGACTCCATCATCACTTCCATTCTCTCTTGTCTATCTCTGCTTGGCCCAGGTGCTTGGTACCTGGCAGTGGGCTCTTCAGCCCCAATATGACCCATTTCTTCTGCCTGGGTCTCAGGCACATTTTCCTGCAATCCCTCTACATGATGGGCTGCAGTTTCTTCTTCTGGTCTCAGGGAACACCTATCCCTGCCTCTGGTTCTCATCCTGCACTTTCAATTGCAGATATTCATAAATATCCAAATAATACAAGTCTTATATGAGTTAGCCCTAAAGGGAACACTGCCTAGGCTTAGCTCTGATTGTAATAACAAAGCAGGCTCTGATACCAAACAATGCCTGTCATACCTCACTGGTGCCAAAGTTAGGTACCCTATACTGGAAAAGGCCATCTATGCCCTAGTACTCACAAGCAGGAGACTTCGGCCTTATTTTTAAGGACATCCTATCATAGTGCTAAGTAACTTACTGCTCCAGGATGTCATGAGGAAAGTAGACCACTCGGCACGACTGTCAAAGTGGTGCATTGAGCTCGGTGAGTTTGATATCACTTATGAGCCGAGGAAGGCAATAAAAGCCCAAGTGTTGGCAGATTTCATTGCTGAGGTGCCTAAACCCGAAGATACTCCGGAAGACCTCAGAGGTGATGAACCTAAGTGGACATTATTCATCGATGGCACGTCAGGATCTGAACACCAAGGAGCTGGAGTGATTGTCTATGGGCCCAAAGGTATGGAAGCTATAAAGGCCATCAAATTCGGTTTCAATGTCACCAATAATGTTGCTAAATATGAAGCCCTCAAAGTAGGCTTGCGATTGGAAAAAATAGTTGGTGTTAGAAATCTGAATGCCTATAGTGATTCTCAGTTCGTGCTCCGATAGATGACAGGGGACTATGGGTAAAAGACACAAACTTGGCAAAGTATCAAAATCTAATAAAAAGGCTCATCCAAGAGTTCGATAAGGGACAAATAGAGAATGTACCTCGATGAGATAATGTGGAAGTTGATACTTTCGCCAAATCAAAGCAGTCACGAAGTACTTGATCACCCGAGCATAACAATAATGTCCATTGCAACTTCGGGCAAAGGATGGAAGGATCCTATCAAAAAATATCTCACGACTTCAGAACTGCCTGAAGACCCTTCGGAAGCTATGAAGGTGCAAAAGTGCTCAAGTTGATACTTCTTGATTGGGGAAGAATTGTACGACAAGGGTATGCTAATCCACTGCAAAGCTGTATCGATGAAGATGACATTGAAGCAGTTTTCACAGAAGTCCAAGAAGGAACCTATGGATCTCACATTGGGACCGACACCCTTGGTGGGGTACTACTACGACAAGGGTATTTCTGGCATACTCTAAGGAAGGACGCAAGGCAGTTCATCAAAAAATGTGATAGGTGCCACAGACACACACCCATCCAAAGAATACCCTCGGCGGCAAAAACATCGGCTAACTATCCTTGTCCCTTCGCCATTTGGGGTATTGATCTCATCAGTCTTTTCCCAACAACTCCTAGAGGAGTGAAATTATGCGTAGCTGTAGTAGATTATTTCATTTAGTGGATTGAGGTAGAGCCTCTAGCAACAATTTCAGTGAAGGACATCCAGAAGTTTGTCTGGAACAACATCATATGTGGATTCAGTGTGCCGAGGATGATAGTAGAAAATAATGGTTCCCAATTTATTGATAGAGGATTTTAGGAATTTGCCACCAACCTTGGTGTAAAATTACACTTCACCCCATTTTCCTATCCTTAGAGCAATGGACAAGTTGAGATGTCCAATAGGACAATAAAAGATGGTCTAAATAAGACGTTAAAAGAAGCCAAGGGAAAATGGGCTGGAGAACTCTCGAGTGTACAATAGAGTTATCGAACAACTCCAAGAACAGCTATTGGTGAAACACCTTTCTCACTTATATTCGGCACTAAGGCCATTATCCCAATCGAATTTGTATAGCCGTCTATTAGAGTACAAGTGTTAGATGAAGAAGGGAACAACCTCAGTTTAATATCCAAGTTAGATATGATTGACGAACATAAAGAGATGGCCGAACTCATAAGAAAAGCCTTTCAGAAAAGTGTAGCCATTGCTATGAACTTGCTTGTCAAACCTAAAGGAATCAAGAAAGGAGACCTTGTTCTCCGCAAGGCACAATTAGAGCCCTGAAAATTGAGAAGGACAATATTTGGACCTAGAAGAAGTTCGGTCAGGAGTCTATAAACTTGGAAATACAGAAGGAGAAGAGTTAGAAAACACATGGCATTTAGACCCTTTGAAAAAATTCTACCCATAGAATTTGGTGATCTTTCCAAAGAAATCAACCGAATGTGGTGATTTTATTTTTACCGAATAAGATTGACTGAATGCGCCCGACCTCGAAAGTGCCTGAGTGGTATTGTTTGAAGTTTTACTGAAGGAGATTGACTAAATTTGGCCAACCCTAAAGGCATCTAAGTGTTTTTGTACATAGCAAGTTCCCAAAAAATATTGCTTGAATCCTATTCCAAAACACTTAGAAAGATACTTAGCTTGCCAAAAAGAAATGGCTAACACTTTGGATCCTTGATAGTATTTTTTTTCGAGGGTAGTACATAGAAGAATGTATTGAGCATTGCTGAACCGAAGGTTACAAGTCACACAAAGGTGATGAATCAAAATCAAAGAAGCTTTAAAGTCAAGCAATACTTGCTGAAGATAGTACTAATTGTGGACTTGGCCAAAATTTTGAGAAATGAAGGCAATTCCATTAAAAGGTGTAGAGTACAAAAAAAAACTAATCCCTATGGATTATTCGGCCCATCCTCGGGTTCTTCAACATCTCCATCCTTAGCATCCTCCTCATCATCATTGTCAGCGTCTTTAGCCGAAGAAGGGAGCTCTGGGAGGTTCAGGAATTCCATCTTCAACCATGGCAAAGAGGGTCCTTCAAGAATATTGAGGGCTTTGAGAAAGGAGATGTCGAGGTTGGGATATCGACTAAGCATCTGATGGCAAGCAAGGTAGAAGCCATCTTGAAATGAGGACTTCATTGCCTCTTCTTCCTTGGCCTTCTCAACCTTCAGATGCTCCACTTCCTTTATCACCACTGCCATCTCCTTCTCAGCCATTTTTTTTCTTCTTCTTCTTTTGCTTCTTCAGCGATCAATTTTAGCAAGCAGTTTAGTGTTGATCTCCAGTGCCTTGGTGAAATTGGCTAGAGTATCTTCCCCTTGCTGTCAAAGGACCTCCCCCTCCAAGCTCAGCTCCACCACCTTCACCCTGAGGTCAGTTATCTTCGAGGAGCACTAGTCAAAGAGCCTACCCTAGCTTTCTAACACCTCTTTGTGAATATTGGCCAAGTCCTCCTTGGTGATCTTGTTGGGCTTGCCATACGTCATGCATGAGGTCATAAACATCTCCTTGGCCTTAGCCATGTTCTCCATTTATTGACTTCGGATCGAAGACTGCTTGGACACCCAGGTTCGAAGATAGCCCTCATAGGCCTGCAGTTGCAAGGAGAAAGGACAATGTGAGTTACAGGGAACTTAAAAAAGCCAAAAAAATTTCTAAGTACAAAGGAACTAAGGTTTAACTGAGCTACGTGCTTAGAAATCCAAGCATCAAAGACCTCTTTGTTTGGGCACTCCTCCGTTAGTGATGTGAACCCCTTTGGTAAAATGACCAAGAAACCCGCTGAAGATGTTTTTCAAGCTCTACAAGACATCAAAGAGATTGGATTTAAACACCCACCCATAATTAACTCATGATTAGAAACAAGAAGTGTAAGAAAACCAAGAACACAAGCAACTTGCGCACAGAGGTAGCCCTCAAAGAACAAAAGAGACTTTCTCTTCAAAGTAGTAATATTATTTTGTATAAAGGATGTGTTTTACAACCAGAATATGTGCCTATTTAGAGGCCTAAACTAGGGTAAAAGACTCAGCAAAATTTGCAGCTCAAGTCACGTAGGAAACATTGGTACAAAGGACTAAAAAAAACCTAGTCTAACTAAGACTCCTACACCCTTTTAACACATGTTTATGGTGTGCAGCATATGCCAATTATCCTATGTGATCTGAATCAATTCCATAGCCTAAATAACATCCTAAATAATTTAAATAATCAATAAAATAAATATAATAAAGTGTAAATACAAGTTTGGCCCTAAAAACCCCAAAATGGTCTTTTCAGGTGCACTTATGCATTCTTTAGGTGTCTTCAACTGGAAGTTTGAATATTTGAGTTCCATTGACTTGATAATTCATGTTAAATGTTGGAAATAGGTCTTGAAAAGTTAGAGCTCAAATATCCGGCTTGCAGAAGAAAAGTGGCCTCGAAATAGTTCAAGGAGGCTCCAATGGTGCACTTGAGGGGTGCCCTTTGTGTTCCCTATCTTGTGACTTGTCTAGGCACTCTAGAATTGAGTAACAAGCTTGGTCACCATCCTCATATGGTGTCTTGAAATTTCCATTAGCTCCTTGTGAAATTCCATACCCACCCTCCATGAAGAAGCTTGAGACAAATGCTTGAAGTGCACTAGTG
This sequence comes from Aquilaria yunnanensis, assembly GCA_039654915.1. Classification (NCBI taxonomy): domain Eukaryota; kingdom Viridiplantae; phylum Streptophyta; class Magnoliopsida; order Malvales; family Thymelaeaceae; genus Aquilaria; species Aquilaria yunnanensis. The sequence continues at coordinate 70,458,069 of CM077594.1, forward strand.
AGCTTCTTAGCTTTCTTCCTTGTCATTGGTCCACTAGATATCTCCAAGGGGTCCTTGCTATCCTTGCTTATGCCTTCCTTGATCATATCAACTCCCCCCTCCTTAGAAGGATTGATGCATGAATCCGCATGTTCAAACAAAAATAAATTAGAAACGTTGAAAGTGGCACTCACATTATACTCACTTGGCAAGTCTAGCATGTATGCATTGTCATTGATCTTCTTGATCATTTGGAATGAACCATCTCCTCTTGGATGAAGCTTAGTCCTTCTTGCAGCTGGAAATCTCTCCTTTTTCATGTGTAACCAAACCCAATCTCTAGGCTCAAAGACAACTCTCCTTCGGCGTTGGTTGGCTTTCTTAGCAACTTGTTGTGCTCAATTTATTGCTTAACCTTCTCATGCAACCTCTTGATGCTCTCAACCCTTTTACTAGCATCCAAACTAGAAACCTCATGAGTAGGTAATGGTAAAAGATCTAATGGAGTTAGAGGATTAAAACCATACACAATCTCAAAAGGTGAAAATACAATAGTAGAATGCATGGACGTATTGTAAGCAAACTATACATGAGGCAAACAATCTTCCCAAGATTTCATGTTCTTACCAATGATAGCTTTAAGCATAGAGCCTAAGGTCTTATTGGTTACCTCAGTTTCCCAGCAGTTTATGGGTGGAAAGACAAAGAAAACAAAAGCTTAATGCCAAGTTTCCCCCATAAAGTCCTCCAAAAGTGGCTTAGGAACTTAGAGTCCTTATCCGAAACTATGGTCCTAGAACTCCATGAAGTCTAACAACTTCTGTTACCTCCTTCAAAAAATGGGAAAATTACAGCATAAGGACCTGAACTTGTATGCTTTAATTTTCACCATAGTGTATGAACTGTGAACTGTAAAGTTTTCAACATACACTCCCCTAAGTGGCAGAAACAGTGATAGTTTGGTCCTTAAGAAATAATTGGCATATTTCCTAATTTTCAAGTAACCTATGGACTAAATTGTAAGGATAAAAAAGTGCGGTACTCAAGTGCACAAATTTCCAAAGATGGCTTTTGAAAGGACATGGATGGAATTAAGGATATTGTTGGGGACCAAAGTGCTTAAAAAGGCAAAGTTGATCATTTATGGCATAACGCCAACTAAGGATCCAAGTGTCCACCTTTTTGTCTAAAGGTTATAATGGCCTTTGACAAGGTTAAATGTAGTAAAAAAAGGTCATTTTCCCAGCCAAAATACCTGGATATAATCTGGCCAAGTGTTGGCCAAAGTTTCAAAAATTTGCATATATGCCACCAAGGTCAAAAATGATGTCTAAATGAAGAAAAATCTTCATTTTCTTGCAATTTCCTCTAAAGTTTGTCCCCCAGTAGCCAAGGGTTCTTCCTTAACCTTTTCCAGCATCCTCCAGAGCCACCATATCTTAAGAAATCAAGAGGAAGCAAGAGAAAGCAAAAAAGACATCAAAGAGTGCAAGAAAACCTATTTTTGGTTCTATTAACATTCATCAAATTTCCAACAAAAGGTAAGGGTTTTCTAAAGTTTCTTGGATTGTTTACTGTATTTTGAAACATCCATTAAGCTAAGACCATGCTTGGAAGAGAGAAAAAAGCTCATGGAAGCAAGTATGGGTTAAGGGGAAAGAAGCATGGCAAGGTTTCGGCCTTAATGTTACCATGCTAAATATGGTAGCAAGAAAGAAGGGTTTCTAGAGACCAAGTTAGTACTAAATAAGACCTAAAAGACTCCTAAGACCAAGAAAAAGCTTGAGGAGGGCTTGCATAGTGATCTTATTGTGATATCTTATTGTTTTATTGAATGTTTAGGACTAACCCTAATGTTAATGTTGCTGGCACATTTTATTTGTTGTGTTGATGTGTTTGTTGATGCATATGGTTTCCATATTTGTGTGTATGTGTTGTTTTTGTGTGTTTTTATGTCTTTAGATTTTATATGGTACGTTGCTGTGGAATACTTTACATTGAAAGGCCTTACTAAGTTCTTTACAAAGAGCTTACTCCCCTTTCTATCCATTTTCAGGAACAATAGAAAGATCACATTCAAACTAAAATTTTTGGTTTGATTTTTTATCTAAATTTTGAGGTTAATGAACTTCCAAATGTCTATTTATGATCTGCAAATTTTAGTGATTTTAGGAGCACATTTGGTATTTTTAGTGATGGTGCTTATTGTGTTATGCAGTAGATGTCCAGCAACTTGTTGTGGAGTCCATTGTGTCTCAAGCACTCTTGTAACTTAGGGTGCATATTTAGCTGAGTTAAGACCATTATGTAGTACATGTATGCATGCACATGTAGTGTATGTAAAATGAGACAAGTATGTGAACATTTGAGTAATGTTTTGGCTATGTATGTGACGTGGTGCAAAGCTGCCTAAGTGTGAATGATAGGCTGCTTACCTGTAAATTCTATTTTTGTCACATAAAGTTGCAAGATGCAAGAGAATGTATTTCCCATGTGTATTGCACATGTATGGGATAGCCTTGGAGGGATTATCCCTTGTGAATAAAGTGTTTGAACACTTGTGAAATTTTGTATGGGCAAAATGGTCATAAAGCGACCAGAATTTTGACTTTGCACTCAAAATGCTGTATCTCCTTGTGTAGATTGAACCTTGGTATTAAATTTTGATCACAACTAGAGGACATCTAGAGTTTGAACTGGGACTCAGAATTTCTGAATTTGGAGCCTTGTAGCCAAAGATATGATGTTGCAAACTTGGCTAAGTTACTGTTCATTTGGTCAGAATTTTGTAACCAACTTAAAAAATCCATAACTTGGTCCATAGGTGGGCTATTTATGTAAAAAAAAATTCCTTGGTTTCCTATAAGTCTCTACTTGATAATGGAATAGATAAATAGGGTGTTACATGGCTAGAATTGTATAGTTTATTAGTGGAAGTTACCAGTGTAGTGGCTAGTCACTAAACTTAACAAGATTGCCTAATGTGTGGTAGCCAAGATTAAGACTTGTGCTAGTATTTCCTTCTTTGCTGCTATGGTGTGCATAAAATGTCAATATGTGTGTGATGGTTGTACCAATATGCAAGTGTTTACATAATGCCCAAGAGGGCGACTTGGGTATGCACACTAAGGGTAGTGTCCTGATGGCCTATGGAACATTACCAATCTTGGGGGTCTAAATGCACAATTTTGGCACCATAATTGGACTACCCCAGAGTGGTAACAACTTCCCTGAAAAATAACTTAGCCAAATGTATAGCATCATTAGTCTTATCACATGGAATAAAGTGAGCCATTTTAGAAAATCTATTAACTAAAACAAAGATTGAGTCTCAGTTTCCTTTAGTTCTAGGCAATCCAACAATGAAATCCATTGAAATATCAACCCATAGATGAGTGAGTGTAGGAAGTGGTGTGTATAAACCTTGTGAAGTGTGAGTAGACGTAGCCTTCCTACATGCTATACATTGATCACAAACCTTCCTTACATCCTTTACCATATTTGGCCAATGATAGTGTTCCTTCAAGGTATGGAAGGTTTTGGCTTGTCCAAAGGGTCCCATAAGTCCTCCACGATGAGCTTCCTTTGTGAGTAGTTCCGTCAAAGATGTATTGGGAATACATAACCTTTTTTCTGTGAAAAGAAACCCATTCACTTGGTAGAACTTCTCAAAAGAAAATTTAGAACACTTAGCATAAATCTCACCAAAGTCATGATTCAAAGCACATAAATCCTTCAAGTGCTCAAAACGCAACACTTTAGCATCCAGAGAAGAAAGTAAAGCTTACCTCCTAGAAAGTGCATCTGCCACTACATTATCCTTACATTGCTTGTATTTGATAACATATGGGAATGACTCAATGAATTCTACCCACTTAGCATGCCTTCTATTCAACTTACCTTGCCCATTAAAAAAATTAAGGGCTTGATGGTCAGTGTGAATAACAAACTCCCTCAGCCAAAGATAATGTTGCCAAGTCTCCAAAGCTCTTACCAAAGTATAAAGCTCCTTGTCATAAGTGGGATAGTTTAAAGTTGCACCATTTAACTTTTCACTAAAGTGTGCAATGGGTCAACTTGCTTGCATCAACATAGCTCCAATGCCTAGACCTGAAACATCACATTCAACCTCAAAAGTATTAGCAAAGATAGGCAAAGCTAGAAGTGATGCATTACATAACCTTTTCTTTAGTAACCCGGAAGCCTCCTCTTGAGCTTTCCCCCACTTAAATCCTACATTCTTCTTGATAACTTCAGTTAGAGGTGCAGGAATGGAAGAAAAATTTGTTACAAACCTCCTATAGAAGCTAGCTAACCCATGGAATGATCTTACCTCAGTGATAGAAGTTGGGATCGGCCATTCTTGCATGGCCCTTACCTTCTCTTGATCCACCTCAATTCCATGTGAACTCACAGCAAAACCCATGGAAGGATCTTACCTCAGTGATAGAAGTTGGGATCGGCCGTTCTTGTATGGCCTTTACCTTCTCTTCATCCACCTCAATTCCATGTGAAATCACAACAAACCCAAGGAAAACAACTTAGTCAACACAAAAAGAGTACTTCTTTAAGTTAGCATACAACTTTTGTTCTATCAAAGTGCTTAGTACTTGTGTGAGGTGTCCAACATGCTCTTCTAGGTTCTTGCTATATACTAAGATACCATCAAAGTAAAAAACAAGAAACCTAGCAATGAGGTCATGCAAGAGATGATACATAAGTCTCATGAAAGTGCTAGGAGCATTAGTTTACCCAAAAGGCCTGACTAACCATTCATAAAGTTCAAATTTTCTTTTAAAGGAAATTTTACATTCATCCCCTTCCCTTATTTGAATTTGATGGAATCCACTTCTTAAATCAATTTTTGAAAACAATGTAGAACCATGCAACTCATCAAGCAAGTCATCAAGTCTAGGGATAGGATGTCTATACTTTACAATGATTTTATTGACTAGCCTACAATCCACACACATGTGGCATGAACCATCCTCCTTTGGCACTAAAAGGACAGGTACAGCACAAGGGCTCATGGTTTCCCTCGCAAAGCCTTTAGCCAATAACTCCACTTGATTCTCAATCTCCTTAGTTTCCTCGGGGTTGGTCCTACAAGCTGGCCTATTTGGAATAGGTGCTCCCGAGACTAAGTTAATTTAATGTTCAATGCCTCTAATGGAAGGCAAATCTCTTGTTACCCACTCCGGGGTAGTCTAGTTATGGTGCCAAAACTGTGCATTTAGACTTCCAGGATTGGTAATGTTCTATAGGCCATCAAAACACTACCCTTAGTGTACATACCCAAGTGGCCCTCTTGGGCACTATGTGAATACGTGCATATTGGTCCAACCATCACACATATATTCACATTGCATGTACACCATGGAAGCAAAGAAGGAAAACACTAGCACAAGTTTTAGTTTTGGCTTCCACACATTAGGCAATCTTGTTAAGTTCTAGTGGCCAGCTACTGCACCTGTAACTTCCAGTAATAAACTGTATCATTCTAGCCACATAGCCCCATGTTTTATTTACTCCATTATCAATTAGAGACTTATAGAAAACCAAGGAACTTTTTTTTACATCAATAGCCCACCTATGGACCAAGTTATGGATTTTTTAAGTTGGTTACAAAATTCTGACCAAATGAACAGTAACTCAGAGAACTTTGCAACGTCATATCTTTGGCTACGGGGCTCTAAATCCAGAAATTCCAAATCCTAGTTAACCCTATACATTTCCTCTAGGTGTGGTAGAAATTTCATACCAAGGTTCATTCTACACAGGGAGATATTAAGCTTTATGTCCAGAGTCAAAATTCTGGCAACTTTTGGACCATTTTGCCCATACAATTTTTCCAAACCATGCAAACACTTCATTCACAAGGGGAAAGCCCTCCAAGGCTATCCCATAGATGTCCATTACACATGGGAATTACATTCCCTTCCTATTAACAACTTTATGTGTCCAAAACAAAATTTACAAGTAAGCAGCCCTTCATTCACACTTAGGCAGCTTTGCACCACATCACTTACATAGCCAAAACATTACTCAAATGTTCACATACTTGTCTCATTTTACATACACTACATTTACATGAATACATGCACTACAATATGGTCTCAACTCAGCTAAATACGCACCCTAGGTTGCAGGAGGTCCTGAGACACAATGGACTCCAAAAACAGGATGCTGGACAGCTGCTGCACAACACAGTCAGTACCACCATTAAAAATACTAAATGTGCTCCTAAAATCACCAAAATTTACAGATCAAAAATAGAAATATGGAAGTTCATGTACCTGAAATTTCATATCAAAACTCAAAGGAAAAGGTTTAGTTTGAAGGTGATCTTTCAGCTGGACCTGAAATGACAGAATTGAGGGGAGTAAGTTTCATTGAGAAACTTAGTACGGGTAGCACTTGGATTCCATAGGCAATGTAACCATCATTAAAACCTGCATCCAAATACACTAACACAAAAAAACCACAATGCATATATACAAGATATAGAAACCAAATGCAGCACCCAAACACAAACAACAAACACATGAAATGTGGCAGCAACATATACCATAGGTTAGTCCATAAAACATGTAATAAACTTAACCAAATCACTATGGCAGCCCTCCTCAAGCTAATGCTTGGTCTTAGGAGGATTTTAACACTAGTTAGTACTAACTTTGGGCTCTAGAAACCCTGATTTCACTGCCATCTTTGTGCTCTTGACAATAGGTCACAAAACCTTCAATAAGTGCACTCCCCTCAATAAGCTTGTTTCATCAAGCTCATGGCTCTCTTCCAAGCTTAGCCATAGCTCCATGAATGTTTGAAAATACAGAAAACAACCCATGAGAGCAAGAGAACCCTTACCTTGACGGGTATGCTGAAATTGGAGCTTGATCCTAGGTGCACTCAAGCAATAGCACCAAATAGCTTCCAATTGTGCTTCCTTGACTTCAATTGCAAGTAGTTTTGAGTTTGAAGGTATGGTGGATATGGAGGAAGTGTCGAGGAGAGGGCTGGCTTTCTTTTTGCTGGTGGAGGCCGAAATTTAGAGAAGCAAAGGTGGTCTTGACTACTTAAATAGTCAAAAGTACACTAAACACACTTAAGTAGTCTTAACCTTGTCTTATGTCATTTTCCTTGCTACAAGACTATGGTTTCTTAGTCTTCATCTCTTGGCCCACATTTGACCTTCCTTATCTTCCTTTAGCAGCCCTCCTTATGTGGGATAACCCCACAAAACTTCCATTTGACTTGAGTCATAGACATACACATCTTAAGGCCTACATTAGAAGACTTAGGTCCTTTATGCCTTTTTGTGTTTTCTTTGTCCTTATTTGTCTTCCATAATCAATTTGGTCCTCCAATAGCACTTTCATACCATTCATATCCTTCCCATAACTCTCCAAATCTCATTTGTGAAAGTTTTGCAATTGAGTACCCAAATTTCCAAAATCTTACAAAAAAGTCCACAGGTTGCTTGACAGACAAACAATCCTGAAGGATTTTCTTGGGGACCAAGTTACCAACTTGGAACACTTTTAAGGAGGTGTTGATCATACCTTTTACCCCCCACACTACAATCACTATGGTGAGAATTACACAATATAATGGTTTTTAGCCATTATGACACCTGTAATTCTCCCATTTTGTGAGGTGGTAACACCTCTTGGGTCTTCAGGGAACACATCATCAAAGTCCTTTAACAAAGACAAAACAACACTAGGAAGTTGTGTTAGATCATTGATAACAAGTGGAGACTCTTTGTAAAGTAAAAAAAGCACTGGTCTTTTTGATTGAATGACTTTGCCCGCATCACTCATTTTTGTAATGTAGGACTCTTCTTTCTACTCAACTTCCCCTCATTCTTTTTTGTCGGGAACTCTTAACTCTCCTTCCCCTCATGTCCACTCTTCTCACTTAATCTCTCAATTATTCCCTCAACTTTCCCCTCTTCACTCTTGCCCTTAACATTCCCCTATTTTTCTTTTCTCTCAACCTTACTTTGAAGCATTCTTTGATCTTCCAAGACTTATTGTAGTGAGAGTGGAACAACTGTGATTGGATTTCCTTCATGGAAAAAAGAGTACAAGTTCTTCTTTCCATCATGTGTGACCTTCTTATCAAATTGCCACAGCCACCCAAACAAAATGTGACAAGCATGCATAGGAACAACATGACAAAGAGCTTGATCATGGTAAGTACCAATATTAAAGTGAACCGAAACTTGCTTTACCACCTTTACCTCTCCTGCATCATTTAACCGTTGAAGCCTATATGGTTGGGGGTGCTTTTGAGTAGGAAGCTTTAACTTTGCTACCATGGTTGAGCTTGCTACATTGGTGCAACTTCCTCCATCAACAATAAGGTAGTATACTTGGTCTTTCATTTGGCACCTAGTGTGAAGGATGCATTCTCTTTGATTGGCTTCCTCTTTGGCTTGCAGACTTAGACTGTTCCTTGCCATAAATGCAAAATCTCCCTCTTCGAGCTCAAGTGTGTTTTGCTTCTCATGCTCCAAAGGTGATGTCTCCCCTATGGATCTTTATCCTCGGATGTGATTTCTCCATCATCTTTCAGAATTATTACCTTCTTATTTGGGAAATCCCTCATATAGTGCCCATTGCCTTTACACTTGAAGTACTCTATCTCTCTTGCCTTAGGTACATCTTTAGGTGGAGATTTGGACTTGTCTTGTTGAGGCTAAGAAAAGCCTCATTTGGTGGCCTTCATTCTTGGCTTAGGTGCTTCCTTATTCCATGCTCCCCTCCATATGGAGCTTCCTCCTTGAGACATCTTGGATGCCTTAGACCTTTTGATGATCCTCTCAACCTTAGTGGCAGGGTGAAGCAAATCCTCCATGTTGACATATGACACCATCTTCACTTTGTTGGCTATCTCATAGTTGAGGCCATTAATGAATCTAGCAATGGCGGTCTCCTCATCCTCAACGATGTTGGCTTAGGTCAAGGTCATCTCTAAATCTTTGTGGTAGTCCTCCATAGTCTTTTGAACTTGCACAAGCCTTTGAAGCCTTACGTGTTGGTCTCTATAGTAGTAACTAAGCACAAATTTCCTCCTCACCAAAGCTTTAAAGGCTCTCCATGTGCTTATAGGCTCCTCCTCATTCCTTCTCCTTGAAGTGACAACCTAATTCCACCATACAAGAGCATAATCAGTGAACTCAATGGTAGCCAATTTAACTTTCTTTTCCTCATAATAAGGATGGCATTCAAAAACCATCTCAATCTTTTGCTCCCACTCCCAATAGGCATCCAGATCAGTCTCGCTTGAAAGGATGGAATGGTAAGCTTGATGGAGTTGAGATTGCTATCCTCCTTTGGCTCCCCCCTCATTAGAAGCCCATGCTCATGCCAAAATCGTTCTTCCTCCTCGAGTTCTTCTCTCCTTAGACCTCTCATTGGTTGCAAGATGGGATTAGGTCACATATGAAGAGAAACCTATAGCTATCTTAGCCAAGCAAACTAGAAGGTTAAGAAACAAACACATTCCCATGGTTAAAGTTCAATGGTCACACTACTCTGAAAGGGAAGCAACCTAGGAAACTGAGAAACACCTTATGGAAAGGTATCCTGTAACATACTCAAAGCTAAAGGCAATTTTGGATGACCAAAATTTTTAAGTGGGGGAGGATTGTTACCACCTCACAAAAACAATTATATTGTGTAATTCTAACCATAGTGATTAAAATGTGACAGGTAAAAGGCATAATCAAAACCTCCTTAAAAGTGTTTTAAGTTATTAACTTGGCCCCCAAGAAGTGCCTTAAGGATTGCCTTTTTGTCAAGCAACCTATTGACCTTTTTGTAAACTTTTGGAAATTCAGGTACTTAATTGCAAAACTCTCGAGGAAAGATTTGGAACGTTATGGGAAGGATATGAATGGTATGAAAGTGCTATTGGAGCACCAAGTAGCTTATGGAAGGGAATTGTGGACAAAGAAAAGCATAAAGGGCTTTAAGGACTTAAGTGTCCTTGTGTAAGCCTTTGGTTGTTTATGCTTATGACTTAAGTCAAATGAAAGCATTTTGGGGTTATCCCACTCAAGAAAAGGCAGCCAAACAAGATAAGGATGCTCAAATGTGGGCCATGAGTTTAAGCTTAAGAAACCATGATCTTGTAGCAAGGAAAATGACAAAATACATGGTTAAGCTAGTTAAGGGTGTTTAGTGCACCTAAGCTCATGATCTTGTAGAAAGGAAAATGACATAAGACATGGTTAAGCTAGTTAAGGGCATTTAGTGCACCTAAGCTAATTTAAGTAGCCAAACTCATCTTTTCTTCCCCCATTTTAAGCCTCATCCCGTAGCCCACCCTCTCAACACCTCCTCCATAGACACCATACCTCCAAGCTATTTGGTGCTAAGACTTGAGTGTACCTACGATCAAGCTCTAATTTCAGTGTACACTCATGCTAAGGTGTTCTCTTGCTCTCAAGGAATGTTTACTATATTTTCAAGCATCCATGGAGCTAAGGCTAAGTTTGGAAGAGAGCCAAGTGCTTGTTGAACGAAGCTTAGTGAGGGGAGTGCACTTAGTGAAGGTATTGTGACCTAGTGTGAAATGCACATTGATGGTAGTGAATTTAAGGGTTTCTAGAGCCCAAAGTTAGTACTAACTAGCGTTAAAAATCTCCTAAGGCCAATCATATGCTGGAGGAGGGCTGCCATAGTGATTTGCTTATGTTTATTTCATGTTTTATGGACTAACCAATGCATGTTGTTACTGTCGCATTTCGTGTGTTTGTTGTTTATGTTTGGTTGCTGCATTTGGATGCTCTCACTTTCTCAGAGGCATGCTTTACTTTCTGCTTCGGATGCTAAAGTGTTGGGTTTTGAGCATTTGAAGGACTTATATTCTTCTAATGATGATTTTGGTGAGATTTATGCTAAGTGTTGTAAATTTTAATTTGAGAAGTTCTATCAAGTTAATGGGTTTCTTTTCAAAGAAAATAGGTTGTGTATTCCCAAGACATCTTTAAGGGAGTTACTCACAAAGGGAGCTCACTGTGGAGGACTTATGGGACACTTTGGACAAGCCAAAACCTTGCATACCTTGAAGGAACACTATCATTGGCCGAATATGGCAAAGGATGTAAGGAAGGTTTGTGATCAATGCATAGTATGTAAGAAGGCTAAGTCCACTCACACTTCACAAGTTTTATACACACCACTTCCTACACCTACTCATCCATGGGTTGATATTTCAATGGATTTTATTGTTGGATTTCCTAGAACTAAAGGAAATTGAGACTTAATCTTTGTTGTAGTTGATAGGTTTTCCAAAATGGCTCACTTTATTCCATCCAATAAAACTGATGATGCTATACATGTGGCTAAGCTATTTTTCAGGGAAGTTGTTAGACTTCATGGGGTTCTAAGAACCATTGTTTCAGATAGGGACTCTAAGTTCCTAAGCCACTTTTGGAGGACTTTGTGGGGAAAGCTTGGCACTAAGCTTTTCTTTTCAACTTCTTGCCAGCCACAAACTGATGAGCAAACTGAGGTACCTAATAGGAGCTTAGGATCCATGCTAAGAGCTATTATTGGTAAGAACTTAAAATCCTGGGAAGATTGTTTGCCTCATGTAGAGTTTGCTTACAATAGGTCCACGCATTCTATTACTAATTTTTCACCTTTTAAGATTGTGCATGGTTTTAATCCTTTAACTCCATTAGATCTTTTTCCATTACCTCCTCATAATGTTTCTAGTTTGGATGGTAGTGAAAGGGTTGAGAGCATCAAGAGGTTGCATGAGAAGGTTAAGGAACAAATTGAGCACAAAAATCAACAAGTTGCTAAGAAAGCCAACTAAGGATGAAGGGGAGTTGTCTTTGAGCCTAGAGATTAGGTTTCGTTCCACATAAGGAAGGAGAGGTTTCTAGCTACAGGAAGGACTAAGTTTCATCCAAGAGGAGGTGGTCCATTCCAAGTGGTTAAGAAGATTAATGACAACGCATACATGCTATACTTGCCGATTGAGTATAATTTGAGTGCCACTTTCAATGTTTCTGATTTGTATTTGTTTGAACATGAAGATTCATGGATGAATCCTTGTAAGGAAAGGGGATTTGATATGATCAAGGAAGGCAATATCCAAGATGGCAAGGACCCCTTGAAGATATCTAGTGGACCAATGGCAAGGAAGAAAGCTAAGGAGCTCACTATTGCACTTCAAGCTTTTGTCTTAAGCTTTTTCATGAAGGATGGACATGGATTTCACAAGGGGCAACTAGAAATTTCAAGACACCATATAAGGATGATAACCAAGCTTGGTACTCAGTCCTAGAGTGCCTACACAAGTCACAAGGCTAGGAACCCCAAGGGCACCCTTCAAGTGCACCCTTGGAGCCTTCTTGAAGTGTTTCAAGGACATTTTGCTTCTACAAGCTAGATATTATACCTCTAACCTTTCAACACCTATTTCCAACATCTAAGAGGAAGAATCACACTAGTGGAACTCAAATATTCAAGCTTGGAGCTGAAGATACAAGTGAAAACCCTAAAGAGCCCATAAGTGCACCCGAGAAGACCATTTGGAGGTTTTTGCGGCCAAACTTGGGTTTGCACTTAATTCTCATTATTTTCATGGTTATCTACATTATTTAGGATGTTATTTAGGCTATGGAATTAGTTCAAGTCACTTTGGACATGTGGCATACACTGCACACATCAAACTTGTTTGAACTAGGTGTTTGAGTCCTAGTTTGACCAGGTTTTCTTAAGTCTTTTGTATCTAGGTTTCCTAGGTGACTTAGACTGCGAATTTTGCTTAGTCTTTTACCCTAGTTTAGGCCTATAAATGGGCACATATTCTAGTTGTAAAACACAACTTTGATATGTAATAATATTGCTACTTTGGAGAGAATTTATCTTTGGTTCTTTACAGACTACCTTAGTGCAGAAGTTGCTTGTGTTCTTGGTTTCTTATACTTCTTATTTCTAATCATGAGTTGATTAGGGGAGGAAGTCAAATCTAGTCTCTTTGATGTCCTGTGGAGCTTGATAAACATCTTGGGCACATTTCATGGTCTTTATACCATTAGGGTTCGCATCACCGGGTGCAGTACCCGAGTTGAGAACAATTGGCCGAAGGGGAAAAATAAAAACTTGTATCCTTTTGATAATGAACAAAGATCTTTTTGCCTACTCACCAAAAGATATGCCTGGAGTGAATCCAAACATAGCCCAACATTATCTTAAGATATGACCTGACTCAAAGCCCTTTTGATGGAAAAAGCATAGCCTTTTGGCTCAAAAGAACTACTTCATCAATGAAGAAGTTCAATGACTCTTGGAAGCTGGAGTGATAAGGGAAGTCAAATATCCCGAGTGACTTAGCAATATGGTCACCACAACTAAGGAAGGAACCAATAAGCTCCAAATGTGCATTGACTTCCAAAATTTCAATGACACTTGCCCTAAGGATTCATACCCCCTCCCCTCAATAGATCACCTAGTCAACTCTACTTCCGACTACGGGTTATTAAGCTTCCAAATTTGGATGAGTCCCAAGGAAAAGGAAAACACAACATTTGCTACCAAAGTTGGACATATTGTTACGTCAGAATGCCCTTTAGCCTAAAAAATGTCAGAGCAACATATCAAAGGCTAATGAACAAGGTGATCGATTCACAGATCGGGAAAAACATGGAAATATACATCGATGACATGATTGTTAAAACCAAAGTACCTAGCAATCATATCGCAAACCAACAAGAGACCTTCCATCAACTTAGGAACTTTAGAATACATCTTAACCCTGAGAAATGTGTATTCGGGGTAATAGGGGGAAATTCCTTAGATTCATAGAATCCGAAAGAGGTATAAAAGCCAACCCCGAAAAGGTTGTTGCCCTACTAACATTCCAAACTCCGACAATGGCAAAGGATATACAAAGGCTAATGGGAAGAATAACTTCCCTTAGTAGATTCATATCCAGATATGGAGATCGGTGTCGACCGTTCTTCAAAGTGCTTACAAAAGCGGCAAAAAATGAAGGCAACCTCAAAGCTAAGGAACACCTTTAGAATGAGGAATGCCAGAAGGTATGGAAGGAGCTCAAAGGTTACCCAACCACTTTGCTGACACTCCGATAACCAAGGGAAGAAGAACCGCTCATCCTCTAGCTCATAGTAATTGGGAAATCCATAAGTTCAATTCTAGTATGGGAGGCAAGGGGGAAGCAGTGGCCAGTGTACTATGTAAGCAAGTCCCTACATCATGCCGAAGTTAGGTATTCTCTACTGCCACACCCCACACAGGCCCCAGCCTGTGCACTCTCAATGCCACACACCAAACTACCCAGAAAGTTACCAAACAGAAGAGCTTAGTAATGTTGTGAGTGAACAATTAATTTCGGCCAACTTTCTTTAGGATAGCTTTTAAGTCTTATTTTCTTAAGCTGAGAACCTGGGAGGTGCCCCAGGAGGCTTACAGAAAGTTCAGTTTAGTTACTTGCAGCTTAATCAAGGCCCAACCACTAGCTTGTAGAACTCAATAACTTGCAATACAAGCAAGGCAATATATATAGTAACTTGCAATAAAAGCAAGGTATACACTTAAATAGTTAAGTGTCTAGGATGTCTGTTCTTCAAGTGTACTACAATTAATGCATGGCAACCAAGAAGCCCAAATCTTTGTACCTTTGAAAACAAGAGTTTTCATGCTCATGAGCTTTCGGCCAAAAAAGTACACAGGCGGTTTAACTCCAAACAACATAACCAACATCACTTATCCATAGAATAATCTGGTATTCAAGAATCCATCCATATATACAACAAAACCATAGTACTCGAGGCTATATACATGTACACAAAAGATAGCCTAAGTGAGTACTCCTAACTTGGCCGCATGCCAAGATCACCTATTGTCCAAAATACTACCAAATTATGCCTTACATCCCAATTCCTTACTCTGCTAGTAGGAACCTAAGTGTGTAGTACAAAAGCACACATTGCAACACTAGTCCTATGACCACATTCATGGTCATAAAGGTGAACACCACAATGAAAGACATGGTCCAAACATCCATCTCGCAAACTAGACAGTCCCACAACTACACAAGCCTGCAAAACTTAGAGCTTAAGTTTCGGCCAAAAACTATAAGACTTGTAGATGCATTTATCCAAGCCAAGATTGAGTTGGCACATACCTTGAGTAATAAGTGTACTACCTAGCACTCAAGCAAGCAAGCACAAGCAATTCGCTCAAGCTCTATGTCCTTGCCTGAAACACAAACAATATGGGCATGAGCACTAATACTCAGTAGGCTTCACAACTCATAACGACTCATAATTGAGTCTATTTAGTTAAGTCCAAGATTTAACCTCCTCAAAGCTTACGTGTCCTGCAAGAAAGACATGAAAACACCAAGATACAAGACATATAATACATGTACAATGCTAATCGAGACATATATAAGCATAAACATAATTCATAAGGGGTTAGCAAGCACAAAAATTCAATCAAGCACACAAAACTCACACACACACCACAATATACATTCGGCTGAAACCATTAGCATGTGTTCATGTGCATTCTTACACACCAAACTTCACAGTTTCACTCCCATTCCACTAGAGCTCCGAATTCAATAGCAAGTTGGCCTCACTCACTAGGAATTCTAACACATGCCATTAACTTGACTAGCTAGCCAAATAACATTCGCCCGAAAGCTTCTCAATATGCCCATCTAGCAACTAAGATCATATAGTACATTTTAACCATCACTTAGTCACCATAACTACTTGATCATGGACAATTTACCAAGAATTCAGGTAGAATGTGAATCCCTACCTCAAAATCCAAGCTTGAGTTCTCAGTTTGTGGTTGACTATCCGAGACCGAGCTTGAAATTTCAATGGCAATGTCTCCAAGTGCCACAATCATGAAATCAAAGCTTGATTTCTTCTTCAAGCTTCACTTCAACAACAATCTGGCATGAAAATGGCTGCAACACACCAAGAACTTCAAGAACTCATTTCGGCCTTGGAAGAGTGAAGGTTAACCCGAAATGATGGCTTAATTTTGAGTGGAAACTTGCATTAGCCGGGTGTAGGCCACATGGCCTTAAAAATGGCTTCATACCCCTATTGGCCTTTATTAATTTTGCATGGTCTAATGCACTCTATCCATACTCCTTAGTGACATGATTAGCACCCGAAAGAGTACTCAAAATAGTCCTTAAACTTTGTTTCTCGGCATTAGCAACATAAATGATTTTCATGTGTAATTA
Source organism: Aquilaria yunnanensis (assembly GCA_039654915.1). Taxonomy (NCBI): domain Eukaryota; kingdom Viridiplantae; phylum Streptophyta; class Magnoliopsida; order Malvales; family Thymelaeaceae; genus Aquilaria; species Aquilaria yunnanensis. Next base: position 70,474,305 of record CM077594.1, read on the forward strand.
AGTCCCAAACTCTCTCAGTTTTGCACTTACACCCTTATTCACATTTTCAATCAAGTCCCTCAAATTTTCTTTGCATTTTTATTACATTTCCTTTGTATCCTTGGCCTGGGCCAAGCACTGAGTGGTGGTCCTAACATCTACTACAAAAAGCCGTATGTGCCTTAATACTGGCATGCAGGAGACTTTAGCCTTATTTCCAAGGACATCCCATCACAATTTGAAGTAACTTACCTCTTCGGGATGTCATGAAGAAGGTAGACCACTTAGGCTGATTATCAAAGTGGTGCATTGAGCTCGATGAGTATGATATCACCTATGAACCAATTAGGGCAATAACAGCTCAAGTGCTGGTAGATTTCATTGCTGAGGTCCCCAAAATCAAAGGTACTCCAGGGGACCTCAGAAATGATGAACTTGAGTGGACATTAATCGTCGATGCTACTTTAGGATTTGAAGACCAGAGAGTCGGAGTAACTCTCCGTGGAATCAAAGGTATGGGAACTTCAAAGGCCATCAAATTTGGTTTCAATGTTACTAATAACGTTGCTGAATATGAAGCGCTCATAGCAAGCTTACGATTGACAAAAAGTGTTGTCGTGAGAAATTTGAAGGCCCACAGTGACTCCCAACTCATTGTCTGGTAAATGACAGGGGACTACGAGGCAAAAGATTTGAACTTGGCAAAGTAGCATAATCTCGTAAAAGGGCTTATCCAAGAATTTGGCAGGGTACAAATAGAAAATATACCCCGATGAGATAATGTGGAAGCGGATACTTTGGCCAAATCAAAAAAGTCCACCAAAGTGTTGGACCACCCGACAATAGCAGTAATAGCCGCCACAACATCAAACAAAGGATGGAAGGATCCTATAAAAAATTATCTCGCGACTTCAGAGTTACCCAAAGCCCTTTTGGAAGTCGTGAAGGTACAAAAGTGCTCAGGTAAATACTTCCTATTTGGGGAAAAATTGCACAGGAAAGGGTATGCCAATCTACTACAAAGATGTATCAATGAAGAGGACATCAAGACAGTCCTAAAAAATGTCCATGAAGGGACCTGTGGATCTTACATAAGGACTGATGCCCTTGCTGGGGGACTACGTCGAAAAAGATATTTCTGGCTTACTTTAAGGAAGGATGCAAGTCAGTTCGTCAAAAAATGCGATAAGTGCCAATGACACAAACCCATCCAAAAAGTACCCTCGAAGGCAATAACTTTGGCGAACTATCCTTGCCTCTCTGCTATTTGGGGTACTGACCTCATTGGTCCTCTCCCAACTGCTCCAGGAGAAGTGAAATTCTATGTGGTCATAGTAGATTATTATACAAAGTGGATTAAGGTAGAGCCTCTAGCAACAATTTTGGCAAAGGACATCCAGAAGTTCGTCTGGAAAAAAATCATATGCAGATTTGGTGTGCCAAGAGTTATAGTAACAGATAACGGTTCCTAATTCATTGATAGAGGATTTCAAGAATTCGGAACCAAACTCTAGGTAAAATTACATTTCACCCCAGTTGCCCATCCTTAAAGCAATGGATAAGTTGAGGTGTCTAATAGGACGATAAAAGATGGTCTTAAGAAGAGGCTAGAAGAAGTCGAGGGAAAATGGCCAGGAGAACTTCTGGGCGTGCTATTTAATTACCAAACAACCCCATGAAGTGCCATCGGTGAAATACCATTTTCAGTCATATTCAGTGTTGATGCCCCTATTCCAATCAAAATTGTACAATCGTCCATCATAGTACAAGTGTTCGATGAAGAAGAAAACAACCCCATTTGAGAACCAAACTCGATATGATTGATGAACATAGGGAGATGGCTGAACTCAGACAAAAATCTTTCTAGCAAAGGGTAGCCCTTGCAGCAAACTCCCATGTCAGACCTAAAGGAATCAGGAAAGGAGACATTATTCTCTAAAAGGCTGAAATGGAATCCCGAAGACCATCTCATGGTGTATTATAGGAAAATTGGGAGAGACCTTATTTCGTCCTCGGGGAAGTTTGGTCAAGGGTCTATGAACTAAAAAATACTGAAAGGGAAGAGTTGAAAAACACATGGCATTCAAACTCTTTGAAAATATTCTACACTTAGATATTTCCAAGGGAGGAGCTTAATTATGATAAACCTTTCCAAAGAAATTAATTGAATGTAGTGATCTCTTAAGCTACTCAAAATGTAACCAAGGGGGTTAGCTGAATATGGTTGATTATGAAAGTAGCTAGGTGACCTTGTGTGAGCTTTGCCAAAGGAGGTTAATCGAATATGGTTGATTTCAAAAATACCTAAGTGTTCTTGTAACATAGCAAGTTTCCCAAGAACGTTGCTTGGATTATGTTCTTAAACACTTAGAAAGATGTTCATAGCTCATGAAAGATAATTAAGCATTACCTTTGGAAAAAACTATAGTTGTGAATCCTTGGTAGTATTTTTAACAAGGATAGTACATGACCGAAGGTGCTGAAGCCTTACAGTACCACATATGTTTAAATGAAAAAGGTTAAAATAGCATCAGAGGTCGTACCTATCATGGACTTAGCCAAATTTTTAGAAATAAAAGTTATCGCTTTAAGAAAGGTAGTACAAAAAAAAAAGGTCCTAAATTGCTCCAGTAGGATCGTCACGATCTTCGGAACCTTCTTGCTCTTCCTCATCTTTACCATCTACCTCTTTGGCTGGTGGAGAACGTTCGGGCAAGTTGAGGTACTCGATCTTGGACCATGGTGAAGAATGCCCCTAAGGAATGTCTAGTGCCCGAAGAAAGGAAAGATCGAGGTTAGAATACCGAGAAAGGACTTTGTGGTGGGCAAGATAGAAACCGCCTTGAAATGATGACTTCATTGCTTCTTCTAACTTGGCCTTTTTCACCATCAAAAGTTCCACCTCCTTTTTCAGCACCTCGACATCTTTCTTCTCCTCTCTCTCATCTTTCTTGTCGTTCTTCTTATTCTTCCACTTCTTCAAATCACTGAGCTCGGCCTCAAGATTAGCAATTAGGGCCAACCTTGGTCAGATTACCAGCTACGTTCTCCTTTTCCATCTGAAGTGTTTCGGGCAAAGAAGTATGCTTTGCCAGCCTCATGTCGAAATTAAAGATTGTTGAAGAACACTCTCCAACAAAGTTTCTCTGTCTCTCCAACACCTCCTGGTGAAGTTCGGCAAGCTCTTCCTTGGTGATCTTGCTAAGTTTGCCAAACTTCAGGCATGAGCTTGCAAACAACTCCTTTGCCTTCACTAGATTCTCGTTAGATTGGCTCTGGATGTACGATTGCTTCAACACCAAGGCCTAAAGATAGCCTGCATAATCTAGCAGCTACAAAGAAAGGATTCTATGAGATGGCATAACAAATTTGAGAAATTTTTCTAACTTGGAAACATGATTTACCTAGGCTGTATGCTCAAAAATTTGAGCAGCCAAGATGTCCTCGTTCAGGCAAGAGTCCGTAAGAGCCTGGAAGGATGCATTTGTAATAATGTCCCTGGCCATCTGGGGTGACATCCCCTAAGTGTCTTCGGAGAATAGGTCCATGTCTTCCGTAAAGGTCCAAAGTGTCTCCCTCGAGACCTTGTTCGCTATTTCAAGTAGCTCACTTTTGAACATGGTCAAGCACTTACTCGAGTGATTCTGCCTCCTCTGCATGGTCATGCTGAAGTTCCATCACTAGATTATCCCTTAACCAATCATCTATAAAATCAAGAATTCCAAAAATACCATAGCTCATAGATGAAAGGTTAATAGACAAACCTGGGGGAAATTTGGGATCCTCTTATTTTGAATCGCTCACTTCAAGCACCTTGGTAGGGATTTCCTTGCCTTTCCTCCTTCTGTCCACAACTTCCTCGGTGAAAACCACTCTGATAGCCGAAGGGCTATCGCCTCTATCTGACCTGAACTCGAAGCGTCAGGGAATGCGAGGATACTATTAGCCCCCCGAGGTACTAAACAGATCGCCTTCGGAGATGGAAAATCAACTATTGCAAGCCGAAGAGGATCTCCCCGAAGGCAGAACCCTGAATCAGGGAATTCCCCGAACTACGGGCATATTTCCCGAAGGGGCATCGTCCGCGCCAGAGGATGACCTCGTCCAGGGACTTCGGGAGTACGGCATAAGCATTTAAGGAGCCTCTGACACGTCGCCCACAGACATTATAGGTCACCCCAAATGGTGGTCTGACACACCGACGCCATCCAGGTCCCATCATGACCTGTCTCGGTTCAAGGCTCAAGAAACCTGCCACTGGCTACTTGTCCCCTAAGCCCAGAAATACAGGAAAGATCTGACCGAACACGTGTCATGATCTAAACGGGCTGAATACTCCTATAAATACCAGGAAATAAACCTGGGCAAAGGATCGATCCTTCAGCAGACTCCTCTCCTTGAGAAAACACAAACAGGCAAGGCCGTTCTACTTTTCAATGCTCCTCCCTTATTTTCTTTCAGGACACTGACTTGGGCGTTGGAGGCTCCTCCCCGGAAACACACCCGGGGACCTCCTAACCCTCTATTTTGAGCTTTTCCGGCGCACTCCCCTGGGCAGTTCGGGACTCCAGGCGATCTCCCTCTCAAGAAGTCCCTCTACAAGTCTCAATGCCACGCCATGAAGATGCTGACCGGCATCACACTCCTAAAGTGGTTACAAAGGCTTCGGTTATGGAGGTAATGTTAATGTTGTTCCCAAAAAACCAATCATGAGATGATTGTATTTTTGTACATTGAGTCATGATATTTTATTGAGGCATTAATCCAACAATTATGTTTGCTGTTTTGTTTCTGCGTAACGTAATGAACATAATTGTAACCCTAGAATAATGATATTCTTAAACATCCCTAGTCTAGTATTATTATGGAGCGGGTTCCAATAATACATAATGACTAGCATATGTGGAGACTAATATGAGATATGTAGTCTACATATGGGTACAAGTTGGAGAACTTGTGTACTGGACCGACCCACCATGAGAACACTTCATGGATCGTTATATGAGTGTCATAAGTGATTCTCATAGTGATCATGGTATATGTAGTCCTTCGACCTAAGATCATCAAGGTTCCCTACAGGTGAGTCACGTACTTTGATACTTTCCTTTGTTGCTTATAACTAAGTGAACTTGAAGGAGGTCATTGGGTATGTCACATATCATGCGGAGGGATTCGTATGATCAAGATGGGATTTGTCCCTCCTATGTAACGGGAGTGATATCTTCGGGCCCCTTGATAGAGTGATTCTTAGAAAATGCATGGCCATGCTCAGATGAGTTGATATATGATATCAATGTCATCAGCTTAAGTTAGTCTACTCGGTAATAAGGAAACCAAAGATTGGGCTATACAGGAGTGACACATTCCATGTCTCGTGCTTAGTCTTGATATCTTGGACAAAGGGACAATGGCATATATCGGTGATAATCTTAAAGGTTTAGTCGAATCATCGACAATCTCGTCACTTGGGTAGCAATGATGTGTTGCTAGACACCGCTCATTGCTTATGATCATAAATGTGATTTATGATCATTGCCAACGTGATAAGAGCCTATTGGGTCGCACACATAGGGCTATCCAGATCATTAGAGTGCATGGGCTAATTATTTGGGTTATGGTTTCAGTTTAATTTCATATTAATAATGGGCCCAAAAGCTGAGCCATTATTAAGCCCGAAATTAAATCCTAATTGGATTAGGGCTTTGAAACCCATTAGGCCTGGAAGTTGAGTCTCACTATAAATACAACTTCTAGTGAGAAATTCATAGGTCTCCTTGCCCTAGCCTCCCAAAAGGACAGCCGCACTCTTCTCTTGTAATTCTTTGGAGGATACAAGCTAGCACTGCGAGCGCAAGAGAAACGCATCTGCCGGGATGTGGTGGAAGCGTGGTGATCCCGAGAGTTTCGTGTGGATACCATAGAGAGCTTGAGCACGTCAACTGTTCAGGTTTTGTGATTTGACTCTATAGTTGAGTGAGAGATCTCAACCGAAAATTAGGTATGAAAAATTTGGAACCCCCGTTTTACCCCGTTTCACTTGAATCCTAGAAGATTTCGGTTAAATTCCGCTATGCACTTTGGCTCCCGAAACCCATCAGGTAATACTTAGTGGAAGTGACTGTATGGCCGCTTCCGAAGAAGGAATTGCGACATTGGTAACAAGGTCCACCATGTCGGGAACAACTTTGGAAGGAGGGGAAAGTATGTCACCCTTTGCCTTCTTTGCCTTTAAGGAGCCCGAAGACTACCTAGCACCCTTCTTTCTCTTTAGGGCTTCCAATTGCTCCCCCTTATCATCCTGGCCGAGGAACAAACTCTTGTAGAATACCACAAACTTGTCACCCATCTCTGGAAAGGAAAAAATATCAGTGTAAGTATAAAAATTCTAGCACTACAATTGGAAGAATAGATTACTTTCTTCAAGGCCAAAATAATAGAGTTCACCTCGAATGAGATGAATGAGCCACGCCTTCCTTCCAGCCACTGATGGCTTTGGCATGTGCTTGTCGGTAACATGCTTGGTAATAACCTGAAGTTCCCAAAGAACCTCCTTCATCATAAAGCTCCATCTAATGGGAAATGGGCAGAGAGAGCATGAAGGCCCTTGAGCATCCCAATCTGCGACAGCCCAAATACAGCTATTGAACTTTTCAAACTAAGACTCAAGTTCTAAAGTTAGCAACTTCCTTGGATCCACTACCTCGGTAAGTAGAGTACCTAAAGCCCACTGAGCCAGAAGGTCTTTCCACTTCTCATAAATCTCCATAAAAAAGTACTTATTCTACCACCCTCTCCAACTATCCTCAGTGCCAAAGGTACAAATAAATTTCTTGCTTTCAGAACGACAAAGAAACAAAAAGTAAAACCCCCTCTTCAGGATAGGATGAAGTTTGTAGTATTGAAGAAACAAAATGAAGTACGGGATGATTTTGAAAACCCCACACATGCACAACAACGCATTAAACTAGGCATAGGAGTTCGGGGGCATTTTATTGATGGCTATGCCATGGAGGTACCAAAAGTCAAAAACCACCTTCAGGGGTGGATACGGAGACCAGCCTTTAGTTGTGCTTTGAAAACAATCAACTCCTTCCCTTGAGGAACGTAATCCAGTTAACTGTGACTGTGCAGCCTAATTTTTGGATAGGAGGGAAGAAAGAATTTTAGCCTTCACTTCCCTAGCTTCTATGAAGTTGGACAACTCATATGAGGGTTAAGACGGATCCAACACTCCGAAAAAATGGAAACCGTGGCATTTTCAACCAACATCCTTAGTGCCCAAGATCCTAACCTTAGAAAGACAGATGAAAGAAGGTAAAAGGCAACTTTGTATGAAAACCCACCTATTCGGGAAAGGAAGGAAACCTCGTAGGATACCACAAGACTTGCCAGAAATCACTCCATTGCTACAATCATTGCAAAAATAGAGGAAATGAATAAGCTCAGAAAGGGAGAAGGAGGTGTAAATGGGAAAGGTAGAACTTCTAATGAGGAGTGATGATTATATAGCCTGAATAAGGTAAGCGAAAGGGCATCATATTGACTAATTTCAGTCAAAGAGACATGCTCAACATAACTGATAGGAAAGTTGGCCTATAATCTCATGGCATGTGTTACCAAGCGTAAGAAATGGAGGCACACTGGTCTAGATGCCAGGTCTAGGTGGCACATAAAACAAGGCAATAGTCCTATCAGCCCCTCATTGTTGGGAAATAAAAACCCCTGGGAGGGAAAAATTCATTGCTTTAAGCACCATACATATGACCTTGAAAGATCCCAACCTGACACGATAAACCTAGTTCGAAGGTGTAACTTCAACAAAGCAGGCCAAACCCCATTATGGGATGATTGATGATACACAACATGATGGAACCGAAGAAGTAACTTCGCTTCTTCTAAAGAGGGCATGTGAAAGCTGAAAGGCTTTCACCCACAAAACCATCCCATTAGTAAGCCTAACACCACCCTTGAGAATTCATACGACCAACCTTGGGAAAATTCTCCACACCACCCTCAGAAGCATATACAACCAACTCTGGGAAAAAGGTTCCTTACCTTCCTTGGGAACGTACATTACGAACCTCAGGAATGTACATTACCAACCTGGAGAATCATGCTCGATAAAGGAGATGACTCCCGAAGATAGGTTCGCTCATCCAAAGTGCATTCTCTAGTTGCCCTCAAATGAGATACCTGTCCGAAGGGCTCTCAGATCCCCGAAGATGTTTTATGGAGAAACAAAAAATATTGTTGAGGGATCTCTGACAAAGAGCCTTAGGGTTCTACACTTCTGGCCTAAGATTTGAATCCTTACAATGATTAGAGGGCTGATGAGGGATTTTGTAGATGTTTTATGAGTTCTCCAAGGATACCCTAGACACCCTCGATGAATTTTACCAAAGGGCGGAACATCAAAGGATAGATGAGGAACTGAGAATGGGAGGCTCGAAGCCTGAGCATCGTCAATCCAAAGGTCATAGTCACCAGCCTCGGTATCAGACCGAGGGAGGAGGCAGACCCCAAAAGTCTATGGGGAGAAAGGCAGAGACATTCACCTCCCTAAACACTATAAGGACAAATATCCTTATTGCTTGGAAAGGTTGGGAACTTCAATCAAATGTCCGAGGGCCATGACCTCCGATAATAGAAAGAACAAGAAAAAGTGCTACCAGTTTCATCAAGACCATGGGCATGATGCCGAGGATTGCTTCCAGTTAAGGAAATACCTCGAGTCCTTAATTAAACAAGGGCAACTTTGGTGCTACTTGCAGATTCTGTCACCAAAGGGTTGGGAAAAGTGGATGATGATAGAAAAATAGAAGATGAGGAGGATGACTTTGACAGGCGCCGAACAAACCGAAGCCCTAGAAAACACCCTCCGCCTTCAGCTGGGGTTATCCAAATGATAACCACTAGACTACCCTCTTCTAAAAGAAAGTGGAAAGTGGGGGAGATTGTAATAACAGAGTTTGACAACCCAATGCATAAGCTAACCCAAAGTGATAGGTCGGTTGTAAAGTTCCCACATGTTGATACTCGCCTAATCATTGTAAGGATTGGAAGCTGGGATGTGAAAAGGGCGCTCATTGGTGACGGATCAAAGGTCAACATCTTGTTCGCCCACCTATTGCAAAACTTGGGAATTTTTTAGGGTTATCTAGAGCCCGTGACCTCACCCACCTTCAGAGTTGGTCCCTCAGAACTCCTTGTACTCAGATGGATTGCCTTACGGTTGATGCTAAGGGTACCTTAGTTAAAACCTATGAGGAACTCTTTGCTTCCACTGTGATGAGGTTCATCATTATAAACGTCCCATCTTCATACAACACCATCCTTCGAAGACAAACATAGGGCAAACTTCACATCCGAGTATATGTGAAATACTTAATTGTCATGTTCGAGGCAAGGGAGAGCGACGCAAAAATATTCATCGACCAAGCTGAAGTTCAGAAAGTGTTTGTTAAAGCTAGGCAGAATGTAACCAAAGTCCACATGCAGAATTTGGGGGAGAAGAGCATGACTCACAAAGATGCAATATAATTGGAAAAGGGTGATGTTGAAAAAATAAAAACTAAAGATATAGAACTAGTCCCTGGCCAAAGTACATGAGTGGGGAAAAAACCTAGCCGAAGGTGACAAGGAAAAACTTGTTTCCCTTCCATTAATGAACAAAGATCTATTTGCTTACTTCCCAAAGGACATGCATAGAATAAATTTGGGTATAATTCATCACTATCTTAAACTACGACCAAAGGTGAAGCCCACTCGGCAAAAAAAGAGTAGCATTTCAGCATATAAGAACAATTTCATCAAAATTGAAGTCCAACAAGTAACGGAAGTAGGCATAATAAAGGTGGTCAAGTACCCTGAATGGCATAATATTAATGACGAATATCCAAAGCACTCGTATCCTCTGCCATCAATAGACCAATTGGTAGACTCCATTATCAAATATGGTCTACTTAGCTTCCTCAACGCTTTTAGTGGATACCACCAGATTCGGATGGATTCGGAAGATGAGGAAAAAAACTGCCTTCATTACTAAAGTTTGGACCTATTGTTATGTCAAAATGCCTTTCGGCCTTAAAAATATAGGAAAAATATATCAAAGGCTGACGAATAAGGTGTTCGGTTCCCAAATTGGGAAGAATATGGAATTGTACATTGATGATATGATACTTAAGAGTAAAATACCTAGTAATCATATCATAGACTTCGGGGAAGCATTCCACCAACTTTGAAAATTTGGAATCTGTCTTAACCCTGAAAAGTCTGTGTTTGAGGTGACTGCGATCAAATTCTTTGGCTTTATGGTTTCTAAAAAGGGCATAGAGGCCAATCCAGAGAAGGTTAAGGCCTTACTGGGATTATAAATCCCATAACTACTAAGGACGTGCAGTGGCTTACAGGGCGAATAATGGTCTTTTGCAGATTCATCTCTAAATATGGAGATCGGTGTCATCCATTCTTTAAAGTGAGCACTAGCGCTGTGAAAAATGAAGGCAACCTCGGCTCTGAGGAACATCCTTGGAACAAAGATTGCCAAAAGGCTTGGGAGGAACTAAAAAGTTACTTAACCCATTTGTCGACACTTTGGCAACCAAGGGAAGGAAACCTTTCATCCTCCACCTCACAATCACTGAGAAAGCAATAAGTTCGATACTGGTGAGGGAAGAAGAAAAAGGAAGCAAATTGCTGGTATATTATCTCAGAAAATCATTGCACGGTGCTAAAGTCAAGTACCCTCTACTAAAAAAAGCCATGTATGCTTTAGTCATGGCAAGTAGGAGGCTCCAGCCCTATTTCCAAACACATTCTACCATTGTCTGAAGTAACCTACCTTTTCGGGATGTAATGAAGAAGGTGGATCATTTTAGCTGACTGTCAAACTGGTGTATCGAGCTCAAAGATTATGACATCACAACGAAGTGAGAAAGGCCATAAAAGGTCAGGCTTTAGCTGACTTTATTGTTGAATTGCCTAAAATCGAGGACACCCCCGGAACCTTAAAAATGAAGAGTCTGAATAGGCATTGTCTCTAGATGGCACTTTAGGATCAGAACACCAGGGGGCCGAGATAATACTCTGAGGTCCCAAATGGATGGAAGTGGAAAAAGCTATTAAGTTTAGATTCTAAGTCACCAACAACATCACTGAATATGAAGCCATCGTGTGATGCATTTCGATTGGAAAAAATAGTTGGTGTAAAGAATTTGAAGGCTTACAATGACTCACAGTTGGTTGTCCTGTAGACAACGGGGGGAATACGGTTCCAAGGATCCTAGCCTGGAAAAATATCATGACCATGTCAAAAAATTGATACAAGAATTTGACAATGTAAGGATAGAAAAGATAGTACTAAGACTAACTTTGCTTCCTAATGCCTCTTGGAAAGCATTCTAAAAATTTAATGCAAACCAGGGATCCCTATCAAATATGATCGGATCTAGTATGCCATGCAACCTTATGATCTCCTTAATATACAACTGAGCCAACCTTTCCATTTTATACGTAATCTTTATGGGCTTGAATGACGCCAATTTAGTCAACCTATCGAGCACTACCTATATTGCATCATCCTAATTCTAGGTATTTGGTAACCCCACTAGTGATGTCTTGAAACATCTTCACTGGAAGCCATAGTGACCTCCTGGAGGACTTCCTGTGAGGGAGAGCGTCTGGAGTTGAAGTTTCCCAAGGGAGAGTGCCTGTAAAGCTCAGAGAAGAGGGTTAGGAGGTCCCCAGGGTGCTTTTCCGGGGAGGAGCCTCCGACGCCCAAGTCAGTTTCCTGAGGAGGTAAGAGGGAAGCACTAGAGTTTTTAGTGGGCTTGCCAGTGTTTTCTTAAGGAGGAGGAGTCCAACCCGTTTGCCAGGGTTTATTCCTTGGCATTTACAGAGAAGCCCAGTCTGTTCAGATGATGACACGTGTTCGGCCGGATGTTCTCTGAGTTTCTGGGTGTAGGGGGCGAGTAGCCGGTGGCAGGCTCCTTGAGTCTTGAACCGAGACAGGTCATGATAAGACCTGGACGGCGTCGGCGTGTCAAATCACCGTTTGAGGTAACATGTAGCATCTGTGGGCGACATGTCAGAGGCTCCTTAAATGCTCATACCGTACACCCGAAGTCCCTGGATGAGGTCGTCCTCTAACGCGGACGGTGCCCCTTCGGGAAATGTGCCCGTAGTTCGGGGAGTTCCCTGATTCAAGGTTCTGCCTTTGGGGAGATCCTCTTCGGCTTGCAATAGCTGATTCTCTATCTCCAAAGGCGATCAGTTTAGTACCTCAGGGGGGTTAATAGTGTCCTCGCGTTCCCTGACGTTATAAGTTCGGGTTAGATAGAGGCGATAGCCCTTCAGCTATCACATGCCCCCCTTTGGAAAGCCGAAGTAGAGACTTTGGTTTATAGTCTTTCCGAGGATGCTCTTTGGGAGTTTTTAGGGAGTAAAACCTGTGCCGAAGGTACACCTTTTGCCCGAAGATATGGGCTGTTCGACTATGGCCTGTCTTTTGGTGTCTTCGAGGCTACTTACTTCTTTCCTTTTGCAGGTCCGTGCAACGTCGCGTCTCATGACCAGGCGTGTCAGTCTGGAGCGGCGCGTCCCAGTTTTTTAAGGGTGTCAGAAGGTGTGTCCCCTATTTTGACACGGTGGCTGACACATGGCGTACTGTCATTAGAGGGGAGTTGCGTTGGTTACAGAGGGCGCGTCTTTTCGGATGCAGGGAGCAGTTATGGCGACTGTTCGCCTTCGAGGGATACTTATGACGCCGGTTCGCCTACCCACCTTCGGCCTATATATATCCCATTCCATCATAAGTTCCTTTTTTGCTTTTGCTTCTGCTCTTTTTCCCTGCTTGCAACTATTTTTTCCCTGCTTTCCGCGGTGGTGCTGTTTGATTGAGTTTTTTCCAGCAATCCTTCACGACGGCGACTTCAAACCCAGGTTTTGGCAAGTCATTTGGTGGGTTTTTGATTTCCAGAATCCTCTGATTTTTAGAGTATTTCCAGAAGTTGTTTTCTTTCTCCTTTTTTTGAACTCGTTTCTCAGCCAACATGCCTGTTCCCGAGAGCTGGCAACCCCTTTTGTCTCACCCTTGCTGCACTTCCCCCAAAAAACTAGCAATATGGAAGAAAGAGTTCTTTCTTCCTTCGTATGCTGTTATGAGGTTGCCACGTTCTGACCAATTTTGCTTTTCAAACCGTAGTAATGAGGTTACCGTTTTCCGAGCCCAACTGAAGGCCGGATTTCGGTACCCTCTTCCGAAGATGATTTGCGACTTCTGCAAATTCCATGGCATTGCCGTAAATCAACTTCCGTCGAACTCGTACTGCTATTTTAACGACTTCATTTTCATGTGTGGCATCTTCGGGATAAAACCCCACTTTGTTATTTTTATGCAGTACTACAAGCTTTTCGTGGTCCCGAAGGGTGGCTTTTATTTCATGCTACCTCGGGGATCCGGGAGCAAAAACTATATGTTCACCTTTGCCACCAAGGACAGCTGGCGAGGGTGGCAACATAAATTTTTCTTTCCGAAGATGGAGGAGGCCTGGTCGCATGTTCCGACCAAGTGGGCTTAGGGAAAGTTGGAGATGGACGTCGTAGATCCGAAGATAATGCTAACTCCGGAGTTGGCTTCTGTCTTTGCGGACTTTGACGGACGTATTCGGGCTGTCTCTGACTGGGGTCCCGAGGTCTCCTCGCGCTCTCTCTACCCCTTCCCCATTAATTGGAGGTTAATGACCGAGGAGGTCCTTCGGGAGCCAGGGGTAGTGAAGGAGCACAAGACTGACCTCGAAATGCCAGCTCCTGCCATCGCCGGGAAGGATTCTTGGTTGGTTAAACTCCTTCGGGGGGAAGTTTCTTTCGAACCTTTGTTCAAGAGTAAGTGATCTCTGGCTTCTTTTGTTATGGTTTTCATCTTGGACTTACGCTGATATCTTCTTTCTTTTCCAGAGATGGGCGACGGCACCGCTGCCTTCTACAAATCCCTTTTCACTGGCCAAGTTGAGAAGGGTGAGCAGACAAAGAAGGCCGTCTCCCGAAGATGGAAAACGTCTGGGGCTGGGCCATCTGTGGCCAAACGGGCGAAGAAGGACGCGCCCCCTCCTCTCCCAGAGATTCCCGAGGAGGTGGGCGAAGAGCCTGAGGCTGCGGTTGTCCCGCTGCCCAAGGTCGTGGCTGACCTCGGTGCTTAGAGTCCCACTCCTTCGGCAACTCTTCTAGATGCTTTGGTAGAGGCCCCTTCCGCCAAAGAGCGACGTAAATGCAAGGGCAAGGGGATTTCTACCGAGGAGGTTTCAGACGACGACGTCGCCGAGGTGCCCGTAGGTTTTTTTTTCTAACAAACTGATGTGCCTTCTTTTTTTGTGGGCTTCGAGATTTTCTTGCCTTGACCAATTTTTTGTTTTTGCCATGCAGGGGAGATATTATCTCCGGGTTGGATGGCCGAGCACGCCCAAAAGCGGGCCCTTCGGGACGCCCATATCCCGCATGGGAAGGTGCCGAAGGAGCCTTTCTGGACATTTACAGAGGACATGAATTTGTACTCCGGAGACTGCCAGCAAATGGCTAAGGAGATCTCAAAGGGGGTGCTTACTGATGCCTCCTTCAAGGCCATCGCGGAGGCTCACCCTGACGATGACTCTCTTGCCGCGAAGCTTTCTGAGCACGCTGCCCAGGTACGCCTCTTGCCTTTGTGTTTTTCCTTTTGATTTCCTCTAAATGTCTGCCTCTTCTTCTTTGCCTAACTTTGTCTTAATTTTTCGCAGCTGCTGGGGTACACCGGTTTCCTCAGAGTTCGGGTGGCGAGGCAGGCGCTGTTCTGAGCCTCGGCCTTAGGCACCATAGACCAATATAAGGCCAAGTGCTCGGAACTGGCCACACAGAACGTGCAGCTGGCTCAGGCTGCAGAAAAGGAGGTTGCTGCCGTTCGGGAGGAGTTCCTGAAGGAAAAGGAAGAACTTTTGAAGGACTCCTCCCATAAGATTTCTGACTTTGGCTCCCAGGTAGCGGAGCTGATTTCGGCAAACAAGGCAGTTCAAAAGGAGAAGTCAGAATCAGAGGCTCTCCTGGTGAAGGTGCTTGAGGAGAAAGCCATACTTCAAGCCGAGGTCGAGTTTTTTAAGAAGGAGCCGGAGAAGAATAAGATGAAGGCGCTGAAGAAGAAGGTCGCGGCTCTGAAGGAGGACCTTGAAGACCTCGGTGTTGAGAAGGACAAATCCAACTAGATGACCAAAGTTGGTTTTCAGGACGGGTTTTGCCTTGCTCTGCATCAAGTTCTTCAAAGGTTCCCAGATTTGGACCTTTCTTTTTTGGAGGCCCTGAACATGCCCGAGGGGCCTCGGTGATCTTGGTCCAAGATCGAGCATCTGAACCTGCCCCCTTCGCTTTCGGCGCCGAAGGTTGTGGAGAAGGATGCTGGAGCTGGTGGCGCCGAGAATCCTTAGTTTGTTCTAGGGCCCTTTGCCTTATTTTCTTTCTCTTTTGTACTTCTTCTTCTGGCAATCTTCCTTTTTTGTAAGCGAATTTATCTTAATAAAAGACTTTTTTGGCTAAGTATTTTTTGCGAGATTTTTCGTCTCCCTTTGTCCCGGACTCATTCGCTCAAGAGACTTCGGAAAACCTTATCTGCGCTTAGTATGGCGACCTTCTTCGTGGAATTTTGACTTGTACAACTTATGCCCAAGAATTTTGGCTAAGTCTTTTGCCAGGTTTTTTGTTTCCTTTTGTCCCGAACTCATTCGCTCAAGAGACTTCGGAAAACCTTATCTGGTGGGCCACTTTTGTGGAATTCGTACTTCTTATGCTTAAGACTTTTCGGCTAAGAAACTTTCGTATTTAGAGAATTTTTCTAACTTGTACAGTACTATCTTCTTCGCCGAGATCCTAAGTCTAGAATTTTCTCAAGGCATCTGAATGCCACGTATTTTTTAATTCTATACCTTCGGAATCGCCGAGCTTGTACACCCCTTTTCGTACTTCGGCAAGGATCAGGTAGGGACCTTCCCAGTTCGTGCGAAGTACCCCGTGGGATGGCCTACGAGGTGCAAATTCAGCCTTTCAGAGAACGAGGTCTCCTTTCTTTATTCCTTTTGGCTTGGCACGCAAGTTTATGGCCGTGGCCACTCTCTGCTGAAAAGCCATTCTTCTCAGCTCTGCTAGTTCTCTGTGTTCGCCGACGAGGTCGACCTTGGTTCTTAGGCCGAGGTCATTTCTACTTTAATCAAAAACTTGTACTCGGATTGATGGTTGCACTACCTCGATTGGGATGATGGCCTCTGTACCGAAAATGAGTGAAAAAGGCGTCTCCCCTGTTGCTCTTCGAGTAGTTGTTCGGTAGCTCTATAGTACACTTTGGAGCTCTCCTGGCCGTTTTCCTTTTGCTTCCCCCTGCCTCTTTTTCAGACCGTCTTTTATGGTCCTGTTGGATACTTCTACCTGCCCATTGCTTTGGGGGTGAGCTACTGGGGCGAAGTGCATTTTTGTTCCGAGGTCACTGATAAATTCCTGGAACCCTTTGTCTATAAACTGGGATCCATTATCAGCTACTAGTACCCTTGGTACGCCAAACCTGCATACGATGTTCTTCCATACGAACTTCTGCACTTCTTTTGCCGAGATAGTAGCCAATGGTTCCGCCTCGACCCATTTGGAGAAATAGTCTACTGCTACTACACAGAATTTCATGCCTCCACGCGCTGTTAGGAGTGGTCCTATGAGGTCTATGCCCCAGATTGCAAAGGGCCAGGGGTAGTCAGCCGAAGTCACCATTTCCGAGGGTGTCCTCTGGATTTTTGCGTGTTTTTGGCAGTTGGCACATTTTCGGACGAACTGCCTAGCGTCCTTTCTCAGGGTAGGCCAAAAGTATCCTTGGCGCAGTATTACTGCCGCCAGGGCGTCGGTTCCAATGTGTGAACCACAAGCGCCTTCGTGGAGTTCCTCGAGGATCATTTCAGTATCCTCTTCGCCAACACACCTCTGTAAAGGATTTGCATATCCCTACCGATACAGTTCTTCGCCTATTAGGAAGAATCGCCCGGCGCGTCTTCGCACTTTTGTGGCCTCGGTGGGGTCTTCAGGGAGCGCGTTGTTCGCAAGATACCCCTTTATCGGGTCTTTCCAGCCTTTTTCCGAAGTTACTATGCTCAGTACTTCAATGCTCGGGCGGCTTAGTACCTCGGTGTATGTTTTTGACTTCGACAAGCAGTCTGCTTCCGCGTTATCCCGTCGACGTACATTTTCGATCCTTATGGTGTCGAACTCTCGAATGAGCTTTGTCACCAGTTCGTGATATTTTGCCAAGATTGGGTCCTTCACCCCATAGTCCCCTGCTGTTTGCCGAACTATTAGCTGGGAATGGCTGTGGGCTTTTAGATTTCGCACGCCAATTCTTCTGGCTAGGCGCAATCCTGCTATGAGGGCTTCATACTCAGCCACATTATTGGTGACGTTAAAGCTGAACTTAATAGCCTTCATTACTTCAAGGCCTTCGGTTCCTCTGATAATTACCCCAGCTCCCTGGTGTTTGGACCCCGAGGCTCCGTTGACGTACAAAGTCGACTCTGGCTCACCTTCGCTTGGATCTGGATGGCTATCTTTGGTGGTGGGTACTTCGGCAATGAAATCTGCCAGAGCTTGAGCTTTTATGGCTTTTCGAGGTTCATAAGTGATGTCGTGTTCGCCAAGCTCTATGCACCATTTGGAAAGCCTACCCGAATGATCAACTTTTCTCATGACATCGCGCAGAGCTAGACTACTTAGGACGATGATAGGGTGAGCCTGAAAATATGGCCGTAGCCTTCTTCCTGCTAGTACCAAGGCATATATAGCTTTTTGCAACAAAGGGTACCTGACTTCGGTGCCATGCAGGGATTTGCTTATGTAGTAGACTAGCCATTCATTCACCTCCTCTTCTTTCACAAGGACCGAACTTATGGCTTTTTCTGTGACGGCAAGGTATAACATGAGGGGTTCTCCCTCGCGAGGTTGCCGCAAAATGGGCAGGCCAGCTAAATAGATTTTGAGTTCCTCCTAGGCCTTTTGGCAGTCTTCACCCCAAGGATAGTCATTACTCCTGAGGTTGTCCTTCTTTTTTGCTGCCTTAGTGAGAACTTTGAAGAATGGTCGACACTAGTCTCCATATCTGGAAATAAACCTGCTGAGGGAGGTTATCCTTTCGGTGAGCCTCTGCACTTCTTTTATTGTGGCAGGAGTTCGGAACTCGAGCAAAGCCCTAATTTTTTCTGGGTTGGCATCAATACCTCTTTCTGATACCATGTACCCAAGGAACTTTCCCGAGGTCACTCCGAAGATGCATTTTTCGGGATTAAGGCGGATCCCGAAGGCTCTGGGTTGGTGGAAAGTTTCCTTTAGATCTGCGACGTGGTCGCCAGGCAGCTTGCTTTTGACTATCATGTCATCCACATATACTTCCATGTTTCTCCCTATTTGGTCGTTGAAGACCTTGCTCATTAACCTCTGGTAGGTGGCTCCTGGGTTTTTCAGTCCGAAGGGCATCCTGATGTAGCAATATGTTCCTCCTTCGGTGATGAAGGCAGTTTTTTCTTCATCTCCAGGGTCCATCCTTATTTCGTGATACCCACTGAAGGCGTCTAAGAATGTTAGGAGCCCGTATTCGGCAGTTGAATCTACCAATTGGTCTATCGGTGGGAGAGGGTATGAATCTTCGGGCAAGCATCGTTCAAGTTTCTGAAGTTGATGCACATCCGGAGTTTACCACTTACTTCTTTTGTGGCAACTACCACATTGCTTAACCATTCAGGGTACTTGACCTCCCTGATGACATCAGCTTCTAACAGTCGTTGGACTTCGGTTTTGACAAAGTTACTTTTATGAGCCGAGATGCCTCGCTTCCTTTGCCGGACAGGCTTTGCTTCCGGACTTACTTTAAGGCTATGTTGAATTATGTCAGAGTTTACCCCTGGCATATCTTTCGGCGAGTATGCAAACAAATCTTTATTTGTCTGTAGAAAAGATACAAGTTTTTCCTTGTCACCTTTGGCCAAGTTTTTCCCTATTCGGGTTTTTTGGCCTGGGACAAGTTCTACTTCTTCCATTTCCGCCTTCGTGGGATTCTCTACCTCGCCCTTTTTTGGTGCTTTTGCTTCCACAACTTGCGCGAAGTTATTTGCTGGAGCCTTTCATGCTTTGACGAACACCTTTCTTACTTCGCCTTGATCTATGAAGATTTCCGCATCTCCATCCCTAGCGGCGAAAGTGACGGTTAAGTATTTGACATCAGGGCGAATGTGCAGGTTTCCCTGTGTCTATCATCCAAGGATGGCATTGTACGATGAAGGGACATCCATAACGATGAACCTTGCCAATGTGGAGGTGTACAACTCTGCTGTCCCAATCACCGAAGTCCCTTTCAGCATCAAAGGGAGATCGATCCATCCGAGGACGGGCAGCTCGGATGGACCTACCCCGAAGGTAGGCGAGGTGACGGGCTTGAGGTCACTGCTAGATACACCCAACCTTGGCAGCAAGTGTGAAAACAAGACATCGGCATTTGATCTGTCATCAAGGAGCACTCTCTTCACGTCCCAGTTTCCTATTCTCGCCATGATCAATAATGGGTCGTCGTGCGGAAAAATGACGGCGGAGCCATCCTTTCGGGCCAGCTTTTTTGTTGGACTTTGATACTCCATGACTGCTATTTCTCTGGCCTTCCTCTTTATTTCCAAGGATGGCAGTCCCGTCGTACTTGTTTGTATAATTCCTGTTGGAGGTGGGGGCCGCCTTTTCAGACTTCGGTTTCTCCGCCTGTCGGAGTCGTAGTCCTCATCTTCTGCCTTTCCTTCCTCCTCTTTTCTCCCTTTCGGGGAAGGCATGCGCAGATAACGCCGAAGTTGGCCCTGTTTTATCAGCGACTCTATATACTTTTTCAATTGGAAACAGTCTTCAGTGTCGTGACCGTGGTCGCGATGAAACTGGCAGAACTTTTTCATATTCTTTCTGTTGTCGGTGGTCATGGCCCGTGGCCGTTGAACCTGATTTCCCTGCCTTTCCATTGTCATGAGGATGTTAGTCCTTGTGGTGTTCAGGGGTGTGAAAATGGGGAGTTTCCTTCCTCACGTTCTCCGAGGTCAGCCTGCCTGTTCGGTGGGATACCGGGTTTGCTGGCTGGACCCTTCGGCCCAGGTGTGATCTGACTTCGGTCCGCCCATTCTCTGTTCTTCGGCTGTCATGTGCTGTTCGGCCCTTCGGTAGAATTCGCCCAGCATGTCCGGGGGGTCTTTGGAGAATCCGTAAAACAGCTGCGAGTCCCTCCGAAGGCCTTGTGTCATCGCGAGGATGCGTACTTCGGGCCGAAAGTCTGGGACACTCAAGGCCTCTCTGTTAAATCTCTCGACATAGTCGCGGATGGTCTCTCCAATTCTTTGCGCTATGTCGAACATCTGCACCGGCATCTTCGCCGTTGGCGGACTTCCAATAAACTGCTGCGTGAAGGCTGTGGATAACTCCTGGAACTCCGTGATGGTTCTTGGGGCCAATGAATTATACCAGGCTGTTGCTGGCCCAGTGAGAGTAACCTCGAAGCATTTGCACAGGGTAGCATCGTCGGCACCGTGCATCATCATGCTGCGTCTGTAATTGGTAAGATGGGCCAGTGGATCAGTACGTCCATCGTAAGTTTCCAGCCGAGGTACTCTGAAATCACCTGGCATAGCTGCCTCAACTACGTCTTGGGTGAATGGGGACTCATCCCCACAAAAGGGTCCAGACAACCTAGCCCAGACGGGTTTGCGGGCCACCTGTTTCTCCACTCTGTCCAACCTCGCCAATATTTTCTCCATGAGCATCGTGGCGCTAGGTTCTTCTTCTGGCAGGGGGGAATGTCGGTGCCACTTCGGAGAGCGAGTTCGGCGTTGAGGGGATGGGGACCTCGCCTCAGGTGACTGGCTCCTCCTGTGTGTGATTTTGGGTCGTCTTGACCTCGCTTGTGCCGCGAGCCGTGCCCCGAGGGGCATGTTTTCTGTTGAAGACTCCTCCCGTGGGTCTCCGGATCCCGAACTACGATGAGTTGGTTTGGGACTTTTTTCCCGAGGGTGTGCTGGCGAAGGAGGCCTTTGGGCTTGAGCTTGTTGCGGCCACCTTCGGTCTATCTGTTGTGTCATTTCAGCCATAACAGAACGTTGAAAGTCGCGCAGGAAGCTCATGGTTATGACCAGAGGGCGCTCTTCCTCAGGCGTGGAAGTCCCTGGGGGGGCTTGCTGAGTGGCCGGTTGGACTTTAGGCACGGACGGGGACCTCGGGAGTCCCTTGTCCTTAGAACGCCGAGTCTCAACGACGGCGACCTGAGGATGCGTTCCCACAGACGACGCCAAATGATGTCCTGAAACATCTTCACTGGAAGGTATAGTGACCTCCGGGAGGACTTCCTGTGAGGGAGAGCGTCTGGAGTTGAAGTTTCCCAGGGGAGAGTGCCTGTAAAGCTCGAAGGAGAGGGTTGGAGGTCCCCGGGGTGCTTTTCCGGGGAGGAGCCTCCGACGCCCAAGTCAGTTTCCTGAGGAGGTAAGAGGGAAGCACTAGAGTTTTTAGTGGGCTTGCCTGTGTTTTCTCAAGGAGGATGAGTCCAACCCATTTGCCAGGGTCTGTTTCCTGGCATTTATAGAGAAGCCCAATCTGTTCAGATGACGACACGTGTTCGGCTGGATGTTCTCTGAGTTTCTGGGCGTAGGGGGCGAGTAGCCGGTGGCAGGCTCCTTGAGTCTTGAACCGAGACAGGTCGTGACAAGACGTGGACTGTGTCAGCGTGTCAAATCGCCATTTGAGGTGACATGTAGCATCTGTGGGCGGCATGTCAGAGGCTCCTGAAATGCTCATACCGTACTCCCGAAGTCCCTGGACGAGGTCATCCTCTGACGCGGATGGTGCCCCTTCGGGAAATGTGCCCGTAGTTCGGGGAGTTCCCTGATTCAGGGTTCCACCTTCAGGGAGATCCTCTTCGGCTTGCAATAGCTAATTCTCTATCTCCGAAGGCAATCGGTTTAGTACCTCGGGGGGGTTAATAGTGTCCTCGCGTTCCCTGACGCTCCGAGTTCGGGTCAGATAGAGGCGATAGCCCTTCGGCTATCAACTAGGAAATCGATTATGATGGATCCCCACTTCCTTTCTAGGAAAGGTAAACTTTGGAGAGTACCTGTCGGCTTCTACTACTCGGATTTTATGATTTGGCATGTCAAACATTTAGCTACTTGTCCAGCTACATACATCTTCAGTGCCGGCCACCAAAAGTGTGTCCTCAAGTCATGGTACAGTTTACTAACACCAGGATGAATACTTAGCCTACTATTATGTGCCTCTTCGAAGACTTGTTGCCTAACTTCATCTATATACGGCATATAGAGTTGATCCCCATAATGTAGTAACTAATGCTTGTATTTGAGCTCTTTCCTCATGGCACCAAGTGTCTTCTCTCCTGAAATCTTCTTCAATAACGGATCCTTACTTTAAGCCTCCTTGACCTTAGCTAGCCAGGCTAACTGAATCTCCAAAGTGTATACTAAGGATCATTCTCGATGTTGCCAAAACTCATGTACAGTGGAAAAACAATCCCCTGAGGAGTTTGTAGCCTAATCCTCAGATAGGACCACGCCTATGTACTTTCAACTGAGAGCATCCACCACCACATTTCCTTTCCTAGCACAATACTCAATTAAGCAATCATAATCCTTTATGTATTCAATCCATTAACCTTGCCTCATGTTCAGCTCCTTATAAGTGAACAAGTATTTCAAACACTTATGGTCACTGAAAATCCTGAACGATCTCCACATCAAGTAATACCCCTAAAGCTTAAGTGCGAAGACTACTGCGGCTAGTTCAAGGTCGTGAAAATAGGTAGTTCAACTCATTAGGCCTTAACTGCCTTGAGCCATAGCCAATCACCTGATTTTCCTCCATTAATACAAACCCCAAACCAGAACCTGATGCATCTGTGTACACTGTAAAAGCCTTGTTTAGGTCTAGCAGACTGCTCTTAGGTAAACTACGAGTATACCAAGATATCATCAATGAAGACTTCGACAAACTAATCCAAGAACGGTCTATAGATCCTATTCATGGCTTCCATGAATACTGTCGGGGCGTTGGTCACACCAAATGGCATAATTGCAAACTCGTTGTGCCCATATCTTGTCCTGAAGGTGGTCTTCGGGATATCCTCCTTGTTAACTCTAATCTAGAAGAATCTAGACCAAAGGTCAATCCTGGAGAACACCTTCACTCCCCTCAGTCTATCAAATAGATCATCAATCTTAGGAAGTAGATATTTCTACTTGATTGTTACTGTATTCAACTTTCTATAATTAATGCAATGTCTCAAAGTTCCATCCTTCTTCTTTACAAACAACATCGGGGCTCCTTAGGGTGAGACACTAGGCCTTATAAAGCCTTTCTCTAACAATTCCTCCAACTGCATATTTAGCTTATCCAATTTAGGAGCTGACATTTGATAAGGAGGTATTGATATTAGTTATGCTCCAGGCTAAAGATGATTGGAAAACTCAGTGTCCTACTTGGGTGGTAACCCAAGCAAATCCTCTGGGAACACCTCAGGAAATTGATTGGCTATAGGAACATCCTTAAGTTCATCCTCTATGCCCACCCCATTCAAGAAATAATACACTTTTTCATTGATTATGGGGATGAAGTCCATAAGTATAAGGTGCAAACTTCTAGCACTAGTTGCTAAGCCTCTCCTGCAAATCACCCTAGCTCCTTAAGCATCAGAAACATCGACTAAGTGATTAGCACAGCCAATTTATGCCTTGCGCTTACTTAGCTAATCTATTCCTAACACTAGGTCATATGAACTTAATTGCATAATTCAGAAACAAAGTCATGGTTGCCTAACTACAAGGGATACCTAGTAACCAACTCATTCGTCACAATAAAACTCCTCCCTACAGTTCTAATGAGTTTAAACTCATCAAAGATATCATGATGCAATTTCAATCTATCTACCAAGGTAGATGATAACATAGAAAGAGAAGCACTAGTATAAAAAAAAACTCTAAAGATACCATTCTGAAATGTAAAGTTACCTCGAATGGCGGCTAGCTCTTTGGTCACTTGACTAGCCAAGGAAAAAACCTCGGCACAACTTCTGCTATGGCCACACCAAGCTGATTTCCTATGGCAATGGGTGCAGGTGGCAGATTCCTAGGTAAACTCGGCAAAGGTTGAGGCCATGGGCATTCCCTCGCCTAATGACCACTCTGTCCACAGTGGTTGCAAACGTTAGTTCCCAAAGTACATGGCTTGGAGCCATGAAGTCTTCTACACCTGGGGCAAAAGCCCCCTTTCTTCCTCTTGGCGGACCATTGAGTGTCAGCTGCCTTTCCTGCCATTGGACATTTTCCAACACTGTTTCCTAGGTTGGATGGCAGAACCTCCACCTTCTTACTTTGAATCCTTAAGTCTTCAAACTCCCATTCAAGAGCTAAGGCTTTTAGAACCATTTGGTGATAGCTCCAAATGCCCATTGTTGCCATATTTGAAGCATAGGCTTAAGCCATTGGAGGAATCTCTTGGCCTTGAGCTTATCATTTACAGTCATGTATGGAGCATATTAAATGAGTGAATTGTAGCGCTACTCATAGTCCCTTAAAGACATCTCTCCTTGGGAGAGATTTTCAAACTGAATCCTCCTTTATTCTAGAGCCACCTCACTTATATGCTCTTGTTGGAACTTCTTCTCATACTCCAATGACTTGAGAACCTTTTTCTTATGCTTTGGTTAATTTCCATTACTTTCCTTTATCATTTCTAGAATTTCAATCCACCATAAGCTAGCCCTCCCTCTAAAAAAGAATTTACTATGGCCATCTCCTACTTTGACTCATAAGCCCCACAAGTAAAGAGTCGATTCATCCTATTCAACCAGTCCTTTGCCTTATCGGGGTTGCCTAACCCATCAAAGCTTCGTGGGTCAACCGTCTTGAATTTCTTAAGCAATCTCATTTGATGTGGAGTTTCTCCCCTCCTTGGAGCCTCCATAACTTCCTGCTCCTCTTCCTGTACATAAGCATGGTCATGCCTCTGACGGGCCCTAGGCACTTGCCGGTGGTCAGCATGCCTCTCTTGACCCTGGGGTGGGTCATTCCCTTACTCATTACTTTCCTGAGCAGCTCCTCCATTTTCTTGGTCTGAAATAATTCCTTGAGGATGGTGATCATGCCTTGTCCCACTTGTACCAAGGTCTGTGTCAACCCCTGAAGCACATTGGATATTTCATCCAACCTTGCCACAACTAGATCCATATAACCTTCACCAGGTTCCCTAGCTTCTCCAAAAGCTCCTGACCTTATGTCAACCATACCAACCTGTAACCAAAGCTAGATGACATTCCACAAGTGTTGGTTAGTACTAACAATCCTAGCACATGGACTTTAAACTAGATCTCAGTCCTAGCCTCCAATGTCTATGAAATATAATATGATACCAAACAGACATGGCCAACCTCGACCCTGCCCAAGACGCCTATGAGAATGAATCTCATGGTGGTTGCAATTGGCTAGCTATATATGTGCGTGAATAAAAACTTCATGAAACTAGTTGATTAACCTAGAAAATGCAAGATGCATGCTCATTTATCTTTGAATTGAGTACATGGAAATGATAAAAACATTTCCTTGGCCGAGGCACTTTTCATAGAAGTCAAGTTCAAATAGTCAAAGATCACATAATCAACATTTGAACTATCATTACTACACATAATAACCATGTGGGGGCATTCAACAAAACTGGCCATGTGGGGGCATTCAACAAAACTAGACTAACGCCCCTCACCTAAGAGCAACCCTAGAGTCTAAAGCTTCAACCATAGAAAAGGGGGGTAACTAGAATCATAAAGATTCCCATAATAATATACCTGCAACAAAAGGCTATCGTGACAACCTTCAGTGGTTATCAGGCTCAACATGGTCAGAATCTGCACAACATGAGATAAGGGAGTAAGAATTTGTAATTCTTAGTAAAAGATCTTCACCTACAAGGAAAATGCTAAGGACAACACATGTATTATCATATGTAATCTACTGTGAGCTCGTATAGCATGAGGCTAAGCGTATGCACATAAATTTTAGTCCCTTGGAACTTGTCCTCTACCTAGTCCTTAAACTATAAGGCAAAGCCTTGTCTACTAGCAAAAGCATTACTTATTCACCTAACTAGTGAAGTTCATCACTAGTTTAACCTCCCTTAACAATGGTTGGATTGATATTTCCTAGGTCCTAAAGAACCCACTAGGTGTACTAAGGTTTCCTCATCAAGGCCTTGACAAAAAAGCTACAACTAATGTCTTGATGGTGCTAAACCTTCTACCTCTTCTAATGGTGTATTTATTGTGGCCCATCAACTAGTTTTCTCATGAGGTATATTTACCATTTACAAAACTATGAGAAAATGCTAGACCATAAGAGAGTTTTTGGATGTTTTGGAGTGCCATTATATCATTTCAACCCTTAGGTACCCCTACGACCATCCCTGCCCTCCCTGCAATCCTCTTTTGAAAAGTTAAAATTTGCTAAAAAAGGCCTTCAGGGCCTAGGCACCAGGAAAGGTGCCTTTGAGGCCTAGGCGCCAGGAGCACTTGAGCCCTAGGTGCCGAACGGGTCCAAAAGCTAGTAGCACCTTACTCTATGGATAGAAAAATGCACCCAGGCCACTGTAGCACTGGATGGCACCTAGGCACGAAGACCCTGTTTCCTGAACCTCAAAAACACCCTCCTAAGCCTTTTTGGAGGCTTCCTACGAGTTTAAGGCAAACAAGGGACACGAAAACTCACCATAAACTTGTAAAACAACATACATAGGCCACAAATACACCATTATAAACTTCCCATGATGCATCAAAACATCACACAAGTAACAAAATCCATCCTAGTCCACCATGAACACACTTACCCATAATCAATGCTATCGGCAAAACTACTTGATTCCATCAAGCAACAACACTCAAATAGCATCAATTAAACTTGAAACACTTAATCCCTTACATTAATTTTAGCTCACAATTAAGAATCAAGCAAATCCTCCACACAATTGAAGTTCCACAAAGTTCTACCAAAATTCCAAGTAATAAAAGACACAAAACACCAAATTACTAACTTATAACCAAAACCAAGCTTCCATCAAGTAATAAACAAGAAATCACCAAGAACAAACTTGTTACCTCATATTAAAAATACGGGTGGCTACAAACATGATCCCAAGTGTCAAAAACATGAAATTCCTCTTGAATGAAGCTCCCTTTAGCATATATACCCTTGGTGGCCTCAAATTCCACCAAAATCTCTTAGTTTTGAGCATCGATTCTTGATGTGGTAGAGGCAAGGTTGATTTCAGGTTTAAGCAGTAAAATGGCAGCCCCCTCCACTTTACCAAGTTTTATATCCTTCTAAAACATCAAGCCACTCAAGTTTGTAAAAAGTTACAAAAAGCCCCACCCCTGAATAGTAGCTCTAGTCAACCTTTGGTCAAATATTTAACACTTAAGCAAATTTTTAGGTTTTAAGCAAGGTTTGTGGCTCAAAACCTATTTTTGACACTCAGATCTCGGCCTAAGACCTCATGATGCAAAATTACCAATTTGCCCTGAACCCTTTCTAGTGCCTTAAACTGCTCAAAACTTAGTGAACTTTGCCTAACATACTTAATCTTACTATGTGAGCTTAAAATAAGGTACCGAGTTACCATTTAATTACTTTTCCATCCTAAAGCAAGCTTCCAAATAAGAGAGTAATACCAATATAGTTACGTGGAAATCTAGGAGGGTTGCTTCTAGATGAAAATCATCTTATTGATCCCATAATTTTGGGATTCCAATTCCATTCTTGGAGGATTTCCTCTTAGGCCTGTTCGAGTTGGGCTCCATGCACCTCATTGTAGGATTTGATCTTAATATGGGCCATACACAAGCCTTCATGTTACCAATATCTCCCCATCATTTTTGGAAAATATGGGTCTGGGTCCTACACTTTTAAGGAGGGATTAAAATGTTCTCGTGTTCCGTCAGAATTCTTTGCTAATGTACAGTGCCGCTTTGCAACCGAGCTATGGCCCCCTATGCTTGCTGAAATAAAATTGCTAGCGGCATCATTTTTGTCCTTCTCATACATCATTGTCTCTAGAAAGTACACTGCCCCTTTTAACAACCTCCCAAGGAAGGCATTGAAATGTTATTGCTTCATAAGAGATTTTGGTAACTTCTCAATCTTTATTATACCATGTGACCTTAAGGGTTGATGTGCTCAGATTTAGCTATGTATTCAATAGGTTTTTCCTTTGTATTTACTTGTCTTTTGATGTGTTTATGCTAGGATTTGGTGCTTAAGTGGTTCATATTTTATTTTCAGGTTATATTTCAGCTTCATTTGAGCTAGGAAAGATTTCTACATGGTTTTTGAGCTAAATTACAAGTTTTGGAAAAATTTTGAGCTAACATGCCTTGATGCACGCCCATGTTTGTGGCTTACAAGCCTGTGTTCCAATGTTACATGCCTATGTCTAAGTGTCACGCCCAAGCACCAAACTATGTCATCAATTTATGAGATTTTAAGTTCCAAAAGGGTAACATAGCCTTGAACATGACCGTGTTCCAAACCGTGTTTGACTATTTTTAAGGTTTCTTGAGCTATTCTCATTGTTTTATAGAATAAGAAACAAGGTTGCACCTAAAGGTTACCAAGGGCTACCTGAGAAGCGTAAGAAGAGGAAAAACAATGTGAAAAACATAGGAAAATAAGAGAATTTTCATAAGGGAGGATGTCAAAGGCGGTTCCGATCACCACCACTGTTTACTACACATCAGATCAAGGATTTATTGGAGAAGAAGTATTTTAAAGATGGAGACTTATTTTCCTAGTCTTTCCTAATTTTTGTTGCGTTTGTTTTATAGCACTATAAACTAAACTTTGATGCTCATACTTAGACTAAATGAATCCTGTGATGATTTTACGGTGATGATTACTTTTAGTTTAATAGGATATTGTTTTTCTTGTGATCTATCCAATGTGCTTTGTTCCATTGATTCAGAGAAGTTGACCTATTAATTCAATGTGAAATGATAAACATATACGGGTAGTATCTAGTGTGTTTGTTGAGGATCACCATTGGATAAAGGGGATATTATCGTAGCAAGGATTTGTAGGTTCAATGTAATACCTTTATACTATGGTGAAAACTTGAAGTTGGGTCGTAAGACTAGTAATGCATTTTTAGGGAGAAAGATAGGACTAGACACCTTACCTGTAAGTTAACAATATGGATTAACATATTGGGATTAATAGGCAGCTAATCCAAATTAGGTAGTACTCCATGGTCCAAATTAATCACAATCTTAGTAAACCAAAATAAAGGCAACCATAAGGATTTCTAGGGAGATTTGTATCAAGGTATAGGATTTGTTACTATTACTTATCTAATAGTATTCCACTTCTAGCAATTGGTTAGTTTTTATTTTTACTAGATTAATTGGTTTAGTTTAACTCATTGTTAGCAATTAACCAAACTCCTTTAATTTTTTGGTTTACAATAGAGATAGATTGAGTTCGGTAGACAGTTGTATTCTTTGGGAAAAATGTTCTTGGTACTTGCCACTGCTATACTTTGACGATAGGTGCACTTGCTTGTGTGTTCATAGATTTATAAGTAAAGTGAGATTTGAGACATCCATAGTATTGATTAATGTTGTGATTAAGGCATCCACTACCCAACCTGGGTACTATGGGACCCACCTCACTCACAAGTCGAGTGAGGTCTCCCAGGATCCAATGGTTGCTCATTATGTCATTACAATGCCAAAGCTCATTTTATTACTTGAATTTCCATTTTGTTACTCAGTGGTTTAATAAAACATACACATGCTCTTAAGCTTTCTAGCTTACTTATAATAATAACCATGCATGAGTAGCTTCGGCATTCATTTTAAACACAAGACATATAATACAAAACATGATTGGCCACTACTTGAAAACAATATTAAATTAGTACCATAGCATACAACATATATTCCTCTAACCATATTTAATCAATTATCCCTCACACATGTCCTATACCTTGTGGACTAGTATACAGAAGTTTCTTCGCTCAACTAGATATAATGTTACTAGAGGCATCCATTTCTAAGTCATACAAGACCTTGTCTAGCATAAACATCCTAGTACAAGATCGATATCAGAGGCTTATGCCGTGTGCCTTTTAGACTTTGCACAATTTTCATCTTAACTTTAGGCATGACCTTCATTGCCTTTTCCAACTCAAAAACATTATTCCTACAACTAGGAAAATTTTTGGAAAACTTTACCTCAGGGATGTTGTATGCAGTCAAAACAAATGGTCCTAAACTCACTCAAGTGTCAAGGTCATGAAAAGCACAAGTTATATGGCAACCCTAGGCCGCCTATGGCTGCCTGCTACCCAACATCGCTAGGAATTTGTAGAAATTCCTAGGTTTTGGTTCATAATTGTTTGTTTCTTTGCTTGTGATAAAAACTATTGCATGTGACCTAAGCTTACTAACCTAGATACTAGAATTAAATAATGAATGAGTAGCTTCGGCATGGAAAATTAAACATAAATTAAAACATTTAAAACAGTGGTGGTACTACACTTAAAAATAGTTGTAAAACTAGCCAGAGCCATGCACACATTTTCGATGAGCAATAACCCTATGTACATTACTTAGCTATGTATATGAATCACAAACCACAACTCAAAACTAACCATTGTTACTAGAGACATCTAGTACAATTAAGTACTTGGCTAACTTACTGAGATGCCTACTAGGCCAACCACTTGAACTTTTGCCCCCAAGTGCCTTTAGCCTTAACCTCCCCCTTGTGCTTCTAGATCAACCACTGCTTAATGCCAATCTAACATAGTTAGTACACAACAAACCAATAAACCCAAAAATATTAATTAACAAGTATAACTCAGACCTGCTTAACTAGCTCAACAACTGAGCCTAGGTTGTTGGTCGAACCATCTAGACGTACAGATATAAACTAAGGGGTGAGAATTATGGATTCCCAGTAAGGGGTCTTTAAGGGCTACCTAGAAAAGAAAACACTAAAAGACACTGGACAATAATTGTCACAAACCTACTCCGAGCTCAAAGCGGTCTAAGGCCTAATATATGCGCATTTACTCGAGTCCCTTAGGACCCTTCCTCATCCTAGTCCTCTTACGGGACATCATCCCATGCCTAGTGAGTTCTGGCCCCGAACTCGCTCTAGCAAGCCTTGACTTGCCAATTGTGCAAGGCCATTACCTAAGTACATAACAACCTCCCCTTCAATACCATGTGCAGGAGTAATCTAAGTCTGCTTGGTAGGGCCAAGTTTGGTGTACTAAGGTCCCACACTAATGCCTCAGGTCTATGACCAAGCTAGGCCACTTGGTGTTACTAGCCTTTCACCCTTCCTATTGTGAACTTTGACTAGCACATAGCCAATCCAGTTTGGGTGCACTAGGTTCCCACTCTAGCTCCTCAGGTTCAAAGCCTCCTAGGTAACTAGGTGTACTAAACCTTCACCCTTAAGTGTACTAGGCTCCCACTTCAGTCCTTCAAGTCTAAGACTTGAGTAGGCGACCAAGTGTTACTAAGTCTCCACCTTCCTTGGTGAGCCTTGCATGCTACTAAGCTTGGCACTTGCGACACTCCAATAAGTTGGCAACACCTAGGAATCATGCTTGCTCTAAGCACTCCTTGCATTTTCTAGCACATATTAAGGTCTCAAATGCACTAAAGTAGCTTAACTACATTGCATCGCACAACCTCCATGTGCCCAAGTAACTTGGCTTGAGTTCAAAGTCACCTACCTACTTAGAGCTCTTATTGTTCCTCTTGAATCATTAGCATAGATTGCACTTACTTGGGCATTAAGCAACCTCCCAAGCCATCCCAATCTCCCACATTATCCAATCTAGGCTTCCCATGGGCCTTAGAGCTTGTATTGTGCCCAAATGCACTTATGTGCCCTTATTAGCCCATAGTGCCTTCTTTGGCCCTTAGGTGTTTTCAATAACTTCCCATAGATCTTGTGGATCTTAAGCTACTCTATGGTTAGTGAAATTCCCCCTCATTTCATCTTTCCAAACTGTAGCAAGTTATGCCATAAGTTGCCTACACTAACCATGCCTTAGTGCACATGTACTCCTCTTAGTTGACTAGGACACCATTCTAATTCACCAAAACTAGTTCACCATGATCCATGATTAAAATACTTGGTTTCTCACTATTAATACATTTTAACTACCTTAGGGATAACCACAAGCCTCAACTAGGGTACCAAAACACCATTATGGACACACATGGTTCAATTGTGCACACACCATATTCTCCTTGCTTCATTTGATCCAATTGTCTCTTTTTATTCATTCCATTTCCATTATAAATCTTGAATCACCCTTATAAACATGTGTAGGATGTTTAGGAACCAATTAGAAATAAAAAACACCTTCTTTGGTTCAGTTCCAAAGCAATTGTGGTGTTGTAGCACAAGCCTAGCGCTTCTGCACCAAAGTCGATTTGATGCTGTCTAAAAAGGAGCATCCTTCCACCTAGGCCTCAGTTAGAGCCTAGACTTCAGGTGCATGACGTGGGCATGAATTCTCTTGGTGCCTAGGCACCTAGAATGGTGCTTCAACACCGAGAACTCACCAGCATCTTCCAACTTCATGAAATCTATGTACAATTGATTCAAACTTGGTTCTAATCCTATCTAGCCCTACAATTACTCATCCCTAAGGGAAAATATGATATAAATGCATTAAAATATTGAGGAACACAAGAAATCCCCTTACCTTGAACACATCAAAAGCAAAATCAAGGAAGTTGGGCATTGAAGCTTCCAAAGCTCCTCTAAAAGTTTCCCATGGTTCCAAGACAAATTCATCACAAATGGCACCAATTATAGCTCAACTAAGCTTGACCAAACCTCAAGAGAGCTTTAGAAACTAAGAGCACAAAGGGAAAAAATGTAGCCAAGCTTCCAAGGACGAAGAACGTCCCTCAAAAGGTCCATCCACCAAGACTATGCAAAAGTAAGCCTTCTTTCACTTTGGGTCTGTATTGGGCTTCCATTTTCACCAAGAATTGAAGAAATGGGTGATTTTTAGGCATGGATTCTTTAGGAGAAATAGAGAGCTATGAGTTTGAGAGAGGAAGATGATGAATAGTGGTAATCAAGCTTCTTAACATGGTTTAAAACCTAACCCTCTTCATTTTGGTCCTTCAACTTACTTAATTTTGAAAAAAGAACCCCACTTCCAAATATTGCCACTAACTTTGCCAAATTCCATCCCCCACTATGGTTTCTTGTCACTTAGGTCCAAAGGAATTACTTTTGACCTTTAAAACCAATCCTGCTACCTCGGGTTACAAAATGACCATTTTGTCGTTGGTGTCACTTAGGTGCCAATTCTGTTTCAGGAACCTTTCTAACTATCCTTACTTGCTTGAAATGTATAACAAATATTTACTAAGGGATTTCTTACCTCCTAACCAAGCCTTACATCCCACCTCAGAACCATGCCTTACCTAACCGTCACCAGTCCAATAACTGCAGGGCCGTAGCAAGTTATGTATGTGAAGACAATAGTTTGCATAGGTCATTCAAACAAACAAGAAATGAACACAATGCAGCCTAAACTAATAACCAAACAAGGATTCATGAATTTCAAAAAAAATTCTAAGCATTTTAAATGAAATGAAATTGGAATCGATAGTATTAAGTGAAACCAATTTAGTAGGAAATTTATTTTTGTATGTGTATGCACCACAATGCATGAAATTTGTGAATTTACATGGAATGTGACACAAAACAAAGGACTCAACATATCTCCTCAAAAGGCTGAACTTAAAACTAGAATTTTCACTCAAAATAAATACTTTTAAGTTCAAACATAAGGCAAGAATATCAAGGCTCAAAAGTTCCTGTGATGTATGTGTCTTGGCAAAAAAAATGGTTGCTAGAAATTAAAGATTGACACACAAAAATAGGCTGAACATGAATAGAGAAAAAAAAATATGTAAGGCACGTGTAAAAACCAATTTATGTATGGAAAATTCTAAAGAAGTGGATTTAACTTAAGGTAAAACAAAACAATGTGAGATGGATGCAAAACAAACAAAATAAAAAACAAAGGACACCGAAATGGATTTTTCTTTAGAGAAACTCAAGGAATTCAAAAGAGAATTTGACAAAACCAAAGAATTAGAAGATTTGAAACCATATTTTGTCAAAGTTTCATGCCTACTTCCTTCTCTTAATCTAATTTCATGAAAACCATTCTTTAAAACAACACGGCTAACAAACACACATGGCTTCATACTTTCATGCAAAGCCACATCAAATCTAGGTGTATGGAGGAAATACATTACAGTGGCTTGACCTAGTCTC
Organism: Aquilaria yunnanensis; assembly: GCA_039654915.1. Taxonomy (NCBI): domain Eukaryota; kingdom Viridiplantae; phylum Streptophyta; class Magnoliopsida; order Malvales; family Thymelaeaceae; genus Aquilaria; species Aquilaria yunnanensis. The sequence goes on from CM077594.1 coordinate 70,508,717, forward strand.
CAAGTATCTTCCTTAGGTGTAGGAACCACAAAATTTTCACCTTTGCTGTCATGCCCAAAACTACCCCAAGCCTATGCACTTCATGCATTCTTATAAATAATTTCTTTGATAAAGCAAATACAAGTTGGCAATTAAGAACATGACTTTGGTAAAAAGCTTTATTAAACAACAAATACAAAATGGATTTCTGAAAAATCACATAGAAAACTTCTTTATTACCCAAGTTAATGCTCAACAATTGGGTACAAAGTAATAGCTTTGCAGCTTATACACAATTTTGATACATGGCATAAATGCCAGGTACAATACGTAACAAACCAACTTTTTAGCCTACACGCATAAAGTGTTACATAATCATACTAAGGATCTTCGACTCAGAAGTCCATAATCCAGAACTCAATCTTCAAATCATGATCCAGGAGAGAAGAGAGATTCGTTCAGCTCCAAGCCAATTTTAGCCATAGCAATAGTTAAATGAACTACAAAAACTTTAAACATAAGGGGGGTGACATTTTAATGAAACTCAGGAAGAGACAATAACAAATTTAAAGTCTAAATTCAGTTTAACAGCAATGTACCTGCGAACAAAGGAAAACATAGAAAACACAAGATATAGGCAATATATAAAAAAACAATAATAGATAAGGTCAGCACACATAACCAATGGAACAAAGCACATAGAAATCACACACCACACACCAGCTACCTTGAGACAGCCAACAAAAAACAGGGCCAAGAACACATTTCCTTAATCTATATTCATTTCATTAACTTTATCAACTAAACTATACCTAAAACATAGGGGCCCAGACTCTAAATTTAGGTCAGCCTAACCCAAAAATAGAATCCTAATGCTTGCTGATAACATAGCTAGCTAGCAAAATACAAAGACACTCCTGGGGTGTCCTTAGCCCCTACAGCTCTTAGGTTCATTTGACTCCAAGTCATCACCTAAGGCCTATCAATTTCACTAGAACCATAAGACCAACTTCTGATTCTAGATGAAATCTTTACATATATGATCCTTCCATTCAGTCATTTTGGCCTATGCCTCTTTGCCCCCTTACATACAGCCATTCGGCCTAGCATAGTAATTCATGTATTTCCACCATTCGGCCTAGCTTATTAATCCATTACAGCCATTTGGCCTAATCACCATATCCTTAGCTATCCACCAAGATTCATCTCCAACAACACTAGAAACCTTCAGCCTTCAAAGCATTAAACAAAAATAGACTTACAAGTTGTAAGTTTTATCCCTTACCTCATATGCAAACTGAACGTACACTTGCCAATCCATACAAATTTGTTGCCTTTTCTTCTTTTATTTTGCCTCGAAGCTGAAGCAACCTCACCTACGTCAATAATATGTATCTTCAAAGCTTCATCAAGCTTCCCTTATAACCAGAAATCCCAGTTCTTAAATATGTAGCCAACTAGATTTGTAAAAGAAAAAAAAAACCTTACAAACTGAGGAGAAAATCAGCCTCAACAAAGAGGAAGCCTCCTATGCTCTTTGAATTCTTCTTCTTTTCTTCCCCAATCTGGTTAATCTCTTGCTAGGTTCGTATTTTCTAAGAACGGTGCTAAGAAAGAACCAAAATAGGTTTTATTTCTAGAATCAAATACGCCAAAGCTTTAGTCTATTATATGTATTAGTTGGGCTTAAATCTCTGTTAATCCGCCTTCTTTCCAAATTATTTTCAATTGTGTCCTAGGTCTTCATTTCCATCCATTCAACTCCTTATACAACTCTTGCACAAATTCTCTTCCAATTTTTTAATTCATCCCTCAAATAAAACTTTCTTGGCAATTAAATCCTTATTCTTCCAAGTGATCCTTAAGTGTTCCTTTGTTTACAAATAAATCTGTACCTTCATAATCTTTTGCAATTCAACCCGCAAACCTAAATTCCTTGACAACTAAGTCCTTGCCTTTTTAATTCTGCCCAACCTTTTATTTCTCTAGCAATGTAGCCCTTTTTTTCTCCTCAAATTATTAAAATAAATGAACCAACCATTGGCTATACATGGTAAGGGCATGACATTTGCACTCAATGATGTTGGGTAGAATTGCAATAATTTCATCCACTTGAACGATAGGGCAAGAAACAATGTTAGGCAAACTCTTGCATACGAAATCACTAGGACTTACCTCAAGTTGTTCCTTTTCAACCCCTTAGTTGGTTTGATACATGAGACATGACTTGGAATATTAGGAACACCAACTTCTTATATGGGCAGCAACTCACTTGATTCTTGTAGCTCATCTCCACTTAAGTGACAACAGAACAATAGAAGAAGACTTTGTTATGTTAGATGAAAGTATGGCTTTCCTTACATCATTTATTTTTGCTATTTAACAATCTTTCTTTCCACTCCTCTTTCCCTCACTCCTTTCTATCGGGAACTCTCCATTCTTCTTCCCTTCAAGTTTACTCTTCTCGCTTGTTCACTCGGTTGTTTTTTTGGCATTCCCGTTTTCACTCTTGCCCTCAACCTTCCCCTCTTTTTCATTTCTCTTGACCTTACTTTGAAGGTTTCTTTGATCCTTCATGACTTGTTATGGTGAAAGTTGAACCAACATGGTTGGCTTTCATTGATGGACAAAAGAGTACATGTTCTTCTCACCATCACGTGTGATCTTCCTATCAAACTGCCTTGGCCTCCCAAGTAAAATGTGACAAGCTCACATAGGAAGAACAACACACAGAACTTGATCATAATAAGTACCAATCTCAAAATGAACAAAAACTTGCTTTACCACCTTTACCTCCCCTACATCATTCAACCATAAAGTCTATATGGTTGTGAGTGCTTTGTGTAGGAAGCTTCAACTTCTCCAACGTGGTTGAGCTTGCTACATTGGTGCAACTTTCTCCATCAATGATGAAGCTACAATCTTGGTCTTTGATTTGGCACGTTGTCTAGAATATGCACTCTCTTTGATTGGCCTCCTCCTTGACTTGTACACTTAGAGCTCTCCTTGCCATAAATGTAAAGTCTCCCTCCTCGAGCTCAAGTGTGTTTGGCTCTTGACTCTCCAAATGTGGCATCTTCATCTCCAAATGTCATCTCTCCATCATCTTTAAGAATCATCACCTTCTTGTTTGGGCAATCTTTCACATACTGCCCCATGCCCCTACACTTGAAGCACACCATCTCCCTTGCCTTAGGTTCATTTTTAGGTGAAGGTATGGACTTGTCTTGTTGAGGTAGAGATAAGCATTCCTTTGAGGCCTCTATTCTTGGCATGGGTGCTTCTTTGCTCCTTGCTCCCCTTCATGTGGAGCTTCCTCCTTGAGACATCTTAGATGCCATGGACCTTTTGATGATCCTCTTGGCCCTAGTGGCTTGGTCAAGTAAGTCCTCCATGTTGACAAAAGGCACCATTTCCACCTTGTTGGCTATCTCAGGATTGAGACCATGGATGAACCTAGCATTGATGGCCTTCTTATCCTCAATGATGTTGGCTTAGGTGAAGGTCATCTCCAAATCTTTATGGTAGTCCTCCACACTTCTTTGGCCTTGCACTAGCCTTCCAAGTTTAAGGTGTTGATCTCTATAGTGGTAGCTAGGCAATCTCCTCCTTATTAAGGCTTTAAGGGCTCTCTGTGTGTGTATAGGTCCTCCTCATTACTTTTCCTGGAAGTAATAACCTAGTTCCACCATACAATAGCATAATCAGTAAACTCAATGGTAGCCAATTTAACCTTATTTTCCTTATAATAAAGATGACAATCAAATGCCATTTCAATCTTTTGCTCCCACTTCTAATATAGATCAGGATCACTCCTCCCTTCAAAGGTTGGAATGGTCAGCTTAATGGAGTTGAGATTGTTTACTCCCTTGGCTTCCCCCTCCTTCAAAGCCCATGGTCATGCTAAGCACCTTCATCCTCTTCAAACTCATTTCTCCTAACACTTTTCCTTGGTTGCAAGGTGTGATTGGGTCTCCTTGGTAGTCTCAAGTCTATGTGCTCAATCCTCCCCATGAGTCTATTAAGGTTTCATGAAGTTCCTATTAGTATTGCGCCTAAAAGACAATCATGAGATGATTTTATTTTGCAAATTGAGTCAAGATATTTTACTGAGGCATCAATCCAGTAATTGTGTTTGTTGTATTATTTTTATGTGACATAATCAAACATAATTATAACCCTAGAATAATAGTCTTCTTAAATTTCCCTAGTCTGGTCTTATTGTAGAGTGGGTTACAATAACACATAAAGACTGGCACATGTGGAGACGAATATGAGATATGTAGTCTATGTATGGGTACAAGTTGGAGAACTTGTGTACTAGCCAACCCACCATAACAACGCTCCATGAATCATTATATGAGTGTCATAAGTGATTGTCATAGTGATCATGGTATATGTAGTTCTTTGACCTAAGGTCATCAAGGTTCCCTATATGTGAGTCACATACTTTGATACCTTCCCTTTTTACTTGTAACTGTGTGAATATGAAGGTGGTCATTTTGTATTTCACATATGATGCAGATGGTTTGCATGATCAAGATGGGATTTGTCCTTTTTATGTAACGAGAGTGATATCTTTGCGGCCTTTGATAGAGCCAAAGTAATAAAATGCATGGCCATGCTCAAATGAGTTGATATATGATATCAATGTCATCAGTTTAAGTTAGTCTACTCAGTAATTAAGAAACCATAGACTAGGCTATGCGAGAGTGACACATTCCATGTCTTGTGCTTAGTCTTGATATCTTGGACAAAAGGACAATGCCATGTGCGGGTTATGATATAGCGGTTTAGTCAAACTGCTGACTATCTTGTCACTTAGGTAGCAATAATGTGTTGCCAGGCACCACGCATTGTTTATGATCATAAATATGATTTATGATCACTACCAATGTGGTAGGAGCCTATTGGGTCGCATAAATAGAGCCAATTAGATTATTTGAGTGCATGGGCCAAATTGTTTAGGTTTTGGTTTCATAATAATTTTGGATTAATAATTAGCCCAAAGGTTGAGCCATTAATTAAGCTCAAAATTAAACATAATTAGATTTGGGTTTTGATACCCATTAGGCTTGGGACTTGAGTCTCACTATACATACATCATATAGTGAAAATTTCATAGCTCTTACCCTCGCCTCCCTAAGGACAAAATCATAAGGGTTTTGAAAAGTTCTAGCTACACTTTTCTCTTGGGCATAAGAGGAACACATCTGCTAGGATGTGGTCGAGGCGTAGTGATCCCGAGAGGCTCGTGTGGATATTGTGGAGAGCTTGAACACATCAACTGTTCAAGTTTATGATTCGACTCAATGGTTGGGTGAAAGATCTTAACCAACTAATTATAAAATTTTTGAACACCGGATTTACTTCATTTCATTTGGATCCTAGAGGGTTTTGGTTATCTTCCAATGCGCTTGTTTGGCTCTCGAAACCCTACAGTTCCCTCATTGTAGGCTCTCCATTATGCTTCACTTCAATCTTCCTATCCTCCTGGCCCTTCATACTCTTGAAATCAAAGATCCTCACACACTCACCTCCATGTTTCACTCAAAAGATGGATGCTCAAAAAACTCAATTTGTTAGTAAGAATATTGCTATTCAAAGAGTCCCAAAATTTCTAAGAAAACTTTCCTCAAAGAACACAAGAAAGCTTCAATTCTTTGAAAACAAATTTTGACACCAAAATAGAGGTGGGCTAAAGTTTTAAAAGGCTCTAGCAAGCTTTTATAATTGATGATCACAAGAACCACAAAAAAAAGCTTTTGACTTAAAACAATGGGCTGTGGTTTGTGGGTGCAAAAACCAATCACTTTGAATACTTTTTCTTTTGCAAATTATTTTCTTTTTCTTTCTTTTTTCTTCTCTTTTTTTTTTGAACCTCTTTTTTCCTCTAATTTTTTTATGCTAGAACTTTTTTCTTCTTGAAGTTCCTTCCTACCAAAGACAAAAAGTTAGTTTTCTTTTTGGTGAAGACAAGAAACTATTGAAAACTTGGACACTTTGAAATAACCTTTTGGTACCAAAACTTTTTGTTTTTTAGTCCTTTTTTTTTAATGTTTTATTGACTCTAGGAAGTTGGAAACAAAGAAGAAAAGGAATACTAATAAGACTAGACACAAATTAAAAGGATAAGAATCAAAAGAGAACAATTGAATGAAAACCAAAAACAAAAGGTAACACTAGTTGGCTTCTTGTTGCTGTTTTTGTTGTTTTGATTGGAAATAAGGCTGGAAACAATGAGGAAAAACCTGGAAAAAAAAAAGATTAAAATAAATAATTAAATCATGAAAAAAACTAGAAAAAATTGAAAGAAAAATGAACAGAAGGAAGAACACAAAGATATATCCTTTAGATGGAACTTGTGGCTCTAAAACCGACTGATGTGAACACCAACAATATAAAGACCATGAACCACACCCAAGATGCTAGCAAGCTCAAAAAATACATCAAAGAGACTAGATTTAAGCCTCCACCCCTAATCATCTTGTTATTAGAAATAACAAATATGAGAACACCAAAGAACACAGGTAACTTTTGTATAAAGGTAGACTTCAAAGAACCAAAGAGTTCCTATCAAAATAGCAATATTATTTTAATAGAAAGTTGTGTATTTTACCCACAATATGTGCCTATTTATATTCCAAAACTAGGGTAAAAATTTGGCAAAAATTTGGAGCAAAACCCTAAGTTCAAAGGAGTTAAGAAAGCCTAGTCAAACTAGGACTTTAACACACATTCCACATATCTTTAATGAAATTATTAGAAGCAAGCTAAATCACTTCCATGGCCTTAATAACATCATAGAAAATGTAAATAAATAGGAAATTTAATCAAATAAAATGAAAATAAAGTTTGGCCCTAAAAACCCCAAAATGGTCTTCTCATGTGCACTTAAGGGCTCCTTTTGGTTTTTGCTTCTACCTTCAACTTTTAGCTTGAATAATTAAGTTCTACTAGCTCGTGAACTTCTCTTAGGTTTTGAAAAGAGGTCTTGGAACTTTGGGGCTCAAGGATTCAGCTTGAGGAATGAAATGGCCAGCAAGACTCCTTAAGGGGGCCCTAACGGCGCACTTAAGGGGTGCCCATGACATTCCTTAACTTGTGGCTTGACTAGGCAGTCTAGAATTAAGTACCAAGAATGGCCATCATCTACACATGATGTCTAGTAGCTCCTTGTTAAAATCTTACTCCATTCTCCATCAAAAAGCTTGAGACAAAACCTTAAAGTGCACTAGTGAGCTCCTTAACTTTCATTCTTGTCATTGGTCCACTAGTTATCTTCAATGGGTGGTTGCCATCCTTGGTTGTGTCTTCCATGCACATATCATGTTAGTGTTGTGCCCAAAAGCCAATCATGAGATGATTGTATTTTTTTGCACATTGAGTCATGATATTTTATTAGGGCATTAATCCAGCAATTATGTTTGTTATTTTGTTTCTGTGAAACTTAAGAAACATAATTGTAACCCTAGAATAATGATATTCTTAAACATCCCTGGTCTAGTATTACTATGGAGCGGGCTGCAATAATACATAACGACTAGCATATTTGGAGACTAATATGAGATATGTAGTCTACATATGGGTACAAGTTGGAGAACTTGTGTACTGGACCGACCCACCATAAGAACACTACATGGATCGTTATATGAGTGTCATAAGTGATTCTCATAGTGATCATGGTATAAGTAGTCCTTCAACCTAAGATCATCAAGGTTCCCTACATGTGAGTCACATACTTCGATACTTTCCTTCGTTGCTCGTAACTGAGTGAACTTGAAGGAGATCATTGGGTATGTCACATATCATGCAGAGGGATTTGTATGATCGAGATGGGATTTGTCCCTCATATGTAACGGGAGTGATATCTTCGGGCCCCTTGATAGAGTAAGACTTAGAAAAATGCATGGCCATGCTTAGATGAGTTGATATACGATATCAATGTCATCAGTTTAAGTTGGTCTACTCGGTAATCAAGAAACCAAAGATTGGGCTATCCGAGAGTGACACATTCCATGTCTCGTGCTTAGTCTTGATATCTTGGACAAAGGGACAATGACATATATCAGTGATGATCATAAAGGTTTAGTCGAATCAACGACAATCTTGTCACTTGGGTAGCAATGATGTGTTGCTAGACACCACTCATTGCTTATGATCATAAATGTGATTTATGATCATTGCCAACGTGGTAAGAGCCTGTTGGGTCACACACATAGAGCTATTTGGATCATTAGAGTGCATGGGCTAATAATTTGGGTTTTGGTTTCACAATAATTTCGTATTAATAATGGGCCCAATAGTTGAACCATTATTAAGCCCGAAATTAAAGCCTAATTGGATTAGGGCTTTGAAACCTATTAGAGCTGGAAGTTGAGTCTCACTGTAAATTCAACTTCTAGTGAGAAATTCGTAGGTCTCCTTACCCTAGCCTCCCAAAAGGACAGCCGCACTCTTCTCTTGCAATTCCTTGGAGGACGCAAGCTAGCACTGCAAGCACAAGAGAAACGCATCTGCCGGGATGTGGTGGAAGCGTGGTGATCCCAAGAGGCTCGTGTGGATACCCTAGAGAGCCTGAACATGTGAACTATTCAGGTTTTGTGATTCGACTCTATAATTGAGTGAGAGATCTCAACCAAAAATTAGGTATGAAATTTTTGAAGACCTGGTTTACCCCGTTTCACTTGGATCCTGGAGCATTTCGGTTAAATTTCGCTGCGCTGTTTGGCTTCCGAAACCCATCAGTGGTATCAGAGCTACTGGTGAAACCCTAAATCGGGATTGATGTTGAATCGCATGATGTTATGTGTTCGGTTGCTTTTCTTCCATGATTAATTAGATTGATTCATGATGCATGAAACCGGAACTCGTAATGAACATATGACGTATATGAAGAAACGAAAGTAATTGATTAATGAGATTAACCCAAAATTGAATGGTATGAGATACCTATGTGGAGTAGGATTCTTGGAATAGTTGCAAAAAGCCTAGCTTGGTTCGAATTCGGCCTATTTGGGCACCGAAAGTATGGTATTTTTGGTGGGTCAAGTAGGCGAGTCTCAGGTGACTACTTGCTCGAAATAGAAGATTACGGGCTAAGCAATTGTAAGACAATTTTTTACGCCGGGGGGTACTGCCCCCCACGCCCCCCGCAAGGCCGGCTCCCCTTGACCTCGCCCGTTGACCGGCTAGCAAGACCGCCATTTGCGAAGCGCCACATAAATAAAAATTGGTTAATCAATGCGTGAAAATTGGCATGCATCTTTGTTGAATGGGATTTGACAAGATATGCTGATTAGTGTTTAAAGCATGGTGCATGGTTATAGCCCTTGATTGGTTGTACTTGTAAATACGGCTTGCGAGTCATGCCTTTTCTTATCACTCTCATTGTACATTCTCTTCTCACCTTACTCCCCTCGAATGTAACTCGAGGTTTCTATTATTGATGTAATGGTGCATTATGGGATCATCCAAAGTGATATGTCCAAGGATCATCCAAGGTGGTATGTCCAAGAAGGTGACAACAAAAGGGCAGCCAAGAATGGAAGGGAACCAGCTTGTGAAGACTCTTTTCTTTTCTTAGGCTTTTATGATATTCTCATTGGCTTGAGAATATTGTATAGTTTGGGCTATAAGCATGTCATGTTTACTTTCTTGAACGCATGAGATGCATGTTTTATATTTGTATGTGATGCATGTATAAGACAACCAGACATAACAAATTGGTGAGATCAAATGAAAAATCCCTCAAACAAATATTAAGTCATCAAATGTGATGCCTTCCAAATGTTGGCACTCGTCAAGACTTTGATCAACATTAGGTGGGTTTGCCAAAGCAAAGCACCTATGTTCATCTTGGTAAGGCGCAATGGGATAATAGTGATATCCAAATTGCTAACTTTGGGTCCGACTTAACTAAGTCATCCTAATAGGATTAAGGACTTAAAGGCATAAAGTTGGGCTTAAGCTCATGGGATGAGCTTGGACAAGTGTTGTTCACCCAACTATCCAAGAGTTGCATAAAATGCAATTGGCATGGAGTTGCCTACCTAAATAGCTGTAACTTGAGAGAAAAGCCAAAGCTGACTCAAGTTGTGGTCAAATATGGATCTTGGCCCATTAGAATACCTTAGCGCCGAGGTGTTCCGAAATAATATCGAGGGTTATTATTTTAAGGAAAATAGTGGGAGTATCGTTTAATAAAATTCCTTATTAAATGAATTAAAATACATGACTCTTACACTGCATATTTATTGTTACAAATAACCATGTCACAAAACACATCGACACTTTCGTTGCGATCGATCCTTGCGAAGGAAAAGCTAAATGGGACCAACTTTCTCAAATGGTACCGAAACTTGAGGATAGTCCTCAAGGAAGCGGAAAAGGCCTATGTCTTAGAGCAGCCCATTCCGAATGAGCCTACTGCCACTGCTCCAAGAGCTAAAAAGGGATGCTCACAAGAGGCATTCTGATGATGCTTTCGATGTTGCATGCCTCATGCTTATTACCATGGAATCTGAGCTTCAGAAGCAACATGAGAACATGGGGGTGTTTGATATGATCGAACATCTCAAAATGCTTTTCCAAAAGTAAGCTAGGCATGAGAGGTTTGAGACCTCTAAGGCATTGTTTCAGTGCAAGATGTCTGAGGGAAGTCCCGTGGGTCCTCATGTGCTCAAGATGATTGGGTGTATTGAGAATCTTGAGAATTTGGGATTTGCTCTTCAGAAAGAGTTGGCTATTGATGTAGTCTTGCAATCGTTGCCTGAAAGCTACAGTCAGTTCGTCACGAACTATAACATGAACGACCTAGACAAGTCCCTCCCTGAATTGCTCAACATGTTAAGAACTGCTGAGCAAAACCTTAAAAAGGCTAAGCCCATTTTGATGGTTCAAAAAGGCAAGGGAAAGGGAAAAGCCAACAAGAAGAAGGATAAAGCTAATGGAAAGTCTAATGCTAATTCTTCTTCAGCTGTACTGAAACCAAAGGGTGGTGTGGCAAAGGAAGGGGAGTGCTTCCATTCTAAGCAACCTGCCCACTGGAAGCGCAACTGCAAGCTCTATCTTGAAGAACTTGCTAAGGAAAAGGGAAGTAAGACTACCACTTCAGGTATTCTTGTTATAGAGGCTAACTTTTCTACTTCCTCATCTTGGGTATTGGATACTAGATGTGGATCTCACATTTGTGCAAATGTGCAAGATCTAAATAGAAGTAGAAGATTGGCCAGAGGTGAAGTGGACCTACGTGTTGGAAATGGAGCAAGGGTTGCTGCCTTAGCCGTAGGGACTTATGTTCTTACTTTACCTAGTGGATTAGTTTTAGAATTAGACAACTGCTACTTTGTGCGTACTATTAGTAGAAATTTGATTTCTGTTTCTTGTTTGGACAAGAAAGGTTTTTCATTTATAATAAAGGACAAATGTTGTTCTATTTATTTGAATGAAATCTTTTATGGTAGTGCTCAACTTAGCAATGGATTGTATGTTCTAGACCTCGAAGATCCAATCTATAATGTGAATACCAAGAAGGTCAGATTAAATGATTCGAACCCGACCTATGTCTGGCACTGTCGCTTGGGCCATATAAATGAGACCAGCATATCCAAGCTCCATAAGGATGGACTCTTGGACTCATTTGATTTTAAATCATATGAGACATATGAGTCATGTTTGTTGGGCAAGATGACCAAAGCCTCATTCACAAGGCAAAGTGAAAGGGTAATGACTTACTAGGACTCATACATAGTGATGTATGTGGCCCTATTTCTACACAAGCTAGACGAGGTTTCCAATACTTCATTACTTTCACTGATGACTTCAGCAGATATGGCTATGTGTATCTCATGAGACACAAGTCAGAATCCTTTGAAAAGTTCAAAGAATTCAAGAATGAAGTAGAGAATCAACTCGGGAAGAGTATTAAAATGCTTCGATCAGATCGAGGTGGAGAGTACTTGGATCGAGAATTCCTTGACTATCTGAAGGAGTGTGGTATAGTATCACAACTCACTCCACCGAGTACACCTCAATGGAATGGTGTATCTGAAAGGAGAAATCAAACTCTGTTGGAGATGGTTCGCTCTATGATGAGTCAAGCTGACCTTCCAAACTCCTTTTGGGGACATGCTCTAGAGACAGCTGCTTTTACACTAAATCGAGTTCCATCTAAATCGGTTCAAAAGACACCATATGAGATATGGAGTGGGAGGCGCCCCAATGTGTCTTTTATGAAGATTTGGGGTTGTGACGCTTATGTGAAACATCAATCCTCTGGCAAACTAGGGCCCAAATCTCAAAAATGTCTTTTTGTTGGGTATCCCAAAGAAACAAAGGGTTACTATTTCTACAATCCTTCTGAGCAAAAAGTGTTTGTTGCTCGAATTGGTGTCTTTTTGGAGAAAGAGTTTCTCTCTAAAGGAACTAGTGGGAGAAAAGTAGAACTTGAAGAAATTCAAGAACAACAAGGAGACATTGAACCTAAAATGGAACCTGAACAGACACCGCAAGATGTTGTTCAAGAGTCTGTTCCTGTAGCACAGAGCCCACGTAGGACTGGTAGGATTCGGCGTGAGCCTGAGAGATAAGGATTTCTCGTGACTCACACCGGTAATGTGATGCATATGGATCAGGATGAGCTCACAACCTACTAGCAAGCTATGTCGGGGCTTGACTCTGAGAAGTGGCTAGTGGCCATGAAATCCGAGATGGAATCCATGTATGAAAACCACGTATGGACTTTGGTTGACCCACCTGAAGGGGTAAAACCCATAGGGTGCAAATGGGTTTTCAAGAAGAAAACTGATGTGGATGGTAATGTGATTACCTTTAAGGGACGATTTGTTGCAAAAGGTTTCAAGCAAATTCATGCTATTGACTATGATGAAACTTTTTCACCAGTTGCTATGCTTAAATTGATCCAAATTTTGTTTGCTATTGCTGCACACTATGATTATGAGATATGGCAAATGGATGTCAAAACTGCATTCCTAAATGGAAAGCTACTTGAGGATGTGTACATGACACAACCTGAGGGTTTTATCACTCTTGAGAATGAAAATAAAGTGTGCAAGTTGCAAAGGTCCATTTATGGACTGAAGCAAGCTTCTCGAAGTTGGAATCTTCATTTTGATGATGCAATCAAAGAGTTTGGTTTTATCAAAAATGAAGATGAACGTTGTGTCTACAAGAAGGTTAGTGGGAGCGCTATTGTCTTCTTGGTGTTGTATGTAGATGACATACTACTCATCGGGAATGACATTCCTGAGCTACAGTCTGTCAAGACTTGGCTAGGGAAATGTTTCTCTATGAAGGACTTGGGTGAAGCAGCCTATGTGTTAGGCATCAGGATCTATAGAGATAGATCTAGAAAGCTTCTTGGCCTAAGTCAAAGTACATATATTGACAAGGTGCTAAAGAGGTTTAGCATGCAAGATTCCAAGAAAGGATTCTTGCCCATGTCACACGGTATCACTCTTTCTAGATCTCAGTGTCCAAGTACAACCGAGGAAAGAGAGCACATGAGTAAGATTCCATATGCCTCAGCAATTGGATCTATCATGTATGCCATGATCTGTACTCGTCCCGATGTCTCATATGCTTTGAGCATGACGAGTAGGCACCAATCAAACCCCGGTGAGAGTCACTAGACAGCTGTGAAGAACATCCTTAAGTACTTACGAAGGACTAAGGATGCATTCTTGGTCTTTGGAGGTGAAGATCAGCTTGTTGTAAGGGGTTACACCGATGCAAGCTTCCAATCCGATAAAGATGATTTTAGATCGCAATCTGGTTATGTGTTTTGTGTTGGTGCTGGTGCTGTGAGCTGGAAGAGTTCAAAGTAAGAGACAGTAGCTAACTCTACAACAGAATCTGAGTACATTGCCGCCACTGATGCCACGAAGAAGGCAGTTTGGATCAAGAAGTTCATCACTGAACTTGGAGTGGTTCCAAGCATTGCCAACTCGATAGAGCTCTATTGTGACAACAATGGAGCAATCGCACAGGCTAAGGAACCTCGATCTCACCAGCGATCCAAACATATACTCCGACGCTATCATCGAGAGGGGTGATGTAAGGATATGCAGGACTTCGACAGATAGCAACATTGTTGATCCACTGACAAAGCCCCTTATGCAGCAAAAGCATGATAGCCATTCTAGGTCCGTTGGTATTAGATACATGGATGATTGGCTTCAGTGCAAGTGGGAGATTGTTAGTGTTGTGCCCAAAAGCCAATCATGAGATGATTGTACTTTTTTGCACATTGAGTCGTGATATTTTATTAAGGCATTAATCCAGCAATTATGTTTGTTGTTTTGTTTCTGCGTAACTTAACAAACATAATTGTAACCCTAGAATAATGATATTCTTCAACATCCCTGGTCTAGTATTATTGTGAAGCGTGTTCCAACAATACATAACGACTAGCATTTGTGGAGACTAATATAAGATATGTAGTCTACATATGGGTACAAGTTGGACAACTTGTGTACTCGACTGACCCACCATGAGAACACTACATGGATAGTTATATGAGTGTCATAAGTGATTCTTATAGTGATCATCGTATATGTTGTCCTTCAACCTAAGATCATCAAGGTTCCCTACATGTGAGTCATATACTTTGATACTTTCCTTTGTTGCTCGTAACTGAGTGAACTTGAAGGAGGTCATTGGGTATGTCACATATCATGCGGAGGGATTTGTATGATCAAGATGGGATTTGTCCCTCCTATGTAATGGGGTTGATATCTTCGGGCCCCTTGATAGAGTAAGACTTAGAAAAATGCATGGCCATGCTCAGATGAGTTGATATACGATATCAATGTCATCAATTTAAGTTGGTCTACTCGGTAATCAAGAAACCAAAAATTGGGCTATACGAGAATGACACATTCCATGTCTCGTGCTTAGTCTTGATATCTTGGACAAAGGGACAATGGCATATATCAGTGATGATCATAAAGGTTTAGTCGAATCATCAATAATCTTGTCACTTGGGTAGCAATGATGTGTTGCTAGACACCGGTCATTGCTTATGATCATAAATGTGATTTATGATCATTGCCAACGTGGTAAGAGCCTATTGGGTCGCACACATAGAGCTATTTGGATCATTAGAGTGCATGGGCTAATAATTTGGGTTTTGTCACAATAATTTCGTATTAATAATGGGCCCAATAGTTGAGCCATTATTAAGCCCGAAATTAAAGCCTAATTGGATTAGGGCTTTGAAACCTATTAGGCCTGGAAGTTGAGTCTCATTATAAATACAACTTCTAGTGAGAAATTCGTAGGTGTCCTTGCCCTAGCCTCCCAAAAAGACAGCCGCACTCTTCTCTTGCAATTCCTTGGAGGACGCAAGCTAGCACTGCGAGCGCAAGAGAAACGCATCTGCCGGAACGTGGTTGAAGCGTGGTGATCCCGAGAGGCTCGTGTGGATACTATAGAGAGCCTGAACACATCAACTGTTCAGGTTTTGTGATTCGACTCTATAGTTGATTGAGAGATCTCAACCGAAAATTAGGTATGAAATTTTTGGAACACCTGGTTTACCCCATTTCACTTGGATCCTGGAGGGTTTCGGTTAAATTCTGCTGCGCTGTTTGGCTCCCGAAACCCATCATATCAATCTATATCCACATTGCTGATGGATAATTGTAAGGGGTAAGTATTCCATGAATACTAAGTAAGGGCTCAATGTATAAAACGGATACATAGTTATGACATAGGATCCATTCTCTACTTAGAGCATGCTAGTGATGATCATCCCATTTTAAAGGTCCCCACAGGCTACCTCTCTTTTGGATGGTGAGCTCCCAACCACTCAACCTCAAATATATGATCCCCACATTGAAGGGTATCATTGGAACATATTCCTTCCAATTTACTCCTTAATGTTATTTATAAGAGAATTGCAGGTCTTTATCCTTATTAGGAGGACCTATCTAGTTCTTATTTTCTTTATAACTACTAGCTTATAGCTAGTATATAGTTAGGGTTGCTAGTATTCCACCAGAATCTAATTTACTTTTCTTTTTTATGTGCAGGAGTTGGTATATTGGTATGCTAGTTTGTGTCAGATATGGTGCCGTACCATTTTAGGATTCCCTAACCCACTTCGGGATCCCTTGGCACCATGAGCTCTCCAAAGGATCCCTTAGGTCTCCTAAGTATTATAAGGCATTTAACACCCCTTATCAACACAATTGCTACATAGTCCAGGCATGTTCCATGTTGATTCCAACTATGAGCTACTCTACCTATACTTACTATTCTCAAGCTAATTTCTTAAACAATGTAGCCATTTGTACCCATGTACAAATTTCTTAGCTACCATTAACATACATAAGCAATAGCTAAATAAATTTAGCTCTTACCTTAGCAATATTCAATGCAAGCATATGATCTCCTCACCAATATTTTGACTATCTTGGTTTTAGCCTCTTCTAATGTCTTCATATTGTTACCACTTCACAAAAATGGGAGAATTACAAAGTGTGGCATAATGGTCAAAAACCATTATATTGTGTAATTCTCACCATAGTGATTGAAGTGTGAGGGGTAAAAGCTATGAATAACACCTCCTTAAAGTTTTTTAAGTTGGTAACTTGGCCCGCAAGAAAAATCTTTAAGGATTGCTTGTTTTTTTAGCAACCTATGGACTTCTTTGTAAGGTTTTGGAAATTCCGGTTCTTAACTGTAAAACTCATAAGAAAAATCTTTCAAGAGTTATGGGAAAGATATAAATGGTATGAAAGTGCTTTTCGAGGACCAAAAAGCTTATGGAAAATAACTGTGGGCAAAGAAAAACATACAGGGCTTTAAGGACTTAAGTGTCCTAGTGTAATCCTTTGGTTGTTTATGCTTATGAGTTAAGTCAAATGGAAGCATTTTGGAGTTATCCCACTGAAGAAAAGGCATCCAAAGCAAGATAAGGATGGTCAAATATGGGCCATGTGATCAAGCATAAGAAACCATGATCTTGTGGCAAGGAAAATGACATAAGACATGGTTAAGCTAGTTAAGGTGTGTAGTGCACCTAAGCTAATTTAAGTAGCCAAACTCATCTCTTCTACTCCCATTTTTGGCGTCATCTAGTAGCCCACCCTCTCCACACTTCCTCCATAGCATCCATACCTCCAACCTCTCACCTACATGCAATTGAAGTGAACGAAGCAAAATTTGGAGCCAACTAGTGCTATTTCTTGTGTGTGCACCAAGAATAAGAATCAAGCTCAAATTTCAGCATACCATTCAAAGTAAGGAGTTCTCTAGCTCTCACGGAATATTTACTATATTTTCAAGCATCCATTTAGCTAGGGCTAAGTTTGGAAGAAAGCCAAGTGCTTGATGAACCAAGCTTAATGAAGGGAGTGCACTTAGTGAAGGTTTTGTGACCTAGTGTGAAGTGCACAATGATGGCAGCAAATTTAAGGGTTTCTAAAGCCCAATGTTAGTATTAACTAGTGTTAAAACTCTTCTAAGACCAAGAGGAGGGCTTTCATAGTGATTTGCTTATGTTTAATCCATGTTTTATGGACTAACCAGTCTTAATTGTTGCTACTGCATTTCATGTGTTTGATGTTTGTGTTTACCTGCTGCATTTGATTGCTATATGTTGGATATATGCATTGTGTTTCCTGAGTTTTTGTGTGTTTGGATGCAGGCAATACCAAGGGTTACATTACATTATGAGTGTAAGTGTTCTCTTTACTAAGTTTAACAATGAAAGTTACTCCCCTCAAATCTGCCAATTTCTGGTCCAGCAGAAACATTACATTTAAACTGACCTTTGTAGTTTGAGTTTTGATATGAAATTTCAGTTATTTGAACTTTCATCTATCTAGTTGTGATCTGGAAATTTTAGTGAATTTATGAGCACATTTGGTATTTTCAGTGTTGGTGCTTATTGTGTTACGTAGCGGCTGTCCAGCATCCTATTTTCTGGAGTGCATTGTGTTTTAACCTCCCCTATAACTTGGGTGCATGTTTTAGCTTAGTCAAGCCCATTATTTAGTGTATGGATGCATGTACATGTAATACATGTAAAGTTGAAATGATTATGTGAAAATTTGAGGACTGTTTTGCTATGTATGTGAATGTGGTGCACAAGCTGTCCAAGTGTGAATGATAGGCTGCTTGTTTGTAAATTATGTTTTGGGCACATAAAGTTGCTAGATGCAAAAGCATGTAATTCCTATGTGTTTTTAACATGCCTGAGATAGCCTTGGAGGGCTTACCTCTTGTGCATGAAGTGTTTGCACACTTATGAAATTTTGTGTGGGCATAATGGTCCAAAAGTGGAAAGAATTTTGACCCTGCACTCAACATTCTATAACTCCCTATGCAGATTGAATCTTGGTATGAAATTTTGACCACACCTAGACAACATCAAGAGGTTTAACTAGGATTTTGAATTTATTCATTTGGAGCACTGTATGCAAATTTATGACATTGCAAAGTTGGCAGAGTTATTGTACATTTGGTCAGAATTTTGTAACCAACTTCAAAGATCTTTAACATGGTCCATAGGTGGGCTATTGATTTAAAATAAAATTCCCTAGTTTGGTTTAATTGTCTAATTGATAATGAAGCAATGAAATATGGGGTACATGGTTAGATTAATTTATTTTTTTGGAGGAAGTTTCATGTGCAGTGGTTGGTTACTTAAACTTAACAAGATTGCCTAATGTGTGGTAGCTAAGATTAAGACTTGTGCTAGTGTTTTCCTTCCTTGCCACCATGGTGTGCATAAAATTTGAATATGTGTGTAATGGTTGGACCAATATGCTTTCATTTACGAAGTGCCCAAGAGGGCCACTTGGCTGGGGACACTAAGGGTATTTTTCTGATGGCCTACAGAACATACCAACCCTAAGAGTTTTAAATGCACAATTTTGGCACCATAACTGGACTACCCTATAGTGGGTAACACCTATACTAGCTTGTAATTACCTATAATTAATCATTTAACTATAAGACAAAGCACTCCCAGGCCAAGATTAACCAATTTCCCATGTGGTTTAAATTACCCTAGGCTCTACATATCCAGCACTTTTGTTACTTATAACCTAAGTTTTCTTTCAAATACATGAAACATGGTTTCTCTTATTTTTTTTTACCTGAAAACAACTAAAAACCACTAACTCCAGCCCCAATTGAACTACAATCGTAGTAGAGCAATCTAGGATCCAAGGCTCACATCCTATTTGGTCCTAACATGTTTATTTCGCTCAATGTGTTTCTTGTTCCTTCTATTACCTATAGCTCAAATAGTAAATTAAAGAGCAACAATTATTCACTTCCATGCTCCCTTTAATGAACCAAAATAGGGGGGACAAAATAAAGGAAAAGAATTCATTCCTTAGCTCTTCCTCCTCTAACAGTGGTCTAGGTCTATTCAAAGATAAATCCCTTGCTTATTTTAACTACCAAGTGCACAAGGAACTAACTTGAACCACGAATTCTAGCAACTAGCTGACTAAAATAAACCAAAAAATTTAGAGGAATTTAAACTATTTATGTACTTGCAAATTTTAGCTTAAACTATAGCCCCAAATGTAAGAAAGCCAAAAGTGCTACTAACTTCCCATAATTTCCTCACTCTTTACCTAGGATTTTGCTTGTTGGAGCTTCCCTAGGATCAACCATGGTGTTTTTATGTAGAAGAGGTAGGTTACAGGTGAAAAAATGATGGAGAAGGTGATTGGGTGGGTTAGTCCCCCCACCACCGCCACACTCAAGTTTGCCATGTAGCTGGTGACCTAATTGCAGTATCCAGTACATTTAGGCTCTATTTGTAACACGCTATAAAAGTTAGGACCACATCTAGCATTAAGTCGAGGGTATTTACTTCATAGATTTAATTACACACCTTGTTACCACCACACAAAAATGAGAGAATTACAAGTGTGGCATAATGGTCAAAAAACCATTATATTGTGTAATTCTCTTCGTAGTGAATGAAGTGTGAAGGGTAAAAGGTAAAATGAACACCTCCTTAAAATTATTCCAAGTTGGTAACTTGGCCCCCAAGAAAAGCCTTAAGGGTTGGTTGTTTATCAAGCAACCTATGGACTTTTTTGTAAGGTTTTGGAAATTTGGGTACTCAATTGCAAAAATCTCAAGAAAGAGATTTTGAGAGTTATGAGAAGGATATGAATGATATAAAAGTGGTATTGGAGGACCAAATTGCTTATGAAAGACAACTAAGGACAAAGAAAACACAAAAAGGCGTAAAGGACCTAAGTGTTCTAATGTAGGCCTTACGATGCGTATGTCTTTGACTTACATCAAAGTGTGAGATTGTTGAATTATCCCACCATTGGGGACGCAGCCAAGGCTTGGTAAATGCGTCAAAAATGTTGGGCACATGTGTACCAATGAGTTTAAGACAAAGAAACTATAATTAGTGAGAAGGAAAATGACATAAAGCAAGGTTAAGCTTGTTTAAGTGTGTTTTGTGCCCTTAAGCTCATTTAAGGCATTTAAGTGGCCAATTCACTTATCTCTCACCCATGTTCAGCCTCCTCTAGTGCAAGAACACATCCACCCTTCCTGCATAGCGACCACACCTTCAAAGTTGCAATTGATTGAAATTGCAGGCAAAAGGAAGCAATTGGAAGCAAACTAGAGCTATTGCTTATGTACTTCAAGGATCAAGCTTCAAATTTGGCCTACTGATCTTAGTAAGGGTTCTTTTACTCTCATGAGTTGTTCTCTATATTTTCAAGCAACGGTGGAGCTAGGGCTAAGCTTGGAAGAAAGCCATGAGCTTGATGAACCAAGCTTAGTGAGGGGAGTGCACTTATTGAAGGTTTTGTGACATAGTGTGAAGTGCATAATGATGGCAGTGAAGTAAGGGTTTCTAGAGCCCAAAGTTAATACTACCTAGTGTTAAAATCCTCCTAAGACCAAGCATTAGCTTGAGGAGTGCTGCCATAGTGAGTTGGTTATGTTTATTATGTGTTTTATGGATTAACCTATGGTTTGTGTTGTTGCTGCATTTCATGTGTTTGTTGGTTGTGAATGGCTACTGCATTTGGTTGCTATATCTTGTATATATGCGTTGTGGTTTTTTTTTTTTGTTTTAGTGTCTTTGGATGCAGGTTTTAGGGATGGTTACAATGTCTATTGAATCCAGGTGCTACCCTTACTAAGTTTCTCAATGAAACTTAGTCCCCTCAATTCTATCATTTCAGGTCCAGCAAAAAGATCACATTCAAAATAAGAACTGTGGTTTGAGTTTTGATTTGAAATTTCAGGTGGATTAACTTCCATATGTCTAGTTATGGTCTGGAAATTTTGGTGATTTTAGGAGCGCATTTGGTGTTTTTAATGGCGATAGTTATTGTGTTGTGCAGCAGTTGTCTAGCATTCTGTTTTGGAGTCCATTGTGTCTCAAGCACTGCTGTAACCTAGGTGTGTATTTAGCTGAGTTAAGAACATTTTTTAGTGCATGTATGTATGTACATGTAGTGTATGTAAAATGAGACAAGTATGTGAACATTTGAGCAATGTTTTGGCTATGTATGTGATGTGGTGCAATGCTGCCTAAGTGTCAATGATAGGCTGCTTATTTATAAATTCTGTTTTAGCCACATATTGTTGCTAAATGCAAGAGCATGTATTTCCCATGTGTAATGGACATTTATGGGGTAGCCTTGGAGGGCTTTCCCCTTGTGAATGAAGTGTTTGCACACTTATCAAATTTTGTATGGGCAAAATAGTCATAAAGTGATGAGAATTTTGACTCTGTACTTAAAGTTCTATATCTCCCTATGTAGAAGAAATCTTGGTATGAAATATTTTCCACACTTTGATAATATCTAGAGGTTGAACTAGGGTTTGGAATTTTTGAATTCGGAGCCCTGTAGCCAAAGATATGATGTTGCAAATTTGGCCAAGTTACTGTTCATTTGGTCAGAATTTTGTAACCAATTTAAAAAATCTATAACTTGGTCCTTAGGTGGGCTATTGATGTAAAAAAAAATTTCTTTGTTTAATCTAAGCCTCTATTTGATAATGGAGCAAAGAAAACAAGGGGTTACATGGCTAGAATGATACAGTTTGTTAGTGCAAGTTACATTCCAGTGGCTGGTCACTGGAACTTAACAAGATTACCTAATGTGTGGTAGCCAAGATTAAGACATGTGCTAGTGTTTTCCTTCTTTGCTATCATGGAAAGCATGTGTGTGATGGTTGGACCAATATGCATGTGTTTACATAATGCCCAAGAGGGGCACTTGGGTATGCACACTAAGGGTAGTGTTTTGATGGCCTACAGAACGTTACCAATCTTGTGAGTCTAAATGCACAATTTTGGCACCATAACTGGACTACCCCTAAGTGGATAACACACCTATCCCCAAGCTTTTAGGAGTGTGCAATTTTGTTCCAAGCTTTCTAGGGATCACTCTTAAACCACCCATGGGCAATTTAGTGAATCCACAATTTCACAATGATATAGCGGGAATCCTGAAAAGCCATGATTCCTCAAATTCAATATTTTCTCATCCTTTATCCAACCATGCAATAAAATTGATACACTATGTGAAAAGACCAAAATGCCCTCTTAGCCCCACTTGCATAAATGATTAATTTTATTCATTTTTTAGCTACTACACCTTACTAAATCGAGGCTCTAGCATGCAAATAGTATTCTAAGTATTACAATTATGAAAATAACCTTGATACCTTATTAATTCTAGTCTATAATAGGAAGTGTCAACACATTCTCCATACCTTTAAGAATTTGGTCCTCCAAATTCCTGCTTAATTGAGTATCCCTAGGTTATCATGCCACCTATCCTACTCAATTCTCCAAACTGAAGCATTTCCTCTATATGATTTGATCCCTGTATCATAACCACTGGCATCCCCTTAGTTCTCAACCATCTAACTTGCTTGTCTAGTGCCAAGACAACCATTAAGTCAGATTTATGTATGTACCCCAGTGAATGTTGGATCATTGTCCTAACATTTTGATCTGTGTGCTTTTCTTTAAGAGCAACAACGTTCTAACTCTCACTACATTACTTCACCACACAGGTCTATTAAACTTTAGTGCTGATTTCTTCCTTAACTCTCATTCAAGACATCCTCTTCTTGTTGGAAGTAAGTCTTTTAGGTTTCGTACACCTTGTTTCTAGTTATATACGTACCTAGTCAAAGGCTGTGTTCCTTGTATGACATCTTTAAAGTGGTCCACTTACTTAAGTTTTAAGGAATTTCTATGGAACTCAAGTCCTCCAAATACTTCTTTGTGCTATAACCAAGCTACATGCATGTGCCTATGTGCCTCCATGGATGTCCCTAGGAATTCTCTGAGTTTAGCTTCCATACCTTAGTTTCAGACTTAGTTTAACAACTTTTGTCAATATCCTTGAGTGACAAGATCTGTCATGAAGTTAGCGCAATCTATAGGTGCCTCTACCAGGGTAGTACCCTAGCATCTCACTTGTGCACCATTAATGCTTATTCATGATTCTGTGTGGACTTGGTACATATTGGTGTAGCCGCTACATATACTAACATCTATTATGTGGTACTTATTTGTGGCTCTAGTTTTCTTGTAGTTTCACTATGTTAGTGTTGTGCCCAAAAGCCAATCATGAGATGGTTATATTTTGCACATTGATTCATGATATTTTATTGAGATATTAATCCAGTAATTGTGTTTGTTGTTTTGTTTGTGTGTGACATGATCAAACATAATTACAACCCTGGAATAATAGTATTCTTAAATGTCCCTGGTCTAGTACTATTAGGGAGTGGGTTGCAATAATACATAGAGACTAGCATGTGTGGAGACTAATATGAGGTATGTGGTCTACATATGGGTACAAGTTGGAGAAATTGTGTACTAGACTCATCCATCATGAGAACGCTACATGGATCATTGTATGAGTATCATAGATGATTCTTATAGTGATCATGGCATATATAGTGCTTCCACTAATTGTCATCAAGGTTCCCTACATGTGAGTCACATACTTTGATACTTCCTTTTGTTGCTTGTAACTAAGTAAACATAAAGGTGGTCATTGGGTATGTCACATGTCTTGCGGTGGGTTTTGTATGATGAAGATGGGATTTG
The DNA here is from genome assembly GCA_039654915.1 of Aquilaria yunnanensis. Lineage (NCBI taxonomy): Eukaryota > Viridiplantae > Streptophyta > Magnoliopsida > Malvales > Thymelaeaceae > Aquilaria > Aquilaria yunnanensis. The sequence goes on from CM077594.1 coordinate 70,532,802, forward strand.
TCCATCCTTTGTAACAGGAGTGATATCTTTAGGCCCCTTGATAGGGTGAGACGAAGGAAATGCGTAGCCATGCTCGGATGAGTTGATATATGATATCAATGTCATCAGTTTAAGTTAGTCTACTTGGTAATTAAGAAACCATAGATTGGGCTATATGAGAGTGACACATTCCATGTCTCGTACTTGGACTTGATATCTTGGACAAAGGGACAATGGCATATACAGAATATGGTCGTAGTGGTTTAGTCGAATCACCGACTATGTTCTCACTTGAGTAGCAATGATGTGTTGCAAGGCACCATTCATTGTTTATGATCATAAATATGATTTATGATCATTGTGAACATGGTAGGTGCCTATTGGGTCACACACATAGAGCCAATTGGATTATTTGAGTGAATGGGCTAAATTGTTTAGGTTATGGTTTCATGATAATTTTAGATTAGTAATTGGCCCAAAGGTTGACCCATTATCAAGCCCAAAATTATACCAAATGGGATTAGGGTTTTGAAATTGATTAGGGTTGGGAGTTGAGCGTCACAATATATATACATTATAAAGTCAGAATTTCATAGCTCTTGCCCTCGCCTCCCTAAGGATGAAATTAGAATGGTTCTAAAAAGTTCTAGTTGCATTCTTCTATTGTCATTCCTTGGAGGACGCAAGCTAGCACAATGGGTGGAAAAGGAACGCATCTGCCAGCACATGGTGGAGGCATGGTGATCCCGAGAGGCTCATATGGATACCTTGAGAACTTGAAAATGTCAACTGTTCAACTTTGTGATTCGACTCAATAGTTGGGTGAAAGATCTCAACCAACTAGCTATAAAATTTTATTACACCTGATTTACTCTCTTTCACTTGGATCCTAAAGGGTTTTAGTTGTCTTCTCCAATGCTTGTTTGACTCTCAAAACCCAATAGTGGTATTGGAGGTACTTGTGAAACCTTAAATCGGGATTAAGTGTCGAATCATATGATATATTGTATGTTCTGATGTTTTGATCATGATTAATTAGATTGATTCTTGATGCATGAATTGGAACTCGTAAAATATATGAGATATATGAAGAAATAACACAAATTGGTTAAAGGGATTAACCGTAGATTGATTGGTATGAGATACCTATCTAAATTAGGATTGTTGGAATAGCTGCAACAACCCTAGCAGGGATCAAATTAGGGTTTTTCAGTCACCTTGAGTAGAGTACTTTTGGTTGAAATAATTGATTAATAAACACCAACAGGACCACCATATACGAAGCACCATATTAATAAAACTAGTTAATAAACATGTGTTAATTGGCATGAGTTTTGTTGATTGAGATTTGCCATGATATGCTGATTGATGATTGAAGCGTGGTGCATGGTTATAGCACTTGTTGGTTGTACTTGTAAATATGGCCTGTGAGTTGTGCCTTTTTCATTATTGCTATCATTCTACCTTCTCTTCTCACCTTACTCACCTCAAATGTAACTTGATGTTACCACCTCAAAAAATGGGAGAATTACAAGTGTGTCATAATGGCAAAAAACCATTATATTGTGTAATTCTTACCATAGTGATTGAAGTGTGGGGGGTAAAAGGCATGATCAACACCTCCTTAAAAGTGTTCCAAGTTGGTAACTTGGCCCCCAAGAAAAGCCTTAAGGATTGCTTGTTTGTCAAGTAACCTTTGGACTAAATTGTAAGGTTACAAAGATTGGGTACTCAATTGCACAAATTTCTAAACATGGCTATGGAAAGGACATGGATGGAATTATGAAGAAAGGACATGGATGGAATTATGAAGAAAGAACATGGAAGGAATTAAATATATTGTTGGGGACCAAAGTGCTCAAAGAGGCAAAGTTTGCCATTTATGGCATAATGACAACTAAGTTGCTTAAGTGTCCTAGATTTTTTTCTAAGGTGAAAATGAATTTTGACCAAGGTTAAAAGAGGTCAAAATATGTCTTTTTCCCAGCCAAAATGGCTGGAAATAATCTGTCCAAGTGTGGCTTGAAGTTTGCAAAATTTGCAAAACATGCCTCACAAAATAAAGCTAGAAAAAAATCATTTTCACCCATTTTCTTCCCAAAATTAGACCGCCACCTGCTAGCCTCATCTCTTTGAGCTCCTCCACCATCCAACATAGCCATCTTACTGCAAATAATCAAGAGAAAGCAAGAGAAAACAACCGAAGCATCAAGGAAGGCTATAATCCCTAGTTTTCAGGTTTACAAAGGGTTTATTGGATTTCCAGTAAAAGGTAAGGGTTTTATCTGGGTTTCATGGCTGTTTATTGTTCAATACAGATGCCCATACATCCATGAACCTAAAACCCTAAGCTTGGAATAGAGCTAAGAGCTTGATGAAGAAAGTTTAGGTTAAGGGGGAAATTGCACCAAGGGTTTCAACCCTACAGCTTTGGTGCTCTGTTATGGCAGTGAAATTCAGGGTTTCTAGAGCCCAAGTTAGTACTAACTAAGACCTAATGACCTCTTACCAAGCAATAGCTTGAGGAGGGCTTCCATAGTGAATTCTTAATGATTAATTGCATGATTATGGACTAACCTTAATGTGTTATTGCTGCCAGCATTTCATATGTTTGTTGCTGTGTTTGTTTGTGCATTTGGATGTGTATATTTGTGTGTTTGTATTGTATTTTTGTGTTTTAATGTCTTTGGATTTCAGGTATATGGCTGGATTTTGAAGATTTTATTGATAAGCCCTTACTAAGTTTCATTCAAGAAACTTACCCCCTTTTTGTCCATTTCAGGAGCACCTGAAAGAGAACATTCAAACTAATAGTTTTCGTTTGAATTTTTCTGTGAAATTTCAGGTACATGAACTTCCATATGTCTATTTATGATATGGAAATTTTGGTAATTTTAGGAGCACATTTGGTATTTTTAATGGTGGTACTTATTGTGTTGTGCAGCAGCTTTCCAGCTTCCTGATTTTGGAGTCCATTGTGTCTCAGGCACTCCTGTAACTTAGAGTGTGTATTTAGCTGAGTTAAGACCATTATGTAGTTCATGTATGCATTTACATGTAGTGTATGTAAAATGAGACAAGTATGTGAACATTTGAGTAATGTTTTGGCTATGTAAGTGATGTGGTGCAAAGCTGCCTAAGTGTGAATGATGGGCTGCTTACTTGTAAATTCTGTTTTGGCCACATAAAGATGTTAAAAGCAAGGGAATGTAATTCCTATGTGTAATGGACATATATGGGATAGCCTTGGAGGGCTTTCCCCTTGTGAATGAAGTGTTTGCATGGTTTGGAAAAATTGTATGGGCAAAATGTTCCAAAAGTTGCCAGAATTTTAATCCTGTACCTAAAGTTTAATATCTCCCTGTGTAGAATGAATGTTGGTATGAAATTTTGACCACATCTAGATGACATCTAGAGCGTTAGCTGGGATTTGGAATTTATGGATTTATATCCCTGTAGCCAAAGATATGATGTTGCAAAGTTGGCCGAGTTACTGTTCATTTGGTCAGAATTTTGTAACCAACTTGAAAAATCCATAACTTGGTCCATAGGTGGGCTATTGATGTAAAAGAAAATTCCTTGGTTTTTTATAAGTCTTTACTTGATAATGGAGCAAATAAAATAGGGTGGTATATGGCTAGAATGATACAGTTTATTAGTGGAAGTTACAGGTGCAGTAGCTGGTCACTAGAATTTAATAAGATTGCCTAATGTGTGGTAGCCAAGATTAAGACTTGTGCTAGTGTTTTCCTTCTTTGCTGCAATGGTGTGCATGAAATGTGAATATGTGTGTAATGGTTGGACCAATATGCATGTGTTTACATAGTGCCCAAGAGGGCCACTTGGGTATGCACACTAAGGGTAGTGTTTTGATGGCCTACAAAACATTACCAATCCTAGGAGTTTAAATGCACAATTTTGGCACCATAATTGGACTACCCCAGAGTGGGTGACACTTGAGGTTTCTATAATTGATGTAATTGTAGATTTTGGGATCATTTAAGGTGGTGTGCCCAATGAGGTGACTACCAAGGAGGCAACCAAGCAAGGAGGATAAAGAGCTTGTGAAGACCTTTTCCTTTCTTGGGATTTTATGATATTCTCATTAGCCTAAGAATATCACATAGTTTGGGCTGTAACCATGGCACATTTAATTTGTTGTTAGCATGAGATGCATGTTTTATATTTGTATGTGATGCATGTATAAGACAATGGGAGATAATAATAGGTGAGATCAAAAGGAAAATCCCTCAACCAAAATATTAAGTCATTGATTGTCATGCCTTCCAAATGTTGGTGCTTGTCAAGGCTTTGATCAACATTGGGTAGGTTTGCCAAAGCAAAGCACCTATGTCCATCTTGGTAAGATGTGATGGCATAATATTGATATCCAAATTATTAACATTGGGTCTAACTTAACTAAGTCATCCCAATAGGATTGTGGCTTAGAGGCATAGAGTTGGGCTTAACTTCATTAGATGAGCTTGGACAAGTGTTATTCACCCAATTATCTAAGAGTTGCACGAGATGCAATTAGCAAGGAGTTGCCTACCTAAATAACTATAACTTGAGAGAAAAGCCAAAGCCGACTTAGGTTGTGGTGAAATATGGATCTTGGCCAACTAGAATACCTTAGTGTTGAGGTGTTCCGAAATAATACTGAGGGTTATTATTTTGAGTAAAATAAAGAGAGTATCACTTAATAAAGGTCCTTACTAAATGAATTAAAATGCATGACTTTTACATTACATATTTGCTGGTGTAGATTATCATGGCACAAAACACATAGACACTTTCAATGTGATCAATCCTTGAGAAGGAAAAACTAAATGGGACCAACTTTCTGAAATGGTACCAAAATTTGGGGATGGTCCTCAAGCAAGAGGGAAAGGCTTATGTCCTAAAGCAGCCCACTTTGAATAAGCCTACTGTTAATGCTCCAAAAGCTAAAAGGGATGCATATAAGAGGCATTCTGATGATGCATTCGATGCTGCTTGCCTCATGCTTATTACCATAGAGTTTGAGCTTCAGAAGCAACATGAAAACATGGGATCGTTTGATATGATCAAACATCTTAAAGTGCTCTTCCAAGAGGAAGCTAGGCGTGAGAGGTTTGAGATGTCTAAGGCATTGTTTTAGTGCAAAATGTCCGAGGGAAGTATCATGGGTCCTCATATGCTCAAGATGATTTACTACATTGAGAATCTTGAGAGTTTGGGATTTGCCATTCAAAAAGAATTGGCTATTGATGTAGTCCTATAATCATTGCCAGAAAGCTACTGTTAGTTCATCATGAACTACAACATGAAAAATCTTGACAAGTCCATCCCTAAATTTCTCAACATGTTGAGCTATTGAGCAAAACCTTAAAAAGGCTAAGCCTATTATGATAGTTCAGAAGGGCAAGGGAAAGAGAAAAGCCAACAAGGAGAAGAATAAAGCTAATGGAAATTCCAATGCTCTTTCTTATTCAAGTGCACTAAAACCATCTGGTGGTGTTGCTAAGAAAGGGGAATGCTTCCATTGTAAGTGACCTCGACATGAGAAGCAGAACTACAAGCTTTATCTGGAAGAACTTTCTAAGGAGAAGGGACATAAGACTTCTACTTCAAGTAATTTTGTTATAGAGGCTAACTTTTCTACTTCCTCATCTTGGGTATTGGATATTGGATGTGGATCTCACATTTTTGGAAATGTTCAGGATCTAAGTAGCAGTAGAAGATTGGCCTAAGGTGAAGTGGACCTACTTGTTAGAAATGGAATAAGAGTTGCTACCTTAGCCGTAGTGGCTTATGTTCTCACCTTTCCTAGTGGATTGATTTTAAAATTAGACAACTGCTACTTTATGCCTACTATTAGAAGAAATTTGGTTTCTTTTTCTTGCTTGGACAAGAAAGGTTTTTCATTTATAATAAAGGACAAATGTTGTTCTATTTACTTGAATGGAATATTTTATGGTAGTGCTCGACTTAGTAATGGTTTGTTTGTTCTACAACTTGAAAGTCCAATCTATAATTTGAATATAAAAAATGTCAGATTGAATGATTCAAACCTTACCTATCTCTGGCATTGTCATCTGAGCCATATAAATAAGACCCGCATATCCAAGCTCCATAAGGATGGACTTTTGGACTCATTTGATTTTGAATCATATGAGACATGTGAGTCATGTTTATTGGGCAAGATGACCAAAACTCCTTTCACTGGGCAAAGTGAAGGGGTAATGACTTAATAGGACTCATACATAGTGATATGTCAATCCTTTGACAAGCTAGGGCCCAATTATCATAAATGTCTTTTTGTTGGGTATCCCAAAGAAACAAAGGGATACCTTTTCTACAATCCATCTAAGTAGAAAATGTTTGTTGCTTGAACTAGTCTTTCTAGAGAAAAAGTTTATCTCAAAAGGAACCAATGGGAGGAAAGTAGGACTTGAAGAAACTCAAGAACAACAAGGCAAGATCAAACCCAAAATAGAACCTCAATAGACACCACAAGATGTTGTGGTTTAGGAGTCAACTCCTGTAGCATAAAGCCCATGTAGGTCTGGTAGGATTCGGCATGAGCCCGAAAGATATAGATTTATCATGACTCACACTGGTGATGTGATGCTCATGGATCAAGATGAGCCCACAACCTACGAAGAAGCTATGTCGGGACCAGATTCTGAAAAGTGGCTAGAGGCCATGAAGTCTAAGATGGAATCCATGTATGAAAACCAAGTATGGACTTCGGTTGATTCACCTGAAAGGGTAAAATCTATAGTGTGCAAATAGGTTTTCAAGAAGAAAACTGACATGGATGGTAATGTGATTACCTTTAAGGGATGATTGGTTGTAAAAGGTTTCAAGCATATTCAAGGTATTGACTACAATGAGACATTTTCACCAGTTGCCATGCTTAAATCCATCCAAATTTTATTGGCTATTGCTGCACACTATGATTATGAGTATGGCAAATCGATGTCAAAACTACATTTCTTAATGGAAAGCTACTTGAGAATTAGTGTGAGGTTTTTGTCATTCCAGAGAATGCCAATAAAGTGTGCAAGTTGCAAAGGTCTATTTATGGACTAAAGGAAGATGCTCGGGGTTGGAATATTAGTTTTGATGCAATAATCAAAGAGTTTGGTTTTCTAAAAAATGAAGATGAACTTTCTCTCTACGAGATGGTTAGTGGGAGTGCTATTGTCCTCTTGGTGTTGTATGTAGATGACATGCTAGTCATTGGGATTGACATTCCTAGGCTGCAGTCTATAAAGACTTAGTTGGGGAAATGTTTCTCTATAAAGGACTTTGTCGGGGCCCAATTAACCTGCACCCTAAACCTTTTTAAGAGGTTCGTGCCAACTGATTGTTTTAGTTGCTCAATTGATTTCATAAGGTGAATTGGACTATGGATCCTAGGATTCTTAACCACAGTTCATTATTTACCTATGTGGGAGTCTCAAGCTTTCAAGGCTTTCATGGCTTTTACTTGGTTTTATCCAATTGGTGGGACTTTAATCATCTACGTTAACTTAGAGGTGTAAGCATTAAGGGTTTAACTTCTACTTTAACATGGTACTTGGGCCACAGATTTCTCACAACCCTCTTGGTCCTAGTCCATACCAGGATTGAGCCAAAAATAGCAACTCCCATGGTAGCCATCAGGGCCTACAATCACAAGAATAGAAACACAGTCATTACTTCAAATTGTTTAAGTTTTAAATCTTCCTTTTCATAAGCCATAATTCATAGAGTATACCTTTCTATACATAGACTTCCTCTGAAGGTTCCTAAGCTCTTCAGTCCTACACTTCTTTACCTGGAATGGGGAAAAGAGGGCCTAAGTACATAGGTACTTAGTGATGAACCCAAACAGCAGCTAATGCCTTATTCAATTTTGAAAACATTGATATACTTAATACCTCCAAGTTTCTTCGATAACCTACATCCAAAGACATAAAAGACACCAAAAATAGTAAGTATAAAAAAATACATAGTACATATATAAGTGTTTAAGGGGTTAGCACATGCATGGAAATAGAGAAGCACATAAACACACACACCTTATACATAGGGTTTCCTTAACATAACAAGCATGATTTATTAACAGATTCTTCATATGATCACTTTAATTAAGTTCATTTATCATAGAGCTCCATGTGATTATTCAAGCTTGGCCCAACTTGAATAAATACCCTATGCTTGCCAAAGCAAACTAGCTAGCTTACCATAGTGCTTTATGCACACATAGCCCATTAACATATCGTCTAGTTCCTTTGGTTTAAACCATCAGCTAGGGTAGCTTTTCCCATTAAAAATATAGGAGAAGAAGCTTTATATTAGGCCCTCACCCTTGGTCAAAGAGGCAGCAAGGAAGGTTGATCACACTTTCATAATCATAAGCACCAACATAGGTGACACCATGTGCTAGTCATGCTTGATCTTGTTTCAGATTCACCTTGTTTCCATCATTCTCCCATTCTTTTCTTTCCAAACATTTATAGGTACTTAGGCAGGGGTATGGTAAAGTAGATGGTGGTGAGAAATGAAGAAGAAAGTAGCTCCTAAAGGGTACTAAAGATGGTGTGCTAGTTTAGTTTCGGTTTTGGCTAACTTCTGTTGTCTTTTGTTTCTTGCTTATTTTTTGGTATCTGACTATTCTTGGCTTGTGTTTACTATAATTTTAGGGTGTAAATGAGTAGGAAATATTCAAGAAATAGCTAACTAGCTATAAGGAAGCTACCTTCAAAAGGCTTACACGTAGGCGGTGGCCAAATGACCAAAGTCAAGCTACTAAGATTTTCTTTAATTACTTTAGTCTTCTTTTTGCTCTCCTTTCTTTGCCTTTTTTCAATGGTTATTGGTAGGGCTTAATATATGGTCTTAGGTAGTAAATAAGGCTAGAAACCTACTTGGAAGTTGCTAGGAAATTTCCTTTAATGACTAGGTAACAAGAATGGCCAAATGACTTGGTTTCCAAGTCTTTGTCTAGTTTAGCCCTTGATTTATTCTCCTTTTGTCTCAATATTTGGTAGGCCCTACCTTGACTTAATGATCCCATGAAGTTACAAAGAAATAGTTAGGAAATGGCATTGAAGTAGCTATAAAGACCTTATTTCAAACGGTGGCCAAATTTGTCCAAGCCACCATGGATTTTTAATTGTTTCTTGATCAAAACCTTCTTCCAAGTAGCTCAAGTATTTTTGGACTTAGTTTTTTCCCACAAAGCTTCTAAAGTGGCACATTTTAAGCACCCACTTTGCCAATTTATTCGGCCAATTAAGCCCTTAAATTTTGCGTTGAACATAAGTGCACTTAAGAGCGCGTTTAAGAGCACTTCAATGGCCCTTGGGGTGTCTCCATAGGCCCTTGGTGTTTTTCACCTATTGTTTTCCCATATTATAGCTCCCATTATCATTTAAATGATAGGTATCATTCTCATACAATGCCTTTCAAGGCTATATACTTTAGAGTCTTTACAGTCACACATAAAGGTGCACTTAAGAGTGTTCTAGTGCACTTTAGTGTGTCTTTGTAAATTTCCATAAGTCCACCACATTTTTAAGTTTTTGTAGCTTCCCTTATTGATATCATCACCTTAGGCATTATACTTATACAATCTCCCTTCCCTTTTTGAGCCTTAGCTTAAATCATTTTGCTTATAGGCTTCTTAGCCAAGTTCGCCTTCCATTTTGAGTCTCATGCTCACAATGCACTTAGCATTCAAATACAGCCTTATTTGGCTCACCATTATGCCACCTTCCATTAGATTCCACCTGAAGTTTAGATAGAGTGTTCCTAGGGCACTCTCATGGAGCACTTACACTATGAAGCCCTTATTCCCATGCTTGTGACTTGCATAACTCATATATTCACAAACTGTACTTTATGTGTACATCTCATTATAGCCCATGGCCTATACAAGTCATAGGCATGATAGACTTGGGTGAAGCAACCTACGCATTAGGCATTAGGATATATAGTGATAGATCTAGAAAGCTATCTGCCTACGTCAAAGTACATACATTGAAAAGGTGTTAGAGTGGTTTAGCATGCAAGACTTCGAGAAGAGATTCTTGCCCATGTACCATGGTATAGCTCTTTCTAGATCTTACTTTCTGAGTACTCCTGAGGAGAGAAAGCGCAGGAGTAAGATTCCATATGCATCAGAATTTGATCTATCATGTATGCCTTGATATGTACTCATCCTGATGTCTCATATGCTTGAGCATGATGTGAAGTTACCAATAAAACTCTAGTGAGAGCCACTAGATAGTTGTTAACAACATCCTTAAGTACTTACAAAGGACTAAGGATGCATTCTTGGTCTTTGGAGGCAAAGATGAGCTCATTGTAAGGGGTTACATTGATGTTAGCTTCCAATCTAATAAAGATGATTTCAGATCACAATCCGGTTATGTGTTTTGCATTGGTGGTGGTGTTGTGAACTGGAAGTGCTCAAAGCAAGAGACAGTAGCCGATTCTACAATAGAATCTGACTACATTGCCGCCTCTAATGTAGTAAAGAAGGCTGTTTGGATCAAGAAGTTTGTCATATAACATGGAGTGGTTCCAAGCATTGCCAACCTGATTGAGCTCTATTGTGATAATAGTGGACCAATCACACAGGCTAAAAAGCCTTGATCTCACTAGTGATCCAAACACATACTTTGATGCTATCATCTTATTCGGGAGATCATTGAAAGAGGTGATGTGAGGATATGTAAGACCTTGATAGACAACAACATTGCTAATGTATTGATGAAACCCTTCACACAGTAGAAGCATGATAGTCATTCTAGATCTATTGGTATTACATACATGGATGATTGACTTTAGTGCAAGTGGGCGATTGTTAGTGTTGTGCCCAAAATCCAATCATGAGATGATTGTGCTTTGTACATTCAGTCATGATACTTTATTGAGGCATTAATCCACTAATTGTGTTTCTTGTTTTATTTATGTGTGACATGATCAAACATAATTATAACCCTATAATAACAGTATTCCTAAATGTCCCTGGTCTTGTATTTTTGTGGAGTGAATTGTTATAATACATAAAGACTAGGATGTGTAGAGACTAATAAGAGATATGTAGCCTACATATGGGTACAAGTTGGAGAACTTGAATAATGATGGCATTCAAACATGATCTCAATCTTTTGCTCCCATTCCCAATATGCATCCCGATCACTCCTCCCTTGGAAGGCTGGAATGGTAAGCTTGATGAAGTTGAGGTTATTGTCCTCCCTTGGCTCCCCCCTCCATGGAACCCCATGGTCATGCCAAAGTCCTTCTTTCTCCATAGGTTCTTCTCTCCTTGGACTTCTCCTGGGTTGGAAGATGGGATTAGGTCTTCTTGGCAACCTTAAATCCATGTCCTAAATTCTCGTCACAAGTCTATTAAGAGTTTTTTGAAGTTCTCTCATGGTAGGCTTCTCACCGTGTCTTACTTCCATCCTCCTATCCTCCTGGCCCTCCATACTCCTGAAATCAAAGAGCCTCACACACATTCACCTCAAGTGTTTCACTCAAAAGATGAAAACTCAAACACTAAATTTGTTAGTGAGAATATTGCTATTTAAAGAGTGCTCAAAAGTTCTAAGAAAACTGTCCTCAAAGCACACAAGAAAACTTGAATTCTTGAAAACAATTTTGACTCCAAAAGAGATGGGCTAAATGAGCTTTAAAAGAATCTTGAAAGCTCTTGCAATTGATGATCACAAGAACCACAAAGAAAAGCTTTAGGCTCAAAACAAAGGGTTAGGGTTTGTGGGCACAAAAACCAATACACTTTGTGCAACTTCTTTTGCAAAACTCCTTTATTTTATTTTCTTTTCTTTAGTTGTTTCTTTTCCTTTCCTTTTTTTTTATTGCTATTTGATGCTAAAACAACTCCCCTCTTGAAGTTCCTTTCTATGAAAGACAAAAAGTTAGATTTCTTTTCGGCCAAGATAAGAAACTATTGAAATCATGCACAATTTGAAACAAGTTTTTGATACCAAAACTTCCTGAACCTGGATCCTTTTTTTTTTAGTGTTTTCTTAACTCTAGGATTCTAGAAACAATGAAAAGAAGCGAGATTAATAGGGCTAGAAAAAAAATAGAAAGATAAAAAACAAACAAGAAGAAATGGATGAAAACCAAAAACACAAGGTAATACTAGTTGGTTTGTTTTTGTTGTTTTTGATTTGAACAAGGATGGAAACAAAAGGGACTAACCTAAAAAAATAAGAATAAGGATTAGAAAAAAGAATTAAAACAAAAAATTACTGAAAAAAATTTAAATAAAAATGAAGAGAAACAAGAACACAAACATATGTCCTTCAAATGGAACTCGTGGCTTTGATACAAACTGATGCGAACCCTAATGGTATATAGACCATGAAACATGCCCAAGATGCTTTTCAAGCTCCATAAGACATCAAAGAGAATATATTTGACCCCCACCCCTAATCAACTCATGATTAGAAATAAGAAGTATAAGAAAACCAAGAACACAAGCAACTTGTGCACCAAGGTACTCTGCAAAGAACCAAAGAGAAATTCTCTCCAAAGTAGTAATATTATTTCATATCAAGGCTTTTTTTTACAACCAGAATATGTACCTATTTATAGGTCTAGACGAGGGTAAAAGAGTTAAAAAAATTCGCAGCCCAAGTCACCTACGAAACCTAGATACAAAAGACTTAAGAAAACCTAGTCCAACTAGGACTCAGGCACCTAGTTTGAATAAGTATGATGTGTGCAGCATATGCCACTAGTCCTAAGTGACCTGAATAAATTCCATAGCCCAAATAACATCCTAAATAATTTAAATAATTAGGAAAATAATGAAAATAAAGTGCAAAGACAGGTTTGCCTTTAAAAACCCTAAAATGGTCTTCTCGGGTGCACTTTGGGCTCCATAGGGTTTTTGCTTGTATCTTTAACTTGAAACTTGAATATTTGAGTTCAATTAACTTTATAATTCCTCTTTAATGTTGGAAAGAGGTCTCAAAATGTTAGAGCTCAAAGATCTAGCTTGTAAAAGGAAAATGGCCTTGAAACACTTCAAGGTGGCTTTAAGGGTGCACTTGAGGGGTGCCCTTGGGGTTCCTTGTCTTGTGACTTATCTAGGCACTCTAGGACTAAGTACCAAGCTTGGCCATCATCCTCATATGATGTCTTGATAGTTATAGTAGCTCCTTGTGGAATTCGATGTCCATCCTCCATGAAGAAGCTTCAGATAAAAGCTTGAAGTGCACTAGTGAGGTATTTAGCTTTCTTCCTTGTCATTGGTCCACTAGATATCTTCAATGGGTCATTGCCATCCTTGGTTGTGCCTTCCTTGATCCATCATTGGTCTATCTATCATTGGCTACCTTAATCCATTTTTGGATTAACTTGATCTTAGTTGTGGTATCAGCTATGATTTCAGGACCAATAACTACCTGTCTGCGGGGTTTACCCAACAATGGGGCATCATACAATGCCTACCATACAAAGCCTCGTATGCTGCCATACCTATAATAGTTTGATGATTGTTATTATAAGAAAACTTGATGAGTGATAAATGTTGATCCCAATCACCTCTGAAATCAATAGCACACATACATAATATATCCTCCAAAGTGTGGATCACTCTTTCAGATTGCCCATCCATCTAAGCATGGAAAGTGGAACTAAGACTAACCTTGCTTCCTAATGCCTACTAGAAAGCATTCCAAAACTGTGACACAAATTGAGGAGCTCTATAAGATATAATCTGATCTGGTATACCATGGAGTCTCACAATTTCCTTAAGGTACAACTGAGCCAACTTCTCCAACGTATAGGTGATCTTCGTTGGTATAAAGTGTGCTGACTTTGTTAGTCGATCAACCACAACCCATATAGTGTCATGCTGACTCCAACCATATGGCAAACCTACTAGGAAATCCATAGTAATGGACCCCCACTTCTTCACTGGAAGAGGTAAACTCTGAAGGGTGCCTGCTGGTTTCTGATGTTCAGCTTTAGGCATTTGGCATGTCAAACACTTTGCCACATATCCTACTACATCCCTTTTAAGTCCTGGCCACCAAAAATGTGTTTTCAAATCATGATACATCTTACCGTTGCCAGGTAAACATTTAAAGTACTACTATATGCCTCCTATAGGACTTGTTGCCTAAGTCCTTCCACATTCGGTACATAGATATGATCTCTGCAGTGTAGTATCCCATCCTTGCAGTAGAATTCCTTCTTCATAGTACTAAGCTTCACTTCTCCTGAAAGTTTCTTCAATAATGAATCTTTCATTTGAGCATCTTTAACTCTGACTAACCAAGCTGATTATTTTTCCAAAATGTAGACTAGGGATTTTTCTTGGTTTTGCCAAAATTCATTTAAAGCTGAGAAACAACCCCCCAGAGCTCATTAGGAGGAATTCATAGCCTGATCCTTGGATAGGATCACTCCTATATATTTTTGGCTCAACGCATTTGCTACCATCTTTCCTCTGTCTGCACAATACTCTATTGAACAATCATAATCTTTTATGTATTCAACCCATCGACATTGCCTCATGTTCAATTCCTTCTATGTAAATAAAGACTTCAAACTCTTATGATTGGTGAAGATTCTGAATGATGTCCCCATCAAGTAATGCCTTCATAGCTTGAGTACAAAAATTACCGCTGGTAGCTAAAGATCGTGAACAGGGTAGTTCAACTCATTAGGCCTCAACTATCTTGAATGATAGGTGATCACTTGACTCTCATACATCAATACACTGTTAGGTTTTGGGAGCCAAACAAGTGCAGCAGAATTTAACCGAAACCCCCCAGGATCCAAGTGAAATGGGGTAAACCGAGTGTTCAAAAATTTTCATACCTAATTTTTCGTTGAGATCTCTCACCCAACTATAGAGTTGAACCATAAAACCTGAATAGTTGACATGTTCAAGCTCTCTATGGTATCCACACGAGCATCTTGGGATCACCACGCTTCCACCATATCCCGACAAATGCGTTTCTCTTATGCTCACAGTGCTAGCTTGCATCCTCCAAGGAATTGCAAGAGAAAAGTATGGCTATCCTTTTGGGAGGCTAGGGCAAGAAGCACGAATTTCTCACTAAAATTTGTATTTATAGTGAGACTCAACTTCCAGGCCTAATGGGTTTCAAAGCCCTAATCCAATTGGGCTTCAATTTCAGGCTTAACAATGGCTCAACTTTTGGGCCAATTATTAATTTAAAATTATTGTAAAACCATAACCCGAATAATTAGCGCATGCACTCTAATGATCCAAATGGCTTTATTTGTGTGACCCAATAGGATCTTACCACGTTGGCATTGATCATAAATCACATTTATGATCATAAGCAATGAGCGGTGTCGAGCAACACATCATTGTTACCCAAGTGACAAGATTGTCGGTGATTCGACTAAACCTTTATGGTCATTACCGATATATGCCGTTGTCCTTTCATCCAAGATATCAAGACTAAGCATGAGACATGGAATGTGTCACTCTCGTATAGCCCAATCTTTGGTTTCTTGATTACCAAGTAGACTAACTTAAACTGATGACATTGATATCATATATCAACTCAGCCGAGCATGGCGATGCATTTTTCTAAGTCTCACTCCATCAAGGGGCCCGAAGATATCATTCCCGTTACATAGGAGGGACAAATCCCATCTTGATCATAAAAATCCCTCTGCATGATATGTGACATACCGAATGACCTCCTCCAAGTTCACTCAGTTACGAGCAACAAAAAAAAGTATCAAAGTATGTGACTCATGTGTAGGGAACCTTGGTGACCTTAGGTCAAAGGACTACATATACCATGATCACTATGAGAATCACTTATGACACTCATATAACGATCCATGTAGTGTTATCATGGTGGGTCGGTCTAGTACACAAGTTCTCCAACTTATACCCATATGTAGACTACATATCTCATATTAGTCTCCACATATGCTAGTTGTTATGTATTATTGCAACCCGCTCCACAATAATACTAGACCAGGGACGTTTGGGAATATCATTATTGTAGGTTTACAATTATGTTTATTATATTACGGAGAAACAAAACAACAAACATAATTGCTGGATTAATGCCTTAATAAAATATCATGACTCAATGTGCAAAAAATACAATCATCTCATGATTAGCTTTTGGGCACAACACGAACATACACACCCTAGACCAGAATCTGATGCATTACTATATACTGTAAAAGCCTTGTTCAGATCTAGTAGAATGAGTATCGGTGCACTAGTCAATCTTTTCTTCAACTCCATGTAAGCTCCCTCACACTTCGGTGGCCATTCAAACTTCTGAGTTTTCCTAGTTAAAGCCGTTAACAGTGCAGCTATCATAGAGAATTTCGCTATGAATCACTTGTAGTAGCCTGTGAAGCGCAAAAAACTCCTCACTTTTGTAATTGTAGTCGGCCTCTTCCACTCGACTACCACCTAAACTTTTTCAGGATCAATTGACAGACCTTGAGCATTGATGATGTGAAAATTGAATCCTTTCAGACCAAAACTAATACTTAGACAACTTTGCACAGTATTGATTATCCTTCAGTTCTTGTAAAACTATTCTAAGGTGCTTCTTATGTTTTGTGGTAGTTTGTGAATACACCAAAATTTCATTGATGAAAAGTTCAACAAATAGTTCTAGAAATGGTCTAAAAATTTGATTCAAAACTTCCATGAACACTGTAGGGGTGTTAGTCACACCAAATGGCATAACTATACACTTTTAATGTGCATATCTTGTCCTAAAGGTAGTTTTTGGGATATCTTCCTCCTTAACTCTAATCTAGAAGTATCCAGACCAGAAGTCAATCTTAGAAAACACCTTTGCTCCTCTAAGTCTATTTAACAGGTCATCAATTCTAGGAAGTGGATACTTATTCTTGACTATTATTACATTGAACTTTCTACAGTCGATGCACAGTCTCAAAGTTCAATCCTTCTTCTTCACAAATAACACCGGGGCTCCCCACAATGATACACTAGGCCTTATTGAGCCTTTTTCTAGCAGTTCCTCCAACAGTCTCTTCAACTCATCGATCTTAGGAGCTAACATCCTATAAGGTGGTATTAAAATATATTCAACCCTAGGCTGAAGATGTAGGGTTTTGGGAGCCAAACAAGCGCAATGGAATATAACCGAAACCCTCTAGGATCCAAGTGAAATGGGGTTGTTACCACCAGACAAAAATGGGAGAATTACGAATGTGTCATAATGGCTAAAAACCATTATATTGTGTAATTCTCACCATAGAGACTGAAGTGTGGGGGGTAAAAGGCATGATCAGCACCTCCTTAAAAGTGTTCAAAGTTAGTAACTTGGCCCCCAAGAAAAGCCTTAAGGGTTGTTTGTTTGTCAAGCAACCTATGGGGTTATCTCACCATGGGGGAGGCAGCCAAGACTTGATAAATAGTCAAAAATGTTGGCCAAAATTATTAAGAAGGGAAATGACATAAAGCAAGGTTAACTTGTTAAGTTTGTTTTATGCCCTTAAGCTCATTTAAGCCCATTTAAGTGGCCTCTCCCATTTTCAGCCTCCTCCTACCCAAGAACACAAGCACACTTCCTCCATAGCCAGCACACCTTCAAACTTGCAACTGATTAAAATTGAAGGCAAAAGGAAGCAATTGGAAGTAAACTAGAGCTATTGCTTGGATGCTCCAAGGATCAAGCTTGATTTTTGCCCTGCCCACTTTGCTAAGGGTTCTCTTCCTTTCATGGGCCATTTTATGTATTTTTAGGCAACCATGGAGCTAGGGCTAAGCTTGGAAGAGAGCCATGAGCTTGATGAACCAAGCTTAGTAAGGGGAGTGCACTTATTGAAGGTTTTGTGACCTAGTGTGAAGTGCACAATGATGGCAGCGAAAATTAGGGTTTCTAGAGCCCAAAGTTAGTAGTAACTATTGTTAAAATCCTACTGAGACCAAGCATTAGCTTGAGGAGGCCTGCCATAGTGATTTGGTTATGTTTATTGTGTGTTTTATGGACTAACCTGTGGTTATTGTTGCTGCTGCATTTCATGTGTTTGTTAGTTGTGAATGGCTGCTACATTTGGTTGCTATATCTTGTATATATACATTGTGGTTTTTTTTTTTAAGTGTCTTTGGTTTCAGGTTCTAATGATGGTTACATTGCCTATTGAATCCAAGTGTTACCCTTACTAAGTTTCTCAATGAAACTTACTCCCCTCAATTCTATCAATTCAGGTCCAGCAAAATGATCACATTCAAAGTAACGTTTGTGGTTTGAGTTTTGATCTGAAATTTTAGGTACATGAACTTTTATATGTCTAGTTCTGATCTGGAAATTTTTGTGATTTTAGGAGTAGATTTGGTATTTTTAATGGTGGTACTTATTGTGTTGTGCAGCAGCTGTCTAGCATCTTGTTCTGGAGTCCATTGTGTCTCAGGCACTCCTGTAACCTAGGATGCATATTTTGCTGAGTTAAGACCAATTTGTACTGCATGTATGAATGTACATGGAGTGTGTGTAAAGTGAGACAAGTGTGTGAAACATTTAAGTAATGTTTTGGCTATGTAAATGATGTGGTGCAAAGCTGCCTAAGTGCGAATGATGGGCTGCTTACTTGGAACTTCTGTTTTGGCCACATAAAGTTGTTAAGAGAAACGGAATGTAATTCCTATGTGTAGTGGACATATATGGGATAGCTTTGGAGGGTTTTTCTCTTGTGAATGAACTGTTTGGGCACTTATGAAATTTTTTATGGGCAAAATGGTCACAAAGTGACCAGAATTTTGACTCTACACTTAAAGTTGTATATCTCCCTGTGTAGAAGGAATATTGGTATGAAATTTTGACCATACCTAGATAACATCCAAAGGTTGAACTGGAATTTAAATTTTCTGAATTTGGAGCCCTGTACCTAAAGATATGACATTGCAAATTTGAGTAATTTACTGTTCATTTGGTCAGAATTTTGTAACCAACTTAAAAAATCCATAACTTGGTCCATAGGTGGGCTATTGATGTGAAAAAAAATTCCTTAGTTTTCTCTAAGTCTCTGCTTGATAATGGAGCAAGGAGAAAAAGGGGTACATGGTTAGAATGATACATTTTATTAGTAGAAGTTACAGGTGCAGTGGTTTGTCACTAGAAGTTAACAAGATTGCCTAATGTGTGGTAACCAAGATTAAGACTTGTGCTAGTGTTTTCCTACTTTTCTGCCATGGTGTGCATGAAATGTGAATATGTGTGTGATGGTTGGACCAATATGCATGTGTTTACGTAGTACCCAGGATGGCCACTTGGGTATACACACTAAGGTTAGTGTTCCAATGTCCAACAGAACATTACCAATCCTAGGAGTCTAAATGCACCATTTTGGCACCATAATTTGACTACCTCGGAGTAGGTAACTGAGGTACACTAGGTGTTCAAAAATTTTCATACCTAATTTCACTTAAGATATTTCACCCAACTGTTGAGTCGAATCACAAAACCTTCACAGTTGACGTGTTCAAGCTCTCCATGGTATCCACACGAGCCTCTCTAGATTACCACGCCTCCACTACGTCCCGGTAGCTGTGTTTCTCTTGCACTCGTAGTGCTAGCTTGCATCCTCTAAGGAATAGCAAGAGAAGAGTGTGGTTCTCACTTTTGGTAGGCTAGGGCAAAGCTACGAGTTGCTTACTGTATGATGTATTTATTGTGAGACTCAACTTCCAGGCCTAATGGGTTTCAAAGCCCTAATCCAATTAGGCTTTACTTTTTGGCTTAATAATGGCTCAACTTTTGGGCGAATCATTAACACAAAATTATCATGAAACCATAACCCAAATAAATTAGCCCATGCACTCAAATAATCCAAATAGGCTTTATGTGTGAGACCCTATAGGCTCTTACCACGTTAGCAATGATCATAAATCACATTATGATCATAAGCAATGAGCGGTGTCTAGCATCACATCATTGCTACCCAAGTGACGAGATTGTCAATGATTCAACTAAAACTTTATGATCATTATCCATATATGCCATTGTCCCTGTCTAAGATATCAAGACTACGCACGAGACATGGAATGTGTCACTCTCATATAGCCCAATCTTTGGTTTCTTGACTAATGAGTAGACTAACCTAAAATGATGGCATTGATATCGTATATCAACTCATTTGGGCATGCAGATGCATTTTCTTAGTCTCACTCTATCAAAGGGCCTGAAGATATTAGTCCCATTACATAGGAGGGACAAATCTCATCTTGATCATACAAAACCCTCCGTATGATACCTGACATACACAATGACCTCCTTCAAGTTTACCTAGTTACGAGCAACAAAGGGAGGTAGCAAAGTATGTGACTCACATGTAGGGAACCTTGATGATCTTAGGTCAAAGGACTACATATACCATGATCACTATGAGAATCACTTATGACACTCATATAACGATCCATGTAGCATTCTCATGGTGGGTCGGTCCAGTACACAAGTTCTCCAACTTGTACCCATATGTAGACTACATATCTCATATTAGTCTCCACATATACTAGTCATTATGTATTATTGTAACCCACTCCACAATAATACTAGACCAGGGAAATTTATGATTATCATTATTCTAGGGTTATAATTATGTTTATTACGTTACACAGAAACAAAATAAGAAACATAATTAGTATATTAATGCCTTAATAAAATATCATGACTCAATGTGTAAAATACAATCATCTCATGATTGGATTTTGGGCACAACACTAACAAAAGTTGGATTGCAAACTCAGTATCCCTCTTGGGTGGTAACTCGGGTAACTCGACTAGAAACACTTCAGGAAACTTATTGGCTACAGGAATCTTTTCAAGTTCCTCCTCTATGGCCACCACATTCAATGAATAATACTCTTCTTTGCTGACTATGGGGATGGTATCCATAAGTCTAAGATGTAAACTTTTAGCACCAAATACTAATCCTCCTGTGTAAGTCACTTTAGCTACTTGAGCATCAGTGATATTGACTGAGTGATTCGCACAGTCAATTTGTGTGTCAAGCTTACTTAACCAATCCATTCCTAGCACTAGGTCATAAGACCTCAATTCTATAACTCACAACTCACATAACTACAAAGGATACCTAGTAACCACTTCATTGGTTACAACAAAACTCCTCCCTACAGTTTTGATGAGTCTTAACTCACTCGAGATTTCTCTCTACAATTTAAACTTATCTGCAAAGGTAGACAATATCACTGAAAGAATAGCTCCTGTATCAAAAAGCACTATAACACTACCATTCTAAAAAGCAAAATTACCTCAAAAGGTAGCTGGCTCCTTGGTCACCTAACTCGCCAAGCTAAAAACCCTCTGGTCAATTGCTACTACAGCTACACTAGGTCATTTTCCTATGGCAATGGGTGCAGTGGGTAGGTTCCTGGGCAGACCTGGCAAAGGCCGGGCCCATGGGCATTCCCTCGCCCAATGTTCTTTTTGACCACAAATATTGCAAATATCAATCCCCAAGGTACATGGCCTCGTGCCATGGAATCGTGTACAATTAGGGCATAAACCCATTTTCTTCCTATTTAAGGGACCTTGGTTTTCAACCATCAATCGCTTCCCCGCATTTTTCCTAGGTTGGCTCGTCCAACCTCCACTTTTTTGCTAAGTGCCCTTGAATCCTCAAATTCCCTTTCTAAGGCTAATGCCTTCTGAACCACTTGGCAATAACTTGTGTATCCACTATCACCATATATCTCTGAAGCACAGGTTTTAGACCCTGAAAGAATTTCTTGGCCTTCAACTCATCATTACCAACCGTGTAAGGAGCATAACAAATGAGTGAATTGTACCACTACTCATACTTTCACACCGACATCTCTCATTGCACTAGATTCTCAAACTGGATCGTCCTCTAATCCTATGTAGCCTCACTAATATATTCCTGTAGGAATTTTTTCTCAAAATCTAACCACTTGAGTACTTTTTTCTTATGCTCTGGTCAAGTACCATTGCTTTCTCTCAGCATCTCCATCACTTCATCCCACCATAAACTAGCCCTCCCTCTAAAAAAGAAAAGTACTATAGCCAGCCATTGCTCAGACTCATAACCTCTAGAAGTAAATTCAATTCATCTTGGATATCTAATCTTCTGCTCGATTGGGATCACCTATCCCATCAAAACTCAGTGGGTCAACAATCTTAAACTCTTCCAATAACCTCACTTGATGTGGGGTGTCTACCCTCCTTGGAGCCTCCATAACCTCTCGCTCCTCCTCCTTCTCATGAACATGATTTCTCTACTCATGAACCTCTCATCCAGCCTTGCTAAAACTGGGTCACTTGAACCTTCACAAGGTTCTTTAGTTCCTCTCGAAGCTCCTGACCTAGTGTCAACCACAGTAACCTACAACCAAAGCCAGATGACATTTTCCAAATGGTGGTTAGTACTACTTATTCTAGCACATGGACTTTCAAAAACTAGATCTCAACCTTAGCCTCCAATATCTATGAAGTGAGTTCTAAGCTTTGATACCCAAAACTAACACGGCCGTCCTAAGCCCCTGCCTAGGAAACCTACGACAGCTGGTTTCACAATGGTTGCAATTGGCTAGTTGTATATGTGTGTTGATTAAAATTCCGTGATACTAGTTGATTAACCTAGAATATGGAAAATGCATGTTCTTCATGCTTTCACTTTGATTAACAAAATTCCATAACACACTGACTTGGCCAAAACATTTCCATAGAAAATAAGTTCAAATAGCCAAAGCATACAAAATCAACATTTATGTGAGTTTACTACACATAACAACTATGTGGGACCATTCATACACAAAGTAGACTAATGCCCTCACCCAAGAGCAACCCTAGAGTCTAAGACTCCTCAAAACATAGACAATGGAGGCAACTAGGAGTACTATATATACAAGCCTTAATTGAGATCTTCTTGAACTAACTCCCACCTTGCCTTAGATGCAAGTCCCAGTGGCGAGTCATAAAAGTCCTTATCCATGTGCTACTAGGCTTTACAGCGAAAGGAAGACTATAGTTAGTACTGTTACTTGACCAACAAGTTACCCAAGTAGGCTAGAATCATAAAGATTCTCAGGTGAAATACGTGCAACAAAAGCAAACTACCACAATAACCCTCAGTGGTTACCCAAGTCAACAACTTCAGAATCTGGGCAACATAACTAGGGAGTTAGAATTCAAGAATTCTCAGAAAAGTTCTTCACTGTACCTGTAAGAAAATTACTAAGGACTCTATATATGAGAAAATATGTAACCTTCTATGAGCTCATACAGCTTAAGGTTCTAATATATGAATATACCTTCGTCCCTTGAGACCTCTCCTCATCCTAGTCCTTGAACTACAAGGCATTACCTTGTCCTCTAGCAACCTTAGCTTGCCAGCCTAACTGGTGATAAATCACTAGTTGAACCTCTCCCGTTATGTTGTACAGGGGCACTATGGTGGGACTATTATGGACTAGGCCATAAATACCTTTTAGACTAGGTGTACTAAGGTTTCACCTTGCAGCCTCATCACTAAGTGCACAACTAGGCTACCAAGGGTTTTAATCCTTTCACCTAAGCTAGTGACACCTAGTTGTGATCCTTTGTAAAATAGTTTTCTTGCTTATGGTAAAAGTAACGATAAAACTTTACAAAACTCATGAAAACTCCTACATCTCAAAGGACTTTTGAAAGGCTAGAAGTAACCCCAGAATGCTTAGATGTTAAGGTTCCCTAAGAACCTCCTTAGGTCTCCTCTTGACCTTCCTAGCAAAACTTGGAAAATTCAGCCAACATGTCTGTAGCAATGCATCAGCACAGTTATCAACAAACTATCTATTTTGCGGTATTGGCAATGCATCATGAGGAAATGGTATGGATTGGCAATGCGTCGCTAACCTGTAAAATGGAAAAAAATTTCCCAGTTTTGCTGCTATGAACTTTGGACACTTCCCAACCATATCAACCATGCTTGGATAGCCTCCAAATTTCACATACATGTAAAACATGTTGCATAGATCACAACCAAGTATCACAAGCTGATCTATGATGCATTATAACATCATTCCAATCATCACCAACCTCATAGTCCACCATAATCCAACCTTGCCCACTAACTAATGCTATTGCCAGAACTACTTGAATTCATCAAGCAAACTCATTCCAATAGCATTAATTGAACTCAAAGACATAACTCTCTTGCCTCAACTCCAACTAACAAACAAGAACTATGCAACTCTTTTGCACCAACCAAGTTCCACAAACTCCAACCTATGTTCCAAGCAAATATGGGCACAAAACATCAAGTTTCTAACTTCTAACCAAAACCAAAGCTCCCAATCAACTAATAAACATGAAATCAATCAAGAACACATTGATTACCTTGTATCAAAAATAGGGGAAGGAAGGAAGCATGGTTCCAACCTCCAAAACTATGATTTTATGCTTGAAATGAACTTCCAATGGTCTATATAGTTATGGTAGCTCCTCTTTTCACCATAAACTCTCGATTTTGAGCTCAATTGGATGAAGAAATGATGGTGTGAAGGATGAACTCGGGTTATGGTAGCCATACCCCACTTTACCATCTTATAAACCAAGTTTAAAACTTAAGCCACCAAAGTATTAGACATGGAACACTTAAACCCCCTTCTTTCGGTAACCTCAGTCATTCTTGGTCAATTTTTATTTATTTCAACTAAGTTTGGGTTAAAGTTAATAGTTAGGTTACAAAAACTCATTTTAACCACTTGGGCCTCAACCTACCTCATTGGGATGTAAAATTACAATTTTACCTCTAAACCTCATTTAACGGCATAACCTTTCTCGAAACTTAGTGAACTTTGCTAAACTTTCCTATTCTTGCTATGTAAACTTGAATTAAGGTTCCAAACTTGATTTAAAACACTTTACCTTCATTGGGTATGCTTCCCACTAGGAGAGCCATAACACTACATCTGGCATCTTAGTATCTAAAGGGCACCGCGGAGATCTAGTGGAATCATGAGTAAAATCTTCTTGAGGAGGAAAATGAGGGCAAGTCTAAGTATAAGGCTAGGCCATTGACTCAGTAGTATTTTATATGAAGGTTCCAAGGAGAATACATCAGTGAGGCCACAATGGACCTAAAGAGGTTGGAGTTTGAGAGACTCACCCAGGGTGAGATAACTGTGACTTAGTACTCCAGGAGGTTTAATGCATTGGCATGATATGCACCATACTTGGTTGGTTGAAAGCATACTAAGACAGCTCAGTTTCTGGAGGGGCTTAGGCCCCATTTGCTAAAATTTATGGTAGTTGCATATTTTAGCACTTACTCTTAGGCAGTGCAAAAGGCACAGTAGTTAGAGAGATTGATTAACCTTGCCAATGTGAAGGGCAGGTACTAGAGGGCAGAGCCCTTGGTAACCAAGGCCCAGGGTAAGAAGCCAGCTACCCCTAAGACAGGAGGCAATGACAACAAAGCTAAGAAAGATAAGTCTAGGAGTGGCCCATGTAAGACATGTGGCAAGTTTAACTGCTAGAAGTTGTGCCTTCACCCGGGAGGACAACAACAGCTCGATAATCGCCTGGTAGGCTACTAGACATGCAGGGCATTAGACCATTAGACCATAGATTGCACCCAAGCACGTCATGACGGGCAAGGAGTGGCCTGGAGGCCTATGCCATGGCCAAGGCAAGGAGGAACTAATGGAGTTTGAGCACCCCGACTAGAGAGAGCACAACATGGAGCTGGAGAAGGGGCATAATCACCAGGACCACCCCTATAGTCAATGTTTGCCTTAGCGCACAAACATGAGCATCTAGCGGCACAGGGCACTTTTATGTTAAATAACACTAGTGTTAGAGTATTATTTGATATTGGTGCAACACTATCTGTTATATCTACTAGACTGGTAGATAGATTGGGCTTAGTTATAACTGAGGTACCAAAGATGAGGATCGTTTGGATAGCAGGCCCTCATTTGGCTTTCATCAAAGAGAAAGTATTGAGTTGCCCCTTTGACATAGGTCACCATAGATTTTACTATGACTTCTAGGTAATGTCACTAGAAGGGCATGACTTGGTACTCAATATGGATTGGTTAGGATGACACTAGGCTAACATTAACTATGAGAGTCAAACGATCACACTTAATACTGAAAGGGGGGAAGTCGTGGCTTGTGACTGTCGGTTGGCAACTAGTGTCAAGTCCACCTTGTTGAGATTGATTGATGTGGTTCTTATTTTGGATGAGGAGGAGTACTATGGCCTGAATGGCGATCAAGTGGTGGAGGAACTGAAGGACATACCAGTTGTCAATATGTTCCTAGAAGTTTTTCCTGCTGACTTACTAGGGTTACCACCTATGAGAGAAATGAAGTTCTTTATTCACTTATTACTTGGAACTTCGCCCATATCTATTCCTCCATATAGTATGTCTACTCCTGAGATGGATGAATTGAAGGAATAGCTAGAGGAGCTATTAAGGAGGGTCTTCATTAGGCCCATTGTATCACCATGGGGTGCCCAGGTGTTATTTATTAAAAACAAATATGGTACTTTTAGGTTGATTATTGATTATCGACAGCTAAATCAAGCAACAGAAAAGAACAAGTACCCTCTTCCAAGAATTGATGAACTTATTGATAGGCTCAAATGAGCTAAGATATTCTCAAATATTGATCTAAGAAGTGGTTACTTTCAGATCAGGGTGAAGGAAGAGGACATACCCAAAACCACTTTTCAAATGTGGTACGGGTACTTTGAGTATATGATGATGAATAGGATATTCATGCCTTATTTGGATAAATTTGTGGAAGTTTCCATTGATGATATACTCATATACTCCTTGACTCCTACTCAGCATGATGAACATCTTAAGATGGTCTTGCATATGCTAAAGGATAATCAGTGTTAGGCAAAATTTTCTAAGTTTTAGTTTTGGGCAAAGGAGATACCCTTCCTTGGTCATGTGATCAGTGACAAAGGGGTAAGTGTAGACCAAGGGAAGGTGCAGGTAGTGATGGAATGGAAACAACCCAGCAGGCCTATTGAGGTGAGGAGCTTTCTTAGTCTAGTGGGCTATTACTGCAGATTCATTGCAGGATTCTCCCAAATAGCCAAGCCACTAACTACCTTGACTAAGAAGACACAAGAATTTGTTTGGACAGAAAAATGTGAGGTAGCTTTCCAGCAACTCAAACAGAAGCTAACCATGGTGCCAATCTTGACAGTGCCAGACCCAGGCAAAACCTATGATATCTATATAGATGCGTTAGGATCTAGCTTGGGTTGTGTATTGTTGTAACATAGAAAAGTAGTGGCCTATGGTTCAAGGCAACTAAAGTCAAATGAGCATAGAAAAGTAGTGGCCTATGGTTCAAGGCAACTAAAGTCAAATGAGCTAAATTGGCTGACACACAAGCTGAAACTAGCAACCATACTCTTTGCCTTGAAACATTGGAGGAATTATCTGTTAGGATGATCTTTTCAGATATATACTAATCATAAGAGC
Organism: Aquilaria yunnanensis; assembly: GCA_039654915.1. Lineage (NCBI taxonomy): Eukaryota > Viridiplantae > Streptophyta > Magnoliopsida > Malvales > Thymelaeaceae > Aquilaria > Aquilaria yunnanensis. Next base: position 70,560,256 of record CM077594.1, read on the forward strand.
CTTAAGTACCTATTCACCTAGAAAGATTTGAACATGGGCAAATGAGGTGGATGGAGCACACTAAGGATTATTATTGCGCCATTGAGTACATAGTAGGGAAAGGAAATGTTGTGGCAGACGCCCTCAGCTGGAAGTATACTAGAGTAATAGTCTCCAAGGATCAAGTCAGAGATCCTAAGGCTGAGAGTTTTATGGCCCTATATGGGTATTGGTCTAGATGGGAAATTGACCAAGCCTTCAAGTTGCAAATTTAGTCAAGATGGCTGGATAGGGTCGGAGAGGCCCAGGAGTTAGACCCTGAGATGCATGAAGTTTCAGGGGAGACCAAGCAAGGGACCCTTCAAGAAGGGTATGAGTATAAGGATGATTCACTTTTCCTTAGGAAAAGACTTTATGTTCTAAATGTTAATGGGTTGAGAGAGCAGCTGCTCGAAGAGGCACATAATAGTCCTCTTAGTACCCACCCCAGGGTCACCAAAACGTACCATGACCTGACAACTCATTTTTGGTGGCCTAGGTTCACGGTTGATATTATGAATCGGGTGGCTAAATGTCTTACCTATTAGATGGTAAGGGAAGGACACCGAAATTTAGGTGGTACCTTGCAAAGCCTACCCATTCCGGAAAGGAAGCAGGGGTGATCACTATGGATTTCTTGGTAGGTTTGCCAAGTACAAGGAAACAACATGATGTTGTATGGTTCGTAGTGGATAAGCTAACTAATAGTGTCCATTTTCTACCAATTAAGATCTCCTATCCATTAGAAAGGTTGGAAAACCTATATATCAGAGAGATTGTTTGTCTTCATGATGTGCCAGATTCATCATATCTGATCAAGATCCATGGTTTGTCTCAAGCTTTTGGAATGCCTTTCAATAGGCAATGGGGTCAAAGGTAAACTTGAGTACTACTTATCACCCTCAAACAGATTGATAGTTGGAGAGGACTATCCAGACCCTAGGGGACATGACATAGAGTTGTGCCTTAGATTTCAGAGGAGATTGGGATGACTGTCTTCCACTCATTGAATTTGCCTATAATAATAGTTATCAGGCATCGATTTAAATGGCTAAAGATGAGGCTTTGTATGGCTGTCAATGCATGACACCTCATTGCTGGGCCGATAAGGCAGATGTGGACCATGTAGGACCATAGGTTATAGAGGAAACCACGGCCAAGATTAAGCAGATTCAACCCCAATTAAGGGCAGCTATTGACAGGCACCAGGCACATGCCAATGTCAAGTGGTGTGAAGTTAACGTTGAAGTAGGGCACAAGGTGTTCCTCAAGATCTCACCAATGAAAGGACTAGTATGATTCAGTGAAAGGTGCAAGTTGGCTCCTAGGTACATTGGACACTATGAGATTTTGGAACGGGTTAGCAATGTTGCATACAGATTGGCACTACCACTGAGCCTGGCTCACATACATAATGTGTTCCATGTTAGTGTATTGAAGAAATGAAATGCACCTAACGAGCAATTGGTGATACCCCCTCCTGTTGAGTGAGTGAGCGAGGACTTAACCTATACAGAATGCCCAATTAGATTCCTTGACCGAGAAGTCAGGAAGCTAAGGACTAAGTCGATACACATGGTCAATGTGTAATGCTCCAACCATTCAAAGGATGAGGCCACTTGGGAGACAAAGCATGATATGGAGACTCAATATCCCAACCTATTCCTAGAGGTAAAGCGTGAATTGGGGGACCATTTCTCTGAAGGGGGGAAGATGTGAGAACCCTTATTTAATCAAGTAAGTAATTTATTTTATGTACATAATGCTTGATAAGATTACACTTCCAAGCTAGGCTTAAGTCAAGTCAATGAGTAAAATTGTCCTTAGAGTTCATAGGATTAAAAATCAAAGGTAAATTGACCATAAGGACAACTAGAGGCATTTTGGTAATTTGGCTTGTCAAAGGTCAAAATGTGACCACAGATATGCAATTGAACTTCTAGACGTGAAATGAACATCTCGACTATTACCCATTTCAGGGTAGTCCAGTTATGGTGCCAAATTTGTGCATTTAAAACTCCAAAGTTGGTATATTCTGTAGAACATCAGAACAATACCCTTAGTGTGCATACCCAAGTGGCCCTCTTTAGGACTATGTAAATGCATGCACATTGATGCAACCGTTATGTACATATTCAAATTTTATGCACACCATGGCAGCAAGGAAGGAAAACAATAGCACAAGTCTTAATCTTGGCTACCACACATTAGGCAATCTTGTTAAGTTTAAGTAACCAGTCACTGCACCTAAAACTTCCAGCAAAAAATTGAATTAATCTAGCCATGTACCCCTTATTTTATTTGCTTCATTATCAAGTAGAGACTTAAACCAAACCATGGAATTTTTTTTCCATCAATAGCCAACCTATGGACCAAGTTATAGATTTTTTAAGTTGGTTACAAAATTTGGACCAAATGAATAGCAAATCAGCAAAATTTCCAACACCATAACTTTGGATATAGGTCTCAAAATGTAGAAATTAAAAATTCCAGTTAAACCTATAGATGTGATCTAGGTGTGGTTAAAATTTCATACCAATATTGATTCGACACAAGGAGATATAGAACTTTGAGTGAGGGGTCAAAATTCTGTCCACTTTATGACCATTAAGCCTATACAAAATTTTGTAAGTGTGCAAACACTTCATTTGCAAGGGGTAAGCCCTCTAAGACTATTCCATACATGTCCAATGCACATAGGAATTAAATTCTCTTACCTTTATCAACTTTATGTGGCCAAAACAGAATTTGCAAACAAAAAGCCTATCATTCACACTTAGACAGCTTGTGCATAGCTTCACATACATTGCCATTTAGCCCACAAATATTCACATACATTGTCCAAACTTTACATGTCCTACATGTATATGCATCCATGCACTACATCATGGGGTTAACTTAGCTAAAGACACACGCTCAAGTCAGAAAAGATGCTTGAGACACAATCCACTCCAAAATAGGATGTTGGATAGCTGCTTCATAACACATAAAGTGCCATCACTAAAAATACCAAAATTTTCAGATCATAACTAGACACATGGAAGTTCATGTAGTTGAAATTTTAGATCAAAAATTAAATGTCAAACGTCAGTTTGAATGTGATCTTTCTGCTGGACCTGAAATGGGCAGATTTGAGGGGAGTAAGTTTCATTGTGAAATTTAGTGAGGAGAACACTTATAGTCTTAAGGTAATATAACCCTTGATATCACCTTCATCCAAACACACTAAAGCACAAGAAAACACAATGCAAATGTCCAATATAGTGCAATCAAATGCAACAGCCAAACACAAACAACAAACATATGTATGCGGTAGCAACAATATCCATTGGTTACTCCATAAAGCATGAAATAAACGTAAGCAAATCACTATGGCAGCCATCCTCAAGCATAAGGTTGGTCTTAGGAGAGTTTTAACACTAGTTAGTACTAGCTTTGGGTTCTAGAAACCCTTAAATTTGTTGCCATCACTGCACTTCATACTAGGTCACAAAACCTTCATTAAGTGAACTCCCTTCACTAACCTTGGTTCGTATATGGACAATCGCATACATGGATAATGATCATAGGGGTTTAGTTGAATCACTAACTATCTTGTCACTTGGGTAGCAAAGATGTGTTGCTAGACACCTCTCATTGCTTATGATCATAAATGTGATTTATGATCATTACCAACATGGTAAGAGCCTATTGGGTCACACACATAAAGTCTATTTGGATTATTTGAGTGCATGGGCTAATTTATTTGGGTTATGGTTTCATGATAATCTTGTATTAGTAATTGGCCCAAAAGTTGAGCCATTGTTATGCTCGATTAGGGCTTTGAAACCCATTAGGCTTGGAAGTTAAGTCTCACTACAAATACATCATATAGTGAGAATTTCACAGCTCTTTCCCTACCCTTCCAAAAGGACAAAATCAGAGGAGTTTTGAAAAGTAGCCACACTCTTCCTTTTCCATTCTTTGGAGGATGTAATCTAGCACTATTGGCACGAGAGAAACACATCTATCGGGATATGGTGGAGGCATGGTGATCCCGAGAGGCTAATGTAGATTCCATAGAGAGCTTGAACATGTCTTCTGTTCAGGTTTTGTGATTCGACTTAATAGTTGGGTGAAAGATCTAAACAAAATTAGGTATGAAAAATTTGAAGAATGGGTTTGCCCTATTTCAATTGGATCTTGGAGGGTTTCAGTTATATTCCACTACGCTTTTTTGGCTCTCGAAACCCTACACAAGCTTGGAAGGATGGTGGCTACGAAGGAGCTACGAAGGAAGTGTGGTGGTTGGTGATGGCTGGTTGGGTCAAATATGAAGGGCCAAAATCAAGTTTGGCTTCTTGGGTAGGCTTTAGGGCACTAAACACCCTTATTAGCCTTAATCACGCTTTATGTCATTTTCCTTCTCACAAACCATGGTTTCTTTGTCTCAAACTCATTGGTCCACATTTTGCCCACATTTTTTACCATTTTTCATGCCATAGCCGACCTCCCCCATGATGGGATTGTTGGGTTTCGGGAGCCAAACAGCGCAGCAGAATTTAACCAAAACCCTCCAGGATCCAAGTGAAACGGGGTAAACCGGGTGGTCGAAAATTTCATACCTAATTTTCGGTTGAGATCTCTCACTCAACTGTAGAGTCGAATCACAAAACCTGAACAGTTGACATGTTCAGGCTCTCTACGGTATCCACACGAGCCTCTCGAGATCACCATGCTTCCACCACGTCCCGGCAGATGCGTTTCTCTTGCGCTCGCAGTGCTAGCTTGCGTCCTCCAAGGAATTGCAAGAGAAGAGTGCGGCTGTCCTTTTGGGAGGCTAGGGCAAGGAGACCTTCAAATTTTTCACTTAAAAGTTGTATTTATAGTGAGACTCAACTTCCAGGCCTAATGGGTTTCAAAGCCCTAATGCAATTAGGATTTAATTTCGGGCTTAATAATGGCTCAACTCCTTGGCCCATTATTAATACAAAATTAAAGTGAAACCATAACCCAAATAATTAGCCCATGCACTCTAATGATCGAAATAGCTCTATGTGTGCGACCCAATAGGCTCTTGCCATGTTGGCAATGATCATAAATCACATTTATGATCATAAGCAATGAGCAGTGTCTAGCAACACATCATTGCTACCCAAGTGACAAGATTGTCGATGAATCGACTAAACCTTTATGATCATCACCGATATATGCCATTGTCCCTTTGTCCAAGATATCAAGACTAAGCACGAGACATGGAATGTGTCACTCTCGTGTAGCCCAATCTTTGGTTTCTTGATTACCGAGTAGACCAACTTAAACTGACGACATTGATATCATATATCAACTCATCGGAGCATGGCCATGCATTTTCTAAGTCTCACTCTATCAAGGGGCCCAAAGATATCACTCCCGTTACATAGGAGGGACAAATCCCATCTTGATCATACAAATCCCTCCGCATGATATGTGACATACCCAATGACCTCCTTCAAGTTCACTCAGTTGCGAGCAACAAAGGAAAGTATCAAAGTATGTGACTCACATGTAAGGAACCTTGATGATCTTAGGTCGAAGCACTACATATACCATGATCACTATGAGAATCACTTATGACACTCATATAACGATCCATGAAGTGTTCTCATGGTGGGTCGGTCCAGTACACAAGTTCTCCAACTTGTACCCATATGTAGACTACATATCTCATATTAGTCTCCACATATGCTCGTTATTATGTATTATTGCAACCCGGTCCACAATAATACTAGACTAGGGACATTTAAGAATATCATTATTCTAGGGTTACAATTATGTTTATTACGTTACGTAGAAACAAAACAACAAACAAAATTGCTGGATTAATGCCTCAATAAAATATCATGACTCAATGTGCAAAAATACAATCATCTCATGATTGGCTTTTTGGGCACAACACTAACAGGGATAACTCCACAATTTCACACTTTGACTTAAGTCAAAAGCTTGAACATCTTAAGGCTTACACTAGGACATTTAGGTCCTTGATGCCTTTTGTCTTTCCTTTGTCCAAAATTGACTTCTATAAGCAATTTGGTCATCCAATAGCACGTTACTACCATTCATTTCCTTCCCATAACTAACCAAGGCTCTTTCTTAAGAGTTTTGCAATTAAGTACCTAAACTTCCAAAACCTTACAAAAAGGTCCATAGGTTACTTGACAAACAATCAATCCCTATGGCTTTTCTTTGAGACAAGTTACCATCTTAGAACATTTTTAAGGAGGTGTTGATCATGCCCTTTACCCCTCACACTTCAATCACTATGATGAGAATTACACAATATAATGGTTTTTTTAAGCACTATGCCACACTTTGTAATTCTCCCATTTTTGCAAGATGGTAAGATTCCACCACCCCCCCCCCCCCCCCGCGGTAAAAATTTTGCTCCTAAAAAATTGCCTTTAGCTTCAGGTATTCTGTAGGATACCTTTTCATAAGTTTATTCTTAGTTTCCCAGGTTGCTTCCCTTTTAGAGTGGTGTGACTGCTGAACTTTAACCATGGGAATGAGCTTGTTGCTTAACTTTCTGGTATCCTTGGCTAAGATAGCTGTAGGTTTCTCTTCATTTGTAAAGTTAGGTTCCAACTATATGTCTTCCACTACAATAGCATGCTTCATGTCCAATAGACACTTCTTAAGCATACTGATGTGAAAAACATTATGAACACTTGACATATTTGGCGGTAGAGGTAACCTGGATGCTACCTTGCCAACTCTGTCCAAGATCTCATAAGAACCTATATATCTTGGAGCTAACTTTGATCTTCTGCCAAATCGAATGGTGCCTTTAGTTGGTGTAACTTTCAGGCAAACATTATCACCAATCTAAAACTCCAAGTCCCTGCTTCTTTTGTTCACATAGGCTGTAGTTCTTTCATTGGCTACTTTTAATCTTTCCTGAATTTTCTTGATCATTTCAAGACCCAACTGTAGCCCATCTGAACCTTCCACACAACAGTAGGGTGTCATGTAGCTTTTTCCATATAATATTTCAAAAGGTGCCACGCTAATGGTGCTTTGATAACTGTTGTTATATGAAAATTCTATTAATGGCAAGTGTTGGTCCCATTCATCCTTAAAATCCAATACATAAGTCCTAAGCATATATTCCAACATCTGTATCACCCTTTCAGTTTGCCCATCAGTCTGAGGATGATAAGCAGTGCTCAGGTGGATTTTGGTACCTAGTGCTTTGTGAAAACCACTCCAAAACAGTGCTGTAAATCTTGGATCTCTATTATATACAATGGAGCCTGGTACTCCATGTAATCTCACTGTCTCCTGGATGTGCATCTGAGCTCTAAGGAGTCTGTGAGTCTTATAGATAAGAAGTGGGCATATTTGGTTAGCGTACCCATAATGAACCAGATTATATCATGCCTTAATTTGGTCATAGTTAACCTAGTCAAAAATTCCAAGGTTATGTTGCCCCACTTCCTCACTGGTATAGGCAGAGTCTGAAGGGTACCAGCTGGCTTCTAGTGCTCTACCTTTACCCTTTGGCATGTGGCACATTTGGAGACATAAATGGCCATGTCTCTCTTCATGTTTGGCTACCAGAAGTGAGTCTTCAAGTCTTTATACATTTTCTCACTTCCTAGATGGATATTCAACTTGCTTGTGCGAGCTTCTTCAAGTATTTCATCTTTAAGCTTTGGTCCGTTAGGCATATAGATTCGGTCCTGGAAGTATAGTAATCCTTGCTTGTAGGCAGAGGATTCATACAAAAAACCTTTCTCCTTCCCTTTTATACTTTACAGTCTTTGCTCTTTCCCAGTCTTAAACTACATTGACCTTTTCAGGGTCTGCCTCAAGGCCTTGTGCATCTATAATGTGTCCTAGGAAAGACACCTCCCTTATCTAGAATTCACACTTAGACAACTTGGCATAAAGCTAATGTCCCAATAGAGTATTTAAGACAATTTTTAGATGATGTTGATATTCATTTTGATCCTTGGAATACACTAGGATTAATCAATGGACACAAACATAAATTTTTCTAGATGTGGTCTGAACACCCTATGCATCTTGTCCATAAAAGCAGCTGATGCATTAGTCAAACCAAATGGCATGACTGTGTACTAATAATGCCTATTTCTGGTCATGAATGCAGTCTTGGGAATATCATCTTAGAAAATATCTTAAGTCCCTTGAGGTAATTATATAGATCCTCAATCATATGGAGTGGATACTTGTTCTTGACTGTCATTGCATTAAGCTTCCTGTAGTAAATGCATAGTCTCAATTATCCATCCTTCTTTTCCAAAAATAGCACTAGAGCTCCCTACGGTGAAACACTTGGCCTTATGAATCCTTTTTCAAGAGGCTCATCAAGTTGTTTCTTGAGCTCATTCATCTCTATGATAGGCATTCTGTGAGGAGGAATGGATATTGGACTAGCTCCTGGTTGTAGATTGATCTCAAACTCAATCTCCCTTGGTGGAGGAATATCTGGCAGATCTTTAGGAAAAACTTATGGAAAGTCTCTCACTATAGGTATTCTATCCACTTCTTCATCACAACCCAAGCCATTATATGCATAACAGTAATCATGCTCAGAAATCATAGGTATTTCATCTAATATCTTTAGTTCCATGCCATGCATTTTAAACACTAATTCCTTAGAATTTACTAATGCATGCACTTCACCATTAGGCAATGTGATTTCCTTCTCTCAGCACAATCAATTCTTGTGTTATGCATAGCAAGCCAATTCAGACCCAGTACTATATCATACTTAGGAATATGCAACACTAGCATATTAGTCATAACCTTAGTTTTTCCTACTACTAGCTCAAAATCCTTAGCTAGGTCATTAGTAAAAAGACATTGACCACCAGTTGTTTTCACTAAGGATATCCTGGGCATGATTTCAATGGGCAACTTTATGGGATGAACAAATTTCCTAGCCACTATAGACAAAGATGCACCAATATCAAATGGAACACTAACTGGTACACCATTTAAGTAAATGTTACCTTTTAGTGCTGTTCGGGCACTAACCGACCAGTAGTACCACTACCTGTTGACCGACCAGCGGGACCGCCGTATGTGAAGCACCACATTAATAAAAAATGGTTAATCAAGGTGCATTAATTGGCATGAAATTTTGTTGAATGATATTTGACATGATATGCTGATTGGTGGTTAAAGGATGGTGCATGGTTATAGCCTTTGTTGGTTGCACTTGTAAATACAGCCTGCGAGTTGTGCCTTTTCTTGTTGCTCTCATTGTACATTCTCTTCTCACCTTACTCCCCTCGAATGTAACTTGAGCTTTCAGTTATTGATCTAATTTTGCATTGTGGGATCGTCCGAGTTGGTGTGTCTAATGAGGTGACAACAAAAGGGCAACCAAGCAAGGAGGGGAAGGAGCTTGTGAAGACCCTTTTCTTTTTTTATGGCTTTTATGATATGCTCATTGGCTTGAGAAATCACATAGTTTGGGGTATAACCATGTCATGTTTACTTTGTTGTTAGCATGAGATGCATGTTTTATATTTGTATGTAATGTTTGTATAAGGCAACTAGAGATAATTATTGGTGAGATCAAAAGGAAAAATCTCTCAAGCAAAATATTAAGTCATTAAATGTGATGCCTTTGAAATGGTGGTACTTGTCAAGACTTTGATCAACATTGGGTGGGTTTCCTAAAGCAAAGCACCTATGTTCATCTTAGTAAGGCGTAATGGGATAATAATGATATCCAAATTGCTAACTTTGGGTTTGACTTAACTAAGTTATCCCAATAAGATTGGGGGCTTAGAGGCATAGGATTGGGCTTAAGTTCATGAGATGAGCTTAGACAAGTGTTGTTCACCCAACTATCCAAGAGTTGCATGAAATGCAATTGGCAAGGTGTTGCCTGCTTAAATAACTACAACTTGAGAGAAAAGCTAAAGGTGACTCAGGTTGTGGTGAAATAGGGATCTTGGCCCACTAGAATACCTTAGCACCGAGGTGTTCTGAAATAATATTGAGGGTTATTATTTTGTGTAAAATAGTGGGAGTATCCTTTAACAAAAGTCCTTATTAAATGAATTCAAATGCATGACTCTTACATTGCATATTTAATGTTGTAGATAACCATGGCACAAAACACACTGACATTTTCATTGCGATCAATCCTTAAGAAGTAAAAATTGAATGGGACTAACTTTCACAAACGGTACCAAAATTTGAGGATAGTCCTCAAGCAAAAGAGAAAGGCTTATGTCTTAGAGCAGCCCATTTCGAATGAGCCTGCTGGCAAGGCTCCAAGAGTTGAAAGAGATGCTCACAAGAAGCATTCTGATGATGCTTTCGATGTCACTTGCCTCATGCTTATTAGCATGGAATATGAGCTTTAGAAGCAACATGAGAACATGGGGGCATCCGATACAATCGAAGATCTCAAAATGCTCTTCCAAGAGCAGGCTAGGCATCAAAGGTTTAAGACCTCTAAGGCATTGTTTCAGTGCAAAATGTCTTAGTGAAGTCCTATGGGTCCTCATGTGCTCAACATGATTAGGTACATTGAGAATCTTGAGAGTTTGGGATTTGTTCTTCAGAAAGAGTTAGCCGTTGATGTAGCCTTACAATCATTTGTCGAATGCTGCAGTCAGTTGATCATGAACTATAACATGAATGATCTTGGGAAGTCCATCCCTAAATTGCTCAATTTGTTAAGAACTGCTGAGCAAAACCTTAAAAAGACTAAGCCTATTTTGATGGTATAAAAGGGCAAGGGAATGAGGAAAGCCAACAAGAAGAAGAACAAAGCTAAAGAGGAGTCCACTGCTAATTCTTCTTTAGCTCCACTAAAACCATTTGGTGGTGTCGTTGAGGAAGGGAGTACTTCTATTGTAAGCAACCTAGACACTAGAAGCACAACTGCAAGCTCTACCTTGAAGAACTTGCTAAGGAGAAGAGAAGTGAGAATTCTACTTCATGTATTCTTTTTATAGAGGCTAACTTTTCTACTTCCTCATCTTGGGTATTGGATACTAGATGTTGATCTCACATTTGTGCAAATGTGCAGGATCTAAGTAGGAGTAGAAGATTGGCGCAAGGTGAAATAGTCCTACGTGTTGAAATGGAGCAAGGGTTGCCGCCTTAACCGTAGGGACTTATGTTCTCACTTGATTTTTATTTCTTATTTGGACAAGAAAGGTTTTAATTTATAATAAAGGAGAAATTTTTTTCTATTTATATGAATGAAATCTTTTATGGTAGTGCATGACTTAACAATGGTTTGTATGTTCTAGAACTCAACAATCCAATCTATAATGTGAATACCAAGAAGGTCAAATTGAATGAATCAAACCCGACCTATCTTGGGCACTGTCGTCTAGGCCATATAAATGAGACCTGCATATCCAAGTTACATAAGGATGGACTCTTGGACTCATTTGATTTTGAATCATATGAGACAAGTGAGTCATGTTTATTGGGCAAGAAGACTAAAAACACTTTCACTAGGCAAAGTGAATGGGCTAATGACTTACTATGACTTATACATAGTGATGTATGTGGCCCTATGTCTACACATGCTAGAGGAGGCTTCCAATACTTCATTCCCTTTACTGATGACTTCAGTAAAGACAGCTATGTGTATCTCATGAGATACAAGTCAAAATCCTTTGAAAAGTTCAAAGAATTCAAAAATGAAGTAAAGAATCAACTCGGGAAGAGTATCAAAGTACTTCAATCAATTCAAGGTGGACAATACTGGGATTGAGAATTCCTCAACTATCTAAAGGAGTGTGGGATAGTATCACAACTCACTCCACCTGGTACACCTCAATGGAATGGTGTATCTAAAAGGAGAAATTGAGCTTTATTAGACGTGGTTCAATCTATGATGAGTTAAGCTAACCTTCCAAACTCTTTTTGGGGACATGCTCTAGAGACAGCCACTTTTAGACTAAATCGAGTTCCATCTAAATCGGTTCAAATGACACCATATGAGATATGGAGTGGGTGGCATCCCAGTCTGTCTTTTTTGAAGATTTGGGTATGTGACGCTTATGTGAAACATCAATCCTCTGATAAGCTAGGGCCCAAATCTCATAAATGCCTTTTTGTTGGGTATCCCAAAGAAACAAAGGGTTACTATTTCTACAATCCTTCTAAGCAAAAAGTGTTTGTTGCTCGAACTGGTGTCTTTCAAGAAAGAGTGTTTATCTCTAAATGAACCAGTGGGAGGAAAGTAAAACTTGAAGAAATTCAAGAATAACAAGGGACATTGAACCTAAAATGGAACCTAAATACACACCACAAGAAGTTGTCATTCAAAAGTCTATTCCTGTAGCACAAAGCCCATAGGTCTAGTAGGATTTGGCATGAGCCCAAGAGATATGGATTTCTCATGACTCACATTGGTGATGTGATGCTCATGGATTAAGATGAGCCCACAACCTACCAACAAGCTATGTCGGGGCCTGACTTTGAGAAGTGGCTAGGGGCCATAAAGTCTGACATGGAATCCATGTATGAAAACCAAGTATAGACTTTGGTCGATCTACCTGAAGGAGTAAAACCTATAGGGTGCAAATGGGTTTCCAACAAGAAAACTGACATGGACGGTAATGTTTTTACCTTTAAGGGATGATTGGTTACAAAATGTTTCAAGCAAATTCATGGTATTAACTATAATGAGATTTTTCACTAGTTGCCATGCTTAAATCCATCTGAATCTTATTGGATATTGCTACGGACTATGATTATGAGATATGGCAAATGGATATCAAAACTACGTTCCTAAATAGGAAGCTACTTGAGGATCTGTATATGACATAGCTTGAGGGTTTTGTCACTCCAGAGAATGCCAACAAAGGGTGCAAGTTGCAAAGGTCCATTTATAGACTAAATCAAGCTTCTTGGAGCTGGAATCTTCATTTTGATGAGGCAATTAAAGAACTTGGCTTCATTAGGAATGAAGATGAACCTTGTGTCTACAAGAAGGTTAATGGGGGCATTATTGTCTTCTTGGTGTTGTATGTAGATGACATACTACTAATTAGGAATGACGCTCCCTAGCTATAGTCCATGAAGACTTGGCTAGGGAAATGTTCCATTATGAAGGACTTGGGTGAAGCAGCCTATGTGTTAGGCATTAGGATCTATAAAGATAGATCTAGAAAGCTTCTTGGCCAAAGTGAAACTACATACATTGACAAGTTGTTAAAGAGGTTTAGCAAGGAAGATTCGAATAAAGGATTCTTGCCCACTTCACATGGTATAACACTTTCTAGATATCAGTAGCTAAGTACACCTGCAGGGAGAGAGCACATGAGTAAGATTCCATATGCCTCAGCAATTGGATCTATCATGTATGCCACAATATGTACTGGGTGTTCAAAAATTTTCATACCTAATTTTTGGTTGAGATATCTCACTCAACTGTAGAGTTGAATCACAAAACCTGAATAGTTGACGTGTTCAGGCTCTCTATGGTATCCACACGAGCCTCTCGGGATCACCACGCTTCCACCACGTCCTGGCAGATGCGTTTCTCTTGCGCTCGCAGTGCTAGCTTGCGTCCTCCAAGCAATTGCAAGAGAAGAGTATGGCTGTCCTTTTGGGAGGCTAGGGCAAGGAGACCTACGAATTTCTCACTAGAAGTTGTATTTATAGTGAGATTCAACTTCCAGGCCTAATAGGTTTCAAAGCCCTAATCCAATTAGGATTTAATTTCGGGCTTAATAGTGGCTCAACTATTGGGCCCATTATTAATACGAAATTATTGTAAAACCAAAACCCAAATTATTAGCCCATGCAATCTAATGATCCAAATAGCTCTATGTGTGCAACCCAATAGGCTCTTACCACATTGGCAATGATCATAAATCACATTTATGATCATAAGCAATGATCGGTGTCTTGCAACACATCATTGCTACCCAAGTGACAAGATTGTCGATGATTCGACTAAACCTTTATGATCATCACCGATATATGCCATTGTCCCTTTGTCCAAGATATCAAGACTAAGCACGAGACATGGAATGTGTCACTCTCATATAGGCCATTGTTTTGTTTCTTGATTATCGAGTAGACCAACTTAAACTGATGACATTGATATCGTATATCAACTCATCCGAGCATGGCCATGCATTTTTCTAAGTCTTACTCTATCAAGGGGCCCGAAGATATCACTCCCGTTACATAGGAGGGACAAATCCCATCTTGATCATACAAATCCCTCTGCATGATATATGACATACCCAATGACCTCATTCAAGTTCACTCAGTTACGAGCAACAAAGGAAAGTATCAAAGTATGTGACTCACATGTAGGGAACCTTGATGATTTTAGGTCGAAGGACTACATATACCATGATCACTATGAGAATCACTTATGACACTCATATAATGATCCATATAGTGTTCTCATGGTGGGTCGGTCCAGTACACAAGTTCTCCAACTTGTACCCATATGTAGACTACATGTCTCATATTAGTCTCCACATATGCTAGTCGTTATGTATTATTGCAACCCGCTCCACAATAATACTAGACCAGGGACATTTAAGAATATCATTATTCTAAGGTTACAATTATGTTTGTTAAGTTACACAGAAACAAAAGAACAAACATAATTGCTGGATTAACGCCTTAATAAAATATCATGAGTCAATGTGCAAAAATACAATCATCTCATGATTGGCTTTTGGGCGCAACACTAACATCGTATGCCTTAAGCATGATGAGAAGGTACCAATCAAACTCCGGTGAGAGTCACTGACAGCGATTAAGATCATCCTTAAGTATGTACAAAGGACTAAGGATGCATTCTTCATCTTTGGGGCAAAGATGAGCTCGTTGTAAGGGGTTACACCGATGCTAGCGTCCAATCTGATAAGGATGATTTTAGGTCACAATCTAGTTATGTGTTTTGTATTATTGTTGGTGCTATGACCTAGAAGAGTTCAAAGCAAGAGGCAGCAGTTGACTGTTCAACAGAATCTGAATGCATTGTCGCCTCTGATGCTACAAATAAGGCAGTTTGGATTAAGAAGTTCATCACAGAACTTCGAGTGGTTTCAAGCATTGCCAACCCGATAGAGCTCCATTGTTCACAATGGAGCAATCACACAGGCTAAGGAACCTTGATCTCACTAGCGATCGACACACATAGTCTGATGCTATCATCTCATTAGTGAGATCATCAAAATGGGTGATGTAAGGATATGCAGGACCTTGACAGACAGCAACATTGCTGATCCATTGATGAAACCCCTCACACAACAGAAGCAAGATAGTCATTCTAGATCCATTCGTATTCGATACATAGACGATTGGCTTTAGTGCAAGTGGGAGATTGTTAGTGTCATGGCCAAAAGCCAATCGTGACATTATTTTATTTTGCACATTGAGTCATGATATTTTATTAAGGCAACAATCCAGTAATTGTGTTTGTTATATGTTTTCTATGTGACATAATCAAATTTCTATTATAACCCTAGAATAATAGTACTCTTAAATGTCCTTGGTCTAGTATTATTGTGGAGTGGGTGACAATAACACATAACGACTAGCATATGTGGAGACTAATATGAGATATGTAGCCTACATATGGGTACAAGTTGTAGAACTTGTGCACTGGACCGACCCACCCTGAGAATGCTACATGGATCATTATGTGATTGTCATCTCATAGTAATCATGGTTTATGTAGCACTTTGACCTAAGTTCATCAAGGTTCCCTACATATGAGTCATATACTTTGATACTTCCCTTTGATTGCTCATAACTGAGTGGACATGGAGGTGGTCATTAGGCATGTCACATATCATGCAGAGGGTTTTGTATGATCAAGATGGGATTTGTCCCTCCTATGTAATGGGAATGATATCTTCGGGCCCCTTGATAGAGTGAAACTAAGAAAATGAATGGACATGCTCGGATGGCTTGATATATGATATCAATGTCATTAGTTTATGTCTGTCTACTAGGGAATCAAGAAACCAAAGATTATGCTACACAAGAGTGACACACTCCATGCTTTGTTCTTAGTCTTGATATCTTAGATGGAGGAACAAAGGCATATATGGATAATGATCATAAAGTTTTAGTTGAATCACTGAATATCTTGTCACTTGAGTAGCAATGATGTGTTGCTAGAGACTGCTCATTGCTTATCATGATAAATGTGATTTATGATCATTACCAACGTCATAAAAGCCTATTGGGTGACACACATAAAGCCTATTAGGATTATTTGAGTGCATGGCCTAATTTATTTGGTTATGGTTTCATGATCATTTCTTATTAATAATTGGCCCAAAACTTGAGCCATTATGAAGCCCGAAATTAAACCTAATTGATTTAGGACTTTGAAACCCGTTAGGTTTGGAAGTTGAGTCTCATTATAAATACATCATATAGTGAGAATTTCACAGCTCTTGCCTTAGCCTCCCAAAAGGATGAAATCAGAAAAGTTCTGAAAACCAGCCACACTCTTCTCTTGCCATTCCTTGGAGGACACAACCTAGCACTGTTGGCACAAGAGAAACGCATCGGCTGTGACATGGTGGAGGTGTAGTGATCCTGAGAGGCTCGTGTGGATGCCATAGAGAGCTTGAACACGTCATCTATTCAGATTTTATGTGTTACCCACTCTGGGGTAGTCCAGTTATGGTGCCAAAACTATCCATTTAAACTCCCAGGTTTGGTGTGTCCTGTAGGTCATCAGAACAACACCCCTAGTGTACACACTCAAGTGACCTTCTTGAGCACTATGTAAAGACATGCATATTGGTCTAACCATAACACACATATTCAAATTCATGCACACTATGGCAGCTAAGAAGGAAAATACTAGCACAAGTCTTAGTTTTGGCTTTCACACATTAGGCAATCTTCATAAGTTCTAGTGACCAGCTACTGCAGCTGTAACACCCAGTAATAAACTGTATCATTCTAGCCATATACCCCCCTATTTTATTTGCTTCATTATCAAGTGGGAGACTTAGATAAAACCAAGGAATTTATTTTTACATCAATAGCCCACCTATGGACCAAGTTATGGATTTTTTAAGTTGGTTACAAAATTCTGACCGAATGAACAGTAACTCAGCCAACTTTGCAACGTCATATATTTGGCTAGAGGGCTCTAAATCCAGAAATTCCAAATCCAAAATAACCCTCTAGATTTTCACTAGGTGTGGCCAAACTTTCATGCCAAGATTCATTCTACATAGGGAGATATTAAACTTTAGATGCAGAGTCGAAATTCTGGCAACTTTTGGACCATTTTGGCCATACAATTTTTCCAAACCATGCAAACACTTCATTCACAAGGGGAGACCCTCCAAGGCTATCCCATATATGTCCATTACACATAGGAATTACATTCCCTTTCTTTTAACAACTTTATGTGGTCAAAACAGAATTTACAAGTAAGCAGCCCATCATTCACACTTAGGCAGCTTTGCACCACATCACTTACATAGCCAAAACATTACTCAAATTTTCTCATACTTGTCTCATTTTACATAAAATATATGTACATGCATACATGCACTACATTATGGTCTTAAATCAGCTAAATACGCACCCTAGGTTACAGGAGGTCCTGAGACACAATGGACTCCAAAAACAGGATGCTGGACAGCTGCTTCACAACACAATAAGTACCACCATTAAAATTACCAAATGTGCTCCTAAAATCACCAAAATTTCCATATCATAACTAGAAACATGGAATTTCATGTACCTAAAAGTTAATATTAAAAATCAAACCAAAAAGGTTAGTTTGATGGTAATCTTTCAGCTGGACCTCAAATGACAGAATTGAGGGGAGTAAGTTTCATTGAGAAACTTAGTAAGGGTAACACTTGGTTTCTTAAGGTAATGTGATCCTCATTAAAACCTGCATCCAAAGACACTAGAACACAAAAACCACATTGCATATATACAAGATATAGCAACCAAATGCAGCAGCCATTCACATCAAACAAACAAATGAAATGCAGCAACAACAATAACCATAGGTTAGTCCGTAAAACATGCAATAAACTTAAATAAATCACTATGGAAGCCCTCCTCAAGCTAATTCTTGGCCTTAGGAGGATTTTAAGAGTAGTTAGTACCAACTTTGGGCTCTAGAAAACCTCACTTTACAGCCATCATTGTGCACTTCACACTAGTTCACAAAACCTTCAATAAGTGCACTCCCCTCACTAAGCTTGGTTCATCAAGCTCATGGCTCTCTTCCAAGCTTAGCCCTAGCTCCATGGATGTTTCAAAATTGCAGAAAATAGTCCATGAGAGCAAGAGAACCCTTACCTTGATGGGTATGGTGAAATTGGAGCTTGATCCTAGGTGCACTCAAGCAATAGCACCAAATAGCTTCCAATTGTGCTTCCTTGACTTCGATTGCAAGTAGTTTTGAGTTTGAAGGTATGGTGGCTATGGAGGAAGTGTGGAGGAGAGGGCTGGCTTTCTTTTTGCTGGTGGGGGCCGAAATTTAAAGAAGCAAAGGTGGTCTTGACTACTTAAATAGTCAAAAGTACACTAAACACACTTAAGTAGTCTTAAGCTTGTCTTATGTCATTTTCCTTGCTACAAAACTATGGTTTCTTAGTCTTAATCTCTTGGCCCACATTTGACCATCCTTATATTCCTTTAGCAGCCCTCCTTATGTGGGATAACCCCACAAAACTTTGATTTGACTTAAGTCATAGACATACACATCTTAAGGCCTACATTAGAACACTTAGGTCCTTTATGCCTTTTTGTGTTTTCTTTGTCCTTAGTTGTCTTCCATAAGAAATTTGGTCCTCCAATAGCACTTTCATACCATTCATATCCTTCCCATAACTCTCCAAATCTCTTTTGTGAAAGTTTTGCAATTGAGTACCCAAATTTTCAAAATCTTACAAAAAAGTCCATAGGTTGCTTGACAAACAAGCAATCCTTACGGCTTTTCTGGGGGACCAAGTTACCATCTTGGAACACTTTTAAGGAGGTGTTGATCATTCCTTTTACCCACCCACACTTCAATCACTGTGGTGAGAATTACACAATATAATGGTTTTTAGCCAGTATGACACACTTGTAATTCTCTCATTTTGTGAGGTGCTAACATTATGATTCGACTCAATAGTTGGGTGAAAAATCTTAACCAAATTAGGTATAAAAATTTTGAATACCTGGTTTACCCCATTTCACTTAGATCTGAGAGGGTTTTGGTTATATTCCACTGTGCTTGTTTGGCTCCCAAAACCCTACACAAGCTTGGAGGGATGGTGGCTATGAAGGGGCTATGGAGGAAGTGTAATCATGGTTGATAACTGTTTGGGTCAAATATTAAGGAGCAAATTTGAGTTTGGCTTCTTGAATTGGCTTTAGGGCACTAAACATCCTTATTAGTCTTAATGATGCTTTATGTCATTTTCCTTCTCACAAACCATGGTTTCTATGTCTTAAACTCATTGGTCCACAATTTGCCCACCTTTTTGACCATTTTTCAAGCCATAGTTGACCTCCCCCACGATGGGATAACTCCATAATTTCACCCTTTGACTTGAGTCAAAAACATGAACATCTTAAGGTTTACACTAGGACATTTAGGTCCTTAATGCCCTTAGTGTTTCCTTTGTGCAAACTTGTCTTCTATAAGCAATTTGGTCCTCCAATAGCACTTTAATACCATTAATTTGTTAGTGCTGTGCCCAAAAGCCAATCATGAGATGATTGTATTTTTGCACATTGAGTCATGATATTTTATTAAGGCATTAATCCAGCAATTATGTTTGTTGTTTTGTTTCTGCGTAACTTAACAAACATAATTGTAACCCTAGAATAATGATATTCTTAAACGTCCCTGGTCTAGTATTATTGTGGAGCGGGTTGCAATAATACATAACGACTAGCATATGTGGAGACTAATATGAGATATGTAGTCTACATATGGGTTCAAGTTGGAGAACTTGTGTACTGGACCGACCCACCATGAGAACACTACATGGATCGTTATATGAGTGTCATAAGTGATTCTCACAGTGATCATGGTATATGTAGTCCTTCGACCTAAGATCATCAAGGTTCCCTACATGTGAGTCACATACTTTGATACTTTCCTTTGTTGCTCGTAACTGAGTGAACTTGAAGGAGGTCATTGGGTATGTCACATATCATGTGGAGGGATTTGTATGATCAAGATGGGATTTGTCCCTCCTATGTAACGGGAGTGATATCTTCGGGCCCCTTGATAGAGTAAGACTTAGAAAAATGCATGGCCATGCTCAGATGAGTTGATATACGATATCAATGTCATCAGTTTAAGTTGGTCTACTCGGTAATCAAGAAACCAAAGATTGGGCTATACGAGAGTGACACATTCCATGTCTCGTGCTTAGTCTTTATATCTTGGACAAAGGGACAACGGCATATATCGGTGATGATCATAAAGGTTTAGTCGAATCAGCGACAATCTTGTCACTTGGGTAGCAATGATGTGTTGCTAGACACCGCTCATTGCTTATGATCATAAATGTGATTTATGATCATTGCCAACGTGGTAAGAGCCTATTGGGTCGCACACATAGAGCTATTTGGATCATTGGAGTGCATGGGCTAATAATTTGGATTTTGGTTTCACAATAATTTTGTATTAATAATGGGCCCAATAGTTGAGCCATTATTAAGCCCAAAATTAAAGCCTAATTGGATTAGGGCTTTGAAACCTATTAGGCCTGGATGTTGAGTCTCACTATAAATACAACTTCTAGTGAGAAATTCGCAGGTCTCCTTGCCCTAGCCTCCCAAAAGGACAGCCGCACTCTTCTCTTGCAATTCCTTGGAGGACGCAAGCTAGCACTGCAAGCGCACGAGAAACGCATCTACCAGGACGTGGTGGAAGTGTGGTGATCCCGAGAGGCTCGTGTGGATACCATAGAGAGCCTGAACACGTCAACTGTTCAGGTTTTGTGATTTGACTCTACAGTTGAGTGAGAGATCTCAACCAAAAATTAGGTATGAAAATTTTTGAACACCCGGTTTACCCCGTTTCACTTGGATCCTGGAGGGTTTCGGTTAAATTCCACTGCGCTGTTTGGCTCCCGAAACCCATCATAATTTCCATCCCATAGCAAACCAAAGCTTTTTCTTAAGAGTTTTGGAATTATGTACCTGAACTTCCAAAACTTTACAAAAAGGTCCATAGGTTACTTGACAAACAAGCAATCCTTAAGGCTTTTCTTCGATGCCAAGTTACCATCTTAGAACACTTTTAATGAGGTATTGTTTATGCCCTTTAACCCTAATACTTCAATCACTATAATGAAAATTACACAATATATTGGTTTTTTTAACGATTATGCCATATTTTGTAATTCTCCCATTTTTGTGAGGTTTTAACCGTCCTCCCCCCCTTAAAAATTTTGGTCCTCTAAAATTGCCTTTAGCTTTTCATAACGTTTTTCTCAGTTTCCCAGGTTGCTTCATTTTCAGAGTGGTGTGGTCACTGAACTTTAACCATGGGAATGACCTTGTTGCTTAAATTTTTGGTATCCTTGGCTAAGATAGCTATAGGTTTTTCTTCATATGTCAAGTTAGGTTCCAACTGTATGTCTTTCACTACAATAGCATACTTTGTGTCCAATAGACACTTCTTAAGCATACTGATGTGAAAAACATTATGAACACTTGACATATTTGGTAGTTGAGGTAACCTATGGGCCACCTTGCTTGCCAACTTTGTCCAAGATTTGCTAAGGACCTATATATCTTGGAGCTAACTTGGATCTTCTACCAAATCTAATAGTGCCTTTAGTTGGTGCAACATTCAGGCAAACGTTATCACCAATCTCAAACTCCAAGTCTCTCATTCCTTTATTCACAGAGGTTGTACTTCTTTCATTGGCTACTCTCAATCTTACCTGAATTTTCTTGATCTTGGCATTAGTATCCTCAATGATTTCAGGACCCAACTGTTACCCAGTCTGGGGTTGTCCAGTTATGGTGCCAAAACTGTGCATTAAAACTCCCAGGTTGGTGTGTCCTGTAGGTCATCAGAATAACACCCCTAGTGTAGATACTCAAGTGGCCCACTTGGGCACTATGTAAATACATGCATATTGGTCTAACCATAACACACATATTTACATTTATGCACACTATGGCAGCTAAGAAGGAAAAGACTAGCATAAGTCTTAGTTTTGGCTTCCATACATTAGGCAATCTTGTTAAGTTCTAGTGGCCAGCTACTGCACCTGTAACTTCCAGTAATAAACTGTATCATTCTAGCCACATAGCACCATGTTTTATTTGCTCCATTATCAAGTAGAGACTTAGAGCAAACTAAGGAATTTTGTTTTACATCAATAGCCCACCTATGGACCAAGTTATGGATTTTTGAAGTTGGTTACAAAATTCTAACCAAATGAACAGTAACTCAGACAACTTTGCAATGTCATATATTTGGATACAGGGCTCTAAATCAAGAAATTCCAAATCCCAGTTAACCCTCTAGATTTCCTCTAGGTTTGGTCAAAATTACAAACCGATAATCATTCTACACAGGGAGATATTAAACTTTATGTCCAGAGTCAAAATTCTGGGAACTTTTGGACCATTTTGCCCATACAATTTTTCCAAACCATGCAAACACTTCATTCACAAGGGGAAAGCCTTCCAAGGCTATCCCATGTATGTCCATTACACATAGGAATTACATTCCATTTCTTTTAACAACTTTATGTGGTCAAAACAGAATTTACAAATAAGCAGCCCATCATTCACACTTAGGCAGCTTTGCACCACATCACTTACATAGCCAAACATTACTCAAATGTTCACATACTTGTCTCATTTTACATACACTACATGTAAATGCATACATGCACTACAATATGGTCTTAACTCAGCCAAATACACACCCTAGGTCACAGGAGTCCCTGAGACACAACAGACTCCAGAACAGGATGCTGGACAGCTGCTGCATAACACAATAAGTACCACCATTAAAAATACCAAATGTGCTCCTAAAATCACCAAAGTTTCCAGATCATAACTAGACATATGGAATTTCATGTACCTGAAATTTAATATTAAAAATCAAACCACAAAGGTTAGTTTGAAGGTGATCTTTTTGCTGGACCTGAAATGACAGAATTGAGGGGAGTAAGTTTCATTGAGAAACTTAGTAAGGGTAGCACTTGGATTCAATAGGAAATGTAACCATCCTTAAAACCTGCATCCAAAGACACTAAAACACAAAAAAAATAGTGCATATATACAAGATATAGCAAGCAAATGCAGCAGCCAAACACCAACAACAAACACATGAAATGTGGCAGCAACATATACCATAGGTTAGTCCGTAAAACACATAATAAACATAATCAAATCACTATGGCAGCCCTCCTCAAGCTAATGCTTTGTCTTAGGAGGATTTTAACACTAGTTAGTACTAACTTTGGGCCCTAGAAACACTCACTTTACTGCCATCATTGTGCACTTCACACTAGGTCACAAAACCTCCAATAAGTGCACTCCCCTCACTAAGCTTGGTTCATCAGCTCATGGCTCTCCTCCAAGCTTAGCCCTAGCTCCATAGATGTTTGAGAAATTCAGAAAAGAGTCCATGAGAGCAAGAGAACCCTTACCAACGTGGGTAGGCCAAAAATCAAGCTTGATTCTTGAAGTATGCAAGAAATAGCTCTAGTTTGCTTCCAATTGCTTCCTTTTGCCTTCAGTTTCAATCAATTGCAAGTTTGAAGGTGTTGTGGCTATGGAGGAAGTATGGCTGTGTTCTTGGGCTGGGGGAGGACGAAAATGAGAGAGGGATAAGTGATTTGGCCACTTAAATGGCCTTAAATGAGCTTAAGGGCACCAAAACACACTTAACAAGCTTAACCTTGCTTTATGTCATTTTCCTTCTCACTAATTATGTTTTCTTTGTCTTAAAATCATTGGTACACATGTGCCCAAAAATTTTGACTAATTATCAAGTCTTGGCTGCGTCCTCCATGGTGGGATAACCCCATAATTCCACCCTTAGACTTAAGTTAAAAGCTTGAACACCTTAAGGTTTACACTAGGACATTTAGGTCCTTATTGCCTTTAGTGTTTCCTTTGTCCAAACTTTTCTTCCATGAGAAATTTGGTCCTCCAATAGCACTTTCATACCATTCATACCCTTCCCATAACTCTCCAAGTCTCTTTCTTGAGAGTTTTGCAATTGAGTACTTGAATTTCCAAAACCTTACAAAAAAGTCCATAGGTTGCTGGACAAACAAGCAATCCTTAAGGCTTTTCTTGGGGACCAAGTTACCAACTTCGAACACTTTTAAGGAGGTGTTGATCATGCCTTTTACGCTCCACACTTCAATCACTATGTTGAGAATTACACAATGTAATGGTTTTTAGCCATTATGACACACTTGTAATTCTCCCATTTTGTGACCTGGTAACACCAACTCTAACCTGTTTGAAGCTTCCACCCAACAGTGGGGTGTCAAGCACATTTTTTCATATAATGTTTCAAAAGGTGCCATGCTAATGGTACTCTATTAATGGCATGTGTTGGCCCTATTCACCCTTGAAATCCAATGCACAACTCCTAAGCTGATCTTCTAACATTTGTATCACCCTTTCAATTTGCCTATCGTCTGAGGGTGATCAGCAGTACTCAGGTGGATTTTGGTACATAGTGTTTTGTGAAAAGCATTCTAAAACTGAGCCATAAATCTTGGATCCCTAGTAGATATAATGGAGTCTGGTACTCTATGTAATCTCACTATCTCCTGGATGTACATCTGAGCCAATTTTTTGAAGGAGTCTTTGAGTCTCATAGGTAAGAAGTGGGCACATTTGGTTAGCTTACCCACAATGAACCAAATTATATCATGCCTTAATCTAGTAATAGGCAACCCAGTCAAAAAGTCCATGGTTATGTTGCCCTAATTCCTCACTGGTATAGGTAGAGTTTGAAGGGTACCAGCTGGTTTCTGGGCTCTACCTTTACCCTTTGGCATGTGGTACATTTGGAGACATAAGTGGGTATGTCTTTCTTCATGTTTGAGTACTAGAAGTGAGTCTTCAAGTCTTTATACATTTTCTCACTTTGTGGATGGAAGTTCAACTTACATGTGTGAGCCTCTTCAGGTATTTTATCTTTGATCTTTGGTCCTTTAGGCACATAGATTCGGTCCTTAAAGTATAGTAATCCTTCATTGTAGCCAAAGGATTCATACAAAGAACCTTTTTCCTCCCCTGATATCCTTTACAGTCTTTGCTCTTTACCACTCTTACACTGCCTTGACCTTTTCAAGGTCTGCCTTAAGGCCTTGTGCATCTATAATGTGTCCTAGGAAAGACACTTTCCTTATCCAGAATTTACACTTGGATAAGTTGGCATAAAGCTGATGTTCTAATAGAGTATTGAAGATAATCTTCAGATAATGTTCACGATCATTTTCATCCTTGGAATACACTAGGATGTCATCAATGAACACACCAACAAATTTGTCCAGATGTCATCTAAATACCCTATTCATTAGGTCCATAAAAGAAGTTAGGGCATTAGTCAAACCAAATGGCATGATTGTGTACTCATGCTGCCCATATCTAGTCCTGGGCCCAGTCTTAGGAATATCTTCTTCCTTTACTCTCAACTAGAAGTATCCAGATCTCAAATCTATCTTAGGAAAAATCTTTGCTCCCTTGAGTTAATCAAATAGATCCCCAATCCTAGGGAATGGATACTTGTTCTTTATTGTCACTACATTAAGCTTCCTATAGTCAATGGATAGTCTCAATGATCCATCCTTCTTTTTCACAAAGAGCACTAGAGCTCCCCACGGTGAAACACTTGGCTTATGAACCCTTTTCCAAGAGCTTCATCAAGTTGTTTATTGAGCTATTTCATATCTGTGATAGGCATTCTATAAGGAGGAATGGATATTAGACTAGCTCCTGGTTGTAGCTTCATCTCAAACTCAATCTCCCTTGGTAGGGTAATACCTAGCAGATGTTTAGGAGAGACTTGTGAAAAGTATCTCACCACAGGAATTCTACCCATTTCTTCATCATAGTTCAAGCCATTAAATGCTTAACAGTAATCATGCTCAAAAATCAAAGGTATTTCCCTCCTATTTTATGTTATGCATAACAAGCCAATTCATACGCAGGACTATACCAAACGTAGGATTATCCAACATTAGCAAATTAGTCATAACCTTAGTTTTTCCTACTACTAGCTCGCAATCCTTAGCTAGGTCATTAGTGAAAAGACATTGACTACCTGCTGTTTTCACTAATGATATCCAAAGCATGATTTCAGTGGGCAACTTCATGTCCTTAGTGAATTTCCTAGCCACTATAGACACAGATGCACCAGTATCGAACAGAACACTAATTGGCACACCATTTAAGTAAATGTTACCTCTTAGTGCTCTTTCCTGCTATGGTGACTCTGGTCTTTCCATATGGAACACTCTATCAGCTCTTTGTACCAGAGGCTATGGCACTGGAGGAACTGGTCTCTGCTATCTCTCCCTGGGTGCTCCAGGAGGTTTCACTTGACATTGGTGTTCTGGTCTTCTTTCTTGAGCATGTGGGCAATCTTTAATCCAATGATTCATTACACCACATCTTAGACACGCCTAGGTGTCAAAATAACAAGGTTTCTACCAATGAAACCTTTTACACTTAGGCCACCTTAGGCCAGGGGGCTTTCCCTTAACCTTGCCCACACCACCTGGGTGGGAACTCTTGGTAATTTCTTTGCCATGTGGTGGCTTCTTCTACCTGCTTCCTATGTGGCTACTTCCCCCAGGTCCACTAGGAAAGTACCTACTCTCACACTTCTCTTATTCTAATAAGAGGGCCTTCTGGACTGCCTCATAGTATGTCACTACTACAAATGCCATCATAGCCCTTCTGATGTTTGATCAAAGGCCTCTGACAAATCTTTAACCTTCAACTCTTCCAACCCATGATATTGAGGAGTATACCTCACCAATCGATTGAATTTGTGCTCATACTTTAGGACACTTAGGTTGTCCTACCTTAGAGCATCAAATTCAGCTTACTTCAAGTCCTTGATGGCATCACTGACATACTGCTCCTAAAGAAGCTAAGTGAACTCTAGCCAGCTTGTCTTTGTATCTCCCCTAGCCTTCTGCCCCTTTGGACAACATATCTATCTTTGGTGTTTCTCTACCACATCTTTGCACTACCTACCAAATTGTAAGTAGGTAGTGACAACTTCTTGGTGGAGCTGAGTCGCATCCTCTCAAGCATCTTTTCTATGAAGATTAAGCACTCCTCAGCTCTTTTTGGTATTACTCTTCCATCAAACTATGAAGGCCTTACTCCTTGGAACCTCTCCAGTAGTCTAACCTCATCTAGGTCTTCCAGATCCTCTGCTCTTTGTCTCTTGGATCTATGAGACTCCTTAGCATGGTGATGCTCCTTATTCCTTCTCCAGCCACTTCTCTCCTGGCCTTCCTCAATCTCATTCTAGGTGGAGGAATGGTCATAGACTGAGGGACTAGTCCCGGACATCTAACCAATCTCAAATCTTACTCTTCTTCGTCTAGGATTTCTCCCATCTTCATCTTCCACCTCATCAACCCCATCATTTTTGTCTCCCAATCTTCCAGAAGGAACATGCTTAGATGTGTTCCTAGCCTTCTCCTCTAGTTGCTGCTGTGCACTCTGAACTACTTTAACTGGTGCTACTTCTACTCCTTGATGTTGTTCTTGAATCAGTTTAACTAAGTTTTCATTGATTAGAGCTAAGTTCCTCTGAAGCTCCAACAAAATTTGTGGCACTTCAGGGTTTGGTGCCCCGTATTGGCCCTGATTCTCCTCTTCCTGTCCATCTCTTTGTTGCTCATGTTCAAAAGGAGGCCTTCGAGAAGGTTCCCTTCTCCTTGTGGCAACCATAATTACTTCCCGTGTTCACCATTCATCATAGAGCACATATAAAGATCATAGGTATTTTAATGGTACTTGACACTAGCAGCTAACCAAACTGAGCTCATGTATGTTGCTAGCATGCATGATGAAACTATATGCTATGTACATGTACAAACCATGTTTTGATACCAGTACTTGTTATTGACTCCGGGATAGTCCAGTTATGGTGCCAAAATTGTGCATTTAAAAGTCCCAGGGTTGGTATGTTCTATAGGTCATTAGAACAATACCCTTAGTGTGCATAACGAAGTGGCCCTCTTGGGCACTATGTAAATGCATGCATATTGGGCCAACCATTATGCAGATATTCATATTTTATGCACACCATGTTACCACCACACAAAAATGTGAGAATTACAAGTGTGTCATAATGGCTAAAAACCATTATATTGTGTAATTCTCACCATAGTGATTGAAGTGTGGGGGTAAAAGGCATGATCAGCACCTCCTTAAAAGTGTTCAAAGTTAGTAACTTGGCCCCCAAGAAATGCCTTAAGGATTGCTTGTTTGTCAAGCAATCTATGGACTTTTTTGTAAGGTTTTGGAAATTCGGGCACTCATTTGCAACACTCTCAAGAAAGAGACTTGGAGAGTTATGGGAAGGATATGAATGGTATGAAAGTGCTATTAGAGGACCAAATTGCTCATAGAAGACAAGTTTGGACAAAGGAAACACTAAGGCAATAAGGACCTAAATGTCTTAGTGTAGACCTTAAGGTGTTCAAGCTTTTGACTTAAGCCTAAGGGTGGAATTGTGGGGTTATCCAACCATGGGGGAGGCAGCCAAGACTTGCTAAGTAGTCAAAAATTTTAGGCGGAAGCGTACCAATGAGTTTGAGACAAAGAAACCATAATTAGTGAGAAGGAAAATGGCATAAAGTAAGGTTAAGCTTATTAAGTGTGTTTTGTGCCCTTAAGCTCATTTAAGGCCATTTAAGTGGCCAAATCACTTATCCCTCTCTCATTTTCATCCTCCTCCAGCCCAAGAACACAGCCACACTTCCTCCATAGCTACCACACCTTCAAACTTGCAATTGATTGAAATAGAAGGAAAAGGAAGCAATTGGAAGCAAACTAGAGCTATTGCTTGGATACTTCAAGGATTAAGCTTGATTTTTGGCCTGCCCACTTTGGTAAGGGTTCTCTTGCTCTCATGGACTATTTTCTACAATTTTCAATCATCCATGGACCTAAGGCTAAGCTTGGAAGAGAGCCATGAGCTTGATGAACTAAGCTTAGTGAGGGGAGTGCACTTATTGAAGGTTTTGTGACCTAGTGTGAAGTGCACAGTGATGGCAGCAAATTTTTGGGTTCCTAGAGCCCAAAAGTTAGTACTAACTAGTTTTAAAATCCTCCTAAGACCAAGCATTAGCTTGAAGAGGGCTTCCATAGTGATTTGGGTATGTTTATTACATGTTTTATGGACTAACCTATGGCATATGTTGCTGCCACATTTCATGTGTTTATTTGTTGTGAATGGCTGCTGCATTTGGTTGCTATATCTTGTATATATGAATTTTGGTTTTTTGGTTTTAGTGTCCTTGGATGCAGGTTTTAATGATGGTTACATTTCCTATTGAATACAAGTGCTACCCTTACTAAGTTTCTCAATGAAACTTACTCCCCTCAATTCTACCATTTCAGGTCCAGTAGAAAGATCACATTCAAACTAACCATTTTGTTTTGATTTTTGACCTAAAATTTCAGGTACATCAACTTACATATGTCTAGTTATGATCTGGAAATTTTGGTGATTTTAGGAGCACATTAGGTATTTTTAATGGTGGTAATTACTGTGGTGTGCAGCAGCTGTCCAGCACCCTGTTCTGGAGTCAATTGTGTCTCAGGACCTCCTGTAACCTAGGGTCCGTATTTAGCTGAGTTAAGACCATATTGTAGTGCATGTATGCATGTACATGTAGTGTATGTAAGATGAGACAAGTATGTGAACATCTGAGTAATGTTTTGCCTATGTAAGTAATGTGGTGCAAAGCTGCCTAAGTGTGAATGATAGGCTACACCTAGAGTTGAATATCTCCCTGTGTAGAATGAATCTTGGAATGAAATTTTGGCTACACCTAGAAGACATCTAGAGGATTAACTGGGCTTTGGAATTTCTGGATTTAGAGCCTTGTAACCAAAGTCATGATGTTGCAAAATTGGCTAAGTTACTGTTCATTTGGTCGGAATTTTGTAACCAAATTAAAAAATCCATAACTTGGTCCATAGGTGAACTATTGATGTAAAACAAAATTCCTTGGTTTGAACTAGGTCTCTACTTGATAGTGGAGCAAAGAAAACATGTGGGGGTAGATGGCTAGAATGATATAGTTTATTTGTCAAAGTTACAGGGGCAGTGGCTGGTCACTAGAACTTAACAAGATTGCCTAATGTGTGGTAGCCAAGATCAAGACTTGTGCTAGTGTTTTCCTTCTTTGCTGCCATGGTGTGCATGAAATGTTAATATGTGTGTGATGGTTGGACCAATATGCATGTGTTTACATAGTGCCCAATAGGGCCACTTGGGTATGCACACTAAGGGTAGTGTTCTGATGGCCTACAGAACATTACCAATCCTGGAAGTCTAAATGTACAATTTTGGCACCATAATTGGACTACCCAAGAGTGGGTAACACACCATGGTAGCAAGAAAGGAAAACACAAGCAGAAGTCTTAATCTTGGCTACCACACATTAGGCAATCTTGTTAAGTTTAAGTAACCAGCCATTGCACCTAAAACTTCCTCTAAAAAACTTTATTAATCTAGCCATGTCCTGTTACCCACTTGGGGGTAGTCCAATTCTGGTGCCAAAATTGTGCATTTAGACTCCCAGGATTGGTAATGTTCTGTAGGCCATCAAAACACTACCCTTAGTGTGCATACCCAAGGACACATGCATATTGGACCAACCATCACATAGATATTCACATTTCATGCACACCATAATAGCAAAGAAGGAAAACACTGGCACAAGTCTTAATCTTGGCTACCACACATTAGGCAATCTTCTTAAGTTCTAGTGACCAGCCACTTCACCTGTAACTTCCACAAACAAACTGTATCATTCTAGCCATGTACCCCTCTATTTTATTTGCTCCGTTATGAAGTATAGACTTACAGAAAACCAAGGAATTTTTTTTACATCAATAGCCCACCTATGGACCAAGTTATAGATTTTTTAAGTTGGTTACAAAATTCTGACCGAATGAACAGTAACTTAACCAATTTTACAATGTCATATCTTTGGCCACAGGGTTCTAAATTTAGAAATTCCAAATCCCAGTTTAACCTATAGATGTTCTCTAGGTGTGGAAAAAAATTCATACAAAGATTCCTTCTACATAGGGAGATATAAAACTTTAAGTGTAGAGTCAAAAGTCTGGTCATTTTGTGACCATTTTACCCATACAATATTTCATAAGTGTGCAAACACTTCATTCACAAGAGGAAAGCCCTCCAAGGCTACTCCATATATGTCCATTACTCATAAGAAATACATTCCCTTGCATTTAACAACCATATGTGGCTAAACTAAATTTACAAGTAAGCAGCCCAGCATTCAAACTTAGGCAGCTATGTACCACATCACTTACATAGCCAAAACATTACTCAAATGCTCACATACTTGTCTTATTTTAGATACACTACATGCACATGCATACATGTAGTAAAAAATGGTCTTAACTTAGCTAAATATGCACCCTAGGTTATAGGAGTGCCTGAGACACAATGGACTCTAGAACAGGATGTTGGATAGCTGTTTCAAAACACAATAAGTACCATCACTAATACTACCAAATGTGCTCCTAAAATCATCAAAATTTCCAAAGCACAACTAGACATATGGAAGTTCAAGTATTTAAAAATTCAGGAAAAAAACTCAAACTACAATGGTTAGCTTGAAGGTGATCTTTCAGCTGGACCTGAAATGACAGAATTGAGGGGAGTAATTTTCATTGACAAACTTAGTAAGGGTAGCAGTTGGATTCAATAGGCAATGTAACCATCATTAAAACCTGCATCCAAAGACACTAAAACACAAAAACCACAATTCATATATGCAAAATATAGCAACCAAATGCAGCAGCCATTCACAACCAGCAAAAACATGAAATGTGGCAGCAACATATACCATAGGTTAGTCCATAAAACACTTAATAAACATAACCAAATCACTACGGCAGGCCACCTCAAGCTAATTTTGGTCTTAGGAGGATTTTAACACTAGTTAGTACTAACTTTGGGCTTTAGAAACCCTTCAATTCGCTGGCATCACTGTGTACTTCACACTAGGTAACAAAACCTTCAATAAGTGCACACCCTTCACTAAGCTTGGTTCATCAACCTCACGGCTCTATTTTCCAAGCTCAGCCCTAGCTCCATGGTTGCTTGAAAATATAGAAAACAATCCATCAGAGCAAGAAAACCCTTACCTTGATGGGTATGCTGAAATTGGACCTTGATCCTAGGTGCACTCAAGCAATAGCACCAAATAGCTTCCAATTGTGCTTCCTTAACTTCAATTGCAAGTAGTTTTGAGTTTGAAGGTATGGTGGCTTTGGAGGAAGTGTGGCATAGAGGGCTAGCTTCCTTTTTTCTAGTGGAGCCAAAATTTGGGAGATAAGGACAAGAATGGACACTTATATGGTGTTAAGTGCACTAAACACACTTAACAAGCTTAACCAAGCTTTATGTCATTTTCCTTGCTACAAGATCATGCTTTCTTTACCTTAATCTCTTGGCCCACATTTGAATTCCTTATCTCATGCCATAGCAGCCCCTCCTTATGTGGGATAACCCCAGCAAACTTGCATTTGACTTAAGTCATAAGCATGGACAACCAAAGGCACACAATGGGACACTCAAGTCCTTAAAGCCTTTTTGTGTTTTCCTTTATCCATACTTGTCTTCTATAAGCAATTTGGTCCTCTAATAGCAGTTTCATACCATTCATATCCCTCCCATAACTCTCCAAGTCTCTTTTGTGAAAGTTTTGCAATTGAGTACCCGAATTTCCAAAATGTTATAAAAAAGTCCATAGGTTGCTTGACAAACAAGCAATCCTTAAGGCTTTTCTTGGGGGCCAAATTACTAACTTGGAAAAATTTTAAGGTGGTGTTGATCTTACCTTTTACCCCCATACTTCTATCACTATGGTGAGAATTACACAATATAATGGTTTTTAGCCATTATGACACATGTAATTCTCTCATTTTTGTGAGGTGGTAACAATCCTCACCCCCTCCCCCTTCAAAATTTTGGCCATCCAAAATAGCCTTTAACTTTGGGTATTCTTCACGATACCTTTCCATAAGGTCTCTTTCAGTTTCCCAAGTTGCTTCTCTTTTGGAATGGTGTGACCACTGAACTTTAACGATAGGAACGAGCTTGTTTCTTAACCTTCTGGTATCCTTGGCTAAGATAGCTATAGGCTTCTCTTTATATGTCAAGTTAGGTTCCAACTATATGTCTTTCACTACAATAGCATGCTTTGTGTCCAATAGACATTTCTGAAGCATACTAACGTGGAAAACATTATGAACACTTGGCATGCTTTGCCGTAGAGCTAATCTGTATGCTACCATGCCAACTCTGTCCAAGATCACATAAGTACCTATCTATGTTGAAGGTAACTTGGTTCTTCAGCCAAATCTAACAGTGCCTTTGGTTGGTGCAACTTTC
Organism: Aquilaria yunnanensis; assembly: GCA_039654915.1. Taxonomy (NCBI): domain Eukaryota; kingdom Viridiplantae; phylum Streptophyta; class Magnoliopsida; order Malvales; family Thymelaeaceae; genus Aquilaria; species Aquilaria yunnanensis. The sequence continues at coordinate 70,593,896 of CM077594.1, forward strand.
GGTGAAACATTGTCACCAACCTCAAATTCCAAGTCTCTCCTTCTTTTGTTCACATAAGTGTGGTCTTTTCATTGGATGCCTTGAATTTTATTGATTTTTGAAGTAGTCTCTTCAATATTTTTAGGACCCAACTCAAGCCTATTAGAGGCTTTAACCCAACAGTGGGTTGTTATGAACCTCCTTTCATATACTGCTTCATAAGGTGCCATGCCTATGGTACTTTGGTAACTATTGTTATATGAGAATTCCAGCAATGTCAAGTGTTGGTCGCATTCACCTTTGAAATCCAACACACAACTCCTGAGAATGTCTTCTAATATCTTTATTACCTTTTCAGATTGGCCATCTGTTTGAGGATGATAAGTAGTACTTGGGTGGATTTTGGTTTTAGTGCTTTATGAAAAGCGCTCCAAAATCACACTGTAAATGTTGGATCTCTATCAGATACAATGGAGTCTAGCACTCCATGTAGTCTCACTATCTCCTAGACATACATCTGAGCTAACTTCTCCAAAGAGTCCGTGAGTTTCATAGGTAAGAAATGGGCACATTTGGTTAGCCTATCTAGAATGACCCAAATTGTATCATGCCTTAATCTGGTCATAGGCAACCCAGTCAAAAATGTCCATGGTTATGTTGCCTTACTTCCTCACTGGTATAGGTAGAGTCTGCAAGGTACTAGCTAGCTTCTGATGCTCTAGCTTTACCCTCTCGCATGTGGCTTATTTGGAGACATAAGTAACTATGTCTCTCCTTATGTTTGGCCACCAGAAGTGAGTCCCCAAGTCTTTATACATTTTCTCACTTCCTGGATGTATGTTCAACTTACTTGTGTGAGCTTCTTCAAGTATTTAATTGCTGAGTTTTGGTCCTTTAGGCACATAGATTCAGTCCTAGAAGTACAGTAATCGTTGCTTGTAGGCAAAGGATTGATACATGGAACCTTATTCCTCTCCTATAATCTTTTTCAGATCATGATCTGGCTCCTATGCATTTCTAGCCTCTTAAATCCATCTAGACTGAATTGCCAATGTGTAAATTTGGGCTTTCTCCTACTTATGCCATTTCTACCATAGGCATAGCAGATTATTTTGGTCATCATGATAAGCTATGGATCCTCCTTTAAAAAGTCCTATGCACTTCCTGCTCAAGGCATCTCCTACTAGATTGCCTTTGCCCTCTGTCTACTCTATACTGCTATCGTACTCCTTGATGTACTCTAACCATTTTTTTGGCTCATGTTCAACTCTTTTTGAGTGAACAAGTACTTTAGGCTCTTATGGTAAGTCTAGATCCCAAAGGAACTACCCATCAAGTAATGCCTACATTACTTCAAACAAAAAATCACTGCTGCCAGTTCTAGGTTCCATAGGCACATAACCTAAGCTAGATCTAGATGCATCTGTGTAGATGATGTGGGGCTTGGTTGGACTAGGAAGAATCAATACTGGAGCTTCAATCAACATCTGCTTGCGGTCCAGGAAACTTTTTGCATGCTTCACAATCTACTCAAATCTTTGACCCTTCTTAGTCAGAAGAGTAAGAACTAAGGCAATCATGGAAAAGCCTCATACAAATCTTTTACAGTATGCAGTTGATCCTAGGGATCTTTTGATTTCCTTCACAGTCTTTGGTCTTTCCCATTCTTGCACTGCCTTGACCTTTTCAAGGTCTACCTTAAGGCCTTGTGCATCTATGATGTGTCCTAGGAAAGACACTTCCCTTATCCACAATTGGCATTTGGATAACTTGGCATAACATTGATGGTCCAACAGAGTCTTTAAGACAATCTTCAGAAGATGTTCATGTTCATTTTCATCATTGGAATACACTAGGATGTCATAAATGAACACAACCACAAATTTTTCTAGATGTGCTCTGAACACCCTGTTCATCAAGTCCATAAAAGCAACTGGGGCATTAGTTAAACCAAATGGCAGGACTCTTTACTCATAATGCCCATATTTGGTCTTGAATGTAGTCTTAGGAATATCATCTTCCTTTACTCTTAATTGAAAGTATCCAGATCTCAAGTCGATCTTGGAGAGGATCGTAGCTCCCTTGAGTTGATCAAATAGATCCTCAATCCTAGGGAGTGGATACTTGTTCTTGATAGTCATAGCATTGAGCTTCCTATAGTCAATGCATAGTCTCAATGATCCATCCTTTTCTTTCACAAAGAGAATTACAATTCCCCATCGTGAAACACTTGGCTTTATGAACCCTTTTTGAAGAAGTTCATTAAGTTGTTTCTTGAGATCATTCATCTCTGTGATAGGCATTCTGTAAGGAGGTATGGATATTGGATTAGCTTCTGGTTGCAGCTTGATTTCAAACTCAATCTCCTTTTGATGCAAACCCCGATGGTATAATGACCATGAAACACGCCCAAGATGTTTTTCAAGCTCCACAAGACATCAAAGAGACTGGATTTGAAACCCCCACCCCTAATCAACCTGTGATTAGAAATGAGAAGTATAGAACTCCAAGAACACAAGCACACTTGTGCACCAAGGCAGTCCACAAATAACCAAAGAGAAAACGTCTCCAAAGAGCAATATTATTTCAAAATTTTTCTGTGTGTTTACATCCAGAATATGTGCCTTTATATAGGCCTAAACTAGGGTTAAAAGCTGGGCAAAATTCGCAGCCTAAATCCCTTAGGAATCCTAGATACAAAGACATAGGAAATCCTAGTCAAATTAGGACTCTAATTCCTAGTTTGAATAAGTTTAATGAATGCAGCATATGCTACTTGTCCAAAACGATTTAAAACTATTCCATAGCCTAAATAACTTCCTAAATAATGTATCTAAATAGGATTTGAATGAAAATAAAATATAAATACAAGATTAAACCCGAAAACTCCCAAATAGCCTTTTTGGGTGCATTTTGGGCACTTTAAGGTTCTCTCTTGTATCTTCAGCTCCAAGCTTGAATCTTTGAGTTCCAATGGTATGAATCTTCATCTTAGATGTGGTAATGAAGGTCTAGAAAGTTAGAGCTAAAAAATGCAGCCTGTGCACACAAAATGCTATATGAACACTTAAGGTGGCTCAAATGGTGCACTTTGAGTGTTGCCCTGGATGTCCTTGTTTTGAGACTTGTCTAAGGACTCCAGAATTGAGTACCAAGCATGTCCATCACCTTGATATGATGTCTTGAAAGTTCCAGCAACTCCTTGTGAGGTTTCATGGCCAGCCTCCTTGAAGAAGCTTGAAGCAAAGGCTTGTAGTGCACTTGAGAGCTCCTTAGCTTTCTTCCTTGTCATAGGTCCACTAGAAACCTTCAATGGGTCCTTGCCTTCTCCATGTGTTCTTTCCTTGATCATATCAACTCCCCCCTCCTTAGAAGGATTCATCCACAAATCTGCATTGTCATTGATCTTCCTAATGATTTGGAATGGACCATCTCCTCTTGGATGAACCTTAGTCCTTATTGCAGCTGGAAATCTTTCTTTCCTCATGTGTAACGAAAACCAATCTCCAGGCTCAAACACAACTTTCCTTCGACCTTGGTTGGCTTTCTTAGCAACTTGTTGATTTTTGTGTTCAATTTGTTGCTTAACCCTCTCATGCAACCTCTTGATGCTCTCGGCCTTCTTACTACCATCCAAACTAGATACCTCATGAGTAGGTAATGGTAAAAGATCCAATGGAGTTAAAGGATTAAAACCATAAACAATCTCAAAATGTGATGAACTAGTAGTAGAATGCATGGATCTATTATAAGCAAATTCTACATGAGGCAAACAATCTTCCCAAGCTTTCAAATTTTTACCAATGATAGCCCTAAGCATGGAACCTAAAGTCCTATTAGTTACCTCAGTTTGCCCATCAGTTTGTGTGTGACAAGATGTAGAAAACAAAAGCTTAGTGCCTAGCTTAACCCACAAAGTCCTCGAAAAGTGGCTTAGAAACTTAGTATCCCTATCCGAAACTATTGTTCTAGGAACACCATGAAGTCTAACAATCTCCTTGAAAAACAATTGAGCCACATGAATAGCATCATCAGTCTTATTGCATGGAATAAAATGAGCCATCTTAGAAAACCTATCAACTACGACAAAGATTGAGTCACGGTTTCCCTTAGTCCTAACCAATCCAACAATGAAGTCCATAGAAATATCTACCCATGGATGACTAGGTGTAGGAAGTGGTGTGTATAACCCATGTGAAGTGTGAGTGGATTTTGCCTTCCTACATGCAATGCATTGCTCACATACCTTCTTCACATCCTTTACCATATTCGGCCAATGGTAATGTTCCTTCAAAGTATGCAAAGTCTTGGCTTGTCCAAAGTGACCCATAAGCCCTCCACAATGAGCTTCCTTTGTGAGCAATTCCCTCAAAGATGTCTTTGGTATGCACAAGCTGTTTTCTTTGAAAGAAAGCCATTAACTTGGTAGAACTTCTCAAAAGCAAACTTAGAACACTTAGAATAAATCTCACCGAAATCATCATCACTAGCATACAAATCCTTCAAGTGTTCAAAACCCAAAACTTTTGCATCTAAAGCTGAAAGTAAAGCATACCTTCTTGAAAGTGCATCCGCCACTATATTATCCTTACCTTGCTTGTATTTGATAACATATGGGAATGACTCAATGAATAATACCCATTTAGCATGCCTTCTATTCAACTTACCTTGCCCACTAAGAAACTTAAGGGCTTGGTGATCAGTGTGAATCACAAACTCTCTTGGCCACAAATAATGTTGCCAAGTCTCCAAAGCTCTTACCAAAGCAAAGAGCTCCTTGTCATATGTGGGATAGTTCAAGCTAGCTCCATTCAACTTCTCACTAAAGTATGCAATGGGGCGGCCTCCTTACATCAACACAGCTCCAATGCCTATACCTAAAGCATCAAACTCAACTTCAAAAGTATTAGCAAAGTTAGGCAAAGCTAAAAGTGGTGCATGGCATAACTTTTCTTTTAACAACCCGAAAGCATCTTCTTGAGCTTTTCCCCACTTTAATCCCACATTCTTCTTTATAACTTCAGTTAGAGGTGCAGCAATGGTAGAAAAATTTCTTACAAACCTCCTATAAAAGCTAGCTAACCCATGGAATGATCTCACCTCCGTAATGGATGTTGGCGTCAGCCATTCTTGTATGGCTCTCACCTTCTCTTGATCTACCTCAATTCCATGTGAGCTCACAACAAATCCAAGGAAAACAACTTTGTCAACACAAAAAGAGCACTTCTTCAAGTTAGCATACAACTTTTGTCCTCTTAAGGTGCTTAGTACTTGTGTGAGGTGTCCAACATGCTCTTCTAAGTTCTTGCTATATACTAGGATATCATCAAAGTACACAACAACAAACTTTCCAATGAAGTCACGCAAGACATGATTCATAAGTCTCATGAAAGTACTAGGAGCATTAGTTAGTCCAAAAGGCATAACTAACCATTCATAAAGTCCAAACTTTGTTTTGAAAGCAGTTTTCCATTCATCCCCTTTACTCATCCTAATTTGATGGTACCCACTTTTTAAATCAATCTTTGAAAACAACGTAGAACCATGCAACTCATCAAGCATATCATCAAGCCTAGGGATAAGATGTCTATACTTTACAGTGATCTTGTTGACTGGCCTACAATCCATGCACATGCGCCATGAGCCATCTTCCTTTGGCACCAAAAGTACAAGCACAGCACAAGGACTCAAACTCTCGCTCACATGGCCTTTTTCTAACAATTCCTTTACTTGCTTCTCAATCTCCTTAGTCTCCTCGGGATTGGTTCTATAGGCTGGCCTATTTGGAATTGGTGCTCCCGGGACTAGGTCTATTTGATGCTCAATACCTCTAATTGGGGGTAAACCTCTCGGATCTTCAGGGAAAACATCTTCAAAGCCCTGCAACAAAGACACAACAACACTAGGAAGATGTGTTAGATCATTGACAACAAGTAAAGATTCTTTGTAAATTAAAAGAAGCACTGGTCTTTGTGCTTGAATGGCTTTCCTCACATCACTCATTTTAGCAATATAGCACTCTTTTTTGCCACTCAACTTCCTCTCATTCTTTTCTCTCGGGAACTCTCCACTCTTCTTCCCCTCACGGTCACTCATCTCACTTGATCTCTCATTTTGTCTCTTGGCTTTCCCCTCTTCACTCTTGCCCTCAACTTTCCCTTCATTTATTTTTCTCTCAACCTTACTTTGAAGTTTCCTTTGATCCTCCAATACTTGCTGTGGTGAAAGTGGACTAAGTGTAACCGGCCTTCCTTCATGGACAAATGAGTACAAGTTTTTCTCTCCATCATGTGTGACCTTCTTATCAAATTGCCACGGCCTTCCAAGCAAAATATGGCAAGCATGCATAGGAACAACATCACAAAGAATTTCATCATGGTAAGTACCAATTTTGAATTTAACCAAAACTTGCTTTACCACTTTTACCTCCCTGGCATCATTCAACCATTGAAGCTTATATGATTGTCGGTGTTTTTGTGTTGGAAGCTTCAATTTCTCCACCATGGTTGACCTTGCTACATTGGTGCAACTCCCTCCATCAACAATGAGGCTGCACACTTGATCTTTAATTCGGCATCTAGTGTGAAAGATGCACTCCCTTTGATTGGCCTCCTCCGTGGCTTGCACACTTAGAGCTCTCCTAGCAACAAAAGCAAAGTCACCCTCCTTGGGCTCAAGTGTGTCTTGCTCATCCTCCTCCAATGGTGGGGTCTCCTCCATGGCATCCTCCTCCTCGGATGTGATCTCACCATCATCTTTGAGAATCATCACCTTTTTGTTAGGACAATCTCTCATGTAGTGCCCCTTGCCTCTACACTTGAAGCACTCAATCTCCCTTGACTTTGGCACATCTTTGGGTGGCACCTTGGGTTTGTCTTGTTGAGGTCGAGACATGCTTCCCTTGGTAGCCTCCATTCTTGGCTTTGGTGCCTCCTTGCTCCATGTTCCCCTCCATGTGGAACTCCCTCCTTGAGCCATCTTGGATGCCTTAGACCTCTTGATGATTCTTTCGGTTTTGGTGGCATGGTGAACAAATCCTCCATGTTGACATATGGCACCATCTCCACTTTGTTGGCAATCTCATGGTTAAGGCCATTGATGAATCTAGCAATGGTAGCCTCCTCATCCTCAATGCTATTGGCTCGGGTTAGTGTCATCTCCAAGTCCTTGTGATAGTCCTCCACACTCCTTTGGCCTTGCACAAGCCTTTGAAGTTTGAGGTGTTGATCTCTATAGTAGTAACTTGGGACAAATCTCCTTCTCATCATGGCTTTAAGAACTCTCCATGTATTGATGGGTTCCTCCTAATTCCTCCTCCTAGAAGTGACAACCTAGTTCCACCATACAAGAGCATAATCAGTGAATTCAATAGTAGCCAATTTAACTTTTGTTTCCTCAGAATAGTGATGGCACTCAAACACCATCTCAATCTTTTTCTCCCACTCCCAATATGTATCCGGATCACTCCTCCTTTGAAAAGGTGGAATGGACAATTTGATGGAGCTTAGATTGCTGTCCTCCCTTGGCTCCCCCTTCCTTGGAAGCCCATGGTCATGCCAATGCCCTTCTTCCTCCTCGGGTTCTTCTCTCCTTGGACCTCTCCTTGGTTGCAAGATGGGATTTGGTCTTCTTGGCAACCTTAAGTCAATGTCTTCAATCCTCCCAACAAGCCTATTGAGAGTTTCTTGAAGCTCTCTCATGGTTGGCTCATCATTGTGTCTCACTTCCATCTTCCTATCCTCCGGGCCCTCCATACTCCTGAAAATAACAAAGATCCTCACAAACACTCACCTCACGTGTTTCACTCAAAATATGAACACTCAAAACACTCAATTTGTTAGTGAGATATTGCTATTCAAAGAGTTCTCAAAAGTTCTAAGAAAACTATCCTCAAAGCACACAAGAAAACTTGAATTTTTGAAGAACTATTTTGACTCCAAAAGAGGTGGGCTAAACAAGCTTTAAAGACTCTAGGAAGCTCTTGCAATTGACGATCACAAGAACCACAAAGAAAGCTTTTTGGCTGGAAAACAATGGGATAGGTTTTGGGCACGAAAGCTTTCAACACTTTGTAAAAAAAACCTTCTTTTTAGCAAGCTCTTTCCTTTGTACTTTTCTTTTTCTATCTTTGTTCTTTTCTTTCCTTTGCTTTGTTCTTTTTCTCTTTTCTCTCTTTTTTTTATCCCTTTTTTTTCCTTCTTTTTGCTTGCTGTTTTGATGCTAACCAAACGTTCTCTTTGAAATTCCTGACTATCAAAGACAAAAAGTTAGAATTCTTTTCGGCCAAGACAAGAAACTATTGAAATTTGTACAACTAGAAATCAACGTTGGTTATATGAAACCAATTTGAAATCAACGTTGGTTGCGTAAAACCAATTTGAAATCAACATTGGTTGTACCGTAACTTCCTCAATTTGGATCCTTCTCTTTTTTTGGTGTTTTCTGGACCCTAAGATGCTGGAAACAATGAAAACAGAAGGGATTAATAGGGCTGGAAATGAAACAGAAAGATGAGAATTAAACAAGAACAAACAAGTAGAAACCGAGAACACAAGGTGACATGGATTGACTTCTTTTTGTTGTTTTTGTGATTTTCGGACCTGAACAAGGATGGAATAAAAAGAACAAACCTGAAACAAGAAGAAAATAGATTAAAATAGAGAATTAAAACACGAAAATTACTAGACAGAATTGAAAGAAAAATGAAGGGAAACAAGAACACAAGATATGTCCTTCAATGCAACTTGTGGCTCTGATACCAACTGATGCGAACCCCGATGGTATAATGACCATGAAACGTGCCCAAGATATTTTTAAAGCTCCACAAGACATTAAAGAGACTGGATTTGAAACCCCCACCCGTAATCAACCTATGATTAGAAATGAGAAGTATAGAACTCCAAGAACACAAGCACACTTGTGCACCAAGGCAGTCCACAAAGAACCAAAGAGAAAACCTCTCCAAGGAGCAATATTATTTTGAAATTTTTCTGTGTGTTTACATCCAGAATATGTGCCTTTATATAGGCCTAAACTAGGGTTAAAAGCTAGGCAAAATTCGCAGCCTAAATCCCTTCGGAATCCTAGATACAAAGACATAGGAAATCCTAGTCAAATTAGGACTCTAATTCCTAGTTTGAACAAGTTTAATGAATGCAGCGTATGCCACTTGTCCAAAATGATTTAGAAACTATTCCATAGCCTAAATAACTTCCTAAGTAATGTATCTAAATAATATTTGAATGAAAATAAAATATAAATACAAGATTAAACCCGAAAACTCCCAAATAGCCTTTTTGGGTGCATTTTGGGCACTTTAAGGTTCTCTCTTGTATCTTCAGCTCCAAGCTTGAATATTTGAGTTCCAATGGTATGAATCTTCATCTTAGATGTGGTAATGAAGGTCTAGAAAGTTAGAGCTCAAAAATGCAGCTTGTGGACACAAAATGCAATAAGAACACTTAAGGTGGCTCAAATGGTGCACTTTGAGTGTTGCCCTGGATGTCCTTGTTTTGAGACTTGTCTAAGGACTCCAGAATTGAGTACCAAGCATGTCCATCACCTTGATATGATTTCTTGAAAGTTCCAGAAACTCATTGTGAGGTTTCATGGCCATCCTCCTTGAAGAAGCTTGAAGCAAAGGCTTGTAGTCCACTTGAAAGCTCCTTAGCTTTCTTCCTTGTCATAGGTCCACTAGAAACCTTCAATGGGTCCTTGCCTTCTCCATGTGTGCTTTCCTTGATCATATCACCTTTTATGGAGGAATACCTGGTAGGTCTTTAGGAAATACTTGTAGAAAGTCTCTCACTACAGGTATTCTATCCACTTCTTCTTCATAGTGCAAATCATTCAATCCATAACAATAATCATGCCAAGAAATCACAAGTATTTCATCTAGTACCTCTAGCTCCATGCCATGCATTGCATGCACTAATTCCTTATAATTCACTAATACATGCACTTCACCATCAAGCAATCTGATTTCTCTCTTAGCACAATCAATTCTTACATTATGCATAGCAAGCCAATACATTTCTAGCACTAAATCATACTTAGGAGTGTCCAACACTAGTAGATTAGTCATAACCTTAGTCTTTCCTACTACTAGCTCACAATCCTTAGTTAGGTCATTAGTGAAAAGACATTGACTACCTACTGTTTTAACAAAGGATATACTAGGCATGATTTTAGTAGGCAATTTCATGGCGTCAAAAAATTTCCTAGCCACTATAGACATATGATAGCCGAAGGGCTATGGCCCATAGAGATCTCTTAATCAGCTATCCGAAAACCACCCTTGATGAGGACTTGACCTTGACCTCGAGGCACTCCATCGACACCACCCTCGGTAAGGTGACATGACCAACTTCGGGAAAAGGTGTTTTTCGCCACCTTCAGATTTACCAACCTCAAAACAGTATATCTACCATCCTTGATAGTGGAAAACACCTCCTAAAGGTGATCCACTCTATTGAAGGTCCCTCCCCACTAGCCTTCTGGAAAATCTCCTCTCGAAGGGGTCTCGTACCCCGAAGGGGTCTTACGGGGATACAACAAAAAATAGTTAAGGAGCCTCTGATAGAGGAACCTCACACACGCCCCTGACCTCTAGCCAGAACGGCCTACGGCCAGCTGGTGACACCTACCTCCAAAGGTACGGATCAGACCTGACCGAACACGTGTCATGATCGGGGCCAGCTATGGCAAACGGCCTCCTCCCTCCACCCTCCTATAAATACTTGGGAGGAACCTTGGTAAGGACACAGAGGACATTCTTTACTCTCTACTCTCTGCTCTTTTCAGCCACTTTCAGATACTGACTTGGGCATCGGAGGCTCTTCCCCTAGAAACACATTCCAGGGAGTCTCTAACGCTTGTTCTTCAAAGTCTTGCAGACACCTTCACACTGGAAATCTCTCCTTTAGGCCAGCATGTCACACAACGAGGATGCCACTGGGCATCATTTGGCACCGTTTGTGGGAACCCATTCTCAGGTCGCCATTGTTGAGACTCGGCGTTCTAAGGACAAGGGACTCCCGAAGTCCTAGCTTGCGTTGGAAGCTCCAACAGTGATTGAACAGCCTACGGCAAAGACTTCATTGCCAGAGGATGAATGTCCTCTGATATTCAAGATGAACTTTCTGTGCTATTTTCAGCGCTCTGTTGTGGCTGAAATGACTCAACAACTTAACGAAAGGTGGTCACAACCACCTACTTGGGGAAGGGCACTTTCTCCTAGCACCAGGCAAGAGAGAAGCCCAAGGTTACCGCGTCGAAGCTCCGAAAGAGGGAGTTCTCATGATGAGTCATCAATAGAGAACTTGCCCTCCAGAGGACATCACGTTGGAGAAACAGTGTCAAAAGAGCCCAAGCCTTCCTGCCGGTGGACTCCATCCCTATACGGGAAGTCCCAATCCCCTCGCCAATGAAGTTATTCTCCAAGAAGAAGACGTTGTTCTCCCTTGTCGACGACCACCAGGCAGTGGAGAGAAGACAGTACTACCACCCTCATGAAGAAGATCCTAGAGAGGTTGGAGAAGGTGGAAAAATAGATTTCTTGGAAACCTGTCTAGTCAAGGTTGTCGGGGACCTTCACCGAAGAAGAGTCGCCCTTCATCCGTGCAGTAGTAGAAGCACCTATGCCAACTGACTTCCGAGTGCCGCGTCTAGAAATGTATGATGGGCGTAGTGACCCCCAAGCTCCTTTGACAAAATATAGGGGCAGCATGGTGTTGCACGGCACTAATGACTCCATCCTCTTCAAGTGCTTCAAAGTCTCCCTTTTAGGGCCGGCAACTACGTGGTATAACTCCCTGGCTCCCGAAACCATAATGGGCATCCAGGAGTTATCTGCCGCATTCACCCAGCAATTCATTAGAAGTAGACCAACAGTGACGATGCCCATCCAAATGTTTGACATAGCCCAAAAGAATGGGGAGACCATTCGGGACTATGTTGAGAGGTTCAACTGAGAAGCCCTGAGTGTGCCCGACTTCCGCCACAAAATTCACTTCCTCACCATGATCAGGGGACTTAGGAGAGATTCACAACTCTTCTATGAGTTCTCCAAAGGTCCCCCTGACACCCTCGGAGAATTCTATCAAAGGGAAAAATAGCACATGACAGCCGAGGAACTGAGGATGGGAGGGCCGAAGTCTTATCACAATCACTTCGAGGGTCAGAGTCACTAACCTCGATACCCAATCAAGGGTGAGCTCAGAAACAAAAGGGGAAGAAACTGATTTCATTCACTCCCTTGAACACCATAAGGATGAACATATTGATGGCCTTGGAAAGACAAGGAACTTTGATTCAGAGACCGCAGGCCATGGCCTCAAACAACAAAAACAACAAGAAAAAGTTCTCTAGTTCCACTAAGACCACAAGCACAACACCGAGGACTACTTCCAGCTGAGAAAGTACATTGAATCTTTAATCAAGCAAGGGCAACTTTGGTGCTACTTGCGGATGCCATCCCCCAAAGGAAGAAGGGAAGAAGAAAGGAAATTCGAAGATGAGGAGTACGATTCCAACTAACATTGAAACTGAAGTCCCAGAAAGCATCCACCACCTCCTGTGGGAGTGATCCAAACAATGACGAATGGGATACCTGCAGTCGAGAGGAAAAGGAAAGCCAGGAAATCTCAATGATGGAGTTTGGAAACCCATTGAACAAGCTTGTTCGGAAAGATGGGTCTACCATGAAGGTTCCTCATGATGACCCCCTCCTAGTCATGGCAAGGATAGGGAGCTAGGACATCAAGACAGTGCTCATCGATGATGGCCCCAACACCGACGTTTTATTCTCCCACTTGTTGCCGAACATGGGCATCTCAAAAGGCAATCTCAAACCTATTACCTCCCCTACTATTACCCACTCCAGGGTAGTCCAATTATGGTAACAAAATTGTGCATTTAGGCTCCCAGGATTGGTAATGTTCTGCAGGCCATCAGAACACTACCCTTAGTGTCCATACCCAAGTGGCCCTCTTGGGCACTATGTAAACACATGTATATTGGTCCAACCAACACACAAATATTCACAATTCATGAACACTATGGTAACAAAGAAGTAAAACACTAGCACAAGTCTTAATCTTAGCTACCACACATTAGGCAATCTTGTTAAGTTCTAGTGACCAGCCACTACACCTATAATTTCCACTAATAAACTGTACCATTCTAGCCATGTACCCCTATTTTATTTGCTCCATTATCAAGTAGAGACTTAGAGCAAACCAGGGAATTTATTTTACAACAAGAGCCCACCTATGGACTATGTTATGAATTTTTGAAGTTGGTTACAAAATCCTAACCAAATGAACAGTAACTTAGCCAATTTGGCAACATCATATATTTGGCTACAGGGCTCCAAATTCATAAATTCCAAGTCCTAGTTCAACCTCTAGCTGTCATCTAGGTGTGGTAAAAATTTCATACCCAGATTCCTTATACAAAGGGAGATATAGAACTTTAAGTGCAGAGTCAAAATTTTGGTCACTTTATGACCATTTTGCCCATACAAAATTTCTTAAAATTTAGTCACTTCATTTCCAGGTCCAAGACCAACATTGGCACTTTTATACATGTCTTAAACACATGGGAAAACCATTTCCATGAATTTTGAATCCTTCCAACCCTTATTCATAAAAATTCCATCAAAATAGCCCATAAATACCATATGGACAGCATTGTGCATACACTTCAAACTACACTCCAATTATTCTTATATCCTTCTCACACTACACATACAGCATACCCAGTTCCTTTACATGGATTCATGCACTACATACATTCCAATAAGTTAGATAATATGTACACTAAGCTTCTTGGAGAGCTCCACAAAGCACTAAGCACTCCAGAAACGTGAAGGGATCGGTTTCTGTGTAACGCAGAAAGTACGGTTACTAAAAATAGCTACTGTGCTTGAAAAATCATAAAGATTTCTAGTTTACCACTAAACATATGGAAGTTAATATACCTAAAATTTCATATAGAAATTCAAACAAAAACTATTAATCTGAATGTTATCTTTCAGGTGTTCCTAAAACGGACAGAAAAGGGGTAAGTTTCTTGAATGAAACTTAGTAAGGGCTTATCAATAAAATCTTCAAACTTCATTCGTATACCTAAAATCCAAAGACACTAAAACACAAAAATATAGTACAAACACACAAATATACACATCCAAATGCTCAAACAAACACAACATCAAACATATGAAATGCTGGCAGCAATAACACATTAGGGTTAGTCCATAATCATTCAATAAAACAAGAATATATCACCTTAGAAACACTATGGCAGCCCTATTCAAGCTTCTGCTTGGTCTTAAGAGTCTTTTAGGTCTTATTTAGTACTAACTTGGGCTCTATAAACTGATACGAACCCCGATGGTATAAAGACCATGAAACTCGCCCAAGATGTTTTTCAAGCTCCACAAGACATCAAAGAGACTGGGTTTGAAGACCCCCACCCCTAATCAACCTGTGACTAGAAACGAGAAGTATAGAACTCCAAGAACACAAGCATACTTGTGCACCAAGGCAGTCCGCCAAGAACCAAAGAGAAAACCTCTCCAAAGAGCAATATTATTTAGAAATTTTTCTGTGTGTTTACATCCAAAATATGTGCCTTTATATAGGCCTAAACTAGGGTCAAAATCTGGGAAAAATTCGCAGCCTAAATCCCTTAGGAATCCTAGATACAAAGACATAGGAAATCCTAGTCAAACTAGGACTCTAATTCCTAGTTTGAACAAGTTTAATGAATGCAGCGTATGCCACTTGTCCAAAACGATTTAAAACTATTCCATAGCCTAAATAACTTCCTAAATAATGTATCTAAATAGGATTTCAATGAAAATAAAATATAAATACAAGATTAAACCTGAAAACTCCCAAATAGCCTTTTTGGGTGCATTTTGGGCACTTTAAGGTTCTCTCTTGTACCTTCAGCTCCAAGCTTGAATCTTTGAGTTCCAATGGCATGAATCTTCATATTAGATGTGGTAATGAAGGTCTGGAAAGTTAGAGCTCAAAAATCCATCTTATGGACACAAAATGCAATAAGAACACTTAAGGTGGCTCAAATGGTGCACTTTGAGTGGTGTCCTTGGTGTCCTTGCTTTGTGACTTATCTAAGCACTCCAGAACTGAGTACCAAGCATATCCATCATGTCCATATGGTGTCTTGAAAGTTCCATCAGCTCCTTGTGAAGTTTCATGTCCATTCTCCATGAAGAAACTTGAAACAAAGCCTTGTAGTGCACTTGAGAGCTCCTTAGCTTTCTTCCTTGTCATAGGTCCACTAGAAACCTTCAATGGGTCCTTGCCTTCTCCATGTGTGCCTTCCTTGATCATATCGTAAACCCTCAATTTCACTACCATAACAGAGCACCGAAGCTGTAGGGCCGAAACCCTTGGTGCGATTTCCCCCTTAACCTAAGCTTGGTTCATCAAGCTCTTGGCTCTTTTCCAAGCTTAGGGTCTTAGCTTCAGGGATGTTTAGGCATTAGTAGTGAACAATAATAGCCATGAAACCCAGATAAAACCCTTACCTTTTTCTGTAAATCCAATAAACCTTTTGTAAACCTGAAAACTAGGAGTTTTTCTTGTTCTTTGTTCATCCGGTTGCTTTCCTTTGTGATTTCTTGAGAGCTTGAGCTATGGTGGCTCTGGAAGCTTATGAAGGAGATAAGGAATAGGTTGTGCCTAGTGGGGGATGAAAATGGCAAAGAAATGGCAAGAAAGCAAGATATTTTACTTGACTTGATTAGTTCAACCTTAATCCTCACTTAGGTCACTATAAGTATGTCTTAAGAAAAGAATTTTTGGCTAATCTTTAGCCCACCTTTTTTACTTCCTTAGCCCACTTTTTGACCTTATAACTAGGAAATAAAAGGTTGGGATAATGGTAGAAAAGGCCACCTTTGACTCTTGTCAAAAATCATCCCATCCTTAAGTTTTTTTTGGGAACAATTGTGCACTTAATTGTCATAGGTTCTTGAATAATAGCTTTTGTTTCCTTTATGCAATTTAGCCTCCAACATTTCCTTCCATACCATTCATATCCTTCCCCTAACTCTCCAAAGCTCTTTTGTGAAAGTTTTGCAATTGAATACCCAAATTTCCAAAGTCTTACAAAAAAGTCTATAGGTTGCTTGACAAACAAGCAATCCTTAAGGCTTTTCTTGGGGGCCAAGTTACCAACTTGGAACACTTTTAAGGAGGTGTTGATCATGCTTTTTACCCCCCACACTTCAATCACTATAATGAGAATTACACAATATAATGGTTTTTAGCCATTATGACACACTTGTAATTCTCCCATTTTGTGAGATGGTAACACCTACCTTCAGAGTAGGTCCATCCGAACTCCCTGTACTCGAGTGGATCGATCTACCTGTGATGCTAAGAGGAACTTCGGTTCAGAGGAAGAAAGAGCTCTTTGACTCCATAATGACAAGGTTCATCGTTATAGATGTCACCTTCTTCATACAACGCCATCCTCGGAAGGCAGACACAAGGAACCCTCCACATTCACCCAGATGTGAAGTACATAATAGTCACCTTTGGCACGAAGGAAGGGGATGCTGAGATATTCATAGATCAAGCCGAAGTAAGGAAAGTTTGCGTGAAGGCAAGACAAAGCCCAATGAAGGTTTATGCACAGACTTTGGGAGAAAACAGCATACTCGGTGAAGAGGTAGTAGGAGGAGAGAAAAGTGACTTCGAAAAAATAGAAGCAAAGGTTGTAGAGCTTGTCCCGGGCCGAAGTACCCGAGTGGGGAAAAAACTGGCCGAAGGTGACAAGAAAAAGATTGTATCCCTTCTATTAATGGACAAAGATCTATTTGCCTACTCTCTAAGTCATATGCCTGGAGTGGACCCTGGTATAATCCAACATAAGCTTAAAGTGCATCAAGAGGTGAAGCCTATTTGGCAGAAAAAATGTAGCCTCTCGGCGCATAAGACAACTTTGTTAAAACTGAAGTCCAACGATTAACGGAGGCGAGCATATTAAGGGAGGTCAAGTACCCTGAGTGGCATAGCAACGTTGTTGTTGCCGCGAAGGAAGGGAGTGATATGCTCCGGATGTGTATCGACTTCCAAAACATAAATGACGTCTGTCCGAAGGACTCCTACCCTCTGCCACCAATAGACAAATTGGTAGACTCTACTGCCGAATATGGTCTGCTTAGCTTCCTCGACACCTTTAGTGGATATCAACAAATTCGGATGAATCCCGTAGATGAGGAAAACACCGCCTTCATAACCGAAGTCGGTACCTACTGCTACATAAGAATGCCATCGGCCTTAAAAATGTGGGAGCAATGTGCCGAAGGCTAATGGAGAAAGTATTCAAGTCCCCATTGGGAGAAATGTCGAAGTATATCTAGACAATATGATTGTCAAAAGCAAACAGCCCAGTGGTCATATGGTAGACTTGGAGGAAACATTCAACAAACTTTGGAAATTCGGGATCCCTCTTAACCCCGAGAAATGTGTGTTCGGGGTGACAGCTGGCAAATTCCTTAGGTTTATGGTATCTCAGAGGGGCATCGATGCCAACCTGGAAAAGGTTAAGGCCATACTAGGATTCTGAACTCCTACGATGACCAACAATGTGCAAAGGCTTACTACGAGAATCACGGCCCTTGGCAGATTCATCTCCAAATATAGGGACCAATGCCGACAATTCTTCAAAGTGCACACCAACGCAGAAAAGAATGAAGGTAACCTCGAGTCTGAGGAACATCCTTGGAATGAAGACTACCAAAAGCCTTGGGATGAACTCAATAGCTACTTAGCCCGCCTGCCGACGCTTCGGCAGCTGATGGGAGGAGAACTTCTCATCCTCCACCTCGCTGTTACTGAAAAGGCCATGAGTTTGGTAGTTGTACGGGAAGAGGGAGGAAAACAGTGGCCAGTATAGTATGTGAGCAAGTCCCTGCACAGTGCTGAAGTTAGGTACCCTCTCCTACAAAATGCCATTTATGCTTTAATATTGGCAAGAAGAAGGCTACAGCCTTATTTCCATGGACATCCTATCATTGTTTGAAGTAACCTACCTCTTCGGGAAGCCATGAGAAACGTAGATCACTCAGGAGGATTATCAAAGTGGTGCATCGAGCTCGGTGAATATGACATCACCTATGAGCTGAGAAGGGCTATAAAGGCCCGAGAATTGGCGTAGTTCATCACCTAAGTACCAAAGACCGAGGATTCCCCCAAGGGCCTCGGTAGTGAAAAACCTGAGTCGACGCTCTTCATCGATGGTGCCTCTAGTTCCGAACATCAAGGAGCTAGAGTAATTCTACGGGGACCTGGAGTTATGGAAGCATCAAAATCCATGAAATTCAGTTTCAACGTCACCAAGAAAGTCACTGAATATGAAGCCCTCATAGTAGGTCTACGGCTGGCAAAAAGAGTTGGTGTAAGAAATCTGAAGGCCCACAGCGATTCTCAGTTGGTGGTCTGACAGATGGCGGGGGACTATAGGGCAAAAGAACAAACATAGCAAAGTACAATGACCTTGCAAAAAGACTTATCCAAGAATTCGATAGGGTACAAACAAAAAATGTACCTCGGCGAGAAAATATGGAGGCGGATACTTTGGCCAAATCAAAAAGAATCCACCGAAGAACTCTGCTAGCCAAGCACAACAATAATGTGCGTAGAAACCTTAGGAAAAGGTAGAAAGATCCTATTAAGAAATACCTCACAACTTCGAAACTTACCGAAGATCCTCTTGAAGCTGTTAGAGTGCGAAAGCGCTCAGGAAGATACTTCCTGATCAGATAGGAGTTGTACAGACAATGGTATGTGAGTTCGTTACAGAGTTGTGTCAAGTAAGAGGAAGTTGAGAAGGAACTCAAAGAAGTCCATGAGGGGGCCTGGGGTTCTCACATCGGAGCTGATGCCCTTGCTGGGGTACTACTCCGCCAAGGATATTTCTGGCCTACCTTAAGGTAGGACGCGAGGCAGTTTGCCCAAAAATGCGACAAGTGCTATTGACACACTCCCATCCAGAGACTACCTCGGAAGTCATAAGTTCGGAAAACTATCCTTGCCCCTTCACTGTTTGCAGTATCGACCTCATTGGGCCTCTCCCGACAGCTCCAGGATGAGTGAAGTTCTATGGAGTTGCAGTAGACTATTTCACCAAGTGGATTGAGGCAGAGCCTTTAGCAGCAATATCGCCAGAAGACATACAAAGATTTGTCTGGAAGAACATCATATGTAAATTCAGTATACCAAGGTTGATAGTAGCTGATAATGGTTCCTAGTTCACCGATAGAGATTTCTAGGAATTTACAACCAACCTCGGGATAAAGTTGCATTTAACGCCAATTGCCCATCCTCAGAGCAATGGATAAGTTGAAGTGTCTAATAGAATGATAAAAGATAGTCAGGAAAAGAGGTTGAAGGATGCAAAGGGAAAATGGCCAGGAGAACTTCTGAGTGTGCTATAAACCTATCGAACAACTCCCAGAAGGGCCATGGGTGAGACACCCTTCTCACTCGTCTTCGGCACAGAGGGCATTATCCCTGTCGAGATCGTACAGCCATTGGTGAGAATATAGGTGTTCAACGAAGAAGGGAACAACCTCGGTTTGAGAACTAGGTTGGATCTAATTGACGAGCATAGAGAGATGGCCGAACTTAAAAGAAAAGGTTTTCAGCAACAAGTAGCCGTTGCTACGAACTTGCATGTCAAGCATAAAGGAATCAAGAAAGGGGACCTCATTCTCTGAAAGGTTGAATTCGAAGCCCAAAGACCATCTCAGGGAATACTTCGAGCAAATTGGGATGGACCTTATTTGGTACTCGAGGAAGTTCGGCCAGTAGTCTACAAGCTCGGTGATACCAAAAGTGGAGAATTGAAAAATACAAGGCATTTAGACTCTTTGAAAAAATTCTACACTTAGAAAAATTTTCAAGAGAGAAATGTGTGCAAAAGACGCCGAAGGTAGCAAACCGAATGTGGTTGCTGCCGAAGGTGCATAAGAAATATTGTACAAGTTTTGTCAAAGGTAGTCAACCAAACATGGTTTGTGCCGAAGGAGGCAAACCGAACAGGGTTGTTTCTGAACATAGTCATTGTTGAGGGAGGAAAATCGAACATGGTTGTCGCCAAAAAGATGTATGAGTAAAATTGTACAATTTTTAACCCAAGGTGAGTGACCGAACAAGGTTGATGCCAAAGGGTCCAATTTTTACCGAAGGAGGTTGACCGAACACGATTGGTCCAAAAAATCCTTAAACATTTTTGGAAGGCAAGTCTTCTGAAGAAGCTCGACCGAAGATGGTTGTGAAACCTTCAAAAGAGACTGAAGATGCCAAATGATTGAAACTTGGATGAAGTCGTACTAATCGTGGACTTAGCCAAAAGTTCAAGCAAGAAAGTTTCAATAAAATTTCATTATAGAAGTACAAGGGGTGAATTACGAAAAAGAGAGAAAGTGAAGAAGAGGAACCCTATTGCTTGTCTTGCCCATCGTCAGAGGCTCTAGCAACCTTGGTCTGTTCATCCTTGGCCTCATCATCTTCATCCGCGCTAACCTCGGTTGCCGGAGGATGAAGGATGGGAAACTTAAGGAACACTACCTTCGACCATTTTGAAGATGGTCTCTGGGGGATATCCAGCACCAGGAGGAAGGAAAGGTCAAGGTTGAGAAACTTGGACAGGACTTGGTGACGAGCAAGGCAGAAACCATCTTGATAAGAAGACTTAGTTGCTTTGTCAGACTTAGCCTTCTTTGCCTTCAAGTCCTCTAGCTCCTTCTTCAGGACCTTTACCTCCTTCTCCAGCTTTTTCTTCTTCTTCTTCTTCTCCTTCGTCAACCGATCAACCTCGCCCAGGAGTTCGGCATTGAGACCCAACGTCTTCATAAGATCAGCAATGGCTTCCTCCTTATCTTTTTGGAAGGCTTCATTCGCCGAAGTCAAAACCACTACCCTTGACCCAAGGTCCGTCACCTTGGAAGAAAAGTCTTCCAAAAGCTCGTTTTGGCTCTTCAGCACCTCTTTCCAAAGGCTGGCCAAGTCTACCTTCACAATTTTATTAAGCTCACCGTACTTGATGACTGAGATGGAAAAAATTTCCTTGTCTTTTGCCAAGTTCTCCTCCGACTGAGTTCAGATAGAAGATTGTTTTGCTGCCCAAGCTTGGAAGAATCCACTGTATGCCAAGAGCTACAAAAGGAAAGACTCCGAATAAGGGTCAAAAGGAGGAAAAACTCATAAAAATTCTAAGTCCTAAAGGTTTTAAAGTTTACCTACGTAGCATGTTCGCTCATCCTGGCGGTGAGGACCTCCTCATTCGGACACTCTTCCATTAGGGTCTGGATGGTGGCATTAGTCAAAATGCCCTTCGCCATCTGAAGAGCCATCTTCTGGCTATCCTCAGAGAACAAGTCCATGTCCTCCATGAAAGTCCAGAAGGGCTCCCTCGGAACCTTGTCCCTCGGGAATTTTGCATCCTGAAAGGCCCTCTTCCAAGCATGCCCAGCCACCCACTGAGCCGGTGCTTGCTCCTCTGCAAAGTCACACCAGAGTTCCATTAAAATGTTATCCCTTAGCCATTCATCTACAAGGTCTAAAATACAAAAAATGCCGAAACTCATGGATGAATAACTAAGGGACAAACCTGGGGGCAGTTTGGCGTCACCGGTGTCGATAACGCTGACATCTAGGACTTCGACAGGGACCCCTTTGCCCTTCTTCCTTCGGCGTTCCTCTAGTTCTTCTACCAAAAGCTCCCCGACCGAAGTGCCGAACTTCTCAACAGTTGTAGTAGGACTTAGAGGGGTCGAGTGGATGGCAGCCCTGAAGGTGGGTCAGTACACATAAGGGTTTGCTTGAGCACCTCCACCTGGCCTTCGGTTGGAGGAGGAAAGGAATCCTCTTAGGCTTTCTTCGATTTCGATGCCAAAGATGGTCTGGCCGGCGCCTTCTTCCTCTTTGGCGCTTTCTTCTTCTGCTGCTCCGTCTTCTCAACCTGACCAAGGAAGAGAATCTTATAGAACGCAGATTTATCACCCTTTTTTTCAAAAACATGAACATCAGTGTAAGTATGGAAAGGCATAAGTAACAAAAACTGGAAAGGGGCTTACTTTCTTTAAGTACCGAGTACGTTAGTTCGCCCCGAAGGAACATGACCAACCACACTTTCTTCCCATCAACCAAAGGCTTTGGCATGCCTTCGTCAGTGACATGCTCCTTGATTACCCTAAGTTCTGGAAGGACCTTTTCAGTCATGAAACTCCATCTGATGGGGAAAGGGTAGAGAGAACGCGAAGGACCTCGGGATCCTAATCCAATACTGTCCGAATAAGGTTGTCAAACTCCTCAAATTGGGACTCTAGCTCTAAGGTTAAGAGCTTCCTCAGGTCTACTACATCGATATCAAGAGTCCCTGAAGCTCATCCACCTTCATAAAAAAGGAACTTCTTCTTCCACCCTTACCAACTGTCCTTTGTTCCGTAGGTGAACGTATATTTTTTGCTCCCAGATCTCCGAGGGAGCAAGAACTAGAATCTGCCCTTCGAAATGGGGTGGAGTTTGTAGTATTGTGTAAAGAAAAAAAAGTGGGGCTCTATGCCAAATACCCTACACATGCAAATAAAAGAGTTAAAGTAGGAGTAGAAGTTCGGGGGAAGTTGGTTGATGACTATGCCATGGAATTGGCAAAAGTTGCAAACCACCTTTGGAGAGGGGTACTGAAGTCCTGCCTGATGGGTTTCGGGAGCCAAACAGCGCAGCGGAATTTAACCGAAACCCTCCAGGATCCAAGTGAAACGGGGTAAACTGGGTGTTCGAAAATTTTCATACCTAATTTTCGGTTGAGATCTCTCACTAAACTGTAGAGTCGAATCACAAAACCTGAACAATTGACGTGTTCAAGCTCTCTGTGGTATCCACACGAGCCTCTCGGGATCACCACGCTTCCACCACGTCCCGGGAGATGCGTTTCTTTTGCGCTCGCAGTGCTAGGTTGCGTCCTCCAATGAATTGCAAGAGAAGAGTACGACTATCCTTTTGGGAGGCTAGGGCAAGGAGACCTACGAATTTCTCACTAGAATTTGTATTTATAGTGAGACTCAACTTTCAGGCCTAATGGGTTTCAAAGCCCTAATCCAATTAGGATTTAATTTCGGTCTTAATATTGGTTCAACTATTGGGCCCATTATTAATACGAAATTATTGTGAAACCAAAACCCAAATTATTAGCCCATGCACTCTAATGATCCAAATAGCTCTATGTGTGCGACCCAATAGGCTCTTACCACGTTGGCAATGATCATAAATCACATTTATGATCATAAGCAATGAGCGGTGTCTAGCAATACATCATTGCTACCCAAGTGACAAGATTGTCGATGATTCGACTAAACCTTTATGATCATCACCGATATATGCCATTGTCCCTTTGTCCAAGATATCAAGACTAAGCACGAGACATGGAATGTGTCACTCTCGTATAGCCCAATCTTTGGTTTCTTGATTACCGAGTAGACCAACTTAAATTGATGACATTGATATCGTATATCAACTCATCTGAGCATGGCCATGCATTTTTCTAAGTCTTACTCTATCAAGGGGCCCGAAGATATCACTCCCGTTACATAGGAGGGACAAATCCCATCTTGATCATACAAATCCCTCTACATGATATATGACATACCCAATGACCTCCTTCAAGTTCACTCAGTTACGAGCAACAAAGGAAAGTATCAAAGTATGTGACTCACATGTAGGGAACCTTGATGATCTTAGGATGAAGGACTACATATACCATGATCACTATAAGAATCACTTATGACACTCATATAACGATCCATGTAGTGTTCTCATGGTGGGTCGGTCCAGTACACAAGTTCTCCAACTTGTACCCATATGTAAACTATATATCTCATATTAGTCTCTACATATGCTAGTCGTTATGTATTATTGCAACCCGCTCCACGATAATACTAGACCAGCGACGTTTAAGAATATCATTATTCTAGGGTTACAATTATGTTTGTCAAGTTATGCAGAAACAAAACAACAAACATAATTCCTGGATTAATGCCTTAATAAAATACCATGACTCAATGTGCAAAAATACAATCATCTCATGATTGGCTTTTGGGCACAACACTAACACTGCCTTCAGCTAAGCCCTGAGAAAGGTAACTTCATCTGAATGAAGAGCATGGCTAGGCATACCAGGACTAGGTAGCCTGGTGACGGCATAGGAAGGGGGAAAAAGTTTAGCCAAGCACTTCTTCACTTTCTTCAAAGTGGCACAGCTCAGATAAGAGTTTAAGTAGGAGCCAACTCTTAGGAATGGGACAAGCTTCTATGTGGTAAGAGGACATGTTCAGGGACGGAGGAATCTGACCTCAGAAAGGTGAAGGGAAAGGAATTGAAACAAAAAAAAAAAAGAAAACTTCGGAAGGTGACCCCCTAGTTCGGGAAGAAGACAAGGACCTCAGAAATTACCATAACTCGCCAAAAATTGCTTGGCCGCTAGCACCACCACCAAAGAAAGTTGAAGTAGGAGAGCAAATCAAATAGCAAAAGAAATGGAAATTGAGAAGTGTGGAAAACTCTGAAGGAAGCGAGGTTTATATAGAATGAAGGAGGTAGGCAAAGTGTCGCCATAATGACCCTTCACAGGCGAAGGGATGTAATCGATGTAACAGACGCGACCGTTCACCACTCACCTAGCAACACATGTCATCCTACATGAGAAACAAGGGTACACCTTTTGACATTAGCAGACGTATGTAAGCCTAGCCCTAAGTGACGCGACTTCCTGATCAGAAGACATGAGAATTCATTAGCAGGGGACACAAGAAAAAAAACTCAGAGGCGAAATATTTTCCCATCCAAAGGTATAACTTCGGGAACATCAATAGCTTGGTCAAAATCAAGGGGTCCCATTTGATGCCAGAGACACCGCTTCGGCCAAAAGAGGCATCTTGAATCAAAGAGATGCCCACTCTAAAGAAGGTTACTTCGGTCAAGGACGATTGTTACCTCCAGTAAAGATCTCCATGCCACGTTCTCAAAGGCTCAACGCCAAAGACACAGCTTTGGCTTTCCGAGGGGGGCATGTGATAGCCGAAGGGCTACAGTCCTCAAAGATCTCTTAATTAGCTATCCGGAAACCAGCCTTTATGAGGACATGGCCCTGACCATGGGGCACTACGTCGACACAACCCTCGGAAAGGTGACATGACCAACTTCGGGAAAAGGTGTCTTTCACCACCTTTGGAATTACCAACCTCAGTAGAGTATATCTACCGTCGTCAACATTGGAAAATGCCTCCCCAAGGTGATCCACTCTATCGAAGCGCTGTCCCCACCAGCCCTCAGGGAAAATCTCCTCCCGAAGGGGTCTCATACCCCGAAGGGGTCTTACGAGGATATGAAAAAAATGGTTAAGGAGCCTCTAATAGAGAGACCTCACACACGCCCCTAACCTCTAGCCAAAATGGCCTATGGCTAGCTGGTGATGCCTACCCCCAAAGGTACAGATCAGATCTAATCGAACACGTGTCATGATCAGGGCCAGGTATAACAAACGGCTTCTTTCCTCCAGCCTCCTATAAATAATTAGGAGGGACCTTGGTAAGGACACAAAGGGCATTCTTTACTCTCTAATCTCCACTCTTTTCCACAACTCTCAGATACTGACTTGGACATTAAACGCTCCTCCCCCAGAAACACATTTCGGGGAGTCTCTAACTCTTGTACTTCAAAGTCTTGTAGACACCTTCACACTGGAAGTCTCTCATTCAGGCCAACATGTCATACAATAAGAATGCCATCGGGCAACAACATAGATGCACAAGTATCAAACAGAACACTAACATGCATACCATTAAGGTAAATGTTACCTCTTAGTGCTCCTTCCTACTGTGATGTCTCTGGCTTCTTCACTTGGAAGACTCTACCAACTCTCTGCACTGGAGGCCTTGGCACTGGAGGAACTGGTTTCTGCTGTCCCTCCCTAGGTGCTCCTCTCTTAGGTTCTGCCCCAATAGGCCTTACTGGACCTTGGTCTTTTGGCCTCCTCTACGCCTGTGGACAGTCTTTGATTCAATTATCCATGGATCCACATCTTAAACACGCTTGGGTGTCAAAATAGCAAGGTTTCTTTCCATCAAACTTCTTGCACTTAGGGCACCTTACGCTAGGGGACTTCCCCTTTACCTTGCCCTCACCACCAAGATGACGATTCTTGGAAATTGCCATGCCATGTGGTGGCTCCTTCTGCTTGCCTCCTAACTGGCTACTTTCCCCCGGTCCACTGGGAAAGTACCTAGTCTCATACTCCTCTTGCTATACTAATAGAGCTTTCTGCACTACTTCATAGTAGGTGACTGCCCCAAAAGGTCTTACAGCCTTTCTGATAACTAACCTTAGGTCTCTAACAAATTTTTTGGCCTTCAAGTCCTCTAATCCATGATACTGAGGAGCATACCTCACTATCTTATTCAATTTGTGCTCATACTCCAGAACACTGAAGTTGTCCTGCCTTAGAGCATCAAATTTAGCTTGGTTCATATCCTTGATGGCATCACTAATGTACTGCTCCTGGAACAGTTGGGTGAACTCTGGCCAGGTCATTTCCAAGTCTTCTCCTATCCTTTTTCCTCTCTGGATAGCATATCTATCTCTGGTGTTTCTCCACCACATCTCTGCACTGCTTACCAGATTGTAGGTAGCCGGTAACACTATCTTTGTGCAGCTGAGTGACATCCTCTCAAACATTTTTTCAATGAAGATTAACCACACCTCAGATTTCTCTAGCCCAGCTCTTCCATCAAACTGTGGAGGTCTTAGGCCTTGAAACCTCTCCAATAATTTGACTTCATATAGGACTTCTAGATCCTCTAATCTATGTCTCCTAGATCTGTGAGAGCCCTCAGTGTGATGAAGCTTTCTATGATCTCCCTGCCTTCTCCTGGATATTCTTTCATGGCCTTCCTTAATCTTATTCATAGTGGAGGAATGGTCATAGACTGAGGTATTGGTCCTAGACACCTGACCAATCTCAGACCCCAGTCTTCCTCCTATTCGATTTCTCCTATCCTCATCTTCCTCGTCAATGGTCCAATCATTTGTGTCTTCTAAGCTTCCAGAAGGAACATATTCAGATGTGATAATAGAAGGGCTATCACCTACAAAGAACTCCCAACTTTTTGCTAAACACCACCCTCAAAGACTTTGTAACACCACCACCAGGGAATTCATGACACCAATCGAGGACTCTCAGCACCCACCCTCGAAAAATATATGTGACCAACTTTGGGAAAAAGGGGTATCGTCTACCATCGAGCGAACACTACCAACCTCGGTAGCATGGTTTCTCCACCCTTAACGGAGGAAAAAGTCTCCCGAGGAAGGTCCGCCAAGCTGAAGGGCCTTCTCTGATAGCCCTTAGGGAAGATTTCTCCTTTAAGGGATCTTACACTTCTGAATGGGTTATACGGAGAAATGACAAACACGGTTAGGGAACCTTTGACATAGAGGCCTCACACACGCCCCTAAGCTCTAGCTAGAATTACCTACGGCTAGTTAGGGATGCTTGCCTTTGAAGGTACGGACTAGATCTGGCAAAACACATGTCATGATCTAGGTAACCTGTTCAAAACGGCCTCTTCCCTCCATCCTCCTACAAATACTTATGAGGATCCTCGATAAGAATAGCAGGACTCTCTCTTCCTTACTCTTTGATCTCAAATAATTTCTCTCCCATGTATTGTCTTGGGCATCAGAGCAGCTCCTAACCCTCTTTCTTTAAGATCTAGTAGACACCTTCTCACTGAAAGTCTCTTTCGGGCCTAACATGTCTTATAACAAAGATGCCACCAGCCATCATTTGGCATTGTCTATGGGACTCATCCCAGGCTAGTGTTCTTAAGACTCAGCATTCAAAGGACAAAAGACTCGCAAGGTCCCAGTCTGTGCTTGAAACTCAAGCAATGACTGAACAGCCTGCAGCGAAGACTTCCCTGCCTGAGGATAAGCATCCTTTGATGGTCACAATGGGCTTCCTCCATGATTTTCAATGCTCTATCGTGTCTGAAATGACACAACAGCTCAACCAAAGGTGGTCGCAAGCACCTTCAAATAGTGCATCCTCTCTAAATGCACATTTGGAGAAATGTCACAAGTCACCTTGTCATAGTTTTTGAAGTGGAGGTTTTCATGATGAGTCTTCATTGGAGAACATACCATCCTAGGGACATCAAACCTTGGGAATTGGGTTGAAAGAGCCTAGAACTTCTTGCCAGCAAAGTCTATTCCCAGACGAGAAGTCCCTATCCCCGCGTTAGAGAATTTACTCACCGGAAAGAAGACATCGTTCTCTGTTGCCTGTGGCTGCTAGGCAACAAGGAGAGGAAGGTACTACCGTCCTGGTGGAGAAAATCCTAGAGAGGTTGGAAATGGTTGAAAAATAGGTGTCTCAGATGGTTGTCTAGTCAAGCCTGTTGCAGACCTTCACTAGTGAAGAGTCACCCTTCATCCGTTCTGTTGTAGAGGCACCAATGCCCAACGACTTCCAAGAACAACACTTGGAAACATATGATGGGCGCAGCAATCCCTAAGCCCACTTAATGAAATATAAGAGGAGCATGGTGCTGCATGGTACCGATGACACCATAATCAGCAAATGTTTCGAGGTCACCTTGTTAGGGCCAGTAATTGCGTGGTATAACACCCTAGGCCCCGGAACCATAATGGGTTTCTAGGAGTTGTCCATTGCCTTCACTTAGTACTTCATCGAAAGCACGCCGACAGCGAAGATGCCCATCCAAATGTTCAACATAGCCCAAAAGAATGGGGAGACCATTCGAGACTATGTTGAGACGTTCAACCGAAAAGTCCTCAGTGTGCCTAACTTACGCCCAGAAATCTGCATGCTCACCATGATCAAGGGATCTGGGAGGGACTCACAACTTTTCTATGAGTTCTACAAAGACCCACTTGACAATCTCAGAGAATTCTACAAAAAGGCAGAGTAACACATGACAGCCGAGGAGTTATGGTTTGGTGGCCCATAGTTCGACCACAATCCTTCCGAGGGTCAGAGTCACCAACATCAGTATTCAGCCGCAGGAGGGGGCAGACCTCAGAAAGCAAGGGGAAAAGGCCAGTATCATTCACCCCTCTAAATACTATAAGAACAAACATCCTAACGGCCATGGAAAGGCAAGGAACCACAATCTAAGGTTCGAAGGCCATGACCTTGGACAACAAGAAGAACATGAAGAAATTATGTCAATTTCATCGATACCACAGGTACGATGCCATGGATTGCTTCTAACTGAAAAAGTATATTGAACCTTTGATCAAGTAAGGGCAACTTTGACTCTACTTGTGGATGTCGTCGCCCAAAGCCTGAGAAAGAAAAGAAAAAGAAAGGAAATGAGAGGATGCAGACTACGATTCCGACTAATGTCGGAACAGAAGTCCCAAAAAGCACCCACCACCTCTGGTAGGAATAATCTAGACAATCACAACCGAAATACCCTCAGCAAAGATAAAAATGAAGGCTAAGGAAATCTCGATGATGGAATTCAAAGTGAACAAATTTGTTCGGAAAAATGAGTCTACAGTGAAATTTCCACATGATGAACCTTTCCTGATCATGGCAAGGATAGGAAGCTGCAATGTCAAGAGGGTGCTCATTGATGATGGTTCAAACGCCGACATTTTGTCCTCCCATTTGTTGCTAAACTTGGGCATTTCCTAGAATGATCTTAAACCTGTTACATCGCCTACCTTCGGCGTCGGTCCCTCGAAACTCCCAGTGCTTAGGTGGGTAGATCCACCCTTGATGTTAAGGGGAACCTCAATCCAGACCAAGGAAGAACTTTTCTATTCCACTATGAGAAGGTTCATTGTCATAGATATCCCTTCTTCATATAATGCTATCCTTGGGAGGCCAATGCAGGGCAATCTTCACTTTCATCTAGATTTGAAATACCTAACGGTCACGTTCTGTACTGATGCCCGTTGGCATCTTCGCTGTATGACATGGTGAGCCTAGAAGGGACTTTCGGTGAGGGTGAGTGTCTGAAGGAGAGACTTCCAGGGAGAGATTGCCTGAAGCACTCAAAGAACAAGGGTTAGGAGGTCCCCGGAGTGTTTTTCCGGGGGAGGAGCTTCCGACGCCTAAGTTAGTATTTTGTGAAGTGAATAATAATGAATTTTGCTTGAGAGTTTCCTGAATATTTATAGAAGGATGTTTAGGGGAAGTCTGTTTGACACAGCCCGCTTAGATCGTGCCGCGTGTTCGATCGGATGCGGTCCGTACCTTCGGGAATGGGGACCTCTAGTTGGTCATAGACCATCTCGGCAAAAGTCAGGGCCGCAGGAGGTCTGTGTGTTAGGGCGTGTATGAAGGCGGCGCGTCAGGACGTGTACGAGGGCGGCATGTCAGAGGCTCCTTAACCATTGTTATCGTATTCTTGAGATCCCTTTGCTAGAAGAGACCTCTTCGGGATAGGAAGGCTTCTTGCCGAGGTTGCTCCAGTTATTGGCGAGTCCCCTCGGCACGGATGACCCCATCCGGAGGTGCTTTCCCTTGCCGAAGTTGCCGAGTCAACCTCTCCCGAAAATAGCCAGGTCATCTTACCGAGGGTGCTAGTGTACCATACTCCTAAGGCCAGTATTGGGATTTCCCAAGGGTGATGGTCGATCATCAAGGTAGAGGGGTCAGGGTGCCGAATCCTGCTTTCCCCGAGATTGGTGCTCACATTCTTCGAAGGTGACGCTCGCCTTTTCTGAGGGTGGCGCTTCGTTAGACCTCGGGGATTTGAAGCGCAATAGCCCTTTGGCTATCACATGCCCCCTTCGAAAAGCCGAAGTTATATCTTCGATTACTTGGGCAAATGATGGGGGTTTTCGTCGAAGGAGGTGGCTAGCTCAGTCGTTCTGACTGACTTACTTAGCCCAGGTTATCTTCTTTGGGTGGAGTTTCGGCGATGCAGGATGCCTCTTCCTAACCAAGGTGGCTCCACTGGTACTCAAGTGGTTTTCCCAGTTATGGCCTAATTTCCCACGTTCCTGAAGTTATTTCACTAGCCCGAGGTGCAAATCCTCTTTCCTTGGGCCAATGACATTTGTCAGTGAATCGTTACGTCTTCCGACTAGAAAAATGCATCACTTCGGATATACTTGCCTAGGCATCCATGCTGTCAGAAGGCGTGCCCTCGTTTCCTGCGTTGGACGACACGTGGCATGCGGTGATTGAGCGGCAGTTGCATCGGTTACACCAGCAGTGTCCTTTCACCTTCGAGGGGTAATTATGGCCATGATTTGGTTACCCCCCTTCGGTCTATATAAACCTTCCTTCCCCTCGTGGTCCTCATTTGCTTTCCTTTGCTTCTGTCCTGCTCTCGTCTGCTCTCAAGCTCTTTTTCCTCTTTTACGGCAGTGCAAGCGGTGGAGCGATTTCCAATGACCTTTTACGACGACGTCTACTAATCCCGAAAGAAGTTTCGGTGGGTTTCTCTTCCAAAGGTCCCTCGGTTTCTTCCGTTTACATTTTTTCTAGAGTCCGAAGTTGTTTTCTTATTCCCAAAGTCCCTTAAAATTCTTTCCTGAAGCCGTTTCTTTTTACCGAACATGTCTTCTCTTGTTCCAATCATGTCTGTCCAAACTACTCCCGAGAGCTGGCTTCCTCTCATGTCTCACCCGTGTTGTACCACTTCAGAGAAGTTAATGAAGTGGAAAACTAAGTTTTTTCTTCCTTCTTATGTTGTTATCAAGGTATCCCGTCCTAGCCTTTTCAACTTCATGAACGACTCAGATGAGGTTACCGTTTTCCGAGCCCAACTGAAGGCCGGACTTCGGTTTCCTCCACCGAAGATGATTTGCGACTTTTGCCAATTCCATGGCATAGCCGTAAATCAGCTTCCTCCCAATTCCTATTCCTACTTCAATGCCTTTCTCTGCATGTGCGGGGTTTTCAAGATAGAACCCCACTTCGTCATCTTCATGTAGTATTACACGCTCTATACGGTCCCGATGGGTGGCTTCTATTTCATGCTACCTCGGGGATCTGGGAGAAAAAAATATATGTTCACCTTTGACACTAAAGACAGTTGGCAAGGGTGGCAAAGGAAGTTCATCTTCCTGAAGGTGGCAGAGGCGTGGTCGCACGTGCGGACTAGGTGGGCCTGGGGGACGTTCGAGACGAACATTGTTGATCCCAAGAAGTTGCTAACTCCTGAGTTAGCAGCGGGGTTTGAGGACTTTGACAACCGTATCCGAGCTGTCGCCGACCGGGATGCCGAGGTCCCACCACGCTCCTTGTATCCCATCCCGATCAGGTGGAACCTTATGACCGAAGAGGTTCTTCGGGAGTTAGGGGTGCTTAAGGAGCACAAAACTGATCTCGGCATGCCAGCTCCTACCATCGATGGGAAGAAGTCCTGGCTGGTGATGCTCCTTCGGAAGGAGCTCACTTATGAAGCCCTTGTTGAGAGTAAGTTGCTTTCCAAATTTTGGTATAAGTATCCCTTTGGACTTACACTGATATTTTTTTCCTTTTTCAAAGATGGGCGACCAATCAGCTGCCTTCTACAAGTCCCTCTTCCTTGGTCAAGCTGAGAAGGGGGAACAGAAGAAGAAGGTGGCCCCAAAGAGGTGAAAGGCGTCTAGAGGCGGGCCATCTTCGGCCACGAAGGCGAAGAAGGACCTTCTTCCCCCTCCCCAGAGGACGTTGTGGAGGTTGGGGACCAGCGTGAGGTCCACACCGACCTACCACTGGAGCTAACCATCAGCTCCACTCCCCGGAGTCCTGCTACTTCAGCGGGCATCTTGGGCTCTTCGGCATGAGGCCCTTCTGGTGAAGAGCTCGAGGAGCGCAGACGAACCAAGGGCAAACATGACCCTACCGAAGTGGAGGAAGTCCACGATTCCGATGTTGACATTGTTATGGATCTCCTAGTAGTCAGCACTCCCGAGAGTGGTAAAATGTTCTAAATGAAGTTTAGAACTTTAATTTCATGTTTACAAAGCTAGAATAAAGGAGTTACAAAAAATTCACTAAGTTCCAAGGAGGTTTAAGCACTAGATGAGGAGCAAGGGCAAAATGGTAATTTTGCATCCTAAGTAACCGAGCGGGGTCCCGAGTGTTTTAAGTTAAGTTTTGTAAATTAACCTTTAACCTTAACTCAAACTTGAAATAATAACAAGAATTAAGCAAGAAATGAGCATGTGTTAAAAGATGGGGGTTTATGTGTTTAAGGGTTGTAACTTGGATGGCTTAAGGGGTTAAGTGAGGGTTTAAGAAGGGAAAGGTGGCTAATGGCTGCCATAACCACGTTTTCCCCTCTCAAGCACTCATTTCTCTCTCAATTCAAGGTAGAAATCAAGTGATCTTGATTCCTAGAGTTGCCATCCAAGGATACCAACCAAAAGGAACATGTTTCAAGCTAGAAAACAAGGTTTGGAGGCTTGGAAGCATGATTTCTCTACTCCCCTATTTTTTGATACGTGGTAAGCATTGTGTTCTTGGTTAATTCTATGTTATTTGAGTGAATTGAGGCATGGGTTTTGGTTAGAGAGGACGATTGTGATGTTTGGTGCTTTGGTTTTGATTGGAACTTAGGTGAGGATTTCTTGCACTTGGTTGCTTGAAAAGAGGAGTGATTCTAGGTTGTATCTTGGAGTTGAGGTAAGGGAGTAGTGTTTTTAAGCTTGAACAATGCTTGTGGCTTGAGTTTGTTGTAAGAAATTGATTGAAATTAGCCATAGCATTGAGTATGAGTTTTGGTTGAATTGTGGTGAACTATGAGGTTTGAGGAAGATTTGATGATGTTATAGAGCATCATTAATGGCATTGTGATAGTTGGTTATGTTCCTTGCAACATGAACTAAGTGTGTGTGAAGTTTGGTGGCTTTTTATGCATGTTTGATATGTGTACTAAGTAGCCAAAGGTCATAGCAGCAAAATCCGTGCCAATTCTGCAGTTTCGCAGATTGGCGATGCGTCGCTAAGACGTACCCATAATTGGCAACGCGTCGCCAATTCGAAAAAGGATCACAGAACGTCGACAACTGTGGCGACGCGTCGCCACGGTTGATGACGCATCGCCAAGACAGCATTGGAGACCCGATTTTGTGTTTAGCATAACTTTTCCCCCGGGTGTCCGCTTGAGGTGATTCAAAGTTTCACGTGAAGCTAAGAGGGAGTACTACCACTTTAAAGTTTTAGAAACATCTAAAATGCCACAGATTTAAATTTTTTTTGAATCAAAGTGAGGGTAATTTTTAAAGGCAGAGTTTTGCACATTTTGCTAGGATGATTAAGGTGAGTCCCAAAGGGGTCCTTTGGGTACCATGGCCCTCAAGTATGCCGGGGGTACTTTGAGACTTCCTAAAGTACCTCAAGAAGTGGGAGTTTCCTTGAGTTTTGAAAAGTTTTGAGGTTACTTGTTGAGTAAGCAAGGAAACTAAGTTGCAAGCGAATATAACCAAGTGTCATGAGCTTGAGGTGTAAGTTTTAGAACCCTTGGCAACCTGGCAGTGTTGGAAATCACGGGGTTGTAAGGAGAGGCTTCAAATGCACCAAGGTTATGAGGTTTAATAACCTAGTTACATAGTTCTCACCATAATTCCCCTGCACAACAAAGTTAAGGAGAGGTTATATAATAAGTCAAGCGTAAGCTAAGGCTTACGAGGCACAAGTCGAGGGCTAGACTTGTGAGCCACGGAGTGACGCCCGTGAGAAAGTAAGAAAATTATGTGAGGAGTGGTCCTTCGGGATCCGAGCATGCATATCCATATATTTACATATATGACAGGTCCCTCACACTGCAAGAGCCAGCAGAGAGTATGCATGAGTTATTTCATATCTGTCCACAGTTTTACTGTTGGTACATGAGGTTACCCCTTACTGAGAATCTTGGATTCTCACCCTTACTTTTTTGTTCTGCAGACACAGAAGGTGTCGGGCCGAGTGATCCTTGAAGGTTACTCTGGTAGTAGTTTTTGGTGCACAGGTAGAATACCTGAGTTTTGACGATTCTAGTACTTATTGTTTGGATGCTTGTTGGTCTTGCACAGTACTAACTAAATTGCTCATTGGTTACAGAGCCTAGTGCACATTGGACATACTCAGGCATAGCTAGACCTAGTTGGGTCCAGAGGAGTCTCTAAAGCTCGCCACTGGGTTTCACATCCAAGGTGGGAGTTAGTATGAGAAGATCTCAGTAGAGGATTTTGTATGTGTACATAGTACTCTAGTTGCCTCCCTAGTTATGAAATGAAGAGTCATGGACTCGAGGATTGCTTTCTGGGCAGGGGCATTAGCTACTATATGTATGAATGCTCACGCATGTTGCTATGTGTAGTTAACTCATATAAAGGTTGATTTGTATGCTTTGACTGCTCTACTTGTTTTATATGAAAAATTGTGGCCACATTAACATTTTATGGTTTTAAATAACCTGTCAAAGCATAAAGAGCATGCATATTGCATATTCTAGGATAATCAACTAGTGACATGGATTTAATCCGCGCACATATCAATGAGTCCAACTGCAATCCACCGTGAGACCAAGTTCTCACAGGTGTCCTGGGCAGGGGCCAAGGACGGCCGTGTCAGACATTGCCAAGGTTCTGCCAGGTTTGCCCCTTAGCCATTTCTTTATAAATTCAGACATTTTTAGCATTCTCAATCTTATAGACGTATGGGTAAGGGTCAATGTACTGATGGAACTGTGGTGCGACTTCGCAAAGGAACTGACACCCTCGACGTGATGGTGGAGCACGCCCGGAAGCAGGCCCTTCGGGACTCCCATATCCCGAAGGATAAGGTTTCGAGGGAGCCTTTCTGGCCTTTCATGGAGGACATGAACTTCTTCTCCGAAGATAGCCAGCAATTGGCTCCCCAAATGGCAACGGGCGTGCTCACCAAGCCACTTTCAAATCTTTGGCTGATGAGTGCCCGAATGTGGAGGTCCTCACTGCGAGGATGTTCGAACACACTGCCCAGGTATTCTTTAGACTCTTTATTCTTTTTCCAAATTTTTCTAAGTGTTTGCTTGTGTTTGTGAAACTTCACCAAATGTCCTTCTTTTTGCAGCTCTTGGCGTACAGTGGATACTTTCGAGCTTGGGCAGCAAAGCAATCTTCGATCTGATCCCGGACCGAAGAGCACTTGGAGAAGGCCAAGGTATTTTGTGCCAGCTTGGTCATTAAGTACGCTGAGCTAAACAAGATAGCCAAGGAGGAGATGACCAAACTTCGGGAGGAGTTCTTGAAGGGTCAGGAGGAGCTCTTAAAGGATTTCTCCCAGAAGATGTCTGACCTTGGCACGAAGGTCATCGAGTTAACTTTAGCAAACGAGGACTACCAAAAGGAGAAGGAAGAAGATTCTGCTCTCCTAACAAAGGCCCTCGCTGGTAATGCTGATCTTTAGGCCAAGGTCGAGGCGCTGAAGAAGGAGTCAAAGAAGAAGAAGAAGACGAAGAAGCTCGAGAAGAAGGTCGCTGGGTTGAGGAACGAGCTGGATGACTTCTCCATTAAGAAAGACAAGGCCAATCAAGCAACCAAGGTTGCTTTTGTTACCCACTCCGGGGTAGTCCAGTTATGGTGCCAGAACTGTGCATTTAAACTCCCAGGTTTAGTGTGTCCTGTAGGTCATCAGAACAACACCCCAAGTGACCCTCTTGAGCACTATGTAAATACATGCATATTGGTCTAACCATAACACACATATTTACATTGATGCACACTATGGCAGCTAAGAAGGAAAACACTAGCACAAGTCTTAGTTTTGGCTTCCACACACTAGGCAATCTTCTTAAGTACTAGTGACCAGCTACTGCACCTGTAACTTCCAGTAATAAACTGTATCATTCTAGCCACATACCCCCATATTTTATTTACTCCATTATCAATTGGATACTTAGAGAAAACCAATGAATTTTTTTTTACATCAATAGCCCACCTATGGACCAAGTTATGGATTTTTTAAGTTGGTTACAAAATTCTGACCAAATGAACAGAAACTCAGCCAACTTTGCAATGTCATATCTTTGGCTTCAGGGCTCCAAATCCAGAAATTCCAAATCCCAGTTAACCATATTGATGTCTTCTAGGTGTGGTAAACATTTCATATATCAATTCATTCTACACAGGGGGATATTAAACTTTAGGTCCAAAGTCAAAATTCTGGTAACTTTTGGACCATTTTGCCCATACATTTTTTTCAAACGATGCAAACATTTCATTCACAAGGGGAAATCCCTCCAAGGCTATCTAATATGACACAATCCCCGTGCCCCTGCCCGGGATACCCTGTGAGCGTTTGTCTCACGGTGGATTGTAATTGGCTAGCTGGTTATGTGTGTGGATTAAATCCAATGCTACTAGTTGATTAACCTAGAAATGCAATATGTATGCACTTATGCTTTGACTTGGTTTATTAAAACCATAAAACATTTAAACATTTAGACATTTAGCCGGCTAAGTAAAATTCTATATAAATAAATACAAAATGCCAAAGCATAGCAAAATCAACCTTTGAGTGATTAACTACACATACACCGCTCGTGAAAGCATTTATACATAAGTAACTAAAGCTCTCACCCAGAGAACAATCCCCTGAGTCAAGGACTCTTTATAACATAAATACTGGAGGCAAAATAAAGTACTGTATCAAAATACAAGACTTTGCTGAGATCTTTTACCCTAGCTCCCACTTTGGACTCCTGTCCCAGTGGCGAGTCTCACAAGTCCTGTGCCAAGTGCTAGTAGGCTCTGCAGCCAAAGGAAGAAGCAAGTTAGTACCACAGCCTGACCAACAGACCAACTAAACACTTAAGCAAGCTAGAAACTTAAAGTTTCTCAACTACCGTACCTTTACACACAAAAAGGTACTACCGTGATAATCCTCAGCGATTACCTGGTCTTGCTACTCCAGACTCTGCATAATAAACAGGGAGTGAGAATTCAACATTCTCAGTAAGGGTCTTCGATGTACCTGCAAGAAAAAGCTAGGACTCTGGCTGCGAGCTCACACAGCATGAGGGTACTAGTCATATATATATATACTAGGCCGGTAGACCTCTCCTCAAGTAGTCCTTTGTATCAGGCCAAGCGTAATCACTTAGCAACCTGACACATATACAGGCCAAGCGCAATCACTTAGCAACCTGAAATATAGGCCAAGCGCTATCACTTAGCAACCTATCATATGGCTCAAGGGCGAACCTTAGCAAGCCTCATTCAAACATAGAACCTCTCACCTAGTTGTTATGCAGGGGAATTTATGATGGGACTTGTAGACTAGGCCGCAGGGCCTCTTTGATGTAAACTAGATGAACAAGGTTTTGCCTCGGGGCCTCGTGGCTACCGCACGGCTAGGCCGACGAGGGTTCTAAACCTCTCACCTGAGCTATTGATAGCTAATTAAGTTCAATTGCAACATTCGTTTCCTTACTTGTTGCCTAAGCAACTTACTTACCTCAAACAGTTCAAGAAAACTCATACTTCCGGTGGGACTTTCGGAAGTCTCGGAGTACCATCGGGATCCTCGGACCCTTAGGCACGTTCCGAACCTTCCGTAGTCTCGGTCGGGTCAACGCAGCAAAAAGTCAAACCCCCCATTTTCTTGTGTTGGCGCCGCGTCGCCAAAGGCAAAAAGGAATTGGCGACGCGTCGCCGACGAACAAACGCTCTGTGAAGAAAAATTGAATTGGCGACGCGTCGCCAGTTTTCGGGCCAATTGGCGCCGCGTCGCCAATTCTGCAGAAATGCAGAATTTGGCCGTTTGCTGCTACGAACTTTGGCAACCAAATACATATAGCAAACATGCATCAAAAGTTACCAAATTTCATACACATGAAGTACATGTTGCAAGGAACAAAACCAACTATCAAAGCCAAACTATGATGCATTAGAAGCATCAAACCAACCCTTCGAATTTAGCTAGTCCATCATAATTCCCAAAAACGTTTCTTCACACCATACCCAAAAATTACTCAACTTTCTCAATTCATTTCAATCCAAAAGCAATCCAACAACTTAAAAACACTTTCTCCCTTACCTTAACACCAAGAACAAGCAAGAATTCGAACCCTTCCTCTTCCAAACAAGCTTCCAAAGTTCTACACAAATTCAAACCAAAACAAAGCTCCTAAACATCAAAAACACCTCTTCCAACCAAAACCCAAGCTTCCAATCAATCAAATAACACGAATTCAATCAAGAACATGAATCATACCTCGTTCAAAAACAGGGGATGGAGAAAAACGCCCTTTCAAGCTTCAAAAACATGGATTTAAGCTTGAAAATCACTTCTCCAAGCTTATACACCCTTAATTGCACCTTTTGGCACCAAAAGCTTTTGATTCCAAGCTTAATTTGAGAGAGAAATGGAGTGGAGAAGCTGGAAAACGGGTTATGGCAGCCCAAACCCCTCTTCCCTCTTCTTAAACCCCACTTAACCCTTCAAACCACCAAGGTTTCAAGTTTTGTGCAATTAGGTCCCCCATCTTTGTAACTTAACAGTTCTTGATTAAATCCTTGTCTATTTATTGAGTTTGAGTTAAGGTCAAAAGTTACGTCCTAAAAATTCATTTTAAAACACTCGGGACTCGTCCCGGCCACTCAGGGTGCAAAATTACCATTTTGCCCCTGAACTTAGTTTAGAGCTTTATTCTTGTCGGAACTTAGTGAACTTTGGCAAACTTCTAAATTCTTGCTAGGCAAACTTAAATTAAACTTCTAAACTAAATTCTAAAGTCCTTACCTCCCTCTAGAAGGGCCGTAACATTCTCCCCTCCTTCTGGAATTTGGTCCCCCAAATTCCGCTGCAACTCTGGAAAAACACCAGGATATCTTTTCAGCATATCCTGCTCCGTCTCCCAGGTAGCTTCCTCCTCACTATGGTTAGACCAAAGGATCTTAACCATCGGAATCCACTTAGTCCGCAGTTTCTTGACTTGCCTATCCAAAATCTGAACTGGTTTCTCTTCATAAGTCAAGTCTTCCTGAATGGGTATCACTGAAGGATTTACTACCTGTCCGGGCTCAACTGTGCACTTCCTGAGTAAACTAACGTGAAACACATTATGCACTTGAGAAAGGTTAGGCGGTAAAGCCAACCGATAAGCAACTTTCCCAACTTTCTCTAACACTTCATAAGGTCCAATGAACCTTGGAGCTAACTTGCCCCTCTGTCCAAAACGACTAACTCCTCTCATGGGCGACACCTTCAGAAGTACTTTGTCACCAACCTCAAAACTCAATTCTCTTCTTCTTCTGTTTGCATACTTAGTCTGTCTGTCATTAGCTGTCTTGATTCTCTGCTGAATCAACTTAATCTTAGCTGTAGTGTCAGCTATGATCTCAGGTCCAATAACCACTCTGTCCGTTGGATCTGCCCAACAATGAGGTGTCATACACCGTCTCCCATACAAAGCTTCATAGGGCGCCATTCCAATAACAGATTGATGACTGTTATTATAGGCAAACTCGATCAGTGGTAAGTGCTGATCCCAATCACCTCTGAAATCAATGACACACATGCGTAGCATGTCCTCCAAAGTCTGAATCACCCTCTCTGACTGTCCGTCAGTCTGCGGATGAAAAGCGGTACCGAGGCTAACTTTGCTGCCCAATGCTTCCTGAAAAGCATTCCAAAACCGTGATGTAAATCGTGGATCTCTGTCTGATATGATTTGATCCGGTATCCCATGGAGTCTCACAATCTCCCTGAGATATAACTGAGCCAACCTCTCCAATGTATAGGTGACTCTGATCGGTATAAAGTGTGCCGACTTCGTCAATCTGTCAACCACTACCCAAATAGCATCATGCTGACTCCGGGTGGTCGGTAACCCCACTAGGAAATCCATAGTAACGGATCCCCACTTCCTCACTGGTAGAGATAAACTCTGAAGTGTGCCTGCTGGTTTCTGGTGTTCAGCTTTCACCACCTGGCATGTCAAACACTTTGCCACATGTCCTCGCACATCTCTCTTCAGTCCTGGCCACCAAAAATGTGTTTTCAGATCTTGATACATCTTACTAACACCAGGGTGAATACTCAATGTGCTGCTATGTGCCTCCTGTAGGACTTGCTGCCTAAGTCCCTCAACATTTGACACATAGAGTCGATCACCATAATGCAGTATTCCATCTTTGTACTTGAACTCTTTCTTCAAAGCACCAGTCTTAGCTTCACCTGAAATCTTCTTCAACAATGGATCTTTTAACTGAGCTTCTCTGACTCTGGCTACCCAAGCCGTCTGAATCTCCAAAACGTAGACTAAGGATTTTTCTCGACTTTGCCATAATTCATGCAAAGCTAAGAAACAATCCTTCAATGCTCCTTCTGAAGAATCTGTAGCCTGATCCTTGGACAAGATCACTCCTGTGTACTTCCGGCTCAAAGCATCTGCTACCACGTTCCCTTTACCAGCACAATACTCGATCGAACAATCATAGTCTTTAATGTACTCAATCCATCGCCGCTGTCTCATGTTCAGATCCTTCTGAGTAAACAAATACTTCAAACTCTTGTGATCAGTGAAGATTCTGAACGATCTTCCCATCAAATAATGTCTCCATAATTTCAGTGCAAAGATCACTGCTGCAAGCTCAAGATCATGAACAGGGTAGTTCAACTCATTAGGCCTCAGCTGTCTCGAACCATAAGCAATCACCTGACTGTCCTGATGTAGAACACAACCCAAACCTGAACCTGACGCATCAGTATAAACTGTAAAGGCTCTGTCCGGGTCTGGTAACACAAGTATGGGTGCACTGGTCAACTTTTCCTTCAGCTTCATGTAGGCTTCTTCACACTTCGGTGTCCACTCGAATTTCTGAGCTTTCCTGGTCAATGCTGTCAACGGCGTAGCTATCACAGAGAATTTCTCTATGAAGCGTCTGTAGTAACCTGCTAGACCCAAGAAACTCCTGACCTCTGTAACTGTAGTCGGTCTCTTCCAATCAACCACTGCTTGAACCTTTTCAGGATCAACTGACAAACCTTGAGCACTGATAATATGCCCCAAAAACTGAATCCTCTCGGACCAAAACTCACACTTAGAAAATTTTGCATAGTACTGATTATCCTTCAGCACTTGCAAAACCGTTCTAAGGTGCTCCTCATGCTCTGATATAGACTGTGAATAGATCAGAATATCATCGATGAAGACCTCAACAAACTGATCCAGAAATGGCTTAAAGATCCGATTCATAGCTTCCATAAACACTGCTGGAGCATTAGTCACACCAAAAGGCATAACCGTATACTCATAATGCCCGTACCTTGTCCTGAAGGCAGTCTTCGGAATGTCTTCCTCCTTAACTCTGATCTGAAAGTACCCAGACCGAAGATCAATCCTGGAAAACACTCTCGCTCCTCTGAGTCTGTCAAACAAATCATCAATTCTAGGAAGTGGATACTTATTCTTAACTGTCACTGCATTCAACTTCCTGTAATCGATGCACAACCTAAAAGTCCCATCTTTCTTCTTCACAAATAACACTGGAGCTCCCCACGGTGATACACTTGGTCTTATGAAACCTTTCCCTAGCAGTTCCTCCAACTGCTTCTTCAACTCATCCATCTCAAGAGCCGACATCCTATAAGGTGGTACTGAAATAGGCTCAACCCCTGGTTGCAGATGGATAGCAAACTCAGTATCCCTCCTAGGTGGTAACCCAGGTAACTCCACTGGAAACACCTCAGGAAACTGATTAGCTACAGGAATGCTCCCCAATTCTTCCTCTATAGCTACTCCATTCAACGAATAATACTCCTCTTCACCCACTACAGGGATGGTATCTACAAGTCTAAGGTGTAAACTCTTAGCACTAGATGCCAACCCTCCTGTGCAAGTCACTCTAGCTCCCTGAGCATCAATGATGTCAACTGAGTGATTCGCACAGTTAATTTGTGCCTTGTGCTTACTCAACCAATCCAATCCCAGCACCAGGTCATATGATTTCAACTCAATCACCCACAACTCACAACAAAAGTCATGATCACCTAACTGCAAAGGATACCTAGTAACCACTTCATTGGTCACAATAAAACCTCTCCCTGCAGTCCTGATGAGTCTCAACTCACCCGCAATTTCACGCTGTAAACTATGCTTATCTACCAAGGCAGAAGATATCACTGAAAGAGTAGCTCCCGTATCGAAAAGCACTCTAACACTACTGCTCAGAAAAGTAAAATTACCTCGTACAGCTGGCGGTTCTCTAGCCGCCTGGTTCGTCAAAGCGAAGACTCTCGGGTTCACTGCTGCAGCAACTACTCCAGGCCGGTTCCCAATAGCAAGTGGTACTGGAGGTAAAGCCCGAGATGGACCTGTAACTGATCGAACTCTTGGGCAGTCCCTGGCCCAATGCCCTCTCTGACCACAGACATTACAAATATCTGTGCCCAGTGTACATGGTCTTCCACCATGGAACCATCTGCACCTAGGACACACACCTGTCCTCCTCCTCTTAGATGGATCCTGGTTCCCTACCATTGGTCGCTTTCCAGCACTTTTCCCCAAGTTAGATGGCCCAGCTTCCACCTTTTTCATAGGTGCCCTGGAATCCTCGAATTCCCTTTCCAATGCCAATGCCTTCTGAACCATCTGGCGATAACTCCTGATGTCAACTGTCGCCATATACCTCCTGAAAATAGGCTTCAGGCCCTGGGAAAACTTCTTGGCTTTCAGCTCCTCATTACCCAACATGTATGGAGCATACCGGATAAGTGAGTTGTATCGCTGCTCATACTCTCGTACTGACATCTCCCCCTGTGTCAGATTCTCAAACTGGATCCTCCTCTGATCCTGTGCAGCTTCACTAATATACTCCTGTCTAAACTTCTTTTCGAAGTCTGACCACTTGAGCACCTTTTTCTTGTGCTCTGGACGAGTGCCATTACTCTCCCTCAATAACTCCATCACGTCGTCCCACCAAAGACTGGCTCTCCCTCTCAAAAAGAAAGGTACTAGAACCATCCTCTGCTCTGTCTCATAGCCACCACAAGTAAAGAGTCTGTTCATAACAGACAACCAATCCTCTGCTCTATCAGGATCTCCTGTCCCGTCGAAGCTAGGTGGATCAACTGTCTTGAATTTCTCTAACAGTCTCATCTGATGTGGAGTGTCTCCCCTCCTTGGAGCCTCCATCATCTCTGGTTCCTCAACCTCCTCAAGAACTTGATTTCTAGGTTCCTGAGCTCTAGGCACTTGCTGTTGCTCAGCATGCCTTTCCTGTTCCTGTTGTGGCTCAACTTCCTCCTGGACAACACCTCTGTCCCCATAATCTCTGAACATCTC
The DNA here is from genome assembly GCA_039654915.1 of Aquilaria yunnanensis. NCBI lineage: Eukaryota > Viridiplantae > Streptophyta > Magnoliopsida > Malvales > Thymelaeaceae > Aquilaria > Aquilaria yunnanensis. The sequence continues at coordinate 70,638,201 of CM077594.1, forward strand.
TGTTACAAGAGTGTTCATACCCTGTGCCACCTGAGACATAGTCTCAGTCAAACCCTGTAGCACTCTGGATATCTCATCCAACCTCGCCACAACTGGGTCACTAGAACCTTCACCAGGTTCCCTAGTCCCCCTCGAAGTTCCAGACCTCGTATCAACCATAATAACCTGCAACCACAGCCAGACAACATTTCCCCAGATGTTGGTCAGTACTAACTTCCTAGCACTTGGACTTTACTACTAGATCTCAGTCTAAGCCTCCAGTATCTATGAAATAAACCCTTAGCTCTGATACCAAGAACACTGACACGATCCCCGTGCCCCTGCCCGGGATACCCTGTGAGCGTTTGTCTCACGGTGGATTGTAATTGGCTAGCTGGTTATGTGTGTGGATTAAATCCAATGCTACTAGTTGATTAACCTAAAAATGCAATATGTATGCACTTATGCTTTGACTTGGTTTATTAAAACCATAAAACATTTAAACATTTAGACATTTAGCCGGCTAAGTAAAATTCTATATAAATAAATAAAAAATGCCAAAGCATAGCAAAATCAACCTTTGAGTGATTAACTACACATACACCGCTCGTGAAAGCATTTATACATAAGTAACTAAAGCTCTCACCCAGAGAACAATCCCCTGAGTCAAGGACTCTTTATAACATAAATACTGGAGGCAAAATAAAGTACTGTATCAAAATACAAGACTTTGCTGAGATCTTTTACCCTAGCTCCCACTTTGGACTCCTGTCCCAGTGGCGAGTCTCACAAGTCCTGTGCCAAGTGCTACTAGGCTCTGCAGCCAAAGGAAGAAGCAAGTTAGTACCACAGCCTGACCAACAGACCAACTAAACACTTAAGCAAGCTAGAAACTTAAAGTTTCTCAACTACCGTACCTTTACACACAAAAAGGTACTACCGTGATAATCCTCAGCGATTACCCGGTCCTGCTACTCCAGACTCTGCATAACAAACAGGGAGTGAGAATTCAACATTCTCAGTAAGGGTCTTCGATGTACCTGCAAGAAAAAGCTAGGACTCTGGCTGCGAGCTCACACAGCATGAGGGTACTAGTCATATATATATATACTAGGCCGGTAGACCTCTCCTCAAGTAGTCCTCTGTATCAGGCCAAGCGTAATCACTTAGCAACCTGACACATATACAGGCCAAGCGCAATCACTTAGCAACCTGAAATATAGGCCAAGCGCTATCACTTAGCAACCTATCATATGGCTCAAGGGCGAACCTTAGCAAGCCTCATTCAAACATAGAACCTCTCACCTAGTTGTTATGCAGGGGAATTTATGATGGGACTTGTAGACTAGGCCGCAGGGCCTCTTTGATGTAAACTAGATGAACAAGGTTTCGCCTCGGGGCCTCGTGGCTACCGCACGGCTAGGCCGACGAGGGTTCTAAACCTCTCACCTGAGCTATTGATAGCTAATTAAGTTCAATTGCAACATTCGTTTCCTTACTTGTTGCCTAAGCAACTTACTTACCTCAAACAGTTCAAGAAAACTCATACTTCCGGTGGGACTTTCGGAAGTCTCGGAGTACCATCGGGATCCTCGGACCCTTAGGCACGTTCCGAACCTTCCGTAGTCTCGGTCGGGTCAACGCAGCAAAAAGTCAAACCCCCCATTTTCTTGTGTTGGCGCCGCGTCGCCAAAGGCAAAAAGGAATTGGCGACGCGTCGCCGACGAACAAACGCTCTGTGAAGAAAAATTGAATTGGCGACGCGTCGCCAGTTTTCGGGCCAATTGGCGCCGCGTCGCCAATTCTGCAGAAATGCAGAATTTGGCCGTTTGCTGCTACGAACTTTGGCAACCAAATACATATAGCAAACATGCATCAAAAGTTACCAAATTTCATACACATGAAGTACATGTTGCAAGGAACAAAACCAACTATCAAAGCCAAACTATGATGCATTAGAAGCATCAAACCAACCCTTCGAATTTAGCTAGTCCATCATAATTCCCAAAAACGTTTCTTCACACCATACCCAAAAATTACTCAACTTTCTCAATTCATTTCAATCCAAAAGCAATCCAACAACTTAAAAACACTTTCTCCCTTACCTTAACACCAAGAACAAGCAAGAATTCGAACCCTTCCTCTTCCAAACAAGCTTCCAAAGTTCTACACAAATTCAAACCAAAACAAAGCTCCTAAACATCAAAAACACCTCTTCCAACCAAAACCCAAGCTTCCAATCAATCAAATAACACGAATTCAATCAAGAACATGAATCATACCTCGTTCAAAAACAGGGGATGGAGAAAAACGCCCTTTCAAGCTTCAAAAACATGGATTTAAGCTTGAAAATCACTTCTCCAAGCTTATACACCCTTAATTGCACCTTTTGGCACCAAAAGCTTTTGATTCCAAGCTTAATTTGAGAGAGAAATGGAGTGGAGAAGCTGGAAAACGGGTTATGGCAGCCCAAACCCCTCTTCCCTCTTCTTAAACCCCACTTAACCCTTCAAACCACCAAGGTTTCAAGTTTTGTGCAATTAGGTCCCCCATCTTTGTAACTTAACAGTTCTTGATTAAATCCTTGTCTATTTATTGAGTTTGAGTTAAGGTCAAAAGTTACGTCCTAAAAATTCATTTTAAAACACTCGGGACTCGTCCCGGCCACTCAGGGTGCAAAATTACCATTTTGCCCCTGAACTTAGTTTAGAGCTTTATTCTTGTCGGAACTTAGTGAACTTTGGCAAACTTCTAAATTCTTGCTAGGCAAACTTAAATTAAACTTCTAAACTAAATTCTAAAGTCCTTACCTCCCTCTAGAAGGGCCGTAACATAATATATGTCCATTACACAAATTAATTACATTCCCTTTCTTTTAACAACTTTATGTGGTCAAAACAGAATTTACAAGTAAGCAGCCCATCATTCACACTTAGGCAGCTTTGCGCCACATCACTTACATAGCGAAAACATTACTCAAATGTTGTCATACTTATCTCATCTTACATACACTACATGTACATGCATACATTCACTAAAATATGGTCTTAACTCAGCTAAATACGCACCCTAGGTTACAGGAGATCCTGAGACACAATGGACTCCAAAAACTGGTTGCTGGACAGCTGCTGCACAACACAATAAGTACCACCATTAAAAATACCAAATGTGCTCCTAAAATCACCAAAATTTCCAGATCACAACAAGACATATGGACGTTCATGTACCTGAAATTTCAGACCAAAAATCAAACGCAAAGGTTAGTTTGAAGGTGATCTTTCTGCTGGACGTGAAATGACAGAATTGAGGGGAGTAAGTTTCATTGAGAAACTTAGTAAGGGCAGCACTTGGATTCAATAGGCAATGTAACAATCATTAAAACCCGCATCCAAAGACACTAAAACACAAAAACCACAACGCATATATACAAGATATAGCAACCAAATGCAGCAGCCAAACACAAACAACAAACACATGAAATGTGGCAGCAACATATACCATAGGTTAGTCCACAAAACACATAATACACATAATCAAATTACTGTGGCAGCCCTCCTCAAGCTAATGCTTGGTCTTAGGAGGATTTTAACACTAGTTAGTACTAACTTTTGTGCTCTAGATGTCACACCTCACACCGGCCCTGGCCTATAAGTTTCTAATTTAACTCTCAACCCAGAACTCAAAATTCTAATTCTCTAATTCGGCCAAGCAAGCAATGGCAACATTAAGTCTTATTTTCTTAAGTTGAGAAGCCTGGGAGGTGGCCTAGGAGGCTTTAAAACAAGTCCATTAACTACTTGTAGCAGATGCAAGGCCCAATACCACTAACATGCCAAACAAGCAAGGTTTTAATTGATTACTTGCATAACAAGCAAGGCAACACTTAATGAAATTTTTAAGTGCATATATGGTGTGCAGTCAAGTGTGCTACTTATATGGCAACCAAGAAGCCCACAATATTTACTTTGATTTTGAAACCACATGTTAATATGCATATGTTCTTCTCGGCCAACAAAGGGAACTCATGGAGGTTCACATTTACATACACATGCATAAGCCCATAGCCATTTATAAGGGTGCCAAACCTTGGCCCATAACATTCAACATATATACAAGCAAAAAACCATCCATAAGTCCATACACATGACTTGGCATCTAAGTCCAACAAAAACCAACAACAAGCTAGGCATCAAAGACTACATATATGTACACTCCAAAAAGGTAGTTTACCTAGCATCCAACATGGCTTCATGCCATGAACCCATAAGTTGTCCATGCCAAGTTAAATACAGACCGAGACCATTAATGGTCAAAAAGAACCTTAAGGATCCCATACAGAAGCACACACTACAGCACCAACCCAATTGCCATGTTCATTGTCATAAAAGTAAAGACTACAATCAGAGCCAAAGTCCCAGTGTACATAGTGCTTTCCTAGACAGGTCCCCCACACTACAGCCTACAAACTTAACTCATATGTCTTGGCCAACAAGATATAAGACTTGTAATGAACTAAATTCCATAAGCCAAGCATACATTGGCACATACCTTGGAAAACAAGCAAGTAAGTACTAAACACAAGCACCAGCAAGTTAGCACTACTCAGGCTGTATGTCTTTTACTGAAAAACAAGTAGGATGGGCAATGAGTATAAAACTCAGTAGAGTTCACTTTAATATACCACTCAATTTTGAGTCTATTTAGTTAAGCTGAGTATACAACTCAAAGCTTAACCTCCCATTAGCTCAACATACCTGCAAAACAAACACAAAGACCAAGAAAACCAAGCATATACATATACATGCTAAATAGCCAAGGCATATGAGTAACAATAATGACTAAGGGTTAGCAAGCACATAGAATTCACCCAAGCACACAGTAACACATACACACACACCACATAATGCTCTCAGCCAATATACCATACATGTACCCATGTGCACTTTGCACACAAATCACCATCAAACACTCCACTTCCACTTAGAGCTCCCAAATGCTAAGCAAATAGCCCACATTTACAAGCATTTCTAGTACATGTACATTAGTTAATTAGCTAATCAACAAGTAGACCGAATGTATTCTCAATAGCCCATCAAGCAACTAAGGTCATTTGGCAAATTTTAACCATCACTTAGCTACTCTAAACACTTGAACCATGGTGATTCACCAAGCATAACCAAGTGTTAGTGAACCCTACCTCAAAATGCTTTCGGCCAAGATATCAACTTTCAATGCCCAAGTGTTCTTCACTCAAATAGCCTACCATAACAACAAATAGGCATCAACAACACTTATTCATGGATCAACTACCATGTATTCCAAGAAGAACACTAAATTACTATAGTTCATGCTCTCGGCCAAATGCCCAATTCCATACATTGATGTTCTTCACTAAATTAACCCAACATATAACCATCTAAGCATCATTAACCCTTGTTCATGGCACAATTACCATGTAATCAAGGGAAGAACATGGAATTACCTCAAATTGAGCTTTCGGCCAAACACCAACTTTCACACTTTGATGTTCTTCACTCAATTTAGCCTACCACAAGATTAAATAGGCATCAATAAACCTTAATCATGGATTAATTTCCATGTAAACAAAGAAGAACACCAAATTATTCCATCCAACTCTTTCGGCCAACACTAAACTTTCAAGCCAAGGTGTTCTTCACCAAATTGGCTCATTATTCCATCAATTCAACCCTTTAGCTCCTTGTTCATGGAAGAAAGACCATGTAATCAAGGAAATATACAAGTTACCTTGGAACCCTAGCTTGAATGGCTCGGCCCTTCAATGTTCCTTCAAGAACAAAGCTTGATTCCAAGTTGTCTTGTGCCGAAACTAGCTTCCAAGCTTGAATCCTTCAAGTGCCTTCAATGTTTGCTTGAATTCAAGACCAATTTCTAAGAAGAAGCTTAAGGACAACTCTCGGCCAACTCAAGAGCAAGAAAACCTGAAATGGCAAAACAAATGGCCTTAACTAGTCCGGCCATAGGACACATGTGCAATAGTTGGCAAATATGCTAACTTTTGTCTTCCATTAATTTGCATGGTTCATTGTAGCCTTCAACTTCACATGACCACAATGCCGCCACTAAAACATGTGTCTAACTTGACATTTAAGTCACTTCATGGCCTATAATGCCATGCACATGTCAAACACAAGTACCAAAGTGCCATAATTCCCTTATAAAACTGGCCATAAGTCTAGTATAAAAACTAGTTAGTTTAAATAGTTAAATAGTGAATAGTTCCTTAGTGGTAGACAAGACATGACTAGTAATCATTGTTGTCCACTAGATTTGGTCTAGTCTTGCACTAGTCATCAAATAAACTTGCATGGCCAAAATCACCATCTTAAAGTTTATAGTTTTAATTGTACCACTCATCTAAGCGTACAATTTGATCCCCTTTCTTGGATTTCTGTCTGTTTTTCCATAGTCTAGTTTATATGTGCAGTTAAGCCCTGAAAGTTTCCAGCTTTGCACATAGACCACTGTACTAGTTCCCATAGTCCTTCACATTAATCTTCTTTGTCCCTTGGCCTAAGCCAAGCACTTAGGAGGTGAGACTAACACTAGAAACCCAGAAATTTGCTACCATCCCTGTGCACTTCACGCTAGGTCACAAAACCTTCAATAAGTGCACTCCCCTCACTAAGCTTGATTCATCAAGCACGTGGCTCTCTTCCAAGCTTAGACCTAGCTCCATGGATGTTTGAAAATTGCAGAAAAAAACCCATGAAAGCAAGATAACCCTTACTGATAGCCAAAGGCTATCGCCTCAATCTGGCCGAACACCCTGCCACAACAATGGCCAGAAGAACTGGCGCTTCCCGGGAACAGGTGGAATCATGCACCTCGGGAGATAGCCGGAGAGCTCCGAGCCTCGGCACGCCAGTAAAACTTGAGGACTCCATTCGCCCCCCAAGGTTGTGAACAGCGCGCCTTCGGAAAAGTGGCACCAGACATTGCTGCCCGAACATGATATCCCCGAAGGCGGAACTCCCTGGAACTGGGAACCCCCAAACTGAGGGTATGATTCCCGAAGAGGCTCTGTCCGAACTAGAGGACGACCTCGCCCAGGGACCTCGGGAGTACGGCAGGAGCATTTATGGAAGCATTTAAGGAAGCCTCTGACACGTCCCACCACAGACGTAAAAAGTCGCCCTGACGCGCAGACGCCATCAGAATCATATCATGGCCCGTCTCAGCACAAGGCTCGAGGCCATCTAGTTACCAACTATCTGTCCCCTACGCCCAGACGTTCAGGAGCATCCGACCGCACACGTGTCATGATCTGAACGGGCTAGGTATTCCTATATATACAGGAAATAAATACTTGACAGGAGGTTGGCAGGCCGGATATACAGCTCCCACACTCTGAGAAAATACCAGGCGAGACTTTTCTGCCTTTCTCTTTGAGCTAGTGACTCTCTCCTTCTTCCGGCCACCACTGACTTGGGCGTCGGAGGCTCCCCCCCCGGAAAAACACTCCGGGGGCCTCCTAACCCTGTTTACGAGCTTTTCAGGTACTCTCATTGAGGCGATCCACCTTCCAGGCGTTCTTCCTCCTAGAAGTCTCCTCAACAGTCATCATGACTCACAACGATGAGGCCTTAGGCCATCATTTGGCGCCGTCTGTGGGAACCCGCTCGCAGATTGCCGTCGTTGAGACTCGGCGTTCTAAGGACAAGGGACTCCCAAGGTCCTCGTCCGCGCCTGAGATACAACCGGCTGCTGAGCAGACACTCCCAGAAACTTCTACGCCCGATGAGGACCGCCCTCTGGTAATCACCATGAGCTTCTTGAGGGACTTTCAGCGCTCGGTCGTTGCTGAAATGACTCAGCAGATCGACCGAAGATGGCCACAGCAGTCACAGGCCCAGAAACCCTCCTCATCAGCACGCCCTCGGGAGAGAAGCCCCAAGTCTACACACCGCAGTTCAGGAAGTGGAGAGCCTCGCGGAGAATCATCCACAGAAGATATAGCCCTCGGGAAACGGCCTGTGGGACAAACCGGGTCCAAGCGACCGAGAGTCTCACAGCGAAGCAGTTCGTCGCCCGAGGCGAGGTCCCTGACCCCTCCGCGCCGAACTCGCTCCCCGAAAAGGCGCCGTCGATCTCCCTCCCGCGAAAATGGTCCTAGCGCCACTGCGCTTATGGAAAGGCTATTGGCACGGCTGGACAGAGTGGAGAAGCAAGTGACCAGAAAACCCGTTTGGGACAGGCTGTCGGGGGCATTATGCGAAGATGGCTCCCCGTTTATTCGCACCGTCGTTGAGGCAGCTATGCCAGGCGACTTCAGAGTGCCTAGGCTGGAGATCTATGATGGCCGGACTGATCCACAGGCCCATCTGACGAAGTACAGGCGGAGCATGATAATGCACGGAGCTGATGACGCTACCATGTGCAAATGCTTTGAAGTCACCCTCACGGGCCCAGCAACAGCATGGTACAATTCTTTGCCCCAAGGGACTATCACTGAGTTTCAGGAGTTGTCCACAGCCTTTACCTAGCAGTTCATTGGGAGCAGGCCGACGGCCAAAATGCCTGTGCAGATGTTCGACATAGAGCAGAGAAACGGAGAGACGATCCGTGACTATGTCGAATGGTTCAACAGGGAAGCACTCAGCGTCCCGGACTTCCGGCCCGAAATCCGCATCCTCGCTATGACACGGGGCCTTCGGCGTGACTCACAGCTGTTCTACGAGTTCTCAAAGGACCCCCCGGAGACCCTCGGAGAATTTTACCGAAGGGCAGAGCAGCACATGACAGCCGAGGAATTGAGGATGGCGGGGCCGAAGTCTGATCATCACCGCGCCGAAGGGTCCAGCCAGCAAGCTCGGCATCTTTCTGAACACACAGGTCGACCACGGCGAATGCGAGGAAAGACACCTCAAAGTTTCACACCCTTGAGCACGACACGGACCAACATTCTCATGGCACTGGAAAGGCAAGGGACGCAGATTCGGCGGCCAAAGGCCATGGCCGCCGATAATAAGAAGAATGCCAAGAAGTTCTGCCAGTTTCATCGCGACCACGGTCATGACACCAAAGACTGCTTCCAGCTGAAGAAGTACATAGAGTCGCTGATCAAACAGGGCCAGCTTCGCAAATACCTGCGGATGCCCTCCCCAAAAGGCAGAAAAGAGGAGGAAGAGAGGGCCGAAAACGAGGACTATGACTCAGACAGGCAGAGAAATAGAAGTCCAAAAAGGCGCCTTCCACCTCCAGTAGGGGTCATCCAAACCATTACCACGGGGCTCCCATCCTCGGAAAGAAAGCGGAAGGCCAGAGAAATTGCGGTTATGGAGTATCAAAGTCCATCAAAGAAATTGGCTCGCAAAGATGGCTCCACTGTCGTCTTCCCCCACGACGACCCGCTGCTGATAATGGCGAGAATAGGGAACTGGGACGTCAAGAGAGTGTTGCTTGATGATGGCTCAAATGCTGACGTCCTATTCTCGCACTTACTGCCGAGCTTGGGCATCTCCAGCAGCGAGCTGAAACCTGTCACCACGCCCACCTTCGGCGTTGGGCCATCCGAACTACCCGTCCTCGGATGGATCGACCTCCCTTTGATGATGAAAGGCACTTCGGTAAACGGAGCAGCTGAGTTGTACGCGTCCACAATGGCAAGATTCATCGTCATGGATGTCCCGTCTTCGTACAACGCCATCCTTGGAAGGCAGACTCAGGGGAACCTGCACATTCGCCCCGATGTGAAGTACTTGACTGTCACATTCGCCACCAAGGATGGAGATGCAGAGGTCTTCATCGACCAAGCCGAGGTAAGAAAGGTGTTTGTAAAAGCACGAAAGGCTCCGGCAAACAGCTCTACACAAACGGTGGAGGCAAAGGCGCAGGAGAAAGGCAAAGAAGGAGATCCCGCAGAAGCAGAAATGGAAGCAGTAGATCTTGTCCCAGGACAATCTACCCGAATAGGGAAGAGCTTGGCCAAAGGTGATAAGGAAAATCTTGTATCCTTTCTGCTAAAAAATAAATATCTGTTTGCCTACTCGCCGAAAGACATGCCAGGAGTGAACCCTGGCATAATACAGCACAGCCTCAAAGTAAGCCCGGAAGCAAAACCTATCAGGCAAAAGAAACGAAGCATCTCAGCCCACAAAAGCAACTTCGTGAAAACCGAAGTCCAGCGCCTATTGGATGCTGAAGTTATCAGGGAGGTAAAATACCCCGAATGGTTAAGCAACGTGGTCATTGCCACAAAAGAAGGTAGCAGCAAACTCCGGATGTGCATTGATTTCAGAAACTTGAACGATGCTTGCCCGAAAGACTCATTTCCCCTCCCGCCAATAGATCAACTGGTAGATTCAATGGCCGAATACGGGCTCCTGAGCTTCCTAGATGCCTTCAGCGGCTACCATCAGATAAGGATGGACCCCGAAGATGAAGAGAAAACTGCCTTCATCACCGAGGGAGGAACGTAATGCTATATCAGAATGCCCTTCGGGCTGAAAAATGCAGGAGCCACCTACCAGAGACTGATGAACAAGGTCTTTAAAGACCAAATGGGGAGAAACATGGAAGTATATGTTGATGATATGATAGTAAAAAGCAAGCTGCCCGGCTACCACGTTACAGATTTGGAGGAAACCTTCCAAAAGCTCAGAGCCTTCGGGATTCGCCTTAACCCCGAGAAGTGTATCTTCGGGGTGACGTCGGGAAAATTCCTTGGGTACATGGTATCCGAAAGAGGCATCGACGCCAATCCTGAGAAGATTAAGGCTCTGCTTGAGTTCCGAACTCCTGCCACAGTTAAAGACGTGCAGAGACTAACCGGAAGAATAACCTCTCTGAGCAGGTTTATTTCCAGGTACGGAGATAGGTGTAGACCTTTCTTCAAAGTCCTCACAAAGGCAGCAAAGATGGAAGGCGACCTCGGAAGAAACAATCATCCCTGGGATGAAGATTGCCAAAAGGCCTGGGAAGAACTCAAAGTCTACCTGGCCAGCCTGCCGACTCTGCGACAACCTCGGGAGGGAGAACCCCTCGTACTGTACCTCGCCGTCACAGAAAAGGCCGTGAGCTCGGTCCTGATAAAAGAAGAAGGGCCGAAACAATGGCCGGTCTACTACTTCAGCAAGTCCCTGCATGGCGCCGAAGTCAGGTACCCTTTGCTTCAAAAAGCTATATACGCCTTGGTGCTTGCAGGAAGAAGACTGCGACCATATTTCCAGGCTCACCCCATCATCGTCCGAAGTAGTCTACCACTACGGGATGTTATGAAGAGAGTTGATCATTCGGGAAGGCTCTCCAAGTGGTGCATAGAGCTTGGCGAACACGAAATCACGTATGAGCCTCGGAAGGCCATAAAAGCCCAAGCATTGGCAGATTTTATCGCCGAAATACCCACCACTGAGGAGAACCACTCAGATCCGAAAGAAGGTGAGCCAGAATGGACCTTGCATGTTGACGGAGCCTCGGGGTCCGTACACCAGGGAGCTGGAATAGTTATCAGAGGACCCGAAGGCCTAGAGGTGATGAAGGCTATCAAGTTCAGCTTCAACGTCACCAATAATGTGGCTGAGTATGAAGCCCTCATAGCGGGATTACGCTTGGCCAGAAAGATTGGCGTGAGAAACTTAAGGGCTCACAGCGATTCCCAGCTGGTAGTTCGGCAGACGGCAGGAGATTATGGGGCGAAGGACCCAATCTTGGCAAAATACCACGAGCTGGTAAGAAAACTCATCCAAGAGTTTGACGCCGTGCGGATCGAAAATGTACCCCGGCGGAATAACACTGAGGCAGATTGCTTAGCGAAGTCCAAAACATACACCGAGGTGCTAGACCATCCAAGCATCTCCGTGCTAAGCGTAACGACCTCGGGAATGGGGTGGAAGGACCCCATAAAGAGATACCTCGCAGAGAATGAGCTTCCCGAAGACGCCGGCAATGCTGCAAGACTGCGAAGACGCGCCGGAAGATTCTTCCTGATTGGTGAAGAGTTATATCGGCAAGGATATGCAAATCCGCTGCAGAGATGTGTGGGCGAAGAGGATACTGAGATGGTCCTCGAAGAAGTCCACGAAGGCATGTGCGGCTCGCACATTGGAACTGATGCCCTTGCAGCAGTGATACTCCGCCAAGGATACTTCTGGCCTACCCTGAGAAAGGACGCAAGGCAGTTCGTCCAGAAGTGCGGTAGTTGCCAGAGACATGCAAAAATCCAGAGGATACCCTCGGAAATGGTAACGTCGGCAGACTATCCTTGGCCCTTCGTAGTCTGGGGTATAGACCTCATTGGGCCACTCCCCACAGCGCCCGGAGGCGTGAAATTCTGCGTGGTAGCAGTGGACTATTTCTCAAAGTGGGTAGAGGCAGAACCACTAGCAACTATCTCGGCAAAAGAAGTGCAGAAGTTCGTATGGAAGAACATCGTATGCAGATTTGGCATACCAAGGGTACTAGTAGCTGATAATGGATCCCAGTGCATAGACAAAGGATTCCAGGAATTCATCAGCGACCTCGGAATAAAGATGCACTTCGCCCCAGTAGCTCACCCCCAAAGCAATGGGCAGGTGGAAGTATCAAACAGGACCATAAAAGATGGCCTGAAAAAGAGACTTGGGGAAGCCAAGGGGAAATGGCTAGGAGAACTCCAAAGTGTATTGTGGAGCTACCGAACGATGCCACGAAGAGCCACAGGGGAAACTCCCTTCTCACTCGTCTTCGGAACAGAGGCCATTATCCCAATAGAGATAGTTCAGCCTTCAATACGGGTGCAAGTATTTGATGAAGGCGGAAACGACCTCGGTCTGAGAACTAAGCTCGACCTTGTGGCCGAACACAGAGAAATAGCCGAGCTGAGAGAAAAGCTTTCCAGCAAAGAGTGGCCGCGGCTATCAACTTAAAAGCCAGGCCAAAAGAAATCAAAAAAGGAGACCTCGTTCTCCGAAAGGCCGACTTTGCACCCCGAAGGCCATCTCACGGAGTACTTCGCGCAAATTGGGAAGGACCTTATCTGGTTCTCGCCGAAGTACAAAAAGGCGTGTACAAGCTTGGCGACGCCGAAGGCGTAGAATTGAAAAACACTTGGAATTCAGATGCCCTGAAAAAATTCTACGCCTAAGGTTGAGCGGAAGAAATATATTGTACAAAAAATATTCTAAGTACAGGATGGTCCGGAGAAGAGTGGTCTTGAGAAAATTTTTAAGTATACCAAATTGTCCAGGACAAAATTCCGCGAAGGTGCTCGCCATGAAAAAAGCAGATATGACTTCCCGAAGTCCGTTGAGCCACTATGCTCGGGAAAAATTGGAAACAAGAATCTTGCAAAAGTACTCGGCATAATCAGTGCAGAGAAAATTTTCCGAACAACCTTGAGCGAACATGCTCGGGAAAAAGGGAAAGCAAGAATCTCGCAAAAGTACACGCCAAAACAAAAGCAGAGGTAATTTCCGAACACCCTTGAGCGAACGTGCTCGGGAAAAAGGGAATGAGCAATCTCGTGAAAATTTTCCTAAGTCCCTTGAGCAAATATGCTCGGGAGAATAGGAAGACAGAAAAAATTTGGCTGAAGGTTTTCCGAAGGCCCTTGAGCGAACTGATAGCCAAAGGCTATCGCCTCAATCTGGCCGAATACCCTGCCACAACAACGGCCAGAAGAACTGGTGCTTCCCGGGAATAGGTGGAATCATGCACCTCGGGAGATAGCCTGAGAGCTCCGAGCCTCGGCACGCCAGTAAAACTTGAGGACTCCATTCGCCCCCCAAGGTTGTGAACAACGCGCCTTCGGAAAAGTGGCACCAGACATTGCTGCCCGAATATGATATCCCCGAAGGCGGAACCCCCTGGAACTGGGAACCCCCGAACTGAGGGTAGGCTTCCCGAAGAGGCTCTGTCCGAACTAGAGGACGACCTCGCCCAGGGACATCGGGAGTACGGCAGGCGCATTTAAGGAAGCATTTAAGGAAGCCTCTGACACGTCCCACCACAGACGTAAAAAGTCGCCCTGACGCGCAGACGCCATCAGAATCATATCATGGCCCGTCTCAGCACAAGGCTCGAGGCCATCTAGTTACCAACTATCTGTCCCCTACGCCCAGACGTTCAGGAGCATCCGACCGCACACGTGTCATGATCTGAACGGGCTAGGTATTCCTATATATACAGGAAATAAATACTTGACAGGAGGTTGGCAGGCCGGATATACAGCTCCCACACTCTGAGAAAATACCAGGCGAGACTTTTCTGCCTTTCTCTTTGAGCTAGTGACTCTCTCCTTCTTCCGGCCACCACTGACTTGGGCGTCGGAGGCTCCCCCCCCGGAAAAACACTCCGGGGGCCTCCTAACCCCGTTTACCAGCTTTTCAGGTACTCTCCTTGGGGCGATCCACCTTCCAGGCGTTCTTCCTCCTAGAAGTCTCCTCAACAGTCATCATGACTCAAAACGATGAGGCTCTAGGCCATCACGAACATGTTCGGGATAAAAGGAAACAAAAAGCCTGCAAAAGACTTAGCCAAATTTTTACAAACTTTCCAGAAAGTCTCTTGAGCGAGCACGCTCGGGACAAAGGAAGGTAAAAAGTTTCTTTGGTTGCAGGTTTTCCGAAAGTCTCTTGAAGCAAACGTGTTCGGGACAGTGGAAATGAAGAAACTTGCAAGAAAGGACTTAGCCAAAAGATTGTTCATTTAGAGCAAATCGCCTTACAAAAGAAGTGCCCAAAGAAGGAGCACAAAGGAGAAAAATAAGAGGAGCCCTAAAACAAACTAGGGAGAGCCGGGCGGACTAAGACCAGGAAGCTTCAGATGCTCGACCTTGGACCACTGCCACCGAGGTCCCTCAGGAATATTTAGGCCCTCCAGAAAAGAGAGGTCCAAATCTGGGAACCTCTGCAGCACCTGGTGCCGAGCGAGGCAGAAGCCGTCCTGAAAGGCGACCTTGGCCATGTCATCAGAAGTACGTTTTTGAACGCCAAGGACATTGACCTCGTCTCTCAGCTCAGCAACCTCCTCTTCGAGCTCGCTTATCCCCAGCGTCTCTCCGGACTCCTTCTTCAGAGCCTCGACCTCGGCTTGAAGAGCATTGTTCTCGTCCGTCAACCTCGACGTAAGACTGTCGGAAACAGCCTTGTCCTTGACAAGATCTTCGTTGGCGGCGAGCAGCCCCTTTACTTGGTCGCTGAGGTCGGCAATCTTCCGGGAGGAGTCCTTTTCAAGTTCTTCTCTTTTCTTCGAGAACTCCTCCCGAACGGCAGCAAGTTGCTGAGAACAATCCGCTCTCAGCTGCTGGTTACTGGCGATCACCTTCGCAAGCGAAGCCTTCGCTTCACTGTGTTCCCGCGAAGTCGCATCCTTGGAGGCAGCCTGTCTGGCCACCCAAACTCGGAGATAACCAGCGTACTCCAGCAGCTACGGCAAGGCAAAAGTCCAGGTTAGTACAAGTCTAAACACTTAGAAAATTGAGGAAAAAAGTGTAAAGACTATACCTGAGCAGCATGCTCGGTGACTTTTGCGGCGAGGGTATTATCCCCCGGGTGAGCCGCCGTAATGGCCCGGAAGGAGGCGTCAGTGGTGATCCCCTTCCAAATCTCCTTTGTCATTTTTGGACAATCGTCGGAGAGCAAATTCATATCCTCCGTGATTGTCCAAAAGGGCTCCAAGGGGATCTTCCCCTTAGGGATTGTGGCATCGCGCAGGGCCCGTTTCCTCTCATGAATGGCCCTCCAGCCAGCAGTAAGAGGCTCCCCTGAAAGTGAGAAGGAAGTTAGGAGCAGAAGAAAAATTCGCGAAAGGAAAAGGAGCTGAACTTCGCCTAAAGGCATACCAGGAGGAACCTCGGAGACAGTGTCCTCGGGATCCTCGGGCCCCTCGGAAGAAAGACCCTTACCCTTCTGCCGGTACCGCTCCTCGGCGGTGGGTACTTCTACCACTACAGTGTTTCTGGGGGCCTCGAGGTCGAGAGGAGGCACCTCGGTGAAAGTAGCGGGGACCTCGGCCGGTGGAATTTCAACAAGACCAGCCTCTTCGCCAACTTCTTCTTCCAAAAGCTCTGGCTGAGAAGGCTGGAGAGCCTTCCTAGCTCGCTTCGCCGAGGGTCCCGCCCCTGTCGTCTTCCTTCTTCGGGAAGCCGCCTTCTTTGTCTGCTCCCCCTTCTCCACTTGGCTAGAAAAGAGGGCCTTGTAATAAGCGGCAGCCCCATCGCCCATCTCTGAAAAAGAGAAGAAATATCAGCGTAAGTCCGAGGAAAAAGTATAAAGGGATGGAAGATTACTCACTTTCGGCAAAAGTTTCGAAAGAAGTCTCCCCCTTAAGGAGCTTGACCAGCCAGGAGTCTTTCCTGGCGATGGCGGGAGCGGGCATATTGAGGTCAGTCACGTGCTCCTTAACCACTTTTAGCTCCCGAAGGACTTCTTCGGTCATCAACCTCCAGTTGATAGGAAAGGGGTAAAGAGCACGAGGAGAGACCTCGGGAGCCCAGTCAGCGACTGCCCGAATGCGGGCGTCGAAATCCGCGAACACGGAAGCCAACGGTGGGGTCAGCAGCATCCTCGGATCAACGACGTCTGCGTTCAGCACTCCCTGAGCCCACCTGGTCGGGACATCAGACCAGTTCTTATCCACCTTGAGGAAAAAGAACTTAGGTTGTTTTTTCCAAACTCGTCTTCTGAGTTTTTTCTGGAAACTATTTTCTTTTCCATCTCAAACTCTTTTTCATGTCTGCGATGCCTGTTCCCGAGAGCTGGAAACCTCTTCTGGCCCATCCTTGCTGTACCACCCCCGAAAAACTAGAGAGGTGGAAGAAAAAATTCTTTCTTCCGTCTTACGCTGTGACCAGACTGCCTCGTTCTAGCCATTTTGCTTTTTCAAACCGTGGCGACGAGGTTACAGTCTTCCGAGCCCAACTGAAGGCCGGTCTTCGGTATCCTCCCCCGAAGGTGGTTTGTGAGTTCTGCCAATTCCATGGCATTGCTGTGAACCAGCTTCCCCCGAACGCGTACTGCTATTTTAACGCCTACCTCTGCATGTGTGGCGTGTTCGAGATAGAGCCCCACTTCATCATTTTCATGCAGTACTACAAGCTCTATGTGGTCCCGAAGGGTGGCTTCTATTTCCTGCTGCCTCGGGGATCCGGGAGCAAAAAATTCACCTTCACCTTCGACACGAAGGATAGCTGGCGGGGGTGGCAGCCTAAGTTCTTTTTCCTCAAGGTGGATAAGAACTGGTCTGATGTCCCGACCAGGTGGGCTCAGGGAGTGCTGAACGCAGACGTCGTTGATCCGAGGATGCTGCTGACCCCACCGTTGGCTTCCGTGTTCGCGGATTTCGACGCCCGCATTCGGGCAGTCGCTGACTGGGCTCCCGAGGTCTCTCCTCGTGCTCTTTACCCCTTTCCTATCAACTGGAGGTTGATGACCGAAGAAGTCCTTCGGGAGCTGAAAGTGGTTAAGGAGCACGTGACTGACCTCAATATGCCCGCTCCCGCCATTGCCGGGAAAGACTCCTGGCTGGTCAAGCTCCTTAAGGAGGAGACTTCTTTCGAAACTTTTGCCGAAAGTGAGTAATCTTCCATCCCTTTATACTTTTTCCTTGGACTTACGCTGATATTTCTTCTCTTTTTCAGAGATGGGCGATGGGGCTGCCGCTTATTACAAGGCCCTCTTTTCTGGCCAAGTGGAGAAGGGGGAGCAGACAAAGAAGGCGGCTTCCCGAAGAAGGAAGACGACAGGGGCGGGACCCTCGGCGAAGCGAGCTTGGAAGCCTCTCCAGCCTTCTCAGCCAGAGCTTTTGGAAGAAGAAGCTGGCGAAGACGCTGGTCTTGTTGAAATTCCACCGGCCGAGGTCCCCGCTAAAACTCAGAAGACGAGTTTGGAAAAAACAACAGTTTTCCAGAAAAACTCAGAAAAACAGAGGAATCAAGTACTCTGGAAATCAAAACCCACCAAAAGATTTGCCTGAGGACGCCGTCGTGAAAGTTGGTAGGAAAAAGCTCTGATTAAAGAAGCTCCGCCACAGAAAGCAAGATAAAACGCAAGAACAGAGGGCAGAGCAGAAAAAGAGCAGAAAAACAGTAAGTGGGACTTATGATGGAATGGGCTATTTATAGGCCAAAGGTGGGTAACCGAAAGAACATCATAAGTACCCATTGGAGGCGAACCGTCGCCGTAACTGCCCGCTGCACCCGAAAAGGCACGCCCTCTGTAAATGACGCGCCTCTCCTCCAATGGCAAGAAGCCACGTGTCAACCGCTGCGCAGAAATGGGGGACGTGCCTCCGCAAACGTGCCTGGAAAACCGGGACACGCCTCCTGATTGGGACACGTCGTTTGACATCCCTGAGAAATGGAGACGCGCCGCTCAGTCTGACACGCTTGGCCATCAGACCTGCAGAAATAAAAAGCAGGCCACCTCGAGGACACCAAGAGACAGGCTATGGCTGAACAGCCCATGACTTTTGGGCAAGAGGTGTATCTTCGGTACAGGCTTTGCCTCGGAGACACCAAAGAATAGGCCAAGGCCGAACAGCCCAGATCCTTGGGCAAAAGGTGTGACCTCGGAACAGGTTATGCTTCCAAACAAGACTCCCAATGACAACCTCGGAAAGAGATGCAAACCGAAGTCTTCACTTCGGCTTTCCAGAGGGGGGCATGTGATAGCCAAAGGCTATCGCCTCAATCTGGCCGAACACCCTGCCACAACAATGGCCAGAAGAACTGGCACTTCCCGGGAACAGGTGGAATCATGCACCTCGGGAGATAGCCGGAGAGCTCCGAGCCTCGGCACGCCAGTAAAACTTGAGGACTCCATTCGCCCCCCAAGGTTGTGAACAGCGCGCCTTCGGAAAAGTGGCACTAGACATTGCTGCCCGAACATGATATCCCCGAAGGCGGAACTCCCTGGAACTGGGAACCCCCAAACTGAGGGTATGATTCCCGAAGAGGCTCTGTCCGAACTAGAGGACGACCTCGCCCAGGGACCTCGGGAGTACGGCAGGAGCATTTATGGAAGCATTTAAGGAAGCCTCTGACACGTCCCACCACAGACGTAAAAAGTCGCCCTGACGCGCAGACGCCATCAGAATCATATCATGGCCCGTCTCAGCACAAGGCTTGAGGCCATCTAGTTGCCAACTATCTGTCCCCTACGCCCAGACGTTCAGGAGCATCCGACCGCACACGTGTCATGATCTGAACGGGCTAGGTATTCCTATATATACAGGAAATAAATACTTGACAGGAGGTTGGCAGGCCGGATATACAGCTCCCACACTCTGAGAAAATACCAGGCGAGACTTTTCTGCCTTTCTCTTTGAGCTAGTGACTTTCTCCTTCTTCCGGCCACCACTGACTTGGGCGTCGGAGGCTCCCTCCCCGGAAAAACACTCCGGGGGCCTCCTAACCCTGTTTACCAGCTTTTCAGGTACTCTCCTTGGGGCGATCCACCTTCCAGGCGTTCTTCCTCCTAGAAGTCTCCTCAACAGTCATCATGACTCACAACGATGAGGCCTTAGGCCATCACTTACCTTGATGGGTAGCTAAAATTGGAGCTTGATCCTAGGTGCACTCAAGCAATAGCACCAAATAGCTTCCAATTGTGCTTCCTTGACTTCAATTGCAAGTAGTTTTGACTTTGAAGGTATGGTGGCTATGGAGGAAGTGTGGAGCAGAAGGCCGGCTTTCTTTTTGTTGGTGGAGGCAGAAATTTAGAGAAGCAAAGGTGGTCTTGACTACTTAAATAGTCAAAAGTACACTAAACACACTTAAGTAGTCTTAACCTTGTCTTATGTCATTTTCCTTGCTACAAGACTATGGTTTCTTAGTCTTAATCTCTTGGCCCAAAATTGACCATCCTTATCTTCCTTTAGCAGCCCTCCTTATGTGAGATAACCCCACAAAACTTCCATTTGACTTAAGTTATAGACATACACATCTTAAGGCCTACATTAGAACACTTAGGTCCTTTATGCCTTTTTGTGTTTTCTTTGTCCTTAGTTTTCTTCCATAAGCAATTTGGTCCTCCAATAGCACTTTCATACCATTCATATCCTTCCCAAAACTCTCCAAATTTCTTCTGTGAAAGTTTTGAAATTGAGCACCCGAATTTCCAAAATCTTACAAAAAAGTCCATAGGTTGCTTGACAAACAAGCAATCCTTAAGGATTTTCTTGAGGACCAAGTTATCAACTTGGAACACTTTTAAGGAGGTGTTGATCATACCTTTTTCTCCCCGACACTACAATCACTATGGTGAGAATTACACAATATAATGCTTTTTAGCCGTTATGATACACTTATAATTCTCCCATTTTGTGAGGTGGTAACAGCTTTCCAAGACGGCTTTTGTTTGGCTAGGCATCAACTCCTGGCGAAGTACCCTGACCTCGACCTCTTCTTCTTAGCTGCATTGGACATCCCCGTAGGGCCTCGCTGGGCCTGGTCAAAGATTGATCATCTCAACCTGCCATGTGCTCCTCCTTCGGCGCCGAAGGTCACAACAAAGGATGTTGGGGTTGGAGCATCTCATCATGGCGGGGTCACTTAGGTGTCCAGGCCTTCACTTTTTCTTTTTCTTTTTCTTTGTATCCTTCTTCTTGTAATTTCCTCTTTGTAAGAAGGTTCTTTTTAATAAAATTCCTTCTTTCCTCCAAAATTCAGCCAAGTCTCAAGATAAGTTTCCCCTTAAATAATCTTCGGTTCCAAGAGTTAGTTTGACCACTTTTGGTCTAGGACCATCAGGAAGATATTTTTTGCGCTTTTTATCAGCCATCTTCAGCATAACACCGGTTTCGGTGAAAATCTTTCGGCAAAGCTTTGCCTATTTTTATCAGCCATGTCTGGTTAATGCACCTTCGGAGAAAATGTGTGATTTTCACAAGTAAATACTTGCACCTTGTTCGCTGAGACTTCTTAGGTGGGGTTATTTTTCCTAGAAAATTTTTCTGTAGTTGGAAAAATTTCTAAGTGTACAATTTCCTGAAAAAATTCTAAGTATAGAATTTCTTCAAAGCATTTAAATGCCATGAATTTTTCAATTCTCCACCTTTGGTATTGCCGAGCTTATAGACTCCTGGCTGAACCTCGTTAAGGACCAAATAAGGCCCTTCCCAGTTTGCCCCAAGTACCCCGTGAGATTGTCTTCGGGCTCAAACTCAGCCTTTCAGAGAACAAGGTCTCCCTTCCTGATTCCTTTTGGCCTAACATGCAAGTTCGCAGCTATAGCTACCCTTTGCTGAAAAGCTTTTCTTCTGAGCTCGGTCACTTCTCTGTATTCGTCAATTAGGTTGAGCTTAGTGCTTAGCCCGAGGTCGTTCCCTTCTTCGTCGAACAGTTGTACCCTGAGCGATGGCTGGACCACCTCGATAGGAATAATGGCCTATGTGCCGAAGATGAGTGAGAAAGGTGTCTCACCTATGGCTTTTCGGGGTGTTGTCCGATAATTCCATAGCACGCTAAGAAGTTCTCCTGGCCTTTTTCCTTTTGCTTCCTTCAATCTTTTTTTTAAACCATCTTTTATGGTTCTGTTGGACACTTCTACCTGTCCGTTGCTCTGAGGATGAGTTGCCGGGGTGAAGTGAATTTTTATCCCGAGGTCAGCAGTGAACTCTTGGAATCCCATGTCAACAAACTGGGAACCATTGTCGGCCACTATCATCCTTGGTATGCCGAATCTGCACACGATGTTATTCCAGACAAATTTTTATACGTCCTTCGCCGAAATGGTTGCCAGCGGCTCTGCCTTAATCCATTTAGTGAAGTAATCTACTGTGACCACGCAGAACTTTACTCCTCCGGGTGCAGTCGGGAGTGACCCGATGAGGTCGATGACCCATACTGCAAAAGGACAAGGGTAGTTAGTCGAAGTTATCGTTTCTGAGGGTAGCCTCTGGATGTTGGCGTGTCTTTGGCACTTATCGCATTTCTGGACAAACTGCCTCGCGTTCTTTCTTAGGGTGGGCCAGAAGTACCCCTGGCGGAGTAGTACTCCTGCCAAGGCATCAATTCTTATGTAGGAACCACAGGCCCGCTCGTGGACTTCTTTGAGGACTGTCTCTATGTCCTCTTCGCTAACACACCTCTACAGTGGACTCGCGTACCCCTATTGGTATTGTTGGGTTTCGGGAGCCAAACAGCGCAGCGGAATTTAACCGAAACCCTCCAGGATCCAAGTGAAACGGGGTAAACCGGGTGTTCGAAAATTTCATACCTAATTTTCGGTTGAGATCTCTCACTCAACTGTAGAGTCGAATCACAAAACCTGAACAGTTGACGTGTTCAGGCTCTCTATGGTATCCACACGAGCCTCTCGGGATCACCACGCTTCCACCACGTCCCGGCAGATGCGTTTCTCTTGCGCTCGCAGTGCTAGCTTGCGTCCTCCAAGGAATTGCAAGAGAAGAGTGTGGCTGTCCTTTTGGGAGGCTAGGGCAAGGAGACCTGCGAATTTCTCACTTAAAAGTTGTATTTATAGTGAGACTCAACTTCCAGGCCTAATGGGTTTCAAAGCCCTAATCCAATTAGGATTTAATTTCGGGCTTAATAATGGCTCAACTCCTTGGCCCATTATTAATACGAAATTAAAGTGAAACCATAACCCAAATAATTAGCCCATGCACTCTAATGATCCAAATAGCTCTATGTGTGCGACCCAATAGGCTCTTGCCATGTTGGCAATGATCATAAATCACATTTATGATCATAAGCAATGAGCGGTGTCTAGCAACACATCATTGCTACCCAAGTGACAAGATTGTCGGTGAATCGACTAAACCTTTATGATCATCACCGATATATGCCATTGTCCCTTTGTCCAAGATATCAAGACTAAGCACGAGACATGGAATGTGTCACTCTCGTATAGCCCAATCTTTGGTTTCTTGATTACCGAGTAGACTAACTTAAACTGACGACATTGATATCATATATCAACTCATCGGAGCATGGCCATGCATTTTCTAAGTCTCACTCTATCAAGGGGCCCAAAGATATCACTCCCGTTACATAGGAGGGACAAATCCCATCTTGATCATACAAATCCCTCCGCATGATATGTGACATACCCAATGACCTCCTTCAAGTTCACTCAGTTACGAGCAACAAAGGAAAGTATCAAAGTATGTGACTCACATGTAGGGAACCTTGATGATCTTAGGTCGAAGGACTACATATACCATGATCACTATGAAAATCACTTATGACACTCATATAACGATCCATGAAGTGTTCTCATGGTGGGTCGGTCCAGTACACAAGTTCTCCAACTTGTACCCATATGTAGACTACATATCTCATATTAGTCTCCACATATGCTAGTCATTATGTATTATTGCAACCCGCTCCACAATAATACTATACTAGGGACGTTTAAGAATATCATTATTCTAGGGTTACAATTATGTTTATTACGTTACGTAGAAACAAAACAACAAACAAAATTGCTGGATTAATGCCTCAATAAAATATCATGACTCAATTTGCAAAAATACAATCATCTCATGATTGGCTTTTTGGGCACAACACTAACAATCTCCCACTTGCACCAAAAGCCAATCATCCATGTATCTAATACCGATGGATCTAGAATGGCTATCATGCTTCTGCTGCGTAAGGGGCTTTGTCAGTGGATCAGCAATGTTGCTGTCTGTCGAAGTCCTGCATATCCTTACATCACCCCTCTCGATGATCTCCCTGATGAGATGATAGCGTCGGAGTATGTGTTTGGATCGCTGGTGAGATCGAGGTTCCTTAGCCTGTGCGATTGCTCCATTGTTGTCACAATAGAGCTCTATCGGGTCAACAATGCTTGGAACCACTCCAAGTTCAATGATGAACTTCTTGATCCAAACTGCCTCCTTCGCAGCATCAGAGGCGGCAATGTACTCAGATTCTGTTGTAGAGTCAGCTACTGTCTCTTGCTTTGAACTCTTCCAGCTTACAGCACCACCACCAATACAAAACACATAACCAGATTGCGATCTAAAATCATCCTTATCGGATTGGAAGCTTGCATCGGTGTAACCCCTTACAACGAGCTGATCTTCACCTCCAAAGACTAAGAATGCATCCTTAGTCCTTCGTAAGTACTTAAGGATGTTCTTAACAGCTGTCCAGTGACTTTCACCGGGGTTCGATTGGTACCTACTCGTCATGCTCAAAGCATATGAGACATCGGGACGAGTACATATCATGGCATACATGATAGATCCAATTGCTGAGGCATATGGAATCTTACTCATGCGCTCTCTCTCCTCGGTTGTACTCAGACACTGAGATCTAGAAAGAGTGATACCATGTGACATGGGCAAGAATCCTTTCTTGGAATCTTGCATGCTAAACCTCTTTAGCACCTTGTCAATATATGTACTTTGACTTAGGCCAAGAAGCTTTCTAGATCTATCTCTATAGATCCTGATGCCTAACACATAGGCTGCTTCACCCAAGTCCATCATAGAGAAACATTTCCCTAGCCAAGTCTTCACAGACTGTAGCTCAGGAATGTCATTCCCGATGAGTAGTATGTCATCTACATACAACACCAAGAAGACAATAGCACTCCCACTAACCTTCTTGTAGACACAAGGTTCATCTTCATTTTTGATAAAACCAAACTCTTTGATTGCATCATCAAAACGAAGATTCCAACTTCGAGAAGCTTGCTTCAGTCCATAAATGGACCTTTGTAATTTGCACACTTTATTGGCATTCCCAGGAGTGACAAAACCCTCAGGTTGTGTCATGTACACATCCTCAAGTAGCTTTCCATTTAGGAATGCGGTTTTGACATCCATTTGCCATATCTCATAATCATAGTGTGCAGCAATAGCAAACAAAATTCGGATGGATTTAAGCATAGCAACTGGTGAAAAAGTTTCATCATAGTCAATACCATGAATTTGCTTGAAACCTTTTGCAACCAATCTTCCCTTAAAGGTAATCACATTACCATCCATGTCAGTTTTCTTCTTGAAAACCCATTTGCACCCTATAGGTTTTACCCCTTCAGGTGGGTCAACCAAAGTCCATACTTGGTTTTCATACATGGATTCCATCTCGGATTTCATGGCCATTAGCCACTTCTCAGAGTCAGGCCCCGACATAGCTTGTTGGTAGGTTGTGGGCTCATCTTGATCCATGAGCATCACATCACCGGTGTGAGTCACGAGAAATCCATATCTCTCGGGCTCACGCCGAATCCTACCAGTCCTACGTGGGCTTTGTGCTACAGGAACAGACTCTTGAACCACAACATCTTGTGGTGTCTGTTCAGGTTCCATTTCAGGTTCGATGTCTTCTTGTTGTTCTTGAATTTCTTCAAGTTCTACTTTCCTCCCACTAGTTCCTTTAGAGATAAACTCTTTCTCCAAAAAGACACCAGTTCGAGCAACAAACACTTTTTGCTCAGAGGGATTGTAGAAATAGTAACCCTTTGTTTCTTTGGGATACCCAACAAAAAGACATTTTTGAGATTTGGGCCCTAGTTTGTGAGAGGATTGACATTTTACATAAGCGTCACAGCCCCAAATCTTCATAAAAGACAAATTAGGACGCCTCCCACTCCATATCTCATATGGTGTCTTTTGAACCGATTTAGATGGAACTCGGTTTAGTGTAAAAGCGGCTGTCTCTAGAGCACGTCCCCAAAAGGAGTTTGGAAGGTCAGCTTGACTCATCATGGAGCGAACCATGTCTAACAGAGTTCGATTTCTCCTTTCAGAAACACCATTCCATTGAGGTGTACCTGGTGGAGTGAGTTGTGATACTATACCACACTCCTTCAGATAGTCAAGGAATTCTCGATCCAAGTACTCTCCACCTCGATCTGATCGAAGCACTTTGATACTCTTCCCGAGTTGATTCTCTACTTCATTCTTGAATTCTTTGAACTTTTCAAAGGATTCTGACTTGTGTCTCATAAGATACACATAGCCATATCTGCTGAAGTCATCAGTGAAAGTAATGAAGTATTGGGAACCTCCTCTAGCTTGTGTAGACATAGGGCCACATACATCACTATGTATGAGTCCTAGTAAGTCATTAGCCCTTTCACTTTGCCCTGTGAATGGGGCTTTGGTCATCTTGCCCAACAAACATGACTCACATGTCTCATATGATTCAAAATCAAATGAGTCCAAGAGTCCATCCTTATGGAGCTTGGATATGCGGGTCTCATTTATATGGCCCAAGCGACAGTGCCAGAGATAGGTCAAGTTTGAATCATTTAATCTGACCTTCTTGGTATTCACATTATAGATTGGATCTTCAAGGTCTAGAACATACAACCCATTGCTAAGTTGAGCACAACCATAAAAGATTTCATTCAAATAAATAGAACAACATTTGTCCTTTATTATAAATGAAAAACCTTTCTTGTCCAAACAAGAAACAGAAATCAAATTTCTACTAATAGTAGGCACAAAGTAGCAGTTGTCTAATTCTAAAACTAATCCACTAGGTAAAGTGAGAACATAAGTCCCTACGGCTAAGGCAGCAACCCTTGCTCCATTTCCAACACGTAGGTCCACTTCACCTCGGGCCAATCTTCTACTTCTACTTAGATCCTGCACATTTGCACAAATGTGAGATCCACATCCAGTATCCAATACCCAAGATGAGGAAGTAGAAAAGTTAGCCTCTATAACAAAAATACCTGAAGTGGAAGTCTTACTTCCCTTTTCCTTAGCAAGTTCTTCAAGATAGAGCTTGCAGTTGCGCTTCCAGTGTCCAGGTTGCTTACAATGGAAGCACTCCCCTTCCTTTGCCACACCACCCTTTGGTTTCAGTGCAGCTGAAGAAGAACTAGCATTGGACTTTCCATTAGCTTTATCCTTCTTCTTGTTGGCTTTTCCTTTTCCCTTACCCTTTTGAACCATCAAAATGGGCTTAGCCTTCTTAAGGTTTTGCTCAGCAGTTCTCAACATGTTGAGCAATTCAGGAAGGGACTTACCTAGGTCGTTCATGTTATAGTTCATGACGAACTGACTGTAGCTTTCAGGCAACGATTGCAAGACTACATCGATAGCCAACTCTTTCTGAAGAGCAAATCCCAAATTCTCAAGATTCTCAATGTACCCAATCATCTTGAGCACATGAGGACCCACGGGACTTCCCTCAGACATCTTGCACTGAAACAATGCCTTAGAGGTCTCAAACCTCTCATGCCTAGCTTGCTCTTGGAAAAGCATTTTGAGATGTTCGATCATATCGAACGCCCCCATGTTCTCATGTTGCTTCTGAAGCTCAGATTCCATGGTAATAAGCATGAGGCATGCAACATCCAAATCATCATCAGAATGCCTCTTGTGAGCATCCCTTTCAGCTCTTGGAGCAGTGGCAGCAGGCTCATTCGGAATGGGCTGCTCTAGGACATATGCCTTTCTCTCTTGTTTGAGGACTATCCTCAAGTTTCGGTACCATTTGAGAAAGTTGGTCCCATTAAGTTTTTCCTTCTCAAGGATCGATCGCAACGAAAGTGTCGATGTGTTTTGTGCCATGGTTATCTACAACAGTAAATATGCAGTGTAAGAGTCATGTATTTTAATTCATTTAATAAGGTATTTTATTAAACGATACTCCCACTATTTTCCTCAAAATAATAACCCTCGATATTATTTCGGAACACCTCGGCGCTAAGGTATTCTAGTGGGCCAAGATCCATATTTGACCACAACCTGAGTCAGCTTTGGCTTTTCTCTCAAGTTATAGCTATTTAGGTAGGCAACTCCTTGCCAATTGCATCTTATGCAACTCTTGGATAGTTGGGTGAACAACACTTATCCAAGCTCATCTCGTGAACTTAAGCCCAACTCTATGCCTCTAAGTCCCTAATCCTATTAGGATGACTTAGTTAAGTCCAACCCAAAGTTAGCAGTTTGGATATCACTATTATCCCATCGCGCCTTACCAAGATGAACATAGGTACTTTGCTTTGGCAAACCCACCTAATGTTGATCAAAGTCTTGACGAGTGCCAACATTTGGAAGGCATCACATTTAATGACTTAATATTTGTTTGAGGGATTTTATCTTTTGATCTCACCAATTTGTTATCTCCGGTTGTTTTATACATGCATCACATACAAATATAAAACATGCATCTCATGCTTACAAGAAATAAACGTGACATGGTTATAGCCCAAACTATGCGATATTCTCAAGCCAATGAGAATATCATAAAAGCCTAAGAAAAGAAAAGAGTCTTTACAAGCTCCTTCTCTTCCTTTCTTGGCTGCCCTTTTGTTGTCACCTCCTTGGACATACCTCCTTGCATGAGCCCATAATGCACCATTACATCAATAATAGAAACCTCGAGTTACATTCGAGGGGAGTAAGGTGAGAAGAGAATGTACAATGAGAGTGATAAGAAAAGGCACGACTCGCAGGCCGTATTTACAAGTACAACCAATCAAGGGCTATAACCATGCACCATGCTTCAAACACTAATCAGCATATCATGGCAAATCTCATTCAACAAAGATGCATGCCAATTTTCGCGTGTTGATTAACCAGTTTTTATTTATGTGGAGCTTCGCATACGGCGGTCCCGCTGGCCGGTCAGTGGGCGGTGGTTCCGCTGACCGGTCAGCGGACGGGGTCAAGGGGAGCCGCCCTTGCGGGGGGCGTGGGGGGCAGCGCCCCCCGGCGCAAAAAATTGTCTTACAATTGCTTAGCCCGAAATCTTCTATTTCGAGAAAGTAGGCACCCGAGACTCCTCCATTCGAGCCACCAAATATACCTTACATTCGGTGCCCGAACAGGCCGAATCCGAACAAACCTAGGGTTTTTGCAACTATTGCAAGAATCCTAATCCATATAGGTATCTCATACCTATCAATTTCGGGTTAATCTCATTAACCAATTTGTGTTGTTTCTTCATATATGTCATATGTTCATTACGAATTCCGGTTTCATGCATCATGAATCAGTCTAATTAATCATGGCTGAAAACCAATCGAACACATAGCATCATGCGATTCAACACTCAATCCCGATTTAGGGTTTCACCAGTAGCTCTGATACCACTGTTGGGTTTCGGGAGCCAAACAGCGCAGCGGAATTTAACCGAAACCCTCCAGGATCCAAGTGAAACGGGGTAAACCGGGTGTTCGAAAATTTCATACCTAATTTTCGGTTGAGATCTCTCACTCAACTGTAGAGTCGAATCACAAAACCTGAACAGTTGACGTGTTCAGGCTCTCTATGGTATCCACACGAGCCTCTCGGGATCACCACGCTTCCACCACGTCCCGGCAGATGCGTTTCTCTTGCGCTCGCAGTGCTAGCTTGCGTCCTCCAAGGAATTGCAAGAGAAGAGTGTGGCTGTCCTTTTGGGAGGCTAGGGCAAGGAGACCTGCGAATTTCTCACTTAAAAGTTGTATTTATAGTGAGACTCAACTTCCAGGCCTAATGGGTTTCAAAGCCCTAATCCAATTAGGATTTAATTTCGGGCTTAATAATGGCTCAACTCCTTGGCCCATTATTAATACGAAATTAAAGTGAAACCATAACCCAAATAATTAGCCCATGCACTCTAATGATCCAAATAGCTCTATGTGTGCGACCCAATAGGCTCTTGCCATGTTGGCAATGATCATAAATCACATTTATGATCATAAGCAATGAGCGGTGTCTAGCAACACATCATTGCTACCCAAGTGACAAGATTGTCGGTGAATCGACTAAACCTTTATGATCATCACCGATATATGCCATTGTCCCTTTGTCCAAGATATCAAGACTAAGCACGAGACATGGAATGTGTCACTCTCGTATAGCCCAATCTTTGGTTTCTTGATTACCGAGTAGACTAACTTAAACTGACGACATTGATATCATATATCAACTCATCGGAGCATGGCCATGCATTTTCTAAGTCTCACTCTATCAAGGGGCCCAAAGATATCACTCCCGTTACATAGGAGGGACAAATCCCATCTTGATCATACAAATCCCTCCGCATGATATGTGACATACCCAATGACCTCCTTCAAGTTCACTCAGTTACGAGCAACAAAGGAAAGTATCAAAGTATGTGACTCACATGTAGGGAACCTTGATGATCTTAGGTCGAAGGACTACATATACCATGATCACTATGAAAATCACTTATGACACTCATATAACGATCCATGAAGTGTTCTCATGGTGGGTCGGTCCAGTACACAAGTTCTCCAACTTGTACCCATATGTAGACTACATATCTCATATTAGTCTCCACATATGCTAGTCATTATGTATTATTGCAACCCGCTCCACAATAATACTATACTAGGGACGTTTAAGAATATCATTATTCTAGGGTTACAATTATGTTTATTACGTTACGCAGAAACAAAACAACAAACAAAATTGCTGGATTAATGCCTCAATAAAATATCATGACTCAATTTGCAAAAATACAATCATCTCATGATTGGCTTTTTGGGCACAACACTAACAGGTATAACTCTTCTCCAATTGGGAAATATCATCTGGAACGTCTTCGCACTTTTGCTGCTTCGCGGAGGTCATCGGGAATCTCCGAGGTTGTGAGTGTTACCACCTCACAAAATGGGAGAATTACAAGTTTCTCATAATGGCTAAAAACCATTATATTGTGTAATTCTCACCATAGTGATTGTAGTGTGGGGGGTAAAAGGTATGATCAACACCTCCTTAAAAGTGTTTCAAGTTGGTAACTTGGTCCCCAAGAAAAGCCTTAAGGATTGCTTGTTTGTCAAGCAACCTACGGACTTTTTTGTACGGTTTTGGAAATTCAGGTACTCAACTGCAAAACTCTCAAGAAAGAGACTTGGAGAGTTATGGGAAGGATATGAATGGTATGAAAGTGCTATTGGAGGATTAAATTGCTCATGGAAGACAGGTTTGGACAAAGGAAACACTAAAGGCAATAAGGACCCAAATGTCCTAGTGTAAACCTTAAGGTGTTCAAGCTTTTGACTTAAGTCTAAGGGTGGAATTGTGGGGTTATCCCACCATGGGGGAGGCAGCCAATGCTTGATAATTAGTAAAAAATATTGGGCACAAGTGTACCAATGAGTTTAAGACAAAGAAACCATAATTAGTGAGAAGGAAAATGACATACAGCAAGGTTAAGCTTGTTAAGTGTGTTTTTGTGCCCTTAAGCACATTTAAGGCCATTTAAGTGGCCAAATCACTTATCCCTCTCTCATTTTCGTCCTCCTCCAGCCCAAGAACATAGCCATACTTCCTCCAAAGCCACCACACCTTCAAACTTGCATTTGATTGAAATTGAAGGCAGAAGGAAGCAATTGGAAGCAAACTAGAGCTATTTCTTGCATACTTCAAGGATCAAGCTTGATTTTCGGCCTACCCACTTTGGTAAGGGTTCTCTTGCTCTCATGGGTTGTTTTCTATATTTTTAAGCAACCATGGAGCTAGGGCTAAGCTTGGAAGAGAGCCATGAGCTTGATGAACCAAGCTTAGTGAGGGGAGTGCACTTATTGAAAGTTTTGTGACCTAGTGTGAAGTGCACAGAGATGGCAATGAAATGACGGTTTCTAGAGCCCAAAGTTAGTACTAACTAGTGTTAAAATCCTCCTAAGACCAAGCAGTAGATTGAGGAGGGCTGCCATAGTGATTTATTTATGTTTATTATGTGTTTTATGGACTAACCTATGGTTAGTGTTTGCTGCTGCATTCCATGTGTTTGTTTGTTGTGAATGGCTGCTGCATTTGGTTGCTATATCTTGTACATATGCATTGTGGTTTTTGTGTTTTAGTGTCTTTGGATGCAGGTTTTAATGAGGATCACATTACCTTAAGAAACCAAGTGTTACCCTTACTAAGTTTCTCAATGAAACTTACTCTCCTCAATTCTGTCATTTCAGGTCCAGCAGAAAGATCACCTTCAAACTAACCTTTGTGGCTTGAGTTTTAATCTGAAATTTCAGGTAAATTAACTTTCATATCTCTAGTTATGATCTGGAAATTTTGTTGATTTTAGGAGCACATTTGGTATTTTTAATGGTGGTACTTATTGTGTTGTGCAGCAGCTGTCCAGCATCCTGTTTTTGGAGTCCATTGTGTCTCAGGACCTCCTGTAACCTAGGGTGCGTATTTAGATGAGTTAAGACCATATTGTAGTGCATGTATGCATGTACATGTAGTGTATGTAAAATGAGACAAGTATGTGAACATTTGAGTAATGTTTTGGCTATATAAGTGATGTGGTGTAAAGCTGCCTAAGTGTGAATGATGGGCTGCTTACTTGTAAATTCTGTTTTGACCACATAAAGCTATTAAAAGAAAGGGAATGTAATTCTTATTTTTGATGGACATATATGGGATAGCCTTGGATGGTTTCTCCTTGTGAATGAAGTGTTTGCATGGTTTGGAAAATTTGTATGGGCAAAATGGTCCAAAAGTTGCCAGAATTTTGACTCTAGACATAAAGTTTAATATCTCCCTGTGTAGATTTGATCTTGGTATGAAATTTTGACCACAACTAGAGTACATCTAGAGGGTTAACTGGAATTTGGAATTTATGGATTTAGATCCCTGTAACCAAAGATATGACATTGCAAATTTGGCTGTGTTACTATTCATTTGGTCAGAATTTTGTAACCAAATTAAAAAATCCATAACTTGGTCCATAGTTGGGCTGTTGATGTAAAACAAAATTCTTTGGTTTTTTCTAAGTCTCTACTTGATAATGGAGTAAATAACACAGGGGGCTATGTGGCTAGAATGATACAGTTCATTAGTGGAAGTTACAGATGCAGTAGCTGGCCACTAGAACTTAACAAGATTGCCTAATGTGTGGAAGCCAAAACTAAGACTTATGCTAGTGTTTTCCTTCTTAGCTGCCATAGTGTGCATGAATGTAAATATGTGTGTTATGGTTAGACCAATATGCATGTATTTACATAGTGCTCAAGAGGGTCACTTGAGTATGTACACTAGGGGTGTTGTTCTGATGACCTACAGGACACACCAAACCTGGGAGTTTTAATGCATAGTTTTGGCACCATAACTGGACTACCCTGGAGTGGGTAACAGAAGTTGGTATCAGAGCATGGTTTATACATGTACATTGCATATAGTTGTATTGCATGCATCTACATATATGACCTCAGTTTGGTCAGCTGCTAGTGTCAAGTACGATTGAAATACCTATGATCTTTATATGTGCTCTGTGATGGATCATCAATGCAGGAAGTAAACATGGTTGCCACAAGGAGAGGGGAACCACCCTGAAGGCCTCCTATTGATTATAGGCAACAAAGAAATGAACAGAATAGAGGGAATCAATGTCAATAGGGGGTGCCAAAACCTGAAGTGCCTCAGGTTTGGTTAGAGCTTCAGAGGAACTTAGCTCTAATCAATGAAAACTTAATGAGGCTGATTCAAGGACAACAACAGGGAGTCCAAGTAGCTCCCGCAGAACCAGTTCAGGATGCACAGTAGCAACCAGAAAAGGATGCAAAGAAAACTTCTGAATATGTTCCTTCTGGAAGCTTAGAAGACACAAATGATGATACCATTAAGGAGGAAGATGAGGATAGGAGAAATCCACGAGGAAGAAGACTAAGGTCTCAGATTGATCAGGTGTCCCGGACCAATCCCTCAATCTATGACCATTCCTCCACTAGGAATAAGATTGAGCAAGGCCATGAGAGAAGATCCAGGAGAAGGTAGAAAGATCATAGAGAGCATCGCC
Source organism: Aquilaria yunnanensis (assembly GCA_039654915.1). Lineage (NCBI taxonomy): Eukaryota > Viridiplantae > Streptophyta > Magnoliopsida > Malvales > Thymelaeaceae > Aquilaria > Aquilaria yunnanensis. The sequence continues at coordinate 70,671,826 of CM077594.1, forward strand.
ATACAGAGGACTTTCACAGATCCAGTTGACATAGATAAGAGGATCTAGATGGCCTAGATCAGGTCAGACTGTTGGAGAGGTTCCAAGGCCTAAGACCTCCATAGTTTGATGGAAGAGCTGGACCAGAGAGAGCTGAGGAGTTGTTAATCTTCCTAGAAAAGATGTTTGAAATGATGCCACTCAGCTCCACCAAGAGAGTGTCACTAGCTACCTACAATTTGGTAGGTAGTGCAGAGATATGGTGGAGGAGCACCAGAGATAGATATGCTGTCTGGAAGGGCAGAAGGCCAGGAGAAGACATGGAAATGAATTGGCCAAAGTTCACACAGCTATTCCAGGAATAGTACATTAGTGATGCCATCAAGGATATGAAGCAAGCTGAATTTGATGCTCTAAGGCAGGACAACCTTAGTGTCCTAGAGTATGAGCACAAATTCAATCAATTGGTGAGGTATGCTCTTCAGTATCATGGACTAGAGGAGTTGAAGGCCAAAAGATTTGTTAGAGGCCTAAGGTCAGACATTAGAAAGGCTGTTAGACCTTTTGGAGCAGTTACATACTATGAAGCAGTGCAAAAAGCTCTATTAGTATAGCAAGAGGAGTATGAGACTAAGTACTTTCCCAGTGGGCCAGGGGAAAGTAGTCAGGCAGGAGGCCAGCAGAAGAAGCCACCACATGGCAAAGGAATTTCCAAGAATTCTCATCATCGTGGTGAGGGCAAGGTTAAAGGGAAGTTCCTTGGCCTAAGATGCCCTAAATGCAAGAAGTTTCGTGGAAAGAAACCTTGCTATTTTGACACCCAAGCATGTCTAAGATGTGGATCCGTGGATCATTGGATCAAAGACTGCCCACAGGTTCAAAGGAGGCCAAAAGACCAAGGTCTAGTAAGGCCTATTGGGGCAGGACCTAGAGGGGGAGCACCTAAGAAGGGACAACAGAGGCCAGTTCCTCCTGTGCCTCAACCTCCAGTGCAGAGAGCTGGCAGAGTCTTCCAAGTGGAGAGGCTAGAGACATCGGAGCAGGGAGGAGCACTAAGAGGTAACATTTACCTTAATGGTATGCCTGTTAGTGTTCTGTTTGATACTGGTGCATCTGTGTCTATAGTGGCTAGGAAATTTGTTGAAGCCATAAAATTGCCTACTGAAATCATGCCTAGGATATCCTTAGTGAAAACAGCAGGTAGTCAATGTCTTTTCACTAATGACCTAGCTAAGGATTGTGAGCTAGTAGTAGGAAAGACTAAGGTTATGACTAATCTGCTAGTGTTTGGCATTCCTAAGTATGATTTAGTGCTGGGTATGAATTGGCTTGCTATGCCTAACATAAGAATTCATTGTGCTAAGAGGGAAATCACATTGCCTGATGGTGAGGTGCATGCATTAGTGAATTCTAAGGAATTACTGTATGAAATGCATGGCATGGAGCTAGAGGTATTAGATAAGATACCTGTGATTTCTGAGCATGATTACTGTTATGCATTGAATGAATTGCACTGTGATAAGGAAGTGGAAAGAATACCTGTAGTGAGAGACTTTCCACAAGTCTTTCCTAAAGACCTGCCAGGTATTCCTCCACGAAGGGAGATTGAGTTTGAAATCAAGCTGCCACCAGAAGCTAGTCCAATATCCATACCTCCTTACAGAATGCCAATCACAGAGATGAATGAGCTAAAGAAACAACTTGATGAACTTCTTGAAAAAGGGTTCATAAGGCCAAGTGTTTAACCATGGGGACCTCCTATTCTCTTTGTGAAAAAGAAGGATGGATCTTTGAGACTATGCATTGACTACTGGAAGCTTAATGTAGTGACTATCAAGAACAGGTATCCACTCCCTAGGATTAAGGATCTATTTGTTCAACTCAAGGGAGCTAAGATCTTTCCTAGGACACATCATAGATGCCCAAGGCCTTAAGGCAGACCCTGAAAAGGTCAAGGTAGTGCAAGAGTGGGGAAGATCAAAGACTGTGAAGGAAATCAAAAGTTTCCTAGGATTAGTTGGATACTACAGGAGATTTGTATCAGACTTTTCCATGATTGCCTCAGTTCTTACTCATTTGACCATGAAGGGTCAAAGATTTGAGTGGACTAAGAAATGTGAAAAGAGACTACCACATGGCAATATACTTACCACGTAGGCAATTTCCATCCAAAATAACGGTATAACTAACGGTAGGGACCAAAATATGACACTTAAGTTGAGTTAGGGGACTTTAAGAGTCACTTTTTGAGTTAAGGGACCACATTAGGATGACCCTTAAAGTTAGGGGACTACATATGGATTTTACCCCAACTAGAAATATGAAGGTTCATGTACCTGAAATTTTAGATCAAAACTCAAACCACAAAGTTTAGTTTGAAGGTGATCTTTCAGCTGGACCTGAAATGACAAAATTGAAGGGAATAAGTTTCATCGAGAAACTTAGTAAGGGTAACACTTGGTTTCTTAAGGTAATGTGATCCTCATTAAAACATGCATCCAAAGACACTGAAGCAAAAAAACCACAATGGATATATACAAGATATAGCAACCAAATGCAGCAGCCAAACACAAACAACAAACACATGAAATGTTGTAGCAACATTTACCATAGGTTAGTCCATAAAACACATAATAAACATAACCAAATCACTATGGCATCCCTCCTCAAGCTAATGGTTGGTCTTAGGAGGATTTTAAAACTAGTTAGTACTAACTTTGGGCTCTAGAAAACCTCACTTTACTGCCATCATTTTGCACTTCACACTAGGTCACAAAACCTTCAATAAGTGCACTCCCCTCACTAAGCTTGTTTCATCAAGCTCATGGCTCTCTTCCAAGCTTAGCCCTAGCTCCATGGATGTTTTAAAATTGTAGAAAATAGTCCATGAGAGCAAGAGAACCCTTACCAAAGAGAGTAGGCCTAATTTGAAGCTTAATCCTTGAAGTATGCAAGAAATAGCTCTAGTTTGCTTCCAATTGCTTCCTTTTGCCTTCAATTTCAATCAATTGCAAGTTTGAAGGTGTGGTGGCTATGGAGGAAGTATGGTTGTGTTCTTGGCCTTGGGGAGGATGAAAATGAGAGTGGGATAAGTGATTTGGCCACTTAAATCGCCTTAAATGAGCTTAAGGGCACCAAAACACACTTAACAAGCTTAACCTTGCTTTATGTCACTTTCTTTCTCACTAATTATGGTTTCTTTGTCTTAAACTCACTGGTACACATGTGCGCAACATTTTTCACTAATTATCAAGTCATGGCTGCCCCCCCCATGGTGGGATAACCACAAAATTTCACCCTTAGACTTAAGTCAAAAGCTTGAACACCTTAAGGTTTACACTAGGACATTTAGGTCCTTATTGCCTTTAGTGTTTCCTTTGTTCAAACTTGTCTTCCATGAGTAATTTGGTCATCCAATAGCACTTTCATACCATTTATATCCTTCCCATAACTCTCCAAGTCTCTTTCTTGAGAGTTTTGCAATTGAGTACCCGAATTGCCAAAACCTTACAAAAAAGTCCATAGGTTGGTTGACAAACAAGCAATCCTTAATGCTTTTCTTGGGGGCCAAGTTACCAACTTGGAACACTTTTAAGGAGGTGTTGATCATGCATTTTCCCCCTACACTTCAAACACTATGGTGAGAATTACACAATATAATGGCTTTTAGCCATTATAACACACTTGTAATTCTCCCATTTTATGAGGTGGTAACAATCCTCCCCCCCGTTAAAAATTTTGGTCCTCCAAAATAGCCTTTAGCTTCGGGTATTCTTCAGGATACCTTTCCATAAGGTCTTTTTCAGTTTCCCAGGTTACTTCTCTTTCAGAGTGGTATGACCACTGAACTTTAACCATGGGAATATGTTTGTTTCTTAACCTTCTGGTATCCTTGGCTAAGATAGCTATAGGTTTCTCTTCATATGTCAAGTTAGGTTCCAACTGTATGTCTTCCACTACAATAGCATGCTTTGTGTCTAGTAGACACTTCTTAAGCATACTGATGTGAAAAACATTATGAATACTTGACATGCTTGGCGGTAGAGCTAACCTGTATGCTACCTTGCCAACTCTATCCAAGGTCTCTTAAGGACCGATGTATCTTGGAGCTAACTTGGTTCTTTTGCCAAATCTGACAGTGCCTTTGGTTGGTGCAACTTTTAGCCAAACATTGTCACCAACCTCAAATTCCAAGTTTCTCCTTCTTTTGTTGACATTGGTTGTGGTCCTTTCGTTGGCTGCCTTTAATCTTTCTTGAATCTTCTTGATTTTGGACGTAGTCTCTTCAATAATTTTGGGACCTAACTCTAGCCTGTCTGAGGCTTCCACCCAACAGTGGGGTGTCATGTACCTTCTTCCATATAATGCTTCATAAGGTGCCATGCCAATGGTGCCTTGGTAACTATTGTTATATGAGAATTCCACCAATGGCAAGTGTTGGTCCCATTCACCTTTGAAATCCAACACACAGCTCTTGAGCATGTCTTCCAGTATCTGTATCACCCTTTCAGATTACCCATCTATCTGAGGATGGTAAGCAGTACTCAGGTGGATTTTGGTTCCTAGTGCTTTATGAAAAGCACTCCAAAACCGAGCTGTAAATCTTGGATCTCTATCAGATACAATGGAGTCTGGCACTCCATGTAGTCTCACTATCCCTTGGACATAGATCTGAGCTAAGCTCTCCAAGGAGTCTGTGAGTTTCATAGGTAAGAAGTGGGCACATTTGGTTAGCCTATCCACAATGACCCATATTGTATCATGCCTTAATTTGGTCATAGGCAACCCAGTAAAAAAGTCCATGGTTATGTTGCCCCACTTCCTCACTAGTATAGGTAGAGTATGTAGGGTACCAGCTGGCTTCTGGTGCTCTACCTTTACCCTCTGGCATGTGCCACATTTGGAGACATAAGTAACTATGTCTCTCCGTATGTTTGCCCACCAGAAGTGAGTCTTCAAATCTTTATACATTTTCTCACTTCCTGGATGGATGTTCAACTTGCCTGTGTGAGCTTCTTCAAGTATTTCATCCCTGAGCTTTCCTCATTTAGGCACATATATTTGGTCCTTGAAGTACAGTAATCCTTGCTTGTAGGCAAAGGATTGATACAAGGAACCTTTTTCCTCTCCTGAGATTTTTTCAAATCAGGATCTGTCTCTTGTGCCTTTTTGGCTTCATCAATCCATCCAGACTGAATTGTCAATGTCTAAATTTGGGCTTCCTCCCACTTATGCCAGTTATGCCATTTATGCCATAGGCATAGCAGACTATTTTGCTCATCATGATCAGCTAAGGATCCTCTTTTCAAAAGTCCTATGTACTTCCTGCTCTCCTGCTCAATGCATCTGCTACTAGATTGTCTTTGCCCTCTGTGTACTGTATACTGCAGTCATAGAACTTGATGTACTCCAACCATCTCCTTTGCCCATGTTCAACTCTTTCTGAGTGAACAAGTACTTTAGGCTCTAATGGTCAGTGTAGATCATAAAGGGACTACCAATCAGGTAATGTCTCCATTGCTTCAGAGCAAAAATCACTGCTGCCAGTTTTAGGTCATGGGTAGGATAATTTTGCTCATGGGGTCTTAACTGCCTTGACCCATAAGCAATAACATTTCTATCTTGCATAAGCACACAACCAAACCCAGATCTAGATGCATCTGTATATATGATGTAGGGCTTACTTGGATCTGGAAGAATCAATACTGGAGCTTCAGTCAACCTCTGCTTGAGCTCCTGGAAACTATTTTCACACTTCTCAGTCCATTCAAATCTTTGACCCTTCTTGGTCAGATGAGTAAGAACTGAGGCAATCATGGAAAAGCCTGATACAAATCTCCTGTAGTATCCAGCTAATCCTAGGAAACTTCTGATTTCCTTCACAGTCTTTGGTCTTCCCCACTCTTGCACTGCCTTGACCTTTTCAGGGTCTACCTTAAGGCCTTGTGCATCTATGATGTGTCCTAAGAAAGACACCTCCTTTATCCGGAATTCACACTTGGATAACTTAGCATAAAGCTGATGCTGCAATAGGGTCTTTAAGACAATCTTTAGATGATGTTCATGTTCATTTTCATCCTTGGAATACACTAGGATGTCATCAATGAACACAACCACAAATTTGTCCAGATGTGGTCTGAACAACCTGTTCATCAAGTCCATGAAAGCAGCTGGGGCATTAGTCAAAACAAATGGCATGACCGTGTACTCATAATGCCCATATCTAGTCCTGAACACAGTTTTAGGAATATCTTCCTCCTTTACTTTCAATTGCAAGTATCCAGATCTCAAATCTATCTTGGAGAAGATCTTAGCTCCTTTGAGTTGATCAAATAGATCCTCAATCCTAGGGAGGGGATACTTGTTCTTGATAGTCACTGCATTAAGCTTCCTGTAGTCAATGCATAGTCTCAAAGATCCATCCTTCTTTTTCACAAAGAGAACAGGAGCTCCCCATGGTTGGTATTCTGTAAAGAGGTATGGATATTGGACTAGCTTCTAGCTGCAGCTTGATTTCAAATTCAATCTCCCTTTATGGAGGAATACCTGGCAAGACTTTAGGAAATACATGTGGAAAGTCTCTCACTATAGGTATTCTGTCCACTTCCTTATCACAGTGCAATTCATTCAATGCATAACAGTAATCATGCTCAGAAATCACAAGTATCTTATCTAATACCTCTAGCTCCATGCCATGCATTTCATACAGTAATTCCTTAGAATTCACTAATGCATGCACCTCACCATCAGGCAATGTGATTTCCCTCTTAGCACAATCAATTCTTATGTTATCCATAGCAAGCCAATTCATACCCAGCATTAAATCATACTTAGGATTGTCCAACACTAGCAGATTAGTCATAACCTTAGTCTTTCCTACTACTAGCTCACAATCTTTAGCTAGGTCATTAGTGAAAAGACATTGACTACCTGCTGTTTTCACTAAGGATATCCTAGGCATGATTTCAGTAGGCAATTTCATGGCATTAACAAATTTCCTAGACACTATAGACACAGATGCACCAGTATCAAACAGAACACTAACATGCAAACCGTTAAGGTAAATGTTACCTCTTAGTGCTCCTCCCTGCTCTGATGTCTCTGGCCTCTCAACTTGGAAGACTCTGCCAGCTTTTTGCACTGGAGGCCGAGGCACTGGAGGAACTGGCCTCTGCTATCCCTCCGTTGGTGCTCCTCCTTTAGGTCATGCCCCAATAGGTCTTACTGGACCTTGGTCTTCTGGCCTCCTCTAGATCCACATCTTAGACACGCTTGGGTATCAAAGTAGCAAGGTTTCTTTCCATGAAACCTCCTACACTTAGGGCACCTTAGGCCAGGGAACTTCCCCTTAACCTTGCCCTCACCACCAAAAAGGGAACTCTTGGCAATTCCCTTTCCATGTGGTGGCTTCTTCTGCTTGCCTCCTGCCTGGCTACTTTCCCCCGGTCCATTGGGAATGTACTTAGTCTCATACTCCTCTTGCTCTACTAATAGAGCATTTTGCATTGTTTCATAGTATGTAACTGCTCTAAAAGGTCTAATAGCCTTTCTAATGTCTGACCTTATGCCTCTGACAAATCTTTTGGCCTTCAATTCCTCAAGTCCATGATACTTAGGAGCATACCTTACTAACTGGTTGAATTTGTGCTCATACTCTAGGACACTGAGATTGTCCTGCCTTATAGCATCAAATTCAGCTTGCTTCATATCCTTCTTAGCATCACTGATGTACTGCTCCTGGAATAGCTGTGTGAGCTCTAGCCAACTCATCTCTATTAGTGTTGTGCCCAAAAGCCAATCATGAGATGATTATATTTTTGCACATTGAGTCATGATATTTTATTAAGGCGTTAATCCAGCAATTATGTTTATTGTTTTGTTTCTGCGTAACTTAACAAACATAATTGTAACCCTAGAATAATGATATTCTTAAACGTCCCTAGTCTAGTATTTTTGTGGAGCGGGTTCCAATAATACATAACAACTAGCATATGTGGAGACTAATATGAGATATGTAGTCTACATATGGGTACAAGTTGGAGAACTTGTGTACTAGACCGACCCATCATGAGAACACTACATGGATCATTATATGAGTGTCATAAGTGATTCTCATAGTGATCATGGTATATGTAGTCCTTCGACCTAAGATCATCAAGGTTCCCTACATGTGAGTCACATACTTTGATAATTTCCTTTGTTGCTCGTAACCGAGTGAACTTGAAGGAGGTCAGTGGGTATGTCACATATCATGTGGAGGGATTTGTATGATCAAGATGGGATTTGTCCCTCCTATGTAACGGGAGTGATATCTTCGGGCCCCTTGATAGAGTAAGACTTAGAAAAATGCATGGCCATGCTCGGATGAGTTGATATACGATATCAACGTAATCAGTTTAAGTTAGTCTACTCGGTAATCAAGAAACCAAAGATTGGGCTATACGAGAGTGACACATTCCATGTCTCGTGCTTAGTCTTGATATCTTGGACAAAGGGACAATGGCATATATCGGTGATGATCATACAGGTTTAGTCGAATCATCGACAATCTTGTCACTTGGGTAGCAATGATGTGTTGCTAGATACCGCTCATTGCTTATGATCATAAATGTGATTTATGATCATTGCCAACGTGATAAGAGCCTATTGGGTCGCACACATAGAACTATTTGGATCATTAGAGTGCATGGGCTAATAATTTGGGTTTTGCTTTCACAATAATTTCGTATTAACAATGGGCCCAATAGTTGAGCCATTATTAAGCCCGAAATTAAAGCCAAATTGGATTAGGGCTTTGAAACCTATTAGGCCTGGAAGTTGAGTCTCACTATAAATACAACTTCTAGTGAGAAATTCACAGGTCTTCTTGCCTTTACCTCCCAAAAGGACAGCCGCACTCTTCTCTTGCAATTCCTTGGAGGACGCAAGCTAGCACTGCGAGCGCAAGAGAAACACATCTGCCGGGATGTGGTGGAAGCGTGGTGATCCCGAGAGGCTCGTGTGGATACCATAGAGAGCCTGAACACGTCAACTATTCAGGTTTTGTGATTCTACTCTACAGTTGAGTGAGAGATCTCAACCGAAAATTAGGTATGAAAGTTTTCGAACACCCGGTTTACCCCATTTCACTTCGATCCTGGAGGGTTTTGGTTAAATTCCGTTGCGCTGTTTGGCTCCCGAAACCCATTAGGGATAACTACAAAATTTTAACCCTTTGACTTAAGTCAAAAGCTTGAACATCTTAAGGTTTAAGTTAGGACATTTAGGTTCTTAATGCGTTTAGTGATTCCTTTGTCCAAACTTCTCTTCTATAAGCAATTTGGTCCTCCAATAGCACCTTACTACCATTCATGTCCATCCCATAACTAACCAAAGCTCTTTTTTAAGAGTTTTTGAAATAAGTAGCCGAACTTCCAAAACCTCACTAAAAGGTCCATAGGTTACTTGACAAACAAGCAATCCTTAACGCTTTTCTTGGAGCCCAAGTTATGTCTTAGAACACTTTGAAGGAGGTATTGATCATGCTCTTTACCCCTCACACTTCAATCATTATGATAAGAATTACACAATATAATGGTTTTTTTACCCATTATGCCACACTTTGTAATTCTCTCATTTTTGTAAGGTGGTAACAATGATGAAATTTAAACTCAATTTGACTAAATATTGGCTTTTACTTGTTAAGGAAGTGAAAAAGGGAAAAAAAAGGTAATTTTTAGGTCAAATATGGTGAAAAGGATCTAGGCAGGTGAGAATGGGTATTTCAAACCATTTGGTGAAATTTAGTGATGTTTGAAGTTAAATTGACCAGGTTTGAGACTTTTCTTATAAGCGAACCTAGAAAGGGGATTTCAGAAATTTTGGTTAGTCAAACTTTGTCAAACCTGAGTCAAACCCGGTAAAATATAGTCAACCCTGGTCAAGGGTAGGAAAATTCATGGTTGGAAGTCGAGGAAAGAAAATCTATGAATTTAAGTGCAAATGGAGACATATTTGAGAATTTTATGAAGGTAACTTCCTTTTAACCAAGGGTTGTGATGCCTTAATGGCGCATTCATGCCAAGCACATCTTGGAAACTTTAGGGAATGACATAACCTGATTATGAGGCAAGAAATAAGCTTCCAAAAATGTGGAAGAGCCCCCATTTCCCTTGGTTAAAAGCCATAAACCATGACTAACCATGTAATGGAATTAATCTTCTACCATTTTAACCCTTTCACCCATTTTCATCCTTATTCATCTCGAAACACTCTAGCTCACTTTATTCTCTTCCTCTACCCATTTAGCATGTCCTAAACCCTTAAAACATAGAAACTCACCAAAAGAATGAAACAAAAATAAGAGAAACAGAGCTTGTAAGTGAGAAATGAACGAGAGAGTGTGTGTGTTGTAAGGGAGGGCTTAGGAGTCTGGTTTCTTTCTTCTCCAAGAGGTGGCCATGATTTTGGGCTATTTTTTTTTAGGTGAGAAACTTTATTTTACGAGACCTTGGTTTCATCTTCTTTAAACAACAACCTTTTTGCTCATAAAAACCCTTGGTTGTTGAGGTTAAGCTTGGTGAGAGGGAGGAGAACTATGGAGCTTTGAAAAGTATTTTTGGTTTGAGATTTTCTAACAAGATAAAGAGGATATTTTGGTCTATTTATGTGCAGTAAAAAAAAATAGCCCCCATTCCCAAAAATGTTGATTGGTCAAGTGGTTATTTTAGTATGTAGTTAACGGAGTCCAAGCAGACTAGGGAAGGATTCTTGGTGCTTGAAACTTGAGCTTGCAAGGAGGTGATCTAGACAAGGGTAACGTGTTCTAGCCTTTCTCCATTTGGGGAGCTTTGGCCATGTTTTAGATTTTTAAAAGCTAGGACAAATGGTAGGGAAAAAAGGGCTCGGGGTGACCAATAGAGCCAAAGAAGGCTCATGTGGCACTAAGGTTAGACCTAGCTCCTAGTTTTGGGCAATAGGTGGTGTCCTTGGTGCACAGGCTATAAAATGGCATGTGGATCAAGCATTAGGTTCTTGGTAGATAAGTGTGGCTGAACCTTCAAGGTTTGGTAGGCACAAGAAAGGTATGCCTCAGTTTGGGTGTGTAGGTGTTGTTATCGAGCTCAAGGGCTTGGTATGTGGTCGTGTGTGTGTGGCATCAGCTCCTAGGTGCAAGAATCCAAGCTTGGCAATGTAACTCCAAAGTTGCCTAAGGCCGAATTGCACTTGAACAAGCTTGAATCTTCAATTTTAATTCTAATCCTTCATCAATTCGGCAAAAACCCAAGCCTCCGAAGCCAAGAACACCAACTAAGCTCAAACTAGGATCTTTGACCCAAAAATAAACTGGTTTGACTAACTGGAAGCATGCAAATTTGGTTGGGTGCCACATGGCATGAAATTGGGTTTAATGCTTGTCACGGTAAGGTCATTTTCTTGCATGGCACCATGTAATCCCCCATTAAAAGATTCCCCTCAATTTAGCACCCAAATGTATATGTGCAAATGAGCTCTCACCTTTACATATATGCTGCTATGGTCTTAAGTCCTTCAAACATTCATCCAAGTACACTCAGTAAACATGTCTTTGGAACATTCACATGTGCCTACTAAGTCCAACTAATATATCTCTTAAGCTATTGCACATGACTTGCTTTCCACTTAATTTTCACCGCTCATTTACTTAAGCTTTGTGTGGGAATAAGGGTTATGACAATCTCCCCTCCTTAAAGAATTTGGGGCTCCAAATTCCTGATAAGCTTAGGATACATATGTGGATAACATCTCACAATTTTCTCCTCTATTTCCCAAGTTGCCACTTCTTGGGTATGATAATCACTAAACTTTGATCATGGGAATCCATCTACTTTTCAACTTTATTGTATCTTTGGCTAAGATTTGGGTAGGCACCTCTTCATATGACAAACTTGGTGTTATAGGCGCAGTAGTGGGTAAAACCACTTGATTAGAACTTGGAACATACTTCTTTAGTAGACTGACATCAAAAATATCATGCACATGTTCCAGTTTAGGTGGCAAGTCTAACTTGTATGACACACTTCCAACCTTAGCCAATATTTGAAATGGCCCCATGTATTTGGGTGCTAGTTTCCCCTTCTTTCCAGATCTCACCACTCCAGTCATAGGAGAAACCTTGAGCCACACACAGTCTCCTTCTTGGAATTCTAGGTTTCTTCTCCTTTCTAGGTTTGCATATGACTGTTGCCTGTCACTGGCAATCTTGATCCTTGCCTGGATAATCTTTATCTTCTCAGTCGTCTCCCTGATGATTTTTGGCCTTAACTCCAATTTATCTTTTGGCTCATGCTAACAGTGTGGGGTAATACATTTTTTTCCATACAATGCTTTATATGGTGCCAATCCAATCAATGAATGGTTCCCATTATTGTATGAGAATTCCACTAATGGTAGATGAACATCCCATCCTCGTTGGAAGTCAATCGAACAACATCTTAGCATATCTTCTAGAACCTGAATGTTTCTTTCTGTTTGTCCATCTGTCTGTGGATAGTATGCTGAGCTAAACTTAAGCTTAGTGCCGAAAGCTTGATGTAGGGATTTTCAAAAGCTTGAAACAAACCTAGGATCCCTATCTGAAAGAATATCATCAGGCACACCATGAAGTCTCACTATTTCTTTTATGCAAAGCTGGGCTAGCTTATCCAGTGAGTTTGTGTTACCCACTCCGAGGTAGTCCAGTTATGGTGCCAAAACTATGCATTTAAACTCCTAGGTTTGGTGTGTCCTGGAGGTCATCAGAACAACACTCCTAGTGTACATACTCAAGTGACCCTCTTGAGCACTATGTAAATACATGCATATTAGTCTAACCATAACACACATATTTACATTTATGCACACTATGGCAGCTAAGAAACAAAACACTAGCACAAGTCTTAGTTTCGGCTTCCACACATTAGGCAATCTTGTTAAGTTCTAGTGACCAGCTACTACACCTATAACTTCTACTAATAAACTGTATCATTCCAGCCACATACCCCATGTTTTCTTCGCTCCATTATCAAATAGAGACTTAGAACAAACTAAGAAATTTTTTTTTACATCAATAGCCTACCTATGGACCAAGTTATGGATTTTTAAATTTGGTTACAAAATTCTGACCAAATGAATAGTAACTCAGCCAACTTTGCAACGTCATATCATTGGCTACAGGGCTCTAATTCCATGAATTCCAAAGCCCCGTTAATCCTCTAGATGTTGTCTAGGTGTGGCCAAAGTTTCATACCAAGATTCATTCTACATAGGGAGATATTAAACTTTAGGTCCAGAGTCAAAATTCTGGCAACTTTTGGACCATTGTGCCCATACAATTTTTCCAAACCATGCAAACACTTCATTCACAAGGGGAAATCCCTCCAAGGCTATCCCATATATGTCCATTACACATAGTAATTACATTCCCTTTCTTTTAACAACTTTATGTGGCCAAAACAGAATTTACAAGTAAGCAGCCCATCATTCACACTTAGGCAGCTTTGCACCACATCACTTACATAGCCAAAACATAACTCAAATGTTCACATACTTGTCTCATTTTACATACACTACATGTACATGCATACATGCACTACAACAAGGTCTTAACTTAGCTCAATACGCACCCTAGGTTACAGGAGGTCCTGAGATACAATGGACTCCAACAACAGGATGCTGGACAGTTGCTGCACAACACAGTAAGTACCAACATTAAAAATACCAAACTTTCCAGATCATAACTAGACATATGAAAGTTCATGTACCTGAAATTTCAGATTAAAAATTAAACCACAAGGCTTAGTTTGAAGGTGATATTTTAGCTGGACCTGAAATGACATAATTGAGGGGAGTAAGTTTCATTGAGAAACTTAGTAAGGGTAACACTTGGATTCACTAGGCAATGTGACCATCATTAAAACCTGCATCCAAAGACACTAAAACACAAAAACCACAATCCATATATACAAGATATAGCAACCAAATGCAGCAGCCATTCACAACAAACAAACACATGAAATGTGGCAGCAACATATACCATAGGTTAGTCCATAAAACATGTAATAAACATAAGTAAATCACCATGGAAGCCCTCCTCAAGCTAATGCTTAGTCTTAGGAGGATTTTAACACTAGCTAATACTAACTTTGGGATCTAGAAACCCCCACTTTACTGCCATCATTGTGCACTTCACACTAGGTCACAAAACCTTCAATAAGTGCACTCCCCTCAATAAGTTTGATTCAGCAAGCTCATGGCTCTCTTCCAAGCTTAGCCATAGCTCCATAGATGTTTGAAAATTGTAGAAAATAACCCATGAGAGCAAGAGAACCCTTACCAAAGTGGGTAGGATGAAAATCAAGCTTGATGCTTGAAGTATCCAAGAAATAGCTCTAGTTTGCTTCCAATTTCTTCCTTTTGCCTTCAATTTCAATCAATTGCAAGTTTGAAGGTATGGTGGTTATGGAGGAAGTATGGCTGTGTTCTTGGCCTGGGGGAGGACGAAAATGAGAGAGGGATAAGTGATTTGGCCACTTAAATGGCCTTAAATGAGCTTAAGGGCACAAAACACACTTAACAAGCTTAACCTTGCTTTATGTCATTTTCTTTCTCACTAATTATGGTTTCTTTGTCTTAAACTCATTGGTACACATATGCCCAACATTTTTGACTAATTATCAAGTCTTGGCTGCCTCCCCAGGGTAGGGTAACCCCAAAATTCCACCCTTAGACTTAAGTCAAAAACTTGAACACCTTAAGGTTTACACTAGGACATTTGGGTCCTCATTGCCTTTAGTGTTTCCTTTTTCCAAACTTGTCTTCCATGAGTAATTTGGTCCTCAAATAGCACTTCTATACCATTTATATCCTCCCCATAATTCTCCAAGTCTCTTTCTTGCAAGTTTTGCAATTGAGTACTTGAATTTCCAAATCCTTCGAAAAAAGTCCATAGGTTGCTTGACAAACAAGCAATCATTAAGGCTTTTCTTGGTGGCCAAGTTACCAACTTGGAACACTTTTAAGGAGGTGTTGATCATGCCTTTTACTCCCACACTTGAATCACTATGGTGAGAATTACACAATATAATGGTTTTTAGCCATTATGACACACTTGTAATTCTCCCATTTTATGAGGTGGTAACAATCCTCCCCCCCTTAAAAATTTTGGTCCTCCAAAATAGCCTTTAGCTTTGGGTATTCTTCAGGATACCTTTCCATAAGGCATTTTTTAGTTTCCCAAGTTGGTTATCTTTCAGAATGGTGTGACCATTGAACTTTAACCATGGGAATAAGTTTGTTTCTTAACCTTCTTGTATCCTTGGCTAAGATAGCTATAGGTTTCTCTTCGTATGTCAAGTTAGGTTCCAACTGTATGTCTTCCACTACAATAGCATGCTTTGTGCCTAATAGACACTTCTTAAGCATACTGATGTGAAAAACATTATGAACACTTGACATGCTTGGCAGTGGAGCTAACCTGCATGCTACCTTGCCAACTCTATCCAAGATCTCATAAGGACCAATGTATCTTGGAGCTAACTTGGTTCTTTTGCCAAATTTGACAATGCCTTTGGTTGGTGCAACTTTCAGCCAAACGTTGTCACCAACCTCAAATTTCAAGTCTCTTCTTCTTTTATTCACATAGGCTATGGTTCTTTAGGCATATGGATTTGGTCCTTGAAGCACAGTAATCCTTGCTTGTTGGCAAAAGATTGATACAAGGAACCTTTTTCCTCTAATAAAATCATTTTGAGATCAAGATCTCTCTCCTGTGCCTTTTTGGCTTCTTAAGTCCATCAAGACTGAATTATCGATGTGTAAATTTGAGCTTCCTCCCCACTTATGCCATTTATACCACAGGCATAGTAGACTATTTTGCTGATCATGATCAGCTATGGATCCTCCTTTCAAAAGTCCTGTGTACTTCCTGCTCAAGGCATCTACTACTAGATTACCTTTGCCCTCTGTGTACTGTATACTACAGTCATAGTCCTTGATGTATTCCAACCATCTCCTTTGCCTCATGTTCAACTCTTTCTGAGTGAACAAGTACTTTAGGCTCTTATGGTCAGTGTAGATCACAAAGGAACTACGCATCAAGTAATGTCTCCATTGCTTCAGAGCAAAAATCACTGCTACCAGTTCTCTGTCATGGGTAGGATAATTTTGCTCATAGGGTCTTAACTGCCTTGA
Source organism: Aquilaria yunnanensis (assembly GCA_039654915.1). Classification (NCBI taxonomy): domain Eukaryota; kingdom Viridiplantae; phylum Streptophyta; class Magnoliopsida; order Malvales; family Thymelaeaceae; genus Aquilaria; species Aquilaria yunnanensis. The sequence goes on from CM077594.1 coordinate 70,687,993, forward strand.
CCCATAAGCAATGACATTTCTGTCTTGCATAAGCACACAACCTAACCCAAATCTAGACGCATCTATATATATGATGTAGGGGTTACTTGGATCAGGAAGAATCAACACTGGAGCTTCAATCAACCTCTACTTGAGCTCCTGGAAACTCTTTTCACACTTCTCAGTCCACTAAAATCTTTGACCCTTCTTGGTCAGATAAGTAAAAACTAAGGCAATCATGGAAAAGCCTGATATAAATCTCCTGTAGTATCCAGCTAATAATAGGAAACTTCTGATTTCCTTCACTGTCTTTGGTTTTTCCCACTCTTGCACTGCCTTGACCTTTTTAGGGTTTGCCTTAAGGCCTTGTGCATCTATGGTGTGTCCTAGGAAGGGCGCTTCCCCTATCCAGAATTCACACTTGGATAACTTAGCATAAAGTTGATGCTGCAACAGAGTCTTTAAGACAATCTTCAGATGATGTTCATGTTCATTTTCATCCTTGGAATACACTAGGATGTCATCAATGACACAACCACAAATTTGTCCAGATGTGCTCTGAACACCCTGTTCATTAGGTCCATGAAAGCAGCTGGAGCATTAGTCAAACCGAATGGCATGACTGTGTACTCAAAATGCCCATATCTGGTCCTTAATGCAGTCTTAGGAATATCTTCTTCCATTACTCTCAATTGGAAGTATCCAGATCTCAAATCTATCTTAGAGAAGATCCTAGCTCCCTTGAGTTGATCAAACAGATCCTCAATTCTCAGGAGTGGATACTTATTCTTGATAGTCACTGCATTAAGCTTTCTGTAGTCAATGCATAGTCTTAACAATCCATCCTTCTTCTTCACAAAGAGAATAGGAGCTCCCCATGGTGAAACACTTGGCCTTATGAATAGGGCTGAAAATGGGCTGGGCTTTATTTGGGTAGCTCAAGCTCGAGCTCAAGTAAGAGATTTTTGAGTCGGGTATTTTCGAGCTCGAGCTCAAAATTGGGCTCGAATTATTTTCGAGCCGAGCTCGAGCCCACATATATTCGGCCCTGTAGGCCCTCGAGCTTAACAGGCTCGATATTTACATTATTGGATTTGGGCCCTTCCCCTTAGTCCCAGCCCACTCACCTTCGGCCCTTCCCTTAGTCGGCAGACTCCTCAGTCCCTACCCCCTTAGACAGTCCCTCTCGCCTCTCGGCCCTCTCCCTCCAGACCAGAGCCTAAGTGTCTCCCTCGAGTCTCGTCTCGACTCTCGGCTCTCTCTGTCAGATTCAGAATTTTAGATCAGCGCCTTCAGAGTTCAGATCAGAGACTCTCGTGTCTCATCCATCACTCTCCCCGTCGACCATCTGCCCGTCTCTGGTCTCCCGAGTCCCGAGTCCCTCCCTCCAGTCCCGACTCCACAACCCGACACCCAAGTCCCGAGTCCCACACACAATCGGTTGTCGTCGGCTTATATTTCATTTCTGTATTCACTTTTTTGCCTTCGATGTTTGTGTTCACTGGGTACCAGGATATTGTGCTGGTTGATCTCGCTCCCACGCACCCGACAAGGCTGCTGCAACTTGAATTATACTTTCGGCTCCTCTTGAGGAAGGTGATGGCTCATTTGTGAGATTTATGAAATCAAGGTAAAGATGAAAAAAATTAGAAAGTTTAGGATATGATCTGTCATTTTCCCATTTCTTGCTATCTCTATAGAAAATTGCAAACTTAGTCCCTATCTTTCATCTAAATTATAATTCTAAGACTACAGATTTGTAATTGTCATTCGAGCCCAACGAGCCCTCGGGCCTAACTCGAGCCTATCTCGAGCCGAGCTCAAGCCTGAAAATCGAGTAGTGCCGAATATCAAAGGGGCCGAGCTCGAGCCTAGTGGGCTCAGGCTCGGCCCGGCCCATTTTCAACCCTACTTATGAACCCTTTTTCAAGAAATTCATCAAGTTGTTTCTTGAGCTCATTCATCTCTATGATTGGCATTCTGTAAGGTGGTATGGATATTGGACTAGCTTCTGGTTGTAGCTTGATTTCAAATTCAATCTCCCTTTGTGGAGGAATACCTGGCAGGTCTTTAGGAAAGACTTGGGGAAAGTCTCTCACTATAGGGATTCAGTGCACTTCCTCATCACAGTGTAATTCATTTAATGCGTAATAGTAATCATGCTCAGAAATCATAGGTATCTCATCTAGTACCTCTAGCTCCATGCCATGCATTTCATACACTAATTCCATAGAATTCGCTAACACATGCACATCACCATCAGGCAATGTGATTTCCATCTCAGCACAATCAATTCTTATGTTATGCATAGCAAGCTAATTCATACCCAACACTAAATCATACTTAGGAATATCCAACACTTGCAGATTAGTCATAGCCTTAGTCTTTCCTACTACGAGCTCACAATCCTTAGCTAGGTCATTAGTGAAAAGACATTGACTACCTGCTGTTTTCACTAAGGATATCCTAGCCATGATTCCAGTAGGCAATTTCATGGCATTAACAAATTTCCTAGCCACAGTAGACACAGATGCACCAGTATCAATTAAAACACTAACAGGCATATCATTAAGGTAAATGTTACCTCTTAGTGCTCCTTCATGCTCTAATGTCTTTGGCCTCTCCACTTGGAAGACTCTGCCAGCTCTCTGCACTGTAGGCCGAGGCACTGGAGGAACTGACCTCTACTGTCCCTCCCTTGGTGCTCCTCCTCTAGGTCCTGCCCCAATAGGTCTTACCAGACCTTGGTCTTCTGGCCTCCTTTGAGCCAGTGGGCAGTCTTTGATCCAATGATCCGTGGATCCACATCTTAGACACGCTTGGGTATCGAAGTAGCAAGGTTGCTTTCCATGAAACCTCCTACACTTAGGGCACCTTAGGCTAGGGAACTTCCCCTTAACCTTGCCCTCACCACAAAAATGGGAACTCTTGGCAACTCCCTTGCCATGTGGTGGCTTCTTCTGCTTGCCTCCTGCCTGACTACTTTCCCCTGGTCCACTGGGAAAGTACTTAGTCTCATACTCCTCTTGCTCTACTAATAGTGCTTTCTACACTGCTTCATAGTATGTAACTGCTCCAAAAGGTCTAACAGCCTTTCTAATGTCTAACTTTAGGCCTCTGACAAATCTTTTGGCCTTCAATTCCTCAAGTCCATGATACTGAGGAGCATACCTTACCAACTGATTGAATTTGTGCTCATACTCTAGGACACTGAGATTGTCCTGCCTTAGAGCATCAAATTCAGCTTGCTTCATATCCTTGACAGCATCACTGATGTACTACTCCTGGAATAGCTCTGTGAACTCTAGCCAGCTCATCTTAATATCTCTTCCTGGCCTTCTGCCTTTCTGGAAAGCATACCTGTCTCTGGTGTTTCTCCACCACATCTGTGCACTGCCTACCAAGTTGTAAGTAGCCAATGAAACCTTCTTGGTGGAGCTAAGTGGCATCCTCTCAAACATTTTTTCAATGAAGATTAACCACTCTTCAGCTTTCTCTGGCCCAGCTCATCCATCAAACTGTGGAGGTCTTAGGCCTTAAAACTGCTCCAACAACCTGACCTCATCTAGGCCTTCTAGATCCTTTGATCTATGTTTCATAGATCTGTGAGAGTCCTCTGTATGGTGATGCTCTCTATGATCTCTCTGCCTCTTCCTGGATCTTCTCTCATGGCCATCCACAATCTTATTCCTAGTGGAGGAATGATCATAGACTGAGGGATTGGTCATGGACACCTAACCAATCTGAGACCTTAGTCTTCTTCCTCTTGGATTTCTCCTATCCTCATCTTCCTCCTCAACAGTTTCATCATTTGTGTCTTTCAAGCTTCTAGAAGGAACATATTCAGATGTGTTCCTAGTATCCTCTTCTGGTTGCTGCTGTGCATCTTGAACTGGTTCTGCCGGAGCTATTTGGACTCCTTGCTGTTGTGCTTGAATCAACCTCATTAAGTTTTCGTCGATTAGAGCTAAGTTCCTCTGAAGCTCTAACCAAACCTAAGGCACTTCAGGGTTTGGTACACCCTGTTGCCCCTCATTCCCTCTATTCTATCCATATCTTTGTTGCCCATAATCAGTAGGAGGCCTTCGGGGTGGTTCCCCTCTCCTTGTGGCAACCATGTTTATTTCCAGCATTGACGATTCATCATAGGGCACATATAAACATCATAGGTATTTTAATGGTACTTGACACAAGCAGCTGACCAAACTGAGTTCATATATGTAGATGCATGCAATGCAACTATAGCTATGTACATGTATAAACCATCCTCTGATACCAACTTTTGTTACCCACTCCTAGGTAGTCCAGGTTATGGTGCCAACACTGTGCATTTAAACTCCTAGGTTTGGTGTGTCTTGTAGGTCATAAGAACAACACTCCAAGTGTACATACTCAAGTGACCCTCTTGAGCACTATGTAAATACATGCATATTAGTCTAACCATAACACACATATTTACATTTATGCACACTATGGCAGCTAAGAAGGACAACATTAGCACAAATCTTAGTTTCGGCTTCTACACATTAAGCAATCTTGATAAGTTCTAGTGACCAGCTACTGCACCTGTAACTTCTACTAATAAAATGTATCATTCTAGCCACATACCCCACGTTTTATTTGCTCCATTATCAAGTAGAGACTTAGAGCAAACCAAGAAAATCTTTTTTACATCAATAGCCTACCTATGGACCAAGTTATGGATTTTTTAAGTTGGTTACAAAATTCTGACCAAATAAACAGTAACTCATCCAAATTTGCAACATCATATCTTTTGCTACAGGGCTCTAATTCTAGAAATGAAAAATCCCAGTTAATCCTCTAGATGTCCTCTAGGTGTGCTCAAATTTTCATACCAAGATTCATTCTACACAGCGAGATATTAAACTTTTGGTCCAGAGTCAAAGTTCTGGCAACTTTTGGACCATTTTGCCCATACAATTTTTCCAAACCATGCAAACACTTCATTCATAAGGGAAAAGCCCTCCAAGGCTATCCCATATATGTCCAAAACACATAGGAATTGCATTGCCTTTCTTTTAACAACTTTATGTGGCCAAAACATAATTTACAAGTAAGCAGCCCATCATTCACACTTAGGCAGCTTTGCACCACATCACTTACGTAGCCAAAACATTACTCAAATGTTCATATACTTGTCTCATTTTACATACACTACATGTAGATGCATACATGCACTACAACATGGTCTTAACTCAGCTAAATACGTACCATAGGTTACAGGAGGTCCTGAGATACAGTGGACTCCAACAACAGGATGCGGGACATCTGCTGCATAACACAGTAAGTACCACCATTAAAAATACCAAAGGTGCTCCTTAAATCACCAACCTTCCAGATCATAACTAGACATATGGAATTTCATGTACCTGAACTTTCAGATTAAAAATCAAACCACAAGGCTTAGTTTGAAGGTGATATTTCGGCTGGACCTGAAATGACAGAATTGAGGGGAGTAAGTTTCTTTGAGAAACTTAGTAAGGGTAACACTTGGATTCACTAGGCAATGCGACCATCATTAAAACCTGCATCCAAAGACACTAAAACACAAAAACCACAATGCATATATACAATATATAGCAACCAAATGCAGCAGCCATTCACAACAAACAAACACATGAAATGTGGCAGCAACATATACCATAGGTTAGTCCATAAAACATGTAATAAACATAAGTAAATCACTATGGCAGCCCTCCTCAAGCTAATGCTTGGTCTTAGGAGGATTTTAACACTAGTTAGTAATAAATTTGGGCTCTAGAAACCCTCACTTTACTGCCATCATTGTGCACTTCACACTAGGTCACAAAACCTTCAATAAGTGCACTCCCCTCAATAAGCTTGGTTCATCAAGCTCATGGCTCTCTTCCAAGCTTAGCCATAGCTCCATGGATGTTTGAAAATTGTAGAAAACAACCCATGAGAGCAAGAGAACCCTTACCAAAGTGGGTAGGATGAAAATCAAGCTTGATGCTTGAAGTATCCAAGAAATAGCTCTAGTTTGCTTCCAATTGCTTCCTTTTGCCTTGAATTTCAATCAATTGCAAGTTTGAAGGTGTGGTGGATATGGAGGAAGTATGGCTATGTTCTTGTCCTGGGGGAGGATGAAAATGAGAGAGGAATAATTGATGTGGCGACTTAATTGGCCTTAAATGAGCTTAAGGGCACGAAACACACTTAACAAGCTTAACCTTGCTTTATGTCATTTTCTTTCTCACTAATTATGGTTTCTTTATCTTAAACTCATTGGTACACATGTGCCCAGCATTTTTTACTAATTATCAAGTCTTGGCTGCTACCCCCAAGGTGGGATAACCCCAAAATTCCACCCTTAGACTTAAGTCAAAAGCTTGAACACGTTAAGGTTTACACTAGGACATTTAGGTCCTTATTGCCTTTAGTGTTTCCTTTGTCCAAACTTGTCTTCCATGAGTAATTTGGTCCTCCAATAGCACTTCCATACCGTTTATATCCTTCCCAAAACTCTCCAAGTCTCTTTCTTGCAAGTTTTGCAATTGAGTACCCAAATTTCCAAAACCTTAAAAAAAGTCCATAGGTTGCTTGACAAACAAGCAATCCTTTAGGCTTTTCTAGGGGGCCAAGTTACCAACTTGGAACAATTTTAAGGAGGTGCTGATCATGCCTTTTACCCCCCACACTTTAATCACTATGGTGAGAATTACACATTATAATGGTTTTTAGCCATTATGACACTTGTAATTCTCCCATTTTATGAGGTGGTAACAGTTTGTGAGGTTCACACATAGGAAGTGGACTACCTTGGTCAGTCTATCTACAATGACCTAAATGGCATTATGTCATTTCTTTGTTAGTAGCATTCCCACCACAAAGTCCATAGATATGGACCTCCACTTTCTCTCAGGTATAGGTAAGCTTTGAAGCTTGCCTCCTCGATTTTGGTGCTCAACCTTCACCTGTTGGCACACTTCACACTTAGCTATATAGGTGCCACTATCATGTTTCATGTATGGCCATCAAAAGTAAGCTTTGAGAGCATGATACAATTTAGTAGCTCCTGGGTGCATGCTTAGCTTACTTGAGTGTGCTTGTTGCAGAATTTGTCAAATCATCCTTTTCAGGTACATACAATCTATTCTGGAAGTATAATAATCCTTGCTTGTAGGAAAAACCTTGAAATAGCACTCCCCTCATTTTTATAGACACCAAATCAATCTTCTCATCATTAAGCTATGCTTCTTTGATGCATTCCTTCTATTCAGGTGTAATGGTAAGCACACTTAGTTGCTTAAGTTCCCATCTTAACCATTGCCTTGCTAGGCAACTAAGATTAAGGCTCTTGGCCTTGTTTTTCTCTTCTCCTCCTTTAAGTACTCCAGTATAGATTCTGCTCAAGGCATATGCCACAACATTGGCCTTGCCAGCTGTGTATTCAATTGCATAGGCAAAATCCTTTAGGTATTCCAACCATCATCTCTACCTCACATTCAAGTTCTTTTCAGTAAAAAGGTACTTGAGGCTTTTATGGTTTATATAGACCTGAAACTTGTTACCGAACAAGTAATGCCTCCATTACTTAAGTGCAAAGACCATAGTTACTAATTCCAGGTCATGCACTAGGTAATTCTTTTCATGTGGTCTCGACTGTCTTGATCTAAAAGCAATGGCTTGCTTGTCCTACATACCTAACCCTACATGTGATGCATTGGTGTACATTTCATAAGCCTTATTGGGGTTTCGTAAGACTAACACAGGAGTTGTTGTCAACCTCTTCTTAAGCTCCTGAAAGCTATCTTCATACTTACTTTCCTAGACAAACTTTTGGTCCTTTCTTGTTAGTTGAGTCATAGGGGCTACTATGAGAAAGAACTTAGGTACAAATCTTTTGTAATAGCCAGCTAGCACTAAGAAACTCCTAACTTCCTTAACATTCTAGGGTTGCTTCCAGTCCAAGATTGCTTTAACCTTTTAAGGATCTACCGCGAACCCTTGATCACAGATTACAGGACCCAAAAATCCAATCTCTCAGGTCCAAAATTTGCATTTACTCAACTTCCCATAGAGCTTATGTTCTTGAAGCAAGCCAAGTACTAGCCTTAGGTGCTCCTTATGAATCTCCTCATCCTTTGAGTACACCAAATTGTCATCAATGAAGAGTACCACAAAGAGGTCTAAGTCTGCTCTAAACACCCTTTGCATAAGATCCATAAATAATGCAGGTGCATTAATAAGCCTAAATGGCATCATCGTGTACTCAAAATGTCCATACCTAGTTGTAAAAGCAGTTTTAGGTATGCTTTCTTCCTTGACCCTTAACTAGAAATAACATGACCTTAAGTTGATTTTGGAAAACACTCTTTCTCCTTTCAATTAATCAAACAATTCCTCAATCCTTGGGAGAGGATACTTGTTCTTAATAGTTAGGGCATTAACCTTTTCATAATCAATACAGAGTCTTAAGTTCCATCCTTTCCTTCACAAACAAGAAAGGTGCTCCCCAATGAGACACACTAGGTCTAACGAACCCTATTCCAAGTAACCCATCTAGTTACTTCTTCAGCACTACCATTTCAGGTATGGCTATTCTATACAGAGCTGTAGACATAGAAACTGCTCCTCGTATTGTAGGGTTTCAGGAGCCAAACAAGTGCAGCGGAATATGATCGAAACCTTCCAAGATCAAAGTGAAACGAGATAAATTGGGTGTTCAAAAATTTTCATACCTAATTTCGATTAAGATCTTTCACCCAACTATTGAGTCAAATTTCAAAATTTGAATAGTTGACATGTTCAAACTCTCTGTGGTGTCCACACGAGCCTCTCAGGATCACCACACCTCCACCACATCCCGGTAGATGCCTTTCTCTTGCACCCGCAGTGCTAGGTTGTATCCTCCAATGAATGGCAAGAGAAGAGTGCGATTGGAACTTTTGGGAGGCTAGGGCAAGGGTTGTGAATTTCTCACTATATGATGCATTTATAGTGAGACATAACTTCCAAGCCTAATGGGTTTTAAAGCCTAATCCAATTACGTTTAATTTTGAGATTAATAATGGTTCAACTTTTAGGTGAATTATTAACACGAAATTATCATAAAACCATAACCCAAATGAATTAGCCCATGCACTCAAATAATCCAAATAGGCTTTATGTGTGTGACCCAATATGCCCTTACCACGTTGGCAATGATCATAAATCACATTTATGATTATAAGCAATGGGCAGTGTCTAGCAACACATCATTGCTACCCAAGTGAGAAGATTGTCAGTGATTCGACTAAACCTTTATGATCATTATTCACATATGTCATTGTCCCTATGTTCAAGATATCAAGAATAAGCATGAGACATGGAATGTGTGACCATCGCAGAGCGCAATCTTTGGTTTCTTGTTTACATAGTAGACTAACTTAAACTGATGACATTGATATCGTATATCAACTCATCTAAGCATGGCCATGCATTTTCTTAGTCTCACTCTTTCAAGGGGCCTGAAGATATCACTCCCGTTACATAGGAGGGAAAAATCCCATCTTGATCATACAAAACCCTCTGAATAATAATATGTGACATACCCAATGACCTTCTTCAAGTTCACTCAGTTACAAGTAACAAAGGGAAGTATCAAAGTATGTGATTCACATGTGGGGAACCTTGATGACCTTAGGTCAAAGGACTACATATACCATGATCACTATGAGAATCACTTATGACACTCATATAATGATTCCTATAGCATTCTTATGAAGCGTCGGTCCAGTACATAAGTTCTCCAACTTGTACTCAATTGTAGACTACACAACTCATGTTAGTCTCCACATATGCTAGTTATTATGTATTATTGTAACCCGCTACACGATAATACTAGACCAGGGACATTTAAGATTATCATTATTCCATGGTTATAATTATGTTTATTACGTTACATAGAAACAAAATAGCAAACATAACTACTGGAATAAAGCCTTAATAAAATACCATGAATCAATGTGCAAAATACAATAATCTCATGATTGGTTTTTGGGCACAACACTAATAATCTCCCACTTGCACTAAAGCCAATCATCCATGTATCTAATACCGATGGACCTAGAATGACTATCATGGCTTTGCTGCGTAAGAAGCTTTGTCAGCGGATTAGCAATGTTGCTGTCTGTCAAAGTCCTGCATATCCTCACATCACCCCTCTCGATGATGTCCTTGATGAGATGATAGCGTCAGAGTATGTGTTTGGATCGCTAGTGAGATCGAGGTTCCTTAGCCAGTGCGATTGCTCCATTTTGTCACAATAGAGCTCTATCAGGTCGGGAATGCTTGGAGCCATTCCAAGTTCTGTGATGAACTTCTTGATCCAACCTGCCTCCTTTACAGCATCAGAGACGGCAATGTACTCAGATTTTTTTGTAGAGTCAGCTACTGTCTCTTGCTTTGAACTTTTCTAGCTCACAGGACCAACAACAATACAAAAACGTAACCAGATTCTGATATGAAATCATCCTTATCGGATTAGAAGCTAGCATTGGTGTAACCCCTTACAACGAGCTCATCTTCGCCCTCGAAGACCAAGAATGCATCCTTAGTCCTTCGTAGTACTTAAGGATGTTCTTAGCAGCTATCTAGTGACTCTTACCGAGGTTCGATTGGTAGCTGCTTGCCATGCACAAGGCATGCAAAACATCGGGGTGAGTACATATCATGGCGTACATGATTCATTCAATTCGCGAGGCATATAGAATCTTACTCATGTGGTCTATCTCCTCAGGTGTACTCTGGCACTAAGATCTAGAAAGAGTTATACCATGTGACATGGGCAAGAATCCTTTCTTGGAATCTTACATGGTAAACCTCTTTAGCACCATGTCAACATATGTACTTTGACCTAGGCCAAGCAATTTTCTAGATCTATCTTTATAACTCCTAATACCTAACACATAGGCTGCTTCACCAAAGTCCTTCATAGAGAAACATTTCCCCAGCCAAGTCTTCAGAGACTGTAGCTCGGGAATGTCATTTCCAATGAGCAGTATGTCATCTACATACAACACCAAGAAGACAATAGCACTCCCACAAACCTTCTTGTAGACACAAGGTTCATCTTCATTTTTGATAAAACCAAACTTTTTGATTGCTTCATCAAAATGAATATTCCAACTCCAAGAAGCTTGCTTTAGTCCATAAATGGATCTTTGCAACTTGCAGACTTTATTGGCATTCTTAGGAGTGACAAAAGCCTCAGGCTATGTCATGTACACATCCTCAAGTAGTTTTCCATTTAAGAACACAGTTTTGACATCCATTTGCCATATCCCATAATCATAGTGTGTAGCAATAGCCAATAAAATTTGGATGGATTTAAGCATGGCAACTGGTGAAAAAGTTTCATCCTAGTCAATACCATGAATTTGCTTGAAACCTTTTGCAACCAATCGCCCCTCAAAGGTAATCACATTACCATCCATGTTGATTTTGTTCTTGAAAACCCATTTGCACCTTATAGGTTTTACCTGTCATACCCCACATAGGCCCCGGCCCATGCACACTCTGTAACACTCACCCACTGTTGGTCAAAAGTTGCCAAACTAATAGGTTTTTAAATGTTGTTACCAGACTTTTCAATTCGACCAACCTTTGTTATTGGGCTTTAAGTCTTATTTTCTTAAGTTAATGGGTCTGGGAGGTGGCCCAGGAGGCTTTTAAAAGAATTAAAATAGTTACTTGCAATAGAAGCAAGGTCCACTACCACTAACTTGCAACACAAGCAAGGCTGTAGTTGATAACTTGTATAACAAGCAAGGCCATAAAAGATATCTTGCAATGCAAGCAAGGCATACACTCATGTAAATAAGTGTATAGGATGTGTGACTTTTTCAAGTGTACTACCATGCATGGCAACAAAGAAGGCCACATAAGTCATTAAGGTTTGAAAACCAACTTTTATATGCATATGATTATTCGGCCAAACTAGTACACAAGAGGTTTTCCAGCCAAACACATCCATCAGTCATATATATACATGCCATAGTTTGGCTTAGAAATAACCAACATATACATACCATCAACCATAAACAACCAAGCATAACTTGGTAAACAAAGCACTCCATGTACAACAAAACCAAAAGGCACCCGAGACCACATATATGTACAACAAAAGAGTAGTCTAAAAGGGCACACCTAAAATAGCCACATGCCAATACTAACCCATAACCTAGCCCACGAAGTCATGCTTACTAACCAAGGGGCCTACTTTCCAAAGAACACCTTGAGTGTGCCATAAAGGAGCATACACTACAAAACAAGGCCTATAGCCATGTTCATAGTCATGAAGGTAAAAACCACTATCTGAGCAATGGTCCAAACATCCATAGTTGCACGCCTAGATAGTCAACAACTACTCAAGCCTGCAAAACATAGAAAATAAGTTTCGGCTGAAAGCTCACTGCACAAGACTTGTAAGTATATAACCATAACCATAAGCCAAGCAATCATTGGCACTTACCTTGAACTCCAAGGTACACAAGAACACAAGCAAAACCCACACAACCACAACTACTCAACCTGAATGTCTTTTCCTGAAACACAAATGTATGGGCAGTGAGTACAACTACTCAGTAGGGTTCACTACCATAACAACTCTTTCATGAGTTTATTTAGTTAAGCCGAGCCTAATCTCAAGACTTAACCTCCTCAAGCTCATAATGTCCTGCAAAAGAAAACATAAAAACACCAAGACACAAGCAATATACATACAAGCAATGATAGCCGAGGCATATATAAATGTGAACATAACTACCAATTGTTAGCAAGCACAACAAAACATTCAAGCATGCAAAACACACACACACTCCACAATGTATATTCGGCCGAAGCCACTAGCATTTGCCCAAGTGCATTTTTTTTGCACAATACTCTTCAAAAATTCAATCCACATTCCAGTAGAGCTTCGAAACTCCTAGCAAGTTGGCCTCACTCACTAGAGTTCCTAGCACATGCCATTACTTGATTTGCCAATCAATTCTCATGAAACTGAATCTCCTCAATATGCCCATCAAGTAACTAAGATCATATGGCTTAATCTTAACCATCACTTAATCACTTTAACTACTTGATCATGGAATTCTACCAAGCATTCAAGTAGAAGTGAAACCTTATCTTTACAAAACAAAGCTTGAGTTCTTGGTTGTCCTTCTGTGTCTAAGGCCGAGATCAAACTTCCAAATGAAGGTCGCCTAACACAACAAGGCCTTCATTTAGTCATCATAATCACTTGATCATGGAAAATTACCAAGAAATCCAAGTGAACTATGAATCTTTACCTCAAGAATAAGCTTGAATGCCTCAGTTTGCCTTGAGCCTTCAAGGACCGAGCTTGGCCTTCAATGGTTGCTTCACCAGGTGCCAAAAACAAGAGCTCTAGGCTTGATTCCTCCACCAAGTTGAAGATGGCAGCAACACCACGAGCTTCTCCAAGAAGTCAAAATACTCGGCTAAACCAAGGCTAAGGCCGAAATGATGGCTTAATTTGTGAGTGGAAGCATGCATTACCGTGATGTGCCAAATGTCACTTAAAATGGGCAAATGTTCACTCTCAGCTTCACCAACTTTGCATGGCGCTATTAAGTCCTCAAGATCTTAGAGTCCCAATTAAATCACTCGGTTAGAAGTTCATAATGGCCACTTAACTTTGTTTCTCACCCTTGGCAACATAGTCATTATTTCATGTGCACATTGAACGCGAGACCACTCAGTTTTGCACTCCCATCACTTTGTACATTTTCATTCAAGTCCTTCAAGTTTTCATGCCATTTTCTTTGTATTTCTTTTATTTTCTTGGCCTAAGCCAAGCACTAAGGGATGAGCCTTACAATCCCTCTCTCCTTAAAGAATTTGGTCCTCCAAATTCTTCACCAGTCTAGCATATAATTGAGGGTACTTAGTGTAATTTCCTGTTCAACTTCCCAGGTTGCCTCCTCAGTGGTATGATTGCTCCACTGAACCTTAATCATAGAGATCCATCTGCTTCTCAATTTCCTAGTATCTCTAACTAGGAACTGGATTGGCACTTCCTCATATGATAGATTTGGTGCTACAGTCACACTAGCAGGAATCTCTATTTGCTTAAAACTTGGAACATATTTATTAAGTAAACTCACATGAAATACATCATGTATGTTCCCAAGTTCTGGTGGCCAGTCTAACTGATATACCACATTTCCAACCCTGGTCAATATTTGAAATGGCCCTATATATCTGGGTGCTAGCTTTCCTTTCTTTCCAAATCTGATTACTCCCTTCATGAGAGAAACCTTGACCCACACCCAATCTCCTTCCTGGAATTCCAGGTCTCTTCTCATGTTTAGGTTGGCATAGGCTTGCTGCCTATCATTTGTAGCCTTGATCCTAGCTTGGATCAGTTTTATTTTCTCTGTAGTTTCCTTAACAATATCTGGTCCCAATTCCAACTTGTCGTCTGGCTAATGCCAGCAATGAGGGGTAATACACTTCCTGCCATATAAGGCTTCATATGGAGCTATTCCTATCACTGAATGATAGCCATTGTTAAACGAAAACTCTATTAGTGGAAGATGTACATCCCACTAACCCTGGAAGTCTATTACACAACATCTCAGCATGTCTTCCAGAGTCTGTATTGTTCTTTCTGTTTGTCCATCCGTCTGTGGATGGTAAGGAGAACTAAACTTGAGCTTAGTGGCCAATGCCTGATGTAGGGACTTCCAAAACCTAGAAACAAACCTAGGATCCATATCTGACACTATGTCATCAGGCACTCCATGCAATCTCACAATCTCTCTTATATAGAGTTATGCTAGTTTGTCCAAAGAATCAGTGACATTCATGGGAAGGAAGTGAGATGCCTTGGTCAGTCTATCTACAATGACCCATATGGCATTATGCTTCCTTCTAGTTAGTGGCATTCCCACCACAAAATCCATTGATATGGATCCCCATTTTCTCTCAGGTATGGGCAAGCTTTGCAGCTTCCCTCCCGGTTTCTGGTGCTCAACCTTTACTTGTTGGCACACTTCACAACTTGCCACATGGGTACTAATATCCTTCTTCATGTATGGCCACCAAAAATATACTCTAAGAGTGTGATACATCTTTGTGGCCCCTGAATTCATGCTCAACTTACTAGAGTGAGCCTCTTCCAGAATTTAAATCCTCAGGTTATCTTTTTCAATCACATATAACCTATTCTAGAAATATAGCATCCCTTATTTAGTGGAAAAACCTTGGTACAGTTCTCCCTTTTTCTACCCAGATATTAGTCCCATATTCTCATCACCAGCCTGAGCTTCTCTAATAAGCTCATTCCATTCTGGTGTAATGGTGAGTACATTCAGTTGCTCACTTTGCTTAGCTAGCCATTGACTTCCCAAGCAAGTAAAGCTCAGGTTCTCGGCCTAATGCTCAGTTTCACCACCCTTGTGCACTCCAGTATAGTTCCTACTCAGGGCATCAACCACCACATTGGCTTTCGCAGCTGTGTATTCAATTACACAGTCAAAGTCTTTCAAATACTCCAACCACCTTCTTTGTCTCATATTCAAGTCCTTTTGAGTGAATAAGTACTTGAGACTTTTGTGGTCTATAAAAAATTGGAATTTATTACCAAGCAAATAGTGTCTCCACTGCTTAAGGGGAAAGACCATTACTGCCAATTCTAGGTCACGCACTGGATACTTCTTCTCATGTGGTCTCAGTTGTCTAGATCCAAAAGCAATGGCTTGCTTTTCTTGCATTAAAACACATCCTAGTCCTACATGAGAGGCATCAGTACACACCTCATATTCCTTTTCTGGTAGGACCAACACAGGAGCTATTGTCAGTCTCCTTTTAAGCTCTTGGAAGCTCACCTCACATTTAGTTTCCCAAAAAAAATTCTGGTTCTTTCTGGTCAGTTGGGTCATAGGTGCTGCTATAATAGAAAATTTGTGTACTAATCTTCTGTAGTAGCCAGCTAACCCCAGGAAACTCTTGACTTCCCTCAGATTCTGGGGTTGTTTCGAATCTAGGATTGACCTTACCTTTTCAGGATCTACAACCAACCCTTGATTATTTATTATATGACCCAAGAACCCAATTTCTTGAGTCCAAAATTTGCACTTAGCATTCCATAAAGCTTATGTTCTAGGAGCAAGCCAAGCACTATCTTCAGGTGTGATGGCCAAAGGGCTATTACCCTTCGGAAAGCCAAGCTCTGGCAGAGCGTCACCTTCGGTAAGGGTGAGTATCGCCCTTGAGAAATACGAGCGCCAACCTCAGTAAGACAGGGTCTGACCTCCTGACTCCTGGACCTCGGTGATCCATCATCACCTTCAGGGAGTGATAGTATTAACTTCGGGAACACGGTGTTCCAACACCCTTGGTAAGATGGTCTAACCAACTACGGGAGAGGCAGACACACCATCCTCGAAAGAAAAGAACATCCTACGAAAGGAGTCCTCCGTGCCAAGGGGAATCGCGCATAACTGGAGCAACCTCGGCAAGAAGCTCTCCCATCTTGAAGGGGTCTCAAGGATATGACAAAAATGGTTAAAGAGCCTCTGACACGCCGCCATTGTACACATCCTGACACACAGACCTCCCGCGGCCCTAACTCCTAACCAAGATGGCCTATGGCCGCCTAGAGGTCCCCGTTTCTGAAGGTACGGACTGCATCCAACCGAACACGTGTCATGATCTGAACGGGCTGTGTCGAGCAGGCTTTTCTTGACACTTCCCTATAAATACTTGGGAAACAACCTTGGTAAGAATAGGACACTACTCGCTACCCATTACTCTCCATCTAGCTAAATACTGACTTGCGTGTCGGAGGTTCCTTGCATAGAAAAACACTCTGGGGATCTCCTAACCCTCGTTCTTTGAATCTTTCAGGCAACCACCCCCTCCGAAAGCCCTTTTTACAGATATCCTCTCCGCAAAAAGTCCCTATTGCAGGCCACCAAGTCGTACAACGAGGATGCCGACGGGCATCAATTGGCGCCGTCTGTGGGAAACCACTCTCAGGTGGCCATCGTTAAGACTCGGCGTTCTAAGGACAAGGGACTCTTGAAGTCCCCGTTCGTGTCAAAAGCTCAACTGGCGACCGAGTGACCCACCGCAGGGACTTCCTTGCCTGAGGATGAACGTCCTCTAACCGTCACGATGAGCTTTCTGCGTGATCTTCAACGCTCCATTGTGGCTGAAATGACGCAGCAACTAGACTAGAGGTGGTCGCAACAGCCTTCGGTGCAAAGGGCACCCTCGCCAATGCCCCGTTGAGAGAGAAGCCCGAGATCAACTCATCAGAGTTCGGGAAGCGGAGACATCCGCGATGAATCCTCGATGGAGAATGTGCCTTCCAGAGTCTGACGTATTGGAGAAACGGCGTCAAAAGGGGCTAGGACTTCCCACCAATGAAGCTTTTCATCAGAGGAAAGATCACAATCTCCCCGTTGCCAAAGTTACTCCCCAAAAAGGCAGCATCATTCTCCGTTGCTGGAGGCCTCCAGGCAGCAAGAAGAGCCCAGGACCACCATCCTTATGGAAAAAATCCTAGAGAGTCTGGAAAAAGTAGAGAGGCAGACTACCCGAAAGCCAGTATGGTCTAGGTTATCTGAGACCTTCATAGGAGAAGAGTCACCCTTCGTCCGGATGGTAGTAGAAGAGCCAATGCCAAGCAACTTTCGAGTCCCCCGCTTGGGAACCTACAGTGGGCACAGTGAACCTCAGGCCCAGCTAACCAAGTACAGACGCAGCATGGTGCTACACGGTGCCGGTGATGCCACCCTTTGCAAATGCCTTGAGGTCACCCTCTACGGTCCGGCGACTGCGTGGTATAACTCACTGACCCCTGGGACAATAATGAGTTTCCAAGAGCTGTCTGCAGCATTCACACAACAGTTCATCGGTAGCAGGCCGACAGCAAAGATGCCCGTCCAGATGTTCAACATAGCATAGAGAAATGGGGAAACCATTCGTGACTATGTTGAAAGATTTAACCTAGAGGCCTTGAGCATGCCAGACTTCCGTCTTGAAATACGCATCCTCACCATGATACGGGGACTTCGGCGGGACTCACAACTCTTTTACGAGTTCTCGAAAGACACTCCGGACACCCTTGGTGAGTTCTACCATAGAACCGAATAGCACATGACAACCAAAGAGCTGAGAATGGGAGGATCAAAGCCTAACCATCATCATCCCGAAGGCGAAAGCCATCAACCTTGGTACCTAGCCGAGGGCAGGGGAAAAACTTAGAAGCAGAAGGGGAAAACACCCATGTCATTTACTCCCCTAAACACCTCCCGAACAAACATACTGATAGCCATGGAAAGGCAAGGAAACCCAATCCTGTTACCACCTCACAAAATGGGAGAATTACAAGTGTGTCATAATGGCTAAAAACCATTATATTGTGTAATTCTCACCATAGTGATTGAAGTGTGGGGGCTAAAAGGCATGATCAACACCTCCTTAAAAGTGTTCCAAGTTGGCAACTTGGCCCCAAGAAAAGCCTTAAGGATTTCCTGTTTGTCAAGCAAACTATGGACTTTTTTGTAAGGTTCTGGAAATTCGGGTACTCAATTGCAAAACTCACAAGAAAGAGACTTGGAGAGTTATGGGAAGGATATAAATGGTATGGAAGTGCTATTGGAGGACCAAATTAATCACAGAAGACAAGTTTGGACAAAGGAAACACTAAAGGCAATAAGGACCTAAATGTCCTAGTGTAAACCTTAAGGTGTTCAAGCTTTTGAGTTAAGTCTAAGGGTGGAATTTTGGGGTTATACCACCTTGGGGGAGGCAGCCAAGACTTGATAATTAGTCAAAAATGTTGAGCACATGTGTACCAATGATTTTAAGACAAAGAAACCATAATTAGTGAGAAGGAAAATGACATAAAGCAAGGTTAAACTTGTTAAGTGTGTTTTGGTGACCTTAAGCTCACTTAAGGCTATTTAAGGTGCCAAATCACTTATCCCTCTCTCATTTTCGTCCTCCCCCAGCCCAAGAACACAGTCACACTTCCTCCATAGCCACCACACCTTCAAACTTGCAATTGATTGAAATTGAAGGCAAACGGAAGCAACTGGAAGCAAACTAGAGCTATTTCTTGCATACTTCAAGGATCAAGCTTGATTTTTGGCCTACCCACTTTAGTAAGGGTTCTCTTGCTCTCATGGGTTGTTTTTTGTATTTTCAAACATCCATGGAGCTATGGCTAAGCTTGGGAGAGAGCCATGAGCTTGATGAACCAAGCTTATTGAGGGGAGTGCACTTATTGAAGGTTTTATGACCTATTGTCAAGTGCACAAAGATGGCAGTAAAATGAGGGTTTCTAGAGCCCAAAGTTAGTACTAACTACTATTAAAATCCTCCTAAGACCAAGCATTAGCTTGACGACGGCTGCCATAGTGATTTGGTTATGTTTATTATGTGTTTTATGGACTAACCTATGGTATATGTTGCCGCGACATTTCATGTGTTTGTTTGTTGTGAATGGCTGATGCATTTGGTTGCTATATCTTGTATATATGCATTGTGGTTTTTGTGTTTTAGTGTCTTTGGATATAGGTTTTAATGATGGTCACATTGCCTAGTGAATCCAAGTGTTTCCTTTACTAAGTTTCTCAATGAAACTTACTCCCCTCAATTCTGTCATTTCAGGTCCATCTGAAAGATCACCTTAAAACTAACCCTTGTGGTTTGATTTTTAATCTGAAATTTTAGGTACATGAACTTCCATATGGCTAGTTATGATCTGGAAGGTTTGGTATTTTTAATGGTGGTACTTATTGTGTTGTGCAGCAGCTGTCCAGCATCCTGTTTTTGGAGTCCATTGTGTCTTAGGACCTCCTGTAACCTAGGGTGCGTATATAGTTGAGTTAAGACCGTATTGTAGTTCATGTATGCATGTACATGTAGTGTCTATAAAATGAGACAAGTATGTGAACATTTGAGTAATGTTTTGGCCATGTAAGTTATGTGGTGCAAAGCTGCCTACGTGTGAATGATGGGCTGCTTACATGTAAGTTCTGTTTTGGCCACATAAAGTTGTTAAAAGAAAGTGAATGTAATTCCTATTTGTAATGGAAATATATGGGCTGGCCTTGGGGGCTTTCCCCTTGTAAATGAAGTGTTTGCATGGTTTCGAAAAATTGTATGGGCAAGATGGTCCAAAAGTTGCCAAAATTTTGACTCTGGACCTAAAGTTTAATATCTCCTTGTGTAGACTGAATCGTGGTATGAAATTTCTGCCAAACCTAGAGGAGATGTAGAGAGCTAATTGGGCTTTGGAATTTATGGATTTAGAGCCCTGTAGCCAAAGATATGACATTGCAAATTTGTCTGAGTTACTGTTCATTTGGTCAGAATTTTGTAACCAACTTAAAAAATCCATAACTTGGTCCATAGGTGGCCTATTGATGTAAAACAAAATTACTTGGCTTGCTCTAAGTATCAACTTGATATTGGGCAAAAAAAGATAGGGCTCTGAGGCTATAATGATACAGTTTATTAGTGGAAGTTACAGGTGCCGTGGCTGGTCACTAGAAATTAACAAGATTGCCTAATGTGTGGAAGCCGAAACTAAGACTTGTGCTAGTGTTTTCTTTCTTAGCTGCCATTGTTAGGTACCTCCTAAGTGCTTGGCTTAGGCTAAGGAAAACAAGAGGAAACAAAAGGAGAGTGAGGAAAACTATGGAAACTAGTACAGTGATCTATGTGCAAAACTAGAAACCTTCAGGCCTTAACTGCACCTAGAAGCTGGACTATGGAAAGCTGACAGAAAACAGAGAAAGGGGATCAAATTGTACACTCAGATTAGTGGTACAATTAAAACTACAAACTTAAAGTTGGCATTTTCGGCCATGCAAGTTTATTGGATGACTAGTGCAAGACTAGACCAAAACTAGTAGGCAATAATGATTGCTAGTCAAGTCTTGTCTACCACTAAAGAGCTATTCACTAGTTAACTAGTTAAATTACCTAGTCTTTATTCTAGTTACATGGCCGGTTACACATGGGGAATTAAAGGACTTTGGTACTTGTGTTTGATGTGTACATGGCATTATAGGCCATAAAGTGACTTAAATGTCCATTTAGACACAAGTTTAAGTGGCGGCCTTGTGTTCATGTGGAGTTGGGGGCTACATTGTTTCATGCAAAGAAATGGAAGCAAAAGTTAGCATTTTAGCTAACTAAAATACAAGTCTTTCGGCCGAAACTAGTCAAGACCATTACTTTGCCATTTTGGGTTCTTTGCTCTTCACTTGACCGAGAGTTGTTCTTGAGAGTTCATCCACCGTTTGGCCTTGAATTCAAGAAATCTTAAGGGCATTGAAGGATTCAAGCTTGGAGAAGGTTGTTTCGGCCTTTGCTTGCTTGGAATCAAGCCTTGTTCTTGGAGACTCAAGGATGGTTAAGCCAATTCAAGCTAGGGTTAAGGTAATTCTTGTTAAATTCCTTGAATCCATGGTATTTTCTTCCACGAACAAGGATATTGAGTGCTCAAACATTGTTAAGCTAAGTGAATTGAGCAATTGATATGTTGTTGTGGAAACCTAGTTATGGCCGAAAGGATTAATTGATAGAGCTTGTTGTTCTTCATTGTGTACATGGAAATTAGTCCATGATTAAGGTTAATTGGTGCCTATGTGATCTTATGCTAGGCTATTTTGAGCAAGGAACATCAATGCGTGCAAGTTAGCATTTGGCCGAGAAGCTCATTTTGAGGTAATCCTATGTTCTTCATCTAATTGCATGGTGATGGTGCCATGAACATTGATTAATGATGATTAGGTGATTGTATGTTGGATTGGATGGGTGAAGAACATTAGTGTTTGGCAATGGGCATTATGGCCGAGGGCTTGATGTAGTGTAATTTGGTGTTCATTACTTGATTACATGGTATTGGTGCCATGAACAATGATCATTGAGGATTAGATGATCATGTAATGAGTTAGTTTGATGGATAACACAAATATGTGGAATTGGGCATTGTGACCGAGAGCTTAAGCTTGTATATTGTAGTGTTTTCATTGAAATCATGGTAGTTAGTCCATGAGTAAGTGTTGTTGATGCCTATGTATTGTTATGGTAGGCATTGTGATTGAAGAACACTTGGGCATTTGAAGTTTGGCTTGAGACCGAAAGCTTTTGAGGTAGGGTTCACTAACACTTGATATTGCTTGGTGAATTACCATGGTTCAAGTGTTTAGAATGACTAAGTGATGGTTAAAATTTGCCAAATGACCTTAGTTGCTTGATGGGCTATTGAGTTTTCACTCAGTTGAATTGTTGATTAGCTAATTAACTAATGTACATGTAATAGAAATGCAAGTAAATGTGGCCTATTTGCTTAGCATTTTGGAGCTCTAAGTGGAAGTGGATGGTTTGATGGTGTTTTGTGTGCAATATGCACATGGGTACATGTATGATTATTTGGGCCGAGAGCAAAAACGTGGAGTGTGTGTGTGTTCTTGTGTGCTTTGGTGCTTTCCATGTGCTTGCTAACCCCACTTATGGAATTGTGGATTTTATGCCATGGTTATTTATCTTGTATATGTATATGCTTGGTTTTCCTTGTCTTTGTGTTTGTTTTGCAGGTAAAGCTAGCTAATGGGAGGTTAATCTTTGAGTGAATACTCAGCTTAACTAAATAGACTCTTATTAGAGTTGAATATATATAAGTGAATCCAACTGAGTTTTACTCACTGCCCATCTTTTTATTTCCAGGCAAAGACATTTGGCCTGAGTAGCACTAGTTTGCTCTGTACTTGTGTTTAGTGCTTGTTTGCTTGTTTAGCAAGGTATATGCCAATGTGTGCTTGGCTTATTAGTTCTACAACATTACAAGTCTTATATTTTTCGTTCGCCAAGACTTATGTGATAAGTATGCAGGCTGTAGTTGGAGACTTGTCTAGGAAAGTATGGATACTTGGACTTTGGCTTTGATCATAGTATTTGCTTTCATGACAATGAATCAGGCAATTGGGTTGGTGTTGCAGTGTGTGCTTTTGTATGGAATTCTCAAAGTTGTATTTGACCATTAATGGTGTTGGTATGTAATAACTTGGCATGTTTAGCTTCCGGTTTCATGTCATGTAGCCATGTTGAACACTAGGTAGACTACCCTTTTTGTGTACATATGTGTAGTCTTTGATGCCTAGACTTGTGATGCTTTTATGGGAATTGTATGCCAAGTTATGCATGGGCCTATGGATGGCTTTATGCTTGTACATGTATGCTGAATGTTTTGGGCCAATGTATGGCACTTTTATGTGAATAGTTATCGGCCTAGTCTTATGGAAATGTTGTGCTCCATTATATGTATGTTGTTGACCGAGAGCATCATGTACATATTAACTTGTGGTTTCAAAATCTAAACCAATAATGTGGCTTCTTGGTTGTCATATAGATAGCACACTTGATTGCACACCAATTATGCACTTAAAAACTTCATTAAGTGTTGCCTTGCTTGGTATGCAAGTATTCAATTAAAACCTTGCTTGTTGTTGCTTGTAGTGAAAGTTAGTGGTATTGGGCCTTGCCTTTGCTGAAAGTATTTGTTGGTCTTGTTTTAAAGCCACCTGGGCCACCTCCCAGGCCTCTCAACTTAAGAAAATAAGACTTAATGTTGCCATGGTTTGCTTGGCCAAATGCTAGAAACTTAATTTTGGAGTTGGGCTTGTGAGTTAAATTAGAAACTTATAGGCCAGGGCCTGAGTGAGGTGTGACAGCCATAGTGTGCATAAATGTAAATATGTGTGTTATGGTTACACCAATATGCATGTATTTACAGAGTGCTCAAGAGGGTCACTTGAGTATGTACACTAGGAGTGTTGTTCTGATGACCTACAGGACACACTAAACCTGGGAGTTTAAATGCACAGTTTTGGCACCATAACTGAACTACCTCAGAGTGGGTAACAAATCCAGCGTCCGAAGGCCATGGCTTCTAAAAATAAGAAAAATATGAAAAAAAATTTCCAATTCCATCGGCATCATGGGCATGACACCGAGGATTGCTTCCAGCTAAGGAAGTACATCGAGTCTCTAATAAAGTTAGGCCAACTTCGATGCTATCTGTGGATGCCCACCTCGAAGGGGAGGAAGGAAGAGGAAAGGAAAGGAGATGATGAGGAATATGATTTCGATAGGCGCCGGAACTGAAGTCCCAAAAGACATCCGCCACCGCCAGCTGGAGTAATACAGACAATCACCACTGGACTACCTTCGGCAGAAAAAAAAGAAAGGATAGGGAGATCTCGGTGATGGAATTTGGTAACCCATCAAAAAAGCTTGTTTGGAAAAATGGGTCTACCGTAGTATTCCCTCATGATGACCCACTTCTAATCTTGGCAAGGATAGGGAGTTTGGATGTCAAAAGAGTACTCCTCAATGATGGTTCCAACGCCGACGTCTTATTCCCTCATCTTCTGCCGAATTTCGGTATCCTAAAAGGCGATCTCAAGCCTGTCACCTCCCTTACCTTTGAAGTAGGTCCGTCTGAACTCCCTATCCTCGGATGGATTGACCTCCCCCTAATGCTAAGGGGAACTTAACCACAGAACAATGATGAGCTCTTTGCTTCCACAATGACAAGGTTCATTGTCATAGATGTCCCTTCATCATATAATGCCATCCTCGGAAGATAGACACAAGGAAACCTCCACATTCACCCAGACGTGAAATACTTGACTGTCACCTTGGCCACAAAGGATGGAGATGCTGAGATCTTCATTGACCAAAGGGAAGTAAAAAAGGTCTTTGTAAAAGCAAGAAAGGTCCCAGCGAAGAGCTACGTACAGACTTCAGAAGCAAAGGCCGTACTCGCAGGGGAGGCAAAGGGAGAAGAAACAGAAGAGCTCGAGAAAATAGAAACAGAAGAGGTAGAACTTGTCCCAAGCCGAAATACCCGAATAGGGAAAAAACTGGCCGAAGGTGACAAGGAAAAGCTTGTTTCTTTCCTGTTAATGAACAAAGATCTATTCGCCTATTCGTCAAAGGACATCCGGGGGTAGACCCTCGCATAATCCAACATAGCCTTAATGTACGCCCAGAGGCAAAGCTTGTTCGACAAAAGATTAAGGCCTCGTAGGGCATAAAAATAACTTCATAAAATCCGAAGTCCGGCACCTAGTGGAAGCAGGTGTAATCAAGGAAGTCAAATACCCCGAATGGCTTAGTAACATGGTTATCACCACAAAATAAGGGAGTGATAAACTCTGAATGTGCATCAATTTCTGAAACATGAACGATGCTTGCCCCGAAGATTCATATCCTTTACCGCCAATAGATCAGTTGGTAGATTTAACAGCCGAGTATGGCCTCCTTAGCTTCCTTGATGCCTTCAGTGGGTATCATCAAATTAGGATTGACCTCGAAGATGAGGCAAAGACTACCTTCATCACCAAAATTGGTACATATTGCTACATTAGAATGCCCTTCGGGCATAAGAATGCAAGAGCCACATACCAAAGGTTGATCAACAGGGTCTTCAATTCCCAAATTGGGAGAAACATGGAAGTCTACATCGATGATATCATAGTTAAGAGCAAGCTGCCTAGTGGTCATATCATGGACTTAGAGGAAACATTTCACCAGTTAAGGACCTTCGGAATCCGTCTTAACCCCAAAAAATGCATGTTCGGGGTGAACGCGGGTGATAGCCAAAGTCTATCGCCTCTATCTGGCCGAACTCCCTGCCACAAGAATGGCCAGAAGAAACTGGCGCTACCCGAGAAAAGGTGAGATCATACACCTCGGGAGATAGCCGAAGAGCTCCGAGCCCGGCACGCCAGGAAACTTGAGGATACTACTAGCCCCCCCAAGGTTGTGAACAGATCGACTTCGGAAAAGAGGCACCAGCTATTGCGGGCTGAACATGATATCCCCGAAGGCGGAACTCCCTGAAGCTGGGATCCCCCGAACTAAGGGCGTGTCTCCCGAAGAGGCACCGTCCGTACCAAAGGACGACCTCGCCCAGGGAGCTCGGGAGTACGGCAGGAGCATTTAAGGAAGCATTTAAGGAAGCATCTGACACGTCCTTTCACAGACGTCATGAAGCCACCTTAATAGGCGCTCTGACACGCTGACGCCATCAAAGTCACATCATGGCCCATCTCAGCACAAGGCTCAAGGCAACCTGCTACCAGCTATCTGTCCCCTACGCCCAGAAACTCAGGGAACATCCGACCGAACACGTGTCGCGATCTGAACGGGCTAGGCACTCCTATAAATACCAGGAAATAAATACTTGGCAGGAGGTTGGTTGGCAAAACGTTTGACTCCCAGGCTCTGAGAAAATCACCAGGCGAGACTCTTCAGCCCTTTGTGCTATTTCCTCTGCCTTTCTCAGCCACCACTGACTTGGGCGTTGGAGGCTCCCCCCCGGAAACACATCCGGGGGCCTCCTAACCCTTTATTTCTGGACTTTCAGGCACTCTCTCAAGGGCGAACCATCCTCCAGGCGTTCTTCCTTCCAGAAGTCTCTCCACCAGTCACCATGACTCTAAACGATGAGGCCCCCGGCCATCATTTGGCGCCGTCTGTGGGAAACCGCTCTGAGATCGCCGTCGTTGAAACTCGGCGTTCTAAGGACAAGGGACTTCCGAGGTCCCCATCCGCGCCTGAGACACAACCGGCTTCTGAGCAAACACTCCAAGGGACTTCTGCGTCCGAGGAAGACCGCCCTCTAGTAATCACTATGAGCTTTATGAGGGAGTTTCAGCGTTCGGTCGTGGCTGAAATGACACAGCAGATCGACCAAAGGTGGTCACAGCAGACACAGGCCCAAAGAGCTCCCTCACCTGCACGCCCTCGGGAGAAAAGTCAGAGGTCCACTCATCGCAGTTCGGGAAGCGGAGATCCGCGCGAAGAATCGTTCATAGAGAATACGCCCCTCGGGAAATGGCCTGTGGGGCAAAAGAGGTCAGAGTGACCGAGGGTCTTGCAGCAAAGAAGTTCGCTGCCTGAGGCGAGGTCCCTGTCCCCTCAGCACCGAACTCGCTCCCCAAAGAGGCGCCGGCAATCTCCCTTCCCTGAAGAAGGGCCTAGTGCCACAGTGCTTTTGGAGAGGATATTGGCACGGCTAGAAAGGGTGGAGAAACAAATGGCCAGAAAACCCGTTTGGGCTAGACTTTCGGGAACATTCTGCGAAAATGGCTCCCCATTTATCTAGGCCGTTGTTGAGGCAACAATGCCAGGTGACTTCAGAGTACCTCGGTTGGAGATTTATGATGGCCGTACTGATCCACAGGCCCATCTGACGAAGTACAGACGCAGCATGATAATGCACGGTGCTGATGACGCCACCATGTGCAAGTGCTTCGAAGTCACCCTCACAGGGCCAGCAACTGCATGGTACAATTCATTGCCTTCAGGGACCATCACTGAGTTCCAGGAGTTGTCCACGGCCTTCACGCAGCAGTTCATCGGGAGTCGCCCTACTGCGAAGATGCCTGTCCAGATGTTCAACATAGAGCAGAGGAACGGAGAAACCATCCGAGACTATGTCGAAAGATTCAACAGGGAAGCTCTGAGCGTCCCAGACTTTCGGCCCGAAATCCGCATTCTTGCCATGATATGGGGCCTTCGGCGAGACTCACAGCTGTTCTACGAGTTCTCAAAAGACCCCCCGGAGACCCTCGGAGAATTTTACCGAAGGGCGGAACAGTACATGACCGCCGAGGAACTAAGAATGGCTAGGCCGAAGTCCGATTACCACCGCGCCGAAGGGTCCAATCAACAAGCTCGGCATTCGACCGAACAGGCAGGACAACCTCGGAGGATGCGGGGAAGGAAACCCCAAAGTTTCACACCACTGAGCACTACACGGACCAACATCCTCATGGCACTGGAAAGGCAAGGGACGCAGATTCGGCGGCCAAGGGCCATGACCGCCGACAATAAGAAAAATGTAAAGAAGCTCTGCCAGTTTCATCGCGACCACGGTCATGACACCGAAGACTGCTTCCAGCTGAAGAAGTACATAGAGTCGCTGATAAAGCAGGGCCAACTTCGGAAATACCTGCGGATGCCATCCCCGAAAGGCAGAAAAGTGGAGGAAGAAAGGGCCGAAGATGAGGACTATGACTCCGACAGGTGGAGAAACCGAAGTCCAAAACGGCGCCCTCCACCTCCGTCAGGGGTTATCCAAACAATCACAATGGGGCTCCCATCCTCGGAAAGAAAGCGGAAGGCCAAAGAAATTGCAGTCATGGAATATCAAAATCCAGCAAAAAAGCTGGCCCGCAAAGATGGATCCGCCATCGTTTTTCCCCACGACGATCCACTGCTGATCATGGCGAGGATAGGGAACTGGGACGTCAAGAGGGTGCTACTTGATGACGGATCAAATGCTGACGTCCTATTCTCGCACTTACTGCCGAGCTTGGGCATCTCCAGCAGCGACCTTAAGCCAGTCAACTCGCCCACCTTCGGGGTCGGACCATCCGAACTGCCCGTTCTCGGATGGATCGACCTCCCACTGATGATGAAAGGGACTTCGGTAGAGGGAGCAGCTGAGTTGTACGCCTCCACAATGGCAAGGTTCATCATCATGGACGTCCCGTCCTCATACAATGCCATCCTTGGAAGGCAAACACAGGGAAACCTGCACATTCACCCTGATGTGAAGTACTTGACTGTCACATTCGCCACCAAGGATGGAGATGCAGAGATCTTTATAGACCAGGCCGAGGTGAGAAAGGTGTTTGTGAAAGCACGAAAGGCTCCGGCGAGCAACTTTGCACAAGCAATGGAGGCAAAGGCGCCATAAAAAGGCAACGAAGAAGATCTTGCAAAAGCGGAAATGGAAACAGTAGAACTTATCCCAGGACAATCTACCCGAATAGGGAAGAGCTTTGCCGAAGGTGATAAGGAAAACCTTGTATCCTTTCTGCTGAAAAATAAAGATCTGTTTGCCTACTCGCCGAAAGATATGCCAGGGGTAAATTCTGGCATAATACAGCATAGCCTCAAAGTAAGCCTGAAAGCAAAACCTGTCCGGCAAAAGAAACGAAGCATCTCAGCCCACAAGAGCAACTTTGTCAAAACCGAGGTCTAGCGTCTGTTAGACGCCAAAGTCATCTGGGAAGTGAAATACCCCGAATGGTTAAGCAATGTGGTGATTGCCACAAAAGAAGGCAGCAGCAAACTTTGGATATGCATCGACTTCAGAAACTTGAACGATGCTTGCCCGAAAGACTCATACCCTCTTCCGCCAATAGACCAACTGGTAGACTCAACTGCCGAATACGGGCTCCTAAGTTTCCTAGACGCCTTCAGCGGCTACCATCAAATAAGGATGGACCCTGAAGATGAAGAAAAAACCGCCTTCATCACCGAGGGAGGAACATACTGCTATGTCAGGATGCCCTTCGGGCTAAAAAATGCAGGAGCCACCTACCAAAGGTTGATGAACAAGGTCTTTAAAGACCAAATGGGGAGAAACATGGAGGTGTATGTTGATGATATGATAGTCAAGAGCAAGCTGCTTAGCTATCAGGTCGCAGATCTAGAGGAAACCTTCCAAAAGCTCAGAGCCTTCGGGATTAGGCTCAATCCTGAAAAGTGCACCTTCGGGGTAACCTTGGGAAAATTCCTTGGGTACATGGTATCCAAAAGAGGCATTGACGCTAACCTCGAGAAGATTAAGGCACTGCTTGAGTTCTGAACTCCTGCCACAGTCAAAGACGTGCAGAGGCTCACCGGAAGAATAACCTCTCTGAGCAGATTTATTTCAAGGTACGGAGATAGGTGTCGACCTTTCTTCAAAGTCCTCACAAAGGCAGCAAAAACGGAAGGTGACCTCGAAAAGAATGATCACCCTTGGGGTGAAAATTGTCGAAAGGCCTGGGAAGAACTCAAAGTCTACCTGGCTAGACTGCCGACTCTGCGACAACCTCGGGAGGGAGAGCCCCAAGTTTTGTACCTCGCCGTCACGGAGAAAGCTATAAGCTCGGTCCTCGTGAAAGAAGAAGGGCCAAAGCAATGGCCAGTCTATTACGTCAGCAAATCCCTGCATGGCGCCGAAATCAGTTACCCTCTGCTTCAAAAAGCTATATACGCCTTGGTGCTTGCAGGGAGAAGGCTGCGACCATACTTTCAGGCTCACCCCATCATCGTCCGAAGTAGTCTACCACTACGGGATGTTATGAAGAAAGTTGATCATTCGGGAAGGCTCTCCAAGTGGTGCATAGAGCTTGGCGAACACGAAATCATATATGAGCCTTGGAAGGCCATAAAAGCCCATGCACTGGCAGATTTTATCGCCGAAATACCCACCACTAAGGAAAGCCATTTGGATCCGAACGGAGGTGAGCTAGAGTGGACCTTGCATGTTGACGGAGCCTCGGGATCCAAACACTAGGGAGCTAGAGTAATTATCAGAGGACCCGAAGGCCTAGAGGTAATGAAGGCTATCAAGTTCAGCTTCAGCGTCACTAACAATGTGGCAGAGTATGAAGCCCTCATAGCGGGATTACGCTTGGCCAGAAGGATTGGCGTGAGAAACTTAAAGGCTCACAGCGATTCCCAGCTAGTAGTTCGGCAGACGGCAGGAGATTATGGGGCGAAGGACCCAATCTTGGCAAAATACCACGAGCTGGTAGCAAAACTCATTCAAGAGTTTGACACTGTACGGATCGAAAGTGTACCTCGGTGGAATAACACTAAGGCAGATTGCTTGGCGAAGTCAAAAATACCGAGGTGCTAGATCACCCAAGCATCTCACTGCTAAGCATAGCGACCTCAGGAAAAGGATGGAGAGATCCCATAAAAAGATACCTCGCAGAAAATGTGCTCCTCGAAGACCCCGGCGACGCTGCAAGACTGCGAAGACGCTCCGGCCGATTCTTCCTGATTGGCGAAGAGTTGTACCGACAGGGATATGCAAACCCGCTACAAAGATGCGTGGATGAAAAGGATACTGAAATGGTCCTTGAAGAGGTCCACAAAGGCATGTGTGGTTCACATATTGGAACTGATGCCCTTGCGGCGGTGATACTTCGCCAAGGATACTTCTGGCCTACCCTGAGAAAGGATGCAAAGCAGTTCGTCCGAAAATGCTGGAGTTGCCAGAAACACGGGAACATCCAGAGGGCACCCTCGGAAATGATAACTTCGGCTGACTACCCCTGGCCCTTCGCAGTCTGGGGTATAGACCTTATTGGGCCACTCCCCTCAGCCCCCGGAGGCGTGAAATTCTGCGTGGTAGCAATAGACTATTTCTCCAAATGGGTCGAGGCAGAACCCCTAGCAACTATCTCGGCAAAAGAAGTGCAAAAGTTTGTATGGAAGAACATAGTATGCAGATTCGGCAAACCGAGGGTACTAGTGGCTGATAATGGATCCCAATTCATAGACAAAGGATTCCAGGAATTTATTAGCAACCTCGGAATAAAGATGCACTTCGCCCCAGTAGCTCACCCCCAAAGCAACGGGCAGGTGGAAGTATCTAACAGGACCATAAAAGATGGCCTGAAAAAGAGACTGGGGGAAGCAAAAGGGAAATGGCCAGGAGAACTCCAAAGCGTATTATGGAGTTACCGAACGACACCCCGAAGAGCCACAGGGGAGACTCCCTTCTCACTCATCTTCGAAACAGAGGCCATCATCCCTATCGAGATAGTTAGACCATCAGTACGGGTGCAAGTATTTGATGAAGGTGGAAACGACCTCGGCCTAAGAACGAAGCTTGACCTCGTCGGCGAACATAGAGAAATAGCTTAGCTGAGAAGAAAAGCTTTCCAGCAAAGGGTGGCCGCGGCCATAAATTTGCGAGCAAGGCCAAAGGAAATCAGGAAAGGAGACCTCGTTCTCCGAAAGGCTGACTTTGCACCCCGAAGGCCATCCCACGGAGTACTTCGCGCAAACTGGGAAGGACCTTATCTGGTCCTCGCTGAAGTACGAAAAGGCGTGTACAAACTTGGCGATGCCGAAGGCATAGAATTGAAAAACACTTGGCACTCAGATGCCTTGAGAAAATTCTACGCCTAAGCTTGAGTGAAGGAATCATACTGTACGAAAAATATTCTAAGTACAGAAGTGTCTTGAGAAAGTTTCTTAAGTACAAAATTGTACAAAATTCCGCGAAGATGCTCGCCATAAGCGCAGATATGACTTTCTGAAATCCCTTGAGCCATCACGCTCGGGAAAGATGGGAAAATCTCTCAGCGGTGCTCGCCACAAGCGCAGATATGACTTTCCGAAGTCCCTTGAGCCATCACGCTCGGGAAAGATGGGAAAATCTCTCAGCGGTACTCACCGAAATAAGCGCAGAGACAGTTTTCCAAAGCCCCTTAAGCCATCACGCTCGGGAAAAATGAAAAACAAAAATCTCGCAAAAGGTTTCCTAAGTCTCTTGAGCAAACATGCTCGGGACAAGGGGAAATGAAAAAATTTTGACTAAAGGGTTTCCGAAGTCCCTCGAGCGAACGTGTTCGGGGCAAAATGGAGATACAAAATCCTGCAAAAAGGCTTAGTCAAATTTTTCAGACTTTCCAAAAAACCTTTTGAGCGAACAGGCTCGGCCAATGGAAAGATCTTTCACACTTAGTCAAGTTTCTTTGATCGCAGGTTTTCCGAAGTCTCTTGAGCAAATGTGTTCAGGGCAATGGGAATAAAGAAACTTGCAAAAGCACTTAGCCAAAAAAGATCTTCATTTACAAATGATCAAGCTTACAAAGAAGAAGTGCCCGAAGAAGGAACACCAAAACGAAGAAGAAAAAAGGAAAAGGAGCCCTAAAACAGACTAAGGGTTCTCGGCGTCCCGGGAGCCCCCAGCCTCTGTGCCCTTTTCCACCACCTTCGGCGCCGGAATAGTGGAAGGTAGGTTGAGATGCCCGATCTTGGACCAGGACCACCGAGGCCCCTCGGGAATGTTGAGAGCTTCCAAAAAAGAGAGGTCCAGACTTGGGAACCTCTCAAGGACTTGGTGCCGAGCAAGGCAGAATCCGTCTTGGAAGGCGACCTTGGTCATTTGGTTGGATTTGTCCTTCTCAACCTCAAGGTCCTCAAGCTCGTCCTTCAAATCTGCAACCTCCTTCTTCAGCGCCTTCACCCTTTTCTTCGCATCAGGCTCCTTCTTCAAAGACTGAACCTCGGCTTCAAGAGCATTTTTCTCGCTCACCAACGACCGAATCAGATTGTCAGAATCTGACTTATCTTTGTGAAGATCTTGGTTGGTGGCGAGCATCCCCGCCATTTGGTCGCCGAGGTCAGCAATATTCAGAGAGGAGTTCTTCTCAAAATCTTCCTTCTCTTTCCGGAACTCCTCCCGAAGGGCATCAACTTCTTTCTTCGCAGCATCCGACAGCTGCTGGTTCTTGGCGATCAGTGCCAAGCGCGTTTCCTTCGCCTTCTTCAGGGTCTCTAAGGCCGAAGTTCGGAACGCCGAATTCCTGGCTACCCGAACTCGGAGAAAGCCGGCGTACCCCAGCAGCTAGAAAGAGATGAACGCAAGGTTAGTAAGAGCCAGGCACTTAGGAAAAATTGAAGGGAAAAAGGTGTGAAGAACATACCTGAGCAGCATGCTCGGTGACTTTTGCGGCAAGGGTGTCATCGTCCGGATGGGCCGCCGCAATAGCCTTGAAGGAGGCCTCTGTAAGCACCCCCTTCAAAATTTGCTTTGCCATTTCAGGACAGTCCTCGGAGTACAAGTTAATGTCCTCCGTGAAAGTCCAGAAAGGCTCCTTGGGTATCTTCCCTTGCGGGACTTTGGCGTCGCGAAGGGCGCGCGCCTTCGCTTGTTCGGCCGCCCAGTTCGGGGTAAGTAACTCCCCTGCATGGCGAAAATGAGAAGCGGGTCAGAGACAAAGGAAAATTCAGAAAGACAAAAAGGGCCATACTTGTTCTGAAAACAACAGACCTGGCGGCACTTCGAACACGGCGTCCTCGGAATCCTGAGACTCCTCGGTCGAAATCTCCTTGCCCTTCCTCTTGCACCGCTCCTCGGCAGAAGGGGCCTCTTCCACGGCCTCTAGAAGGGCCTGCGACTCCGAAGGGCTCTACAGAGGAACGTCGGCGGAAGGAACCTCGGCAGCGGCAGGGACTTCGGCAGCTGGCTCAGGCGCCGGAATCTCGGGTCTCCCAGGCTCCTCGGCAGCCTCCGAGGAAATTTCCTCCAGAGGAACCTGGGCAGTTTTCTTTGCCCGTTTCGCCGAAGGCCCAGCTCCAGTGGACTTCCGCCTTCGGGAAGCCGCCTTCTTTGTCTGATCGCCCTTCTCCACCTGGCCGGAGAAAAGGGACTTGTAAAATGCAGCAGTCCCGTCGCCCATCTCTGAAAAAGAAAAAAGACATCAGCGTAAGTCCGAGGGAAAAACAACAAGGGAGTAGAAGATAACTCCCTTTCGACAAGCGTTTCGAAAGAGATTTCCCCCTTAAGAAGCTTGACCAACCAGGAATCCTTCCTGGCGATGGCAGGAGCTGGCATCTCGAGGTCGGTCTCGTGCTCCTTAACCACCTTTTACTCCCGGAGGACCTCTTTGGTAATCAACCTCCAGTTGATAGGGAAGGGGTAGAGAGAGCGCGGCGCGACCTCGGGAGCCCAGTCAGAGATGGCACGGATGCGGCCATCGAAGTCCGTGAAAGTGGAAGCCAACTCTGGAGTCAGCAACAACCTCGAATCAACAACGTCCACATCTAGCCTTCCCTGAGCCCATTTGGTCGGAACATACGACCACGACTCCTCCATCTTCAGGAAGAAGAATTTCTGTTGCCACCCCCGCCAGCTGTCCTTTGTGGCGAAGGTGAACATGAATTTTTTGCTCCCGGATCCCCGAGGTAGCATAAAATAGAAGCCACCCTTCTGGACCACAAAGAGCTTGTAGTACTGCATGAAGAGTATAAAATGGGGTTCTATCCCGAAGACGCCACACATACAGAGGAAGGCGTTAAAATAGCAGAACAAGTTCGGGGGACGCTGGTTCACAGCAATGCCATGAAATTGGCAGAACTCGCAAACCATCTTCGGGGGAGGATACCGAAGTCCGGCCTTCAGCTGGGCTCGGAAAATGGTAATCTCATTACTATGGTTTGAAAAAGCATAATGGCTAGAGCGAGGCAGCCTAGTAACGGCGTAAGAGGGAAGAAGGAACTTTTTCTTCCACCTCTCTAGTTTTTTAGGGGTGGTGCAATAAGGATGGGCTAAAAGAGGCTGCCAGCTTTCAGGGATAGGCATTTTCGACATGAAAACGAGTTCGGAAAAGGCAAGAAAATAGTTTCCGGAAAAAACTCAAAAGAACAGAGGAATCAAAACACTCTGGAAAACAAAAACCCACCAAAAGATTTGCCAAAGTCTGAGGACGCCGTCGTGAAAGTTGGCTGAAAAAAGCTCTGATTAAGGTAGCTCCGCCACAGAAAGCAAGAAAGTACAAAAACAGGGGCAAAGCAGAGGAAAGAGCAGAAGTAAAAGCAAATGGGACTTATGATGGAATGGGCTATTTATAGGCCAAAGGTTGGTAACCGAAACGTCGTCATAAGTACCCTTTCAGAGGCGAACCGTCGCCGTAACTGCCCTCTACACCTGAAAAGGCGCGCCCTCTGTAACCGATGCGACTCTCCTCCAATGGCAAAGCGCCACGTGTCAATAGCCGCGCCAGAACAGGGGACACGTCTCCTGACATCCCTCAAAAGCTGGGGCGCGTCCCTTAGACTAACATGCTTGGCCAGCAGACACGACGTTACACAGACCTGCAAGAAGAAAAAAGCAGGTTACCTCGAGGACACCAAGAGACAGGCTATGGCCAAACAGCCCAGGACCTTCGGGCAAGAGGTGTATCTTCGGCACAGGCTCGGCCTCAAAGACACCAAAGAACAGGCCAAGGCCGAACAGCCCATGACCTTTGGGCAAGAGGTGCACCCTCGGAACAGGTTGAGCTTCCTAAGAGACTCCCAAGAACAACCTCGGAAAGAGATGCAAAACCGAAGTCTTCACTTCGGCTTTCCAAATGGGGGCATGTGATAGCCAAAGTCTATCGCCTCTATCTGGCTGAACTCCCTGCCACAAGAATGGCCAGAAGAAACTGGCGCTACCCGAGAAAAGGTGAGATCATACACCTCGGCAGATAGCCGAAGAGCTCCGAGCCCGGCACGCCAGGAAACTTGAGGATACTACTAGCCCCCCCAAGGTTGTGAACAGATCGCCTTCGGAAAAGAGGCACCAGCTATTGCGGGCCGAACATGATATCCCCGAAGGCAGAACTCCCTGAAGATGGGATCCCCCGAACTAAGGGCGTGCTTCCCAAAGAGGCACCGTCCGTACCAAAGGACGACCTCGCCCAGGGAGCTCGGGAGTACAGCAGGAGCATTTAAGGAAGCATTTAAGGATGCCTCTGACACGTCCTTTCACAGACGTCATGAAGCCACCTCAATAGGCGCTCTGACACGCTGACGCCATCAAAGTCACATCATGGCCCATCTCAGCACAAGGCTCAAGGCAACCTGCTACCAGCTATCTGTCCCCTACGCACAGAAACTCAGGGAACATCCGACCGAACACATGTCGCGATCTGAACGGGCTAGGCACTCCTATAAATACCAGGAAATAAATACTTGGCAGGAGGTTGGTTGGCAAAACGTCTGACTCCCATACTCTGAGAAAATCAGCAGGCGAGACTCTTCATCCCTTTGTGCTATTTCCTCTGCCTTTCTCAGCCACCACTAACTTGGGCGTCGGAGGCTCCCCCCCCGGAAACACATCCGGGGGCCTCCTAACCCTTTATTTCTGGACTTTCAGGCACTTTCTTAGGGGCGAACCATCCTCCAGGCGTTCTTCCTCCCAGAAATCTCTCCACCAGTCACCATGACTCTAAACGATGAGGCCCTCGGCCATCAGCGGGTAAGTTCCTCGGATTCATTGTGTCAGAAAGAGGTATCGACGCCAATCCAGAAAAGGTCAAGGCCCTACTGGGATTCCGAACTCCCATGACGACTAAAGATGTGCAAAGACTCACAGGGAGAATCACGTCCCTCAGCAAATTCATCGCCAGATATGGGGATCGCTGCCGACCATTCTTCAAGGTCCTCACTAAGGCAGCGAAAAATGGTGGTGATCTCGGAACCAAGGTGCATCCTGGAATGAAGACTGCTAAAAGGCATGGGAAGAGATTAAAGTATACCTAACTTGTCTGCCGACACTTCGGCAACCACGGGAAGGGGAACCCCTCATACTATACCTGGCCATCACTAAAAAGGTGGTAAGCTTGGTCCTTGTAAAGGAAGAGGGGGCAAAGCAATGGCCAGTATACTATGTGAGCAAGTCCCTGCATGGTGCCGAAGTTAGGTACCCCTTGTCACAAAAGGCTATTTATGCCCTGCTGCTTGCAAGCAGAAGGCTACGTCCTTATTTCCAAGGTCACCCCATTATCATAAGAAGCAACCTGCCCCTTCGGGATATCATGAAAAGGGTAGGTCACTCGGGAAGGCTTTCAAAATGGTGCATCGAGCTCGGCGAGTATGATATCACCTATGAGCCAACGAAGACAATAAAAGCTCAAGTATTAGCAGATTTCATTGCCGAGGTACCCATGGTCGAAGAAAGTCAACCCAACCTCGGGAATAATGAACTTGAGTGGACTCTATTTGTTGACGGAGACTCCGGCTTCGAACATCAAGGAGCTGGAGTAATTCTTTGTGGTCCTGAAGGCATGGAAGTTATGAAAGCCATCAAATTTGGGTTTAACGTAACCAACAATATGGTGAAATACGAAGCCCTTGTAGCAAGTTTATGCCTTGCTAGAAGAATTGGCGTGAGATACCTAAAGGCCCACAGTGATTCTCAGCTAGTGATCTGACAGATGGCTGGGGACTATAATGCGAAGGACCCAACTTTGGCAAAGTATCACGACCTTGTATCAAAGCGCATCTAAGAGTTCGACGCAGTGCACATCGAGATCATGCCTCGCCGAGACAATGCTGAAGCAGATATTTTGGCCAAGTCAAAAAATTCCACCGAAGTACTAAGCCACCCGAGCATAGCAATAATGAGCGTAGCAGCCTCGGAAAGTGGATGGAAAAGTCCCATAAAAAAGTTTCTCACAACCTCGGAGCTACCTGAAGACCCTCACGAAGCAGCAAAAGTGTGAAAACATTCTAGACGATATTTCCTAATTGGAGAAGAGTTATACCGACAGGGGCACGCAAATCCCCTGCAAAGGTGTGTCAGTGAAATGGACGTGGAGACAGTCCTCAAAAAAGTCCATGAGGGGGCCTGTGGTTCCGACATAGGAATTGACGCCCTGGTAGGATTGCTACTTCGCTAGGGGTACTTTTGGGTCACCCAAAGAAAGGACGCAAGACAGTTTGTTCGAAGATGTGACAATTGCCAAACACATGCCAACATCCAGAGGCTGCCTTCAAAAATGATAACTTCGTCTGACTACCCTTGTCCCTTCACAGCATGGGGTATTGATCTTATCGGGCCTCTCCCAACAGCACCCGGAGGAGTGAAATTTTACATAGTCACTGTAGATTACTTCACCAAATGGATAGAAGTAGAGCCCTTGACAACCATTTCGGTGAAGGGCATACAGAAATTCATCTGGAAGAACATCGTGTGTAGGTTCGGCATACCGAGGGTGATAGTCGCCAACAATGGTTCCCAATTTGTTGACATGGGATTCCAAGAGTTCACTGCCGACCTCGGGATAAAAATGCACTTCGCCCCAGTAGCTCACCCCCAGAGCAACGCACAGGTAAAAGTGTCTAACAGAACCATCAAGGATGGTTTGAAAAAGAGATTGAGGGAAGCAAAAGGAAAATGGCCAGGAGAACATCCTAACATGTTATGGAGCTATCAGACGTAGCCCCGAAGAGTCACGGGTCAGACACCTTTCTCGCTCATCTTCGGAACAGAGGCCATTATTCCAGTCGAGGTAGTCCAACCATCGATTAGGATACAAGTGTTCAAAAAATAAGGGAATGACCTCGGGTTGAGATCTAAGCTCGACGTAATTAACAAACATAGAGAAGTGGCAGAGCTTAGAAGAAAAGCTTTTCAGCAAAGGGTAGCCATAGCTGCGAACTTGCATGTCAAGTGAAAGGTAATCAGGAAGGGAGACCTTGTTCTTCGAAAGGCTGAGTTTGAACCCAGAAGACCATCTCACGGAGTACTTTGGCAAACTGGGAAGGGCCTTATTTGGTCCTTGATAAAGTTCGGCCAGGAGTCTATAAGCTCGATGATACCGTAGGTGGAGAATTGAAAAACACATGGCATTCAGACGCTCTGAAGAAATTCTACACATAGAAATTTTTTCAGGAAATTGTACACTTAGAAAAATTTCCAAGTACAAAAAAAGCTTTCTAGGAAAAATAGCCCCATCTAAGAAATCTAGCTGAACAAGGTGCGAGTATTCACTTGTGAAAATCACACATTTTCTCCGAAGGCACGTCAACCAAACGCAACTGATAAAAACAAGGCAAAGCTTTGCCAGAACTGGTGTTGTGCTGAACGTGATTGATAAAAGGCGCAGAAAGTATCTTCCCGAGGGACCTAGACTGAAAGTGGTTAAACTAACTCTCGAAACCGGATATTACTCAAGGAGAAACTTGCCTTGAGACTTAGGCAAAATTTTGGAGGAAAGAAAGAATTTTATTAAGGACCCTTATTACAAAGAGGAGATTACAAGAAGAAGGTTATAAAGAAAAAGGAAAAGTAAAACCCTAGAGACCTAAGGGACCTCGCCATCATGAGATGCTCCCTCCCTCCATCCTTTGTCACGACATTTCGTGGCGAAGGAAGGGCGAATGGCAGGTTGAGGTGATCTATCTTGAACCAGGCCCAGCGTGGCCCCTCGGGGATGTCGAAGGCCACCAGGAAAGTGTTGGGTTTCAGGAGCCAAACAGCGTAGCGGAATTTAACCGAAACCCTCCAGGATCCAAGTGAAACGGGGTAAACCGGGTGTTCGAAAATTTCATACCTAATTTTCGGTTGAGATCTCTCACTCAACTGTAGAGTCGAATCACAAAACCTGAACAGTTGACGTGTTCAGGCTCTCTATGGTATCCACACGAGCCTCTCGGGATCACCATGCTTCCACCACGTCCCGGCAGATGCGTTTCTCTTGCGCTCGCAGTGCTAGCTTGTGTCCTCCAAGCAATTGCAAGAGAAGAGTGCGGCTGTCCTTTTGGGAGGCTAGGGCAAGGAGACCTATGAATTTCTAACTTAAAAGTTGTATTTATAGTGAGACTCAACTTCCATGCCTAATGGGTTTCAAAGCCCTAATCCAATTAGGATTTAATTTCGGGCTTAATAATGGCTCAACTCCTTGGCCCATTATTAATACGAAATTAAAGTGAAACCATAACCCAAATAATTAGCCCATGCACTCTAATGATCCAAATAGCTCTATGTGTGCGACCTAATAGGCTCTTGCCATGTTGGCAATGATCATAAATCACATTTATGATCATAAGCAATGAGCGGTGTCTAGCAACACATCATTGCTACCCAAGTGACAAGATTGTCAGTGAATCGACTAAACCTTTATGATCATCACCGATATATGCCATTGCCCCTTTGTCCAAGATATCAAGACTAAGCACGAGATATGGAATGTGTCACTCTAGTATAGCCCAATCTTTGGTTTCTTGATTACCGAGTAGACCAACTTAAACTGACGACATTGATATCATATATCAACTCATCGGAGCATGGCCATGCATTTTCTAAGTCTCACTCTATCAAGGGGCCCAAAGATATCACTCCCGTTACATAGGAGGGAAAAATCCCATCTTGATCAT
Organism: Aquilaria yunnanensis; assembly: GCA_039654915.1. Taxonomy (NCBI): domain Eukaryota; kingdom Viridiplantae; phylum Streptophyta; class Magnoliopsida; order Malvales; family Thymelaeaceae; genus Aquilaria; species Aquilaria yunnanensis. Next base: position 70,728,721 of record CM077594.1, read on the forward strand.
ACAAATCCCTCCGCATGATATGTGACATACCCAATGACCTCCTTCAAGTTCACTCAGTTACGAGCAACAAAGGAAAGTATCAAATTATGTGACTAACATGTAGGGAACCTTGATGATCTTAGGTCGAAGGACTACATATACCATGATCACTATGAGAATCACTTATGACACTCATATAACGATCCATGAAGTGTTCTCATGGTGGGTCGGTCCAGTACACAAGTTCTCCAACTTGTACCCTTATGTAGACTACATATCTCATATTAGTCTCCACATATGCTAGTCATTATGTATTATTGCAACCCGCTACACAATAATACTAGACTGGGGACATTTAAGAATATCATTATTCTAGGGTTACAATTATGTTTATTACGTTACGCAGAAACAAAACAACAAACAAAATTGCTGGATTAATGCCTCAATAAAATATCATGACTCAATGTGCAAAAATACAATCATCTCATGATTGGCTTTTTGGGCACAACACTAACAGAAAGAGAGGTCGAGGTTGGGGTGTTTGTCAAAACTTGATGTCAAGCCAGACAAAAGCCGTCCTGGAAAGCAACCTTGGTTGCTTGGTCAGCCTTGTCTCTCTCGACGGACAAGGTGTCCAACTCGTTCTCCAACCAGGCGACCTCCTTCTCAAGCTTATTCATCTTCTTTTTCTTCTTTCTCTCCTTCTTCAATGCCTTGACATCGGCCTGAAGATCAGCATTATCAACGAGGGCCTTCGTCCGGAGAGTAGAGTCCTCCTCTTTCTCCTTCTGGTAGGCCTCGTTGGCCGAAGTTAGCTCGATAACCTTCGTACCGAGGTTGGACATCTTCTGGGAGAAATCCTTTAAGAGTTCCTCCTGACCCTTCAAGAAGTCCTCCCGAAGCTTGGCAACCTCCTCTGTTACCACCTCATAAAGTGGGAGAATTACAAGTGTGTCATAATGGCTAAAAACCATTATATTGTGGAATTCTCACCATAGTGGTTGAAGTGTGGGGGGTAAAACGCATGATCAACACCTCCTTAAAGTGTTCCAAGTTGGTAACTTGGCCCCCAAGAAAAGCCTTAAGGCTTGCTTGTTTGTCAAGCAACCTATGGACTTTTTTGTAAGATTTTTGAAACTCGAGTACTCAATTGTAAAACTCTCAAGAAAGAGATTTGGAGAGTTATGAGAAGGAAATGAATGGTATGAAAGTGCTATTGGAGGACCAAATTGCTCATGGAAGACAACTCAAGACAAAGAAAACACAAAAAGGCATAAAGGACCTAAGTGTCCTAGTGTAAGCCTTATGATGTGTACGTTTTTTGACTTAAGTCAAAAGGAGCAATTTGAAGTTTTCCCACCATGGGGGAGGAAGCCAAGGCTTGATAATTAGTCAACAATGGTGGGCACATGTGTAGCAATGAGTTTAAGGCAAAGAAACCATAATTAATGAGAAGGAAAATCACATAAAGCAAGGTTAAGCTTGTTAAGTGTCTTTTGTGCCCTTAAGCTCATTTAAGGCCATTTAAGTGGCCAAATCACTTATCCCAATCAAGGGATGGCTGGCCAAAGCATGGAAAGAAATTCAAATGTGGGCCAGGAATTTAAGACTAAGAAGCCATGGTCTTGTAGCAAGGAAAATGACATAAAGCTTATTTAAGGCTTTTAAGTGTGTTTTGTGCACTAAAGTCTTTATAAGTGGTTATCTTTGTCTTTATCTTCCACATTTGGTCTTTTCCAACAGAAAAAACATAGCATCTCCACCCCCACACTTCTTCCATAGCCGCCATACCTCCAAGATTAAAATTGAAGGCAAAAGAAAGCAAGAAAGGGCAATTGGAAAGCTATGTGGTGCTAAGACTTGGGTGCACCTAGGATCAAGCTCCAATTTCAGCATACACTCAAGGTAAGGGTTTTATCTAGCTTTCATGGCTATTTATTGTTCAATACTAATGCGCAAACATCCATGAAGCTAAGACCCTAAGCTTGGAAGAGAGCCAAGAGCTTGATGAACTAAGTTTAAGTCAAGGGGGAAATCGCACCAAGGGTTTCGACCCTACAGCTTTGGTGCTCTGTTATTGCAGTGCAATTAAGGGTTTTCTAAAGTTTCTTGGATTGTTCACTGTATTTCCAAACATCCATGAAGCTAAGACCATGCTTGAAAGAGAGCAAAAAGCTCAAGGAACCAAGTATGGGTTAAGGGGAAAGAAGCATGACAAGGTTTCAGATGCTAAAGATGGCAGCAAGAAAGAAGGGTTTCTATAGCCCAAGTTAGTACTAACTAAGACCTAAAAGACTCCTAAGGCCAACAAAAATATTAAGGAGAGCTTCCATAGTGTTTCTAAAGTGATATATTATCGTTTAATTGAATGATTATGGACTAACCTTAATGTGTTATTGCTGCCAGCATTTCATATGTTTGATGTCGTGTTTGTTTGTGCATTTGGATGTGTATATTTGTGTGTTTGCACTGTATTTTTGTGTTTTAGTGTCTTTGGATTTCAGATATACACCTGAAGTTTGAATATTTTATTGATAAGCCCTTACTAAGTTTCATTCAAGAAACTTACCCCCTTTTTGTCCTTTTCAAGAGCACCTCAAAGAGAATATTTAGATTAATAGTTTTCATTTGAATTTCTATTTGAAATTTCTGGTACATGAAATTCCATGTGTCTAGTTATGATCTGGAAAGTTTGGTAATTTTAGGAGCACATTTGGTATTTTTAATGGTGGTACTTATTGTGTTGTGCAGCAGCTGTCCAACATCCTGTTTCTGGAGTCCATTGTGTCTCAGACACTCCTGTAACCTACGGTGTGTATTTAGCTGATTTAATACCATATTGTAGTGAATGTATGAATGTACATGTAGTGTATGTAAAATGAGACAAGTATGTGAACATTTGAGTAATGTTTTGGCTATGTAAGTGATGTGGTGCAAAGCTGCCTAAGTGTGAATGATGGGCTGCTTACTTGTAAATTCTGTTTTGACCATATAAAGTTGTTAAAAGAATTGTAATGTAATTCCTATGTGTAATGTACATATATGGGATAGCCTTGGAGGGCTTTCCCCTTGTCAATGAAGTGTTTCCATGGTTTGGAAAAATTATATGGGCAAAATGGTCCAAAAGTTGCCAGAATTTTGACTCTGGACCTAAAGTTTAATATCTCCCTGTGTAGTTTGAATCATGGTATGAAATTTTGACCACGCCTAGAGGACATCCAGAGGGTTAACTGGGATTTTGAATTTATGGATTTAGATCCCTGTAACGAAATATATAACGTTTCAAAGTTGGCTAAGTTACTGGTCATTTGGTCAGAATTTTGTAACCAACTTAAAAAAATCCATAACTTGGTCCATAGGTGGGATATTGATGTAAAACAAAATTCCTTGGTTTGCCCTAAGTCTCTACTTGGTAATGGAGAAAATAAAATAGGGGGCTATGTGGCTATAATGATACAGTTTATTAGTGGAAGTTACAGGTGCAGTGACTGGTCACTAGAATTTAATAAGATTGCCTAATGTGTGGTAGCCAAGATTAAGACTTGTGCTAGTGTTTTCCTTCTTTGCTGCCATGGTGTGCATGAAATGTGAATATGTGTGTGATGGTTGGACCAATATGCATGTGTTTACATAGTGCCCAAGAGGGCCACTTGGGTATGCAAACTAAGGGTAGTGTTCTGATGGCCTAAAGAACATTACCAATCCTGGGAGTTTAAATGCACAAATTTGGCACCATAACTGGACTACCCCGAAGTGGGTAACATCCTCCCTGGCTATTCTGCTCAACTCGGCGTTCTTAACGATTGAGTTGGCACAAAATACCTTGGCCTTCTCCAGACGATCTTCGGCCCAAGATCGGACCGAAGACTATTTCACTGCCCAAGCTCTGAAATATCCGCTGTACGCCAAGAACTGCAAAAAAGAAGGACATTTGATGAAGTTTTACAAAACAAAACTAAACACTTAGAAAAATTTGGAGAAAAGATGGAGGGCCTAAAGAATACCTGGGCAGCCTGTTGGGACATCATCGCGGCGAGGACCTCCTCGTTCAGGCACACATCTGACAAGGACTTGAAAGTGGCTTGGGTGAGCACGCCCCTCGCCATTTAGGGAGCCATTTGCTGGATGTCTTCGGAGAACAAATTCATCTCCGCCGTTAAAGACTAGAAAGGCTCCCTCGGAACCTTATCCTTCGGGATATGGCAGTCCCGAAGGGGACGCTTCTGAGCGTGCTCCACCATCCATACCGAGGGCGCCAGTTCTTCTGCAAAGTCATGCCGCAGTTCCATCAGTACATTGTCGCTTAGCCATACGTCTAAAAGATGGAGAATGCTAAAAATGTTTGAATTTATAAAGAAATGGCTAAGGGGCAAACCTGGTGGGACCTCAGCGATGTCGTCGTCCAAATCGTGGACTTCCTCCACTTTAGCAGGGACGTGTTTTCCTTCGTTTCGTCTTTGCTCCTCGAGCTCCTTGGCAGAAGGGCCTCCTGCCGAAGTGCCCAGGATATCTGCCGAAGTGACGGGACTCCGGGGAGTGGAGCTGATGGCCAGCTTTGATGGTGGGTCGGCATGGACCAGAGGTTGGTCCCCGACCTCTTCAACATCTTTCGGAGGGGGGGAAGAGGGTCCTTCTTCACTTTTTTGGCCGAGGATGGCCCCTTCCAGCTGCCTTCCTCCTCTTCGGGGCGGCCTTTTTCTTCTGTTCCCCCTTCTCGGCCTGGCCGAGGAAGAGGGACTTGTAGAAGCCGGCTGACTGGTCCCCCATCTCTGAAAAAGGAAAAAAAATTAGTGTATGTCCAAAGGGATACTTAGGCCAAAAACTTGGAAAGCAACTTACTTTCAACAAGGGCTTCATAAGTGAGCTCCTTCCGAAGGAGCATCACCAGCCAAGACTTCTTCCCATCGATGGCAGGAGCTGGCATGCCGAGATTGGTTTTGTGCACCTTGAGCACCCCTAGCTCCCAAAGAACCTGATAGGGAAAGGATAAAAGAAGCATGGTGGGACCTCGGCATCCCAGTCGGCGACAGCTCGGATACAACTGTTGAAGTCCTCGAACCTCGCTGCTAACTCAGGAGTTACCAACTTCTTGGAATCAACAACGTCCGTCTCCAGCGTCCCCTAGGCCCACCTAGTCGGCACGTGCGACCAAGCCTTTGCCACCTTTAGGAAGAAGAACTTCTTTTTCCACCCTCGCCAACTGTCTTTCGTGTTGAAGGTGAGCATATATTTTTTGCTCCTAGATCCCCGAGGTTGCATGAAATAGAAGCCACCCTTCAGAACCGGATAGGGCTTGTAATACTGCATGAAGATGATGAAGTGCGGTTCTATCTTGAAAACCCAACATATGCAGAGAAAGGCATTAAAGTAGGAATAGGAATTGGGAGGAATCATATTTATGGCTATACCATGGAATTGGCAAAAGTCGCAAATCATCGTCGGTGGAGGAAACCGAATTCCGGCCTTAAGTTGGGCTAGGAAAACAGGGACCTCGTCTGATCTATTCATGAAGCTGAACAGGCTAGGACAAGGTAGCCAGATAATGGCATAAAAAGGAAGAAAAAATTTAGTTATCCACTTCGTTAAGTTCTCCGAAGTGGTACAGCACGGATGAGACATGAGGGGAAGCCAGCTCTTAGGAGTAGTTTAGACGGACATGATTGGGACGGGGGAAGACATGTTCGGCTAAAAGAAACGGCTCTGGGAAAGAATGTCAAGGGACTTCGGGAAAAAGAAAACAACTTTGGACTCTAGAAAAAATGGAAACAGAAGAAACCGATGGGCCTTTGGAAGGAAAACCCACCAAAACGTTTGCCGAAGTCAGGGTTAGTAGACGCCATGGTAAAAAGTCACCAGAAATCACTCCACCACTGGCACCGCCGCAAAAGAGAAAGAAGAGCTTGAGAACAAATGAGAGTAGGACAGAGGCAAAGGAAAGCAAATGAGGGCCATGAGGGGAAGGAGGGTTTATATAGGCCGAATGAGGTAGGCGACTCATCGCCATAACTGTCCATTGAAGGCGAATCGTTGCCATAATTACTTGCTGAAGGCGAAGAGACGTGGCTGCTATAACCGATCCCACTGTTCCCCAAAAGCCATATGACACGTGTCGTCTAGCACAGGAGACGAGGGCAAGCCTCCTAACAACACGGATGCCTAGGCAGGCTCATCCGAAGAGGCATGCCAGACTAATTATGAGACATGATGGTTAGCTGACATGCGGCAGAAAATTTGAGAGGAGGAACACACACTTCGAGAAAAAAGCCAAGGGCCTAGCTAAGTGACGAGGAGTAGCACCTACAACCTACCTCATCTGGGAAGACACACCCTCGGAGAAGGAAGTGTCCCCCCACCCCAAAGATAATTGCCAGCCTTAATTAAATGGGCCCTGCAAAGTACTCTGAGAATCTACATGCCGAAGAAATCACATCGGCTTTCTGAGGGGGGCATGTGATGGCCAAAGGGCTATTACCCTTCGGAAAGCCGAGCTCTGGCAGACCATTACCCTTGGTAATGGTGAGCATCACACTCGAGAAATACGAGCGCCAACCTCGGTAAGATAGGGTCTAACCTCCTGACCCCTCGACCTCGGTGATCCACCATCACCTTCGGGGAGTGATAGTATTAACTTCGCGAACACGGTGTTCCACCACCCTTGGTAAGATGGCTTGACCAACTTCGGGAGAGGTAGACTCACCATCTTCAGAAGAGGAGAACATCCTCCGAAAGGAGTCCCCCGTGCCGAGGGGAATCGCAAATAACTGGAGCAACCACGGCAAGAAGCTCTCCCATCCAGAAGAGGTCTCTTTCATCGAAGGGGTCTCAACAATACGACAAAAATGGTCAAGGAGCCTCTGACACGCTGCCCTCATACACGTCCTAACACGTAGACCTCCCGCGGCCCTAACTTCTAACCAAGAAGGCCTATGGCCGCTTAGAGGTCCCCGTTTCTGAAGGTACGGACTGCATCCGAACATGTGTCATGATCTGAGCGGGCTGTGTCGAGCAGGCTTTTCTTGACACTTCCCTATAAATACTTGGGAAATGACCTTGGTAAGAAGAGGACACTACTCGCTACCCATTACTCTCCATCTAGCTAAATACTGACTTGGGCGTCGGAGGCTCCTTCCCTGGAAAAACACTTTGGGGATCTCCTAACCCCCGTTCTTTGAATCTTTCAGGCAGCCACCCCCTACGGAAGCCACTTTTGCAGATACCCTCTCCGCCGAAAGTCCCTATTGCAGGCCACCATGTCGTACAATAAGGATGCTGATGGGGATCAAGGTGTTCTTTATGAGTTGCCTCATCCTTGGAATATGTTACCACCTCATAAAATGGGAGAATTACAAGTGTGTCATAATGGCTAAAAACCATTACATTGTGTAATTCTCACCATAGTATTTGAAGTATTGGGGGTAACAGGCATGATCAAAACCTCCTTAAAAGTGTTCCAAGTTGGTAACTTGGCCCCCAAGAAAAGCCTTAAGGATTGCTTGTTTGTCAAGCAACTTATGAACTTTTTTGTAAGGTTTTGGAAATTCGGGTACTCAATTGCAAAACTCTCAAGAAAGAGACTTGGAGAGTTATGGGAAGGATATAAATGGTATGAAAGTGCTATTGGAGGACCGAATTACTCATGGAAGACAAGTTTGGACAAAGGAAATACTAAACGCAATAAGGGCCTAAATGTCCTAGTGTAAACCTTAAGGTGTTCAAGTGTTTGACTTAAGTCTAAGGGTGGAATTTTGGGGTTATCCCACCATGAGGGAGGCAGCCATGACTTGATAATTAGTCATAAATTTTGGGTACATGTGTACCAATGAGTTTAAGACAAAGAAATCATAATTAGTGAGAAGGAAAATGACATAAAGCAAGGTTAAGCTTGTTAAGTGTGTGTTGGTGCCCTTGAGCTCATTTAAGGCCCTTTAAGTGGCCAAATCACTTATCCCACTCTCATTTTCATCCTTCCCCAGGCCAAGAACACAGCATACTTCCTCCATAGCCACCACACTTTCAAACTTGCAATTGATTGAAATTGAAGGCAAAAGGAAGCAATTGGAAGCAAACTAGAGCTATTTCTTGTATACTTCAAGGATTAAGCTTCAAATTCGGCCTACTTAATTTGGTAAGGGTTCTCTTGCTCTCAAGGGTTGTTTTCTATATTTTCAAACATCGATGGAGCTATGGTTAAGCTTGGAAGAGAGCCATGAGCTTGATGAACCAAGCTTATTGAGGGGAGTGCACTGATTGAAGGTTTTGTGACCTATTGTCATGTGCACAAAGATGGCAGTGAAATGAGGGTTTCTAGAGCCAAAAGTTAGTACTAACAGGTTTTAAAATCCTCCTAAGACCAAGCATTAGCTTGAGGAGGGCTTCCATAGTGATTTGGTTATGTTTATTATGTGTTCTATGGACTAACCTATGGTATATGTTGCTGCCACATTTCATGTGTTTGTTGTTTGTGTTTGGCTGCTGCATTTGGTTGCTATATGTTTTATATATGCATTGTGGTTTTTTTGTTTTAGTGTCTTTGGATGCAGGTTTTAATAAGGATCACATTACCTTAAGAAACCAAGTGGTACCCTTACTAAGTTTCTCAACAAAACTTACTCCCTTTAATTCTGTCATTTCAGGTCCAGCTGAAAGATCACCTTCAAACTAACCTTTGTGGTTTGAGTTTTGATCTGAAATTCCAGGTACATGAACTTATATATCTAGTTCTGATCTGGAAATTTTGGTTATTTTAGGAGCACATTTGGTATATTTAATGGTGGTACTTACTGTGTTGTGCAACAGCTGTCCAGCATCCTGTTTTTGGAGTCCATTGTATCTCAGGACCTCCTGTAACCTAGGGTGCGTATTTAGCTGAGTTAAGACCATATTTTAGCGCATGTATGCATGTACATGTAGTGTATGTAAGATGAGACAAGTATGTGAACATTTGAGTAATGTTTTGGCTATGTAAGTGATGTGGTGCAAAGCTGCCTAAGCGTGAATGATAAGCTGCTTACTTGTAAATTCTTTTTTGGCCACATAAAGTTGCTAGATGCAATGGAATGTAATTAATATGTGTATTGGACATGTATGGGATAGCCTTGGAGGGCTTTCCCCTTGTGAATGAAGTGTTTGCATGGTTTGGAAAAATTGTATGGGCAAAATGGTCCAAAAATTGCCAGAATCTCGACCACGTACCTAAAGTTTAATATCTCCCTTTGTAGAATGAATCTTAGCATGAAATTTTTACCACACCTAGAAAACATCCATAGGTTGAACTCAAATTCGGAATTTCTGGATTTGGATCCTTGTAGCCAAATATATGACGTTTCAAAATTGGCTGAGTTATTGTTCATTTGGTCAGAATTTTGTAACCAACTTAAAAAATCTCTAACTTGGTCCATAGGTGGGCTATTGATGTAAAAAAAAATTCCTTGGTTTTCTATAAGTATCTAATTCATAATGGAGCAAAGAAAACAGGGGGGTATGAGGCTAGAATGATACATTTTATTAGTGGAAGTTACAGGTGCAGTAGCTGGTCACTAGAACTTAACAAGATTGCCTAATGTGTGGAAGCCAAAACTAAGACTTGTGCTAGTGTTTTCCTTCTTAGCTGCCAAGGTGTGCATGAAATGTGAATATGTGTGTGATGGTTGGACCAATATGCATGTGTTTACAAAGTGCCCAAGAGGGCCACTTGGGTATGTACACTAAGGGTAATGTTCTGATGGCCTACAGAACATTACCAATCCTGGGAGTTTAAATGCATAGTTTTGGCACCATAACTGGAGTACCCCGGAATGGGTAACAGAATATACCAAGGTATCATCAATAAACACCACGACAAAGTGGTTTAGGTGTGCTCTAAACACCCTTTGCATTAAATCCATAAAGATTGCAGGTGCATTAGTAAGCCCAAATGGCATTACAGTATACTCAAAATGCCCATATATAGTCCTAAATGCAGTCTTAGGTATGTCCTCCTCCCTAACCCTTAACTGGAAATATCCAGACCTTAGATCTATTTTTTAGAACACTTTTGCTCCCTTCAGCTAATCAAATAGATCTTCTATCCTTAGGAGGGGATATTTGTTCTTTATGGTCAATGCATTCAGTTTTCTGTAATCAATACAAAGTCTGAGGATTCCATCTTTCTTCTTTACAAATAACACAGGTGCTCCCCATGGAGACACACAGGGTCTAGCAGCTCATCTAATTGCTTCTTTAGCTCTACCATTTCAGGTAGTGCGATCCTATATGGAGCAGTGAACACTGGTGCTACTCTTGGTACTGGTTTAATCTCAAACTCCACCTCCCTCAAAGGTGGTAATCCAGGTATGTCTATAGGAAAGACCTCTGAAAAATCCTGAACTATAGGTATCTGCCTAAGTTCATTAGCTACTTCCTGGTAATTCAGTTCCAGGCATTCATAGTCACTTTCTAGAGTCATTTGTTTTAGTACCTCGATTTGACAATCCATAGCTAACTCTAGTGACTTATCCAAGTTATATGGTGTACAACCAGGCATAATCAATTGTCTATCATGAAAATCAGTTACCACTTTATTCTCTCCTAGCCAAATCATGCCTAGAATCATATCATAATCATATGTGTCTAGCACTATGAGATCTGCTCTTAGTTTCAGCTTGTCTATTTGGATTTCACAATTTTCAACCATATGGTATATGAATAAAACTTCATTGCCAACTATCTTAACCAAGTACATATTGGTCATATATTTTACTTCTAAATTCATGGTCTTAACCAAGCAATTAGAAATCACAGGCCGAATATGGTCGCGTTAAAGAAAAAAACTCCTTAATGGTTTTCTTCCAAAAGGAACTAGCTCCCTGATGGAGTTTAAAAACTCGGCGAAATACGAGAAAGGTCCAATACGACTCTTTCCGAAGACATAATTTTTAACGTCCGCAAAAGATACATACATAGAATTACACTAACTCCTGAAGAATCGTATTCAGAGGGAAAGAATGGAGACTTGAGAAAAAATCTTCATTAAAAATTTCTAAGGCAAATGGTACAAAGGGGCAGGATTACAAGAAAAAGAAAGAAGAAGAAAAAAGCCTTTGGCTGAGCTGGAGCGTTTGGCATCTCCTCGACGTTGGCATCTTCTTCCCGAGCAGGATCAGCGGGAGGCACAGGCCCAGCAGGAGGAAGGTTGAGAAACCCCAGCTTCGACCATGTCCACCTGGGCTCTTTGGGAAAGTCCAGAGCGAACAGGAAGGAGAGGTCAAGCTTAGGGTGCCGAGAAAGGACGTGATGGCGTGCCAAGCATAAGCCATCTTGGTAAGACACCTTTGTCATCTGGTCGGATTAATCCTTCTCGGCACTAAGGGCTGACAGCTCGGCCGTAAGTTCAGTGACCTCCCTCTCGAGCTTCTTCTTCTTCTTATTTTTAGCTTCCTTCCTCAAAGAGTCAACCTCAGCCTGGAGCTCGGTGTTCAAAGTGAGTGCTTTCGCAAGGTTCCCTCATTCTTTAGCTTTCTCCTTCCGAAGGGCCTCATTGTCCAAAGAGAGAGTGGCACACTTTGAGCCGAGGTCCTTGACCTTGGCCGAAAAATCAAGGAGGAGCCCCTTCTTGCTCTCCGCAAGCTCGGCCTGAAGATTCACTATGTCCTCCTTCGCAATCTTTTTCAGTTCACCATACTTGAGGACATACTTGGCCCAAAACTCCTTCGCTCTTCATAGAGAAGTATCGAATCGAGAGCAGGACTCTGTTTGCTTCGCCGCCCAGGCACCAAAATATCAGTTGTACGCCAAGAGCTATAGAAAAAAGGGCCCCGAATAAGGATCGGAAGGTGGTAGAAACTTAGAAGAAAATTTTTCTAAGTAAAAAAGAAGAAAGAACTACCTGGACAGCATGCTCAGTCATCCTCGCCGCGAAGATTTCCTCATTTGGGCTTTCAGTGATGAGCGACTGAAAGGTGGCATTCGTCATCACACTCGTCGCCATCTAGGGAGCCATCAACTGACTATCCTCGGAGAACAAGTTCATGTCTGTCCTCCATGAAAGTCCAGAACAGCTCCCTTGGCACTTTATCGTTCGAGATGTGCCTATCTCGAAGAGCCCTCCTTCGGGCATAAGTTTCCATCCAGGGAGCAACAGGCATGTCCTCTATGAGATCACGCCGAAGTTTCATCAGTACAACATCCCTTAGCCATTCATCTAAAAAATCATAGATACGAAAAATGCTAAGATTTGCACAAGAATGGCTAAAGAACCAACCTGGTGGAACTTCAGCCACATCATCTTCAGGCTCGTCCACTCCTCGGCCTTCGCCGGGAAAATTCTTGCCTTTTCTCCTCCTGCTCTCTTTGAGCTCTTGAGCTGATGTGTGCTCGGCCGAAGTCTCGACAGCAAGGACTGGACTCAAGGCTGCCCCGAGAGTGGCAGAGCCCGAAGGAGTATCAACATGGGCCGGAGGATGAGCAGGAGACTGATCCTGCACTTCGACCACATCTTCAGGGGGAAGAGGGATGGCAGCAGCCTTGGAAGGACCTCTGGTGGTCTTCTTCCTCTTGGCAGATGCCTTCTTGCGCGCTTGCTCTCCCCTCTCGGCGTGGCTGAGAAAGAGGGACTTGTAAAAATGAGCAGCCTGATCGCCCATTTCTACAAAAGGAAAACAGATATCAAATCTTGGAAGGTGACTTACTGTCGGCAAAAGCCTCGTATGAAATTTTAGCCCGAAGAAGCATTACTATCCATGGCTTCTTCCCCGGGCGAACAGGCACGGGCATGTTTGGGTCACCCTTGTGTGCATTCACTACCCCCAGTTCCCGAAGGACCTCCTCGGTCATGAGGTCGCATTTAATGGGAAAGGGTTAAAATGAACGTGGCGGGACCTCAGGGTCCCAGCCTGCGACCGACCAAATAAGTCGATCGAACTTATCGAACTCAGCCGCCAACTCCGAAGTTAGAAGCCTCCGGGGGTCGACGATGTCGATTTTAAGTGTCCCCGAAGCCCATCTGGTCGGTACATGATTCCAAGACTCGGGAATTGACAAGAAAAAGAATTTCTTCTGCCACCCCCACCAACTATCCCTATTGTCAAAGGTGGAAGTAAATTTTTTGCTCCCGAACCCTCGGGGAAGCAAGATGTAAAAGCCACCCTTTGGGACCGGGTGGAGTTTGTAATACTGAAGAAAGAAAAGAAAGTGGGGCTGTACCTTAAAAACTCCACACTTGCAGAGGAAGGAATTGAAATAAGAATAAGAAGTAGGAGGGAGCTGATTCACGGCAATCCCATGAAACTTGCAGAACTCGCATATCATCTGATGGGGAGGATACCGAAGGTCGGCTTTTAACTGAGCTCGGTAAAAGGTAATTTCATCCGAATGGGCCATAAAACTGTACGAGCCCGGGAAAGGCAATTTCAAGATGAGATAGGAAGGAAGATAGAATTTGGCCATCCACTTCGTCATCTTTTCCGAAGTGGTACAGCACGGATAAGACTCGAGAGGGAGAAAGCTTTCAGGAAGAGGACGGACGGATATCAACGGGGTTGGACTCGACCTTTTTTTTTTGGGAAAGAAGAAGGCGACCTTGGAAAAAATGGAGGAAGAGAATAGAAGGGCTTCAGAAAAACAAGAACCTCGAAAAAATAACCTCGGAAGAGAAAGAGAGAGCTACAGAAGGAAACAGCCACCAAAGGTTTTGCCAAAATCTGGGATTCTGAACGCCGTCGTGAGCGTTGCTGAAAATCGCTTCGTTGTTGAAACCGCTGTTGGAAGAAGGAAAAAGACGAGAGAGAGCTCTAGAGCAAAGGAAAGAAAAAGAGAAGAGTGTGGAAGAAATGAGGCGATAGGTGCTTATATAGACCGAAGGGGGTAAGTGAAGCGTCGTCATTATTGCCCCTTGAAGGCGAAGAGATGCAATTAACACAACCAACGTAACTTCTTGCCATTCATCTACAGCCACGTGTAAGCTGATGCGAGAAATGAGGGCACGCCCCTGAGAGTTGGCAAACCTATATAACGATTCCCAAAGTGACACGTCCGTCTGAAAGAGAAGACGAAGAGATTCACTGACAAGGAGGACAGTCGAATCACACGCCTCTGACAAAGACCTCGGTAGAAGAGCCAGGAACATCGCTCGAACTCCAAAGAGTTCCCGAGAGCCTCACAAATCAAAGATGCATCTTTGCTTTTTCTGAAAGGGGGCATATGATAGCCGAAGGGCAATCGCCTCTGAAGGATCTCTTGTATGTACATCATCATGGGCTAATGCATTACCTTTGGTCAGGAACAGGCGACTAGACCTCGGCAAAGAGAGGGCCTCAAGCACCTTCAGACAAGCCGGATAAGCATTGCCTTCGGGGGACACGTCAGACCAGCTTCGGTCATAAAGGGTCATCAATCCTCCTGAGAATAACCTCGGAATGACTCCACATACCTAAGCCCGCCTTTGGTTATTGTTTGGACCACCTTCGGGACATAACCTCGAGAGTACCATCGCCAAGGACCTGAGCCTAACCTCTGGAAAGTCCAGCCGAAGGTGTCCTGCATAAAGCAAAGGGCCTCCCTCCGAAGATGTTCACATCCCCCAGGAACCCCTACACCTCGTGGGAATTCGGTCACCTAGGAAGGCCACGTGGACGTATGACTAGACAACTTAGGAGTCTCTGACACACTGTACTCATACGGCTCCCGACACGCCGCCCCCAGACACGCCCGCCGTCCTCGAGTGCCATAGGCTTTTGGTCGAACTGCCTATGGTCAGCTAAAAGCCCCTCTAAAGGTACGATTCACATCGAGCCGAACACGTGTCATGATCTGGGCAGCTTGTGGAAAATGAACTTCTCTTATCGACCTCCTATAAATATTCGAGAGGCATCACAGGTCAAGGGGTTCTCCTCATAAGACAACCTTTACCCCCTTTGCTTATCTTTCACCTTCAAACACTGACTTGGCCGTCGGAGATTCCCCCCCCCCCCCCCCCCCCGGAAAAACACTCTGGGGACCTCCTAACCCCTACTTTCTATGTCTTCCAGGCAGTCCTCCCAGAACGTATTTTCTCTGGATGTTCCTCCACCACCGAAAGTTCCTGGCACCCTCATCATGACACATAGTGGAGATGCTGATGGGCATCAGATTCAAAATCGAATGAGTCCAAGAGTCCATCCTTATAGAGCTTGGATATGTGGGTCTCATTTATATGGCCCAGATGATAGAGCCAGAAATAGGTTAGGTTTAAAACATTCTATCTGGTTTTCTTGGCATTCACATTATAGATTGGATCTTCGAGTTCTAAAACATACAACCTATTGCTAAGTTGAGCACTACCATAAAAGATTTCATACAAATAAACAGAACAACATTTGCCCTTTATTATAAATGAAAAACCTTTCTTGTCCAAACAAGAAACATAAATGAAATTTTAGTAGGCACAAATTAGCAATTGTCTAATTCTAAAACTAATCCACTAGGCAAAGTGAGAACGTAAGTACCTATGGCTAAGGCAGTAACCCTTGCTCCATTTCCAACACGTAGGTCCACTTCACCTCGGGCCAATCTTCTACTTCTACTTAGATCCTGCACATTTGCACAAATATGGGATCCACATCCAATATCCAATACCCAAGATAAGGAAGTAGAAAAGTTAGCCTCTATAACAAGAATACATGAAGTGGAAGTCTTACTTCTCTTCTTCTTAGCAAGTTCCACAAGATAAAGCTTGTAGTTGTGCTTCCAGTGCCCAGGTTGCTTACAATGGAAGCACTCCCCTTCCTTAGCCGCACCACCAGATGCTTTCAGTGCAGCTAAAGAAGAATTATCATTGGACTTTCCTTTAGCTTTATCATTCTTCTTATTGGCTTTTCCCTACCCCTTATCCTTTTGAACCATCAAAATGGGCTTAGCGTTCTTAAGGTTTTGCTCAATAGTTCTCAACATGTTGAGCAATTCAGGAAGGGACTTATCAAGGTCATTCATGTCATAGTTCATGATGAACTAACTGTAGCTTTTGGGTGACGATTACAACACTACATCAACGGCCAACTTTTTCTAAAGAACAAATCCCAAACTCTCAAGATTCTCAATATATCCAATCATCTTGAGCACATGAGGACCTATGGGACTTTCCTCTAACATTTTTCACTGAAACAATACTTTAGAGGTCTCAAACCTTTCATGCCTAGCTTGCTCTTGGAAGAGCATTTTGAGATGTTCGATCATATTGAACGCCCCCATGTTTTCATGTCACTTACGAAGCTCATATTCCATGGTAATAAGCATGATTCAAGCAACATCCAAAGAATCATTAGAATGCCACTTGTGAGCATCCCTTTCAGCTCTTGAAGCAGTGGCAGCAAGCTCTTTCGGAATGGGCTGCTCTAGGACATAAGCCTTTCTCTCTTGCTCGAGGACTATCCTCAAATTTTGATACCATTTGAGAAAGTTGGTCCCATTTAGTTTTTCCTTCTCAAGTATCGATCGCAATGAAAGTGTCGATGTGTTTTGTGCCATGGTTATCAACAACAGCAAATATGCAGTGTAAAAGTCATGCATTTTAATTCATTTAATAAGGAATTTTATCAAACAAAAATCCCACTATTTTACTCAACGTAATAACCCTCAATATATTTCGGCACACCTCAGTTCTAAAGTATTCAAGTGGGCCAAGATCCATTTTTCACCACACCCTGAGTCAGCTTTGGCTTTTCTCTCAAGTTACAGTTGGTTAGGTAGCCACCTCCTTGCCAATTGCATCTGATAAAACTCTTGGATAGTTGGGTGAACAACACTTGTCCAAGCTCATCTCATGAACATAAGCCCAACCCTATGCCTCTATGTCCCCAATCCTATTGGGATAACTTAGTTAAGTTAGACCCAAAGTTAGCAATTTGGGTATCACTATTATTCCATCGCGCCTTACCAAGATGAATATAGGTGCTTTGCTTTGGCAAACCCATCCAATGTTGATCAAAGTCTTGATGAGTGTCAACATTTGGATGGCATCACATTTAATGACTTAATATTTTGTTTAAGAGATTTTTTTTTTATCTCACCAATTATTATCTTCGGTTGTCTTATACATGCATCACATACAAATATAAAACATGCATCTCATGCTAACAATAAAGTAAACCTGACATCGTACAAACTATGCAATATTCTTAAGCCAATTATCATAAAAGCCTAAGAAAAGAAAAGGGTATGCACAAGCTCCTTCTCCTCTTTGCTTGGTTGCCTTATTGTCGTCACCTCTTTGGACACACCACATTGGAAAATCCCATAATGTACAATTACATAAATAATAGAAACCTCGAGTTACATTCAAAGGGAGTAAGGTGAGAAGAGAATGTACAATGAGAATAATAAGAATATGGCACGACTCGGAGGCTGTATTTATAAGTACAACCAACAAGGGCTATAACCATGCACCATGCTATAACCACCAATTAGCATAACATGTCAAATCTCATTCAACAAAAATGCATGCCAATTACCGTGTGTTGATTAACCAATTTTTATTAATGTGGTGCTTCACATACGGTGGTCCCACTGGCCATTCAACAACTAGGGTTAATTTGAGACTACCTCCATTCGAGCCACCAAAAGTACTATACTCTTAGTGCTCGAATGCCCTAATCCAATCCATGCTAGGGTTTCACAACTATTGCAAGAATCCTAATCCATATAGGTATCTCATATAATCAATCTAGGGTTAATCTTGTTAACCAATTCGTGTCATTTCTTCATATATCTCATATATTCATTACAAGTTCTAGGGTCATGCATGAAGAATCAATCTAATTAATCATGACCGAAAGCAACCGAACACACAATATATCATGCAATTCGACATTCAATCCTAATTTAGGGTTTCACCGGTAGCTCTGACACCACTATAGGGTTTCGAGAGCCAAACGAGCATATTACAATATAACTGAAACCTTCTAGGATCAAAGTGAAACGGGGTAAACAGGGTGTTCAAAAATTTTTATACCTAATTTTGGTTGAAATCTTTCATCGAATTGTTGAGTTGAATCACAAAACCTAACAGTTGACATGTACAAGCTCTCTATGGTATCCACATGAGCCTCTCAGGATGACCACACCTCCACCACTTCTTGGTAGATGCGTTTCACTTGCACCCGCAGAGCTGGCTTGCGTCCTCAAAAGGAATGGCAAGAAAAAAGTGAAACTGGAACTTTTGGGAGGCTAGGGCAAGGGTTGTGAATTTCCCACTATATGGTGTATTTATAGTGAGACTCAACTTCCAAGACTAATGGGTTTCAAAGCCCGAATAAAATTAGGTTTAATTTCTAGCTTAATAATGGGTCAACTTTTGGGCCAATTATTAACACAAAATTATCATAAAACCATAACCCAAATAAATTATACCATGCATTCAAATAATCCAAATAGGCTTTACATGTGTGACCCGATAGGCTCTTACAACGTTGGCAATGATCATAAGTCACATTTATGATCATAAGCAATGAGCGATGTCTATGATGCCGGGTAGCATCTTCGTTGTACGACATGGTAGGCCTGAGAGGGACTTCTGGTGAGAAGATGCTGATAGAAAAGATGTCCATTGTGAGATTGCCTAAAACGCTCAAAAGAACAAAGTTTAGGAGGTCTCCAGACTGTGTTTCCAGGGGAGGAGCCTCCGACGCCCAAGTCAGGATTTGGCAAGTGAAGAGTAATAAGTGGAGAATAAAAAGTATAGTTCTCTTGGGAGTTCAGGCTCTTGTCCTTACCAAGGTTGTTTCTCCAAGTATTTATAGGAGGATATTGGGAGAAGTCCATTTGACAAAGCCCGCTCAGATCATGACACGTGTTCGGTCCGATGCAGTCCATACCTTCGGGGATGGGGATCTCCAGCTGCCATAGGCCGTTCTGGCCAAAATTAAGGGCCGTGGAAGGCCTATGTGTCAGGGGCGTGTGCGAGCTCTCTATGTCAGAGGCTCTTTAACCATTTTTTTCCTGTTCACAACACCCCTTTAGTGAAAGAGACCTATTCGCGATATGAGAGCTTCTAGCCGAGGTTGCCCCAGTGACTCAAAAGGCCCCTCGGTGCAGAGGATTCCCTTCGGAGGATGTTTTGACCTACTGAGGATGGTGAATCTACTTTTCCCGAGGTTGGTCAGGTCATTTTACCAATGGTGGTAGTGCACCATTTTCCTAAGGTTAGTCCTGTTATTCTCCAAGGTAATGGTGGATTACCGAGGTCCAAGGATCAAGGACTGTGGACCCTCTTTTCCCAAGGTTGGTGCTCACATTCTCCGAGGGTGATGCTCATCTTTTCTGAGGGTGGTGCTTTGTCAAAGCTTGAGAGTTTGGAGGGTAATAGCCCTTTGGCTATCATACGCCCCCCTCGGAAGGCCGAAGTTATATCTTTGGTTATTTGAGCAAATTATGGGGGTCTTCATGGAAGGTGGTGGCTAGCTCAGTCGTCATGACTGAATTTTTAGCCGAGGTTATCTTTTTCAGAGGGAGTTTTGGCAACATGAGATGCCTCTTCTTAACCGAGGTAGCTCCTCTAGTACTCAAGTGGCTTTCCCAGTTTTTGGCCAAATTTCCTACGTTCCTGAAGTTATTCCTTCACCCCGAGGTCGATATCCCCCATTCTTTGGGCCTATGTCATTTGTCAATGAGTCGTTACGTCTTCTGATCAGACAGACGCATCACTTCGGATAAGCTTGCCTAGGCCTTCTTGCTGTCAGAAGGCGTGCCCTTGTTTCCTATGCTAGGCGACACATGTCATGCGATAATTGGGGGATAGTTACAATGGTTACATCAACCGCATCTGTTCACCTTTGATGGGTAATTATGGCGATGATTAACCTACGAGGGGTAATTATGGCAACGATTCGCCTACCCCCTTCGGCCCATATAAACCCTCCTCTTCCTCAGAGTTCCCACTTTCTTTTCTTTTGCTCTCATTTGCTCTCAAGTTTTTCTCCCTTTTCTGCGGTGGTGCAAGCGGCAGAGTGATTTTAGACAAGTTTTAGCAATGGTGTTCTCAAATCCCAACTTCGGCAAGAGCTTTGGTGGGTTTTCCTTCCCGAAGTCCTTCAATTTTCTATATTTCTAGCCTTTTCTACTTTTTTGAAGTCCTCCCATTCCTTTGAAGTCACTTCCTTTTCTCGAATATGTCTTCTCTGACCCCATTTTCCACTGTTCGTCCTATTCCCGAGAGTTGGGCTCCTTCCGACTCTCATCCGTGCTGCACCACTTCGGAGAAAATGGAGAAGTGGGCAGTTAAGTTCTACCTTCCATCTTACACTATGACTAGGCTACCTACTACAGGTCTACTTAGTTACATGTATCATTCGGACGAGGTTACCGTTTTTCAGGCCCAACTAAAGGCCGGACTTCGGTACCCTCCCCAGAAGATGGTTTGTGAGTTCTGCCAATTTCATCGCATAGCTATGAACCAACTTCCCCCGAATGCCTACTGTTATTTTAATGCCTTCCTCTGCATGTGTGGGGTCTTCAGGATAAAGCCCCACTTCATTATCTTCATGCAGTATTACAAACTTCACCCTATCCCGAAGGGTGGTTTCTAATTTTTTCTTCCTCGGGGTTCTGGGAATAAAAAGTACACATTCACTTTTGATGCGAAGGACTGTTGGCAGGCAGAAGAAATTGTTCTTTTTGAAGGTGGCTGAGGTGTGGAAACATGTGCCGACCAGGTGGGCCTCGGGGACTCTGAATGTCGATGTAGTTGACCCCAGGAGATTACTAACCTTAGAGTTAGAGGCCTAGTTCGAGGAGTTCAATAGCCGTATTCGGGCTGTCATGGACTGGGATCCCGAGGTCCCACCGCGCTCCTTGTACCCTTTTCCTATTAGGTGGATCCTTATGACCGAAGAGGTCCTTCGGGAATTGAGGGTTATCAAGGAACATAAAACTAACCTTAACATGCCACAACCTGCCTTCGACGGGAAGAAGTCGTGGCTGGTTATGCTCCTTCGGAAGGAGCTTACATACGAAGTCCTCGTTGAAAGTAAGTGATCTTCCAGATTTTTTTATGCATACTCCTTTGGACTTACACTGATGTCTTCACTTTTTCAAAAATGGGCGACCAATCTACTTCCTTTTACAAGTCCCTTTTCCTTGGCCAAGCCGAGAGGGGGGAGCAGCAAAGGAAGAAGGCTGCGTCGAAGAGAAAGAAGATGACGGGTGGGGGGCCATCTTCGGTGAGGAAGAAGGTGAAGGAGGAGATTCTTCCTGACCCTCCCGAAGATGTCATGGAGGTGCAAGACCATCCCTCGGTTCGTGCCGACCGTCCCTCGCAGCCGGTCGTCAACTTGACTTCGGCAAAGGAGGTCTTGCGTACTTCGGCAGGAGGCCTTTCTGCTGAAGAGCTCGAGGCCATCTAAAGAGCGAAGGGCAAGAACATTCCTGACAATGTTCAGGAGGTCGATGACTCTAAGCAGGACGTCGCCGAGGTTCCTCCAGGTCTATCCCTTAGCCATTTTCCTATCAATTTGGGATTTTTTGTCATTTTAGATCTTATAGACTTATGGCTAAGGGATAATGTGCTGATGGAACTTCGGTGTGATTTTGCAGAGGAGCAAGCGCCCGCCGCACGGATGGTGTAGCACGCCCGAAAATAGGCCATTCGGGACTCCCACATCCCGAGCAACAAGGTACCGAATGAGCCATTTTGGACCTTCATAGAGGACATGAACCTGTTCTCTGAGGATAGCCAGAGAATGGCTCCTCAGATGGCAAAGGGCATCCTTACCAACACCACCTTCAAGTCCCTAACTAAGGATTGCCCAAATGAGGAGGTCCTCACAATGAGGATGTCAGAACATAATGCCCATGTAAATTCTGAACTTTTTGCGACTTAGAAGATTTTTCTAAGCTTTTATAGCCTTCTGACCCTTACGCAAAGTCTTTCCTTTTCGCACCTCTTGGCTTATAGTGGATACTTCTGAGCATGGGCAGCAAAGCAGTCTTTGATCCGATCTCGGACCGAAGAGCGCTTGGAGAGAGCCAAGCTATTATGCACTGGCTCGGTTGTCAAGCATGCTGAGTTGAACAAGATAGCCAAGGAGGAGGTGGAAAAAGTTTAGGAGGAATTCTTGAAGATTCAGGAGGAGCTCTCTCAAGAATTCTTCCAGCAGGTGTCTGACCTCGGTGAAAAGGTCATCGTGCTATCCTCGGAAAATGAGGTCTATTGGAAGGAGAATGAGGAGGACTCTGTTCTCCTGACGAAGGCCCTCACAGACAACGTCAAACTTGAAGCAGAGGTCGATGCACTGAAGAGAGAGGTGAAGAAGAAAAAGAAGACGAAGAAGCTGGAGAGGGAGGTCGCTGAGTTGAGGAACGAGCTGGATGAATTATCTGTCGAGAAAGACAAGGCTGATCAAGCGACCAAGGTTACGTTCCAAGATGGCTTTTGTCTGGCTTGGCACCAAGTCTTGGTGAAATACCCCGACCTCAACCTCTCATTTCTGGCGGGCCTAGACATCCCCGAGGGGCCTCGCTGGGCATGGTCAAAGATTGAACATCTTAATCTTCCTTTTCCTCCTCCGGTGCCAAAGGAGGTTGGCGACGGAGTAACTCAAGATGATGAGGTCCCCTAGGCATCTAGGACTTATCGTCTTTTTCTTTATGAACTTCTTTTTGTTCTACCAGAGCACAAATTAATAAAATCCCTTCTTTCCTCCAAAATTTGGCTAAGTCTCTGTTAGGTACCTCCTAAGTGCTTGGCTTAGGCCAAGAAAACCAAAGTAAAATGAAGAAAAGTATGAAGGAAGGATGAGGAGAACTATGGAAACTAGTACAGTGATCTATGTTCAAAACTAGAAACTTTCAGGCCTTAACTGCACCTAGAAGCTGGACTATGGAAAGCTGATAGAAAGCAGAGAAAGGGGATCAAATTGTACACTCAAATTAGTGGTACAATTAAAACTACAAACTTAAAGTTGGCATTTTCGGCCATGCAAGTTTATTGGATGACTAGTGCAAGACTAGACCAAAACTAGTAGACAATAATGATTGCTAGTCAAGTCTTATCTACCACTAAAGAACTATTCACTAGTTAACTAGTTAAATTAACTAGTCTTTATTCTAGTTACATGGCCGGTTGCACATGGGGAATTAAAGCACTTTGGTACTTGTGTTTGATGTGTACATGGCATTATAGGCCATGAAGTGACTTAAATGTCCATTTAGACACAAGTTTAAGTGGCGGCCTTGTGTTCATGTGGAGTTGGGGGCTACATTGTTTCATGCAAAGAAATGGAAGCAAAAGTTAGCATTTTAGCTAACTAAAATACAAGTCTTTCGGCCGAAACTAGTCAAGACCATTACTTTGCCATTTCGGGTTCTTTGCTCTTCACTTGACCGACGGTTGTTCTTGAGAGTTCATCCACCATTTGGCCCTGAATTCAAGAAATCCTAAGGGCATTGAAGGATTCAAGCTTGATGAAGGTTGTTTCGGCCTTTGCTTGCTTGGAATCAAGCCTTGTTCTTGGAGATTCAAGGAAGGCCGAGCCTATTCAAGCTAGGGTTAAGGTAATTCTTGTTAAATTCCTTGAATCCATGGTATTTTCTTCCATGAACAAGGATATTGAGTGCTCAAACGTTGTTAAGCTAAGTGAATTGAGCAATTGATATGTTGTTGTGGAAACCTAGTTATGGCCGAAAGAATTAATTGATAGAGCTTGGTGTTCTTCGTTGTGTACATGGAAATTAGTCCATGATTAAGGTTAATTGGTGCCTATGTGATCTTATGCTAGGCTATTTTGAGCAAGGAACATCAATGCGTGCAAGTTAGCATTTGGCCGAGAAGCTCATTTTGAGGTAATCCTATGTTCTTCATCTAATTGCATGGTAATGGTGCCATGAACGTTGATTAATGATGATTAGGTGATTGTATGTTGGATTGGATGGGTGAAGAACATTAGTGTTTGGCAATGGGCATTATGGCCGAGGGCTTGAAGTAGTGTAATTTGGTGTTCATTACTTGATTACATGGTATTGGTTCCATGAACAATGGTCATTGATGATTAGGTATTTATGTAATGGGCTAGTTTGATAAAGAACACTATTTTGTGAAAATGGGCATTTTGGCCGAAAACTTGGATTAGTGTACTTGAGTGTTCTTCACTTGGTTACATGGTAATGATGCCATGAGTGATGTTCATTGATGATTAGATGACCATGTAATGAGTTAGTTTGATGGATAACACAAATATGTGGAATTGGGCATCGTGACCGAGAGCTTAAGCTTGTATATTGTAGTGTTCTTCATTGAAATCGTGGTAGTTAGTACATGAGTAAGTGTTGTTGATGCCTATGTGTTATGGTAGGCATTGTGATTGAAGAACACTTGGGCATTTGAAGTTTGGCTTGAGACCGAAAGCTTTTCAGGTAGGGTTCACTAACACTTGATGTTGCTTGGTAATGTACCATGGTTCAACTGTTTAGAGTGACTAAGTGATGGTTAAAATTTGCCAATTGACCTTAGTTGCTTGATGGGCTATTGAGTTTTCACTCGGTTGAATTGTTGATTAGCTAATTAACTAATGTACATGTACTAGAAATACAAGTAAATGTGGCCTATTTGCTTAGCATTTTGGAGCTCTAAGTGGAAGTGGATGGTTTGATGGTGTTTTGTGTGCAATGTGCACATGGGTACATGTATGATTATTTTGAGAGCAAAACGTGGAGTGTGTGTGTGTTCTTGTGTGCTTTGGTGCTTTCCATGTGCTTGCTAACCCCACTTATGGAATTCTGGATTTTATGCCATGGTTATTTATCTTGTATATGTATATGCTTGGTTTTCCTTGTCTTTGTGTTTGTTTTGCAGGTAAAGCTAGCTAATGGGAGGTTAAGCTTTGAGTGAATACTCAGCTTAACTAAATAGACTCTTATTAGAGTTGAATATATATAAGTGAATCCTACTGAGTTTTACTCACTGCCCATCTTTTTATTTTCAGGTAAAGACATTCGGCCTGAGTAGCACTAGTTTGCTCTGTACTTGTGTTTAGTGCTTCTTTGCTTGTTTAGCAAGGTATGTGCCAATGTGTGCTTGGCTTATTAGTTCTAGTACATTACAAGTCTTATATTTTTGGTTGGCCGAGACTTATGAGCTAAGTTTGCAGGCTATAGTTGGAGACTTGTCTAGGAAAACTATGGATACTTGGACTTTGGCTCTGATCATAGTATTTACTTTCATGGCAATGAATCAGGCAATTGGGTTGGTCTTGCAGTGTGTACTTTTGTATGGAATTCTCAAAGTTCTGTTTGACCATTAATGGTCTTGGTATGTAATAACTTGGCATGTTTAGCTTTCGGTTTCATGGCATGTAGCCATGTTGAACACTAGGTAGACTACCCTTTTTGTGTACATATGTGTAGTCCTTGATGCCTAGACTTGTGATGCTTTTATGGGAATTGTATGCCAAGTTATGCATGGGCTTATGGATGGCTTTATGCTTATACATGTATGCTGAATGTTTTGGGCCAATGTATGGCACTTTTATGTGAATAGTTATGGGCCTAGTCTTATGGAAATGTTGTGCTCCATTATATGTATGTTGTTCACCGAGAGCATCATGTACATATTAACTTGTGGTTTCAAAATCTAAACCAATAATGTGGCTTCTTGGTTGTCATATAGATAGCACACTTGATTGCACACCGATTATGCACTTAAAAACTTCATTAAGTGCTGCCTTGTTTGGTATGCAAGTATTCAATTAAAACCTTGCTTGTTGTGCAAGTTAGTGGTATTGGGCCTTGCCTTTGCTGCAAGTATTTGTTGGTCTTGTTTTAAAGCCAACTGGGCCACCTCCCAGGCCTCTCACCTTAAGAAAATAAGACTTAATGTTGCCATGGTTTGCTTGGCCAAATGCTAGAAACTTAATTTGGAGTTGGGCTTGTGAGTTAAATTAGAAACTTATAGGCCAGGGCTTGAGTGAGGTGTGACAGTCTCAGGAAATGTTTCTTCTATGCTATCTTCAGTCCCAAGGGTTAGTTTTGTTAGTGTTGTGCCTAAAAAAGCCAATCATGAGATGATTGTATTTTTGCACATTGAGTCATGATATTTTATTGAGGCATTAATCTAGCAATTTTGTTTGTTGTTTTGTTTCTGCGTAACGTAATAAACATAATTGTAACCCTAGAATAATGATATTCTTAAACGTCCCTAGTCTAGTATTATTGTGGAGCGGGTTGCAATAATACATAATGACTAGCATATGTGGAGACTAATATGAGATATGTAGTCTACATATGGGTACAAGTTGGAGAACTTGTGTACTGGACCGACCTACCATGAGAACACTTCATGGATCATTATATGAGTGACATAAGTGATTCTCATAGTGATCATGGTATATGTAGTCCTTCGACCTAAGATCGTCAAGGTTCCCTACATGTGAGTCACATACTTTGATACTTTCCTTTGTTGCTCGTAAGTGAGTGAACTTGAAGGAGGTCATTGGGTATGTCACATATCATGCGGAGGGATTTGTATGATCAAGATGGGATTTGTCCCTCCTATGTAACGGGAGTGATATCTTTGGGCCCCTTGATAGAGTGAGACTTAGAAAATGCATGGCCATGCTAGAATGATACAGTTTATTAGTGGAAGTTACAGGTGCAGTAGCTAGGAGTTTAAATCCACGATTTTAGCACCATAACTGGACTACCCCGAAGTGGGTGTTACCACCTCACAAAATGGGAGAATTACAAGTGTGTCATAATGGACTTTTTTGTAAGGTTTTGGAAATTCGGGTACTCAATTGCAAAACTCTCAAGAAAGAGACTCGGAGAGTTATGGGAAGGATATGAATGGTATGAAAGTGCTATTGGAGGACCAAATTGCTCATGGAAGACAAGTTTGGACAAAGGAAACAATAAAGGCAATAAGGACCTAAATGTCCTAGTGTAAACCTTAAGGTGTTCAAGCTTTTGACTTAAGTCTAAGGGTGGAATTGTGGGGTTATCCCACCGTGGGGGACACAGCCAAGACTTGATAATTAGTCAAAAATGTTGGGAGCATGTGTACCAATGAGTTTAAGACAAAGAAACCATAACTAGTGAGAAAGAAAATGACATAAAGCAAGGTTAGGCTTGTTAAGTTTGTTTTGTGCCTTTAAGTAAGGCCATTCAAGTGGCCAAATCACTTATCCCTCTTTCATTTTCATCCTCCCCCAAGGCAAGAACATAGCCATACTTCCTCCATAGCCACCACACCTTCAAACTTGCAATTGATTGAAATTGAAGGCGAAACAAAGTAGTTGGAAGCAAACTAGAGCTATTTCTTGCATACTTCAAGGATAAAGCTTGATTTTTCGCCTACCCACTTTGATAAGGGTTCTCTTACTCTCATGGACTATTTTCTGCAATTTTCAAACATGCATGGAGCTAGGGCTAAGCTTGGAACAGAGCCATGAGCTTCATGAACCAAGCTTAGTGAGGGGAGTGCACTTATTGAAGGTTTTGTGATGTAGAGTGAAGTGTACAAAGATGGTAGTAAAATGAGGGTTTGTAGAGCCCAAAGTTAGCACTAACTAGTGTTAAAATCCTCCAAAGACCAAGCATTAGCTTGAGGAGGGCTGCCATAGTGATTTGGTTATGTTTATTATGTGTTTTATGGACTAACCTATGGTATGTGTTGCTGCCACATTTCATGTGTTTGTTGTTTGTGTTTGGCTGCTGCATTTGGTTGCTATATCTTGTATATATACATTGTGGTTTTTGTGTTTTAGTGTCTTTGGATGTAGGTTTTAATCATGGTTACATTTCCTATTGAATCCAAGTGCTACCCTTACTAAGTTTCTCAATGAAACTTACGTTAGTGTTGTGCCCAAAAAGCCAATCATGAGATGATTGTATTTTTGCACATTGAGTCATGATATTTTATTGAGGCATTAATCCAGCAATTTTTTTTGTTGTTTTGTTTCTGCGTAACGTAATAAACATAATTGTAACCCTAGAATAATGATATTCTTAAACGTCCCTAGTCTAGTATTATTGTGGAGCGGGTTGCAATAATACATAATGACTAGCATATGTGGAGACTAATATGAGATATGTAGTCTACATATGGGTACAAGTTGGAGAACTTGTGTACTGGACCGACCCACCATGAGAACACTTCATGGATCGTTATATGAGTGTCATAAGTGATTCTCATAGTGATCATGGTATATGTAGTCCTTCGACCTAAGATCATCAAGGTTCCCTACATGTGAGTCACATACTTTGATATTTTCCTTTGTTGCTCGTAAGTGAGTGAACTTGAAGGAGGTCATTGGGTATGTCACATATCATGCGGAGGGATTTGTATGATCAAGATGGGATTTGTCCCTCCTATGTAACGGGAGTGATATCTTTGGGCCCCTTGATAGAGTGAGACTTAGAAAATGCATGGCCATGCTCCGATGAGTTGATATATGATATCAATGTCGTCAGTTTAAGTTGGTCTACTCGGTAATCAAGAAACCAAAGATTGGGCTATACGAGAGTGACACATTCCATGTCTCGTGCTTAGTCTTGATATCTTGGACAAAGGGACAATGGCATATATCGGTGATGATCATAAAGGTTTAGTCGATTCACCGACAATCTTGTCACTTGGGTAGCAATGATGTGTTGCTAGACACCGCTCATTGCTTATGATCATAATGTGATTTATGATCATTGCCAACATGGCAAGAGCCTATTGGGTCGCACACATAGAGCTATTTGGATCATTAGAGTGCATGGGCTAATTATTTGGGTTATGGTTTCACTTTAATTTCGTATTAATAATGGGCCAAGGAGTTGAGCCATTATTAAGCCCGAAATTAAATCCTAATTGGATTAGGGCTTTGAAACCCATTAGGCCTGGAAGTTAAGTCTCACTATAAATACAACTTTTAACTGAGAAATTCGCAGGTCTCCTTGCCCTAGCCTCCCAAAAGGACAGCCGCACTCTTCTCTTGCAATTCCTTGGAGGATGTAAGCTAGCACTGCGAGCGCAAGAGAAACGCATCTGCCGGGACGTGGTGGAAGCGTGGTGATCCCAAGAGGCTCGTGTGGATACCATAGAGAGCTTGAACACGTCAACTGTTCAGGTTTTGTGATTCGACCCTACAGTTGAGTGAGAGATCTCAACCGAAAATTAGGTATGAAATTTTCGAACACCCGGTTTACCCCGTTTCACTTGGATCCTAGAGGGTTTCGGTTAAATTCCGCTGCACTGTTTGGCTCCCGAAACCCAACAACTTACTCTGCTCAATTCTATCATTTCAGGTCCAGCAGAAAGATGACCTTTAAGCTGACCTTTGTGGTTTGAGTTTTGATCTGAAGTTTCAGGTACATGAGCTTCTCTATGTCTAGTTGTGGTCTGGAAATTTTGGGGATTTTAGGAGCACATTTGGTATTTTTAATGGCGGTACTTATTGTGTTCTGTAGCAGCTGTCCAGCATGTAGTTTTTGGAGTCCATTGTGTCTCAGGACCTCCTGTAACCTAGAGTGCATATTTAGCTGAGTTAAGAACATATTGTAGTGCATGCATGCATGTACATGTAGTGTATGTAAAATGAGACAAGTATGTGAACGTTTGAGTCATGTTTTGGCTATGTAAGTCATGTGGTGCAAAGCTGCCTAAGTGTGATTGATGGGCTGCTTACTTGTAAATTCTGTTTCAGCCACATACAGTTTTTAAAGGCAAGGGAATACATTTCCTATGTGTAGTGGACAAATATGGTATACGTTTGGAGGGCTTTCCCCTTGTGAATGAAGTGTTTGCACAATTATGAAATTTTGTTTGGTCAAAATGATCCAAAAGTTTCCAGAATTTTGACTCTGTATCTAAATTTTAAGTCTCCCTGTGTAGAATGAATCTTCGCATGAAATTTTGACCACGCCTAGAGGACATCTAGGGGGTTAACTGGGCTTTGGAATTTCTAGATTTAAATCCCTGTAGGCAAAGATATGACCTTGTAAATTTGGCTGAGTTACTGTTCGTTTGGTCAGCATTTTGTAACCAACTTAAAAAATCCATAACTTTGTTCGTAGGTGGGGTATTGATGTAAAAAAAAATTCCTAGGTTTTCTCTAAGTCTCTACTTGATAATGGAGCAAGGAAAATAGGGGGTATGTGGCTAGAATGATACAGTTTATTAGTGGAAGTTACAGGTGCAGTAGCTGGTCACTAGAACTTAAGAAGATTGCCTAATGTGTGGAAGCCAAAACGAAGACTTGTGCTAGTGTTTTCCTTCTTAGCTGCCATAGTGTGCATAAATGTAAATATGTGTGTTATGGTTAGACCAATATGCATGTATTTTCATAGTGCTCAAGAGGCTTACTTGAGTATGTACACTAGGGGTGTTGTTATGATGACCTACCGGACACACCAAACCTAGGAGTGTAAATGCACAATTTTGGCATCATAACTGGACTACCCCAGAGTGGGTGTTACCACCACACAAAATGGGAGAATTACAAGTGCGTCATAATGGCTAAAAACCATTATATTGTGTAATTCTCACCAAGTGATTGAAGTGTGAGGGGTAAAAGGTATGATCACCACCTCCTTAAAAGTGTTCCAAGTTGGTAACTTGGACCCCAAGAAAAGCTAAATGATTGCTTGGTTGTCAACCAACCTATGGACTTTTTTGTAAGGTTTTGGAAATTCGAGTACTCATTTGCAAAACTTTCACAAAAGAGATTTGGAGAGTTATGGGAAGGATATGAATGGTCTGAAAGTGCTATTGGAGGACCAAATTGCTCATGGAAGACAAGTTTGGACAAAGGAAACACTAAAGGCAATAAGGACCTAAATGTCCTAGTGTAAACCTTAAGGTGTTCAAGCTTTTGACTTAAGACTAAGGGTAGAATTATGGGGTTATCCCACCATGGGGGACGCAGCCAAGACTTGATAAGTAGTCAAAAATGTTGGGCACATCTGTAGCAATGAGTTTAAGACAAAGAAACCATAATTAGTGAGAAAGAAAATGACATAAAGCAAGGTTAGGCTTGTTAAGTGTGTTTTGTGCCCGTAAGTAAGGCCATTTAAGTGGCCCAATCACTTATCCCTCTCTCATTTTCGTCCTCCCCCAGCCCAAGAATGTAGCCATACTTCCTCCACAGCCACCACACCTTCAAACTTGCAATTGATTGAAATTGATGGCAAAATGAAGCATATGGAAGCAAACTAGAGCTGTTTCTTGCATACTTCAAGGATAATGCTTGATTTTTGGCCTACCCACTTTGGTAAGGGTTCTCTTGCTCTCATGGACTATTTTTTGCAATTTTCAAACATGCATGGAGAAAGGGCTAAGCTTGGAAAAGGGCCATGAGCTTGATGAACCAAGCTTAGTGAGGGGAGTGCACTTATTGAAGGTTTTGTGACCTAGTGTGAAGTGCACAGAGATGGCAGTAAAATGGGGTTCCTAGAGGCCAAAGTTAGTACTAACAAGTGTTAAAATTCTCCAAAGATCAAGCATTAGCTTGAGGAGGGCTGCCATAGTGATTTGGTTATGTTTATTATGTGTTTTATGGACTAACCTATAGTATGTGTTGCTGCCACATTTCATGTGTTTGTTGTTTGTGTTTGGCTGCTGCATTTGGTTGCTATATCTTGTATATATGCATAGTGGTTTTTTTGTTTTAGTGTCTTTGGATGCAGGTTTTAATGATGGTTACATTGCCTATTGAATCCAAGTGCTACCCTCACTAAGTTTCTCAATGAAACTTACTTCCCTCAATTTTGTCATTTCAGGACCAGCAGAAAGATCACCTTCAAACTGACCTTTGTGGTTTGGGTTTTGATGTGAAGTTTCAGGTACTTGAGCTTCTGTATGTCTAGTTGTGGTGTGGAAATTTTGGGGATTTTAGGAGCGGATTTGGTATTTTTAATGGTGGTACTTATTGTGTTGTGCAGCAGCTGTGCAGCATCCTGTTTTTGGAGTCCGTTGTGTCTTAGGACCTCCTGCAACCTAGGGTGCATGTTTTGCTGAGTTAGGATCATATTGTAGGCATGTATGCATGCACATGTATTGTATGTAAAATGAGACAAGTAAGTGAACATTTGAGTAATGTTTTGGCTATGTAAGTCATGTGGTGCAAAGCTGCCTAAGTGTGATTGATGGGCTGCTTACTTGTAAATTCTGTTTCAGCCACATACAGTTGTTAAATGCAAGGGAATATATTTCATATGTGTAATGGAAATATATGGGATAGCTTTGGAGGGCTTTCCCTTTGTGAATGAAGAGTTTGCACACTTATGAAGTTTTGTATGGGCAAAATGGTCCAAAAGTTACCAGAATTTTGACTCTGGATCTAAAGTTTAATATCTCCCTGTGTAGCATGAATCTTGGTATGATATTTTGACCACACGTAGAGGACATCAAGTGGGTTAATTGGGCTTTGGAATTTCTGGATTTAGATCGCTGTAGCCAAAGATATGACATTGCAAATTTGGGTGAGTTACTGTTCAGTTGGTCAGCATTTTGTAACCAACTTAAAAAATCCATAACTTGGTCCGTAGGTGGACTATTGATGTAAAAAAAAATTCCTTGGTTTTCTCTAAGTCTCTAATTGATAATGGAGCATGGAAAATAGGGGGTATGTGGCTAGAATGATACAGTTTATTAGTGGAAGTTACAGGTACAGTAGCTGGTCACTAGAACTTAAGAAGATTGCCTAATGTGTGGAAGCCAAAACGAAGACTTGTGCTAGGGTTTTCCTTCTTAGCTGTGATAGTGCACATAAATGTAAATATGTGTGTTATGGTTAGACCAATATGCATGTATTTACATAGTGCTCAGGAGGGTTACTTGTGTATGTACACTAAGGGTGTTGTTCTAATGAGTGGTCAAGAGGGTTACTTGTGTATGTACACTAGGGGAGTTGTTCTAATGACCTACAGGGCACACCAAATCTGGGAGTTTAAATGCACAATTTTGGTACCATAACTAGACTACCCTCGAGTGGGTGTTACCACCTCACAAAATGGGAGAATTGCAAGTGTGTCATAATGGCTCAAAACCATTATGTTCTGCAATTCTCACCATAGTGATTGAAGTGTGAGGGGTAAAAGGTATGACCAACACCACCTTAAAAGTGTACCAAGTTGGTAACTTGGACCCCAAGAAAAGCCTAAAGGATTGTTTCTTTGTCAGGCAACCTACGGACTTTTTTGTAAGGTTTTAGAAATTTGGGTACTCAATTGCAAAACTTTCACAAAAGAGATTTGGAGAGTTATAGGAAGGATATGAATGGTATGAAAGTACTATTGGAGGACCAAATTACTCATGGAAGACAAGTTTTCACAAAGAAAACACTAAAGGCAATAAGGACCTAAATGTCCTAGTGTAAACCTTAAGGTGTTCAAGCTTTTGACTTAAGTCTAAGGGTGGAATTGTGGGGCTATCCCACCATGGGGGAGGCGGCCAAGACTTGATAATTAGTCAAAAATGATCGGCACATGTGTACCAATGAGTTTAAGACAGAGAAGCCATAATTAGTGAGAAAGAAAATGACATAAAGCAAGGTTAAGCTTGTTAAGTGTGTTGTGTGCCCCTAAGTAAAGCCATTTAAGTGGCCAAATCACTTATCCCTCTCCCATTTTCGTCCTCCCCCAGCCCAAGAACAGAGCCATACTTACTCCATAGCCACCACACCTTCAAACTCGCAATTGATTGAAATTGAAGGCGAAAGGAAGCAATTGGAAGCAAACTAGGGCTATTTCTTACATACTTCAAGGATCAAGCTTGATTTTCGGCCTGCCACTTTGGTAAGTGTTCTCTTGCTCTCTTGGACTATTTTCTGAAATTTCCAAACATCCATGGAGCTAGGGCTAAGCTTGGAAGAGAGCCATGAGCTTGATGAACCAAGCTTAGCGAGGGGAGTGCACTTATTGAAGGTTTTGTGACCTAGTGTGAAGTGCACAAAGATGGCAGTAAAATGAGGGTTTGTAGAGCCCAAAGTTAGTACTAACTAGTGTTAAAATCCTCCAAAGACCAAGCATTACCTTGAGGAGGGCTGCCATAGTGATTTGATTATGTTTATTATGTGTTTTATGGACTAACCTACGGTATGTGTTGCTGCCACATTTCATGTGTTTGTTGTTTGTGTTTCGCTACTCCATTTGGTTGCTATATCTTGTATATATGTGTTGTGGTTTTTTTGTTTTAGTGTCTTTGGATGCAGGTTTTAATGATGGTAACGTTGCCTATTGAATCCAGGTGCTACCCTTACTAAGTTTCTCAATGAAACTTACTCCCCTCAATTCTGTCATTTCAGCTCCAGCAGAAAGATCACCATCAAACTGAACTTTGTGGTTTGATTTTTCATCTAAAATTTAAGGTACATGAGCTTCCATACGTGTAGTTGTGATCTGGAAATTTTGGGGATTTTAGGAGCACATTTGGTATTTTTAATGGTGGTACTTATTGTGTTGTGCAGCAGCTGTGCAGTATCCTGTTTTTGGAGTCCATTGTGTCTCAGGACCTCCTGTAACCTAGGGTGCATATTTAGCTGAGTTAGGAACATATTAGTGCATGTATGCATGTTCATGTAGTGTATGTAAAATTAGACAAGTATGTGAACATTTGCGTAATGTTTTGGCTATGTAAGTCATGTGGTGCAAAGCTGCCTAAGTGTGATTGATGGGCTGCTTACTTGTAAATTCTGTTTCAGCCACATACAGCTGTTAAATGCAAGGGAATATATTTCCTATGTGTAATGGACATATCTGGGAGAGCTTTGGAGGGCTTTCCCCTTGTGAATGAAGTGTTTGCACACTTATGAAATTTTGTATGGACAAAATGGTCCAAAAGTTGCTAGAATTTTGACTCTAGACCTAAAGTTTAATATCTCCCTGTGTAGAACGAATCTTGGCATGATGTTTTGACCACACCTATAAGACATCTAGGGGGTTAACTGCACTTTGGAATTTCTAGATTTAGAGCCCTATAGCCAAAGATATGACATTGCAAATTCGGCTGAGTTACTGTTCATTTGGTCAGCATTTTGTAACCAACTTAAAAAATCCATAACTTGGTCCGTAGGTGGGCTATTTATCTAAAAAAAAATTATTTGGTTTTCTCTAAGTCTCTAATTGATAATGGAGCAAGGAAAATAGGGGGGTATGTGGCTAGAATGATACAATTTATTAGTGGAAGTTACAAGTGCAGTAGCTGGTCACTAGAGCTTAACAAGATTGCCTAATGTATGGAAGCCAAAATGAAGACTTGTGCGACTGTTTTCCTTCTTAGCTGCCATTGTGCGAATAAATGTAAATATGTGTGTTATGGTTAGACTAATATGCATGTATTTACATAGTGCTGAAGAGGGTCACTTGAGTATGTACACTAGGGGTGTTCTTCTGATAACCTACCGGACACACCAAACCTGGGAGTGTAAATGCATGGTTTTGGCACCATAACTGGGCTAACCCGGAGTGGGTGTTACCACCTCACAAAATGGGAGAATTACAAGTGTGTCATAATGGGTAAAAACCATTATATTGTGTAATTCTCACCATAGTGATTGAAGTGTGTGGGGTAAAAGTTATGACCAACACCTCCTTAAAAGTGTTCCAAGTTGGTAAATTGGACCTCAACAAAAGCCTAAAGGATTGCTTGTTTGTCAAGCAACCTATGGACTTTTTTGTAAGGTTTTGGAAATTCGCATACTCAGTTGCAGAACTTTCGCAAAAGAGATTTGGAGAGTTATGGGAAGGATATGAATGCTATGAAAGTGCTATTGGATGACCAAATTGCTCATGGAAGACAAGTTTGCACAAAGAAAACACTGAAGGCAACAAGGACCTAAATGTCCTAGTGTAAACCTTAAGGTGTTCAAGCTTTTGACGTAATTCTAAGGGTGGAATTGTGAGGTTATCCCAGCATGGGGGAGGCAGCCAAGACTTGATAATTAGTCAAAAATGTTGGGCACATGTGTAGCAATGAGTTTAAGACAAAGAAACCATAATTAGTGAGAAAGAAAATGACATAAAGCAAGGTTAAGCTTGTTAAGTGTGTTTTGTGCCTCTAAGTAAAGCCATTTAAGTGGCCAAATCACTTATCCCTCTCTCATTTTCATCCTCCCATAGCCCAAGAACATAGCCGTACTTCCTCCATAGCCACCACACCTTCAAACTTGGAATTGATTGAAATTGAAGGCAAAAGGAAGCAATTGGAAGCAAACTAGAGCTATTTCTTACATACTTCAAGGATCAAGCTTTATTTATGGCCTGCCCACTTTGGTAAGGGTTCTCTTGCTCTCTTGGACTATTTTTTGAAATTTTCAAACATCCATGGAGCTAAGGCTAAGCTTGGAAGAGAGCCATGAGCTTGATGAACCAAGCTTAGCGAGGGGAGTGCACTTATTGAAGGTTTTGTGACGTAGAGTGAAGTGCACAAAGAGGGTAGTAAAATGAGGGTTTCTAGAGCCCAAAGTTAGTACTAACTAGTGTTAAAATCCTCCTAAGACCAAGCATTAGCTTGAGGAGGGCTGCCATAGTGATTTGGTTATGTTTATTATGTGTTTTATGGACTAACCTATGGTATGTGTTGCTGCCACATTTCATGTGTTTGTTGTTTGTGTTTGGCTGCTGCATTTGGTTGCTATATCTTGTATATATGCATTCTAGTTTTTGTGTTTTAGTTTCTTTGGATGCAGGTTTTAATGATGGTTACATTGCCTATTGAATCCAAGTGCTACCCTTACTAAGTTTCTCAATAAAACTTACTCCCCTCAATTCTGTCATTTCAGTACCAGCAGAAAGATCACCTTCAAACTAACCTTTTTGGTTTGAGTTTTCATCTGAAATTTGGGGTACATGAGCTTCCTTACGTCTAGTTGTGATCTAGAAATTTTGGGGATTTTAGGAGCACCTTTGGTATTTTTAATGGTGGTACTTATTGTGTTGTGCAGCAGCTGTCTAGCATCCTATTTTAGGAGTGCATTTTGTCTCAGGACCTCTTGTAACCTAGGGTGTGTATTGAGCTGAGTTAAGAACATATTGTAGTGCATGTATGCATGCACATGTAGTGCATGTAAAATGAGAAGTAGGTGAACATTTGAGTAATGTTTTGGCTATGTAAGTCATGTGGTGCAAAGCTGCCTAAGTATGATTGATCGGCTGCATACTTGTAAATTCTGTTTAAGCCACATATAGTTCTTAAATGCAAGGGAATATATTTCCTATGTGTAATGGACATATATGGGATAGCTTTGGAGGGCTTTGCCCTTGTCAGTGAAGTGTTTGCATACTTATGAAATTTTGTATGGGCAAAATGGTCTATAAGTTGCCAGAATTTTGACTCTAGACCTAAAGTTTATTATCTCGCTGTGTAGAACGAATATTGTTATGTAATTTTGACCACAACTTGAGGACATCTAGGGGGTTAAATGGGATTTGTAATTTCTAGATTTAGATCCCTGTAGCAAAGGATATGACGTTGCAAAGTTGGTTGAGCTCCTGTTCATTTGGGTAGAATTTTGTAACCAACTTAAAAAATCCATAACTTGGTCCATAGGTGGGCTATTGATGTAAAATGAAATTCCTTGGTTTTCTCTAAGTCTCTACTTTATAATGGATCAAAAAAAATAAGGGGCTATAAGGCTAAAATGATTTAGTTTGTTAGCGGAAGTTACAGGTGCAGTAGCTGATCACTAGAACTTAATAAGATTGCCTAATGTGTGGAAGCCAAAACTAAGACTTGTGCTAGTGTTTTCCTTCTTAGCTGCCATAGTGTGCTTAAATGTAAATATGTGTGTTATGGTTTGGCCAATATGCATGTATTTACGTAGTGCTCAAGAGGGTTACTTGAGTGTGTACACTAGGGGTGTTGTTCTGATGACCTACAGGACACACCAAGCCTGGGAGTTTAAATGCACGGTTTTGGCACCATAACTGGACTACCCTGGAGTGGGTAATAGTGGGTAAAAACTGTGGCCGGTTATGCGGTCACTAGCTGATTCTCTGGCATGGATGGGGACTTCAGGAGTCCCTTATCCTTAGAACGTCGAGTCTCAACGACGGTTACCTGGGGGTGGTTTCCCACAGACGGCGCCAAATGATGCCCAGTAGCATCTTCGTTGTACGACATGGTAGGCCTGAGAGGGACTTCTGGTGAGGAGATGCTGATACAAAATACTTCCATCATGAGATTGCCTGAAACGAGCAAAAGAACAGGGGTTTGGAGGTCCCCAGAGTGTGTTTCCAGGGGAAGAGCCTCCGACGCCCAAGTCAGGATTTGGCAAGTGAAGAGTAATAAGTGGAGAGTAAAGAGTATAGTTCTCTTAGGAGTTCAAACTCTTGTCCTTACCAAGGTCGTTTCCCCAAGCATTTATAGGTGGACATTGGGAGAAGTATGTTTGACACAGCCCACTCAAATCATGACACGTGTTCAGTTCGATGCAGTCCGTACCTTCGGGGATGAGGATCTCCAACTGGCCATAGGCCGTTCTGGCCAGAAGTCAGGGCTGTGGGAGGCCTTTGTGTCAGGGGCGTGTGCGAGGTCTCTATGTTGGAGGCTCCTCAACCATTTTTCTCATGTTCACATGACCCCTTTAGTAAACGAAAGCTCTTCGGGATATGAGAGCTTATAGCTGAGGTTACCTCAGTGACTCGGAAGGCCCCTCGATGTAGAGGATTCCCTTCGGAGGATGTTTTGCCCTGCCAAGGATGGTGAGTCTATTCTTCCCGAAGTTGGTTAGGTCATTTTACCGATGGTGGTAGAGCACCATTTCCCCAAGGTCAGTCCTGTTATTCCCGAGGGTAATGGTGGATTACCGAGGTCTGGGGATCAAAAACTATGGACCCTCTTTTCCCGAGGTTTGTGCTCGCATTCTCCAAGGGTGATGCTCATCTTTTCCGAGGGTGGTGCTTCGTCAAAGCTTGATAGTTTGGAGGGTAATAGCCCTTTGGCTATCATAGGAACACATCATTGCTACCTAAGTGACAAAATTTTCGGTGATTCAACTAAACCTTTATGATCATTATCCATACATGCCATTGTCCTTTTGTCCAAGATATCAATACTAAGCATGAGACATGGAATATGTCACTGTCGTATAGCCAAATCTTTGGTTTCTTGATTACCGAGTAGACTAAATTAAACTAATCACATTGCTATCATATATCAACTCATCCAAGCAAGGCCACTCATTTTCTTAGTCTCACTCTATCAAGGGGCCCGATGATATCACTCCCGTTACATAAGACAGACAAATCCCCTCTTGTTCATACAAAACCCTCCGCGTGATATGTGACATACCCAATGACCTCCTTCAAGTTCACTCAGTTATGAGCAACAAAAGGAAGCATCAAAGTATGTGATTCACATGTAAGGAACCTTGATAACCTTAGGTCAAAGGACTACATATACCATCATCACTATGAGAATCACTTATGACACTAATATAACAATCCATGTAGCATTCTCATGGTGGGTCGGTCCAGTACATAAGTTCTCCAACTTTTACCTAAATGTGGACTACATATCTCAGATTATTCTACACATATGCTAGTCATTATGTATTATTGTAACCTGCTCCATGATAATACTAGACCAGGGACATTTATGATTATCATTATTCTAGGGTTATAATTATCTTTATTACATTACGCAAAAATAAAACAACAAACATAATTACTAGATTAATGCCTTAATAAAATATCATGACTGAATGTGCAAAATACAATCATCTCATGATTGGCTTTTGGGCACAACACCAACAGGTACAAGTTTAATCTCAAACTCTGCCTCTCTCATAGGTGGTAGTCCAGGTAGGTCTATGGGAAATACCTCGGGGTACTCTTGCATTATAGTGATTAGGCTAAGTTCACTAGCTACCCCATGTTCATTCAATCCTAAACATTCATGTTCACCCTAAAAAAGCACTTGTTTCACTAATTCATATAGCAATCTGAGCCTAGTTCAAGTGATTTCTCTAGTTCAAATCATTTATAACCAGGCATCAATAATTGCCTTGTGATAGCTGAAGGATAATTATCCTTCAAACTACCAAGCTCTGATGAGCACCACCCCCAGTAAAGACGAGCATCACCCTCGGGGAATAACAAGACTGACCTCAGAAACATGGTACACTACCACCTTTTGGTAAAAGGGCCTGACCAACCTTGGGAGATGTAGACTCACCATCCTTGGCAAGGGAAAACATCCTCCGAGTATAATCATTTGTGCCCAGGGGTCTCCCGAATGGCTGGAGCAACCTCGGCAAGAATCTCTCATATCCCAAAGAGGTCTCTTTCCCCAAAGGGGTCTTACGGACACGACAAATACGGTTAAGGAGCCTCTGACACAGAGACCTCGCACACGCCCCTGACACACAGGCCTTCCACGTCTCTGACTTCTACCCAGAACGGCCTATCGCCAGCTGGAGATCCCCATCCCCGAAGGTATGGACCTCATCTAACCAAACACGTGTCATGATCTGGGCAGGCTGTGTCAAACGGACTTCCTCCAACGCCCTCCTATAAATACTTGGGGAACGACCTTGGTACGGACATAAGCTGAACCCCTAAGAGAATTTTGCTCTTTACTCTATTCCATACTTGCCAAATACTAACTTGGGCGTTGAAGGTTCCTTCCCCGGAAACACACTTCGGGGACCTTCTAACCCCTGTTCTTTTGAGTGTTTTAGGCAATCTCGTGCTGGAAGTCTCCTCTACCAGCATCTCCACACCGGAAGTCCCTTTCAGGCCCACCATGCCACACAACGAAGATGCCACCGAGCACCATTTGGTGCCGTCTGTGGGAAACTACCCTCAAGTAGCCATCGTTGAGACTCGGTGTTCTAAGCACAAAGGCCTCCTGAGGTCCCCGTCCGTGCCAGAAGCTCAACCGACAATCGAACAACCTGCTGTAGGGACTTATTTACCAGAGGATGAACATCCTCTGACGGTCACAATGGGCTTCCTAAACGATTTCTAGCATTCCATCATGGCTGAAATGACACAGCAACTCGACCAGAGGTGGTCTCAACCACTGATAGCCAAAAGGCTATTACCCTCTAAACTCCTAAGCTCTGACGAGCACCACCCTCGGTGAAAGATGAGCACCACCCTCGGTGAAAGACGAGCGGCAACCTCAGAAAATGAGGGTAAGCAGTCCTTGACCCTCTAACCTTGGTAAACCACCATCCTCGGCGAGGTAAAGCTTCTTACGAAGGTGCCCCACTCCGCCAAAGAACTCATCCTAACAGCCCTCGGTGATGATATCTAGCCGAAGGGGGCATCCTATTCCGAAGGGGTCTCGTTGCTCGAAGGGGTCTTAGGAAAATAAGACAGAAATGGTTAAGAAGCCTCTGACATAAAGACCTCGCACACGCCCCTGACACACGGACCTCCCACGGGCCTGACTATTGGACAGAACAGCCTATGGCCAGCTGGAGGTCCCCCATCCCTGAAGATACGGATCACACCCGACCGAACACGTGTCATGATCTGAGCAGGCTATGTCAAACGGAGTTCTCCCAACGCTCTCTTATAAATACTTGGATAATAACCTTGGTAAAGGGGGATATATACGCAACGCTCTCCACTCTCTACTCCTTACTT
Organism: Aquilaria yunnanensis; assembly: GCA_039654915.1. Lineage (NCBI taxonomy): Eukaryota > Viridiplantae > Streptophyta > Magnoliopsida > Malvales > Thymelaeaceae > Aquilaria > Aquilaria yunnanensis. Next base: position 70,770,217 of record CM077594.1, read on the forward strand.
ACCAAATACTGGCTTGGGGGTCGGAGGCTGCTCCCCCGGAAACACATTCCAGGGAGCTCCTAACCCTTGTTCTTTTGAGCATTTCAGGTTCTCTTACACCGGAAGTCCCTACTTCAAGCCATCATGTCGTACAACGAAGATGCCAACGGGCATCATTTGGCGCCATTTGTGGGAACTCACCCTCATGTAGCCGTCGTTGAGACTCGGCGTTCTAAGGATAAGGGACTGTCGAAGTCCTCATCCGCACTGGAGAATCAACTGGCGACCGAACAACCTAGCATAGGGACTTTTTGGCCTGTGGACGAACACCCTCTAATGATCACAACGAACTTCTTATGTGATTTTCAGTGCTCTACTATGGCTGAAATGACGCAACTGTTGGACTAAAAGTGGTCTCAACCATATTCGGGCCAAAGGGCATCCTCACCAACTTCCCGTCGGGAGAAAAGCCCGAAGTCCACTCACCGAAGCTCAGGCAGTGGAGACTTCCGCGATGAATCCTCAACAGATGACGTACCCCCTAGAGGACGACGTACTAAAGAAACGGTGTGAAATTGGGCCAAAACTTCTCGACAGCGAAGTTCATCACTGGAGGAGAAATCACAATCCCTCAATTGCCGAAGTTATTCCTCAAAAAGGAGGCGTCATTCTCCGTTTCTGGAGGTGTCCAAACAGAGAGAAGAGCCTAGGACCACCATCCTCATGGAAAAGATCCTAGAGAGGTTGGAGAAAGTAGAAAGGCAGATGTCTTGGAAGCATGTCTTGTTAAGGTTGTCTGAAAACATGATGACCCACTCTTTATTATGGCAAGGATTGGGAGTTGGGACTGAAAAAGGCTGCTCCTAGACAACGGGTCCAACACCGATCTCCTATTCTCCCACCTGTTGCCAAGCTTGGGCATCGCAAAAACTGATCTTGAACCTATCACATCTCTTACGTTCGGGGTAGGTCATTCTGAACTTCATATCCTCAGTTGGATTGACTTACCTCTGATGTTAAGGGGAACTTTTGCTTAGGACAATAGAGAGCTCTTCACCTCTACCATGACCAGATTCATTGTCATTGACGTCCCTTTTTTATATAATGCCATCCTTGGAAAGCAAACTCAAGGGAACTTTCACATCCGACCAGATGTGAAGTACCTGACGATCACCTTCGGGATGAAGGATGGAGACGCAGAAATATTTATTGATCGAAGTCCGGAAGGTCTTCGTAAAGGTGAGGTAGAGCCCAGTGAAAGCACACACACAGACCTCGGGAGAAAAGGGCACATCAAATGAAGAATCTACAGAAGAAGAAAAAAATGACTAAGAAAAAATTGAAACTAAAAGTATAGAGCTTGTCTCGGGCGAAGTACCCGTATAGGGAAACATTTGGCCGAAGGAGACAAGCAAAAGCTAATATCTTTCCTTTTAATGAACAAAGATCTGTTTGCCTACTCACCAAAGGACATGCCTGGGGTAAACTCTCGCATCATTCAGCATAGTCTTAGGATACGCCCTGACGCGAAGCCTGTTCACCAAAAAAGAGAAGCCTTTCGGCACACAAGAACAACTTCATTAAATCCGAAGTCTAACGGTTGATGGAGGCAGACATAATAAGGGAAGTTAAATATCCCGAATTGCTTAATAATGTGGTTATCGCCACGAAAGAAAGGAGTAACAAACTCTGAATGTGCATCAACTTCCGAAATGTGAACGATGCTTGTCCTAAGGATTCGTATCCTCTGCCCCTAATAGACCAATTAGTGGACTCAACCGCCGAGTATGGCCTTCTTAGCTTCCTTGATGCCTTCAGCGGGTATCATCAAATCAGGATGGACCCTGAAGATGAGGAAAAAATCATCTTCATCACCGAAGTTGGTACATACTGCTATATTAGAATGCCTTTCGGGCTTCAGGATGTAAGAGCCACGTACCAGAGGTTGATGAATAGGGTCTTCGACTCCCTAATTGGGAGAAACATGGAAGTCTACATCGATGATATGATATTCAAGAGCAAACTGCCTAGTAGTCATATCACAGACTTAGAAGAAACATTCCACTAGCTAAGGACATTCGGAATTCGTCTCAACCCTGAAAAATTCATGTTCGGGGTGAATGCGGGTAAGTTCCTCAGATTCATGGTGTCAGATAGAGGTATTGACGCCAATCCAGAAAAGGTCAACTGTCTACTAGGATTTCAAACTCCCACAATGACCAAGGATGTGCAAAGACTCACGGGGAGAATCACGTCCCTCAGCAGATTCATGTCCAGATATGGGGATCGCTGTCAACCATTTTTCAAAGTCTTCACTAAAGCAACAAATAATGGAGGTGACCTCAGAACTGAAGTGCGACCTTGGAATGAAGACTACCAAAAGGCCTGGGAAGATCTTAAAGTCTACCTAACTCACCTGCCGACACTCCGGCAACCACGGGAAGGAGAACCCCTCATGCTCTGCCTCGCGTTACCGAAAAGGCGGTAAGTTTGGTCCTTATAAAGGAAGAGGGGGCAAAGCAATGGCCAGTATATTATGTGAGCAAGTCCCTGAAATACATCAAAGTCAGGTACCCCTTGCTACGAAAGGGTATTTATGCCCTGGTACTGGCAAGCAGAAGGTTATGACCCTATTTCTAAGGGCACTCCATTGTCGTTCGAAGTACCCTGCATTTTAGGGATTTCATAAAGAAGGTAGACCACTCAGGAAGTCTATCAAAGTGGTGCATCGAGCTCGCTGTGTTACCCACTCTGGGATAGTCCAGTTATGGTGCCAAAACTGTGCATTTAAACTCCTAGGTTTGGTGTCTCCTGTAGGTCATCAGAACAACACCCCTAGTGTACATACTCAAGTGACCCTCTTGAGCAATATGTAAATACATGCATCTTGGTCCAACCATAACACACATATTTACATTTATGCACACTATGGCAGCTAAGAAAGAAAACACTAGCACAAGTCTTAGTTTCGGCTTCCACACATTAGGCAATCTTGTTAAGCCTTAGTGACCAGCTACTGCACCTGTAACTTCCACTAATAAACTGTATCATTCTTGCCACATATGGCCCTATTGTCTTTACTCCATTATCAAGTTGAGACGTAGAGAAAACCAACGAATTTTGTTTTACATCAATAGCCCATCAATGGAACAATTTATGAATTTTTGAAGTTGGTTACAAAATTATGACCAAATGAACAGTACTTAGACAACTTTGTAACATCATATATTTGGCTACAGGCCTGTAAATTTAGAAATTCAAAATCCCAGTTCAACCTCTAGATGTTATCTAGGTGTGGTCAAAATTTCACGCCAAGATTCTTTCTAGATACGGAGATATAGAACTTTAAGTGCAGAGTCAAAATTCTGGTCACTTTTGGACCATTTTGCCCATACAATTTTTCCAAACCATGCAAACACTTCACTCACAAGGGAAAAGCCCTCCAAGGCTATCCCATATATGTCCATTACCCATAGGAATTACATTCCCATTCTTTTAACAACTTTATGTGGCCAAAATAGAATTTACAAGTAAGCAGCCCATCATTCACACTTAGGCAGCTTTGCACCACATCACTTACATAGCCAAGACATTACTCAAATGTTCACATACTTATCTTATTTTACATACACTACATGTACATACATACATGCACTACAAAATGGCCTTAACACAGATAAATAAGCACCCTAAGTTACAGGAGGTCCTGAGACACAATGGACTCCAAAAATAAGATGCTGGACAGCTGCTGTACAACACAATAAGTACCACCATTAAAAAGACCAAATGTGCTCCTAAAATCACCAAAATTTCCAGATCATAACTAGACATATGGAAGTTCATGTACCTGAAATTTGAGAATAAAAATCAAACCACAAAGGTTAGTTTCAAGGTGATCTTTCAGCTGGACCTGAAATGACAGAATTGAGGGGAATAAGTTTCATTGAGAAACTTAGTAAGGGTAACACTTGGATTCAATAGGCAAGGTGACCATCATTGAAACCTGAATCTAAAGACACTAAAACAAAAAAACCACTATGCATATATACAAGATATAGCAACCAAATGCAGCAGCCAAATACAAACAACAAACACATGAAATGTGGCAGAAACACATACCATAGGTTAGTCCATAAAACACATAATAAACATAATCAAATCACTATCGCAGCCCTCCTCAAGCTAATGCTTGGTCTTAAGAGAATTTTAACAGTAGTTAGTAATAACTTTGGGCTCTAGAAACCCTCAATTTACTGCCATCATTGTGCACTTCACACGAGGTCACAAAACCTTCAATAAGTGCACTCCCCTCACTAAACTTGGTTGATCAAGCTCATGGCTCTCTTCCAAGCTTAGCCCTAGCTCCATGGTTGCTTGAAAATATAGAAAACAACCCATGAGAGCAAGAGAACCCTTACCAAAGTGGGTAGGCCAAAAATCAAGCTTGATCCTTGAAGTATCCAAGCAATAGCTCTAGTTTGCTTCCAATTACTTCCTTTTGCCTTCAATTTCAATCAATTGCAAGTTTGAACGTGTGGTGGCTATGGAGGAAGTATGGCTGTGTTCTTGGGCTGGGGGAGGAAAAAAATGAGAGAGGGATAAGTGATTTGGGCACTTAAATGGCCTTCAATGAGCTTAAGGGCACAAAACACACTTAACAAGCTTAACCTTGCTTTATGTCATTTTCTTTCTCACTAATTATGGTTTCTTTATCTTAAACTCATTGGTACACATGTGCCCAAAATTTTTGATTAATTATCAAGTCTTGGCTGCATCCCCCGTGGTGGAATAACCCCACAATTCCACCCTTAGACTTAAGTCAAAAGCTTGAACACCTTAAGGTTTACACTAGGACATTTAGGTCCTTATTGCCTTTAGTGTTTCCTTTGTCCAAACTTGTCCTCCATGAGTAATTTGGCCCTCCAATAGCACTCTCATACCATTCATATCCTTCCCATAACTTTTCAAGTCTTTTTCTTGAAAGTTTTGCAATTGAGTACCCAACTTTCCAAAACCTTACAAAAAAGTCCATAGGTTGCTTGACAAACAAGCAATCCTTAAGGCTTTTCTTGAGGACCAAGTTACCAACTTGGAACACTTTTAAGGAGGTGTTGATCATACCTTTTACCCCCCCACACTTCAATCACTATGGTGAGAATTACGCAATATAATGGTTTTTAGCCATTATGACACACTTGTAATTCTCCCATTTTTGTGAGGTGGTAACACGGTGAGTATGATATCACCTATGAGCCAAGGAAGGCAATAAAAGCACAGGCATTGGCAAATTTCATTGCTGAGGTACCTGTTGCCGGAGACAGTCCACCTAACCTCGGAAAAGATGAACTTGAGTGGACTCTGTTTGTGGACGGAGCCTTCGGCTCCGAACATCAAGGAGCTGGAGTAATTCTTCATGGTCTCGAAGGTGTGGAAGCTATGAAGGCCATCAAATTCGGGTTTAACGTCACCAACAATGTGGCAGAATATGAACCCCTTATAGCAGGATTGCGCCTGGCCATAAGAGTTGGTGTAAGAAACTTAAAGGCCCACAATGATTCTCACCTAGTGGTTCGACAGATGGGAGGGGACTACGGTGCGAAAGTCCCAACCTTGGCAAAATATCATGACCTCGTAACAAAGCTCATACAAGAGTTCGACGTAGTAAACATCGAGAACGTGCCTCATTAAGACAATACTGAAGCATATACTTTTTCCAAGTCAAAAAAGTCCACCAAAGTGTTAAGTCACCCGAGCATAGCAATAATGAGCGTAGCAACCTCGGAAAGAGGATGGAAAAATTCCATAAAAAAGTACTTTACAACTTCGGAGCTTCCTGAAGATCCTTTTGAAGCCACAAACATGCGAAGACGTTCTGGACGATATTTCCTGATCGGAGAGGAGTTGTACCGACAAGGGTACGCGAGTCCACTACAAAGGTGTGTCAGTGAAGAAGATGTCAAGGCAGTCCTCAAAGAAGTCCACGAGGGGGCCTGTGGTTCCCACGTAGGAACTGACGCTCTGGCAGGAGTACTACTCCGCCTGGGATACTTCTGGCCCACCTTAAGGAAGGACGCAAGGCAATTTGTCCAGAAATTTGATAATGGCCAAAGAGATGCTAACATCCAGAGGCTACACTCGAAAATGATAACTCCGGCTAACTTCCATTGCCCTTTCGCAGTATGGGGTATTGACCTCATCGGGCATCTCCCAACTGGACCTGGTGGAGAGAGGTTCTGTGTAGTCACAGTAGAGTACTTCACCAAATGGATTGAGGCAGAGACTTTGGCAACCATTTCGGCGAAGGATGTACAAAAATTCGTCTGGAGGAACATCGTATGTAGGTTCAGCACACCGAGGGTGATAATGACCGATAATGGTTCCCAGTTTATTGACGGGGGGTTCCAAGAATTTAGTACCGACCTCGAGATAAAAATGCACTTCGCCCCGGTAGCTCATGCTCAGAGCAACGGACAGGTAGATGTGTCAAATAGAACCATAAAGGATGGTTTCAAAAAGAGATTGAAAGAAGCAAAGGGAAAATGGCCAAGGGAACTTGCTAGTGTGCTATGGAGCTATTGGACAACCCCCCAAAGGGGCACAAGTAAGACGCCTTTCTCACTTGTATTCAGCACGAAGGCCATTATTCCTATCGAAGTAGTTCAGCCATCGATAAGGGTACTGATAGCCAAAGGGCTATTACCCTCCAAACTCTCAAGCTTTGACGAAGCACCGTCCCCAGAAAAGACGAGCATCACCCATCGGAGAATGCAAGCGCCAAGCTTGGGAAAAAGAGGGTCCATAGTTCTTGATCCCCAGACCTTGGTAATCCACCATTACCCTCAGGAATAATAGGACTGACCTCGGGAAAATGATGCGCTACCACCATCGGTAAAATAACCTGACCAACTTTGGGAAGAGTAGACTCACCATCCTTGGCAAGGCAAAACATCATCCGAAGGGAATCCTCTATGCCGAGGGGCCTTCCGAGTCACTGGGGTGACCTCGGCTAGAAGCTCTCATATCCTGAAGAGGTCTCTTTTAGCGAAAAGGTCTTTTGAACACGACAAAAATGGTTAAGGAGCCTCTGACACAGAGACCTCGCACACGCCCCTGACACACAGGCCTCCTACAACCCTGATTTCTGTCCAGAACAGCATATGGCCAGCTGAAGATCCCTATCCCCAAAGGTACAGACTACATTGAACGGAACACATGTCATGTTCTGAGCGGGCTGTGTTAAATGGACTTCTCCCAATGTCCTCTTATAAATAGTTGGGGAAACAACCTTAGTAAGGACAAGAGGCTGAACTCCCAAGAGAACTATACTCTTTACTCTCCACTTATTACTCTTCACTTGCCAAATCCTGACTTGGGCGTCGGAGGCTCCTTCCCCAGAAACACACACCGGGGATCTCCTAACCCTATTCTTTTGAGCGTTTCAGGCATTTTCAAGATGGAAGTTTCTTCTATCAGCATCTTCTTACTAGAAGTCCCTCTCAGGCCTACCATGTCGTACAAGGAAGATGCTACCAGGCATCTTTTGGCACCGTCTATGGGAAACCACCCTTAGGTAGCCGTCATTGAGACTCTGCGATCTAAGGATAAAGGATTGCCAAAGTCCCCATTGGTGCCGGAGAATCAGCCGGTGACGAAACAACCGGCCACAGGGACTTTTGCGCCTGAGGATGAACGTCCTCTAATGATCATGATGAGCTTCCTACGCAATTTTCAATGCTCAGTTGTAGCTGAAATGACGCAACAATTGGACCAAAGGTGGTCACAACCACCTTCGGGCCGAACGGCCCCTTCACCAACTCCCCGTCGGGAGAGAAGCCCGAAGTCCCCTCACTGGAGCTCGGGCAGTGAGGACTTCCATGACTAGTCCTCAACGAATGATGTACCCCCCAGAGGCCGACGTACTGAAGAAACGGGGTCCAAAAGGGCTAGGACTTCCCGCCGGTGAAGTTTATCGCCGGAAAGAAGATCACAGTCCCCTCGTCGCCGAAGTTTGCCCCCGAAAAAAAGGTGTCGTTCTCCGTTGCCAGAGGCCTCCAGGCAGCAAGAAGAGCTTACTGCCACCATCCTCATGGAAAAGATCCTAGAGAGGTTAGAGAAAGTAGAAAGACAGATTGCCCGAAAGCCTGTCTGATCAAGGTAATCTAAGACCATCACTGGAGAAGAGTCACCCTTTATTCGACCAATAGTTGAGGCACCTATGCCAAGCGACTTTCGGGTGCCATGCTTGGAAACCTATTGTCACACCCCACACAGGCCCTGGCCCATGCACACTCTATAACACTCACCCATTCTTGTTTAGGGTTGACAAACTAACAAATTTCTTGAGTGTTATTATTATCTTTCTAATTCGGCCAACCTATGTTATTGGGCTTTAAGTCTTATTTTCTTAAGTTAATGGGCCTAAGAGGTGGCCCAGCTGGCTTTTAAGGGTACTTAATCAGTTTCTTGCAACAGAAGTAAGGCCCAATACTGCTATCCTGCAAAACAAGCAAGGCTGTAATTGATAAATTGCATAACAAGCAAGGCATACACTCATGTAAATAAGTGTCTAGGATGTGCGCAAATCAAGTGTGCTACTTAGTACATGAAAACCGAAAAGCCCAAGATACCATAAGGTTTGAAAATCCAAGTTTAGATGTAAATTAGCATTTGGCCATGAGTAATGCATAAGAGATTCAAAACATCAAACACAACCCACATTCATTTAAACATGCCACACATTGGCCCATAAGCATTCATCATTTACATGTCCAAAACCATCAACAACCAAGCATAACTTGGTTACAAAGTATTCCATGTACAACAAAACCAAGGTGCACCCAAGATCACATACATATGTACAAAAAAAGTAGTCCATGAAAGAGCACCTAAATTGGTCACAAGCCAAGCTAACCCATAACCCAACTCACCAAGTCATGCTACAACCCAAGAGACCAACTATCCAAAAAGCACCTTGAGTGTGCCATAGAGCAAGACACACTGCAGAACAAAGCCTATAGCCATGTTTATAGTCATGAAGGTAAAGACCACTATCAGAGCAATAGTCCACACATCCATAGTTGCAGCACTAGTAGTATCCCACACTAACCAAGCCTGCAAACCTAGTATATAAGTCTCGGCCGAACACTAACTACATAAGTCTTCTACATGTATAATTGTGATCATAAGCCAAGCACTCATTGGCACTTACCTTGAACTCCAAGGTACACTAGCACACTAGCAACACTCACACAACCACAATTACTCAAGCTGTGAATCCTTTCCTGAAACACAAATATATGGGCATGAGCATAAAAACTCAGTAGGATTCACAACATATAACGACCATACATGGTCTATTTAGTTAAGTCTCAGACTTAACCTCCTTAGTGCTAAGTGAACCTCCAACCAAACACACGAAGACAAGGAAAACAATACACATATACATATATATACTCACATCATGGATCAACCGAGACATTAAATAAACAATAACACTAGCTACAGAGGTTAGCACACACAAACAACACACTCAAGCACACAACACACACACACATTCCTAAATTGCCTCTCGGCCGAAGCCACTAGTATGTGTTCTGTTAGTGTTGTGCCCAAAAAGCCAATCATGAGATGATTGTATTTTTGCAAATTGAGTCATGATATTTTATTGAGGCATTAATCTAGCAATTTTGTTTGTTGTTTTATTTCTGCGTAACTTAATAAACATAATTGTAACCCTAGAATAATGATATTCTTAAACGTCCCTAGTCTAGTATTATTGTGGAGCGGGTTGCAATAATACATAATGACTAGCATATATGGAGACTAATATGAGATATGTAGTCTACATATGGGTACAAGTTGGAGAACTTGTGTACTGGACCGACCCACCATGAGAACACTTCATGGATCGTTATATGAGTGTCATAAGTGATTCTCATAGTGATCATGGTATATGTAGTCCTTCGACCTAAGATCATCAAGGTTCCCTACATGTGAGTCACATACTTTGATACTTTCCTTTGTTGCTCGTAACTGAGTGAACTTGAAGCAGGTCATTGGGTATGTCACATATCATGTGGAGGGATTTGTATGATCAAGATGGGATTTGTCCCTCCTATGTAACGGGAGTGATATCTTTGGGCCCCTTGATAGAGTGAGACTTAGAAAATGCATGGCCATGCTCCGATGAGTTGATATATGATATCAATGTCATCAGTTTAAGTTAGTCTACTCGGTAATCAAGAAACCAAAGTTTGGGCTATACGAGAGTGACACATTCCATGTCTCGTGCTTAGTCTTGATATCTTGGACAAAGGGACAATGGCATATATCGGTGATGATCATAAAGGTTTAGTCGATTCACCGACAATCTTGTCACTTGGGTAGCAATGATGTGTTGCTATACACCGCTCATTGCTTATGATCATAAATGTGATTTATGATCATTGCCAACATGGCAAGAGCCTATTGGGTCGCACACATAGAGCTATTTGGATCATTAGAGTGCATGGGCTAATTATTTGGGTTATGGTTTCACTTTAATTTCGTATTAATAATGGGCCAAGGAGTTGAGCCATTATTAAGCCCGAAATTAAATCCTAATTGGATTAGGGCTTTGAAACCCATTAGGCCTGGAAGTTGAGTCTCACTATAAATACAACTTTTAAGTGAGAAATTCGCAGGTCTCCTTGCCCTAGCCTCCCAAAAGGACACCCGCACTCTTCTCTTGCAATTCCTTGGAGGACGCAAGCTAGCACTGCGAGCGCAAGAGAAACGCATCTGTCGGGACGTGGTGGAAGCGTGGTGATCCCGAGAGACTCGTGTGGATACCATAGAGAGCCTGAACACGTCAACTGTTCAGGTTTTGTGATTCGACTCTACAGTTGAGTGAGAGATCTCAACCGAAAATTAGGTATGAAATTTTCGAACACCCGGTTTACCCCGTTTCACTTGGATCCTGGAGGGTTTCGGTTAAATTCCGCTGCGCTGTTTGGCTCCCGAAACCCAACAGTGGTATCAGAGCTACTGGTGAAACCCTAAATCGGGATTGAGTGTTGAATCGCATGATGCTATGTCTTCGATTGGTTTTCGGCCATGATTAATTAGATTGATTCATGATGCATGAAACCGGAATTCGTAATGAACATATGAGATATATGAAGAAACGACACAAATTGGTTAATGAGATTAACCGAAATTGATAGGTATGAGATACCTATATGGATTAGGATTCTTGCAATAGTTGCAAAAACCCTAGGTTTGTTCGGATTCGGCCTGTTCGGGCACCGAAAGTAAGGTATTTTTCGTGGCTCGAATGGAGGAGTCTCGGGTGCCTACTTTCTCGAAATAGAAGATTTCGGGCTAAGCAATTGTAAGACAATTTTTTGCGCCGGGGGGCGCTGCCCCCCATGCCCCCCGCAAGGGCGGCTCCCCTTGACCCCGTCCGCTGACCGGTTAGCGGAACCACCACCCGCTGACCGGCCAGCGGGACCGCCGTATGCGAAGCGCCACATAAATAAAAACTGGTTAATCAACACGCGAAAATTGGCATGCATCTTTGTTGAATGAGATTTGACATGATATGCTGATTGGTGTTTGAAGCATGGTGCATGGTTATAGCCCTTGATTGGTTGTACTTGTAAATACGGCCTGCGAGTCGTGCCTTTTCTTATCACTCTCATTGTACATTCTCTTCTCACCTTACTCCCCTTGAATGTAACTCGAGGTTTCTATTATTGATGTAATGGTGCATTATGGGATCGTCCAAGGTGGTATGTCCAAGGAGGTGACAACAAAAAGGCAGCCAAGAAAGGAAGAGAAGGAGCTTGTGAAGACTCTTTTCTTTTCTTAGGCTTTTATGATATTCTCATTGGCTTGAGAATATCGCATAGTTTGGGCTATAACCATGTGACGTTTATTTCTTGTAAGCATGAGATGCATGTTTTATATTTGTATGTGATGCATGTATAAAACAACCGGAGATAACAAATTGGTGAGATCAAAAGAAAAATCCCTCAAACAAATATTAAGTCATTAAATGTGATGCCTTCCAAATGTTGGCACTCGTCAAGACTTTGATCAACATTAGGTGGGTTTGCCAAAGCAAAGCACCTATGTTCATCTTGGTAAGGCGCGATGGGATAATAGTGATATCCAAACTGCTAACTTTGGGTTCGACTTCACTAAGTCATCCTAATAGGATTAGGGACTTAGAGGCATAGAGTTGGGCTTAAGTTCATGAGATGAGCTTGGACAAGTGTTGTTCACCCAACTATCCAAGAGTTGCATAAGATGCAATTGGCAAGGAGTTGCCTACCTAAATAGCTGTAACTTGAGAGAAAAGCCAAAGCTGACTCAGGTTGTGGTCAAATATGGATCTTGGCCCACTAGAATACCTTAGCGCCGAGGTGTTCCGAAATAATATAGAGGGTTATTATTTTGAGGAAAATAGTGGGAGTATCGTTTAATAAAAGTCCTTATTAAATGAATTAAAATACATGACTCTTACACTGCATATTTACTGTTGTAGATAACCATGGCACAAAACACATCGACACTTTCATTGCGATCGATCCTTGAGAAGGAAAAACTGAATGGGACCAACTTTCTCAAATGGTACCGAAACTTGAGGATAGTCCTCAAACAAGAGAGAAAGGCATATGTCCTAGAGCAGCCCATTCCGAATGAGCCTACTGCCACTGCTCCAAGAGCTGAAAGGGATGCTCACAAGAGGCATTCTGATGATGCTTTGGATGTTGCATGCCTCATGCTTATTACCATGGAATCTGAGCTTCAGAAGCAACATGAGAACATGGGGGCGTTCGATATGATCGAACATCTCAAAATGCTTTTCCAAGAGCAAGCTAGGCATGAGAGGTTTGAGACCTCTAAGGCATTGTTTCAGTGCAAGATGTCTGAAGGAAGTCCCGTGGGTTCTCATGTGCTCAAGATGATTGGGTACATTGAGAATCTTGAGAATTTGGGATTTGCTCTTCAGAAAGAGTTGGCTATCGATGTAGTCTTGCAATCGTTGCCTGAAAGCTACAGTCAGTTCGTCATGAACTATAACATGAACGACCTAGACAAGTCCCTTCCTGAATTGCTCAACATGTTGAGAACTGCTGAGCAAAACCTTAAGAAGGCTAAGCCCATTTTGATGTTTCAAAAGGGCAAGGGAAAGGGAAAAGCCAACAAGAAGAAGGATAAAGCTAATGGAAAGTCCAATGCTAATTCTTCTTCAGCTGCACTGAAACCAAAGGGTGGTGTGGCAAAGGAAGGGGAGTGCTTCCATTGTAAGCAACCTGGACACTAGAAGCGCAACTGCAAGCTCTATCTTGAAGAACTTGCTAAGGAAAAGGGAAGTAAGACTTCCACTTCAGGTATTTTTGTTATAGAGGCTAACTTTTCTACTTCCTCATCTTGGGTATTGGATACTGGATGTGGATCTCACATTTGTGCAAATGTGCAGGATCTAAGTAGAAGTAGAAGATTGGCCCGAGGTGAAGTGGACCTACGTGTTGGAAATGGAGCAAGGGTTGCTGCCTTAGCCGTAGGGACTTATGTTCTCACTTTACCTAGTGGATTAGTTTTAGAATTAGACAACTGCTACTTTGTGCCTACTATTAGTAGAAATTTGATTTCTGTTTCTTGTTTGGACAAGAAAGGTTTTTCATTTATAATAAAGGACAAATGTTGTTCTATTTATTTGAATGAAATCTTTTATGGTAGTGCTCAACTTAGCAATGGGTTGTATGTTCTAGACCTTGAAGATCCAATCTATAATGTGAATACCAAGAAGGTCAGATTAAATGATTCAAACTTGACTTATCTCTGGCACTGTCGCTTGGGCCATATAAATGAGACCCGCATATCCAAGCTCCATAAGGATGGACTTTTAGACTCATTTGATTTTGAATCATATGAGACATGTGAGTCATGTTTGTTGGGCAAGATGACCAAAGCCCCATTCACAGGGCAAAGTGAAAGGGCTAATGACTTACTAGGACTCATACATAGTGATGTATGTGGCCCTATGTCTACACAAGCTAGAGGAGGTTCCCAATACTTCATTACTTTCACTGATGACTTCAGCAGATATGGCTATGTGTATCTTATGAGACACAAGTCAGAATCCTTTGAAAAGTTCAAAGAATTCAAGAATGAAGTAGAGAATCAACTCGGGAAGAGTATCAAAGTGCTTCGATCAGATCGAGGTGGAGAGTACTTGGATCGAGAATTCCTTGACTATCTGAAGGAGTGTGGTATAATATCACAACTCACTCCACCAGGTACACCTCAATGGAATGGTGTTTCTGAAAGGAGAAATCGAACTCTGTTAGACATGGTTCGCTCCATGATGAGTCAAGTTGACCTTCCAAACTCCTTTTGGGGACATGCTCTAGAGACAGCCGCTTTTACACTAAACCGAGTTCCATCTAAATCGGTTCAAAAGACACCATATGAGATATGGAGTGGGAGGCGTCCCAATTTGTCTTTTATGAAGATTTGGGGCTGTGATGTTTATGTAAAACGTCAATCCTCTAACAAACTAGGGCCCAAATCTCAAAAATGTCTTTTTGTTGGGTATCCCAAAGAAACAAAGGGTTACTATTTCTACAATCCCTCTGAGCAAAAAGTGTTTGTTGCTCGAACTGGTGTCTTTTTGGAGAAAGAGTTTATCTCTAAAGGAACTAGTGGGAGGAAAGTAGAACTTGAAGAAATTCAAGAACAACAAGAAGACATCGAACCTGAAATGGAACCTGAACAGACACCACAAGATGTTGTGGTTCAAGAGTCTGTTCCTGTAGCACAAAGCCCACGTAGGACTGGTAGGATTCGGCGTGAGCCCGAGAGATATGGATTTCTCGTGACTCACACCGGTGATGTGATGCTCATGGATCAAGATGAGCCCACAACCTACCAACAAGCTATGTCGGGGCCTGACTCTGAGAAGTGGCTAATGGCCATGAAATCCGAGATGGAATCCATGTATGAAAACCAAGTATGGACTTTGGTTGACCCACCTGAAAGGGTAAAACCTATAGGGTGCAAATGGGTTTTCAAGAAGAAAACTGACATGGATGGTAATGTGATTACCTTTAAGGGAAGATTGGTTGCAAAAGGTTTCAAGCAAATTCATGGTATTGACTATGATGAAACTTTTTCACCAGTTGCTATGCTTAAATCCATCCGAATTTTGTTTGCTATTGCTGCACACTATGATTATGAGATATGGCAAATGGATGTCAAAAATGCATTCCTAAATGGAAAGCTACTTGAGGATGTGTACATGACACAACCTGAGGGTTTTGTCACTCCTGGGAATGCGAATAAAGTGTGCAAATTGCAAAGGTCCATTTATGGACTGAAGCAAGCTTCTCGAAGTTGGAATCTTCGTTTTGATGATGCAATCAAAGAGTTTGGTTTTATCAAAAATGAAGATGAACCTTGTGTCTACAAGAAGGTTAGTGGGAGCGCTATTGTTCTCTTGGTGTTGTATGTAGATGACATACTACTCATCGGGAATGACATTCCTGAGCTACAGTCTGTGAAGACTTGGCTAGGAAAATGTTTCTCTATGAAGGACTTGGGTGAAGCAGCCTATGTGTTAGGCATTAGGATCTATAGAGATAGATCTAGAAAGCTTCTTGGCCTAAGTCAAAGTACATATATTGACAAGGTGCTAAAGAGGTTTAGCATGCAAGATTCCAAGAAAGGATTCTTGCCGATGTCACATGGTATCACTCTTTCTAGATCTCAGTGTCCGAGTACAACAGAGGAGAGAGAGCGCATGAGTAAGATTCCATATGCCTCAGCAATTGGATCTATCATGTATGCCATGATATGTACTCGTCCCGATGTCTCATATGCTTTGAGCATGACGAGTAGGTACCAATCAAACCCCGGTGAAAGTCACTGGACAGCTGTTAAGAACATCCTTAAGTACTTACGAAGGACTAAGGATGCATTCTTGGTCTTTGGAGGTGAAGATCAGCTCGTTGTAAGGGGTTACACAGATGCAAGCTTCCAATCCGATAAGGATGATTTTAGATAGCAATCTGGTTATGTGTTTTGTATTGGTGGTGGTGCTGTGAGCTGGAAGAGTTCAAAGCAAGAGACAGTAGCTGACTCTACAACAGAATCTGAGTACATTGCCGCCTCTGATGCTGCGAAGGAGGCAGTTTGGATCAAGAAGTTCATCACTGAACTTGGAGTGGTTCCAAGCATTGTTGACTCGATAGAGCTCTATTGTGACAACAATGGAGCAATCGCACAGGCTAAGGAACCTCGATCTCACCAGCGATCCAAACACATACTCCGACGCTATCATCTCATCAGGGAGATCATCGAGAGGGGTGATGTAAGGATATGCAGGACTTCGACAGACAGCAACATTGCTGATCCACTGACAAAGCCCCTTACGCAGCAGAAGCATGATAGCCATTCTAGATCCATCGGTATTAGATACATGGATGATTGGCTTTTAGTGCAAGTGGGAGATTGTTAGTGTTGTGCCCAAAAAGCCAATCATGAGATGATTGTATTTTTGCAAATTGAGTCATGATATTTTATTGAGGCATTAATCTAGCAATTTTGTTTGTTGTTTTGTTTCTGCGTAACGTAATAAACATAATTGTAACCCTAGAATAATGATATTCTTAAACGTCCCTAGTCTAGTATTATTGTGGAGCGGGTTGCAATAATACATAATGACTAGCATATGTGGAGACTAATATGAGATATGTAGTCTACATATGGGTACAAGTTGGAGAACTTGTGTACTGGACCGACCCACCATGAGAACACTTCATGGATCGTTATATGAGTGTCATAAGTGATTCTCATAGTGATCATGGTATATGTAGTCCTTCGACCTAAGATCATCAAGGTTCCCTACATGTGAGTCACATACTTTGATACTTTCCTTTGTTGCTCGTAACTGAGTGAACTTGAAGGAGGTCATTGGGTATGTCACATATCATGCGGAGGGATTTGTATGATCAAGATGGGATTTGTCCCTCCTATGTAACGGGAGTGATATCTTTGGGCCCCTTGATAGAGTGAGACTTAGAAAATGCATGGCCATGCTCCGATGAGTTGATATATGATATCAATGTCATCAGTTTAAGTTAGTCTACTCGGTAATCAAGAAACCAAAGATTGGGCTATACGAGAGTGACACATTCCATGTCTCGTGCTTAGTCTTGATATCTTGGACAAAGGGACAATGGCATATATCGGTGATGACCATAAAGGTTTAGTCGATTCACCGACAATCTTGTCACTTGGGTAGCAATGATGTGTTGCTAGACACCGCTCATTGCTTATGATCATAAATGTGATTTATGATCATTGCCAACATGGCAAGAGCCTATTGGGTCGCACACATAGAGCTATTTGGATCATTAGAGTGCATGGGCTAATTATTTGGGTTATGGTTTCACTTTAATTTCGTATTAATAATGGGCCAAGGAGTTGAGCCATTATTAAGCCCGAAATTAAATCCTAATTGGATTAGGGCTTTGAAACCCATTAGGCCTGGAAGTTGAGTCTCACTATAAATACAACTTTTAAGTGAGAAATTCGCAGGTCTCCTTGCCCTAGCCTCCCAAAAGGACACCCGCACTCTTCTCTTGCAATTCCTTGGAGGACGCAAGCTAGCACTGCGAGCGCAAGAGAAACGCATCTGCCGGGACGTGGTGGAAGCGTGGTGATCCCGAGAGACTCGTGTGGATACCATAGAGAGCCTGAACACGTCAACTGTTCAGGTTTTGTGATTCGACTCTACAGTTGAGTGAGAGATCTCAACCGAAAATTAGGTATGAAATTTTTCAACACCCGGTTTACCCCGTTTCACTTGGATCCTGGAGGGTTTCGGTTAAATTCCGCTGCGCTATTTGGCTCCCAAAACCCAACATCCTTTTGCCTTCAATTTCAATTAATTGCAAGTTTGAAGGTGTGGTGGCTGTGGCGGAAGTGTGGCTATGTTCTTGGGCTAGAGGAGGACGAAATTGATAGAGGGATAAGTGATTTGGCCGCTTAAATTGTCACACCCCACACAGGCCCCAGCCTGTGCACTCTCATTGCCTCTCACCATTTCTAGCCAGAAGTTATTTAAATACTCATAGTTTCTAAGTGTTATTAACTACCTTTAATTTCCACCGACTTTCTGTTAGGTAGATTTAAGTGCTAAGGGCCTGGGAGGTGCCATACGAGGCTTATGAGTTGATTAGACAATTACTTGCAGCTTATGTATGGCCCAACCACTAACTTGCAACACAAGGCAAGGCTGTAAATCAATAACTTGCATTACAAGCAAGGCATACACTTAGTCTTGTAAGTGTCTATGATGTGTGACCATCAAGTGTACTAATTCAATGCATGGCAACCAAGAAGCCCACAATAATTCAAGTTTTGTAAACAAGTTTTCATACCCATGAACTTTTGGCCAAGAAGTACACAAGAGGTTCAAGCCATACAACAATTCCATAAGCACAAATCCATAGCATAACTTGGCATACAAGCATCCATTATATACACAATCAAAACCAAGGTTCAACCGAGGCTAAATATGAACACAAAACAGCCAACAAACAAGCATCACCTACTTGGCAAGATACCAAGAATGCTACAAGTCCAAAACTAGCTCAAGTTATGCCTTACAAACCAAGTTTACCTATAGTACCCGAGAAGGATCTTAAACACTATGTACATGACCATTGTCTGAAGTATAAGACCTATGAATAAGTTCATAGTCATGAAAGCAAACCACCAAACTTGTACCACAAGTTTTGGGCATAAACCATAAACATAAGACTTGTATGTATAACTCAATTAAGCCAAGTTTCGGTTGGCACACATAGCTCAAGCAATAAGTGTACTACCAGCACACTAGCAAGAAACCAAGCACACTATTCTAGCTCAAAATCCTTTCCTGAAGGTTCAAACATTATGGGCATGAGTTTATACTTAGTAGGATTCACAAATGACCATATAAGGTCTATTTAGTTAAGTTCGAGAATTAACCTCCACTAGCTTAACTTAACCAGCAAGAAAACATAGAAAACACAAAAGCATAATATATACACATAATAACCAAGGCATTATATGAGCATAATAATAATACCTACAAGTGGTTAGCACACACAACAAAACAATCAAGCACACAACTCACACAGACACCATAAGTTCACAATCAGCCGAAACCACTAGCAAGCACCAAATTCACCATTTGCACGTCAAGCATTCCAAATGATCACCATACCTCTAGAGCTCCAAGTTCACTAGTAAGTTGGCCTAACTTGCTAAGAACTCTAGGTGCTTGCCTTTACTTGGATTAGCTAGCAAATCCTATAAGAACCCGAAAGTTCACCATTCCAATTAGAACCCGAAAGTTCACTCAATATGCCCATCAAGCAACTAAGATCATGTAGCATAAATTTTCCATCACTTAGCCGCCAATAACTACTTGTTCATGGAAATTTTACCAAGAAAACAAGTAGAACATGAACCCTACCTCAAATCCAAGCTTGAGTGCTCTCGGTTATGCTTGAAATTTCAATGGCAATGTCTCTAAGTGCCGAAATCATGAAATCAAAGCTTGATTTCTCCTTCAAGCTTCACTTCATCATCAATCTGGCATGAATTCGGCAGCAATGCACCATGAACTCTCAAGAACGCAATGGACTCCATTAAGCCGAAACTAAAACCGAAATGATGAGTTGATTTTTGAGTGGATGCATGCATTAACCGAGTGTAAGCCATTTGGCCTCAAAAGTAGGCTTAACTTCCTTCTCGGCCATGATCAATTTTGCATGGTGCAATGCAATCCATCCATGCTCCTTAATGCCATACTTAGCACCCGAAAGAGTACCCAAAGTGGCCCTTAAGTTTTGTTTGTCGGCATTGGCAACATAGCCATTTTCTATGTGCAATTAGACCCCGAAACTTCTCGGCTTAGCACCCTCATCACTTCTCATGATTTCATTTAAGTCCCTCACATTTATTTTCTCACCCTAAGCTTCATGGCCATTTTTTTTTCCTTGTGCATTTGGAACCCGAAAGTTCTCAAATTAACACATACACTATTACACACATGCTCAAACAAGTCCCTCATGTTTTCATGGAATTTCCTTTGTCTTTCCTTTATTTTCTTGGCCTAGGCCAAGCACTGAGGGATGGATCTGACATAAATGGCCTTAAATGAGCTTAAGGGCACACAACACACTTAACAAGCTTACCCTTGCTTTATGTCATTTTCTTTCTCACTAATTATGGTTTGCTTTTCTTAAAATCATTGGCACAAATGTGCCAACATTTTTGACTAATTATCAAGTCTTGGCTACCTCCCCCATGGTGGGATAACCCCACAATTCCACCCTTAGACTTAAGTCAAAAGCTTGAACACCTTAAGGTTTATACTAGGACATTTAGGTCCTTATTGCCTTTAGTGTTTCCTTTGTCCAAACTTGTCTTCCATGAGTAATTTGGTCATCCAATAGCACTTTCATACCATTCATATCCTTCCCATAACTCTCCAAGTTTCTTTCTTGAGAGTTTTGCAATTGAGTACCCAAATTTCCAAAACCTTACAAAAAAAAGGTCTATTGGTTGCTTGACAAATAAGCAATCCTTAAGGCTTTTCTTGGGGGCCAAGTTACCAACTTGGAACACTTTTAAGGAGGTGTTGATCATGCCTTTTACCCTCCACACTTCAATCACTATGGTGAGAATTACACAATATAATGGTTTTTAGCCATTATGACACATTCTTAATTCTCTCATTTTGTGAGGTGATAATAGTTACATTGCCTATTGAATCCAAGTGCTACCCTTACTAAGTTTCTCAATGAAACTTACTCCCCTCAATTCTATCATTTCAGGTCCCGCTGAAAGATCACCTTTAAACTAACCTTTGTGGCTTGAGTTTTGGACTGAATTTTCAGGTACATAAATTTCCATATGTCTAGTTGTGATCTGCAAAGTTTAGTAATTTGAGAAGAAAATTTGGTATTTTTAATGGTGGTTCTTATTGTGTTATGCAGCAGTTATCGAGCATCCTATTCTGGAGTCCATTGTGTCTCAAGCACTGCTGTAACTTAGGGTGTGTATTTAGCTGAGTCAAGACCATTATGTAGTGCATGTATGCATGCACATGTAGTGTATGTAAAATGAGACAAGTTTGTGAACATTTGAGCAATGTTTTGGCTATGTATGTAATGTGGTGCAAAGCTGCCTAAGTGTGAATGATAGGCTGCTTACTTGTAAATTCTGTTTTGGCCACATAAAATTGCTAGGTGCAAGATAATGTATTTCCCATGTTTATTGGACATATATGGGGTAGCTTTGGAGGGCTTTCACCTTGTGAATGAAGTGTTTGCACACTTATGAAATTTTGTATAGGCAAAATGGTCATAAAGTGACCAGAATTTTGACTCTGCACTCAAAGTTCGATAACTGCCCGTGTACAATCAATCTTGGTATAAAAATTTCACCTTACCTAGAGGTAGTCTAAAGGTTTAACTGGGCTATAGAATTTGTCAATTTGGAGCTCTGTAACCAAAGATATGATGTTGTAAAGTTTGATAAGTTACTATTCATTTGGTCAAAATTTTGCAACCAACTTAAAAAATCCATAACTTAGTCCATAGATGGGCTATTGATGTAAAACAAAATTCCTTGGTTTTCTCTAAGCCACTACTTGATAATGGATCAAGGACAATAGGGGGTTACATGGCTAGAATGATACAGTTTGTTAGTGGCTAGTCACTAGAACTTAACAAGATGGCCTAATGTGTGGAAGCCAAAACTAAGTCTTGTGCTAGTGTTTTCCTTCTTAGTTGCCATAGTGTGCATAAATGTAAAAATGTGTGTTATGGTTGGACCAATATGCATGTATTTAAATAGTGCTCAAGAGGGTCACTTGAGTATGTACACTAGGGGTGTTGTTCTGATGACCTACAGGACACACCAATCCTGGGAGATTAAATGCACAGTTTTGGCACCATAAATGGATTACCCCTGAGTTGGTAACAGATGTTGGTATTACAGCATGGTTTGTAAATGTACATAGCATATAATTGCATTGCATGCATCTACATACATGAGCTCAATTTGGTCACCTGCTGGTGTCAAGTACCATTGGAATACCTATGATCTTTGTATGTGCTCTATGATGAATCATCAATGCAAAAAGTAAACATGGTTGCCACAAGGAGAGGAAAACCACTCTGAAGGCCTCTTACTAATTCTTGGCAACAAATAAATGGATAGAATAGAGGGAATCACGGGCAATAGAGGGTACCAAACCTTGAAGTGCCATAGGTTTGGGTAGAGCTTCAGAGAAACTTAAGGCTAATCAATGAAAACTTAGTAAGGCTGATTTAAGCCCAACAGTAAGGAGTCCAAGTAGCTCCAGCAGAATCAGTTCAGGATGCACAATAGCAACTAGAAGAGAAAGCTAGGAACACATCTAAATATGTTCCTTTTGGAAGCATGAAATATACAAATGATGAAACTGGTGAGGAGGAAGATGAAGATAGGAGAAATCCAAGAGGAAGAAGACTAAGGTCTGAGATTGGTCAGGTGTCCAAAACCAATCCCTCATTCTATGACCATTCATCCACTAGGAATGAGATTGAGGAAGGCTACTAGAGGAGATCCAGGGGATGGAAAAGAGATCATAGATAGCATCACCATACAGAGGGCTCTCACGGATCCAGGAGGCACAAATCAAATGATCTAGAAGCCCTAGATGAAGTCAGACTGTTAGAGAGTTTCCAAGGCCTAAGAACTAAACAGTTTGATGGAAGCACTAGGCTAGAGAGAGCTAAGGAGTGGTTAATCTTCATTGAAAAAATGTTTGAGAGAATTCCACTCAGTTCCACCAAGAAAGTGTCACTGGCTGCCTACAATCTGGTAGGCAGTGCAGAGATCTGCTGGAGAAACACCAAAGATAAATATGCTGTCCAGAAGGGCGAAAGCCAAGAGAAGACATGGAAATGACCTGGCCAGAGTTCACCTAGCTGTTCTAGGAGCAGTTCATCAGTGATGCCATCAAGGATATGAAGCAAGTTGGATTTGATGCTCTAAGGCAGGACAACCTTAGTGTCATAGAGTATGAGCACAAATTCAATCAGCTAGCGAGGTATACTCCTTAGTATCATGGACTGGGAGAGTTGAAGGCTAAAAGATTTTTCAGAGGCCTAAGGTCAGACATTAGAAAGGCTATAAGACCTTTTAGAGCAGTCATACACTATGAAGCAGTGTAGAAAGCACTAGTAGTAGAGCAAGAGGAGAATGATACTAGGTACTTTCCCAATGGACCAGGGGAAAGTAGCCAGGCAAGAGACAAGCAGAAGAAGCCACCACATGGCAAGGGTTCCTATATTGGTGGTGATGGTGAGGAGATGGGGAAGTCCCCTGGCCTAAGGTGCCCTAAGTGCAAGAAGTGTCATGGAAATAAACCTTGCAATTTTGACACCTAAGCGTGTCTATGATGTGGATCCATGGATCATTGGATCAAAGACTACCCATAAGCTCAAATGAGGCCAAAAGACCAAGGTCCAGTAAGGCCTATTGGGGGAGGACCTAGAGGGGGAGAACCTAGGGAAGGACAGTAGAGGCTAGTTCCTCCAATACCATAGCCTCTAGTGTAGAGAGTTGGCAGAGTCTTCCAAGTGGAGAGCTAGAGACATCACAGCAAGGAGGAACACTAAGAGGTAAAATTTACCTTAATGGTATGCTTGTTAGTGTTTTGTTTGATACTGGTGCATCTGTGTCAATAGTGGCAAGGAAGTTTATTAATGCCATGAAATTGCCTACTGAAATCATGCCTAAGATATCCTTAGTGGAAACAATAGGTAGTCAATGTCTTTTCACTAATGACCTAGCTAAGGATTGTGAGCTAGGAGTAAGAAAGACTAAGGTTATGACTAATCTGTTAGTGTTGGACATTCCTAGGTAAGATTTAGTGCTAGGCATGAATTGGCTTACTATGCATAACATAAGAATTGATTGTGCTAAGAGAGAAATCACATCGCCTGATGGTGAAGTGCATGCATTAGCGAATTCTAAGGAATTAGTGTATGAAATGCATGGCATGGGCCTACAAGTACTAGATGAGATACTTGTGATTTCTGAGCATGATTATTGTGATGCATTTAATGAATTATATTTTGGAGAAGAAATGGATAGAATACCTATAGTGAAAGAGTTTCCACAAGTCTTTCCAAAAAACCTGCCGAGTATTCCTCCATAAAGGGAAAATGAGTTTAAGATCAAATTGTAACCAAGAGCTAGTCCAATATCCATTTTTCCTTACAAAATGCCTACCACAGAGATGAATGAGCTCAAGAAACAACTTGATGAACTTTTTGAAAAAGGGTTCATAAGGCTAAGTGTTTCACCATGGTGAGCTCCAGTTATCTTTGTGAAAAAGAAGGACAGATCATTGACACTATGCACTAACTATAGGAAGCTCAATGAAATGACTATGAAGAACAAGTGTCCATTCCATAGGATTGAGAATCTTTTTGATCAACTCAAGGGAGCTAAGATCTTCTCCAAGATAGATTTGAGATTTGAATACTTTCAGTTGAGAGTAAAGGAAGAGCACATTTCTAAGACTAAATTTAGGACTAGATATGAGCATTATGAGTACACAGTCATGCCATTTGGTTTCACTAATGCCCCAACTGCTTTCATGGACTTGATAAACAGGGTGTTCAGACCACATCTGGACAAATTTGTGGTTGTGTTCAATGATGACATCCTAGCATATTCCAAGGATGAAAATGAACATTAACATTATCTGAAGATTGTCTTAAAGACTCTGTTGGAACATCAGCTTTATGCCAAGTTATCCAAGCGTGAATTCTTAATAAGGCAAGTGTCTTTCCTAGGACACATCATAGATGCACAAGGCGTTAAGGCAGACCCTAAAAAGGTCAAGGCAGTGCAAGAATGGGAAAGACCAAAGACTGTAAAGGAACTCAGAAGTTTTCTAGGATTTCCTAGGTACTACAAAAGATTTGTATCAGGCTTTTCGATGATTGCCTTAGCTCTTACTCATCTGACCAAGGTAGGTCAAAGGTTTAAGTGGACTGAAAAATCTAAAAAGAGATTCCAGGAGATCAAGCAAAGGTTGATTGAAGCTCCAGTATTGATTCTTCCTAATCCCAGCAAGCCCTACATCATCTATACAGATGCATGTAGATCTAGGTTAGATTGTGTACTTATGCAAGACAGAAATGTCGTTGCTTATGGGTCAATGCAGTTGAGACCCCATGAGCAAAATTATCCAACCCATGATCTAGAGTTGGTAGTAGTGATTGTTTCTTCGAAGCAATGGGGACATTACTTGATGGGTTGTTCCTTTGTCATCTACACTGACCATAAAAGCCTAAAGTACTTGTTCACTCAGAAAGAGTTGAACATGAGGCAAAGGAGTTGGTAAGAGTACATCAAGGAATATGACTATAGTATAGTGTACACAGAGGGCAATCACAATCAAGTAGCAGATGCCTTGAGTAACAAGTACACAAGTCTTCGGAAATGAGGATCCATAGCTGATCATGATGAGCAAAATAGTCTGCAATGTCTGTGGCATAAATCCCATAAGTGGGAGGAAGCCCAAATCTACGCATTGACAATCCAATCAAAATTTGAAGAAGTTAGAAAGGCACAGGAGACAAATCCTGTTTTGAAAAGGATATCAGGAGAGGAAAAAGGTTCCTTGTATCAATCTTTTGCATACAAGCAAGGATTACTGTATTTCAAGGACCGAATCTATGTGCGCAAAGGACCGAAACTCAAGGATGAAATGCTTGAAAAAGCTCACACAAGCAAGTTGAACATCCATCCAGGAATTGAGAAAATGTATAAAGACTTGAAGACTCACTTCTGGTGGCCAAACATGAGGAGAGACACAGTTACTTATGTCTCCAAATGTGCCACATGCCAGAGTGTAAAGGCAGAGCAGCAGAAGCAAGCTCATACCCTATAGACTCTACCTATACCAGTGAGGAAGTGGCACAACATAACCATGTACTTTTTGACTGGGTTGCCTATGACCGGATTAAGGCATGATACAATCTGGGTCATTGTAGATAGGATAACAAAAGGTGCCCATTTCTTACCTATGACACTCACAGATTCTCTGGAGAAGTTGGCTCAGATGTATATCCATGAGATAGTAAGGCTACATGGAATACTAGATTCCATTGTATTTGATAGAGATCCAAGATTTATAGCTCGATTTTGGGGTACATTTTACAAAGCTCTAGGAATCAAAATCCACCTGTGTACTGCTTATTACCGTTAGACTGATTGGTGAATTGAAAGGGTGATACAGATATGAAAAGACATGCTTAGGAGCTGTGTGTTGGATTTCAAGGTTGAATGGGACCAACACATGCCATTAATAGTAATTTCATATAACAATAGTTATCAAACCGCCATTGGCATGGCACCTTACGAAGCATTATATGGAAGAAGGTGCATGACACCCCACCATGGGGTGGAAGCCTCAAACAGGCTAGAGTTGGGTCCTGAAATCATTGAGGAATCTATTGCCAAAATTAAGAAGATTCAAGAAAGATTAAAGGCAGCCAATGAAAGGACCACAGCCTATGTCAATAAAAGAAGGATAAAGTTGGAGTTTGTGTAGTGACAATGTTTGGCTAAAAATTGCACCACCCAAGGCACTGTTAGATTTGTTAGAAGCACCAAGTTAGCTCCAAGATATATAGGTCCTTATGGGATCTTGGACAGAGTTGGCAAGGTAGCATACAGGTTAGCTCTACTGCCAAGCATGTCAAAGATTCATAATGTATTTTACACCAGTATGCTTAAGAAGTATCTATTGGGCACAAAGCATGCTATAATAGTGGAAGACATACTGATATGATCAAGGAAGGCACAACCAAGGATGGCAAGGACCCATTGAAGATAACTAGTGGGCCATTGACAAGGAAGAAGACCAAGGAGCTCACTAGTGCATTTGTAGCTTCTATCTCAAGCTTTTTCATGGAGGATGGGCTTGGAATTTCACAAGGAGCTACTGGAACATGCAAGGAATCATATGGACATGATGGCCAAGCTTGGATTTTGAACGATTGGCAATATTCGAGTATAAAATCATATCTTGAGCTAAACATATCAAAATTGAGTGATTCTTAATTCACTGGAAAGCTAACATCTGTAGCTTTAAATCATATGCGGACCATGAAACCCAGTTTGAATGTTAAGGGGGTCTAATTTAGCTTCCAAGTCATGATTTATGAGTCATCGCTAGTTCGGAAGCAGTTGCGGTATTTTAGGCATATCTTTGGCTTTAGATATCCATTTTGTGTGATTCAGGTGTTGTTTCAAAGCTAACAAAGAAATCAACAACTTTCATGCCTTGCATTGTGACAAATCATGGCTACATCAAGGTCAAATTTTAGCTTGAATTTGAACACACAAGCAAGAACCCTAAGGAGCCCTTAAATTGCACTCGAGAAGACAATTTTGGGGTTGTTAGAGCCAATCTTGTGTTGTAACATATTTTATTTTATTTTCCTATTTATTTACATTATTTAGGATGTTATTTAGGCTATGGAAGTGATTTAGGTCACTTAGGATAAAGTGAATTTGCTGCCCACATTAAACATGTTCAAATTAGGTGTTAGAATCCTAGTTTGACTAGGTTTTCTTAAGTCTTTTGTACCTAGGTTTCCTATGTGACTTGCGCTGTGAATTTTTCTGAGTCTTTTACCCTACTTTAGGCCTATAAATAGGCACATATTCTGGTTGTAAAACATAGCCTTGATATGAAATAATATTGCTACTTTGAAGAGAAATTCTCTTTTGTTCTTTGAGGATTACCTTGAAGCACAAGTTGCTTGTGTTCTTGGTTTTCTTATACTTCTTGTTTCTAATCATAGGTTGATTAGGGGTGGGGGTTTAAATCTAGGTTCTTTGATGTCTTTTGGAGCTTGAAAAATATATTGGGCACATTTCATGGTCTTTATACCATTGGGGTTCGCATCAGTTGTTATTAGAGCCGCAAGTTCCATCCAAACGACATATCTTTGTGTTCTTGTTTATCTTCATTTTTCTTTCAATTTTTTCCTGTAATTTCATGTTTTAATTCTCTATTTTAATCCTTTTTCATCGTGTTTTAGGTCTGCATTCTTTTTCTCTAGCTTTGTTTCCAATCAAAACAACCAAAAATGAACAAAAAAAAAGCCAACTAGTGTTACCTTGTGTTCTCGGTTTTAATCTATTTGTTCTCTTTTGTTTCTTATCTTTTGATTTTGTTTCCAGCCCTATTAATTGCTCTTGTTTTCATTATTTCTAGCATCCTAGAGTTAATAAAACACCAAAAAAGGAAGGAACCAAGTTCAGGAAGTTTCGGTATCAAAAAGTTGTTTCAAATTATGCAAAATTTCAATAGGTTATTGTCTTAACCGAAAAGAAATCTAACTTTTTGTCTTTCGCAGCAAGGAACTTCAAGAACGAAGTTGTTCTAACATCAAACAGCTAGCGAAAACAAAAAAAAAAAAGGGAGAAAAAAAAGAAAAACAAAGAACAAAGAAAAGAAAAAAAAAGAAAAGAGTTTGTAAAAGAAGTTTGCCAAAGTGTTAAACTTTTTGTGCCTACAAACCCTAACCCTTTGTTTTGAGCCTAAAGCTTTTATTTGTGGTTCTTGTGATCATCAACTGCAAGGGCTTCCTAGAGTCTCTTATAGCTTGTTTAGCCCACCTATTTTGGAGTCAAACTTGGTTTCAAGAATTCAAGTTTTCTTGTGTGCTTTGAGGAAAGTTTTCTTAGAACTTTTGAGGACTCTTTAAATAGCAATATCTCACTAACAAATTGAGTGTTTTTAGTGTTAATCTTTTGAGTGAGACATGTGTGGTGAGTGTGTGAAGATCTTGATTTCAAGAGTATGGAGGGCCAGGAGGATAGGAGGATGGAATTGAGACATAATAAGGAGCCTACCATGAGAGAATTTCAAGAAACTCTCAACAGACTTGTGGGGAGGATTGGGGACATAGACTTGAGATTGCCAAGGAGACCTAATCCCATCTTGCAGCCAAGGAGAGGTCCAAGAAGAGAAGAACCCGAGGAAGAAGAAGGAGTTTGGCATGACCATGGGCTTCCAAGAATGGGGGAGCCAAGGGAGGACAACAATCTTAACTCCATCAAGCTTACCATTCCATCCTTCTAAGAGAAGAGTGATTCCGATGCATATTGGGAATGGAAGCAAAAGATTAAGATGGTGTTCAATTGCCATCATTACTCTGAGGAAAAGAAGGTTAAATTGGCTACCATAAAGTTCACTAATTATGCTCTTGTTTGGTGGAATCAGGATGTTACTTCTAGGAGAAGGAACGAGGAGGAGCCCATACACACATGGAGAGCCCTTAACGCATTAATGAGGAGGAGAATTGTGCCTATCTACTACACTAAAGATCAACGCCTCAAGATTCAAAAGCTAGTGCAAGGCCAAAGCAGTGTGGAAGACTACAACAAAGACTTGGTGATGACCTTGACCTGAGCCAACATCATTAAGGATGAGGAGACCACCATTGCTAGATTTATTAATGGTCTCAATCCTGAGATTGCCAACAAAGTGGAGATGGTACCTTATGTCAACGTGAAGGATTTGCTTCATCATGCCACTAAGGCCGAGAGGATCATCAAAAGGTCCAAGGCATCCAAGATGTCTCAAGGAGGAATTTCTGCAAGGAGTAAGGATGTAAGAGAAGCACCTAAGCAAAAAGTAAAGGCCACAAGAGGAGACTTGTCTCAGTCTCAACAACAAAATTCAATCATGCTTACACCACTTTCATGACAACAAGTCTTCGAAGATCAAAGAAAACTTCAAAGTGAGGTTGAGAGAAGAAAAATAGTGAAATGTTGAGGGCAAGAGTGATGAGGGGAAAGCTGAGAGAACAACTAAGAGATTAAGTGAGGAGAGTAAACATGAGGGGAAGAAGAGTGGAGAGTTCCCAAGAGAAGAAATTGAGTGTGAAGTTGAGAGAAGACAAAGTGCAATGAACCCAAGCTGAGTGAAAAAAGAAATACCTATAGAGAAGCCATACTTTCATTTGACATAATGAAGTCTTCTTCTAGTGTTGTGTTGTCTTCTTTCCAGGACTTAAGTGGATATGAACTACAAGAATCAAGTGAGTTGCTGCGCATCGAAGAAGTTGGTGTTCCCAATTTTCCAAGTCTTGTCCTATGCATCAAACCAACAAAGGAGGTTAAAAAGGAACAATTTGAGGTAAGTCCAAGTGATTTCATACGCAAAAGTTTGCCTAACATTGTTTCTTAATCAGTGGTTCAAGGGGAAGAAGATGTTGCAATTCCACCCAAAGTCATTAAGTACAAAGGTGAAAATTTTATGGTTTCTACACCGAAGGAAGATACTTGGAGAGTAAGTCCAATCATTATACTGTATTTCTTCCTTAAACCTGATTTGATGTGGTTTTGCATGAAAATCTCAAACAATGTGTGTTTGCTTGCAATGTTATTTTGAAGAATGATTTTCATGAAACTAGATTAAGAGAATGAAGTAAGCATGAAAATTTGACAAAATGTGGTTTTAAGTCTTCTAATTCTTTGGTTTTGTCAAATGCTCTTTTGAATTCCATGAGTTTTTCTTGAGAAGAATCTGTTTTGGTGTCTTTTGTTTTTGAATTTGTTAGTTTTGCATCCATTTCATATTGTTTTGTTTTGCCTCAAGTTAAATCTATTTATTTGGAATTCTTCATGCATAAATTGGTTGTTACCCATGCATTACATACTTCTTTGATTCCCATTTATATTCAGCCCATTTTGTGTTTAAATTTTTAATTTCCAGCAAGCATTTTTTTGTCATGACACATGCATTACATAAAATTTTAAGCCTTGATATTTTGCTTTATGTCTGAACTTGAAAGTATTTATTTTGAGTGAAAATTCTGGATTTAAATTTAGCCTTTTAAGGAGATATGTTGAGTTCTTTGTTTTGTGTCACATCCCATTCACAAAATTTCATGCATTGTGCTGCATATACATGCAAAAATAAGTTTGCCACTAAATTGGTTTCACTTAATCCTAATTATCCCAATCTCGTTTCCTTTAAAATGCTGAGGATTTTTTTGAAATTCATGCATCCTAGTTTGGTTATTAGTTTAGGCGGCCTTGTGTTCAATTCTTGTTTGGTTGAATGGCCTATGCAAACTATTGTCTTGACATGCATAACTTGTGTTTTTCATAACCATAACACTTGTGCGAGTTTAGGTCCATTTATTTTAAGTACATACAGCATCCCTAAGGTAAATTATTCCAACATTTTTTCTAGTTGTGAGAGCAATGTTTTTGAGATGGCAAAGGCAATGAAAGTGATGCCTAGAGTTAAGATGAAAATTGTGCCAACTTTTAGATTTTTTGTGCTAATTGCATCTAACTTTGTTTTTGAACCTGGAGGTATCAAAATTATCATTGCATTTGGATATTGGTTCAAGTTTTTCACAAGATTAGAGCTCCATACACAAGCATTCCATGTTATTGGTGCTTATGTGCAATGTAAGTGCTTACGTGTTGATTATTTCATCCTTATTGATTCAATTCCCTTTTCTAATGTAGGT
Organism: Aquilaria yunnanensis; assembly: GCA_039654915.1. NCBI lineage: Eukaryota > Viridiplantae > Streptophyta > Magnoliopsida > Malvales > Thymelaeaceae > Aquilaria > Aquilaria yunnanensis. Next base: position 70,801,815 of record CM077594.1, read on the forward strand.
TTTGATTCGAGGATGAATCCTTCTAAGGAGGGGGGAGTTGATATGATCAAGGAACGCACAACCAAGGATGGTAAGGGCATATTGAAGATAACTAGTGGACCATTGATAAGGAAGAAGGGTAAGGAGCTCACTAGTGCACTTCAAGCATCTGTCTCAAGCTTTTTCATGGAGAATGGGCTTGGAATTTTGCAAGGAGCTGCTGGAACATGCAAGGAATCATATGGAGATGATGGCCAAGCTTGGATTTTGAAAGATTGGTGATATTCTAGTATAAAAATCATATCTTGAGCTAAACAAATCAAAATTGAGTAATTCTTGATTCATCGGAAAGCTAACATCTGCAGATACAAATCATATACAGACCATGAAACCCAGTTTGAACGTTAAGGGGGTCCAATTTAGCTTCAAAGTTGTGATTGTGAGTTATCACTGGTTCGGAAGCAGTTGCGGTATTTTGGGCATATCGTTGGCTTTAGATGTCCGTTTTGTGTGATTCAACTGTTGTTTCAAAGCTAAGAAATAGATCTAAAACTTTAATGCTTTGCATTATGAGAAATCATGGCTACATCAAGGTCAAATTTTGGCTTGAATTTGTAGACACAAGCAAGAACCCTAAGGAGCCCTTAAAGTGCACCCGAGAAGACTATTTTGGGGTGGCCCAATCTTGTATTGTAACATATTTTATTTTATTTTCCTATTTAGTTACATTATTTATGACGTTATTTAGGCTATGGAAGTGACTCAGGTCGTTTAGGATAAAGTGAATTTGCTGCCCACGTTAAACATGTTCAAAGTAGGTGTTAGAATCCTAGTTTGACTAGGTTTTCTTAAGTCTTTTGTACCTAGGTTTCCTATGTGACTTAAGCTGCAAATTTTTTTATGTCTTTACCCTAGTTTAGGCCTATATATAGGCACATATTCTGGTTGTAAAACACAGCCTTGATATGAAATAATATTGCTACTTTGAAGAGAAATTCTCTTTTGTTCTTTGAGGATTACCTTGGTGCACAAGTTGCTTGTGTTCTTGGATTTCTTATACTTCTTGTTTCTAATCACAGGTTAATTAGGGGTGGGGGTTTAAATCTAGTCTCTTTGATGTCTTGGTGAGCTTTAAAAACATCTTAGGCACGTTTCATGGTCTTTATACCATTGGGGTTTGCATCACAAATAGTTGGAACCTAACTTGACATATGAATAAAAACCAATAGCTATCTTAGCCAAGGACACCAGAAGTTTAAGAAACCAGCTCCTCCCCATGATTAAAGTTCTGTGATCACACCATTCTGAAAAGAAAGCAACATGGGAAACTGAGAAAAGCCTTATGGAAAGGTATCCTACAGAAAACCCGAAGCTAAAGGCCATTTTGGAGGACCAAAATTTTTAAGGGTGTGAGAATTACAAGTGTGGCATAATGGTAAAAAAAACCTATATATTGTGTATTTCTCTTCATAGTGATTGAAGTGTGAGGGGTAAAAGATATAATGAACACCTCCTTAAAAGTGTTCTAAGTTGGTAATTTGGCCGCCAAGAAAAGCCTAAAGGATTGCTTGTTTTTCAAGTAACCTATGGACCTTTTTGTAAGGTTTTCAAAATTCTCACTTGCAAAACTCTCAAGAAAGAGCCTTGGATAGTTATGGGAAAGATATGAATGGTATGAAAGTGCTATTGGTGGACCAAATTGCTCATGGAAGACAAGTTTGGACAAAGGAAGCACTAAAGGCATTATGGACCTGAATGTCTTAGTATAAACCTAAAGGTGTTCAAGCTTTTCACTTAAGTCAAATGGTGGAATTGTGGGGTTATCCCACCATGGGGGAGGCAGCTATATCTTGAAGAATAGTAAAAAATATGTGAAAAATGTGGACTTATAGGCTTATCACAAACAAATCATGCTTATGGGCAAAGAAAATGACATAAAGCATGATTAAGGCTAATAAGTACGTTTAGTGCCCTAAAGCTAATTTAAGAAGCCAAACTCAATTTTTTCTTCTCTCATATTCAACCCAACCAGCCACCGCCCTCCTCCACACTTCTTCCATAGCTCCTCCATAGCCACCATACCTCAAAGATTGAAATTGAAGGCAAAAGGAAGCAATTGGAAAAAACTAGAGCTATTGCTTGAATACTTCAAAGATCAAGCTTCAAATTTGGCCTACTCATCTTGGTAAGGGTTCTCTTGCTCCCATGGATTGTTTACTATATTTTTAAGAGTTCATGGAGCTAGGGCTAAGCTTGGAAGAGATCCATGAGCTTGATGAACCAAGCTTAGTAAGGGGAGTGCACTTATTGAAGGTTTTGTGACCTAGTGTGAAGTGCACAGTGATGGCAGCAAATTTAAGGGTTTCTAGAGCCCAAAGTTAGTACAAACTAGTGTTAAAACTCTCCTAAGGCCAAGCTTATGCTTGTGCTGGGTTGCCATAGTGATTTACTTAAGTTTATTGCATGTTTTATGGACTAACGTATGGTTTATGTCGCTGCCGCATTTCATGTGTTTGTTGGTTATGAAGGGCTTCAGCATTTGGTTGCTATATCTTGTATATATGCATTGTGGGTTTCTATTTTAGTGTCTTTGGATGTAGGTTTTAATGAGTGTCATGTTTCCTTAACAAACCAAGTGTTTCCCTTACTATGTTTAACAAAGAGACCTACTCCCCTCAATTCTGCCATTTCAACTACAGGAAAAAGATCACATTCAAACTAACCATTTTCAATTGATTTTTTATCTAAAAATTTAGTTACATGAACTTCCATGTGTCTAGTTATGATCTGGGAAGTTTGGTGATTTTAGGAGCACATGTGGTATTTTTAGTGATGGTGCTTATTGTGTTATGCAGCAGCTATCCACCATCCTATTTTTGGAGTCCATTGTATCTTAGGCAGTCATGTAACTTAGGGTATGTATTTAGCTAATGTAAGACCATTATGTAGTGCATTTTTCCATGTACATGTAGTGCATGTAAAATGAGACGAGTTTGTGAACATTTGAGTAATGTTTTGGCTATGTATGTGACGTGATGTAAAACATCCTAAGTGTGAATGATAGGTTGCTTACCTGTAAATTCTGTTTTAGCCACATAAAGTTGATAGATGCAAGAGCATGAAATTCCTATATGTATTTGACATGTATGAGATAGTCTTGGAGGGCTTACACCTTGTGACTGAAGTGTTTGCACAATTATGAAATTTTTTATGGGCAAAATGGTCATAAAGTGACCAGATATTTGACTTTGCACCTAAAGTTTAATATCTCTATGTGTGAAATGAATTTTCGCATAAAATTTTGACCACATCTAGAGAACATCTAGATGTTGAATTGGGAATTAGAATTTCTAAATTTGGAGCCTTGTAGCTAAAAATATTGATAGCCGAAGTGCTATCGCCCTGACCACCTACCGACCACGGGAAAGAGAGAGCCAGACACCTAAGGCATACGACCTCGGAAAGGACTCCGGAGTCAAAAAAGTCATACACCTGAGGCACACGACCTCGGTATCTCATCAATTCCAACTTCGGAAGCTAGCGTCGTGCCTCCTTCGGGAGGGCGACCAAACCAGCTTCAGGGGAGAAAGACCAACCACCCCCTATAGGAGAAAGCCCCCCGAAGACGTAGACACCGAAGTTCCAGCCCGACTCCAGCAAAGGGCCCCTTACCCCGAAGTGAGACATCAACCAAAGGGACCTTGATTGTACGGCAAGAGCCATCAAGGAGTCCCTGACACTACTCTCATATACGTCTCTGACACGCCACTCCAAACACGCTCTAACATGCCATCGCAGCATACGTCCTGTCACACAGGGCTACACTTACCATGGCTCGCGGACCGAGGAGCGAGCAGGTGGTTAGGGGTCCCCACGCCCAAAAGTATGAACATCATCCATCCATACATGTGCCACAATCTGAAGGCATCACCCCCTCCCTTATGTACCAAGGAAATGGCCACAAGGAGGGGGGCTCCCCTAGAGAGAGAGAGGGAAAAAGAGGACAGAGAGGCCGGAAAACAGAGAACGCTCTCCTCCCTCCGCCTAAATACTCTCCCTTCAGCCCTCGAAAAGACACGCCAGGCAAGAGTCCCTTATGCTTATTACTGTGTCCCCTTCTCTCTAATAGCACTGACTTGGGCGTCAGAGGTTCCCCCCGGTAAAACCACCCCGGGGGCTTCCTAACCCCTATTTTCTGAGTGTTTTAGCTAGGTCTCCCTAAAGGATCTCTGCTCCAGGCTCTCTCCCATGCCGGAAGTCTTTCCCGTCCTGACCAGCCACGGTACCAAGAGGCTGCCGGCCACCACTTAAGGTGACCCTCTCAGGGTACCTTCTTGTACCTCCAGGACCCCCTGCTGCCCACACCGCTGCACACAGTGGAGATGCTGGCTCCGCCTAACCGGACCGCATTAGATGCTGGCTCCGCACCTCTAGACAACATCAAATATGACGTTGCAAACTTACCTAAGTTACTGTTCATTTGGTCAAAATTTTGTAACCAATTTAAAAAATCCATAATTTGGTCCATAGGCGAGCTATTGATCTAAAGCCAAATTCCATGATTTTCTTAAAGACTCCAATTGATAATTAAGTGAAGAAAATAAGGGGTACATAGCTAGATTAATACATTTTTTTAACAAGTTTCAAGTGCAGTGGCTAGTTACTTAAACTTAACAAGACTACCTAATATGTGGTAGCCAAGATTAAGACTTGTGCTAGTGTTTTCCTTCATTACTGTCATGGTATCCATAAAATGTGAATATGTGTGTAATGGTTGGACCAATATGCATGCATTTACATAGTACCCAAGAAGGCCACTTAGGTATGGACACTAAGGGTATTGTTCTAATGGCCTACAAAACATACCAACCCTGGGAGTTTTAAATGCATAATTTTGGCATCATAACCGGACTACCCCTGAGTGGGTAACAAATGTACCTTGGAGTAAGCTCACTTTTTTTACCAAATCTGATGGTACCTTTAGTTGGTGCTACTTTGAGCCACACTTTATCACCAACCTAAAACTCCAAGTTTCTTCTTCTTTTATTCACATAAGCAGTGGTCCTTTCATTAGCTATCCTTAATCTTTCCTGTATCTTCCTAATTTTTCTTGTTGTTTCTTTGATGTTTTCTGGGCCTAACTATAGCCTATCTGAGGCTTCTACCCAACAATGTGGTGTCATGCACCTTCTCCTGTAAATGGCTTCATAAAGTGCCCCACCGATGGTGCTTTGATAACTGTTGTTATATGAAAATTCCACCAATGGCAAATGTTGGTCCCATTCACCCTTGAAATCCAACACACAGCTCATAAGCATATCATCTAGTATCTGTATCACCCTTTCAGTTTGGTCATCAGTATGAGGGTGATAAGCAGTACCCAAGTAGATTTTGGTAACAAGTGCTTTGTGAGAAGCACTCCAAAACTGAGCTGCAAATCTTGGATCTCTATCAGATACAATGGAGTCTAGTATTCCATGTAGCCTCACTATCTCTTAGATATACATCTGAGCCAACTTCTCTAGGGAATCTGTGAGTTTCATAGGTAAGAAGTGGGCACATTTTGTTAGCCTATCTATGATGACCCAGATTGTCTCATGCCTTAATCTGGTCATAGGCAACCCAGTCAAAAAGTCCATGGTCATGTTGCCCCACTTTCTTATTGGTATAGGTAGAGTCTATAGGGTACCAGTTGGCTTATGGTATTCTACCTTTACCCTCTGGCATATGGCACATTTGGAGACATAAGTAGTTATGTCTCTCCTCATGTTTGGCCACCAAAAGTAAGTCTTCAAGTCTTTGTACATTTTCTTACTTCCAGGATGGATATTCAGTTTACTTGTGTGAGCTTCTTCAAGTATCTCATTTTTTAGTTCTTGCCCACTAGGCACATATTTTCTTTCCTTGAAGTACTGTAATTCTTGCTTATAGGCAAAGGATTCATACAAGAACCCTTTGTCTTCCCCTAAAATCTTTTTCTAGCTTGGGTATGCTTTTTATGGCTTTCTTATTTCTTCAATCCACCCAGACTGAATAGTTAATGTTTTGACTTGTGCTTCTTCCCACTGTTGCCACTTATGCCAAAGGCATAGTAGATTCTTCTACTCATCATGATTAGCTATGGATCCTCATTTCAGAAAACTCATGTACTTCCTACCTAAGGCATCTACTACCAAATTGCCTTTTCCCTTTGTGTACTCTATACTGCAGTCATAGTTCTTGACGTACTTTATGTTACCTACTCCAGGGTAGTCCAGTTATGGTGCCAAAATTGTGCATTTAACACTCCCAGGATTGGTATGTTTTGTAGGCCATCAGAACAACACCCTTAATGTGCATACCCAGGTGGCCCTCTTAGGCACTATGTAAATGCATGCTTATTGGTCCAGCCATTACAAACATATTCACATTATATGTATACCATGGCAACAAGGAAGGAAAACACAACCACAAGTGATAACATTGGATACAACACATCAGGCAATCTTATTAAGTATAAGTGATCACCCACAGCACCTGAAATTTCTTCCAAAAAACTGTAGTAATCCATCCATGTAACTGTTAGTGTTGTGCCCAAAAAGCCAATCATGAGATGATTGTATTTTTGCACATTGAGTCATGATATTTTATTGAGGCATTAATCCAACAATTATATTTGTTGTTTTTTTTCTGCGTAACATAATAAACATAATTGTAACCCTAGAATAATGATATTCTTAAACGTCCCTAGTATAGTATTATTGTGGAGTGGGTTGCAATAACACATAATGACTAACATATGTGGAGACTAATATGAGATATGTAGTCTACATATGGGTACAAGTTAAAGAACTTGTGTACTGGACCGACCCACCATGAGAACACTTCATGGATCGTTATGAGTGTCATAAGTGATTCTGATAATGATCATGGTATATGTAGTCCTTCGACCTAAGATCGTCAAGGTTCCCTACATGTGAGTCACATACATTGATACTTTCCTTTGTTGCTCATAACTGAGTGAACATGAAGGAGGTTGGGTATGTCACATATCATGCGCAGGGATTTGTACGATCAAGATGGGATTTGTCCCTCCTATGTAACGGGAGTGATAACTTCGAGGCCCTTGATAGAGTAAGACTTAGAAAAATGCATGGCCATACTCGGATGAGTTCATATACGATATCAATGTCATCAGTTTAAGTTGGTCTACTCGATAATCAAGAAACCAAAGATTGGGCTATACGAGTGTGATACATTCCATGTCTCGTGCTTAGTCTTGATATCTTGGACAAAGGGACAATGGCATATATCGGTGATGATCATAAAGGTTAAGTTGAATCACCGACAATCTTGTCACTTGGGTAGCAATGATGTGTTGCTAGACACCGCTCATTGCTTATGATCATAAATGTGATTTATGATCATTGCCAACATGGCAAAAGCCTATTGGGTCACACACATAAAGGTATTTGGATCATTAGAGTGCATGGGCTAATAATTTGGGTTTTGGTTTCACAATAATTTCGTGTTAATAATGGGCCCAATAGTTGAGCCATTATTAAGCCCGAAATTAAAGCCTAATTGGATTAAGGCTTTGAAACCCATTAGGCCTAGAAGTTGAGTCTCAATATAAATACAACTTCTAGTGAGAAATTTGCAGGTCTCCTTGTCCTAGCCTCCCAAAAGGATAGCCGCACTCTTCTCTTGTAATTCCTTGGAGGATGCAAGCTAGCACTGCGAGCGCAAGAGAAATGCATCTGCTGGGACATGGTGGAAGCGTGGTGATCCCGAGAGGCTCGTGTGGATACCATAGAGAGCCTGAACACGTCAACTATTTGGGTTTTGTGATTCGACTCTACAGTTGAGTGAGAGATCTCAACCAAAAATTAGGTATGAAAATTTTTGAACACCCAGTTTACCCCGTTTCACTTGGATCCTGGAGGGTTTCAGTTCCCGCTGACCGGCCAGTAGGACCGCCGTATGTGAAGCGCCACATAAATAAAACTGGTTAATCAACGCGTGAAAATTGGCATGGATCTTTGTTGAATGAGATTTGACATGATATGTTGAGTGGTGTTTGAAGCATGGTGCATGGTTATAGCCCTTGATTGGTTGTACTTGTAAATACGGCTTCCGAGTTGTGCCTTTCATTATCACTCTCATTGTACATTCTCTTCTCACCTTACTCCCCTTGAATGTAACTCGAGGTTTCTATTATTGATGTAATGGTGCATTATGGGATCATCCAAGGTGGTATGTCCAAAGATCATCCAAGAAGGTATGTCCAAGGAGGTGACAACAAAAGGGCAGCCAAGAAAGGAAGAGAAGGAGCTTGTGAAAACTCTTTTCTTTTCTTAGGCTTTTATGATATTCTCATTGGCTTGAGAATATCGCATAGTTTTGGGCTATAACCATGTCACATTTACTTTCTTGAACGCATGAGATGCATGTTTTATATTTGTATGTGATGCATGTATAAGACAACCGGAGATAACGAATTGGTGAGATCAAACAAAAAGTCCCTCAAACAAATATTAAGTCATTAAATGTGATGCCTTCCAAATGTTCGCACTCGTCAAGACTTTGATCAACATTAGGTGGGTTTTGCCAAAGCAAAGCACCTATGTTCATCTTGGTAAGGCGCGATGGGATAATAGTGATATCCAAATTGCTAACTTTGGGTCAGACTTAAATAAGTCATCCTAATAGGATTAGGGACTTAGAGGCATAGAGTTAAGCTTAAGCTCATGAGATGAGCATAGAGTTAAGCTTAAGCTCATGAGATGAGCTTGGACAAGTGTTGTTCACCCAACTATCAAAGAGTTGCATAAGATGCAATTGGCAAGGAGTTGCCTGCCTAAATAGCTGTAACTTGAGAGAAAAGCCAAAGCTAACTCAGGTTGTGGTCAAATATGGATCTTGGCCCACTAGAATACCTTAGCGCCAAGGTGTTCCAAAATAATATCGAGGGTTATTATTTTGAGGAAAATAGTGGGAGTATTGTTTAATAAAAGTCCTTATTAAATGAATTAAAATACATGCCTCTTACACTGCATATTTACTGTTGTAGATAACCATGGCATAAAACACATCGACACTTTCATTGCGATCTATCCTTGAGAAGGAAAAACTGAATGGGACCAACTTTCTCAAATGGTACTGAAACTTGAGGATAGTCCTCAAACAAGAGAGAAAGGCTTATGTCCTAGAGCAGCCCATTCCAAATGAGCCTGCTGCTAGTGCTCCAAGAGCTGAAAGGGATGCTCACAAGAGGCATTCTGATGATGCTTTGGATGTTGCTTGCCTCATGCTTATTACCATGGAATCTAAGCTTCAGAAGCAACATGAGAACATGGGGGCGTTCGATATGATCAAACATCTCAAAATGCTTTTCCAAGAGCAAGCTAGGCATGAGAGGTTTGAGACCTCTAAGGCATTGTTTCAGTGCAAGATGTCTGAGGGAAGTCCCGTGGGTCCTCATGTGCTCAAGATGATTGGGTACATTGAGAATCTTGAGAATTTGGGATTTGTTCTTCAGAAAGAGTTGGCTATCGATGTAGGCTTGCAATCGTTGCCTTGAAACCTACAGTCAGTTCATCATGAACTATAACATGAACGACCTTGACAAGTCCCCTCCTGAATTACTCAACATGTTGAGAACTGCTGAGCAAAACCTTAAGAAGGCTAAGCCCATTTTGATGGTTCAAAGGGGCAAGGGAAAGGGAAAAGCCAACAAGAAGAAGGATAAAGCTAATGGAAAGTCCAATGCTAGTTCTTCTTCAGCTGCACTGAAACCAAAGGGTGGTGTGGCAAAGGAAGGGGAGTGCTTCCATTGTAAGCAACCTGGACACTGGAAATGCAACTGCAAGCTCTATCTTGAAGAACTTGCTAAGGAAAAGAGAAGTAAAACTTCCACTTTAGGTATTCTTGTTATAGAGGCTAACTTTTCTACTTCCTCATCTTGGGTATTGGATACTGGATGTGGATCTCACACTTGTGCAAATGTGCAGGATCTAAGTAGAAGTAGAAGATTGGCCTGAGGTAAAGTGGACCTAGTGGATTAGTTTTAGAATTAGACAACTGCTACTTTGTGCCTACTATTAGTAGAAATTTGATTTATGTTTCTTGTTTGGACAAGAAAGGTTTTTCATTTATAATAAAGGACAAATGTTGTTCTATTTATTTGAATGAAATCTTTTATGGTAGCGCTCAACTTAGCAATGGGTTGTATGTTCTAGACCTCGAAGATCCAATCTATAATGTGAATACCAAAAATGTCAGATTAAATGATTTGAACCCAACCTATCTCTGGCACTGTCGCTTGGGCCATATGAATGAGACCCGCATATCCAAGCTCGGTAAGGATGGACTCTTGGACTCATTTGATTTTGAATCATATGAGACATGTGAGTCATCTTTGTTGGGCAAGATGGCCAAAGCCCCATTCACAGGGCAAAGTGAAAGCGCTAATGACTTACTATGACTCATACATAGTGATGTATGCAGCCCTATGTCTACACAAGCTAGGGGAGGTTTCCAATACTTCATTACTTTCACTGACGACTTCAATGGATATGGCTATGTGTATCTCATGAGACACAAGTCAGAATCCTTTGAAAAGTTCAAAGAATTCATGAATGAAGTAGAAAATCAACTCGGGAAGAGTATTAAAGTGCTTCGATCAGATCGAGGTGGAGAGTACTTGGATAGAGAATTCCTTGACTATCTGAAGGAGTGTGGTATAGTATCATAACTCACTCCACCAGGTACACCTCAATGGAATGGTGTATCTAAAAGGAGAAATTGAACTCTGTTAGACATGGTTCGCTATATGATGAGTCAAGCTGACCTTCCAAACTCCTTTTGGGGACATGCTCTAGAGACAGGCACTTTTACACTAAACCGAGTTCCATCTAAATCGGTTCAAAAGACACCATATGAGATATGGAGTGGGAGGCGTCCTAATTTGTCTTTTATGAAGATTTGGGGCTATGACGCTTATGTGAAACGTCAATCCTCTGACAATCTAGGGCCCAAATCTCAAAAATGTCTTTTTATTGGGTATCCCAAAAAAACAAAGGGTTACTATTTCTACAATCCTTCTGAGCAAAAAGTGTTTGTTGCTCGAACTGGTGTCTTTTTGGAGAAAGAGTTTATCTCTAAAGGAACTAGTGGGAGGAAAGTAGAACTTGAAGAAATTCAAGAACAACAAGGAGACATCGAACCTGAAATGGAACCTGAACAGACACCGCAAGATGTTGTTGAAGAGTCTGTTCCTGTAGCACAGGGCCCACGTAGGTCTGGTAGGATTCGGTGTGAGCCCGAGAGATATGGATTTCTCATGACTCACACCGGTGATATGATGCTCATGGATTAGGATGAACCCACAACCTACCAACAAGCTATGTCGGGGCCTGACTCTAAGAAGTGGCTAGTGGCCATGAAATCCGAGATGGAATCCATGTATGAAAACCAAGTATGGACTTTGGTTGACACACCTGAAGGGGTAAAACCCATAGGGTGCAAATGGGTTTTCAAGAAGAAAACTGACATGGATGGTAATGTGATTACCTTTAAGGGATGATTGGTTGCAAAAGGTTTCAAGCAAATTCATGGTATTGACTATGATGAAACTTTTTCACCAGTTGCTATGCTTAAATCCATCCGAATTTTGTTTGCTATTGCTGCACACTATGATTATGAGATATGGCAAATGGATGTCAAAACTACATTCCTAAATGGAAAGCTACTTGAGGATGTGTACATGACACAACCTAAGGGTTTTGTCATTCCTGAGAATGCCAATAAAGTGTGCAAGTTGCAAAGGTCCATTTATGGACTGAAGCAAGCTTCTCGAAGTTTGAATCTTCATTTTGATGATGCAATCAAAGAGTTTGGTTTTATCAAAAATGAAGATAAACCTTGTGTCTACAAGAAGGTTAGTGGGAGCACTATTGTCTTCTTGGTGTTGTATGTAGATGACATAGTACTCATTGGGAATGACATTCTTGAGCTACAGTCTATGAAGACTTGGCTAGGGAAATGTTTCTCTATGAAGGACTTGGGTGAAGCAGCCTATGTGTTAGGCATCAGGATCTATAGAGATAGATCTAGAAAGCTTCTTGGCCTAAGTCAAAGTACATATATTGACAAGGTGCTAAAGAGGTTTAGCATGCAAGATTCCAAGAAAGGATTCTTGCCCATGTCACATGGTATCAGTCTTTCTAGATCTCACTGCTCGAGTACGCCTGAGGAGAGAGAGCGCATGAGTAAGATTCCATATGCCTCAGCAATTGGATCTATCATGTATGCCATGATATGTACTCGTCCCAATGTCTCATATGCTTTGAGCATGATGAGTAGGTACCAATCGAACCCCGGTGAGAATCATTGGACAGCTGTTAAGAACATCCTTAGGTACTTACGAAGGACTAAGGATGCATTCTTGGTCTTTGGAGGTGAAGATGAGCTCGTTGTAAGGGGTTACACCGATGCAAGCATCCAATCCGATAAGGATGATTTTAGATCGCAATCTGGTTATGTGTTTTGTATTGGTGGTGGTCCTTTCAGCTAGAAGAGTTCAAAGCAAGAGACAGTAGCTGACTCTACAACAAAATCTGTGTACATTGCCGCCTCTAATGCCGCGAAGGAGGTAGTTTGGATCAAGAAGTTCATCATTGAACTTGGAGTGGTTCCAAGCATTGGCAACCTGATAGAGCTCTATTGCGACAATAATGGAGCAATCGTAGAGGCTAAGGAACCTCGATCTCACTAGCGATCCAAACACATACTCCGACGCTATCATCTCATCAGGGAGATCATCGAGAAAGGTGATGGAAGGATATGCAGGACTTTGACAGACAGCAACATTGCTGATCCACTGACAAAGCCCCTTACGCAGCAGAAGCATGATAGCCACTCTAGGTCCATCGGTATTAGATACATGGATGATTGGCTTTTAGTACAAGTGGGAGATTTTTAGTGTTGTGCTCAAAAAGCCAATCATGAGATGATTGTATTTTTGCACATTGAGTCATGACATTTTATAGAGGCATTAATCCAACAATTATGTTTGTTGTTTTTTTTCTGCGTAACGTAATAAACATAATTGTAACCCTAGAATAATGATATTCTTAAACGTCCCTAGTATAGTATTATTGTGGAGCGGGTTGCAATAATACATAATGACTAGCATATGTGGAGACTAATATGAGATATGTAGTCTACATATGGGTACAAGTTGGAGAACTTGTGTACTGGACCGACCCACCATGAGAACACTTCATGGATCGTTATATGAGTGTCATAAGTGATTCTCATAGTGATCATGGTATATGTAGTCCTTCAACCTAAGATCATCAAGGATCCCTACATTTGAGTCACGTACTTTGATACTTTCCTTTGTTGCTCATAACTGAGTGAACTTGAAGGAGGTCATTGGGTATGTCACATATCATGCGGAGGGATTTGTATGATCAAGATGGGATTTGTCCCTCCTATGTAACGGGAGTGATATCTTCGGGCCCCTTGATAGAGTAAGACTTAGAAAAATGCATGGCCATGCTCGGATCAGTTGATTTACAATATCAATGTCATCAGTTTAAGTTGGTCTACTCGGTAATCAAGAAACCAAAGATTGGGCTATACAAGAGTGACGCATTCGATGTCTCGTGCTTAGTCTTGATATCTTGGACAAAGGGACAATGGCATATATCGGTGATGATCATAAAGGTTAAGTCGAATCACCGACAATCTTGTCACTTGGGTAGCAATGATGTGTTGCGAGACACCGCTCATTGCTTATGATCATAAATGTGATTTATGGTCATTGCCAACGTGGTAAAAGCCTATTGGGTCACAGACATAGAGCTATTTGGATCATTAGAGTGCATGGGCTAATAATTTGGGTTTTGGTTTCACAATAATTTTGTATTAATAATGGGCCCAATAGTTGAGCCATTATTAAGCCTGAAATTAAAGCCTAATTGGATTAGGGCTTTGAAACCCATTAGGCCTGGAAGTTGAGTCTCACTATAAATACAACTTCTAGTGATAAATTCGCAGGTCTCCTTGCCCTAGCCTCCCAAATGGACAACCGCACTCTTCTCTTGCAAATCCTTGGAGGATGCAAGCTAGCACTGTGAGCGCAAGAGAAACGCATCTGCCGGGATGTGGTGGAAGCGTGGTGATCCCGAGAGGCTCGTGTGGATACCATAGAGAGCCTGAACACGTCAACTATTCAAGTTTTGTGATTCGACTCTACAATTGAGTGAGAGATCTCAACCGAAAATTAGGTATGAAAATTTTCGCACACCCGGTTTACCCCATCTTACTTGGATCCTTGAGGGTTTCAGTTAAATTCTGCTGCGTTGTTTGGCTCCTGAAACCCAACAGTAACCCTATGTTTTCTTCGCCTCATTATCAATTAGAGTCTTTAAGCGAGCCAATGGATTTGGTTTTACATCAATAGCCCACCTATGGACCAAGTTATGGATTTTTTAAGTTGGTTCAAAATTTTAACCAAATGAACAGTAACTTAGCCAACTTTGCAACGTCATATCTTTGGCTATAGGGCTCCAAGCTCAAAAAATCCAAATCCCAATTCAACCTCTAGATGTGCTCTAGGTGTGGTCACAATTTCATACCAAGATTCATTCTTCATAGGGACATATAGAACTTTGGGTGTAGAGTCAAAATTCTGGTCACTTTATGACTATTTTGCCCATACAAAATTTCATAAGTGTCCAAACACTTCATTCACTATGGGAAAGCCCTCCAAGGCTACCCCATATATGTCCAATACACATGGAAAATACACTTTCTTGCATCTAGCAACTTTATGTGACCAAAACAGAATTTACAAGTAAGTAGCCTATCATTCACACTTAGGCAGCTTTGCACAACATTACATGCATAGCAAAAACATTACTCAATTGTTCACATACTTGTCTCATTTTACATACACTATATGTAAATGCACACATGCACTACAAAATGGTCTTAACTCAACTAAATATGCACCCTAAGTTACAGGAGTACCTAAGACACAATGGACTCTATAACAAGATGCTGGACAACTGCTGAATAACATAATAAGCACCATCACTAAAAATACTAATTGTGCTCGTAAAATCACGAAACTTTTCAGATCATAACTAGATACATGGAAGTTCAAATGCCTAAAATTTCAAATCAAAAATCAAACTACAAAGGTTAGTTTGAATGTGATCTTTCTGATGGACCTGAAATGGGCAGATTTGAGGGGAGTAAGTTTCATTGCGGAACTTAGTAAGGGAAACACTTGGTTTCTTAAGGAAATGTGACCCTAATTTAAAACCTGCATCCAAAGATACTAAAACACAAATAAACAATGCATATATACAAGATATAGCAACAAAATGCAATAGCCATTCATAACCAACAAACACATGAAATGCGGCAGCAACATAAACTATAGATTAGTCCATAAAACATGCAACAAACTTAAGTAAATCACTACGAAAGCCCTCCTCAAGCTAATGTTTGGTCTTAGGAGGATTTTAAAACTATTTAGTACTAACTTTGAGCTCCAGAAACCCTCACTTCACTACCATCGTTGTGCACTTCGCACTAGGTCACAAAACCTTCAATAAGTACACTCCCCTCACTAAGCTTGGTTCATCAAGCTCATGGCTCTATTCCAAGTTTAGCCCTAGCTCCATGGATGCTTGAAAATATAGTAAACAATCCATGAGAGCAATAGAATCCTTACCTTGTGAGTAGGCCAAATTTGAAGCTTGATCTTAGGTGCTTGGGAACAATAGCACCAAATAGCTTCCAATTGTGCTTCTTTGGTTCAATTGCAACTAGCTTTAAGCTTGGAGGCAAGGTGGCTATAGAGGAGCTATGGAAGAAGTGTGGAGGTGGGTGGTGGCTGGTTGGGTCGAACCTAAGAGAAGAAAAATTCAATTTTTCCTACGTAAAGTAGCTTATCTGCACTAAACACCCTTAATAACCTTAATCAAGCTTTATGTCATTTTCCTTCTCACTAATTATGGTTTCTTTGTCTTAAACTCATTGGTCCACCGTTGCCAACATTTTTTACCATCCTTATCTTGCTTTGCTTGCCTTTTCATGTGTGGAATAACCCCACAATTCTAGCCTTTGACTTAAGTTAAAAGCTTGAACAGCTTAAGGTTTACACTAACACATTTAGGTCCTTAATGCCTTTAGTCTTTCCTTTGTCCAAACTTCTCTTCCATGAGCCATTTGGTCCTCTGATAGTGTCACACCCACTACTGCCCCTGGCCCATCTGGGCCAAAATATCAAAGCTTGCAGTGGAAGTTATTCATTCAGAAGGGGCTTTATTATTCAGTACGAGCACCTACGGCGTGAGTCCAGGATCTATTCTGGTTCTAGCTTGATTGATCATTTACCTTCAATATGTTATCAGGGTGATCTTTAGAGTCAAGCTAGTACCTAAGTGGGATTTCAAGTGTTCCATTCATGATTTTATCCTGCTTACATGCATTCTTCATCACAAAGCATACTTTATTCCAATTCAACATAAGCTTCTCCTGTAATATTTTCACATGCTCATTTCATCCAAGCTACATATAGCCATACACTTATTCCACTAAGTGCATAGAATGTGTGTCCATCAAGTGTACTAATCCAATGCATGGCAACCAAGAAGCCCATCTCATTTCAAATTTTGAAAACCATATTTTCATATCCATGAGCATTCTGCCAATCTAGTACACAAAACACAATCACCCATCAAGAATTCCACCTGTATGAATTCAAGCATACTTCTCATATAATCATCCTTCAAAGTCATCACCATCATAAATCATCATAATCATCTATCCAAGGCAAAATTCATCATCATAAGTCATCCAGAACTATGCCTATCCATAGAACAGCAAACAAGCATCACTTACTTGGAAAACATACCAAGGAATGCTTCATGTCTAAGTTTATCCAATGTTCATGTTTTACAGATCAAGTTTTCATAACTACTTAATCTGCAAACTAATATCACACGGAACACAATCCACCTATAGACCTTGTTCCCACAACTTCTAGACTCCATATCCTGCACAGGTAAGTCCATAACATTAGCTTGATTCCCAAGCAATCTATACCACATAAGTCACTTAGAACCAATGAATATATTGAGCAACACTATACACATACCCAACCCTTTAGCACATTGTAACGAGTACTCTGGTACTCTACGCTTGATCTATCAAGCCATCCAGTTCCTGAAAAAGGTATAACAGGGCGGGTGAGTTATAAAACTCAGTAAGAATCCTGACGGCATCCAATGCCTAGTGAGGTAATTAACTCATGACTTTCAAAGTCATCATATGGCTTCCAAAGCCTAAACTTGTGCCAAGAATGTAATGGCAATTAATCCATGTTCCTGCAAAGGAAAACACTAAAACAAAGAAAACACAAGATATAGCACAATAACAATAACACTAATAATATGGGTCAGCATGCACAAACAACAACGGTTCAGAGAAGCATGCAACTCAACACACACAACACTGTCCTCGTACATCATGTTCCAAGTTATCGTGGGTATCGCAAGCATTAGTGTCACACCTCACACAGGCCCTGGCCTGTAAGTCCCCAACCTGACTCACAAGCCCAAACTAAAAACTGGGTAACTAGCCCTCGGCCATACCACATGGACTAACTTTAAGTCTTATTTTCTTAAGGTAATGGGCCTGGGAGGTGGCCCAGGTGGCTTTCAAACCAAACTAGTAATTACTTGCAGCGTAAGTAAGGCCCAAACCACTTTCTTGCATGACAAGCAAGGCAACAAATAATGCAACTTCCAGTGCATACTTGGTGTGCAATCAAGTGTGCTACCTATATGGCAACCAAGAAGCCCACAATGTTGGTTTAAGTTTGGAAAACCACAAGGAACAATGCATGTAGCTCTCGGCCATCAAACATACATACAATGGTGCACCATACAACTTGCAAGATCATGCCATCCATATCATATAAAAGTGCCAAACCTTGGCCCATAACACTCATAACACATATCCATACACATAACCATCCATACTCTCATACATAACTTGGCATACAAGGTTCTCAAAATAACACCATCTAGGTATCCGAGACTACAAATATACACAACCAAAAGTGTAGTCTACCTAGCAAATAACATGGCTAATAATGCCAAGCACCCATAAGTTGTTCATGCCAAGTTATATACAGACCGAGACCAAACTCCTAATGCTCAAACATCACCTTAAGGATCCCATACAAAAGCACACACTGCAACACCAAGCCCGTGGCCATGTTCATGGTCATAAAGGTGAAAAGCAAAACCAGAGCTAAAGTCAAGGTATCCATGCTCCCCTAGACAGTTCCCACTCTACAGCCTGCAAGCTTAAACCATAAGTCTCGGCCAACTCACAATAAGACTTGCAAATAATTCTAAAGTGTCAAGCCAAGCACACATTGGCACATACCTTAGCAACAAAGCAAATAAACACTAAGTGCACACACAAGGCAGCTTAGCACTACTCAGGCTGAATATCCTTGCCTGAAAAAAAATGGAGAATGGGCAGTGAGTTTAACTCAGTAGGATTCACTTCATTATAGCCAACTCTTAAAGAGTTTATTTAGTTAAGCCGAGTGAACACTCAAGGCTTAACCTCCAATTAGTTAGCTCAACCTGCAAAACAAACACAAAGACAAGAAAAGCAGGTGTATCCATATACAATAACAATAATGGGGGTTAGCATGCACAAGAAATCACCAAGGCACACAAGTACTCACACACACTTCACATTGTTGCTCTCGGCCATATAAGCCATACATGTACTCGTGTGCAATTCTTGCACATATTCTTACCAATAACATTCCATTTGGAGCTCCCAAAATGCCAAGCAAATAGGCCACATTCACTTGCATTTTTAGTACATGTACCATAGTCAATTAGCTAATCAACATTGCAACCAAATATAACCAATAAGCCCATCAAGCAACTAAGATCACATGGCAAATTTTAACCATCACTTAGCCACCCTAACACTTGAACCATGGCATATATTACCAAGCGAACTCAAGTGCAGTGAACCCTACCTCAAGCTCTCGGTCTCCAACAAAACTTCAAGTGTCCAAGTGCCCTTCAACCACAATGCCTACCATAACAAGGCATAACCATTAACAACATATTCCATGGATCAAATACCATGCTTTCAATGAAGGACACTACCATACAACACTTTGAAGCTCTCGGCCATATGGCCTAAAATACCCAAACATGAGCTGCCCATTAATCTCACATACCATAAGCTATTATAATCACCAATAAACATCAACGATGGCATTGATGCCAAGTAACCAAGTGAAATGTACCATTTCACTCTAATTCAAGCTTTCGGCCAAAGCACACATTTTCATCTCATTGTACTACTCAACATTCCATTACACCAAATGAGTAGCCAAACAACCAATAAGCTTACTCATGGCACAATTACCATGTAACTAAGCAAAATACATGTAAACACCATTTCCACTCTTTCGGCCATAGTACCCATTTCACATACACATGTTCTTCATTCAATCCAATCCAACACACATATACCAATGCATCAATAAGCATGGTTCATGGCGTTAATGCCATGTAAACAAAGATTGAACATGGGTTACCTCAAAATGCACTTTCGGCCAAAGTACTAACTTGCACAATCTTGGTGTTCTTCACCCAAACAACCTATCACAAGGTTAAATAATCATCAACAAGCATCACACATGGATTAATTTCCATGAACTCCAAGAAGAACACCAAGAACACATGTTCATCACATTCGGCCATTCAATTGCTCTATTCTCCAAGCTTAGCAACATATGAGCATTCAAAATTCCTTGTTCATGGAAAGAAATACCATGGATTCAAGGAAATTCCGTGGTTACCTCAAGAACCCTAGCTCAAATGGCTCAGCCCTTCACCATTTCTTCATAAACAAAGCTTGAATCCAAGCAAGCACAAGCCGAATCCACTTCTCCAAGCTTGAATTCGCCAAGTACTTCAAGAACTTTGGATGTCAAGGCAAGATTGTGAAGGAGCTCTCAAAACGCTCTCGGTTTAGCAAGGACAAGGAAGCCCGAAATGAAGCAAATGGACTTAGGCTAGTTTCGGCCGAAAGTCATTTGCTTTAGCTAGCTAAAATGCCAACTTCCACTTCCATTTCTTTGCATGGCGTAATATAGCCCTTAAGTCCACTTATGCACAAGGCCGCCACTCAAACTTGTGTCTAAATGGGCACTTAAGTACACATGGCTCAAAGTGCCAAGCAAATAAACAACACAAGTACCAAGGTGTCATAAGCACCCATGCATAACCGGCCATGTAACTAAAATAAAGACTAGTTAGTTTAACTAGTAACTAGTGAATAGTACACTAGTGGTAGACAAGATTTTGACTAGTAATCATTGTTGTCTCCCACAAATGGTCTAGTCTTGCACTAGCCATTATAGAAATTTACATGGCCAACAATGCCATCTTTAAACTTGTGGTTTCACTTATACCACTTAACTTAGTGCACAGTTTGGTCCCCTTTCTCAGGTTTCTGTCAGCTTTCCCATAGTACATTTTCCATGTGCAACTAAGTCCTGATAGTTTCCAGTTTTGCACATAAGTCATTGTGCCAGTCTCCATGGCTCCTCTTTCTTCCCTTTCCGTTTTCTCTCATTTTTCCTTGGTTCTCCTTGGCCTAAGCCAAGCACATAGGAGGTGCCTAACAATTAGCATAATCCATGCCACTAATCCCGGCATGCCATTTATTTTTTATAACCTACTGAGCGCTCCTTAGCTTGAGAATTGAGTTGGCCAAACTCAATTCCTAGCCCTAAATGCTTGCTAATTACTCATGACTAAACCATAATTGCCAAAGCAACAATACCTTGCCCATTATGCACTTATGTGCCCAAATATCCAACTAAGAAAGTATCATGAGTCCTCACAAAAAGTAACAACCACATAGCCCTGACATGCACACCTATGGTCACTTGGTTCTTTGACCATCACATAGGGGCACTAATACTCACAATGAAAGGTCATGGAAAATATACCATGCAGAGAGTGAGTATAGGGATTCTTACCACCATTTGTATAACCTTTTGCTCATTGTCTTTGCCTTGCTTTGCTTTGTTTGTTGTTGGAACTTTGCCATTTCCTTAATGGACCTATAAAGCGCAAAATACTAACAAGTTATTTAATTGCTTTCTATTAAACAAGAGAACCATAATTTACCAAGCATACTTGGTTTAACTTACTCAACCTCTACTTAAAGAGGTAAGGCCCAAATTAGCCTTTTCTGTGAACTGAGGCCCATTTTCTGTGAACTCAGGCCTACATTGGCCTTTCCCTGGAATCCAGGCCCAACTTGGCCTTTTCTGAAATTCAGGCCCACTTGGCCTGTTTATTTTCTCAGGCCCACTGGGCCTTTTATCTTTTCAGGCCCACTCGCCCTTTTAATTTCTCAGGCCCACTTGGCCTTTTAATTTCTTTTTTGGACTTGGACCAACTTAACATTTAGGCCCAATTTTACATTTTCATAATTTTAGGCCCAGCTTACATTTCCAGGACTTGGGCCTATATTAACCTTTTCAGGATTTAGCCCAATTCAGCCTTTAGGCCCAATATTACATTTCCAGGACTTGGGCCTATATTAACCTTTTCAGGATTTAGCCCAATTCAGCCTTTAGGCCCAATATTACATTTCCAGGACTTGGGCCTATATTAACCTTTTCAGGATTTAGCCCAAGTCTTGAGTCAAAGTAGCCCACTTGCCAATAATGCCATTTATGGCCCATTTAACCAATATTACCCAAAACTTTTGGGTTTTTTTTTTTCACTTAAGTACCTGAAGAACAATTGTTGACAAAATTGTTCTTGAATTCTTCTTTGCCACTTTAGTGCCAAATTTCCATTGTGAACACTTTTGCCACCAAAATACTTGGTTAACACACATCCACCAAAAAATTGGCACCATGGCCGAATGCATGCTTCATTTCTTCTTTGTGATTTTTGCTTGTACAAGTCATCTAGGACTCAAAAACATGCCAAGAACACTTGGCTCCACATGGCTAACATGCCAAGACATTAAAAACCACATATGGCCGAATCCTCCATGGCTTGATTTTGCTTGCAAAACTCCTCTTTTCACATTCAAATTTTGACCATTATCATGCACACTCACAAGAACATCTTCACTACCAAGAACACTTGGAAAAGTGCACATGCAAGCCAAAATACCCATTTGGCCGAATTTGTTCCTTGCTTTTCTTTGCATCCTTTGCTTGATTCCTTGCTTGGAAAGGCTATACAAGCCTCGAGGCACCAAGAACACTTGGTTTCAAGCCTCAAAATACCATGGACATTCATGGCCGATATTTCCTCCTTGCTTTTCTTGGAGTTCTCCTCCATTTCCTTGCTTTTCATGGCTTAAAAGTGCAATGCATGCCTTGAACTCTCAAGTTGAGTCCAAGAGCACTATAAATCCTCCATGGCCGAATCTTCAAGAGCTTTTCCTTGCAAAAATCCAGCATATACAAAGCATTAAAAAGTAATATCTAGCTCAAAACAGAAGAAATCAACAATGAAAAACATGATTCACTTACAACCTTGTTTTGGCCGAATCTTCACTTGTTCTTTCTTGATGTTTTCTTTGTTTCTCTTGCTCCTCATGGCTTAGAAATGCCATGCATGTAATGAGCTCTTGAGGTGAGCTCAAGAACACTAATTTCTCCATATGGCCGAAACTTTCAAGTGCGATTTCTTGAACATCTTGCTTGATTCATGCTCTAGATGGGTTTAGAAGTACAAAATCGCTAAGAAAATGTGTTTGCATGAGTGAGGATGAGTGTTTCTAGTCATGGCCAAAAGGTAGGATGAAGGAAGAAGATGAAGAGAGCTTGGAGAAACCATGGCTGAATGTACGAAATTCTAGAGAGAAGGGAGAGCGTTTGTGAGCTAAAGAGAGAGAGATGAAATGAAAATGAATGGGAGGAGGAGCATGGCCGAATGTATGCTTGCACATGGAAGGAAATGTAGTCCAAATGCAAGCCAAATGCATATTCAAGTGTGATGGCCGGCCATGTGATTCAAAATGGGGGAGAAAAGTCAAATGCAATAATTCATGGACAAAAGAAGGTGGTGTCCTATCAAAACAACTCATTTGTTTAATTTATATGTCATGGCCAAATTTTTTAATGGAAAAGGGGGGAGAATGAGTCAAATGCTCATTAAAGAATTGATTTGACAAGTGATGGTGAGGAGAAATAAAATAATGTAAAGTAGGAGACAAAGACTAGTCAAAAATGATGGGCAAAATATTATATTATATGGCAAGTGGGGGACAAGACTTAAGAGATGATTATTTTAATCAAAGTGGAGGCAAATTTTTATTCATTTAATGGGGATGGCCGGCCATGGCTTAAAATGCCATGCAAAATGGTCTAATCCCTCCTTTGGCCCTCCACCTTTCTTCAATTGTTCAATTGAGTCCTCCCACAAACTTTACCTTTGAACAATTGAGTCCCTCAACTTTAATTTCCACCAGTTTCATTACCAAAACTCTTGGCCTAAGCCAAGCAAAATTCCAAGAGTGTCCAACACTCATTTATGCCCATTCCATAATTAATTTAAGATCTCCCGAGCTTACCAAGCTCAATTCCCAATTAGGAAAAATTTCCATGTCTCCTCAATTTAATTGCTAAGTTTCCAAATTAGGAAACTTTTTATTTCCACTAATCCTCTTAACCCGGGACTTAGTCATTTAGCCTTTTCTGGGTGTAACAAATAGCACTTCCATACCATTCATATCCTTCCCATAACTCTCCAACGCTCCTTCTTGAGAGTTTTGCAATTCGGTACCTGAATTCCCAAAACCTTACAAAAAGGTCCATAGGTTACTTAAGAAATAAGTAATCCTTAAGGCTTTTCTTGGGGGCCAAGTTAGCAACTTAGAACACTTTTAAGGAGGTTTTTATTATACCTTTTACCCCTCATACTTGAATCATTATGAAGAGAATTACACAATATAATGGTTTTTTGACCATTATGCTACACTTTTAATTCTCCCATTTTTGTGAAGTGGTAACACTCTAACCATATCCTTTGGCTCATGTTCAACTTTTTCTAAGTGAACAAGTACTTTAGGCTCTTATGGTCAATGTAAATCACAAATGAACTACCGATCAAGTAATGCCTCCATTGCTTTAAAGCAAAAATCACCGCAGCTAGCTCTAGGTCATGGGTACGATAATTTTGCTCATGGAGTCTCAACTGCCTTAACCCATAAGCAATGACATTTCTGTCTTATGTAAGTACACAACCTAACCCAGATCTAGATGCATCTATATAGATGATGTAGTGCTTGCTTGGATTAGGAAGAATCAATATTGGAGTTTTAATCAATCTCTTCTTGAGCTTCTGGAAACTCTTTCACATTTCTCAGTCCACTCACACCTTTGAGCCTTCATGGTCAGATGAGTAAGAGCTGAGGCAATCATAGAGAAACCTAATACAAATCTTCTGTAGTATCCAGCCAATCCTAGGAAACTTCTGATTTCCTTTATAGTCTTTGGTCTTTCCCACTCTCACATTGCCTTGACCTTTTCAGGGTCTGCCTTAAGGCCTTGTGCAAGTATAATGTGTCCTAGGAAAGACACTTCCCTTATCCAAAATTGGCATTTGGATAACTTGGCATAAAGTTGATAATCCAGCAAAGTATTTAAGACAATCTTTAGGTGATGTTCACGTTCATTTTCATCCTTGCAATACACTAGGATGTTATCAATGAACACAACCACAAATTTATCTAAATGTGGTCTGAACACCCCGTTCATTAGGTCCATGAAAGCAGTTGGGGCATTAGTCAAACCAAATGGCATGACTGTGTTCTCATAATGCCCATATATGGTCCTAAATGCTGTCTTAGGAATATCCTCTTCCTTTACTCTTAATTGAAAGTATCCTGATCTCAAATCTATCTCGGAGAAGATCTTAGCTCCCTTGAGTTGATCAAATAGATCCTCAATCCTAAGGAGTGGATACTTGTTCTTGATAGTCACTATATTAAGCTTCTTATAGCCAATGCATAGTCTTAATGATCCATCTTTCTTCTTAACAAAGAGCACTAAAGCTTCCCACAGTGAAACACTTGGATTTATGAACCCTTTTTCAAGAAGTTCATCAAGTTGTTTCTTGAGCTCATTCATCTCTGTGATAGGCATTCTGTACGAAGGAATATATATTGGACTAGCTCCTGGCTGTAGCTTGATCTCAAACTCAATCTCCCTTGGTAGAGGAATTCTTTGCAAGTCTTTAGGAAAGGCTTGTGGAAAGTCTCTCACTACAGGTATTCTTTCACTTCCTCATCACAGAGCAATTCATTCAATACATAATAGAACTCATGCCTAGAAATCACAGGTATCTCATCTAGTACTTCTAGTTCCATGTCATGCATTTCATACATTAATTCCTTAGAATTCACTAATGCTTGCACTTCACCATTAGGCAATGTGATTTCCCTCTTAGCACAATCAATTCTTATGTTATGCATTGCAAGCTAATTCATACCTAGCACTGTATCATACATAGGAATGTCCAACACTAGCAGATTACTCATAACCTTAGTCTTTCCTACTACTAGCTCACAATCTTTAGCTAGTTCATTAGTGAAAAGACATTGACTACCTGTTGTTTTCACTAAGGATTTACTAGACAAGATTCGAATAGGCAAATTCATGGCATCAACCAATTTCCTAGCTATTATAGTCACAGATGTACCAATATTAAACAAAACACTAACAGGCATACCATTTAAGTAAATGTTACCTTCTAGTGATCCTCCCTACTGTGGTGTCTCTAGTTTCTCCACTTGGAACCTCTGCCAGCTTTCTACACTGGCGGCCGTAGAACTGGAGGAACTTGTCTCCGCTATCCCTCCCTAGGTGCTCCCTTTCTTGGTCCTGCTCCAATAGGCCTCACTGGACATTGGTCTTCTAGCCTTCTTCCTTGAGCATGTAGCCAGCCCTTGATCCAATATATCATGGCACCACATTTCAGACACGCATGGGTATCAAAGTAGGAAGGTTTCTTCTCATGAAACTTCTTACACTTAGGACACCTTAGGCCAAGGAACTTGCCTTTAACCTTGCCCTCGCCGCCCAGATGAGAACTCTTGGCAATTCCCATGCCATGTGGTGGCTTCTTCTACTTGCCTACTGAGTGGCTACTTTCCCCAGGTCCACTGGGAAAATATCTACTCTCATACTTGTTTTGCTCTACCAATAAAGCCTTCTACACTGCCTTATAATATGTCAATGCTCCGAATGGCCTCACAGCCTTTTAGATAACTGATCTTAGGCCTCAGACAAATCTTTTTGCATTCAACTCCTCCAGTCCATGAAACTGATGAGCATATCTCACTTACTGATTGAATTTGTGCTCATACTTTATGACACTCAAGTTGTCATGCCTTAGAGCATCAAATTCAGCTTAGTTCTTGTCCTTGATAGCATCACTTATGTACTACTCCTAAAAAGCTGAGTAAACTCTGGCCAACTCATCTTTATATCTTTTCCTAGCCTTCTGCCCTTCTGGATAGCATATCTATCTATGGTGTTTCTCCACCACATATATTCACTGCCTACCAAATTAGAAGTAGCCAGTGACACCTTCTTGGTGGAGCTGAATGGCATCCCCTCAAATATCTTTTCTATGAAGATTAACCATTTTTTAGCTCTTTCTAGTTCTGTTCTTCCATCAAACTATGCAGGCCTTAGTCCTTGGAACCTCTCCAACAGTCTAACTTCATCTAGGCCTTCTAGATCCTCAGCTCTCTATCTCCTAGATTTGTGAAATTCCTTAGCAAGGTGATGCTCTCTGTGGTCTCTATGCCTTCTCCAGCCTTTTCTCTCATGATCTTCCCCAATCTCATTTCTGGTGGAGGAATGGTCATAGACTGAGGGATTAGTCCTAGACACCTTACCACTCTTAGATCTTACTATTCTTTCCCTATGATTTCTCTTATCTTTATCTTCTACTTCATCAACCTCATCATTTGTCTTTTCCAATCTTCTAGAAGGAACATTTTCAAATGTGTTCCTAGCCTCCTCTTCTAGTTGCCACTGTGCATTCTGAACTGATTAAGCTGGTGCTAGTTGGACTCCTTGATGTTGTGCTTGAATCAGTCTTACTAAGTTTTCATTAATTAGAGCTAAGTTCCTCTGAAGCTCTAACCATACTTAAGGCACTTCAAGGTTTTGTGCCCCTTGTTGGCCCTAACTCCTCATTTCCTGTCTGTCTCTTTGTTGCCTAGGTTTAATAGGTGGCCTTAAGGGTGGTTCCCCTCTCCTTGTGGCTACCATGTTTACTTCCTATTCATAATTCATCATAGAGCACATATAAAGATCATAGGTATTTCAATGGTACTTTACACTAGCAGCTTGTTAGTGTTGTGCCCAAAAGCCAGTCATGAGATGATTGTATTGTTCTACATTGAGTCATGATATTTTATTAAAGCATTAATCTAGCAATTATGTTCGTTATTTTATTTCTACGTAACTTAATAAACATAATTGTAACCCTAGAATAATGATATTCTCAAACGTCCCTGGTCTAGTATTATTGTGGAGCGGGTTCCAATAATACATAACGACTAGCATATGTGGAGGCTAATATGAGATATGTAATCTACATATGGGTACAAGTTGGAGAACTTGTGTACTGGACCAACCCACCATGAGAACACTACATGGATCATTATATGAGTGTCATAAGTGATTCTCATAGTAATCATGGTATATGTAGTCCTTCGACCTAAGATCATCAAGGTCTCCTACATGTGAGTTACATACTTTGATACTTCCCTTTGTTGCTCGAAACTGAGTGAACTTGAAGGAGGTCATTGGGTATGTCACATATCATGTGGAGGGATTTGTATGATCAAGATGGGATTTGTCCCTCCTATGTAACGGGAGTGATATCTTCGGGCCCATTGATAAAGTAAGACTTAGAAAAATGCATGGCCATGCTCGGATGAGTTGATATACGATATCAATGTCATCAGTTTAAGTTGGTCTACTCGGTAATCAAGAAACCAAAGATTGGGCTATACGAGATGGACACTTTCCATATCTCGTGCTTAATCTTGATATCTTGGACAAAGGGACAATGGCATATATCGGTGATGATCATAAAGGTTTAGTCGAATCACCGACAATCTTATCACCTGGATAGCAATGATGTGTTGCTAGACACCGCTCATTGCTTATGATCATAAATGTGATTTATGATCATTGTCAGCGTGGTAAGAGCCTATTGGGTCACACACATAGAGCTATTTGGATAATCAGAGTGCATGTGTTAATTATTTGGGTTATGGTTTCACAATAATTTTGTATTAATAATGGGCCCAAAAGTTGAGCCATTATTAAGCCCAAAATTGAAGCCTAATTGGATTAGGGCTTTGAAACCCATTAGGCCTAGAAGTTGAGTCTCACTATAAATAAAACTTTTAGTAAGAAATTTGTAGCTTCTTGCCCTAGCCTCCCAAAAGGACAATCGCACTCTTCTCTTGCAATTCCTTGGAGGACGCAAGCTAGCACTGCAAGTACAATAGAAATGCATCTGCCGGGACGTGGTGGAAGCGTTGTGATCCCAAGAGGCTCGTGTGGTTACCATAGAGAGCTTGAACACGTCAACTATTCAAGTTTTGTGATTCGACTCTATAGTTAGGTGAGAGATCTCAACCAAAAATTAGGTATGAAAATTTTCAAACATCCAGTTTACCCTGTTTCACTTGGATCCTAGAGGGTTTTGGTTAAATTCCGCTGCGTTTGTTTGGCTCCCGAAACCCAACACAGCTGACCAAACTTAATTCATGTATGTGGCTAGCATGCATAATGCAACTATATGCTATGTACATGTACAAACCATGCTCTGATACCAACATTTGTTACCCACTCTGGGGTAGTCTAGTGATGGTACCAAAATTGTGCATTTAAACCCCCAGGTTTGGTATGTCTGGTAGGCGATCAGAATAATACTTAGTTTGCATGCCCAAGCTGCCCTCTTAGGCACTATGTAAATACATGAATATTGGTCTAACCATTGTACACAAATTCACATTTTATGCACACCATGGTAGCCGGGAAAGAAAACACTAGCACAAGTGTTAATCTTGGCTACCACACATTAGGCATTGTTACTAGGTTTGGGTTTCTAGCCACTGCACCTGAAACTTCCTCTGAAAACCTATATTAATCTAGCCATGTACCCATGTGTTTTCTTGAACCCATTATAAATTACAGTATTTAAACAAACTAGGAAAATTCATTTTACATCACTAGCCCACCTATGGACAAAGTTATGGGATTTTTAAGTTGGTTACAAAATTCTGACCAAATGAACGGTAACTTAGCCAACTTTGCAACATCATATCTTAGGCTAAAGGGCTCCAAATGTAGAAATTTCAAAGCTCATTTAAACCTCTACATGTACTCTAGGACTAATCAAAATTTCATACTAAGATTCATTCTACACAGGGAGTTATAGAACTTAGAGTGCAGGGTTGAAATTTTGGTCACTTTATCACCATTTTGCCCATTCAAAATTTTATAGACATGCAAACACTTCATTCACAAGTGGTAAGCCCCTCAAGGCTATTCCATACATGCCCAAAACATCTCAAAATTGCATTCCCTTATCGCTAGCATCTTTACATAGCCAATACAAAATTTACCAACAAGCAGCCCATCTTACACACTTAGGTAGCCTATGCATAGCATCCACATACATAGCAAACCAACCAATACTAGTTCACATACTTGCCAAACTTTACATGCCTTACATGTACATGTATCCATGCACTACATAATGTTCTTAACTCAGCTAAAACACACACCCTAGTTATAGGAGACCTTTAGACACAATGAACTCCAGAAACAGAATGCTGGACAGCTGCTGCATAGTACAATAAGCACCATCACTAAAAGTACCATATGTACTCCTAAAATCACCAAAAATACCATATCAAAACTAGACACATCAAACTTGAAGTCCCTAAAATTTCATAACAAAAATCAAACTACAATGGTTAGTTTGAATGAGATCTATCTGCAGCACCTAAAATGGACAAAAATGGGGTAAATTTCTTGAATGAAACTTAGTAAAGGCTTATCAATAAAATCTTCAAACTCTAGTCATATAACTGAAATCCAAAGACACTAAAACAAGAAAATATAGTGTAAATACACAAACACAGCCATCCAAATGAACAAACAACATAGCAACAAACAAATGTAATGCTGGCAGCAATAAACACATTAGGGTTAATTCATAAACAATTCAATAAACATTATGTAATCACTATGGAAGGCCTCTTCCAGCTAATGCATAGCCTTAGGATGTTAATTGCTCTTTGTTAGTACTAACTTCAATTCTAGAAATCCCTGTAAACACTACCATCTTAGTGCATGAAAAATAGTAAGGCTAAAACCCTGTTCAGGCACTCCCCTTTAACCCATACTTGGTTCCTTGAGCTTTTAGCTCTCTTCCAAGCATGGTTTTGTTAGTATTGTGCCCAAAAGGCCAATCATGAGATGATTCTATTTTTGCACATTGAGTCATGATATTTTATTGAGGCATTAATCCAGCAATTTTGTTTGTTGTTTTGTTTCTGCGTAACGTAATAAACATAATTGTAACCCTAGAATAATGATATTCTTAAACGTCCCTAGTCTAGTGTTATTGTGGAGCGGGTTGCAATAATACATAATGACTAGCATATGTGGAGACTAATATGAGATATGTAGTCTACATATGGGTACAAGTTGGAGAACTTGTGTACTGGACCGACCCACCATGAGAACACTTCATGGATCGTTATATGAGTGTCATAAGTGATTCTCATAGTGATCATGGTATATGTAGTCCTTCGACCTAAGATCAGCAAGGTTCCCTACATGTGAGTCACATACTTTGATACTTTTCTTTGTTGCTCGTAACTGAGTGAACTTGAAGGAGGTCATTGGGTATGTCACATATCATGCGGAGGGATTTGTATGATCAAGATGGGATTTGTCCCTCCTATGTAACAGGAGTGATATCTTTGGGCCCCTTGATAGAGTGAGACTTAGAAAATGCATGGCCATGCTCCGATGAGTTGATATATGATATCAATGTCGTCAGTTTAAGTTGGTCTACTCGGTAATCAAGAAACCAAAGATTGGGCTATACGAGAGTGACACATTCCATGTCTTGTGCTTAGTCTTGATATCTTGGACAAAGGGACAATGGCATATATCGGTGATGATCATAAAGGTTTAGTCGATTCACCGACAATCTTGTCACTTGGGTAGCAATGATGTGTTGCTAGACACCGCTCATTGCTTATGATCATAAATGTGATTTATGATCATTGCCAACATGGCAAGAGCCTATTGGGTCGCACACATAGAGCTATTTGGATCATTAGAGTGCATGGGCTAATTATTTGGGTTATGGTTTCACTTTAATTTCGTATTAATAATGGGCCAAGGAGTTGAGCCATTATTAAGCCCGAAATTAAATCCTAATTGGATTAGGGCTTTGAAACCCATTAGGCCTGGAAGTTGAGTCTCACTATAAATACAACTTTTAAGTGAGAAATTCGCAGGTCTCCTTGCCCGAGTGTCCCAAAAGGACAGCCGCACTCTTCTCTTGCAATTCCTTGGAGGACGCAAGCTAGCACTGCGAGCGCAAGAGAAACGCATCTGCCGGGACGTGGTGGAAGCGTGGTGATCCCGAGAGGCTCGTGTGGATACCATAGAGAGCCTGAACACATCAACTGTTCAGGTTTTGTGATTCGACTCTATAGTTGAGTGAGAGATCTCAACCGAAAATTAGGTATGAAATTTTCGAACACCCGGTTTACCCCGTTTCACTTGGATCCTGGAGGGTTTCGGTTAAATTCCGCTGCGCTGTTTGGCTCCCGAAACCCAACAGGTCTCAGCTTCATGGATGCTTGATCATCATCTTAGGATAGTAAACAACCATGAAACATAAAGATAAAACTTACCTAAGCTATGAAAGTTGAAAATAACAAAGGAAGCTCAATAAACCCGAAAACTAGGGTTTTTCTTCCTCTTGTTGAATCCGATTGCTTTCCATTGTGATTTATTTGGATCTTGAGATATGATGGCTATGGAAGGTTATGGATAAGCAAAGGAAGGATGATATGGCTACTCATGGCCAAAATGGCCAAGAAAAGGCAAGAAATCAAGATATTTACTTAATTAGATTAGTTTAACCTTAACCCTCACTTAGGTCACTCTAAGTGTGGCTTAAGCAAAGACTTTTTGGATAATATTTAGCCCTTATTTTTGACCTTAGAACCTGGAAATAAAAGGTTGGGATAATGCTAGAAATGGCCATCTTTTACTCTTGTCAAAAATCATCCTATCCTTAAGTTATTCTTGTGAATAATTGTACACCTAGTTATTCTAGGTTCTTGAATAATAGGTTTTGTTTCCTTTATGCAATTCATCCTCAAAAAATTGCTTCCATACCATTCAAATTCTTCCAAAATCTCTCTTTTAGAGTTGTACAATTTAGCACCCAAGTCTTGAAATCTTGAAATAAGACCCATATATTACGTGTAAAACATGCAATCCTTTAGGGCTC
Source organism: Aquilaria yunnanensis (assembly GCA_039654915.1). NCBI lineage: Eukaryota > Viridiplantae > Streptophyta > Magnoliopsida > Malvales > Thymelaeaceae > Aquilaria > Aquilaria yunnanensis. Next base: position 70,834,463 of record CM077594.1, read on the forward strand.
CCTTTAGTACCAAGTAACCATTGTAATCTTTTAAGGAGGTATAGATTATTCACTTTACCCCTCACATTTCATTCACTATGGTGAAAATTATGCTATGTAATGGTTTACAACCATTATACCTTTATATTGTAATTTTACCATTTATGAGGTGGTAACACTCTAGGGGCTAGCCTTTTTTGCCAATGTCTCAACCTCAAGTGTATCTTGCACTCTCTTTGATGTCTTAGGGTGAAATACTCCACCAGGAGGTCAATTTTGCCTTCTTGATCCTGTGGCAGCTTACACAGTTAATTCCCGCTTGGGTTTTGGACATTGGGCTTCACAAGTAGAACACTGTGGACCATATTGTGTTGTCCTCTTTCCTTCTTGCTTTCCTTTTTCCATTCAACAGGCTCAGCCTAACCTCTAAATATTTTCTTATGCCTTTTGTGTGTGCCACATCCATTTCCTAGACCACTTTTTCTCTGTTCCTTGAATTTTTATTCAAGTGCTATGGCACTTTGCATTACTTGATAGTAGTCTTTAGCTCCCACAGCGCTTAAGATTTGCCTCAGCTCAAGACTTAAGCATCTTAAGAACCTCTTGGTTCTAAGCTTCTCCTACCCATCATATTTTGGAGCATATCTTATAGGCTGTTGAATTTCTGCTCATACTCCATCACACTAAAATTTCCTTGTTCCAACTGATCAAATTTTACTTGCTTTTGGTTCTTCAAGGAGTCATTCACATATTATTGTCGAAAGACTTGAAGGAACTTGGCCCACCACATTGACCTTCTTCTGGCAAGTGGCCTTCTCTAATTCTTGCTCTTATAAGTTCTTTGTACAGCTATCCACCAGAGCTATACATTCCCTTCAAGCTTAAAGGTGGCTAGTAGCACCTTTTGAGTGGATGATACTTTCATCATCTCAAATATCTTCTCCATTTGGTAAACTCAAAACTCAGCCTTTTCAAGGTCATGCCCACCTCTGAAATAGGAGGCTTTAGTGCTAAGAATCCTTCCAACTGGCCCTCCCTAAGACCACCTCCATTTGGTCTTTTGCCTCCTACGTCCGTGTCTTGGCTTCCACTTTTTTATGGCCCTCTTCTTGTAATAACCTGTTTAGGAAGCTTAGTCCCTCTTCAAGCAGTGTCAGTGTCCAGTTCTTCCACTTCTGGACTCTCCTACACCTCTACTCTTGGTTCTTGTCTTACTTCAGATCTCACTCTCCTAGCTCTCGGGTGTCATCTTTCTTCTTCACCCTCTTCATCACCATCATGACCATTCTTACTTGCCTAGTCTACAAACACTGGCTCTTTCCCAGGCCTCATGTTCCCTCTGCCTTCTTCCACTTCTCTATTCTCTTCTGCTCTAATTTGTTCTGTACATTCATGCTCTTGAGCTTGCCCTCTAGCCAAGGCTTGCTTACCCACCACCAATTGAGCTATGGTGGCCTATATTGTCTCCATCATCTGTTCCATCTTTTCCTACCTACCTCTGCTAGGTCTAGGTACATTAACTCTGGCATTAGGCTCCTCAGCCCTGTTAGGCCCTAAGACCTCCTACTGCCTTTCAAGCTCATACGTAGGTTGTCCATCCCTTAGATGGGTTGCCCTACCCTCATCTTGCTCAAGAACTCCCTTTACTTGGCCTTGAGTTCTTATCCTGCACGCAAGGGTACATGCATACACATATGCTCAATATGTATAAATCTACTCAAACTTATGTGGGAACAAGTCTAGACAAACATTTAGGTCCAAACCTACTCTGATTCCAACAAAAGCTGTCACGACCTAGACAAGCCCCTGCCCATGCACACCTATCATTAGCCCTATGAATAGCACAACTGCTACTCTGGACACTAGGTGATGTGTGCACGTTGTGCACTCAGAATGGCATGCCTAGTCGTCCTGTTAGCCATGAGGTTGCAAGGTGAAACCTTAGAGCACCTAGTTTACAAGGTCTTTATGGCTTAGTTACAATAGTCCCACCATAATTCCCCTATACAACATCAAAAAAGAGAGGTTCACCTAGTGATTTATCACTAGTTAGGCTGGCAAGCTCAGCTTGCTAGAGGACTAGGCTATGCCTTGTAGTTCAAGGACTAGGATGAGGAGAGGTCTCAAGGGACCTAGTTATATGTGCATATATCAGACCCTCAGGCGATATGAGCTTACAGCAGGTTACATATGTTATCATATGTGGAGTCCTTAGTAATTTTCTTACAGGTACCATGAAGACCCTTACTGACAATGTTTATGTTCTCACTTCCTAGTTATTTGTGCAGATTCTTAAGTTGTTGGGCCGGGTAACCGTTGAGGGTTATTGCAGTAGTTAGCTTTTCTTGCAAGTATTTCCCTTGAGAATCTTTGTGATTCTAGCTTACTTGGGTAACTTTTTGGTCAAGTAACAGTCTTAACTAGAGTCTTCCCTTGGCTGTAGAGCCTAGTAGCACTTGGAAAATGGTTTTTGTGACTCACCACTGGGACTTGCATCTAAGGTGGGAGTTAGTTCAAGAAGATCTCAGTTAAGGATTGTTTATATAGTACTCTTAGTTGCCTCTATTATCTATGTTTTGAGGAGTCCTAAACTCTAGGGTTGCTCTTGGGTAAGGGCATTAGTCTACTTTATGTATGAATGCTCCCACACTAATGCCGAGCTTCGGGAGGTGCGGATCCAACATCTGATGCGGTCCGGTTAGGCGGAGCCAGTATCTCCACTGTGTGCAGCGGTGTGGGCAGCAGGGGGTCCTGGAGGTGCAAGAAGGTACCCTGAGAGGGTCACCTTAGGTGGTGTCTGGCAGCTTCCTGGTACCATGGTTGGTGAGAACGGGAAAGACTTCCAGTGTGGGAGAGAGTCCGGAGCGGAGATCCTTCAGGGAGACCTGGCTGAAACACTCAGAAAATAGGGGTTAGGCGGCCCCCGGGGTGGTTTTCCGGGGGGGAACCTCCAATGCCCAAGTCAGCGCTCCGAGAAAGAGAGATACTCAGTAATAAGCACAAGGGACTCTTGCCTGACGTGTCTTTCTGAGGGCTGAAGGGAGAGTATTCAGGTGGAGAGAGGAGAGCGTCCTCTTGTGCTTTTGGTCCTCCGGCGAAGAACCCCCTGCCTGTGACCATTTCCCTAGTCTATAAGGGAGGAAGTGATCCCTTGAGATTGTGACACGTGTATAGACGGATGGTGTTTGTATTTTTGGGCGTGGAGGCCCCTAGTCAACTACAGCCTACTCGGGCCGCGAGCCGTAGTAGATGTAGCCCTATGTGACAGGACGCATGCTACGTTGGCGTGTTAGAGTGTATCTGGGGGTGGCGTGTCGAAGACATATATGAGCGGAGTGTCAGAGACTCCTTGATGGCTCTTGCCGTACAACCGAGGTCCCTTTGGTTGATGTCTCACTTCAGGGTGATGGGTCCTTTTCCGGAGTTGGGCTGGAACTTTGGTGCCTACGCCTTCGGGGGGCTTTCTCCCCCAGGGGGTGGTTGGTCTTTCTCCCCCGAAGCTGATTCAGTCGCCCTCCCGAAGGAGGCGCTACACTGGCTCCCGAAGTTTTCATTTGGTGATGTACCGAGGTCGTGCGTCTCAGGTGTACGACTTCCTTCACTCCGGAGTCCTTTCCGAGGTGGTATGCCTCAGGTGTCTGGCGCCCTCTTTCCCGTGGTCGGTAGGTGGTCAGGGCAATAGCACTTTGGCTATCACATGCCCCCCTTGGAAAGGCCGAAGTGAAGACTTCGGCAAGCAGTCCTTTTGGTGTCCGTCTATCACTCAATTGGCAGTTTTGACAGGACGACCTCATGGACTCCCGGAGGTCCACATTGTAGTATGTCCATTTCGGTCGAACAGGGCAGCGCGGAGCCTTGAACCCCGGACCTTATGGATTTACACCCAGAGTATGACGTCGGTTGGGGAGGCGCTTCGCCTCCTAGGTGATAAGCCTTGTTCGGACAGATGTCATCTATCCATCCTTCGGTGTTCTCGAGATACCCAACTTTCTTATTTTTCCCGCCATAGGTTAGTGAACCGTCATGTCTTGAAACTACTCGTGCCAGTCTCAAGCAGCGTGCCCAAGTTCTCTGAATGTCAAAAAATGTATCCTAGTTTCTCATGACGGGCGGCACATGGCAGGCATCAGCTGGGATGCGCACATCTTTTTGCGCGCGAGGGGCCATTATGGTGACGTTCCGCTTTCACGCAGCATTTATGACGCCCTTTTCACAGCCCTTCCTCGATCTATATAAGCCTTCCTTCTGTCATACTCTTTATTTGTGTTTCTTTGCTCTCACTTTGCTCTGTGCCTTTTTCTCCTATTTTCTGGCGGTTTTAACGACGGAGCAATTTTCGGTGATCTTTTACGACGGCGTCCTCAAACCCAGACTTCGGCAAGACTTTTGGTGGGTTCTGATTTCTTGAGTTCCTTCAGTTTCTGCTTTTCTTTTCACTTCTCGAAGTCATTTTTCCTCTTTCCAAAATCATTTTCCCCCCTTTTTTTGAAGTCATTTTTCGGTCAACCATGCCTGTTCCCGAGAGCTAGCAACCTCTTATGTCTCACCCTTGTTGCACCACTCCTGAAAAATTAGAAAAGTGGAAGACCAAATTTTTCCTTCCCTCGTATCCCATCACAAGGTTACCTCTCCTTGGCCAGTTTAGCTTTATGAATCGGGGTGACGAGGTTACCATTTTCCGAGCCCAACTGAAGGCCGGACTTCGGTTTCCTCGTGCGAAGATGATTTGTGACTTTTTCCAATTTCATGGCATAGCCATGAATCAGCTTCCTCCCAACTCATTTTTCTATTTCAACGCCTTTCTCTGCATGTGCGGGATCTTCAGGGTAGAACCTCATTTCATCCTGTTCATGCAGTACTATAAGCTCTATTCGGTTTCGAAGGCTGGCTTTTATTTCATGCTGCCTCGGGGATCTGGGAGCAAGAAATTTATGTTCACCTTCGCTACCAAGGATAGCTGGGGAGGGTGGAAATGGAAGTTCTTCTTCCTGAAGGTGGCGGAGGCCTAGTCGCACGTCCCAACTAAGTGGGATCGGGGAAAGCTGGAGGCGGATGTCATGGATCCCAGGAAGCTGCTAACTCCCGAGTTGGCGGTGAGGTTTGGGGACTTTGACAGACAAATCTGTGCTGTCGCTGACTGGGATGCCGAGGTCCCTTCACGCTCTCTCTACCCTTTCCTGATCATGTGGAAACTCATGACTGATGATGTCCTTCAGGAGTTGGGGTTGGTTACGGAGCACAAGACAGATCTCGGCATGCCAGCTCCTGCTACCGAGGGGAACAACTCTTGGCTGGTGAAGCTCCTTCGGAGCGAGCTTACTTACGAAGCCTTTTTTGAAAGTAAGTTTCTTTCAAAGTTTTTTCAGCCTAAGTGCCTGTGGACTTACACTGATTTCTTCCTTCTTTATTAGAGATGGGTGACGAGTCTACCGCCTACTACAGGTCTCTCTTCCTTGGTCAGGCCGAGAAGGGAGAACAAAAGAAGAGGCGCAAGGCTTCTGGGAGCGGATCATCTTCGGCCAATAAGGCCAAGAAGGACATCCCTCTTCCCCCTCCGGAGGATGTTTCAGAAGTCGACGATGTCATTGCTACTTCCACCAAGGTTGGTGATGTCATTGCAACTTCTACAGAGGTTGCAACTTTGCCCCAGCCTAAAACTGCCGGGGGGGTTCTTGCCGAGGTGGCCGTTCCTGCCCTTCCGAGTCCCACCACGTCGGTGGATTTGTTGGGCTCTTTGGCGGATCTTTCTGCCGAGGATTTAGAAAAGTGCCAAAGGGCCAAGGGCAAACATGTTCCTGCCGACGTGGAGGAGGTCGGTGACTCTGATGACGACTGTGCCGAGGTCGTGCCAGGTTTGTCTCTTTTTCCCTACAATCAACTTACATTTTTTATAATCAAGGAATTTTTACCTAATAAGATGCATGTTTCTTTTTGCAGAGGATCCGGCGGCCCTAGCTTGGAAGATTGAGCACGCCTGAAGGAGGGATCTTCGGGATTCTCATGTCCCGAAGGACAAAGTCCCAAGGGAGCCATTCTGGTCTTTCATGGAGGACATGAATCTGTTCTCTGAGGATTGTCGGGAAATGGCTCCCTAAATGGCAAGGGGCGTGCTTACTCAGGCATCCTTCAAGGCAGTCGCCGAGGAGTATGCCTCCGAGGATGCCCTTGCTGCAGAAGTTTCTCAGCATGCTGCTCAGGTAACTCTTCAGGCTCTTCACTTTTCCTTCCCACTTTTTGCCTAAGTGTTTTTGGCTTTCCTTGTGCAAATTTTGCTAAGTACCTTCTCTTTTTTTGCAGCTTTTGGGGTATAGTGGATACCTCCAAGCTTGGGCAGCAAAGTAGTCTTCGGCCCGAGCTTGGGCTGAAGACAAATTGGAGAAGGCCAAAGTTTTTTGGGCCAACTCGGTGCTGAGGAACACCAAGTTGAACCAAATATGCAAGGAGAAGATTGCCAGTCTTCGGGAGGAGTTCTTGAAGGGCCAAGAGGGGCTCTTGAAGGATTTTTCCAAGAAGATGTCCGACCTTGGCAACAAATTAATCAGCCTGACTTCGGCCAACGAGACCCTTCAAAAGGAAAAGGAAGGGGTGTCTGCCCTCCTGGCGAAGGCAATGGCTGAAAATGCTGAACTCCAGGCCAAGGTCGACTTGCTGAAGGAGGGTTCGAAGAAGAAGAAGAAAACCAAGGAGCTGGAGAAGGAGATTTCCAACCTTCAACAGGAGGTTTCAGATCTTCAACATGAGGCGGACTAGTTGGACGTTGAAAGAGGCAAAGCCGTCCAGACGTCCAAGGTTGCTTTTCAGGACGGCTTCTGCCTAGCTCGTCATCAGTTTCTGAAGAAGTATCCGGACCTCGATCCTTCCTTTCTGGCTGCCCTGGATATTCCCGGGGGGCCTCGGTGGATGTGGTCAAGAGTCGAGTTCCTTAACCTGCCGTTTCCTCCTCCTGCAACAAAGGTGGCAGCGAAAGATTCAGGAGCTGAAGCTTCCCATGACACCGGGGTCCCTTAGATATTCTAGTACCTTCGCCTTCTTCTTTTTCTTTGTACTCTTCTTCTTGTAATCTTCTCCTTGTATCAAGACCTTCTTCAATGAATTTTCCTTCATTATTTTGGCTAAGTCTTTTTAGCAATTTTTGTTTCCCATTTGTCCCGACCACTTTCGGTCAAAGGACTTCAGTACTCTCTTTCCTCGTTTTCGTTGGCCATTCTTCGAGAGGTCTTTCGCAGTTGGCGAAGTTCCCGTAGGCAAAGTTTAGCCTACCCCTTGTCGGCCGTGTTCGGTAGACTTGCCCTCTTTTGGGTCTATAACCCGACTAACTTCGGAAGGAATAGGAGACTTTTGGGAGTCCATACTTCAGCTTTGTTCGGTGAACATTCTCAGACAGGGGAAAACTTTCTGTACTTAGACAAATTTCTGGCTTTCACCATTTCTTGTCTAAAAATTCTAAGTGTAGAATTTCTTTAAGGCGCCCGAGTGCCTTGTATTTTTTAGTTTTCCTTCTTCGGTGCTGCCGAGCTTGTATACTCCCTTTCGGACCTCATTTAGGACCAAATGCTGAAGTACCCCATAGGATGACTTTCGGGGTTCTAATTCGGCCTTTCGGAGGTGAGGTCTTCTTTTCCTTATTCCTTTTGGCCTATCATGCAGGTTTGCACTTATGGCCACCTTTTGCCGGAATGGCCTGCTTTCAGCCTTGGTTCGTCAGCCATCCTTCGTCAAACATCTGTATGATGGCCAAACTACTGCAAATGGATAGTGGCTTCTGTACTGGAGAAAAGTGACAACTCCTTAGTACAATAGGAAGTTCTCCTGGCCACTTTCCCTTTGCATCTCTTATAGTCCCTCTTTTGTAGCTCTTTCGGCAACTCTACTTGTCTGTTGCTCAGGGGCTGAGCTAGTGGGCTGAAGTGCCTTTTTATTCTGAGGTCGGTGATGGATTCTTGAAATCTTCTGTCCATAGACTGGAAATCATTACTGGCCGGTGTCACCGTCGGTATGCCAAATCAGCATACTATGTTCTTCCAGACGAACTTTTTGTGCACCTTTTGCCGGCATGGTTGCTAGGAGTTCTACCGTACCCCACTCAGTGAAGTAGTCGTCTGCTATCACGCAGAACTTCACATCTTCGGGTGTTGTCTGGAGTGGCTCAGTGGAATCTTTTCGAGGTAATTAGCTCCGAAGGCAGTCTTCGAGTGCTGGCGTGTCTCTGGCCATTTTCACACCTCTTGGATGAATTGTCCTGCACCCATTTTACTGATATATCTTAATAACAAAATTGCGTACCTTTACCTGTATAGCTTTTCCTTAATATCGTCCGGAATGTCTTCGCACTTCCTGCCTCTTCATGACGATTTTCGGGACTTTTTCGTTGCGAGATTCCTCTTTGTAGGATCTTTCCACCTTTTGTACGAGGTTATTACACCTAGCGTTGCCATACTCGGATGGCCCAACACTTTTGGTAATCAAATTTGATCGTCTTGGTGGCCTCCTTGCCTTCGAGTCTCCGATGGGGTATCCTAGCGCCCTGATGTTCTGCGCTTGGGGTTCCACTGACAAGGAGTTTCCACTCTGGATCTAGCTTCGCTTCAGCTCCTTTGTTGGTTTCAGCCTTCCCTACTTCTGGGATTTCGGTGAACTAGTCTGCCAGTACCTGGGCGCTTACTGCCCTTCTAGGCTCATACGCGATGTAGTACTCTTTAAGTTCAATGCACCATTTTGATAGTCTTTTCCGAATGCTCTACTCTTTTTCGCGGCGTTGCGCGGAGGCGGGTCACTTCGGACAACGGTCGTGTCCTGGGAAGTAGAGTCGGCGCCTTCTGCCCACAAGTCAAGTGCCCGCAAGTCAAGTCGTAAACAACCTCTCGGGGCAATGGGTTTTAACTTTGTTGCCGAGGAGATGGCAATTTTTTCCTCGGGTTCAAAACTCCTTCGGCGGGGATGTCTAGGTCATCTTGACCCTACTTTTCTAGTAGGTCGTACTCCGGGGAGCATGGTTCCGGCCGAGGACTCATCTTGTTAATCCCCGTTTTCCCAATTCCTATGAATTGGCATGGGACTCTCCACCTCATGAGGTACTGATGAGGAGAGCCTTCGGCCTGAATTTTTGCTGCGGCCTTCTTTGGCTTGACTACTAGGTCATTCCGACCATGCTAGGATGTGGGAATTCGCACAGGAAGCCTATGGTAATAGTCAGAGGATGTTCACCCTCGGGCAGGGAAATCCCTGCTGCCATTATTTGGTTGCCCGTTGAATCTCTAGCGAGGACGGGGACCTCGGGAGTTTTCTCTCCTTAGAATGCCGAGCTTCAACTTTCGGCAACCTGGGAGTGATTTCCCACAGACGGTGCCAGATGATGCCGTGCTTCGGGAGGTGCGGAGCCAGCATCTGATGCGGTCCAGTTAGGCGGAGCTAGCATCTCCACTGCGTGCAGCGGTGTGGGCAGCAGGGGGTCCTGGAGGTGCAAGAAGGTACCCTGAGAGGGTCACCTTAAGTGGTGGCCGGCAGCTTCTTGGTACCATGGTTGATGAGGACGGGAAAGACTTCCGGTGTGGGAGAGAGTTCGGAGCAGAGATCCTTCAGGGAGACCTGGCTGAAACACTCAGAAAATAGGGGTTAATAGGCCCCCGGGGTGGTTTTCCGGGGGGGAACCTCCAACGCCCAAGTCAGTGCTCCAAGAAAGAGAGATACTCAGTAATAAGCACAAGGGACTCTTGCCTGGCGTGTCTTTCTCAGGGCGGAAGGGAAAGTATTCAGGCAGAGAGAGGAGAGCGTCCTCTTGTCCTTTTGGTCCTCCGGCGGAGAACCCCCTGCCTATGACCATTTCCCTGGTCTATAAGGGAGGAGGTGATCCCTTCAGATTGTGACACGTGTATGGATGGATGGTGTTCGTATTTTTGGGCGTGGAGGCCCCTTAGTCATCTACAGACTCCTCGGGCCACGAGCCGTAGTAGGTGTAGCCCTGTGTGACAGGACGTATGCTGTGATGGCGTGTTAGAGTGTATCTGGGGTGGCGTGTCGGAGACGTATATGAGCGGAGTGTCAGAGACTCTTTTATGGCTCTTGCCGTACAACCGAGGTCCCTTTGGTTGATGTCTCACTTCAGGGTAATGGGTCCTTTTTTGGCATCAGGCTGGAACTTCGGTGCCTACGCCTTCAGGGGGCTTTCTCCAGCAGGGGGTGGTTGGTCTTTCTCCCCCGAAGCTGGTTCGGTCGCCCTCCCGAAGGAAGTGCTACACTGGCTCCCGAAGTTTCATTTGGTGATGTGCCGAGGTCGTGCGCCTCAGGTGTATGACTTCCTTCACTCCGGAGTCCTTTCTGAGGTCGTATGCGTCAAGTGTCTGGCGCCCTATTTCCCGTGGTCAGCAGGTGGTCAGGGCGATAGCACTTTGGCTATCACACATAGTTATTATGTGTAGTAAACTCACATAAATGGTCATTTTGTATGCTTTGGCTATTTAAACTTATTTTTTATGGAAATCTATTGGCCAAGTCAATGTTTTATGGTTTTTATTAATCTAAGTCAAAGCATGAAGAGCATCCATCTTGCATATTCTAGGTCAATCAACTAGCATCACGGAGTTTTAATTCGCGCACATATTCAACTAGCCAATTGCAATCCACCGTGAGACCAGTTCTCACAGGTCTCCTGGGCAGGGGCCAAGGACGGTCGTGCCAACATACTTGCCTCATTTTACATACCCTACATGTACATGCATACATGCACTACATAATGCTCTTAACTTAGCTAAATACACACCCTAAGTTACAGGAGTGCCTAAGACACAATGGACTCCAGAAACAGGATGTTGGATAACTATTGCATAACACAATAAGCACCATCCCTAACATGCCAAATGTGCTCTTAAAATCTCCATACTTTGCAGATCATAACTAGACACATGGAAGTTCATGTACCTAAAATTTTAGATTAAAAATCAAACCACAAAGGTCAGTTTGAATGTGATCTTTCTATTGGACCTGAAATGGCATATTTGAGGGGAGTAAGTTTCAGTGTGAAACTTAATCAAGGAAACACTTGGTTTCTTAAGGAAATATGACCCTCATTAAAACTTGCATCCAAAAACACTAAAACATAAAACCATAATGCATATATATAAGATATAGCAACAAAATGCAGCAGCCATTCACAAACAACAAACATATGAAATGCGGCAGCAACAGAAACCATAGGTTAGTCCATAGAACATACAACAAACTGAAGTAAATCACTATGGCAACCTTCTTCAAGCTAATGCTTAGTCTTAGGAGAGTTATAACACTAGTTAGCACTAACGTTGGGCTCTAGAAACCCTCTCTTCATTGCCATCACTGTGCAGTTCACACTAGGTCACAAAAGCTGCAATAATTGTACTCCCCTCACTAAGCTTGGTTCATCAAGCTCATGGCTCTCTTCCAAGCATATCCCTAGCTCCATGGATGCTTGAAAATATAGTAAACAATTGATAAAAGCAAGAGATCCCTTACCTTGATGGGTATGCTAAAATTGGAGCTTGATCCTAACTACTCCCAAGCAATAGCACCAAATAGCTTCCAATTGTGCTTCCTTGACTTCAATTACAAGTAGTTTTGAGTTTGAAGGTATGGTGGCTATGGAGGAAGTGTGGAGGAGGGTGGGCTGCATCCCTTGGATGTTATGGCTGAATATGACAGAAGAAAGGTCCTCTTTACTACTTAAATGGTCAAAAGTACACTAAACTCACTTAAGTAGTCTTAACCTTGTCTTATGTCATTTTCCTTGCTACAAGACTATGGTTTTTTAGTCGTAATGTCTTGGCCCACATTTGACCATCCTTATCTTGCTTTAGTAGCCCTCCTTAGGAGGGATAAGTCCACAATTTCACCATTTGACTTAAGCCAAAGACATACACATCTTAAGGCCTGCGTTAGGACAATCAAGTGCTTTATGCCTTTTTGTGTTTTCTTTGTCCTTAGTTGTCTTCCATAAGCAATTGGTTCTCCAATAAGTATTTCATGCCATTCATATCCTTCTCATATAACTCTCCAAATCTCTTTTGTGAAAGTTTTGCAATTCAGTACCAAAATTTCCAAATTCTTACAAAAAAGTCCATAGCTTGCTTGACAAAGAATCAATTCTTAAGGTGTTTCTTAGTGGCCAAGTTACCAACTTGGAACACTTTCAAGGAGTTGTTGATCATGGCTTTTAACCCCCCACACTTCAATCACTATGATGAGAATTACACAATATAATGGGTTTTGACCTAACTATGATGACAATCACTATGACGAGAATCATTATAATGATGTTAATCCCTATGATGAGAATCACTATAATGCTTTGTGTCCAACAGACACTTCTTAAGTATACTGATGTGAAAAACATTATGAACACTTGACATGCTTAGCAATAGAGCTAACCTATTTGCTACCTTGCCAACTCTACCCAAGATCTCATATTGACCAATATATCTTTGATCTAACTTGGTTCTTCTACCAAATCTGGTGGTGCCTTTGGTTGATGCAACTTTCAGCCAAACATTGTTACCAACCTCAAACTCCAAGTCTTTCATTCTTTTATTCACATAGGTTGTGGCTCTTTCATTGGCTGTGTTTAATCTTTCTTGAATCTTTCTGATCTTGGCAGTAGTTTCCTCGAGAATTTTGAGACCTAACTCTAGCCTATCTGAGGCTTCCACCCAATAGTGGGGTGTTATGCACCTTCTTCCATATAATTCTTCATAAGGTGCCATGCCAATGGTGCTCTAATAACTATTATTGTATGAGATGGCAAATGTTGATCCCATTCACCCAGGAAATCCAACACACAGCTCCTGAGCATGTCTTACAATATCTATATCACTCTTTTAGTTTGCCCATCAGTCTAAGCGTGATAAGCAATACTCCCGTATATTTTGGTACCTAGTGTTTTGTGAAAAGCACTCCGAAATCGAGCTGTAGATCTTGGATCTCTATCAGATATAATGGAATATGGTAATCCATGTATCCTCACTATCTCTTGGATATACATCTGAGCCAACTTCTCCAGAGAATCTGTGAGTTTCATTTGTAAGAAGTGGCCATATGGTTAGCCTATCCATAATGACCTAGATTGTCTCATGCCTTAATCTGGTCATAGACAACCCAGTCAAAAAGCCCATGGTTATGCTACCCCAATTCCTCAATAGTATAGGTAGAGACTATAGGGTACCAGTTGGCTTCTAGCGCTCTACCTTTACCCCTTGGCATGTGGCACATTTGGAGATATAAGTAACTATGTCTTTCCTCACATTTGGCCACCAAAAGTGAGTCCTCAAGTCTTTATATATTTTCTCACTTCCTAGATGGATGTTCAACTTGCTTGTGTGAGCTTCTTCAAGTATTTCAACCTTGAGCTTTAGTCCTTTAGGAATATAGATTCAGTATGTGAAGTACAGTAATCCTTGCCCGTAGGCAAATGATTCATACAAAGAACCTTTTTCCTCCCATGATATCCTTTTGAATTTAGGATCTATCTTTTGTGCCTTTCTAACCTCCTCAATCTATTCTGATTGGATTGTCAATGCATAGATTTGGGCTTCCTCCCACTTACGCCATTTATGCCATAGACATACTAGACTATTCTGCTCATCATGATCAGCTATGGATCCTCCTTTTAGAAGACCCGTGTACCTCCTGCTCAAGGCATCTGCTACTAGATTGCCTCTGCCCTATGTGTACTCCATACTGTAGTCATAGTCCTTGATGTACTCTAACCATCTCCTTTGAATCATGTTCAACTATTTCTGAGTAAACAAGTATTTTAGGCTCTTATGGTCAATGCAGATCACAAAGGAACTACCCATCAAGTAATGTCTCCATTGCTTCAAAGCAAAAATCACTACTGCAAACTCTAGGTCATGGGTAGGATAATTTTGCTCATAGGGTCTCAACTGCCTTGACCCATAAGCATTGACATTTCTATCTTGCATAAGTACATAACCTAAACGAGATCTAGATGCATCTGTATAGGTGATGTGGGGCTTACTTGGATCAGTAAGATTCAATACTAGGGCTTCAATCAACCTCTACTTGAGCTCCTGGAAACTCTTTTCACACTTTTTATTCTACTCAAATCTTTTACCCTTCTTCATCAGATAAGTAAGAACTGAAGCAATCATCGAAAAGCCTGATACAAATCTCCTATAGTATCCAGCTAATCCTAGGAAACTTCTGATTTCCTTCACAGTCTTTGGTCTTTCCCTTTCTCGCATTGCCTTGACCTTTTCATGGTCTTCCTTAAGGCCTTGTGCATCTATGATGTGTCCTAGGAAAGACACTTCCCTTATCCAAAATTCACACTTGGATAACTTGGCATAAAGCTAATGTTCCAACAGAGTCTTTAAGACAATCTTCAGATGATGTTCATGTTTATTTTCATCCTTGGAATACACTAAGATGTCATCAATGAACACAACCACAAATCTGTCTAGATGTGGTCTGAACACCCTGGCCATCAAGTCCATGAAAGTAGCTGGGTCATTAGTCAAACCAAATAGCATGACTGTGTACTCATAATGCCCATATCTGGTCCTGAATGTAGTCTTAGGAATATCATCTTCCTTTACTTTCAATTGGAAGTATCCAGATCTCAAATCTATCTTGGAGAAGATCTTAGCTCCCTTGAGTTGATCAAATAGATCCTCAATCCTAGGGAGTGGATACTTGTTCTTGATAGTCACTGCATTAAGCTTCCTATAGTCAATGCACAGTCTTAAAGATCCATCCTTCTTTTTCACAAAGAGAACAGGAGCTCCCCATGGTGAAACACTTGGCCTTATGAACCCTTTTTCAAGAAGTTCATCAAGTTGTTTCTTGAGCTCATTCATCTCTATGATTGGCATTTTGTAAGAAGGTATAGCTTCTGGTTACAGCTTGATTTCAAACTCAATCTCCCTTGGTGGAGGAATACCTGGTAGGTCTTTAGAAAAGACTTCTAGAAACTCTCTCACTACAGGTATTCTGTCCACATCTTTTTCACAATGCAATTCATTCAATGCATAACAATAATCATGCTCAGATATCACTGGTATCTCATCTAATACCTCCAGTTCCATGCCATGCATTTCATACACTAATTCCTTATAATTCACTAATGCATGCACTTCACCATCAGGCAATGTGATTTCCCTCTTACCACAATCAATTCTTATGTTATGCATAGCAAGCCAATTCATACGTAGTTGTAACTGGTCCAAAAGGTCTTACAGCCTTTCTGATATCTGACCTTAGGCCTTTGACAAATCTTTTGGCCTTTAACTCCTCCAGTCCATGATATTGAGGAGCATACCTTACCAACTGATTGAATTTGTGCTCAAACTCTAAGACACTGAGGTTGTCTTGCCTTAGAGCATCAAATTCAGCTTGCTTCATATCCTTGATAGCGTCACTAATGTACTGCTCCTAAAACAACTGGGTGAACTCTGGCCCAATCATTTCCATGTCTTCTCCTGGCCTTCTACCCTCTGGACAGCATATCTATCTCTGGTGCTCCTTCACCATATCTCTTCATTGCCTACCAGATTGTAGGTAACCAGTGGCACTCTCTTGGTGGAGCTGAGTGGCATCCTCGCAAACATTTTTTCAATGAAGATTAACCACTCCTCCACTTTCTCTGGCCCAGCTCTTCCATTAAATTGTGAAGGTCTTAGGCCTTGAAACCTCTCTAACAGTCTGACCTCACTAGGCCTTCTAGATCCTCTGATCTATGTCTCCTAGATCTGTGAGAGCCGTTTATATGGTGATGCTCTCTATGATCTCTCTACCTTCTCCTAGATCTTCTCTCATGGCCATCCTCAATCTCATTTGTAGTAAAGGAATGGTCATAGACTGAGGGATTGGTCCTTCATACCTGACCAATCTTAGACCTTAGTCTTCTTCTTATTGGATTTCTCCTATCCTCATCTTCCTCCTCAACAGTTTCATTATTTGTGTCTTCCAAGCTTCCAGAAGGAACATATTCAAATGTGTTCTTAGTATCCTCTTCTGGTTGCTACTGTGCATCCTGAACTAGTTCTGCTAGAGCTACTTAGACTCCCTGCTATTGTGCTTGAATCAGCCTCATTAAGTTTCCATTGATTAGAGCTAAGTTCCTCTAAAGCTCTAACCAAACCTGAGGCACTTTAGGGTTTGGTACCCCTGTTGTCCCTGATTCCCTCTATTCTATTGATTTCTTTGTTGCCTAGAGTCAGTAGGAAGTACATGGGTCTTCTGAAAGGAGGATCCATAACTAATTATGATGAGCAGAATAGTCTGCTATGCCTATTGCATAAGTGGCATAAGTGGGAGGAAGCCCAAATCTACAAATTGACAATTTAATCTAGATGGATTGAAGAAGCCAGAGTGGCACAGGAGACAGATCCTAATCTGGAAAAGATTTTAGGACAGGAAAAAGGTTCATTGTATCAATCTGTTGCCTGCAAGCAAGGATTACTACATTTCAAGAACCACATCTATGTGCCTAAAAAAGCAAAGCTCAGGGACAAAATACTTGACGAAGCTCACACAAGCAAGTTAAACATCCATCTAGGAAGTGAGAAAATGTATAAAGACTTGAAGACTCATTTCTGGTGGCCAAATATGAAGAGAGATATAACTACTTTTGTCTCCAAATGTGCCACATGACAGAGGATAAAGGTAGGGCACCAGAAGCCAACTAGTACCCTAGAAACTCTACCTATACCAGTGAGGAAGTGGGGCAACATAACCATGGACTTTTTCACTGGGTTGCCTATGACCAGATTAAGGCATGCTACAATCTGGGTCATTGTGGATAGGCTAACCAAACCTGCCCACTTCTTACCTATGAAACTCACAAACTTCTTGGAGAAGTTAGCTCAGATATATGTCCAGGAGAGAGTGAGACTACATGGGGTGCCAGACTCCATTATATCTGATAGAGATCAAAGATTTACATCTCAATTTTGGAGTGCTTTTCATAAAGCACTAGGAACCAAAATCCACCTAAGTACTGCTTATCATCCTCAGACAAATGGGCAATCTGAAAGGGTGATAAATATATTAGAAGACATGCTCAGGAGCTGTGTGTTGGATTTCAAAGGTGAATGAGACCAACACTTGCCATCGGTGGAATTCTCCTATAACAATAGTTACCAAAGTACCATTGGCATGGCACTTTATGAACCATTATATGGAAGAAGGTACATGATGATGGGTTTCGGGAGCCAAACAGCGCAGCGGAATTTAACTGAAACCCTCCAGGATCCAAGTGAAACAGGGTAAACTAGGTGTTCAAAAATTTTCATACCTAATTTTCGGCTGAGATCTCTCACTCAACTGTAGAGTCAAATCACAAAACCTGAACAGTTGACGTGTTCAGGCTCTCTATGGTATCCACACGAGCCTCTCAGGATCACCATGCTTGCACCACGTCCCGGCAGATGCATTTCTCTTGCGCTCGCAGTGCTAGCTTACGTCCTCCAAGTAATTACAAGAGAAGAGTGTGGCTATCCTTTTGGGAGGCTAGGGCAAGGAGACCTGCAAATTTCTCACTAGAAGTTGTATTTATAGTGAGACTCAACTTCCAGGCCTAATAGGTTTCAAAGCCCTAATCCAATTAGGCTTTAATTTTGGGCTTAATAATGGCTCAGCTCTTGGGCTCATTATTAATACGAAATTAAAGTGAAACCATGACCCAAATAATTAGCCCATGCACTCTAATGATCCAAATAGCTCTATGTGTGTGACCTAATAGGCTCTTATCACGTTGGCAATGATCATAAATCACATTTTTTATCATAAGCAATGAGCGGTGTCTAGCAACACATCACTGCTACCCAAGTGACAAGATTGTCGATGATTCGACTAAGCCTTTATGATCATCACTGATATATGCCATTGTCCCTTTGTCCAAGATATCAAGACTAAGCACGAGACATGGAATGTGCCACTCTCGTATAGCCCAATCTTCGGTTTCTTGATTACTGAGTAAACCAACTTAAAATGATGACATTGATATCATATATCAACTCATCCGAGCATGGCCATGCATTTTCTAAGTCTCACTCTATCAAGGGGCCCGAAGATATCACTCCCGTTACATAGGAAGGACAAATCCCTTCTTGATCATAGAAATCCATCCGCATGATATGTGACATACCCAATGACCTCCTTCAAGTTCACTCAGTTACGAGCAACGAAGGAAAGTATCAAAGTATGTGACTCACATGTAGGGAACCTTGATGATCTTAGGTCGAAGGACTACATATACCTTGATCACTATGAGAATCACTTATGACACTCATACAACGATCCATGTAGTGTTCTCATGGTGGGTCGGTCTAGTACACAAGTTCTCCAACTTGTACCCATATGTAGACTACATATCTCATATTAGTCTCCACATATGCTAGTTGTTATGTATTATTGCAACCCACTCCATAATAATACTAGACTAGGGACGTTTAAGAATATCATTATTCTAGGGTTACAATTATGTTTGTTAAGTTACGCAGAAACAAAACAACAAACATAATTGCTGGATTAATGCCTTAATAAAATATCATGACTCAATGTGCAAAAATACAATCATCTCATGATTGGCTTTTGGGCACAACACTAACACATGACACCGCACTGTTGGGTGGAAGCCTCAGACAGGCTAAAGCTGAGTCCCAAAATTATTGAAGAGACAACTGCCAAAATCAAGAAAATTCAAGAAAGATTAAAGGCAGCCAATGAAAGGACCATAACCTATGTGAACAAAAGAAGGAGAAACTTGCAATTTGAGGTCAGTGACAATGTTTGGCTGAAAGTTGTACCAACCAAAGGCACTGTCAAATTTGGCAAAAGAACCAAGTTAGCTCTAAGATATATAGCTCCTTATGAGATCTTGGACAAAGTTGGCAAGGTAGCATGCAGGTTAGCTCTACCGCCAAGCATGTGAAGTGTTCATATTGTTTTTGACATCAGTATGCTTAAGAAAGGCCTATTGGACACAAAGCATGCTATTGTAGTGGAAGACCTACAGTTGGAACCTAACTTGACATATGAAGAGAAACCTATAGCAATCTTAGCCAATGATACCAGAAAGTTAAGAAACAAACTTATTCTCATGCTTAAAGTTTAGTGGTCACACCACCCTAAAAGTAAAGCAACCTAGGAAATTGAAAAAGATCTTATGGAAAGATATCCTGAAGAATGCCCAAAGCTAAATGCTGTTTTAGAGGACCAAAATTTTTAAGGGGGGAGGATTGTTACCACCTCACAAAAATGGGAGAATTACAAGTGTGTCCTAATGGCAAAAAACCATTATATTGTGTAATTCTCACCACAGTGATTGAAGTGTGGGGGGTAAAATGCATGATTAACACCTCCTTAATAGTGTTCCAAGTTGGTAACTCGGCCCCCAAGAGAAGCCTTCAAGCGACCTATGGACTTTTTCGTAAGATTTTGGAAATTTTGGTACTCAATTGCAAAACTTGCACAAAAGAGATTTGGAGAGTTATGGGAAGGAAATGAATGGTATGAAAGTGCTATTAGAGGGCCAAATTACTCATGGAAGACAACTAAAGACAAAGAAAACACAAAAATGCATAAATGACCTAAGTGTTCTAATGTAGGCCTTAGGACGTTTATGTTTTTGGCTTAAGTCAAATGGAGCAATTTGGAGTTTTCCCACCTAGGGAGGGGCGACTATGGCTTGTAAATGGGTCAAAAAAAGTTCGGCACATGTGTACCAATGAGTTTAAGAGAAGAAAGCCATAATTAGTAACAAGGAAAATGATATAAAGTAGGGTTAAGCTTGTTTAAGTGTGTTTTGTGCCCTTCAGCTCATTCAAGGCAATTTAAGTGGACACTTCACTTATCTCTCTCCTATTTTTTTCCTTGTTACCACCTCACAAAATGGGAGAATTACAAGTGTGTCATAATGGCTAAAAACCATTATGTTGTGTAATTCTCACCATAGTGATTGAAGTGTGAGGGGTAAAAGGCATGATCAGCACCTCCTTAAAAGTGCTCCAAGTTGGTAACTTGGCCCCCAAGAAAAGCCTAAAGGATTGCTTGTTTGACAAGCATCCTATGGACTTTTTTGTAAGGTTTTGGAAATTCGGGTACTCAATTGCAAAAATCTCATGAAAGAGACTTGGAGAGTTATGGGAAGGATATAAATGCTATGAAAGTGTTATAGGAGGACCAAATTACTCATGGAAGACAAGTTTGGAAAAAGGAAACACTAAAGGCAATAAGGACCTAAATGTCCTAGTGTAAACCTTAAGGTGTTCAAGCTTTTGACTTAAGTCTAAGGGTCGAATTATGGGGTTAGCCCACCATGGGGGTGGCAGCCAAGACTTGATAATTAGTCAAAAATGTTGGGCACATGTGTACCAATGAGTTTAAGACAAAGAAACCATAATTAGTGAGAAACAAAATGACATAAAGCAAGGTTAAGCTTGTTCAGTGTGTTTTGTGCCCTTAGGCTCATTTAAGGCCATTTAAGTGGCCAAATCACTTATCGCTCTCTCATTTTCATCCTCCCCTAGCCCAAGAACACAGCCATACTTCCTCCATAGCCACCAGACCTTCAAACTTGCAATTGATTGAAATTGAAGGCAAAAGGAAGCAATTGGAAGCAAACTAGAGCTATTTCTTGGATACTTCAAGGATCAAGCTTGATTTTCAGCCTACCCACTTTGGTAAGGGTTCTCTTGCTCTCACGGGTTGTTTTCTATATTTTCAAGCAACCATGGAGCTAGGGCTAAGCTTGGAAGAGAGCCATGAGCTTGATGAACCAAGCTTAGTGAGGGGAGTGCACTTATTGAAGGTTTTGTGACCTAGTGTGAAGTGCACAATGATGGCAGTAAAGTGAGGGTTTCTAGAGCCCAAAGTTTGTACTAACTAGTGTTAAAATCCTGCTAAGACCAATCATTAGCTTAAGGAGGGCTGCCATAGTGATTTGGTCTTGTTTATTATGTGTTTTATGGACTAACCTATGATATATGTTGCTGCCACATTTCATGTGTTTGTTTTTTGTGTTTGCCTGCTGCATTTGGTTGCTATATCTTGTATATATGCATTATGGTTTTTTATTAGTGTCTTTGGATGCAGGTTTTAATGATGGTTACATTGCCTATTGAATCTAAGTGCTACCCTTACTAAGTTTCTCAATGAAACTTACTCCCCTCAATTCTGTCATTTCAGGTCCAGCTGAAAGATCACCTTCAAACTAACCTTTGTGGTTTGAGTTTCAGTCTGAAATTTCAGATACTTGAACTTCCATATGTCTAGTTATGATCTGGAAATTTTGGTGATTTTAGGAGCACATTTGGTATTTTTAATGGTGGTACTTATTGTGTTGTGCAGCAGCTGTCCAGCATCATGTTTTTGGAGTCCATCGTGTCTCAGGACCTCCTGTAACCTAGGGTGCGTATTTAGCTGAGTTAAGAACATATTGTAGTGCATGTATGCATGTAAATGTTGTGTCTGTAAAATGAGACAAGTATGTGAACATTTGAGTAATGTTTTGGCTATGTAAGTGATGTTGTGCAAAGCTGCCTAAGTGTGAATGATGGGCTGCTTACTTGTAAATTCTGTTTTGGCCACATAAAGTTGTTAAAAGAAAGAGAATGTAATTCCTATGTGTAATGGACATATATGGGATAGCCTTGTAGGGATTTCCCCTTGTGAATGAAGTGTTTGCATGGTTTGCAAAAATTGCATGGGCAAAATGGTCCAAAAGTTGCCAGAATTTTGACTCTGGACCTAAAGTTTAATATCTCCCTGTGTAGAATGAATCTTGGTATGAAATTTTGAAAAACCTAGAGAACATCTAGAGGTTTAACTGGGATTTTGAATTTCTGGATTTAGAGCGCTGTAGCCAAAGATATGACGTTGCAAAGTTGGTGAAGTTACTGTTCATTTGGTCAGAATTTTGTAACCAACTTAAAAAATCCATAAGTTGGCACCTATTCTAGTGTCTGGTGCCTTCCTTAGGTGCCTACCAGGACACTAAATGCATATGTCATCAAAGTGTCACCTTAGGTGCCTATCGCTAGCACTAGATACCTACTTGGACACTGGACTTAGCACACTGTGTGTGTGTGTGTGTCTCATGTGTGTCTATTGCTAGCTCAAGGCACCCACCTAGGCGCCTATTGGCCACTAACAACAGTGCACTAGGACACATGCCAGGGCACTGGGAGCGCGCCTTAAGAAGTAAACCAGACTTAGTGCCAAGCAAAACCATGCACACCAAGGCAATAATCACATGCATTAATTAGGTGTTTGTGCTCTTATGCTTATCAAGTGTGCATACAATCATGCATGACAACCAAGATACCCATTCTCATAAATTTTGAAAACAGATACATTATATGCACACGCTTAAACATGTTCCAAAGAGGTTTGCAAACCAACTTAGGCACTTAATCAACGGACATGGAAACTTCACTCACAACCAACCAACACATAACCATAAACTCCTCAAATACATAAGTAACACCTCCCCTCAAAGAGGACACTCATACCACCCATACATAACCAAATATACATAAACTTGGTTTCATGACCAAGATCAAATCAAAACCCAAAACAAACTGAGAGGAGAGATTCACTTGCCTATACACTTAAACATATCCAAAAGCTACCAACACCACATAAAGCAAGACTATGGTTTGAAGTACAAGCCCAACCATCAAACTCATGGTCAATAAGGCAAACCACAACACATAATCTATTGAGCACATGTCCATCCCACTAGACTTGCCCCACAATCAACTCACAAAGCCTACAAGCAACATAAACATATGAGCTTGCACAATCTTTAAGACTTGTACATATAGACTTACACTTATACTTATTGAGCTAGATAACCAAGCTAGTATCCATACCTTGAAGGTACTTGAATACTCAACCCTTGGCACACAAGTAATTCAAGGCTCAATATCTTTTCTTGAAACAAGTAATTATAGGGCATGAGTTATATACATAACTCAGTCAGGGAAACAAACGACACTATGTGCTTATTTAGTTAAGCCCAAATGCTTAACCTCCAAACCTCCTGCAAAGTAGACACTAAAACATGGAAAAGACATACCAATATATGAAATAACAATACTAAGGGTTAGCACATGCATCCAATCTCCAAAGCAAGCAACAACACAAACCTAAGCCTTAGTCTCGGCCTACTAGGGCACTAGCAAGTAAGCCTCATGGGCCTGCCCAATAAGCCTATGGGAACATGTCCCACACTAGTCATAATTGGCTAATTGATTACGTGCACACTAGTTAAAACCTTCACGCTTTTAGTTAATTAACCTACTTTGCAATCATGCATGGGTAAATACTTTGACTTGATTGATTAAATAGGTAATAAGACCATAAAACATTGCCATGGCATTTCATTAAACTTGAACATCAAAATCATCAAAGCATACAAAACATTTATGTGGTTAACAACTCATAATCAACCGTGTGTGAACATCCAAGCAAAAATAGACTATGCTGACACCCAAGAGTGAATCTAGAGTACATTACTCATACATGAACATTGAAGGTAAACTAGTGTATGAAAACTATACACTGAACAACTCTACTAAGATCCATAACTAAGCTTCAACCTTAGAGCAAACTCCCAGTGGCAAGCCTCGAAAGCCTTCCCCTATGCTTCACAAGCCTCTGTCAGCCAAAAGACAACTGTAGTTAGCACTATAACACAACCAACAAACAAACCACAAATTAGAGTCATAAAGGTTCAAATAAAATATATACCCGCTCTTGAGCCTAGCTCAACAACCCTTAATGGTTGCCAGCCTTACAGAGCATATCTGCACAACATAGACTAAGCGAGTGAGAATGAACGATTCCTAATAAGGGATCCTTCAACCTGCAAGAAAAATACTAAGGACATACATATATATGATATATGAAATCTACTACCCCTGCTTGCAATATGAGGGCTAAGATATGCACATACATTTGAGTCCCTTGGGACCCCTCCTCTTCCTAGTCCTCTCACTGGGCATCACTTCGTGCCTAGTGAGTTCTGGCCCCTAACTCACTACTAGTAAGCTTTAGCTTACCGATGTAGTAACTTTAAACTTCCCTTGATTGTTGTGGAGGTGAACATGGTCGATGCACCTTTCTTGAGTTCCAAAGAACTCACTAGGTGTACAAAGCCTCCACATAGTACCTCAAGTCCTTAGACTTGACTAGGTTACTTGCGTACTAAGCTTCCACCTTAAAACCTTACCAAGAGTGTGCTAGGCTTTCTTTCTTTGGCTACAAGTGCACTAAACCTTCACTCAAGGGACATACTTATCCACCATTACTTGGTTCACCCTTGTTAAGTGGCAATGACCATGGTTGGACTCATGCCCTTGGTTCTTTGGAACCCACGTAGGTGCACTATGGTTTACACATTAGGACCTCAAACCCAAAGGTCCAACTAGGCTCCCGATGCTACTAAACCTTTCATTTGACTAATGGTGCTCTAATGTGGCCAAAAATACCCTTACTTTGAAAATAAAAAAGGAAAAACCTAGGTAGATTAAAATATAAGGAAGGCATGGAAATGATAGTACCCTCTCTTAGCTTCACCGGGAAACTTGAATCACCTCAATCGTACACTCGAGCAAAAAGTTATGGCGAAAATACTATAGCATGTCAATGCTATCGAGTGCTGGCACCTAGGCGCCAAAAGGCATTTCCCTTTGGGCTCCAAATAGGGTCCTGGGCACTCCAGCACCATCTGGATCCTAGGTACCAAGCCCTCAAGGCCTGAACCTTCTTTTACGTGCCTAAGGCTCTTTGGGGGCTTCCAATGCCTCCCAAAGCCTATAGGAACACCTACATTTACCTTAAACCTGCATATACACATGCACTAGGCTGTAATGCACCATTTAAACCAATCCTATGGTGTCCATAAACACCACACAAGTCATTAAAGCATCATTACTCCAACATGTTCATCACCATCCACTAACCAATACCATTCACAAAACTACTTGAATTCTACCACAAGCAAGCTATGAATGGCATTAAATACATATGAATCATAAAACCTTACCTCAATTACACAAGAACTAGCAAGCATCCAGCACCACAGGCCAAGAATATCCAATTCCAAAGGCTCCTCTAAGTTTCCTAGTTTGCCAGGCATAAACAATGTATGTGGCACCAAATTAACACTAACCCAACAAGACCCAAGTTTAAATGAGCTCAAGAAACATGAGAAATCAACGATCAAAGCCATACCTCATGCACACAATATGCCTAAGCAAGAAGAATGCCCCAAGAAGCTTCAAACCAAGAAAACAAGTGCAAAACAAGCATTCATCCACTTGGGCACTAAGAAAACCTTCCAATTTCATCTAGAAATCATGGGTTTGTGAAGATTTAAGGACTAGATGAAGATGAAGGGAGGAAGAGAGAACTGTGAATTTTGGAGCCAAAATTAGGTGAATAGTGGCAGCCCAATCCTCTCAACAAGTTTAATAGCCAACAAAGATATCCCTCCCCAAACTTCTATGAGTTTTGCTAATTTACTGCACCTTCAAATAGTAACTAGGTAATTAAAAACTTTGACAAACTTTGGTAACCTGGGCTTTGGGTTTTAAAAACATCATTTTTACTCCCGAGACTCGTCCCAAGCTTCTGGGGTGCAAACAGATGATTTTTCCCCCAGGCAAAAGCCTAGTGCCATAAACCATTCGGAACCCACTAAACCTTTAATAACTTACTTGATTTTGCCAATTCACCTATGATTAAGGCATTTAAACTAGGGATTTTTGAATTTACCTAGCTCACTGAGCATTCCGCTAGGAGGGCTATAAGATTCTCCCTACCTTGGAGAATTTGGTCTTCCAAATTCAATCTCGCCACCTTAAGTCACTATACTAGGATACGGTGCCAACATATCCTAACCAAACCTACCAGGGGGTGTCAATCACACAACAACCCACTTGATGACAAACTACCCGACTTGTTCAATTAATGCCCTCATGGCACTTGTGTTACCCACTCTGAGATAGTCCAGTTATGGTGCCAAAACTGTACATTTAAACTCCCAGGTTTGGTGTCTTTTGTAGGTCATCAGAACAACACCCCTAGTGTATATATTCAAGTGACCCTATTTAGCACTATGTAAATACATGCACATTGGTCTAACCATAACACACATACTTACATTTATGCACACTATGACAGCTAAGAAGGAAAACACTAGCACAAGTCTTAGTTTTGCCTTCCACACATTAGGAAATCTTGTTAAGTTCTAGTGACCAGCTACTGCACCTATCACTTCCATTAATAAACTGTATTATTCCAGCCACATACCCCCATATTTTATTTTCTCCATTACCAATAATAGACTTAGAGCAAACCAAGAAATTTTGTTTTATATCAATAGCCCACCCATGGACCAAGTTATCGATTTTTTAAATTGGTTTCAAAATTCTGACCAAATGAACAGTAACTTAGCCAAATTTGCAATATTATATCTTTGGCTACAGGGCTCCAAATTCAAAAATTCGAAATCCTACCTCAACCTCTAGATGTTATCTAGGGGTGGTCAAAATTTCATAGAAATATTCCTTCTACACAGGGAGATATAGAACTTTAAGTCTAGAGTCAAAATTCTAGTCACTTTATGACCATTTTGCCCATACAAAATTTCATAAGTGTGCAAACACTTCATTCAGAAGGGAAAAACCCTCCAAAGCTATCCCATATATGTCCATTACACATATGAATTACATTCCCTTCCTTTTAGCAACCATATGTGGCTAAAACAGAATTTACAAGTAAGCAGCCCATCATTCACACCTAGGCAGCTTTGCACCACATCACTTACATAGCCAAAACATTACTCAAATGTTCACATACTTGTCTCATTTTACATACACTAAATGTACGTGCATACAGGCACTAAAAAATGGTCTTAACTCAGTTAAGTACACACCCTAAGTTACAGGAGTGCCTTGGACAGAAAGGACTCCAAAACAGGATGCTGGACAGCTGTTGCACAACACAATAAGTACCACCATTAAAAATACCAAATGTGCTCCTAAAATCTCCAAACATTCCAGATCACAAATAGACATACGGAAGTTCATGTACGTCAAATTTCAGATCAAAACTCAAACCAAAAATGTCAGTTTGAATGATATCTTTCTGCTGGGCTTTAAATGACAGAATTGAGGGGAGTAAGTTTCGTTGAGAAACTTAGTAAGGGTAACACTTGAATTCAATAGGCAATGTGACCATCATTAAAACCTGCATCCAAAGACACTAAAACACAAAAAAAAAATAATGCATATTTACAAGACATAGCAACCAAATGCAGCAGCCATTCACAACCAACAAACACATGAAATGTGGCAGCAACATATACCATAGGTTAGTCCATAAAACATATAGTAAACATAACCAAATCACTATAGAAGCCCTCCTCAAGACAATGCTTAGTCTTAGAAGGATTTTAACACTAGTTAGTACTAACTTTTGGGCTCTAGAAACCTAGAAATTCGCTGCCATCACTGTGCACTTCACACTAGGTCACAAAACCTTCAATAAGTGCACTCCTCTCACTAAGCTTAGTTCATCAAGCCCATGGCTCTCTTCCAAGCTTAGCCCTAGCTCCATGGATGCTTAAAAATACAGTAAACAATCCATGGTAACAAGAGATCCCTTACCTTGATGGGTACGCTGAAATTGGAGCTTGATCCTAGGTGCACTAAAGCAATAGCACCAAATAGCTTCCAATTGTGCTTCATTGATGTCAATTGCAAGTAGTTTTGAGTTGGAAGGTATGGTGGCTATGGAGGAAGTGTGGAGGAGAGGTCTGGCTTCCTTTTTGCTGGTGGAGGCCAAAATTTGGGAGATAAGGACCAAGAATGGACACTTATATGGTCTTGAGTGCACTAAATACACTTAATAAGCTTAACCGAGCTTTATGTCATTTTCCTTGCTACAAGACCATGGTTTCTTTACCTTAATCTCTTGGCCCACATTTGACCTCCTTATCCAATGCCATAGCAGCCCCTTCTTATCTGGGATAACCCCACAAAACTTCCATTTGACTGAAGTCACAAGCATGGACAACCAAAGGCACACAATAGGACACTTAAGTCCTTAAAGCCTTTTTGTGTTTTTCTTTGTCCATACTTGTCTTCTATAAGCAATTTGGTCCTCCAATAGCACTTTCATACCATTCATATCCTTCTCATAACTCTCCAAATCTCTTTTGTGAAAGTTTTACAATTGAGTACCTGAATTTCCAAAATCTTACAAAAAAGTCCATAGGTTGCTTAACAAACAAGCAATCCTTAAGGCTTTTCTTAGGGCCAAGTTACTAACTTGGAACACTTTTAAGGAGGTATTGATCATGCCTTTTACCCCCCACACTTCAATCACTATGGTGAGAATTACACAATATAATGGTTTTTAGCCATTCTGACACACTTGTAATTCTCCCATTTTTGTGGGGTGGTAACAATACTCTCCCCCTTAAAAATTTTGGTCCTCAAAAATAGCCTTTAGCTTCAAGTATTCTTCAAGATACATTTCCATAAGGTCTTTTTCAGTTTCCCAGGTTGCTTCTCTTTCAAAGTGGTGTGACCATTGAACCTTAACCATGGGAATGAGCTTGTTTCTTAAGCTTCTGGTATCCTTGGCTAAGATACCTATAGGTTGCTCTTCATACATCAAGTTAGGTTCCAACTGTATGTCTTCCACTACAATAGCATGCTTTGTGTCTAATAGACACTTCTTAAGTATATTGATGTGAAAAACATTATGAACACTTAACAAGCTTGGCGGTAGAGCTAACTTGTATGCTACCTTGCCAACTTTGTCCAAGATCTCATAAGGACCTATGTATCTTGGAGCTAACTTGGTTCTTCTGCCAAATGTGATAGTGTCTTTGGTTGGTGCAACTTTCAGCCAAACATTGTCACCAACCTTAAATTCCAAGTCTCTCCTTCTTTTGTTCACATAGGCTATGGTCCTTTCATTGGCTGCCTTTAATCTCTCTTCAATTTTCTTGATTTTGGCAGTTGTCTTTTCAATAATTTTGGGGCCCAACTTTAGCTTGTCTGAGGCTTCCACCCAGTAGTGAGGTGTCATGTACCTTATTTCATAAAATACCTCATAAGGTGCCATGGCAATGGCGCTTTCATAACTAATGTTATATGAGAATTCCACCAATGGCAAGTGTTGGTCCCATTCACCTTTAAAATCCAACACACAGCTCCTAAGCTTGTCTTCCAATATCTATATCACCTTTTCAGTTTGCCCATCAGTTTAAGGGTGGTAAGCAATACTCAAGTGGATTTTGGTTCCTAGTACTTTATGAAAAGCACTCCAGAATTGAGCTATAAATCTTGGATCTCTATCAGATACAATGGAGTCTGTCACTCCATGTAGTCTCATTATCTCCTGCACATACATCTGAGCTGACTTCTCCAAAGAGTCTGTGAGTTTCATAGGAAAGAAGTGGGAACATTTGGTTAGCCTATCCATAATAACCCAGATTGTATCATGCCTTAATCTGGTCATAGGCAACCCATTTAAAAAGTCCATGGTTATTGTAACAACGTGATTTTTAGGAGTCGCCACCAATCGGTTTTCCTAGGTCGATTGGATACCTGTTATGGTCTGCGAGAGATTCTAAGATCGTGAATCGGTTACGCTAAAATAACCTTATTAAAGCGCCCAGAAATTGGTACCATGGGGTTAGTTTTATCTTTTCCTAAATCTTTGCTTCTTAACCTAATCTTTGATTAAGAATAATTTTAATGAATTTTAATTCCAAATCGTGAATCTTACCAGACCAACCAGATATGGAACCCTAGATGTCTTTGAAATCTCGGAACTTTATCAAATCCACCAAGAATTTGAAAGGAACATCTTGTTCTAACCCGTGAGTTTTATCAAACCAATCGGATTCGAACGAATAATTCGTCTCGGGATTTTATCAAACCACCAAGAACGGATATTTGAAGGTCTACTAAATATCTTGTAATTTACCTTAATTTAATCTCTTTCTAATCTCTAAGAATTTAAATTACCTAGCATAACAAATAATTCTTTATGTGTTATCAAATTTTTAAGATGCATTATGTAAATCAAAATAAAAATAAGATGAAACTATTCGAAGAAAACTTAAAAGGAAATAAAAAAGAAACAAAGAGATAAAATAAATAAATAAATAAATATCCTAAGTTACATCCTTATGTGAATTTAATGGTTAAATCTAATGCATGGCTAGACAAAACAAAGAAAGAAAGAAAAGGAAAACAAAGAAATAAACTTGCTCTCAGTGACTAATCTGCAACAAGAAGAAAAGTTAGTGGCTTATATGAACAAAATAGAAAGATCAAGGTTTAAAGAGGGGTTTTACCCAAAAGGAGTTGACTGGGTCAGATCTAGGTGGAATTGGGTCGGGTGCGCGGATCGGACACGGATCTTGAAACGGGTTCTTCTCCAATCCCTTATACTGCAATGACGATCAGGAGATCAGACGGCGGGCCATGACGGTGGTGGCTTGGGCGACCTACGGGAGGGGCGTATGGTGGCCCTGGATGGAGGAAACGACGGGATACAGGCAGATGGATCGCGAACGGCCTTTCCCTCAGCGTGTTTGGCGGCAACTCTAGTGCGATGGCGACGGCGTGGGATGGTCGGAGAGCGGCTGGAGGTGACGGCGGTGGGGCTTGCGATGGCTGGAACGACAGGGGAGAAGTCAAAGGCGTTGGGCAACAGAAGGGAGCAACCAAGGGCAGCAGCGGTGGTTGGAGAGAGTTTAGGATTTTAGGAAGCTGAGAGCAAAACTCAGGGACCTAAAGCTGTAGTTTTACTTTTTCGATGGGAGCTTAGGATTTTCGAAAATTCTCCCCCTTTCTGCCCAAATGTGATTTATATTTATACTAGAAGAGGTTTAAAACGTGATTAACAAGGTTTTGAGAGTTTAAACTTCATCCAAACCAAATTTGAAGAAGTTTAAGTCAATTAGGATATAATCTGGTGAAATTAGTAGTTTAAGTCCAATAAAACTCTCAATCTGCTGATCTGGCCCCAAATTCTGTGCGAATTTCAATTCGACCCAAAAGTTTCAAGAATTGTCAGATTAGTCCAAAACTTTGCAAAAATCCCCAAATTTTCCTAGAATTTCACAAAATCGCCAGATTTGGCTCAAACTCTCTAAAATTGACAGATTTGCCACAAACTTTTCAATTTTGACAGATTAATCCCAAACTTTCAAATTTTGCCTTGAATCTTCTAAAATCCCTCTGTTTTCACCCAAACTTTTCCCTTTTCCCTAAATTAACCCTACAAGACCTTTAGGACTTCAAATTAGCACCCAAACTAAATTAATTCCTATTTCAACCCTAAATAAACACTTTAAACTCCAAAAAAAAAAAAATCAACAACACCTAAAAAGATCAAACTGCCCCTATAAAACCAAAATGCTCCTAAACTAATTTTCCTAATCCAAAACTTAGACAAAAGTCAGTGCCCGGACAAAATTAGGTGTTAACAGTTATGTTGCACCACTTCCTCACTGGTATAGGTAGAGTTTGTAGGGTATCAGCTGCCTTATAGTGCTCTACCTTTACCTTCTGGCATGTGGCACATTTGGAGACATAAGTAACTATGTCTCTTTTCATATTTGGCCACCAGAAGTGAGTCTTCAAATCTTTATACAATTTCTCACTTCCTGGATGGATATTCAACTTGCTTATGTGAGCTTCTTCAAGTATTTCATCCCCGAGCTTTGTTCATTTAGGCACATAGATTCAATCCTTTAAATACAGTAATCATTGCTTGTAAGCAAAGGATTGATACAAGAAACCTTTTTCCTCTCT
Organism: Aquilaria yunnanensis; assembly: GCA_039654915.1. NCBI lineage: Eukaryota > Viridiplantae > Streptophyta > Magnoliopsida > Malvales > Thymelaeaceae > Aquilaria > Aquilaria yunnanensis. Next base: position 70,866,280 of record CM077594.1, read on the forward strand.
CGAAATCTTTTACAGCCTTTGGTCTTTCCCCCTCTTGCACTGCTTTGACCTTTTTAGGGTCTGCCTTAAGGCCTTGTTCATCTATGATGTGTCCTAGGAAAGACACTTCCCTTATCCAAAATTCACACTTGGATAACTTAGCACAAAGCTGATGTTCTAATAGAGCCTTTACGACAATCTTCAAATGATGTTCATGTTCATTTTTATCCTTGGAATACACTAGGATGTCATCAATGAACACAACCACAAATTTGTCCAGATGTGGTCTGAACACGATATTCATCAGGTCCATAAAAGCAGTTGGGGCATTAGTCAAACCAAATGGTATGACTGTGTACTCATAATGCCTATATCTGGTCCTGAATGCAGTCTTAGGAATGTCCTCTTCCTTTATTGTCAACTGGAAGTATCCAGATCTCAAATCTATCTTGGACAAGATCTTACCTCCCTTGACTTGATCAAAAAGATCCTCAATCCTAGGGAGTGGATACTTGTTCTTGATCTGCATTGAGCTTCCTGTAGTCAATGCATAGTCTAAAAGATCCATCCTTCTTTTTCACAAAGAGAACAGGAGCTCCCCATGGTGAAACACTTGGCCTTATGAACCCCTTTTGAAGAAATTCATCAAGTTGTTTCTTGAGCTCATTCATATCTGTGATTGGCATTCTATAAGGAGGTATGGATATTTGACTAGCTTCTTGTTGCAGTGTGATTTCAAACTCAATCTCCCTTTATGGAAGAATACTTGGCAAGTCTTTAGGAAAGACTTCTGGAAAGTCTCTCACTAAAGGTATTCTGCCACATCCTCATCACAATGCAATTCATTCAACGCATAATAGTAATCATGCTCAGAAATCATAGGTATCTCATCTAGTACCTCTAGTTCTATTCCATGCATTTCATACACTAATTCCTTAGAATTCACTAATGCATGTACTTCACGATTAGGCAATGTGATTTCCCTCTTAGCATAATCAATTCTTATGTTATGCATAGCAAGCCAATTCATACCAAGCACTAAATCATACCTAGGAATGTCCAACACTAGTAGATTAGTCATAACCTTAGTCTTTCCTACGACAATCTCACAATCCTTAGCTAGGTCATTAGTGAAAAGACATTGTATACCTGCTGTTTTCACTAAGGATATCTTGGGCATGATTTCAGTAGGCAATTTCATGTTTTCAACAAATTTCGTAGCCACTATACACATAGATGCACCAATATCAAACAGAACACTAACAGGCATACCATTAAGGTAAATGTTACGTCTTAGTACTCCTTCCTACTCTAATGTCTCTAGCCTCTCCAATTGGAAGACTCTACCAGCTCTCTACACTGGAGGCCGAGGCACTGGAGGAGCTGGCCTCTACTGTCCTTCCCTAGGTGCTTCTCCTCTACGTCTTGCCCCAATAAGCCTTACTGGACCTTGGTCTTCTGGCCTCCTTTGAGCCTGTGCGCAGTCTTTGATCCAATGATCCATGGATCCACATCTTAGATAGCCTTGGGTGTCAAAATAGCAAGGTTTCTTTCCATGAAACTTCATGCATTTAGGGCACCTTAGGCCAGGGAACTTCCCCTTAACCTTGCCCTCACCACCAAAATGGGAACTCTTGGCAATTCCCTTGCCATATGGTGGCTTCTTTTGCTTGCCTCCTGCTTGACTACATTCCCCTGGTCTAGTGGGAAAGTACTTAGTTGCATACATTCCTTGCTTTACTAATAGAGCTTTCTGCACTACTTCATAGTATGTAACTGGTCCAAAAGGTCTTACAGCCTTTCTGATATTTGACCTTAGGCCTCTGACAAATCTTTTCGCCTTTAACTCCTCTAGTCCCTGATACTAAGGAGCATACCTCACCAACTGATTGAATTTGTGCTCATACTCTAGGACACTGAGGCTGTCCTGCCTTAGAGCATCAAATTCAGCTCGCTTCATATCCTTGATAGCATCATTAATGTACTGCTCCTAAAATAGTTGTGTGAACTCTGGCCAACTCATCTCAATATCTCTTCCTGGCCTTCTGCCCTTCTGGAAAGCAAACCTATCTCTGGTGTTTCTCCACCACATCTCTACATTGCCTACCAACTTATAAGTAGCCAGTGACACCTTTTTGCTGGAGCTAAGTGGCATCCTCTCAAACATCTTTTCTATGAAGATTAACCACTCCTCAACTCTCTCTGGCCTAGCTCTTCCATCAAACTGTTGAGGTCTTAGGCCTTGGAACCTCTCCAATAGTCTGAACTCATCTAGGCCTTCTAGATCCTCTAATCTATGTCTCCTGGATCTATGAAAGCCCTCTGTATGGTGATGTTATATGTGATTTTTCTGCCTTCTCCTAGATCTTCTCTCATGGCCTTCCTCAATCTCATTCCTAGTGGAGGAATGGTTATAGACTGAGGGATTGGTCCTGGACACCTGACTAATCTCAGACCTTAGTCTTCTTCCTCTTGGATTTCTCCAATCCTCATCTTTCTCCTCAATGGTATCATCATTTGTGTCTTCTAAGATTCTAGAAGGAACATATTCAGATGTGTTCCTAGTATCGTCTTCTAGTTACTGATGTGCATCCTGAACTGGTTCTGCTGGAGCTACTTGGACTCCCGGTTCTTGTGCTCGAATCAGCCTCATTAAGTTTTCATTTATTAAAGCTAAGTTCCTCTGAAGCTCTAACCAAACGTGAGGCACTTCAGGGTTTGGTACCCCCTGTTGCCCCTGATTCCCTCTATTTTGTCCATTTCTTTGTTGTCTAGAATCAGTAGGAGGCCTTCGGGGTGGTTACCCTCTCCTTGTGGCAACCATGTTTACTTCCTGCATTGATCATCCATCATAGAGCACATATAAAGATCATAGGTATTTTAATGGTACTTCACACTAACAACTGACCAAACTGAGTTCATATATGTAGATACATGCAATGCAACTATATGCTATGTATATGTATAAACCAAGCTCTGATACCAACTTCTGTTACCCACTCTAGGGTAGTCCAGTTATGGTGCCAAAACTGTGCATTTAAACTCTCAGGTTTGGTGTGTCCCGTAGGTCATTAGAACAATACCCCTAGTGTACATACTTAAGTGACCCTTTTGAGCACTAAGTAAATACATGCATATTGGTCTAACCATAACACACATATTTACATTTTTGCACACTATGGTAGCTAAGAAGGAAAACACTAGCACAAGTCTTAGTTTTGGCTTCCACACATTAGGAAATCTTGTTAAGTTCTAGTGACCAGCTACTGTACCTATAACTTCCACTAATAAACTGTATCATTCTAGCCACATACCCCCCTTTTTTCTTTGCCCCAATACCAAGTAGAGACTTAGAGCAAACTAAGGATTTTTTTTTTTTATATCAATAGCCCATCTATGGACCATGTTATGGATTTTTTAAGTTGGTTACAAAATTCTGACCAAATGAACAGTAACTTAGCCAAATTTGCAACATCATATCTTTGGCTACATGGATCCAAATTCCAAAATTTCAAATCCTTGTTCAACCTCTAGATGTTATCTAGGTGCGGTCAAAATGTCATAGAAATATTCCTTCTACACAAGGAGATATAGAACTTTAAGTGCAGAGTCAAAATTCTAGTTACTCTATGACCAATTTGCCTATTCAAAATTTCATAAGTGTGCAAACACTTCATTCACAAGGGGAAAGCCCTCCAAGGCTACCTCATATATGTCCAATATACATGGGAAATATATTCTCTTGTATCTAGCAACTTTATGTGGCCAAAATAGAATTTACAAGTAAGCAGCCCATCATTCACACTTAGGCAACTTTGCACCACATCACTTACATAGCCAAAACATTACTCAAATGTTCACATACTTGTCTCATTTTACATACACTACATGTACATGAATACATGCACTACAAAATGGTCTTAACTTAGCTAAATATGCACCCTAAGTGCCTAAGATACAATGAACTCCAAAATAGGATGATGGACAACTGCTGCACAACACAATAAGTACCATTACTAAAAATACCAAATGTGCTCCTAAAATCATCAAACTTTCCAAATCACAATTAGACATAAGGAGGTTTAACTACCTGAAAATTCAAAGTAAAACTCAAATCACAAAGGTTAGTTTGAAAGTGATCGCTCAAGTCAGCCTTGAAATGACAAAATTAAGGGAAGTAAGTTTTATTGAGAAACTTAGTAAGGGTAACACTTGGATTCAATAGGCAATATAACCATCATCAAAACCTGCATCCAAAGACACTAAAACACAAAACCACAATGCATATATACAAAATATAGCAACCAAATGTAACCACAATGCATATATACAAAATATAGCAACCAAATGTAGTAGCCATTCACAACCATCAAACACATGAAATGCGGCAATAACATATACCTTAGGTTAGTCCATAAACCACATAATAAACATAACTAAAAAACTATGACAGCCCTCCTTAAGCTAATGCTTGGTCTTAGGAGGATTTTAACACTAGTTAGTACTAACTTTGGGCTCTACAAACCCTTCGATTCACTGCCATCACTGTGCACTTCACACTAAGTCACAAAACCTTCAATGAGTGCACTCCTCACTAAACTTGGTTCATCAAGCTCATGGCTCTCTTCCAAGCTTAGCCCTAGTTCCATGGATGCTTGAAAATACAGTAAACAATCCATGAGATCAAGAGATCCCTTACCAAAGTGGGTAGGCTAAAAATCAAGTTTGATCCTTGAAGTATCCAAGCAATAGCTCTGGTTTGCTTCCAATTACTTCCTTTTGCCTTTAATTTCAATCAATTGCAAGTTTGAAGGTGTGGTGGTATGGAGGAAGTGTGGTTGTGTTTTTGGGCTCGAGGAAGCCAAAAATGGGAGAGGGATAAGTGAGTTCGCCACTTAAATGGGCTTAAATGAGCTTAAGGGCACAAAACATTCTTAACAAGCTTAACATTACTTTATGTCCATTTCCTTTCTACAAAACCTTGGTTTATTATACTTAATTTCTTGGCCCATGTTTGACCATATCCCTACCATGCCATAGCTCTCCTCCCTTAGTGGGATAACCCCAAAATTTCTCCATTTGACTCAAGTAAAAAGCATAAACAACCAAAGGCCTACACTAGGACACTTAGGTCCTTAAGCCCCTTTTTTGTGTTTTCTTTGCCCACACTTGTCTTTCATAAGCAATTTGGTCCTCCAATAGCATTTTCATACCATTTATATTCTTCCTATAAGTCTCCAAAGCTCTTTCTTGAGAGTTTTATAATTAAGTACCTGAATTTCCAAAACCTTAAAAAAAAGTCCATAGGTTGCTTGACAAACAAGCAATCCTTAAGGCTTTTCTTGGGGGCCAAGTTACCAACTTGGAACATTTTTAAGGAGGTGTTAATCATGCCTTTTACCACTCACAATTCAATTGTCATGCCGAACTTAGCCCCTAGCCCATTTTGGGCCCAATTACTTAATCATGCAGCGGAATTTCATAGAAGGGACATTTATTCATTTATAAATCATATGGTCATGTTCCCAGGACATTACTAGTACTAGCTCATTAAGTATTTACTTAAAGGTTTAGATTGTGCTCTCGGAAACAAGCTAGTACTTATTTAGAACTTGTGTATTCACTTCAAGCTCGTTATACGTTACATTCCATTCTAGTTCATGTTTACTTAATTTTCATCTTTAAACATACATATATGGCTGAGACATACATGATTCCATATTTCAAACATGTGCTTAGAACACATAATCATGCATATCTATCAACTTTTTACTTAGGCCTAAAGATGACTATCAACCAAAATGCCCAAGAGTTCACATATATGCAATTTTACTTAAGTACCTGAAAGTGTCCATAAGCACTTAAAATCACAAATTTGGTTTTTAAGACAAACTAAAATACAAAGCACATGCTTATACATGGCAAATCACACATAAAACACATTTCCACCTTAGAGACTTTGTTCCCACAATCTAGACTCCAAGTCCTGCACATAAAGTCCACACTTATGAGCTTGTTACACAAGCAACCAATAACACTTAGAATACTTAGAATATTGAGCAAATACCACACTTATGCATAATACCTTTACCACAAAAACAGTATAAAATACTCTTGACCTTAGTGCCTTTCAAATACTTATTTTCCTACATGAAGTAGAGAATGGCGGGTGAGTAAAACTCAGTAAGGATTTTGTATGGCTCCCAGAGCCTAACATATGGCTTCCAAAGACTAACATAGCCAAGAATAACATGGCAACAAATATTCCATGCTCCTGCAAAGAAAACACTAAGACAAAGAAGATACAGGCACATGTATATAACAATAATAATAATAATCGGGGGTTAACATGCACAACCAAACATATAAGCATACAACACACACACCACTTAACACCTTATCCCCCTAAAGGGTAGAGCAAGCATGATCAATATTTCTCAATTCTTAGGTTAACCATTTTATTAATCCATTTTAAAATCTGAGCTCTTTATGCTTGGGAATTGAGTTGGCCGACTCAATTCCTAGCCGCAATGCTTGCATGGAGCTAGCTAGCACAGAGTTGCCTAAGCAACAAAACATAGCCCTCTATAGCCTTCTTAGGATCACATGGTGATAGCCAAAGGGCTATTACCCTCTGAACTCCTAAGCTCTGATGAGCACCACCCTCGGTAAAAGTCAAGTACCAACCTCAAATCGGATGAGTGGCAACCTCGAAAAAAGAGGGTACGCAATCCTTTACCCTCTAACCTCGATAAACCACCGTCCTGGGTGTAGTAGAGCTTTTCCCGAAGTTGCCCCGCTTCGCCGAAGTACTCATCATGACAACCCTCGGTGATGATATCTAGCCAAAAGGGGTCTCCTACTCTGAAGGGGTCTCATTCCCCGAGGGGGTCTTATGAAAATAAGACAAAAACGGTTAAGGAGCCTCTAACACAGAGACCTCGAACACACCCCTGACATAGGAGACCTCCCACAGCCCTGTCTCCTGGACAGAACAGCCTATAGCCAGCTAGAGGTCCCCCATCACCGAAGATACGGATCACATCCAATCGAACACGTGTCGTGATTTGAGCGAACTATGTCAAACGGACTCCTCCCAACGCTCCCCTATAAATACTTGGAGGATAACTTTGGTAAGGGGGACAACTCTCTCCACTTTTTTGCTCTCCACTCTTTATTCCTTCTTACCAATACTTACTTGGGCGTTAGAGGCTCCTCCCCCAGAAACACATTCCGGGGAGCTCCTAGCCCCTGTTCTTTTGAGCATTTCAGGCGCTCTCATACCAGAAGCCCTTACTTCAGGACATCATGTCGTACAACAAAGATGCCGATGGGCATCACTTGGCACCGTCTGTGGGAACTCACCCTCATGTAGCCGTCGTTGAAACTCGGCGTTCTAAGGACAAGGGACTGCCGAAGTCCCCATCCGCACCGGAGAATCAACCGACGATTGAACCACCCGCCGTAGGGACTTATTTGCCTAAGGATGAACGCCCTCTAACGATCACGATGAGCTTTTTACATGATTTTTAGCGCTCTGTTGTGGCAGAAATGATGCAACAGTTGGACCAAAGGTGGTCTCAACCACATTCGGGCCGAAGGGCATCCTCACTAACTCCCCATCGGGAGAAAATCCCGAAGTCCACTCACCAGAGCTCAGGGAGTGGAGACTTTCATGATGAATCGTCAACGGATGATGTACCTCCTAGAGGCCGATGTTGTCAAGCCCCAAACTGGCCCTGGCCCACCTGGGCCCGATTAACAGAGTAATGTAGCGGAAGTTACTTCAACGGAAGGGCTTTATTAAATAATATGAGCACCTACGGCGTGACTCCAGGATCTATTCTGGTACTAGCTTGTTACTTAATTACTCTCAATGCGTTGTCAGGGTGCTCTTCAGGAACGAGCTAATACCTATGTAGAATTGTAGTGTTCCATTTATGACCTTTACCACTTAGCCAGTTACACGCACACATCTTTAGATGCCATCTCAACAACTAGGCAACAATATCCATGCATATCCAGATTCACTGGAAATCTTTCCTTAGATGCACATACTCAACCAATTACACTTGTAATACAAGTAAAGCGTACACTTAATCCATTAAGTGCATAGAATGTGTGTCCATCAAGTGTACTAATCCAATGCATGGCAACCAAGAAGCCCATCTCATTATCAATTTTGAAAACACATTTTTATGTCCATGAGCATCAGCCAAGTCCAGTACACATAACCTGAATATCCATCATGGCATTCCATCTGCATAAAACCATGCAAACATGGCATATAATCATCCAAGGCTAATCATGATCATAATGGCAACAATAAAGCATCACCTACTTGGAAAAGAAAATGTACCAAGGATGCTATATGTCTCTAATTAGCCAGGTTCAGGTTTTACAGACCACGCTCTCATACCACCCAAACCTTGACTCATAATAACCTGGAACACATTCCAGCTTAATAGACCTTGTTCCCACAACTTCTAAACTCCATAAGCCTGCAGAAGGAAGTCCAAACCATTAGCTTGATTCACAAGCAATCTATACCACATAAGTCACTTTGAACCAATGAATATATTGAGCAACACTATACACATACCCAACCCTTTAGCACATTGTAACGAGTACTCTGGTACTCTACGCTTGATCTATCAAGCCATCCATTTCCTGAAAAAGGTATAACAGGGCGGGTGAGTTATAAAACTCAGTAAGAATCTCGACGGCATCCAATGCCTAGTGAGGTAAATACTCATGACTTTCAAAGTCATCATATGGCTTCCAAAGCCTAAACTTGTGCCAAGAATGTAATGGCAAATAATCCATGTTCCTGCAAAGGAAAACACTAAAACAAAGAAGACACAAGATATAGCACAATAACAATAACAATAATAATATGGGTCAGCATGCACAAACAATTTCAGAGAAGCACGCAACTCAACACACACAACACTGTCCTCATAACATCATGTTCCACATCATCGTTGGTATCGCAAGCATTAGCATAATCCATGCCACTAATCCCGGCATGCCATTTATTTTTATAACCTACTGAGTGCTCCTTAGCTTGGGAATTGAGTTGGCCAAACTTAACTCCTAGCCCTAAATGCTTGCTAATTACTCATGAGTAAGCCATAACCATAGTCGCCAAAGCATCACTACTTCATCCATTATGCACTTATGTGCCCAATTATTCAACTAAGAAAGTATCATGAGTCCTCACAAAAAGTAACAACCATATAGCCCTGACATGCACACCTATGGTCACTTGGTTCTTTGACCATCACATAGGGGCACTAATACTCACAATGAAAGGTCATGGAAAATATACCATGCAAAGAGTGAGTATAGGGATCCTTACCAACATTTGTGTAACCTTTTTGCTCATTGTCTTTGCCTTGCTTTGCTTTGTTTGTTGTTGGAACTTTGCCATTTCCTTAATGGACCTATAAAGCCCAAAATACTAAAAAGTTATTTAATTGCTTTCGATTAAACAAGAGAACCATAATTTACCAAGCATACTTGGTTTAACTTACTCAACCTCTACTTAAAGAGGTAAGGCCCAAATTAGCCTTTTCTGTGAACTGAGGCGCAATCTTCTGTGAACTCAGGCCTACCTTGGCCTTCTCTTGGAAATCCAAGCCCAATTTGCACTTTTCTGGAGTTCAGGCCCACTTGGCCTTTTCTGGAATTCTGGCCCAACTTGGCCTTTCCAGGAACTCAGGCCCACTTGGCCTTTTTAATTTATTTTCTGGACTCGGCCCAACTTAGCATTTAGGCCCAATTTCCACCTTTTCAAGATTTTAGCCCAATTTAGTCTTTAGGCCAAATTTTATCTTTTCAGGATTTGGCCCATTTAACTTCTTCAGGATTTGGGCCCATATTAACCTTTTCAGGATTTAGCCCATTTGCCAATAATGCCATTATGGCCCAAATAGCCCATTTTAGAGTTTCTGGACCAAGAACACTTGGTTTTCAATTTGGGCCTTCAAATTTATCTCTTGGCCGAATTTGTGCCATTATTTCCTTCTTTTGCTCAATTGAGCCCCACAAGTTTTCTAAGGACCATTTATGCCAAGAACACTTGGCTAACACCAATTTTTCACCAACTTGTCCTTATGGCCGAATCTATCATCATACTTTCTTCACCATTTTGGCTTCACATTTTGCTATGAACACAAAAATACCAAGAACACTTGGTTTGCACACACAACCACCAAAAATGGCACTTATGGCCAAAACTCTCTTTATTTCTTCTTCACATTTACATAGGTACCATGAACACATGGTTTTGCACACATCTTCACAAAAGCACATCATGGCCGAATATATTCCTCCTTTTCCTTCTTTTATTTGTTTGTTCCAAATGTCCTCTAGTAGCTCAAAAATGCCATGAACACATGGCTACACGTGGCCAACATGCCAAGACATCAAAATCACTAAATGGCCGAATATTCCATTGCTTCTATAGCTCACAAAATTCCTCTTTTTGCATCCAACTTTTGACCATTGTCTTGTATACGCACAAGGACTTTAATGATACCAAGAACACTTGGAAAAATGTCCATGCATGCCAAGATATTAACTTGGCCGAATACTTCTTCTTGCTTTTCTTCCAACTTTTGCTTGTTTCCTTCCTTGGAATGGCCATAAAAACATCAAGACACCAAGTACACTTGGTTAAATACCCATAAAGCTCAAAATATGAACATGGCCGAATATCCAAGAGAAAATGTAAGCCAAAACTTACACATGATTTTTCTTCCTTCCTTGCTTGATTTCTTGCTTTCCATGGCTTAAAAGTGCCATGTATGCCATGAGTTCCTTGAGTAGTGCTCAAGAACACCAAGAACACAAGATGGCCGAATATATTAGTGAGCAATTGAAGCTCAAAATGCAACAAAACACCAAGAAAGCTTGGATTTACTTACATTCTTTAAATGACCGAAACTTGAGCTTCACTTTTTTGGAGTTCTTCTTCATTTTCTTGCTCTTCATGGCTTAGAAATGCCATGCATGGAGCTCTTGAGGTGAGCTCAAGAACACCAATTTCTCTCCATGGCCGAATCTTTTCAAGCATTTCATCATGGGTTTTCTTTGATTTCTCTCTTTGTTCTTGGTCTATATGAGTTTAGGAGTACGAAATCGTGTTTGCATGTGGGAGAAGCTTGGTTTCTAGCCATGGCCGAATGTTTAGTGAAGGAAGAAGGAGATGGAGTTTGAAGAACACCATGGCTGGAACTTATAGAGAAGGGAGAGCTTTTGGTGCTAGAGAGAGAGAAAAGTAATTGTTTGAAATGAAAGTGGCAGTGATGGCTGGATTTTTTCTTTGCAAAATGGAGGGGAAATGTAATGAAATGCATTCTAAATGTGCATTTAAGAGGAGGGCCGGCCATTACATTCAAAATTGGTGGGAGAATAAGTCAAATGCTCATTAAAGCATTGATTGGACAAGTGATGGTGGGGAGAATTAAAATAATGTAAAGTAGGAGACAAAGACTAGTAAAAAATGATGGGCAAAATATTATATTATATGGCAAGTGGGGGACAAGACTTAAGAGATGATTATTTTAATCAAAGTGGAGGCAAATTTTTATTCATTTAATGCGGATGGCCGGCCATGGCTTAAAATGCCATGAGAAATGGTCTAATCCCTCCTTTAGCCCTCCACCTTTCATCAATTGTTCAATTGAGTCCTCCCATAAACTTTACCTTTGAACAATTGAGTCCCTCAACTTTAATTTCCACCATTTTCATCACCAATGCTCTTGGCCTTAGCCAAGTTTATTCCAAGAGTGTCCAACACTCATTTATGCCCATTCCATAATTAATTTAAGATCTCCCGAGCTTACCAAGCTCAATTCCCAATTAGGAAAAATTTCCATGTCTCCTCAATTTAATTGGCTAAGTTTCCAAATTAGGAAACCTTTTATGCCACTAATCCACTTAACCCGGGACTTAGTCATTTAGCCCTTTCCGGGTGTAACAGATGTACCGAAGAAACAGCGTCAAAAGGGGCCAAAACTTCCCAACGGCGAAGTTCATCACTAGAGGAGAAATCAAATTCCCCCCATCGCGGAAGTTATTCCCCAAAAAGGAGGCACCGTTCTCCATTGCTGGAGGTCTCCAAGCAGAGAGAAGAGCCTAGTGCCACCATCCTCATGGAAAAGATCCTAGAGAGGTTGGAGAAAATGGAAAGGCAAATGGCTCGGAAACCTGTCTGGTCAAGGTTGTCGGAAACCTTTACCGGAGAAGAGTCACCCTTCATCCGAGCAATAGTTGAGGCACCTATGCCAAGCGACTTCCGGCTGCCACGATTGGAGATGTACGATGGGCGAAGTGACCCCCAAGCCCACTTAACCAAGTACAGACATAGTATGGTGCTGCACGGTACCAATGATGCTACCATTTGCAAGTGCTTTGAGGTCACCCTCTCCGGCCCGGTAACTGCATGGTACAACTCCCTTACCCCTGGAACTATAATGAGTTTCCAAGAGCTGTCCTTGGCGTTTACATAGCAGTTCATCGGCAGTAGGCCGACAGCAAAGATGCCGGTTCAAACATTCGACATTGCGGAAAGAAATGGAGAGACCATTCGCGACTACGTCGAAAGATTTGACTGAGAGGCCTTGAGCGTGTCGGACTTCCGCCCCGAAATACGCATCCTAGCTATGATACGAGGGCATCAGCGAGACTCGCAACTTTTTTACGAGTTCTCGAAGGACCCCCTGGACACCCTCGGCGAGTTCTACCGAAGGGCCGAGCAGCATATGATGGCCGAAGAGCTGAGGATGGGGGGACCGAAGTCCGATGGTCATCAGCCTGAAGGACAAAGTCACCAAAATCGCTATTCTGTCGAGGGCGGGGGAAGACCCAGGAAGCAGAAAGGGAAAAAACCCATGTCGTTCACCCCCTTGAACACCTCCAGAACAAACATACTGCTGGCCATGGAAAAGCAAGGCAATCCAATCCAGCATCCGAAGGCCATGACTTCGAAAAACAAGAAGAACATGAAGAAATTCTGCCAGTTCCACTGGGACCATGGACATGACACAGAAGATTGCTTCCAACTTAGGAAGTACATCGAATCCCTGATTAAGCAGGGTCAACTTTGGTGCTACCTGCGGATTCCCTCCTCGAATGGGAGGAGGGAAGAGGAAAAGAAAGAAGATGATGGCTATGATTCCGACAAACGTCGGGACCGAAGTCCCAAGAAGCATCCACCACCACCAGCATGACTAATTCGGACGATCACCACTGGGATACCATTGGCTGAAAGGAAGGGAAAGATGAGGGAAATCTCAGTCATGGAGTTCGGTCACCAACCGAACAAGCTTGTTCGGAACGATGGATCTACCGTGATGTTTCCTCACGACGACCCACTCCTCATCATGGCGAGGATAGGAAGTTAGGATGTTAAGAGAGTACTCCTCGACGATGGTTCCAACGCCGACATTTTATTCTCCCATTTGCTGCCAAGTTTAGGTATCGCAAAAGACGATCTCAAGCTTGTCACCTCCCCTACCTTCGAGGTAAGTCCGTCCGAACTACTTATCCTCAGATGGATCGACTTGCCTTTGATGCTAAAAGGAACTTCATCGCAAAACAAAGGTGAGCTCTTTGCTTCAACAATGACAAGGTTCATCGTCCTAGATGTCCCTTCGTCATATAATGCAATCCTCGGGAGGTAGATGCAAAGAAATCTTCACATCCGTCCGGATGTGAAATACTTGGCTGTCACCTTCGCAACAAAGGATGGGGATGCCGAGATCTTCATCGACCAAATAGAAGTAAGGAAGGTCTTTGTGAAGGCAAGACAAGGACCAGCAAAGATTCACACACAGGCTTCGGGAAGGAAGGCTATGCTTAGAGAATAGGCAAAAGGAGAAGAAACAGTAGACCTCGAAAAAATAGAAATAGAAGATGTGGAACATGTCCCAGGCCGAAGTACCCGAGTGGGGATGAAAATGACCGAAGGTGACAAGGGAAAACTTGTATCTTTTCTGTTAATGAACAAAGATCTGTTCGCCTACTCGCCGAAGGACATGCTTGGGGTAAACCCTTGCATAATCCAACATAGTCTTAATGTGCACCTAGAGGCAAGGCCCGTTTGACAAAAAAAGCGAAGCCTCTGGGCACATAAGAACAACTTCATCAAAACTGAAGTACAGCGCTTAATGAAAGCAGGCATAATAAGGGAAGTCAAGTACCCCGAATGGCTCAGCAATGTTGTCATTGCTACGAAAGAAGAGAGTGATAAGCTCCAAATGTGCATCGATTTCCGAAACATAAACGATGCTTGCCCTAAGGATTCTTATCCTTTATCACCAATAGATCAGTTGGTGGATTCTACTGCCGAATACGGCCTACTTAGTTTCCTCGATGCCCTCAGTGGATACCACCAAATTCGGATGGATCCCGAAGATGAAGAGAAAACTGCTTTCATCACCAAAGTAGGAACTTACTGTTACGTTAGGATGCTCTTCGGTCTAAAGAATGCTGGTGCCACCTACCAAAGGCTAATGAACAGGGTGTTCGACACCCAGATCGAGAGGAATATGGAAGTATATATCGATGATATGATAGTTAAGAGGAAATTGCCTAGCGGTCATATCGAAAACTTAACTGAAACATTCCACCAACTTCGGGAATCGGAATTCATCTAAACCCGGAGAAGTGCGTGTTCAGAGTAAATGCAGGCAGGTTCCTCGGATTCATGGTGTCAGAAAGAGGAATCGATGCCAATCCGAAAAAAGTCAAGGCTCCGCTGGGATTCCGATCTCCCACAACAGTCAAGGATATGCAAAGGCTAACGGGGCGAATCACTTCTCTTAGTAGGTTCATCTCCAGATATGGGGATCGGTGTTGACCGTTCTTCAAAGTGCTCACTAAAGCCGCAAAAAATGATGGTACCTTCGGTGCTGAAGAGCATCCTTGGAGCGAAGATTGCCAAAAAGCTTGGGATGAGCTGAAAACCTACTTAACCCACCTACCGACACTTTGGCAGCCGAAGGATAGAGAACCACTCATCCTTTACCTGCCTGTCAGCAAAAAAGCAGTAAGTTCAGTGCTTGTAAAAGAATAGGGAGGGAGACAGTGTGTTACCACCTCACAAATTGGGAGAATTACAGGTGTGTCATAATGGCTAAAAACCCTTATATTGTGTAATTCTCACCATAGTGATTGAAGTGTGGAGGGTAAAAGGCATGATCAACACCTCCTTAAAAGTGTTCCAAGTTGGTAACTTGGCCCCCAAGAAAAGCCTAAAGGATTGCTTGTTTGTCAAGCAACCTATGGACTTTTTTGTAAGGTTTTGGAAATTCAGGTACTTAATTGCAAAACTTGCAAGAAAGAGACTTGGAGAGTTATGGGAAGGATATAAATGGTATGAAAGTGCTATTGGAGGACCAAATTGCTCATGGAAAGACAAGTTTGGACAAAGGAAACACTAAAGGCAATAAGGACCTAAATGTCCTAGTGTAAACCTTAAGGTGTTCAAGTGTTTGACTTAAGTCTAAGGGTGGAATTGTATGGTTATCCCTCCATGGGGGAGGTAGCCAAGACTTGATAATTAGTCAAAAATGTTGGGCACATGTGTACTAATGAGTTTAAGACAAAGAAACCATGATTAATGAGAAAGAAAATGACACAAAGCAAGGTTAAGCTTGTTAAGTGTGTTTTGTGCCCTTGAGCTTATTTAAGGCCATTTAAGTGGCCAAATCACTTATCCCACTCTCATTTTCATCCTCCCCCAGCCCAAGAACACAGCCATACTTCCTCCATAGCCACCCCACCTTCAAACTTGCAATTGATTGAAATTGAAGGCAAAAGGAAGCAATTGGAAGCAAACTAGAGCTACTTCTTGCATACTTCAAGGATCAAGCTTGATTTTCGGCCTACCCACTTTGGTAAGGGTTCTCTTGCTCTCATGGACTATTTTCTGAAATTTTCAAACATTCATGAAGCTAGGGCTAAGCTTGGAAGAGAGCCAGGAGCTTGATGAACCAAGCTTAGTGAGGGGTGTGCACTTATTGAAGGTTTTGTGACCTAGTGTGAAGTGCACAAAGATGGCAGTAAAGTAAGGGTTTCTAGAGCCCAAAGTTAGTACTAACTAGTGTTAAAATCCTCCTAAGACCAAGCATTAGCTTGAGGAGGGCTGCCATAGTGAGTTGGTTATGTTTATTATGTGTTTTATGGACTAACCTATGGTATATGTTGCTGCCACATTTCATGTGTTTGTTGTTTGTGTTTGGCTGTTGCATTTGGTTGCTTTATCTTGTATATATGCATTGTTTTTTTTTGTTTTATTGTCTTTGGATGCATTTTTTAATGAGGATCACATTACCTTAAGAAACCTAGTGTTACCCTTACTAAGTTTCTCAATGAAACTTACTCCCCTCAATTCTGTCATTTCAGGTCCAGCTGAAAGATCACCTTCAAACTAACCTTTGTTTTTTGAGTTTTGATCTGAAATTTCAGGTATATGAACTTCCATATGTCTAGTTTTGATCTGGAAAGTTTGGTGATTTTAGGAGCACTATTTTTAACGGTGGTACTTATTGTGTTTTGCAGCAGCTATCCAGCATCCTGTTCTGGAGTCCATTGTGTCTCAGGAACTCCTATAACTTAGGATGTGTATTTAGCTGAGTTAAGACCATATTGTAGTGCATGTATGCATGTACATGTAGTGTATGTAAAATGATACAAGTATGTGAACATTTGAGTAATGTTTTGGCTATGTAAGTGATGTGGTGCAAAGCTTCCTAAGTGTGAATGATGGGCTGCTTACTTGTAAATTCTGTTTTGGCCACATAAATTTGTTAAAAGCAAGGGAATGTAATTCCTATGTGTAATGGACATATATGGGATTGCCTTAGAGGGCTTTCCCCTTGTGAATGAAGTGTTTGCATGGTTTGGAAAATTTGTATGGGCAAAATGGTCCAAAAGTTGCCAAAATTTCGACCCTGTACCTAAAGTTTAATATTTCCCTGTGTAGAATGAATATTGGTATAAAATTTTGGACACAGCTAGAGGACATCTATAGGGTTAACTGGACTTTAGAATTTCTGGATTCAGAGCCCGGTAGCCAAATATGTGACTTTGCAAAATTGGCTAAGTTACTGTTCATTTGGTCAGAATTTTGTAACCAACTTCAAAAATCCGTAACTTTGTCCATAGATGAGCTATTGATGTAAACCAAAATTCCTTGGTTTGATCTAAGTCTCTACTTGATAACGGAGCAAATAAAATAGAGGGGTATGAGGCTATAATGATACAGTTTATTAGTGGAAGTTACAGGTGCAGTAGCTGGCCACTAGAACTTAACAAGATTGCCTAATGTGTGGTAGCCAAGATTAAGACTTGTGCTAGTGTTTTCCTTCTTTGCTGCCATGGTGTACATGAAATGTGAATATGTGTGTGATGGTTGGGCCACTATGCATGTGTTTACATAGTGCCCAAGAGGGCCACTTGGGTATGCATACTAATGGTAGTGTTCTTATGGCCTACAGAACATTACCAATCCTAGGAGTTTAAATGCACAATTTTTACACCATAATTGGACTACCCCGGAGTGGGTAACATAGTGGCTGGTATACTATGTAAGAAAATCACTACACAGAGCCAAGTTCAGGTACCCTATTCTACAAAAGACCATCTATGCCTTAGTACTAGCGAGCAGAAGGTTACGACCCCACTTCCAAGCACACCCTATTAGTGTCCGAAGTAACCTACCTCTTTGGGATATCATAAGGAGGGTTGATCACTCGGGAAGACTGTCAAAATGGTGCATCGAGCTCGGTGAATATGACATCACCTATGAGCCAAGAAAGGCCATAAAGGCCCAAGCATTGGCAGACTTCATCGCAGAGGTCCCAAAAACCAGAGATACCTTGGAGGAGATCGTCAGCGACGAACCTGAGTGGATGCTATTTGTCAATGGAGCTTCGGGTTACGAACACCAAGGAGCTGGAGTAGTTCTTCATGGTCCTAAGGGAATGGAGGCCACAAAGGCTATCAAGTTCGAGTTCAATGTCACCAACAATATTGCCGAATATGAAGCCCTCATAGTAGGCTTACGGCTAGCAAAAAGGGTGGGCGTGAGAAATCTGAAGGCCCACAGCGACTCTCAGCTAGTGGTCCGACAGATGGCAGGATAATATGGTGCAAAGGATCCAACCTTGGCAAAGTATCACAACCTCGTCAAAGAACTCATCCAAGAATTTGACACAGTGCAAATAGAAAATGTACCTCGATGAGATAACATAGAGGCTAACGTACTAGCCAAGTCAAGAGAGTCAGCAGAAGTATTGCACCATCCAAGCATAGCGGTAATCTGTGTAACAACCACAGGAAAAGGGTGGAAGGACCTTATCAAAAAATACCTCTCAACCTCGCAACTCCCCGAGGATTCCCTCGAAGCAGCCAAAGTGCGAAAATGATAAGGAAGATACTTCTTGATAGGGGAACAGCTGTATCGACAAGGATACGCCTCCCCATTACAAAGGTGTATCGGTGAAGAGGATGTAGAAGCGGTCCTCAAAGAAGTCCATGAGGGAGTCTGCGGTTCACACATAAGAACCGACGCCCTTGCCAGAGTCCTCCTTCGGCAAGGGTATTTCTGGCCCACTCTGAGGAAGGACGCAAGGCAATTCGTCCAAAAATGTGATAGTTGCCAAAGGCACACTCCAGTCCAGAGACTACCCTCGGAGGAGATAACTTTGGCCAACTATCCCTGTCCCTTCACCGTATGGGGCATCAACCTCATTGGGCCTCTACCGACTACTCCCGGATGGGTCAAATTTTGTATAGTTGCCATAGACTACTTCACCAAATGGATCGAGGCAGAGCCCTTAGCAGTGATATCTGTAAAGGATATACAGAGATTCATCTGGAAAAGCATCATATGCAGATTCGGCATCCCTAGGGTAATAGTAGCCGATAACAGCTCCCAATTCACAAATAGAGGGTTCCAGGAATTCATTACCGACCTAGGGACTAAAATCCACTTCACCCCGGTAGCCCATCCTCAAAGCAATGGGCAAGTTGAAGTGCCCAACAGGACAATAAAGTATGGCCTAAAGAAGAGGCTAAAAGAAGCAAAGAGAAAATGGCCAGGAGAGCTTCCAAGCGTGTTATGGAGCTACCGAACCACCCCGAGGAGAGCCACGGGTGAAACACTTTTCTCACTCATATTCATTTCAGAGGCCATTATTCCTGTAGAAATCATCCAGCCATCGGCTAGGGTGCATGTGTTCGACGAAGAAGGAAACAACCTTGGATTAAGAACCAAATTAGACCTCATTGACGAACATAGAGAAACGGCCGAGTTGAGAAGAAAAGCTTTCTAGCAAAGAGTAGCCGTCGCTTCCAACTTACATGTAAAACGGAAAGGAATCAAAAAGGGAGACCTCATTCTCCGAAAAGCGGAGCTCGGGCTCCAAAGGTCATCGCATGGAGCACTTCGCGCAAATTGGGAGGGACCCTATTTGGTTCTCGAAGAAATACGACCGGGAGTGTACAAGCTCGGTGACACCGAGGGTGGAGAATTGAAAAATACATGGCATTCGGATTCTTTAAGAAGATTCTATACTTAGAATTTTCTGAGGAAAAGAGAAAAAATTATATTATTCTCCCCGTAGGTAATTAACTGAATATGGTGTAATGAGACTTCTTCCGAAAGGTAGCTAAGCAAATAAAATTTGAACATACACGCTCCCAAACAACGACAACACCCGATGATTAGCCGAATTTCCGATCATGGGTACGCTGAAGCGATAAGCTCATAAAAATGACCAGCCTTCGGCAACATGCAACAATAATGGGTAACAGAGGCGTTTATCCCCTAAAAGTGCCAAGATGGACACTTAGAAAAAATTTTAGTTATGCGAAAACACCAAGGAAGCATGACCGAGGATGGTTGTTCCCAAAGATAGGTGTTTCCCTCGGTCGAACGAAGTTCCCGAAGGAGAATTTCCCTAAGTACGTGCCTGGAACTTGGAAAATTTTTTGGAAAAAAACGCTATGAGTGCCGAAGCTGGTCATCCGGGCGTGTATATTACCGAACCATACCTTTGTATATAAAACGTTGATCAGTCATGATTCGAACAAAGGTTAATTTTTACAAAGGACGATGCTTTCCGAAGAAGTACTGATGCACTACAACAAAGTTTGAATAAAGCAAATTTTATTGACATCAGTAAAAAAATACTATAAATGGATTACAGAAGGGAAAGAAGAAAAAGGAGGCGGCTTATTCGCGATCCTGGGCATCCACCGGTTCCTCACCATCCTCGACCTCCAAACCTTCGGGATCTTTATCACTAGATCTGGGAGCCGAAGGTGGAATAGAAGGAAGGTTAAGGAACTTCGCCTTTGACCACTGCCAATATGGCCCTTCGGGGATGTCCAAGGCTGCCAAGAAGGAGAGGTCAAGATCCAGAAATCTTAATACGACTTGGTGACGGACGAGGCAGAAGCCGTCCTGATAAGACCTTTTTGTTGCTTGGTCGGACTTCATCTTCTCCACGTCCAAATCCGCTAGATCTTGCCAAAGCTCCACAATCTCCCTCTCCAGCTTCTTTTTCTTCTTCTTTCCCTCCTTCTTCAACCTCTCGACCTCGACCTGAAGCTTGGAGTTGAGATCGATCGCCTTCGCCACTTAGGTAGCAGCGTCGTCTCTCTCCTTCTGAAGAACCTCGTTGGCCGAGGTCATAGCTACCAACCTCGCTCCGAGGTCTGACATCTTTGAAGAGAAGTCTTGGATAAGCTCCCTTTGGCTCTTGAGCATCTACTCTCGAAGATTGGCCAGATCCTCCTTGGCTATCTTATTTAGCTCACCGTACTTAACAACAGAGCTAGCGAAGAGTTCCTTGGCCTTTGCCAGAGACTCCTCAAAGCGAGTTCAGACTAAAGTTTGCTTGGCTACCCAAGCCCGATAGTACCCCATGTACGCCAAGAGCTGCAAAAGAGAGATCCCGAGTAAAGGGCATAAGGTAAATGAAAAAAAAATCACTAAGTATCAAAAGGGTAGGAGTTTGCCTGGGCAGCATGTTTGGTCATCCTCATAGAAAGGATCTACTCATTTGGGCACTCTTCAGTCAGAGACTGAAAAGTGGCGTGCGTGATGACCCCAGTCGTCATTTGAGGAGCCATCTTCTGGCTATCCTCGGAGAACAAGTTCATGTCCTCCGTGAACGACCAGAAAGGCTCCATCGGGGCCTTTCCCTTCGGGATTTTGGCATCCCGAATGGCCCTCTTTCGGGCATCATCCTCCACCCAGGAAGCCTGCACTGCTTCGCCTGCAAAGTCCCGCCGAAGT
Organism: Aquilaria yunnanensis; assembly: GCA_039654915.1. Taxonomy (NCBI): domain Eukaryota; kingdom Viridiplantae; phylum Streptophyta; class Magnoliopsida; order Malvales; family Thymelaeaceae; genus Aquilaria; species Aquilaria yunnanensis. Next base: position 70,887,578 of record CM077594.1, read on the forward strand.
TCCATCAGTACATTATCCCTTAGCCACTCATCTATATGATCTAAAACACCAAAAATTCCCAAACTCATAGAAGAATGGCCAAGGGACAAACCTGGCGGAAGTTCTGCATCATCGCCATCGGAGTCGGTCACTTCAAGAACCTCATCGAGGACATTTTTGCCTTTACTTTTTCGGCACTCAACCAGCTCCTCGACCGAAAACCCCCAACCGAGGTCCCCAAAGTCTTCGCTGTGGCACTGGGACTTAGGGGAGTGGAATGGATGGCCGGTTCCAAGGGAGGATCCTCCCGAATATCGGTCTGGTCCTCTGTCCCCACGTCGTCTTTGGGAGGTGGAGGAATGAGGTCCTCCTTAGTTTTCCTCGACCTCGGAGCCGAAGATGATCCCCCGGATGGCTTCTTTCTCTTTGCCGCCATCTTCTTCCGAGTCTGCTCCCCCTTCTCGGTTTGGCCGATGAAGAGGGACTTGTAGAAGGCTTCAAATTTGTCACCCATCTATACAAAAAGAAGAATATCAGTGTAAGTACGCACAGAAAAAGATGAAAAATTTGAAAAGGAACTTACTCTCTTTAAGGGCCGAGTACGTGAGTTCACCCCGAAGGAGCATTACCAACCACGACTTCTTCCCATCAAAAAGAGGTTGCGGCATGTTCAGGTCAGTAATGTGCTCCTTGATCACCCCCAGTTCCCGAAGGACCTCTTCAGTCATTAAGTTCCATCTGATAGGAAAGGGGTACAGGGAACGGGGGGAAACCTCGGGGTCCCAGTTCACAACAGCCCGAATGCGGCTATCGAACTCCTCGAACTAGGCCTCCAACTCTAGGGTTAGCAGTTTTCGGGGGTCAACTACATTTATAGGTAGTGTCCCCCATGCCTAGTTGGTCGGAATGTGCCCCCACTGGTCAGCCACCTTCAGGAAGAAGAACTTCCTCTGCCACCCTTGCCAACTGTTCTTCTTGTTGAAGGTAAAAGTAAACTTCTTACTCCCGAAACCCTGAGGAAGCAAAAAATAGAAGCCATCCTTCGGGACGGGGTGGAATTTGTAGTATTGCATGAAAAAAATAAAGTGAGGTTCTATCTTAAAAACCCCAAACATGCAAAGGAAAACATTGAAGTAGGAGTAAGAGTTGGGAGGAAGCTGATTCACAGCTATGCCATGGAATTGGCAGAAGTCGCAAATCATCTTCAGCGGAGGAAACCGAAGTCCAGCCTTCAGTTGGGCCCAAAAAACGGTCACCTCATCTGGATTATTCATGTAACTAAACAGGCCAGGAGTAGGTAGCGTGATAACTGAGTAAGAAGGGAGAAAGAATTTAGTTGTCCATTTCGCCAACTTCGCCAAGTGGTACAACTCGGATGAGAATTTAGAGGAAGCCAGCTCTCGAGAATAGTCTGAACAGACATGAGCGGAACGGAGGAAGACATTTCGAAGAGAGAAACCTAACTTCGGGAAGGCTAAAAGAAAAGAAAGAGATGACTTCGAAAAAGAAGAAAAGGCTATAGAAACAGAAAATTGAAGGACTTCTGGAAGGAAAACCCACAAAAACTTTTGCCGAAGTAAGGATTCATGGACGCCATCGTAAGAACATGCCGAAAATCGCACCGCTGCAGGAAAAATACAGAATTCGAGAGCAAAAGAGAGCAAGAAAGTGTAAGTGTGAAAAAACTAATGAGGAATGGGGGATTTATAGGCCAAATGAGGGAGGCGAAGCATTGCCATAATTGCCCCTCGAAGGCAAACAGGCACGTTTGACGAAACAGATGCAACCATTCCCCAGTGACCAGGTGACACGTGTCACCTAATGCAGGAAATGAGGGCACGCCCCTGACAACTGTCAGACTTAGGCCCTTCCCAAGAAAATGAATCAGGTAGACATGGCGGTCCATTAACAGGCATTAAAAAGCCTAGAACAGACACACTTCGACTAAAGAAACAACCTCAGGAACACCAGACACCTCTCCCAAAGGGATAAGTGCCATTATCCTGGCAAGAACAGATGTTCTAGATCAAAGAGACTCTCATCCGAAAAGGGTGACCATGGCCATTTTGAGGTCCGGACAGGCCTCCGAAGGGCTCCACGATTGGCTCTCGAAAAGCTCAAAAGCAAAAGACATATCTTCGGCCCTCCGAGGAAGGCATGTGATAGCCAAAGGGCTATTACCCTCTGAACTCCTAAGCTCTGACGAACACCACCCTCGGTAAAAGTCAAGCACCAACCTCGAATCGGATGAGTGGAAACCACAGTAAACCACCGTCCTCGGCGCAGTAGAGTTTCTCCCGAAGGTGCCCCGCTTCGCTGAAGTACTCATCATGACAGCCCTCGATGATGATAGCTAGCCGAATGGGTCTCCTACTCCGAAGAGGCCTCGTTCCCTGAGGGGGTCTTACGAAAATAAGACAAAAACGGTTAAGGAGCCTCTGACAAAGAGACCTCGCACACGCCCCTGACACAGGAGACCTCCCATGGCCCTGTCTCCTGGACAGAACAACCTATAGCCAGCTGGAGGTCCCCCATCACCGAAGATACGAATCACATCCGACCGAACACGTGTCATGATCTGAGCGAACTATGTCAAACGGACTCCTCCCAACGCTCCCCTAGAAATACTTGGAGGATAACTTTGGTAAGGGGGACAACTTTCTCCACTCTTTTACTCTCCACTCTCTATTCCTTCTCACCAATACTTACTTGGGCGTCGGAGGCTTTTCCCCCGAAAACACATTCCGGGGAGCTCCTAACCCCTGTTCTTTTGAGCATTTCAGGCGCTCTCATACCGGAAGCCCCTACTTCAGGACATCATGTCATACAATGAAGATGCCGATGGGCATCACATGGCATCCAATATCCATCATACAAGGGCCCGAATACTTAAAGAGTATAAGAATCCTTACCAAAATCATTAGCAACTTTTGTTGCCTGAAAGCTGTCGAAGCTTGGCTATTTGTTTTCCTTGATTGTTGTAACTAGAACTTGTGTTCTAGCTTAAGATCCTACAAGGGCAGAAATTTAGCAAGCCACATTCTTGCTTGACATAACTTAGTAACATAGGAAATACCAAGAACACTTGGTAGAACACACAATACCTCAACCAAATGAGGTATGGGCGAATCCTTCGGCTTGATTTCCTTAGAGCTCCTACTCATCTTTTCTTGAATCCACCACTTGATTCCTTGCCTTGAAAGGCCTCAGAAGCTTATGTGTATCAAGAACACAAGCTTCAAACACAAGAATGCCAAGAACAAGACTTGGCCGAAACTCCTCCTGGTTGATGACTTTAAAAAACATCTCATTTCTTCAATCTGCTTCTTGATTCTTGTTTGAGGTGTTCTTAAGAGTTTGTAGACACTAAGAACACTTGGTAAAATCTCAAGGATGCTCAAGAATGAGTCTTGGCCGAATTTAGAAGGAAGAAGAAGTTTGGAAGAGTGTTATAGAGTTTAAGGTAAAATTTGAGAGAGAAAATGAATGAGTTTTAGTGAAAGATTGTAGAGAGAGATAGAGAAGAGTTAAATGGGGTAATTGCAGTGTTATTGTGCATGTAATGGTCATCCATATGGAGGGGAGAGAGAAGGAAATCATGTGATTCACATGGGTTGAGTGGGAGACAAAGTGGGAGACAAATTGGAAGATTTTGGTGAAAGTTGGGTGAATTTGTCAAAAGTAGGGGACAAGTAGGTGGAGGAAGGAATCCTAAGTGATGAGTTGGAAGGGAGGTGGATTAAAATAATGGGAAATGGAGGGAGGTGGCAGCCATGGCATCCAATGCCTTTAAAATTGGCTAATCCCCCCCTTAGTCCCCCAATTCCTCGTATCTGGGTAATTGAGCCCAACCACCAAAAGTCCCCTTTGTCCAATTGAGTCCCTCACCTTATATTTTCATTATTTTGCTTGGCCTAAGCCAAGATTAAATTCTGAGAGTGTCCAACACTCATCATACTCCCCAGTCCCATTTAATTTAGTGTCTCCCGAGCTTAATGAGCTCAATTCTCAAATTGGGAAAAAAATTCTCCCCATAGCCCGAGGCTTAAATCACTTAGGATTTTGTGGGCATTACAATTCAATCACTATGGTGAGAACTACACAATATAATGTTTTTAGCCATTATGACGCACTTGTAATTCTCCTATTTTTGTGAGGTGGTAACATTTTGCCTTGCTTTGACAAACACCTTTCTAACTTTTGCTTGGTTGATGTATATTTTGGCATTGCCTTATTTTGCCTCAAACGTGACCATCAAGTATTTCACGTCAGTTCGGAGGTGAAGGTTGCCCTGTGTCTATCTTCTGAGGATGGCATTATAAGATGATGCGACAACTACTATTATGGTTCTCCTAGCCAGAAGCTTGCTTGAGGAAGTTAAAGTGTTTAAGACTTAGTTAAGAACCTTAATTCAAATTCACATAGCAAGAATAAGTAAATTTAGCAAAATTCACTAAGTTCCAACAAAGTTAAGGCACTAAATGAGGTTGCGAGGTAAAATGATAATTTTGCAACTCAAATAGTCGAGGCGGGTCCCAAATGTTAAAAAAGAAGTTTGTAAAACCTAAATTATAGTTTTTAACTCAATTTTAGTTCAAATAAACAACATTTGACCAAGTTTGACTAAGGTTACCTAAAGGAGATGACTTATTTGAAACTTTTTAAATTCCTGGATGGCTTCCTGGCTAAGTGGCATATAAAATTGGTAAAGTGGAGGGGAGGCTACCATTTTCATCCTTAAACCTGAGCTCACCCTTCACCCTTACAATTCTCCAACAATCTGGCCCAAAACCAAGAGATTTTGATGAAAATGGAAGCCACCAAGGGTATGTATGCTATGAAGGGCTTGTTTCAAGCATAATTTCAAGTTTTTGAAGCTTGGAACCAAGTTTTTCACCATCCCCTATTTTTTATACAAGGTAACACTTATGTTCTTTGTAGATTCTTGTTTATTAGAAGCTTGGGTTTTTTGTTACAAGTTAGTTTTTATGTGTTTTGTGCCTTTGTTTGCTTGGAACTAGGTAAACCTTAAGGAACTTGAATTTGTGTGCAAGGGTTGCTTGTTTCTTGCTTGTGAGGTGAAGCCAAGGTAAAGGAGATATCTTTTTAAGCATAATTGATGTGATTGGAATGAGTTTGCTTGATGATTTCCAGTAGTTCTAGCAATAGCATTAGTTAATGGGCAATGTTGGTTAATGGTGGACTATGAGGCTTATGATGGTTGGAATGATGTTTAAATGCATCATAGGCTGGCTTGTGGTAGTTGGTTGTGATCTATGCAACGTGTTTTGCATGTACATAAAGTTTCGAGGCTAACCAATCATGTTTGATATGTTTGGTAAGTGTCCAAAGTTTATAGAAGCAAAAACTAAAATTTTCTAGGTTGTCGTATGTATTGGCAATGCATCACCAATCATCACCAGTACCAACGACATATAGCTATTACCATGAAAAATGGCGACACATTACCAACAATGATGACATATCGCCACAATTGGTGACGCGTCACCGTAGGCATGGTAGCTGAAAATTTCAAATTTTGCTAGCAAGGTTAAGGGGAGGCCTAAAAGGGTTCTCAGGGCACCTTGGGGTCTAAGCATTCTGTGGGTACTCTGAGTCTTCCAAACTCCTTTGAGACCTAGAAGTTTTCTTGAATGTTATGCAATCTTATGGTCACTTCCAACAAAAGCAAGGAAATTAGTTTCCAAAGGATCACAACTAGGTATGACTAGTTTGGGTGAAAGGTTTAGTACCCTTGGCAACCTAGCCGTGTAGTCAGGGACAAGGTTGCAAGGTAAAACCTTAGTTCACCTAGCCTTCAAGGTATTTATGGCCTAGGCTACAATAGTCCCATCATAGTGCCCCTTTAAAACATAAGGGAGAGTTTCAACTGGTGATTTATCTATAGTTAGGCTGGCAAGCTAAGCCTGCTAACTATAGTGTTTTCTTGGCCACAGAGCCTAGTAGCACTTGGACAAGTTTTTGTGACTTGTTGCTGGGATTCATTTCTAAGGTGGGAGTCAGTTTAAGAAGATCTCAGTTGAGGCTCGTAATTATCATACTCCTAGTTGCCTCCTTCATCTATAATGGAGTCCTAGACTCTAGGGTTGCTCTTGGGGGACGGCATTAGTCTATTTTATGTACGAATGCTTGCACGCAGTTGTTATGTGTAGTAAATTCGCATACATGTTGATTTGGTGTTCTTTGACTATTTGAATTTTGTTTTTTTTATGGAATTATCTTGGCCAAGTGAATGTTTTATGATTTCTTTCAACTTAAGTCAAAGCATAAAAGCATGCATCTTGCATATTCTAGGTTAATCAACTAATATCACGGAGTTTTAATCTACATACATATACAACTAGCCAATTGTAACCACCATGAGACAAGTTCTCACAGGCTTCCTGGGTAGGGGCCGAGGATGACCATGCCATTTTTGGTGATGAACGTTGTCATAGTGGAGCCAAAGAGCTCTTCTCCCGTTTTGAGCAAGGTACCCTCAGCATGAAGGGTAGGTCAATCCATCCCAACATGGGGAGTTCTGTAGGTCTAACCCCAAATGTTGGTGATGCCATCAGCTTGAGCTCACTCTTGGTAATACCCAAGCTTGGTAACAGATGGGCAAACAGGATGTCAGCGTTTGAACCATCATCTAAAAGCATTCTCTTGACGTCCTAGTTTCTGATTCTTGCCATGATTAAAAGGGGATCGTCATGCAGGAACTTTACCACCGACCCATCCCTTCGGGTGAGCTTGTTCGCAGGACTGTTGAGCTCCATCATTGCTATCTCTTTTGCCTTCCACTTTCTTTCAGTCGAGGGCATTCCGATAGTGATTGTCTGAATGACCCCAGCCAAAGGTGGTAGGTGTTTCCGTGGACTTTGGTTCGTCCGATGTTTGTCCGAATTATACTCCTCACCTTCTCTTTTCGCTCTTCCTTTCTTTTGTCCCTTGGCTTGGGTGAGGGTATTCTCAAATACCTTCGAAGTTGGCCTTGTTTGATGAGGGACTCAATGTATTTCTTTAGCTGAAAACAGTCTTTTGTGTCATGGCCATGGTCCCGATGAAATTGACAGTATTTTTTCATGTTCTTCTTATTTTTCATAGTTATGGGCTTCGGTCTTTCAATTGATGTTCCCTTCCTTTCTAAGGCGATTAGAATAAAAGCATGCATCTTGCATTCAAAACAAGATATGGACATTATAAATACACTGTCATGCCCTTCGGCTTAACTAATGCCCCTAGCACATTTATGAACTTGATGAACTGTGTGTTTAGACAATATTTGGATAAGTTTGTAATGGTTTTCACTGATGGCATCCTAGTGCATTCCAAGGATGAAAGTGAACACGAGCATCACTTAAGAACTGTCTTAAACACATTGTTGGACAATCAACTATATGAAAAATTTTTCAAATGTCAATTTTGGTTAAATGAAGTGTCTTTCCTAGGACACATCATTGATATGCAAGGCCTTAGTGCAAACCCTGAAAAGGTCAAGGCTGTGCAACAATGGGAAAGGCCTAAGATTGTAAAAGAAGTTAGAAGCTTCCTAGGATTGGCAGGCTACTATAGAAGATTTGTGCCAAAATTTTTCATGATTGCTTTAGTTCTTACTCAATTGACCAAGAAGGGTCAAAAGTTTGAGTGGACTGAAAAGTGTGAAAAAAAATTTCAGGAGCTAAAAAGTATATTAATCCAAGCTCCAATACTAATTCTACTTGATCCAGGCAAGCCTTATTTTAGAATGTGTTTGATACGAGATAGAAATGTGATTGGTTATGAGTCAATGCAATTGAGACCCCATGAGCAAAACTATCATACCCATGACCTAGAGCTTGTTGTAATGGTTTTTGCCCTAAAACAATAAAGGCATTACCTATTAGGAAGTTCATTTGTGATATATACTGACCATAAATGCCTAAAGTACCTGTTCACTCAAAAAGAGTTAAACATGAGGCAAAGAAGATGGTTGGAGTGTATCAAAGACTATGACTGCAACATTGAATATATTAAGGGCAGAGACAATCTAGTGGCAGATGCCTTAAATAGAAATTACTCTGGTCTGTTAAAAGTACACTAGTCTGTTAAAAGGTGGATCCTTGGCAAACACTAGTGAGGAGAATAGTTTGATATGCCTTTGGCATAAATGGCAACAGTGGGAAAAAGCACAAGTCTATACATTAACTATTCAATCTAAGTGGATTGAGGAGATAAGGAAGGCACAAGAAGCTGACCCAAATCTGAAGAAGATTTCAAGGGAAGACAAAAGGTCCTTGTATGAATCCTTTACCTATAAGTAAGGATTACTGTACCTTAAGGACAGAATATATGTGCCTAGTGAGCAAGAACTAAAAAATGAGATATTTGAGAAAGCTCACACTTTCAAACTGAACATCCATCCTAGAAGTGAGAAGATGTACAAAGACTTAAAGGCACATTTCTGGTGGCCAAACATAAAGAAAGACATAGGCATATCTGTCTCTAAATGTGTAGCATGCCAAAGGGTGAAGGTAGAGCACCAGAAACTAGCAGGAACATTGTAGATTCTACCTATTCTAGTAAGGAAGTGGGGCACCATTGGTTTGGTACCATATCAAACCCTTTGTGGGAAAAAGTGCATGACACCCAATTGTTAGGTAGAATCCTTAAATAGGCTACAATTAGGTCTAGAAATCATTAAGAAAACAAAAAGCAAAATCAAGAAGATACAGGAAAGATTAAGGGTAGCCAATCAAAAGACTACTGCTTATGTGAACAAAACAAGAAGAGACTTGGAGTTTTGAGGTTGGTGATGAAGTGTGGCATAAAGTGGCACCAACCAAAGTTACCATCAGATTTAGTAAAAGAAAAGAACTAGCTTCAAGGTACATTGGTCCTTATAAAATCCTAGAAAAGGTTGGCAAAATAGCTTAAATGTTAGCTTACTACCTGATGGCCAGGGGCCTCATCGTTTATAGTCATGGTGACTGGTGGAGAGACTTCTGGGAGGAGGAACGTCTGATGGAATGGATAGCCCAAAGGAGAGTGCCTGAAAGCTCAGAAACAAAGGGTTAGGAGGCCCCCGGAGTGTTTTTCCGGGGGGGGAGCCTCCGACGCCCAAGTCAGTGGTGGCTGAGAAAAGGCAGGGGAAATGGCACAAAGGGCTGAAGAGTCTTGCCTGGTAGTTTTCTCAGAGTGTGGGAGCAGTGTTTTGCCAACCAACCAGCCTCCTGCCAAGTATTAATTCCTGGTATTTATAGGAGTGCCTAGCCCGTTCAGATCGCAACACGTGTTCAGTCAGATGTTCCTGAATTTCTGGGCATAGGGGACAGATAGCTGGTAGCAGGTTGCCTTGAGCCACGTGCTGAGATGGGCCATGATGTGATTCTGATGGCGTCCGTGTGTCAGAGCGCCTATTCAGGCGGCTTTATGATGTCTGTGAAAGGACGTGTCAGAGGCTTCCTTAAACGCTTCCATAAATGCCCTTGCCGTACTCCCGAGGTCCCTGGGTGAGGTCGTCCTTTAGTTCGGACAGAGCCTCTTCGGGAAACAAGCCCTCAGTTCGGGGGTTCCCAGTTTCAGGGAGTTCCGCCTTCGGGGATATCATGTTCGGCTCGCTGTCTGGTGCCGCTTTTCCGAAGGCAATCTGTTCACAACCTTGGGGGGGCGAGTAGTGTCCTCGGGGTTTCCTGGCGTGCCGGGCTAGGAGCTCTTCGGCTATCTCCCGAGGTGCCTGATCGCACCTTTTCTCGGGTAGCGCCAGCTTCTTCTGGCCATCATTGTGGCAGGGAGTTCGGCCAGATAGAGGCGATAGCGTTTGGCTATCACATGCCCCCCTTTGGAAAGCCGAAGTGAAGACTTCGGTTTTGCATCTCTTTCCGAGGTTGTGTATGGGAGTTTCTTTGGAAGCTCAACCTGTTCCGAGGGTGCGCCTTTTGCCCGAAGATCATGGGCTCTTCGGCCTTGGCCTGTTCTTTGGTGTTTTCGAGGCGGAGCCTGTGCCGAAGATACACTTCTTGCCCGAAGGTCATGGGCTGTTCGGCCATAGCCTGTTTCTTGGCGTCCTCGAGGTGGCCTGCTCTTTGTTTCTGCAGGTCTATTTGGCCAAGCGTGTCAGTCTGAGCGGCGCGTCCCAGTTTTCCAGGGATGTCCGAAGATGTGTCCCAACTTTCAAGGGACGTTTGGAGGACGTGTCCCCCATTTTCGCGCAGCGGTTGACACGTGGCACTTTGCCATTGGAGGAGAGTCGCGTCGGTTACAGAGGGCGCGCCTTTTCAGATGCAGAGAGCAGTTACGGCGACGGTTCGCCTCCAAAGGGTACTTATGACGATGTTTCGGTTACCCACCTCTGGCTTAGAAATAGCCCACTCCATCATAAGTTCCTTTTGCTTTTTCTTCTACTCTTCTCTCTGCTTTGCCCCTGTTCTTGCACTTTCTTGCTTTCTGTGGCAGAGCTACCTTAATCAGAGCTTTTTTCCAGTCAGCTTTCACAACGGTGTCCTCAGATTTTGGCAAATCTTTCGGTGGGTTTTTGTTTTTCAGAGCGCTTTGATCCCTGTGTTTTTTTGAGTTTTTCTCTGGAAACTGTTTTCTTCCATTTTCAAACTCGTTTTCATGTCGAAAATGCCCATTCCTGAGAGCTGGCAGCCTCTTTTAGCCCATCCTTATTGCACCACCCCTGAAAAGTTAGAGAGGTGGAAGAAAAAATTCTTTCTTCCCTCTTACGCCATTACTAGGCTGCCTCGTTCTAGCCATTATGCTTTTTCAAACCACAGTAAGGAGGTTACCATCTTCCGAGCCCAGCTGAAGGCCGGTCTTCGGTATCCTCCCCCAAAGATGGTGTGCGAGTTCTGCAAATTTCATGGCATTGCTGTGAACCAGCTTCCCCCGAACTCATTCTGCTATTTTAACGCCTACCTCTGCATGTGTGGCGTCTTCGGGATAGAACCCAATTTCAGAATCTTTATGCAGTATTACAAGCTCTCTGTGGTCCCGAAGGGTGGCTTCTATTTCATGCTACCTCGGGGATCCGGGAGCAAGAAATTCATGTTCACCTTCGCCACTAAAGATAGCTGGCGGGGCTGGCAACAGAAGTTTTTCTTCATGAAGATGGACGAGGCCTGGTCGTACGTTCCGACCAAATGGGCTCAGGGAACACTGGATGTGGACGTTGCTGATCCGAGGATGCTGCTGACCCCAGAGTTAGCTCCCTTGTTCGCGGATTTCGACGCTCGCATTCGGGCTGTCTCTGACTGGGATCCCGAGGTCGTTCCGCGCGCCCTTTATCCTTTTCCAATCAACTGGAGGTTGATGACCGAAGAGGTCCTTCGGGAGCTAAAGGTGGTAAAGGAGGACGAGACTGACCTCGAGATGCCAGCTCCTGCCATCGCCGGGAAGGATTCCTGGTTGGTCAAGCTTCTTAAGGAGGAAATTTCTTTCGAAGCGCTTGCCGAAAGTGAGTTATCTTCTACTCCTTTAATGCTTTTTTCCTCGGACTTACGCTGATGTTTCTCTCCTTTTTCAGAGATGGGCGACGCGACTGCCGCCTATTACAAGTCCCTTTTCACCGGCCAGGTGGAGAAGGGCGATCAGACGAAGAAGGCGTCTTCCCGAAGGTGGAAGTCTACTGGCGCGGGGCCTTCGAGGAAACGGGCAAAGAGAGCTGCCCAGGCTCCTCTAGAGGAAATTCCCGAGGAGACTGCCGAGGAGCCTGGGGCAGCCAAGATGCCGGAGCCTGAGGCTGCTGCTTCCGAGGTCCCTTCAACCGACGTCCTTCCTCAGAGTCCTACCGCGTCACAGGCCCTCCTTGATGTAGTGGTAGAAGTACCTTCTGCCGAGGAGCGGCGCAAGCGGAAGGGCAAGGGCATTTCGGCCGAGGAGGCCGAGGACTCCGAGGACATTGTTGTCGAGGTTCCACCAGGTTTGTTTCCAGACAAAGTGTACTTCCTTTGTTTTTTCTGGATTGGCTTCTTTGTCTTTTAATCTCCTTCTCATTCTTACCATGCAGGGGAGTTGACTACCCCTGGCTGGGTGGTCGAACATGCTCGAAAACGAGCTCTTCGGGATGCCAAAATCCCGCAAGGGAAGATACCCAAGGAGCCTTTCTGGACGTTCACGGAGGACATGAATATGTACTCCGAGGACGTTCCTCAAATGGCTAAGGAAATTACGAGGGGGGTGCTCACCGAGGTCTCCTTCAAGGCTATAGCGGCGGCCTATCCGGGGGATAACACCCTCGCCGCAAAGATCACCGAGCACGCTGCTCAGGTATATCCTTCACAGCTCATTCCCTTCAATTTTTTCCTAAGTGTTTGGCTCTTACTGACCTTGTGTTTAATCTTTTTGCAGCTGATGGGGTACGCCGCCTTTCTCCGAGTTCGGGTGGCCAGGGAGGTTGCTTTTCGAACTTCAGCCACTCAAACCATGAATGAGACGAGGATCGCGCTCGCGGAGTCGGTCGCCAAAAACCAGCAGCTGAAAGAGGCTGCTGAGAAAGAAGTAGCTGTCCTTCGGGAGGAGTTCCGAAAGGAAAAAGAAGAACTTCAAAAAGACTCCTCCAGGAAGATCGCTGACCTCGGTGACCAAATAAAGGGGATGTTCGCCGCCAACGAAGATCTTCTCCAGCACAAGGCTGGTTCTGACAGCCGTATAGTGTCGTTGACGTGTGAGAATAACGCTTTGCGGGCCGAGGTTGAGTCGTTGAAGAAGGAGCCGAAGGGGGAGGAGCAGATAAAGGCGCTGAAAGAGGAGATCGCGGACCTGAAGGACGAGCTTGACGACCTCGAGCTTGAGAAGAACAAGTCTGATCAGATGAGCAAGGTCGCGTTCCAGGACGGCTTCTGCCTTGCTCAGCACCAGGTTCTCCAGAGGTTCCCAAATCTGGACCTCTCTTTTCTAGAGGGTCTAAACATTCCTGGGGGACCTCGGTGGAAATGGTCCAAGGTCGAACATCTGAAACTTCCTCCTTCAATTCCAGCGCCGAAGGTGGTGGAAAAGGGCGGGCAAACGAGTGGCTCTCGGGACGCCGCGAACCCTTAGGGTATTTTAGGGCCCCTTTTCCTTCCCTTCTATTTTGTAATCCTTCTTCGGGCAGTTCTTTACTGTAAAGCAGCTTTGCTCTTTAATGAAGATTTTTTGGCTAAGTCTTTTCTTGCAAGTTTCTTCATTTCCATTGTCCCGAACACGTTCGCTCAAGAGACTTCGGAAAACCTGCGATTAAAGAAACTTTTTTACCTTCCTTTGTCCCGAGTGCGCTTGCTCGAAAGATTTTCTGGAAGGCCTGAAAAAATTTGACTAAGTCTTTTCGCAGGCTTTTGCATTTCCAATTTACCCCGAACATGATTGCTCAAGGGACTTCGGAAAACCTTCAGTCAAATTTTTTGTTTTTCCAGTTGTCCTGAGCATGTTTGCTCAAGGGACTTCGGAAAACCTTTCGCGAGATTTTTCACTTCCCATTTTCCCGAGCATGTTCGCTCAAGGGAGTTCGGCAAATTATCTCTGCGCTGGCTATGGTGAGTACTTCTGCGAGATTTTTGTTTTCCATCTTTCCCGAGCGAGATGGCTTAAGGGACTTCGGAAAGTCATATCTACGCTTTATCATGGCGAGCATCTTTGCGGAATCCTGTTTTGCACAATTTCTGTACACTTAAGAATTTTTCTCAAGGCCATTCTGTACAACATAACTCCTCCACCCAACCTTAAGCGTAGAATTTTTTCAAGGCGTCTGAGTGCCAAGTGTTCTTCAATTCTACGCCTTCGGCGTCGCCAAGCTTGTACACGCCTTTTCGTACTTCGGCGAGAACCAGATAGGGTCCTTCCCAGTTTGCGTGAAGTACGCCATGGGATGGCCTTCGGGGTGCGAAGTCGGCCTTTCGGAGAACGAGGTCTCCCTTCTTGATTTCTTTTGGCCTGGCCCGTAAGTTTACAGCCGCGGCCACTCTTTGCTGAAAAGCTTTTCTTCTCAGCTCGGCTATCTCTCTGTGTTCGGCCACAAGATCGAGATTGGTTCTCAGGCCGAGGTCATTACCACCTTCATCAAATACTTGCACCCGTACTGAAGGTTGAACTACCTCTATTGGGATAATGGCCTCTGTTCCGAAGACGAGTGAGAAAGGAGTCTCCCCTGTGGCTCTTCGGGGCGTCGTTCGATAGCTCCATAATACACTTTGGAGTTCTCCTGGCCATTTCCCCTTGGCTTCCCCTAGTCTCTTTTTCAGGCCATCTTTTATGGTCCTGTTCGATACTTCCACCTGCCCGTTGCTTTGGGGGTGAGCTACTGGGGCGAAGTGCATTTTTATTCCGAGGTCGCTGATGAATTCTTGGAATCCTTTGTCTGTGAACTAGGATCCATTATCAGCTACTAGTACCCTCGGTATGCCAAATCTGCATACGATGTTCTTCCATAGGAACTTCTGCACTTCTTTTGCCGAGATAGTTGCTAGTGGTTCTGCCTCAACCCACTTTGAGAAATAGTCCACTGCTACCACGCAGAATTTCACGCCTCCAGGTGCTGTGGGGAGTGGCCCAATAAGGTCTATACCCCAGACTGCGAAGGGCCAAGGATAGTCTGCCGAAGTTACCATTTCCGAGGGTGTCCTCTGGATTTTCGCGTGTCTCTGGCAGCTACCACATTTCCGGACGAACTGTCTTGCGTCCTTTCTCAGGGTAGGCCAGAAGTATCCTTGGCGGAGTATCACTGCTGCCAGGGCATCAGTTCCAATGTGTGAACCACACATGCCTTCGTGAACTTCTTCAAGGACCATTTCAGTATCCTTTTCATCCACACATCTTTGCAGCGGATTCGCATATCCCTGCCGATATAACTCTTCGCCAATCAGGAAGAATCTTTCGGCGCGCCTTCGCAGTCTTGCAGCATCGCCGGGGTCTTCGGGGAGCGAATTCTCTGCGAGGTATCTTTTTATTGGGTCTTTCCACCCTGTTCCCGAGGACGTCATGCTCATCATTGAGATGCTCGGTTGGTCTAGCACCTCGGTATATGTTTTCAACTTCGCCAAGCAATCTGCCTCAGTGTTATTCCGCCGAGGTACATTTTCGATCCGTACGGCGTCAAACTCTTGGATGAGCTTTGCTACTAGCTCATGATATTTTGCCAAGATTGGGTCCTTCGCCCCATAATCTCCTGCCGTCTGCCGAACTACCAGCTGGGAATCACTGTGAGCCTTTAAGTTTCTCACGCCAATCTTTCTGGCCAAGCGCAATCCCGCTATGAGGGCTTCATACTCAGCTACATTGTTGGTGACGTTGAAGCTGAACTTGATAGCCTTCATTACCTCCAGGCCTTCGGGGCCCCTAATAATTACTCCGGCTCCCGGTGTTCGGACCCCGAGGCTCCGTCTACGTGCAAGGTCCATTCTGGCTCACCCTCTTTTGGATCCGAGTGGCTCTCCTCAGTGGTGGGTATTTCGGCGATAAAATCTGCCAGTGCTTGAGCTTTTATGTGATTTCGTGTTCGCCCAGCTCTATGCACCACTTGGAGAGCCTTCCCGAATGATCAACTCTTTTCATGACATCCCGTAGCGGCAGACTACTTCGGACGATGATGGGGTGAGCCTGAAAGTATGGTCGCAGCCTTCTCCCTGCAAGCACCAAGGCATATATAGCTTTTTGAAGCAAAGGGTACCTGACTTCGGTGCCATGCAGGGACTTGCTGACATAGTAGACCGGCCATTGCTTTGACCCTTCTTCTTTCACGATGACCGAGCTCACAGCTTTTTCTGTGACGGCGAGGTACAGTACGAGGGGCTCTCCCTCCCGAGGTTGTCACAGAGTCGGCAGGCTGGCCAGGTAGACTTTGAGTTCTTCCCAGGCCTTTTGGCAATCTTCATCCCAAGGATGATCATTTCTTTCAAGGTCGCCTTCCATTTTTGTTGCCTTTGTGAGGACTTTGAAGAAAGGTCTACACCTATCTCCGTACCTGGAAATAAACCTGCTCAGAGAGGTTATTCTTCCGGTGAGTCTCTGCACATCTTTGACTGTGGCAGGAGTTCGGAACTCAAGCAGAGCCTTAATCTTCTCGGGGTTAGCGTCGATGCCTCTTTCGGATACCATGTACCCAAGGAATTTTCCCGAGGTCACCCCGAAGATGCACTTTTCAGGATTAAGGCGGATCCCGAAGGCTCTGAGCTTTTGGAAGGTTTCCTCTAAATCTGCAACGTGGTAGCCAGGCAGCTTGCTCTTGACTATCATATCATCAACATACACCTCCATGTTTCTCCCCATTTGGTCTTTGAAGACCTTGTTCATCAGCCTCTGGTAGGTGGCTCCTGCATTTTTGAGCCCGAATGGCATCCTAATATAGCAGTATGTTCCTCCCTCGGTGATGAAGGCAGTCTTCTCTTCATCTTCAGGGTCCATCCTTATCTGATGGTAGCCACTGAAGGGGTCTAGGAAACTTAGGAGCCCATATTCAGCAGTTGAATCTACCAGTTGATCTATTGGCGGCAGAGGGTATGAGTCTTTCGGGCAAGCATCGTTCAAGTTTCTAAAGTCGATGCACATCCGGAGTTTGCTGCTACCTTCTTTTGTGGTGATGACCACGTTGCTTAACCACTCGGGGTACTTGACCTCCCTGATAACTTCAGCATCTAGGAGACGCTGGACTTCGGTTTTGACAAAGTTGCTTTTGTGGGCTGAGATGCTTCGTTTCTTTTGCCGGACAGGCCTTGCTTCCGGACTTACTTTGAGGCTGTGCTGTATTATGCCAGGGTTCACCCCCGGCATATCTTTTGGCGAGTAGGCAAACAGGTCTTTATTTTCCAGCAGAAAGGATACAAGTTTTTCTTTGTCACCTTCGGCCAAGCTCTTCCCTATTCAGGTAGATTGACCAGGGACAAGCTCTATTGCTTCCGTTTCTATTTTGGCGAGATCTTCTTCTTTGCCTTTTTCTGGTGCCCTTGCCTCCATCGTTTGCGCGAGGTTACTTGCCGGAGCTTTTCGTGCTTTTATAAACACGTTTCTTACCTCGGCTTGGTCTATGAAGACCTCTGCATCTCCATCCTTGGTGGCGAATGTGACAGTCAAGTACTTCACATCAGGGCGAATATGCAGATTCCCCATTGTCTGCCTTCCAAGGATGGCGTTGTACGAGGACGGGACGTTCATGACGATGAATCTCGCCATTGTGGAGGCGTACAACTCAGCTGCTCCGTTCATCGAAGTCCCTTTCATCATCAACGGGAGGTCGGTCCATCCGAGGACGGGGAGTTCGGATGGTCCAACCCCAAAAGTGGGCGAGGTGACAGGCTTTAGTTCGCTGCTGGAGATGCCCAAGCTCGGCAGCAGGTGCGAGAATAGGACGTCAGCATTTGAGCCATCATCAAGCAACACTCTTTTGACGTCCCAGTTCCCTACTCTCGCCATAATTAGTAGCGGATCGTCGTGGGGGAAGACGACGGTGGAGCCATCTTTGCGAGCCAGCTTCTTTGATGGACTTTGATACTCCATAACTGCAATTTTTCTGGCTTTCCGCTTTCTTTCCGAGGATGGGAGCCCCGTGGTGATGGTTTGAATAACCCCTGCTGGAGGTGGAGGGCGCTTTTTTGGACTTCTATTTCTCCGCCTATCGGAGTCATAGTCCTCATCTTCGGCCCTTTCTTCCTCCATTTTTCTGCCTTTCGGGGATGGCATCCTCAGGTATTTCCGAAGTTGGCCCTGTTTTATCAGTGACTCTAAGTACTTCTTCAGCTGGAAGCAATCTTCGGTGTCATGACCGTGGTCGCGATGAAACTGGCAGAACTTCTTGGCATTCTTTTTGTTATCGGTGGTCATGGCCCTTGGTCGCCGAATCTGTGTCCCTTGCCTTTCCAGCGCCATGAGAATGTTCGTCCATGAAGTGCTCAATGGTGTGAAACTTTGAGGTTTCCTTCCTCACATCCTCCGAGGTCGTCCTGCGTGTTCGGTAGGATGCCGAGCTTGTTGACTGGACTCTTCGGCGCGGTGGTGATCAGACTTCGGCCCAGCCATTCTTAGTTCCTCGGCGGTCATGTGCTGTTCTGCTCTTCGGTAAAATTCTCCGAGGGTCTCCGGGGGGTCCTTTGAGAACTCGTAGAACAGCTGTGAGTCTCGCCGAAGGCCTCGTGTCATGGCAAGAATCTGGATTTCGGGCCTGAAGTCTGGGACGCTCAGAACTTCCCTGTTGAATCTTTCGACATAGTCTCGGATGGTTTCTCCATTCCTCTGCTCTATGTCGAACATCTGCACAGGCATCTTTGCCGTAGGTCTGCTCCCAATGAACTGCTGGGTGAAGGCTGTGGACAATTCCTGGAACTCAGTGATGGTTCCTGAAGGCAAGGAATTGTACCACGCCGTGGCTGGCCCTGTGAGGGTGACTTCGAAGCACTTGCACATGGTAGCGTCGTCAGCACCGTGCATTATCATGCTACATCTGTACTTCGTCAGATGGGCCTGTGGATCAGTACGGCCATCATAAATCTCCAACCGAGGTACTCTGAAGTCACCTGGCAAGGCTGCCTCAACAACGGCCTGAATAAATGGCGAGTCATCTTCGTAGCATGTTCCCGAGAGTCTGGCCCAAACGGGTTTTCTGGCCACTTGTTTCTCCACTCTGTCCAGCCGTGCTAGTATCCTCTCCATCAGCACTGTGGTGCTAGGGCCTTCTTCAGGGAATGGAGATCGCCGGCGCCTCTTCGGGGGGTGAGTTCGGCGCTGAGGGGACAAGGACCTCGCCTCAGGCGACGAACTGCTTCGCTGTGAAACTCTCGGTCGCTTGGACCCGGTTTGTCCCACAGGCCGTTTCCTGAGGGCTATATCTTCTGTGGATGATTCTTCGCGTGGGTCTCCACTCCCCGAACTGCGATGTGTAGACTTGGGGCTTTTCTCCCGAGGGCGTGTCGGTGAGGGGGGTCTCTGGGCCTGTGCTTGCTGTGGCCACCTTCGATCGATCTGCTGGGTCATTTCAGACACGACCGAACGCTGAAAGTCCCTCAAGAAGCTCATGGTGATTACCAGAGGGCGGTCTTCCTCAGGCGCAGAAGTCCCTGGGAGTGTTTGCTCAGCAGCCGGTTGTATCTCAGGCGCGGACGGGGACATCGGGAGCCCATTGTCCTTAGAACACCGAGTCTCAACGACGGCGATCTCAGAGTCAGTTCCCACAGACGGCGCCAAATGATGGCCAGGGGCCTCATCGTTTATAGTCATGGTGACTGGTGGAGAGACTTCTGGGAGGAGGAACGTCTGATCGAATGGATAGTCCAAAGGAGAGTGCCTGAACGCTCAGAAACAAAGGGTTAGGAGGCCCCCGGAGTGTTTTTTCGGGGGGGGGAGGCTCCGACGCCCAAGTCAGTGGTGGCTGAGAAAAGGCAGGGGAAATGGCACAAAGGGCTGAAGAGTCTTGCCTGGTAGTTTTCTCAGAGTATGGGAGCAGTGTTTTGCCAACCAACCAGCCTCCTGCTAAGTATTAATTCCTGGTATTTATAGGAGTGCCTAGCCCGTTCAGATCGCGACACGTGTTCGGTCGGATGTTCCTGAATTTCTGGGCATAGGGGACAGATAGCTGGTAGCAGGTTGCCTTAAGCCACGTGCTGAGATGGGCCATTATGTGATTCTGATGGCATCCGTGTGTCAGAGCGCCTATTCAGGCGGCTTTATGACGTCTGTGAAAGGACGTGTTAGAGGCTTCCTTAAATGCTTCCATAAATGCTCCTGCCGTACTCCCGAGGTCCCTGGGTGAGGTCGTCCTTTAGTTCGGACAGAGCCTCTTCGGGAAACAAGCCCTCAGTTCGGGGGTTCCCAGTTTCAGGGAGTTCCGCCTTCGGGGATATCATGTTCGGCTCGCTGTCTGGTGCCGCTTTTCCGAAGGCAATCTGTTCACAACCTTGGGGGGGCGAGTAGTGTCCTCGGGGTTTCCTGGCGTGCCGGGCTAGGAGCTCTTCGGCTATCTCCCGAGGTGCCTGATCGCACCTTTTCTCGGGTAGCGCCAGCTTCTTCTGGCCATCATTGTGGCAGGGAGTTCAGCCAGATAGAGGCGATAGCGTTTGGCTATCACTACCATGTCAAATGTCCATAATGTTTTCCACATTGGTATGCTTAAAAAGTGCTTACTGGACACAAAGCATGCTATAACTGTGGAAGATATACAGTTAGAGACTAATCTGACATATGAAAAGAAACCTATAGCTATCTTAGCTAAGGATACCAAAAGGTTAAGGAACAAACTAATTCTCATGGTTAAAGTACAATGGTCACATTATTCTAAAAGAAAAGTAACCTAGGAAACTGAGAAAGAAATGTTGGAAATGTATCCAGAAGAGTACTCCAACCTAAAGGCAATTTTGGAGGACCAATATTTTTAAGGGGGAGAAATGTTACACCCTTAAAAAATGGAAAAATTACAGCATAAGGACCTAAACTTATATGCTTTAATTTTCACCATAGTTTATAAATTGTGAAGTGTAAAGTATTCAATACAGACTCCTTTAAGTGGCACATACAATGATAGTTTGGTCCCTAAGAAAGCATCAATACATTACCTAATTTTCAAGTAACCTATGGACTAAATTGTAAGATTACAAAGCTTGGGTAATCAATTGCACAAATTTCCAAAGATTGGTATGGAAAGGACATAAATGGAATTATGAAGAAAGGACATGGATGGAATTTAAGATATTGTTAGGGGACCAAAGTACTCAAGGAGGCAAAGATTAGCATTTAATGTTTTTGGATACTTAAGGACCCAAGTGTCCTTAACTTTTATTAAGGTCAAAATGACAATCGAGTAAGGTAATGGGAGGTTAAAAATTGTCATTTTCCCATCCAAAATGGCTGGAAAAAATGTTGTCTAAGTGTGGCTTGAAGTTTGTAAAATTTGCAAACATCCCATTACTGAAGACAGAGAGAGAAATAAAGCTAGAAAAAAAAATCATTTTCTCCCATTTTCTTCATAACTTTGACTTCCACCTACTAGCTTCACCTCCTTGAGCTCCTCCACCATCCACCATAACCACCTTACAACAAACAATCAAGAGAAAGCAAGAGAAAACAACTGAAGCATCAAGGAAGACCATAAACCCTAATTTTCAGGTTTACTTAAGGTTTATCAAATTTCTAGCAAAAAGTAAGGGTTTTATCTGGGTTTCATGGTTGTTTATTATTCAATACTGATGCCCAAACATCCATGAAGCTAAGACCCTAACCTTGGAAGAGGGCCAAGAGCTTGATGAATCAAGTTTAGGTTAAGGGGGAAATTACACCTAGGGTTTCGGCCCTACAGCTTTGGTGCTCTATTATGGCAGTAAAATTTGGGGTTTCTATAACCCAAGTTGGTACTAACTAAGACCTAATGACCTTGTAAGACCAAGAAATAGCTTGAGGAGGGCTGCCATAGGGAGTTCTTAATGTTTATTTGAATGATTATGGACTAACCCTAATGTGTTATTGCTGCCAACATTACATATGTTTGTTGCTGTGTTTGTTTGTGCATTTGGATGGATATATCTATGTATATGTGCTGTGTTCTTGTGTTTTAGGGTCTTTGGATTTCAGGTTTATGGTTGGGAATTCAAGATTTTAAAGATAAACCCTTACTAAGTTCTTCAAAAGAACTTACCCCCCATTTTTGTCTAATTTTAGAAGCACCTAAAAAGGAGCATTCAAACTAACACTTGTAGTTTGAGTTTTCCTGCGAAATTTCAAGTAAATAAACTTGAATATGCCTAGTATTAAACTGGAGTGTTTCATAGTTTTTAGAGCACATTTACTAACCTTAGTGTTGGTGCTTTCTGCCTTACACAACAATTGTCTTTTGAAGTTTCTAGAGTGCATTGTGTTTACAAGGCTCTTTAAGAAGCTAGTGTACATACCTAACTAAGATAGGGCATATGTATGATGCATCTATACATGTAAATACACTGTGGATGTTATATGGATGATATTTGAAGTAATGAAGTGATGTTTGAGCTTATATGTGCAATTTTGTCCATTTTGCAACATATGGGCTGTTCCAAAAGAATTTATGTTCAATGCTTATGGAATGACTTAAAATTTAGGGTAATGGTTTTTGCATGTGTCTAAAACATGTACGGAACTGCCCATGTTGGCTTTGCACCAGGAAATGAAGTGCATAAATTTTATAAATTTTGTTACGGGCATTATGGTCATTAGTTGCACAAATTTGGTACCCTATACTTCAATTGCCATAACTCACTA
This sequence comes from Aquilaria yunnanensis, assembly GCA_039654915.1. NCBI lineage: Eukaryota > Viridiplantae > Streptophyta > Magnoliopsida > Malvales > Thymelaeaceae > Aquilaria > Aquilaria yunnanensis. The sequence continues at coordinate 70,909,721 of CM077594.1, forward strand.
TACATAATGAGTTTTCCTATGAAATTTTGACCATACTTAGAACACTTCAAGATGAAGAAATTGGCTTTTGAATCAGTAGATTTAGTACCCTGTGACTAGAGCTATAACTTGCCAAAATCGGCTGATTTTGCTATGCAGTGTTCAAATGGTCAATTTTACTTGGTTGAGTATAAAATCTATAATTGCAAACTTAATGGATTTAGTGTTACCCCCTCACAAAATGGGAGAATTACAAGTGTGTCATAATGGCTAAAAACTATTATATTATGTAATTCTCACCATAGTGATTGAAGTGTGGAGGGTAAAAGACTTGATCAACACCTCCTTAAAAGTGTTCCAAGTTGGTAACTTGGCCCCCAAGAAAAGCATAAAGGATTGCTTGTTTGTTAAGCAATCTATGGACTTTTTTGTAAGGTTTTGGAAATTCGGGTACTCAATTGCAAAACTCTCAAGAAAGAGACTTGGAGAGTTATGGGAATGATATAAATGGTATAAAAGTGCTATTCAAGGACCAAATTATTCATGGAAGACAAGTTTGGACAAAGGAAACACTAAAGACAATAAGGACCTAAATATCCTAGTGTAAACCTTAAGGAGTTCAAGTTTTTGACTTAAGTCTAAGGGTGGAATTATGGGTTTATCCCACCATGGGGGAGGAAGCCAAACCTTGATAATTAGTCAAAAATGTTGGGAACATGTGTACCAATAAGTTTAGGAGAAAGAAACCATAATTACTGAGAAAGAAAATGACATAAAGCAAGGTTAAGCTTGTTAAGTGTTTTTTGTGCCCTTAAGCTCATTTAAGGTCATTAAGTGGCCAAATCACTTATCCCTCTCTCATTTTTGTCCTCCCCCAGCCCAGGAACATAGCCATACTTCCTCCATAGCCACCACACCTTCAAACTTGCAATTGATTGAAATTGAAGGCAAAAGGAAGCAATTGAAAGCAAACTAGAGCTATATTTTGGATACTTCAAAGATCAAGCTTGATTTTTGGCCTACCCACTTTGGTAAGGGTTCTCTTGCCCTCATGGACTATTTTCTACAATTTTCAAACATCCATGGAGCTAGGGCTAAGCTTGGAAGAGAGCCATGAGCTTGATGAACCAAGCTTAGTGATGGGAGTGCACTTATTGAAGGTTTTGTGACCTAGTGCGAAGTGCACAGTGATGGCATTGAATTTCTTGGTTTCAAGAGCCCAAAAGTTAGTACTCACTAGTGTTAAAATCCTCCTAAGACCAAGCATTTGGTTGAGGAGGGCTTCCATAGTGATGTATTTGTTGTGTTTCGGGAGCCAAACAGCGCAGCGGAATTTAACCGAAACCCTCCAGGATCCAAGTGAAACGGGGTAAACCGGGTGTTCGAAAATTTCATACCTAATTTTCGGTTGAGATCTCTCACTCAACTGTAGAGTCGAATCACAAAACCTGAACAGTTGACATGTTCAGGCTCTCTATGGTATCCACACTAGCCTCCCGGGATCACCACGCTTCCACCATGTCCCGGCAGATGCGTTTCTCTTGCACTCGCAGTGCTAGCTTGCGTCCTCCAAGGAATTGCAAGAGAAGAGTGCGGCTGTCCTTTTGGGAGGCTAGGGCAAGGAGACCTGCGAATTTCTCACTTAAAAGTTGTATTTATAGTGAGACTCAACTTCCAGGCCTAATGGGTTTCAAAGCCCTAATCCAATTAGGATTTAATTTCGGGCTTAATAATGGCTCAACTCCTTGGCCCATTATTAATACGAAATTAAAGTGAAACCATAACCCAAATAATTAGCCCATGCACTCTAATGATCCAAATAGCTCTATGTGTGCGACCCAATAGGCTCTTGCCATGTTGGCAATGATCATAAATCACATTTATGATCATAAGCAATGAGCGGTGTCTAGCAACACATCATTGCTACCCAAGTGACAAGATTGTTGGTGAATTGACTAAACCTTTATGATCATCACCGATATATGCCATTGTCCTTTTGTCCAAGATATCAAGACTAAGCACAAGACATGGAATGTGTCACTCTCGTATAGCCCAATCTTTGGTTTCTTGATTACCGAGTAGACCAACTTAAACTGACGACATTGATATCATATATCAACTCATCGGAGCATGGCCATGCATTTTCCAAGTCTCAGTCAATCAAGGGGCCCAAAGATATCACTCCCGTTACATAGGAGGGACAAATCCCATCTAGATCATACAAATCCCTCCGCATGATATGTGACATACCCAATGACCTCCTTCAAGTTCACTCAGTTACGAGCAACAAAGGAAAGTATCAAAGTATGTGACTCACATGTAGGGAACCTTGATGATCTTATGTCGAAGGACTACATATACCATGATCACTATGAGAATCACTTATGACACTCATATAACGATCCATGAAGTATTCTCATGGTGGGTCGGTCCAGTACACAAGTTCTCCAACTTGTACCCATATGTAGACTACATATCTCATATTAGTCTCCACATATGCTAGTCATTATGTATTATTGCAACCCGCTCCACAATAATACTAGACTAGGGACGTTTAAGTATATCATTATTCTAGGGTTACAATTATGTTTATTACGTTACGCAGAAACAAAACAACAAACAAAATTGCTGGATTAATGCCTCAATAAAATATCATGACTCAATGTGCAAAAATACAATCATCTCATGATTGGATTTTTTTGGGCACAATACAAACAGTATTTAAGTTTATTGCATGCTTTACAAACTAATCTGTGGTTATTGTTGCTGCTGCATTTCATGTGTTTATCGTTTGTGTTTAGCTGCTGCATTTGGTTGCTATATCTTGTATATATGCATTGTGGTTTCTATGTTTTAGTCTCTTTGGATGCAGGTTTTAATGATGGTTACATTGCCTATTGAATTTAAGTGCTACCCTTACTAAGTTTCTCAATGAAACTTACTCTCCTCAATTCTGTCATTTTAGGTCTAGCTGAAAGATCACCTTGAAACTAACCTTTGTGGTTTCATTTTTAATCTGAAATTTCATGTACATGAACTTCCATATGTCTAGTTATGATTTGGAAATTTTGGTGATTTTAGGAGCAAATTTGGTATTTTTAATGGTGGTACTTATTGTGTTATGCAGCAGCTGTCCAGTATCCTGTTTTTGGAGTCCATTGTGTCTCAGGACCCCCTGTAACCTAGGGTGCGTATTTAGCTGAGTTAATACCATATAGTAGTTCATGAATGCATGTACATGTAGTGTATGTAAAATGAGACAAGTATGTGAACATTTGAGTAATGTTTTGGCTATGTAAGTGATGTGGTGCAAAGCTGCCTAAGTGTGAATGATGGGCTGCTTACTTGTAAATTTTGTTTTGGCCACATAAAGTTGTTAAAAAAAAGGAATGTAATTCCTATGTGAAATGGACATATATGGGATAGCCTTGGAGGGCTTTCCCCATATGAATGAAGTGTTTGCATGGTTTGGAAAAATTGTATGGGAAAAATGGTCCAAAAGTTGCTAGAATTTCGACTCTGGACCTAAAGTTTAATAACTCCCTGTGTAGACTGAATCTTGGTATGAAATTTTTACCACACCTCGAGGACATCTAGAGGGTTAACTGAGATTTAGAATTTCTGGATTTAGAGCACTGTACGCAAAGATATGATGTTGCAAAGTTGGATGAGTTACTGTTCATTTGGTCATAATTTTGTAACCAACTTAAAAAATCCATAACTTGGTCCATAGGTGGGCTCTTGATGTGAAAAAAAATTCCTTGGTTTGCTCTAAGTCTCTACTTGATAATGGGGCAAAGAAAATAGGGGGGTTTGTGGCTATAATGATACAGTTTATTAGTGGAAGTTACAGGTGTAGTAGATGGTCACTAGAACTTAACAAGATTGCCTAATGTGTGGAAGCCAAAACTAAGACTTGTGCTAGTGTTTTCCTTCTTAGCTGCCATAGTGTGCAAAAATGTAAATATGTGTGTTATGGTTAGACCAATATGCATGTATTTACATAGTGCTCAAGAGGGTCACTTGAGTATGTACACTAGGGGTATTGTTCTGATGACCTACAGGACACACCAAACCTGGGAGTTTAAATGCACAGTTTTGGCACCATAACTGGACTACCCGGAAGTGGGTAACATAACTTGGTATCGAAGCATGGTTTATACATGTACATAGTATATAGTTGCATTGCATGCATCTACATATATGAACTCAGTTTGGTCAGCTGCTAGTGTCATGTACCATTGAAATACCTATGATCTTTATATGTGCTCTATGACGAATCATCAATTAGGAAGTAAACATGGTTGCCACAAGGAGAGGGGAACCACCCCAAAGGCCTCATACTGATTCTGGGTAACAAAGAAATGGATAGAATAGAGGGAATCAAGGGCAACAGGGGGTACCAAACCCTGAAGTGCCTCAGGTTTGGTTAGAGCTTCAGAGGAACATAGCTCTAATCAATAAGAACTTAGTAAGATTGATTCAAGCACAACAGCAAGGAGTCCAAGTAGCTCCAGCAGAACCAGTTCAGGATGCACAACAGTAACTAGAAGAAGATGTTAGGAACACATCTGAATATGTTCCTTCTGGAAGCTTAGAAGACATAAATGATGAGGCCATTAAGGAGGAAGATGAGGATAGGAGGAATCCAAGAGGAAGGAGACTAAGGTTTGAGATTGGTCAGGTGTCTAGGACCAATCCCTCAATCTATGACCATTCTTCCACTAGGATTGAGATTGAGGAAGGCCATGAGAGAAGATCTAGGAAAAGGCAGAGAGATCATTGAGAGCATCACCATATAGAGGGCTCTCACAGATCTAGGCGCCATAGATCAAAGGATCTAGAAGGCCTAGATGAGGTCAGACTATTGGAGAGGTTCCAAGGCCTAAGACCTCCACAGTTTGATGGAAGAGCTGGGCCAGAGAGAGTTGAGGAGTGGTTAATCTTCATAAAAAAAATGTTTGAGAGGATGCCACTCAGCTCCACCAAGAAAGTGTCACTGGCTACCTACAATCTGGTAGGCAGTGTAGATATATGGTAAAGGAGCACCAGAGATAGATATGCTTCCAGAAGGGCAGAAGGCCAGGAGAAGACATGGAAATGACTTGGCTAGAGTTCACATAGCTATTCCAGGAACAGTACATCAGTGATGCCATCAAGGATATGAAGCAAGCTGAATTTGATGCTCTAAGGCAGGACAACCTCAGTGTCATAGAATATGAGCACAAATTCAATCAGTTGGTGAGGTATGCTCCTCAGTATCATAGACTGGAGGAATTGAAGGCCAAAAGATTTGTTAGAGGCTTAAGGTCAGACATTAGAAAGGCTGTTAGACCTTTTGGAGTAGTTACATACTATGAAGTAGTGCAGAAAGCTTTATTAGTAGAGCAAGAGTAATATGAGACTAAGTACTTTCCCAGTGGACCAGGGGAAAGTAGTTAGGCAGGAGCCAAGCAGAAGAAGCCACCACATGGCAAAGGAATTGCCAAGAATTCTTATCTTGGTGGTGAGGGCAAGGTTAAGGAGAAGTTCCTTGGCCTAAGGTGCCCTAAATGCAAGAAGTTTCATGGAAAGGAACCTTGCTATTTTGACACCCAAGCATGTCTAAGATGTGGATCCATGGATCATTGGATCAAAAACTGCCCACAGGCTCAAAGAAGGCTAGAAGACCAAGGTCCAGTAAGGCCTATTGGGGCAGGACCTAGAGGCAGAGCACCAAAGGAGGGACAGCAGAGGCTAGTTCCTCCAGTGCCTTGGCCTCCAGTGCAGAGAGATGGCAGAGTCTTCCAAGTGGAGAGGCCAGAGACATCAGAGCAGGGAGGAGCATTAAGGGTTAACATTTACCTTAATAGTATGCCTGTTAGTGTTATGTTTGATACTGGTGCATCTGTGTCTATAGTGGCTAGGAAATTTGTTGAAGCCATGAAATTGCCTACTGAAATCATGCCTATGATATCCTTAGTGAAAACAGCAGGTAGTCAATGTCTTTTCAATAATGACCTAGCTAAGAATTGTGAGCTAGTAGTAGGAAAGACTAAGGTTATGACTAATCTGCTAGTGTTGGACATTCCTAAGTACGATTTAGTGCTAGGTATGAATTGGCTTACTATGCATAACATAAGAATTGATTGTGCTAAAAGGGAAATCATATTGCCTGATGGTGAAGTGCATGCATTAGTGAATTCTAAGGAATTAGTGTATGAAATGCATGGCATGGAGCTAGAGGTACTAGATGAGATACCTGTGATTTCTGAGCATGATTACTGTTATGCATTGAATAAATTGCACTGTGAAGAAGAAGTGGATAGAATACCTATAGTGAGAGACTTTCCAGAAGTCTTTCCTAAAGACTTGCCAGGTATTCCTCCACAAAGGGAGATTGAGTTTGAAATCAAGCTGCAACCAAAAGCTAGTCCAATATCCATACCTCCTTATAGAATGCCAATCACAGAGATGAATGAGCTCAAGAAACAATTTGATGAACTTATTGAAAAAAGGTTCATAAGGCCAAGTGTTTCACTATAGGGAGCTCCTGTTATCTTTGTGAAAAAAAAGGATGGATCTTTGAGATTATGCATTGACTACAGGAAGATTAATACAATGACTATCAAGAACAAGTATCCACTCCCTAGGATTAAGGATCTGTTTGATCAACTCAAGGGAGCTAAGATCTTCTCTAAGATAGATTTAAGATCTGGATACTTCCGATTGAGAGTAAATGAAGAAGATATTCCTAATATTGCATTCAGGACCAGATATGGGCATTATAAGCACATAGTCATGCCATTCAGTTTGACTAATGCCCCAGCTCCTTTCATGGACCTGATGAATAAGGTGTTTAGACCACATCTGGACAAATTTGTGGTTGTGTTCATTGATGACATCCTAGTTGATAGATGAAGGGCTATCGCCTCTATCTGACCCGAACTCGGAGCGTCAGGGAATGCGAGGAAGCTATTAGCCCCCTCGAGGTACTAAACAGATCACCTTTGGAAACGGAGAATCAGCTATTGAAAGCCGAAGGGCATCTTCCCGAAGGCGGAACCCTGAATTAGGGAACCCTCGAACTGCGGGCATATTTCCCGAAGGGGCATCGTCTGTACCAGCGGATGACCTCGGCCAGGGACCTCGGGAGTACGGCAGGAGCATTTAAGGAGCCTCTGACATGCCGCCCACAGATGCTACATGTCACCTCAAACGGTGATTTGACACACCGACGCCGTCCAGGTCTTGTCACGACCTGTCTCGGTTCGAGACTCAAGGAGCCTGCCACCGGCTACTTGTCCCCTACGCCCAGAAATTCAGAGAACATCCGACCGAACACGTGTCACGATCTGAACGGGCTGGACATTCCTATAAATACCAAGAATCAAAGCCTGGCAAAAGGTTGGACTCCTCCCCCTTGAGAAAACACAGGCAAGCCCACTAAAAACTCTAGTGTTTCCCCCTTACCTTCTCAGGAACTGACTTGGGCGTCGAAGGCTCCTCCCCCGAAAAGCACCCCGGGGACCTCCTAACCCTCTTTTCTAAGCTTTGCAGGCACGTTCCCCTGGGAAACCTCAATTCCAGACGCTCTCCTTCACAGGAAGTCCCCCCGGAAGTCATCATGCCTTCCAGTGAAGATGTCCCCGGACATCATTTGGCGCCGTCTGTGGGAACCCATCCTCGGGTCGCCGTCGTTGAGACTTGGCGTTCTAAGGATAAAGGACTCCCGAGGTCCCCGTCTACGCCTGAAGTCCAACCGGCCACTGAGCAAGCCCCCCCAGGGACTTCCACGCCTGAGGAAGAGCACCCTCTGGTCATAACCATGAGCTTCCTGCGCGACTTTCAATGTTCTGTTGTGGCTGAAATGACACAACAGATAGACCAAAGGTGGCCGCAACAAGGTCAAGCCCAAAGGCCTCCTTCGCCAGCACACCCTCGGGAAAAAAGCCACAAACCAACTCATCGTAGTTCGGGATCTGGAGACCCACGGGAGGAGTCTTCAACAGAAAACATGCCCCTCGGGGCACGGCTCGCGGGACATGCGGGGTCAAGGCGACCCAAAATCACACACAGGAGGAGCCAGTTGCCTGAGGCGAGGTGCCCATCCCCTCAGCGCCGAACTCGCTCCCCGAAGAGGCACCGACAATCCCCCCTGCCAGAAGAAGAACCTAGTGCCACGGCCCTTATGGAGAAAATATTGGCACAGGTGGCCCGTAAACCCGTCTGGGCTAGGCTGTCTGGGACCTTTTGTGGGGATGAGTCCCCATTCACCCAAGATGTCGTTGAGGCAGCCATGCCAGGTGATTTCAGAGTACCTCGGCTGGAAACTTATGATGGCCGTACTGATCCACAGGCCCATCTGACCAAGTACAGACACAGCATGATGATGCACGGTGCCGACGATGCTACCTTGTGCAAATGCTTCGAGGTCACTCTCAGTGGGCCGGCAACAGCCTGGTATAATTCATTGGCTCCGGGAACCATCACGGAGTTCCAGGAATTGTCCACAGGCTTCACGCAGCAGTTTATCGGAAGTCGGCCAACGGCGAAGATGCCGGTTCAGATGTTCGACATAGCGCAAAGAATTGGAGAGACCATACGCTACTATGTCGAAAGGTTAAACAGGGAAGCTTTGAGCGTCCCGGACTTCCGGCCCGAAATACGCATCCTCGCCATGACACGGGGCCTTCAGAGGGACTCACAGCTGTTTTACGAGTTCTCTAAGGACCCCCCGGACACCCTCGACGAATTTTACCAAAGGGCCGAATAGCACATGACAGCCGAAGAACTGAGAATGGGCGGACCGAAGTCCGATCACGCCCGGGCCAAAGGGTCCAGCCAGCAAACTCGGTATTCCACCGAACAGGCAGGCCGACTTCGGAGAACGCGAGGAAGGAAACTCCCCATTTTCACACCCCTAAACACCACAAGGACCAACATCCTTATGACAATGGAAAGGCAGGGAACTCAGGTCCAGCGGCCACGGGCCATGACCGCCGACAACAGAAAGAATATGAAGAAGTTCTGCCAGTTTCATCCCGACCACGGTCACGACACCGAAGACTGCTTCCAGTTGAAGAAGTATATAGAGTCGCTGATAAAACAGGGCCAACTTCGGCGTTATTTGCCCATGCCTTCCCCGAAAGGGAGAAAAAAAGAGGAAGGAAAGGCAGAAGACGAGGACTACGACTCCGACAGGCGGAGAAACCGAAGTCTGAAAAGGCGCCCCCCACCTCCAGCAGGAATCATACAGACAATAACGACGGGACTGCCATCCTCGGAAAGAAAGAGGAAGGCCAGAGAAATAGCAGTCATGGAATATCAAAGTCCAACAAAAAAGCTGGCCCGAAATGATGGTTCCGCCGTCATTTTTCCCCATGACGACCCATTGTTGATCATGGCGAGAATATGAAACTGGGACGTCAAAAGAGTGCTGCTTAACGACGGATCAAATGCCGACGTCTTGTTTTCACACTTGCTGCCGAGGTTGGGTGTATCTACCAGCAACCTCAAGCCCGTCACCTCACCTACCTTCGGGGTACCGGTCGAGTTGCCCGTCCTCGGTTGGATCGATCTCCCGTTGATGTTGAAAGGGACTTCGGTGATGGGGACAGAAGAGTTGTATGCCTCCACAATGGCAAGGTTCATCGTTATGGATGTCCCTTCATCGTACAACGCCATCCTTGGAAGACAGACATAGGGAAACCTACACATTCGCCCTGATGTCAAGTACTTAACCGTCACTTTCGCCTCCAAGGATGGAGATGCGGAAATCTTCATAGATCAAGGCGAAGTAAGGAAGGTGTTCGTCAAAACACGAAAGGCTCCAGCAAACAACTCCGCGCAAGCTGTGGAAGCAAAAGCACCGAAAAATGGCGAGGCACAGAGTCCCGCGAAGGCGGAAACGGAAATAGTAGAACTCATCCCAGGTCAGTCTACCCGAATGGGGAAGAGCTTGGCCGAAGGTGACAAGAAAAAACTTGTATCCTTTCTACTGGAAAATAAAGATCTCTTTGCCTACTCGCCGAAAGATATGCCAGGGGTGAACCCTGGCGTAATACAGCATAGCCTCAAAGTAAGTCCGGAAGCAAAGCCTGTCCGGCAAAAGAAACAAGGCATCTCAGCCCATAAAAATAACTTCGGTAAAACCGAAGTCCAGCGCCTGCTAGATGTTGAGGTTATCAGGGAGGTCAAATACCTCGAATGGTTAAGCAACGTGGTCATCGCCACAAAAGAAGGCAGCAGTAAACTCCGGATGTGCATCGACTTCAGAAACTTGAACGATGCTTGCCCAAAAGACTCATACCCTCTCCCTCCGGTAGACCAATTGGTAGACTCAACTGCCGAATACGGGCTCCTAAGTTTCTTAGATGCCTTCAGCGGGTATCATCGAATAAGAATGGACCTCGAAGATGAGGAAAAAACCGCCTTCATCACCGAGGGGGGAACATACTGTTATGTCAGGATGCCCTTCGGGCTCAAAAACGCAGGAGCCACCTACCAAAGGTTGATGAACAAGGTCTTTAAAGACCAAATAGGGAGAAACATGGAAGTGTATGTCGACGACATGATAGTCAAAAGCAAGCTGCCTGACAAACACGTCATGGATCTTAAGGAGACTTTTCACCAGCTCAGAGCCTTCGGGATCCGTCTCAATCCCAAAAAATGCATCTTCGGCGTGACCTCGGGAAAATTCCTGGGGTACATGGTATCCGAAAGAGGCATTGATGCTAACCCAGAAAAAATCAAGGCCCTACTCGAGTTCCGAACTCTTGCGACAATAAAAGATGTGCAGAGACTCACTGGAAGGATAACCTCCCTCAGCAGGTTTATTTCCAGATACGGAGATCGGTGTCGGCCATTCTTCAAAGTCCTCACAAAGGCAGCAAAAAAGGAGGACAACCTCGGAGGTGATGACCATCCCTGGGGTGAAGATTGCCAAAAGGCCTGGGAAGAACTGAAAATCTACTTGGCCAGCCTGCCTACTCTGCGACAACCTCGCGAAGGAGAGCCGCTCGTACTATACCTCGCCGTCACAGAAAAAGCTGTGAGTTCGGTGCTTGTAAAAGAGGAGGGGCCAAAGCAATGGCCGGTCTATTATGTCAGCAAATCCCTGCATGGCACCGAAGTCAGGTATCCTTTGTTACAAAAAGCTATATATGCCTTGGTGCTAGCAGGGAGAAGACTACGACCATACTTTCAGGCTCACCCCATCATCGTCCGAAGTAGTCTACCACTACGGGACGTCATGAGGAAGGTGGATAATTCCGGAAGGCTCTCCAAGTGGTGTATAGAGCTTGGCGAACACGACATCTCTTACGAACCTCGGAAAGCCATAAAAGCTTAAGCACTGGCAGACTTTATCGCCGAAGTACCCACCACCGAGGACAGCCATCCGGATCCTGGCGAAGGTGATCCCGAATGGACTTTGCATGTTGACGGAGCCTCGGGGTCCGAACACCAGGGAGCTAGGGTAATTATCAGAGGTCCCGAAGGCCTTGAAGTAACAAAGGCTATCAAATTTAGCTTTAACGTCACCAACAATGTAGTTGAGTACGAAGCCCTCATAGCAGGATTACGCCTAGCCAGAAGAATTCGCGTGCGAAATCTAAAAGCCCACAGCGATTCCCAGCTAGTAGTTCAGCAAACGGCAGAAGACTATGGGGCAAAGGACCCGACCTTGGCAAAATACCATGAACTGGTGGCAAAACTCATTCGGGAGTTCGACACACTGCGAATCGAAAACGTACCTCGACATAATAACACCCAGGTAGATTGTTTGGCAAAATCAAAAACATACACTGAGGTGCTGGACCATCCGAGCATCACAGTGCTGAGCATAGTGACCCCGGGAAAAGGTTGGAACCACCCAATAAAAAGGTATCTCGCAGAAAATGTGCTCCCCGAAGACCCCGGCGACGCTGCAAAGTTGTGAAGACGCTCAGGCCGATTCTTCCTGATCGGCGAAGAGTTATACCGGCAGGGATATGCAAATCCGCTGCAAAGGTGTGTGGACGAGGAGGATACTGAAATGATCCTCGAAGAAGTCCACGAAGGCATTTGTGGTTCGCACATCGGAACCGACGCCCTTGCAGCAGTGATACTTCGCAAAGGATACTTCTGGCCTACCCTGAGAAAGGACGCAAGGCAGTTCGTCCAGAAATGCGGTAGTTGCCAGAAACACGTGAATATCCAGAGGGCACCCTTGGAAATGGTAACTTCGGCTGACCATCTCTGGCCTTTCGCAGTCTAGGGCATAGACCTCATTGGGCCACTCCCCACAGCACCTGGAGGCTTCAAATTCTGCGTGGTAGCAGTAGACTATTTCTCCAAATGGGTTGAGGCAGAACCACTAGCGACTATCTCGGCAAAAGAAGTGCAGAAGTTCGTGTGGAAGAACATCGTATGCAGATTTGGCATACCGAGGGTGCTAGTAGCTGACAATGGATCACAGTTCATAGACAAAGGATTCCAGGAATTTATCAGCAACCTTGGAATAAAGATGCACTTCGCCCCAGTAGCTCACCCCCAAAGCAATGGGCAGGTAGAAGTATCTAATAGGACCATGAAAGATGGTCTGAAAAAGAGACTAGGGGAAGCAAAAGGGAAATGGCCAGGAGAACTCCAAAGCGTATTATGGAGCTACCGAACAACACCCCGAAAAGCCACAGGGGAAACGCCTTTTTCGCTAGTCTTCGGTACAGAGGCCATCATTCCAATCAAGGTAGTACGACCATCAGTACGGGTGCAAGTGTTCGATGAAAGTGGAAACGACCTCGGCCTAAGAACAAAGCTTGACCTCGTCCGCGAACACAGAGAAATAGCCGAGCTGAGAAGAAAAGCCTTTCAGCAAAGAGTGGCCGCGGCCATAAATTTACGAGCCAGGCCAAAAGGGATCAAGAAGGGAGACCTCGTTCTCCGAAAGGCTGACTTCGCGCCCCGAAGGCCATCCCACGGAGTACTTCGCGCGAATTGGGAAGGACCTTATCTGGTTCTTGCCGAAGTATGAAAAGGCGTGTACAGACTCAGCGACGCCGATGGCATAGAATTAAAAAATACTTGGCATTCAGATGCCTTGAAAAAATTCTATACTTAAGGCTTCATGGAAGAATTGTGTTGTACAAACTAGAGAAATATTCTAAGTACAAAAGTTTCTTAGAGAAATTCTTGAAGTACAAAACCAGAATTCCGTAAAGGTGCTCGCCGAAAAAAGCGCAGGTGATTTCCCGAAGTCCCTTGAGCAATCATGTTCGGGAAAAATGGGAAATGGCAAACCGCGCAAAGATACTCGCCATAACAAATGCAAGTACCGTTTCCCGAAGTCTTTTGAGCGAATGTGTTCGGGACAAAGGGAAATGAAAAAACTTGCAAAAAGACTTAGCCAAAAAATCTTCATTCAAGATAAACCAGCTTACAAAGAAGAAGGATTGCCAGAAAGAAGAAGCACAGAAAGAAGAACGAGAAAAAGGCGAAGGGCCCTAGAACAGACTAAGGATTCTCAGCATCCCGAGAACCACCAGCCCCTACATCCTTCTCCACCACCTTGGGCGCTGGGAGAGAAGAAGGCAGCTTCAGATGCTCGATCTTGGACCAGGACCACCGAGGCCCCTCGGGAATGTTCAAAGCCTCCAAAAAAGAGAGGTCCAGATCTGGGAACCTCTGGAGGACTTGGTGCTGAGCAAGGCAAAACCCGTCCTGGAAAGTGACCTTAGTCATCTGGTCGGATTTATCCTTCTCGACCTCTAGGTCCTCGAGCTCATCCTTCAGGTCCGCGACCTCCTTCTTCAGCGCCTTTATCCTCTTCTTCTTCTCAAGCTCCTTTTTCAAGGAATCGACCTCGGCATGAAGCGTATTCTTCTCAATCAGCAACCTCGCCAGGAGCTCTTCAGACTCTGATTTTGACTTTAGAAGCGCTTCATTGGCCGAAAGCAGTCCCGCCACCTTAGAGCCGAGGTCAGAAATCTTCTTGGAGGAGTCCCTCAAAATCTCCTCTTTTTCCGCCCGAAGGACGGCAACCTTCTTCTCCGCAGCATCAGCCAGCTGCAGGTTCTTAACGGCCAGTTCCGAACACATGGTCTTTGTTTTCTCTAAGGTCTCTAAGGCCGAGTTTCGGAACTGCGTCTGCCTGGCCACCCGAACTCTGAGGTAGCCAGCGTACGCCATCAGCTGCAAAAAGATGAAGACAAGGTCAGTAAAAGCCAAACACTTAGAAAAAATTCTTCAAGGGCAAACCAGCATACCTGAGCAGCGTGCTCGGTAACCTTCGCTGCGAGGGTGTCATCGCCTAGATGAGCCGCCGCAATAGCCTTGAAGGAGGCCTCAGTAAGCACCCCATTCGTGATCTCCTTAACCATTTGGGGACAGTCTCCGGAGAACAAATTCATGTCCTCCGTAAACGTCCAAAAAGGCTCCTTCGGAATCTTCCCTTTCAAGACTTTGGCATCACGGAGAGCTCGCTTCTAGGCGTGTTCGGCCGCCCAACTTGGAGTAAGTGACTCCTCTGCATGGCAAAACGAGCAGCTGGTGAGAACAAAAAGAACTTTGGAAAATAAAGGCATTACACTTCGGCGGAAAAAGCAAACCTGGCTGCACCTCGACGACATCATCGTCAGAAGCCGGGGCCTCCTCGGTAGAGATCTCCTTACCCTTGCGTTTACTCCGCTCCTCAGCAGAAGGAACCTCCACCACGGCATCCAAAAGAGCCTACGACGGAGTGGGGCTCTGAGGAGGGACGTCGGCCGAAGAGACGTCCGCAGCAACCTCGGAAGGCGGAATGGCAACGACCTCGGGCTCTCCACTTTCCTCCTCAATACTTTCCAAAGGGGGAGGAAGAATAGTCTTCTTCGCCCGTTTGGCCGAAGGTCCAACACCAGTGGTTTTACGCCTTCGGGAAGCCGCCTTCTTCGTCTGCTTGCCCTTCTCTACATGGCCGGTGAAGAGGGACTTGTAGAAGGCAGCAGTGCCGTCGCCCATCTCTGAGAAGGAAAGAAAGCATCAGCGTAAGTCCGAGACGAAAGCTATAACAATGGGAGTCAGAGATAACTTACTCTCATAAAAAGTTTCATAAGAAACTTCCTCCCGAAGGAGCTGCACCAACCAGGAATCCTTCCCGGCGATAGAAGGAGCTGGCATCTTGAGGTCCGTCTTGTGCTCCTTCACTACCCCTAACTCCCGAAGAACCTCTTCGGTCATCAACCTCCAATTGATTGGGAAGGGGTAGAGAGAGCGCGAAGGGACCTCGGGACCCCAGTCCGAGACAGCACGGATACGGCCGTCGAAGTCCTTAAAGATAGGACCCAACTCCGGAGTTAGCAGTATCCTTGGATCCACGACGTCCATCTCCAGCTTTCCCTGAGCCCATTTGGTCGGAACATGCGACCAGGCCTCCTCCATCTTCAGAAAGAAAAATTTTTGTTGCCACCCTCGCCAGCTGTCCTTGATGGCGAAGGTGAACTTATATTTCTTGCTCCCAGATCCCCGAGGTAGCATGAAGTAAAAGCCACCCTTCGGGACCACAAAGAGCTTGTAGTACTGCATAAAAATAATAAAGTGGGGTTCTATCCCAAAGACGCCACACATGCAGATGAAGGCATTAAAATAGCAGTACGAGTTTGGCGGAAGTTGATTTACGGCAATGCCATGAAATTGGCAGAACTCGCAAATTATCTTCGGAGGAGGGTACCGAAGTCCGGCCTTCAGTTGGGCTCAGAAAACGGTAACCTCATTACTACGGTTTGAAAAACAAAATTGGTCAGAACGAGGCAACCTCGTAACGGCATATGAAGGAAGAAAGAACTTTTTCTTCCATCTTGCTAGCTTTTTGGGGGTGGTGCAGCAAGGATGAGATAAAAGAGGCTGCCAGCTCTCAGGAATAGGCATATTTGCAGAAAAATGGGTTCGGAAAAAGGCAAGAAAACAAGTTCCGAAAAAAACTCTAGAAATCAGAAGAGTCTGGAAAACAAAAACCCACCAAAAGACTTGCCAAAATCTGGGTTTGAAGTCGCCGTCGTGAAAGGTTGCCGAAAAAACTCTGTTAAAACAGCTCTGCCGCAAAAAGCAAGAGAAAGCGCAAAAGCAGTACCAAGCAGGGAAAAGAGCAGAAGCAAAAGCAAAAAGGGAACTTATGATGGAATGGGCCATATATAGGCCGAAAGAGGGTAGACGAACCGGCGTCATAAGTATCCCCTGAAGGCGAATGGTCGCTGTAACTGCTCTCTGCCCCCGAAAAGACGCGCCCTCTATAACCGATGCGACTCTCTGCCAATCACAGTAGGCCACGTGTCAGCCGCCGCGCCAAAATAGGGGACGCGCCTTCTGACACCCCTAAAAAACTGGGACGCGCCGCTCCAGACTGACACGCCTAGTCATGAGACGCGACGCTGCACAGACCTGCAAAAGGAAAAAGGAAAGAAGTAAGTAACCTCGAAGACACCAAAAGACAGGCCATGGCCAAAACAGCCCATATCTTCGGGCAAAAGGTGTACCTTCGGCACAGGCTTTACTCCCTAAAAACTCCCAAAGAGTATCCTCGGAAAGACTACCAACCGAAGTCCCCACTTCGGCTTTCCAAAGGGGGGCATGTGA
This sequence comes from Aquilaria yunnanensis, assembly GCA_039654915.1. Classification (NCBI taxonomy): domain Eukaryota; kingdom Viridiplantae; phylum Streptophyta; class Magnoliopsida; order Malvales; family Thymelaeaceae; genus Aquilaria; species Aquilaria yunnanensis. The sequence continues at coordinate 70,926,269 of CM077594.1, forward strand.
TAGCCGAAGGGCTATCGCCTCTATCTGACTCGAACTCAAAGTGTCAGGGAACGCGAGGAAGCTATTAGCCCCCCCGAGGTACTAAACAGATCGCCTTCGAAAATGGAGAATCAGCTATTGAAAGCCGAAGGGCATCTTCCCTAAGGCGGAACCCTGAATTAGGGAACCCCCAAACTGCGGGCATATTTCCCGAAGGGGCATCGTCCGTACCAGCGGACGACCTCGGCCAGGGACCTCGGGAGTACGGCAGGAGCATTTAAGGAGCCTCTGACATGCCGCCCACAGACGCTACATGTCACCTCAAATGGCGATTTGACACGCCGATGCCGTCCAGTTCTTGTCACGACCTGTCTCGGTTCGAGACTCAAGGAGCCTGCCACCGGCTACTTGTCCCCTACGCCCAGAAATTCAGAGAACATCCGACCGAACACCTGTCATGATCTGAACGGGCTGGACATTCCTATAAATACCAGGAAACAAACCCTAGCAAAAGGTTGGACTCCTCCCCCTTGAGAAAACACAGGCAAGCCCACTAAAAACTCTAGTGCTTCCCCTTTACCTTCTCAGGAAACTGACTTGGGCGTCGGAGGCTCCTCCCCGGAAACGCACCCCGGGGACCTCCTAACCCCCTTTTCTGAGCTTTGCAGGCACGTTCCCCTGGGAAACCTCAATTCCAGACGCTCTCCTTCACAGGAAGTCCCCCCGGAAGTCATCATGCCTTCCAGTGAAGATGTCCCCGGACATCACTAGTGTATTCTAAGGATGAAAATGAACATGAACATCATCTGAAGATTGTCTTAAAGACTTTATTGGAACATCAGCTTTATGCCAAGTTATCCAAGTGTGAATTCTGGATAAGGGAAGTGTCTTTCCTAGGACACATCATAGATGCACAAGGCCTTAAGGCAGACCCTGAAAAGGTCAAGGCAGTGCAAGAGTGGGAAAGACCAAAGACTATGAAGGAAATCAGAAGTTTCTTAGGATTAACTGGATACTACAGGAGATTTGTATCAAGCTTTCCCATGATTGCTTCAGTTCTTACTCATTTGACCAAGAAGGGTCAAAGATTTGAGTGGACTGAGAAGAAGAGGTTGATTGAAGCTCCAGTATTGATTCTTTCTGACCTAAGTAAGCCCTACATCATATATACAGATGCATCTAGATCTGGGTTAGGTTGTGTGCTTATGCAAGATAGAAATTTCATTGCTTATGGGTGAAGGCAGTTAAGACCCCATGACCAAAATTATCCTACCCATGACCTAGAATTGGCAACATTGATTTTTGCTCTAAAGCAATGGAGACATTACTTGATGGGTAGTTCTTTTGTGATCTACACTGACCATAAGAGCCTAAAGTACATGTTCACTCAGAAAGAGTTGAACATGAGGCAAAGGAGATTGTTAGAGTATATCAAGGACTATGACTGCAGTATACAGTACACAGAGGGCAAAGGCAATCTAGTAGCAGATGCTTTGAGCATGAAGTACACAGGACTTTTGAAAGGAGGATCCATAGCTGATCATGATGAGCAGAATAATCAGCTATGCCTATGGCATAAATGGCATAAGTGGGAGGAAGCCCAAATTTACACATTGACAATTTAGTCTAGATGAATTGAAGAAGCTAGAAAGGCACATGAGACAGATCCTGATCTCAAAAAGATTTCAGGAGAGGAAAAAGGTTCCTTGTATCAATCTTTTGCCTACAAGCAAGGATTACTATACTTCAAGGACCGAATCTATATGCCTAAAGAACCACATCCTATGTGAATAAAAGAAGAAGAGACTTGAAATTTGAGGTTGGTGACATGTTTGGTTGAAAGTTGCACCAACCAAAGGCACTGTCAGATTTGGAAGAAGAACTAAGTTAGCTCCAAAATATATTGGTCCTTATGAGGTCTTGGACAGAGTTTGCAAGGTAGCATATAGGTTAGCTCTATCGCCAAGCATGTAAAGTGTTCATAACATTTTTCACATTAGTATGCTTAAGAAGTGTCTATTAGACACAAAGTATGCTATTGTAGTGGAAGACATACAGTTGGAACCTAACTTGACATATGAACATAAACCTATAGCTATCTTAGCCAAGGATACCAGAAGGGTAAGAAACAAACATATTCCCATGGTTAAAGTTCAGTGGTCACACCACTCTAAAAGAGAAGCAACCTAGGAAACTGAAAAAGACCTTATGGAAAGGTATCCTAAAGAATACCCGAAGCTAAAAGCTATTTTGGAGGACCAAACTTTTTAAGGGGGGGAGGATTGTTACCACCTCACAAAATGGGAGAATTACAAGTGTGTCATAATGACTAAAAACCATTATATTGTGTAATTCTCACCATAGTGATTGAAGTGTGGGGGGTAAAAGGCATGATCAACACCTCCTTAAAAGTGTTCCAAGTTGGTAACTTGGCCCCCAAGAAAAGCCTAAAGGATTTCTTGTTTATTAGCAACTTATGGATTTTTTTGTAAGGTTTTGGAAATTCGGGTACTCAATTGCAAAAATTTCAAGAAAGAGACTTGGAGAGTTATGGGAAGGATATAAATGGTATAAAAGTGCTATTGGAGGACCAAATTACTCATGGAAGACAAGTTTGGACAAAGTAAACACTAAAGGCAATAAGGACCTAAATGTCCTAGTGTAAACATTAAGGTGTTCAAGCTTTTGACTTAAGTCTAAAGGTGTAATTGTGGGGTTATCCCATCATGGGGGAGGCAGCCAAGACTTGATAATTAGTCAAAAATATTGGGCACATGTGTACCAATGAGTTTAAGACAAAGAAACCATAATTAGTGAGAAAGAAAATGACATAAAGCAAGATTAAGCTTGTTAAGTGTTTTTCGTGCCCTTAAGCTCATTTAAGGCCATTTAAGTGGCCAAATCACTTATCACTCTCTCATTTTCGTCCTCCCCCAACCCAAGAACATAGCCATACTTCCTCCATAGCCACCACACCTTCAAACTTGCAATTGATTGAAATTGAAGGCAAAAGAAAGCAATTGGAAGCAAACTAGAGCTATATCTTGGATACTTCAAGGATCAAGCATGATTTTTGGCCTACCCACTTTGGTAAGGGTTCTCTTGCTCTCATGGACTATTTTGTATAATTTCCAAACATCCATGGAGCTAGGGCTAAGCTTGGAAGAGAGCTATGAGCTTGATGAACCAAGCTTAGTGAGGGAGTGCACTTATTGAAGGTTTTGTGACCTAGTGTGAAGTGCACAGTGATGGCAACGAATTTCTGGGTTTTTAAAGCCTAAAAGTTAGTACTAACTACTGTTAAAATCCTCCTAAGACCAAGCATTAGCTTGAGGAGGGCTGCCATAATGATTTATTTAAGTTTATTGCATGTTTTATAGACTAATCTATGGTTATTGTTGCTGCTGCATTTCATGTGTTTGTTGTTTGTGTTTGGCTGCTGTATTTGGTTGCTATATCGTATATATATGCATTTGTGATTTTTGTGTTTTAGTATCTTTGGATGCAGGTTTTAATGATGGTTACATTGCCTATTGAATCCAAGTGCTACCCTTACTAAGTTTCTCAATGAAACTTACTCCCCTCAATTCTGTCATTTCAGATCAAACAGAAAGATCACCTTGAAACTAACCTTTGTGGTTTGAGTTTTAATCTGAAATTTTAGGTACATAAACTTCCATATGTCTAGTTATGATATGGAAAGTTTGGTGATTTTAGGAGCACATTTGGTATTTTTAATGGTGGTACTTATTGTGTTATGCAGTAGCTGTCCAGCATCCTATTTTTGGAGTTCATTGTGTCTCAGGACCTCCTGTAACCTAGGGTACGTATTTAGCTGAGTTAAGACCATATAGTAGTGCATGAATGCATGTACATGTAGTGTATGTAAAATGATACAAGTATATGAACATTTGAGTAATGTTTTGACTATGTAAGTGATGTGGTGCAAAGCTGCCGAAGTATGAATGATGGGCTGCTTACTTGTAAATTCTATTTTGGCCACATAAAGTTGTTAAAAAAAAAGGAATGTAATTCCTATGTGAAATGGACATATATGGGATAGCCTTAGAGGGGTTTCCCCATGTGAATCAAGTGTTTGCATGGTTTGGAAAAGTTGTATGGGCAAAATGATCCAAAAGTTGCCAGAATTTTGACTCTGGACCTAAAGTTTAATAACTTCCTGTGTAGAATGAATATTGGTATGATATTTTGACCACACCTAGAAAGCATCTAGTGGGTTAACTGGGCTTTGGAATTTTAGGATTTAGAGCCCTGTAGCCAAAGATATGATGTTGCAAAGTTGGATGAGTTACTGTTCATTTGGTCAGAATTTTGTAACAAACTTAAAAAATCCATAACTTGGTCCATAGGTGGGCTATTGATGTAAAACAAAATTCCTTGGTTTGCTCTAAGTCTCTACTTGATAATGGAGCAAAGAAAATAGGGGGTATATAGCTAGAATGATACAGTTTATTAGTGGAAGTTATAGGTGCAGTAGCTGGTCACTAGAACTTAACAAGATTGCCTAATGTGTGGAAGCCAAAACTAAGACTTGTGCTAGTGTTTTCCTTCTTAGCTGCCATAGTGTGCAAAAATGTAAATATGTGTGTTATGGTTAGACTAATATGCATATATTTACATAGTACTCAAGAGGGTCACTTGAGTATGTACACTAGGGGTGTTGTTCTGATGACTTACAGGACACACCAAACCTGGGAGTTTAAATGCACGGTTTTGGCACCATAACTGGACTACCTTGGAGTAGGTAACATTTAGTGCCTAAAATTTATTTCCCTATGAAGATTTAAGTGTATTAAATGGTTTAAAACCTTTACAGGATGGGAGGACATGGGTAGAATTTGACTTGGATACTGTGTGAAAGTTTGGACACATTAAATGGGCGCCAAGTGCACCAAGTGTGCATATGATTGTACATATACTTAGGGATTTTACTCAATTTCCATATTGGCTAGGAATAACTAATTTGACTCTTATCATTACTCCTAAATGAAATTGTATGTGAATATGTGTGTGATGGTTGGACCAATATACACATCTTTACATAAAGACTAAGAGGGCTACTTGGATAAATATAGTGCGCATGTTCTGATGGCCTATAGAACATGCATTGCCTTGGGACTCAAATACACTAAATATGGTCATTGCATTTAAACACTTAAAGTGGTAACAGAATAGACCGAATAGTAATAAATATTTTACCATTATTCATAATGACTCTCTATATATAAAGTTATTTCCTACTAATTTTTGCCATTATCCATATTGACCTTAGCAATGTTTTAGCATGAAGAATGACTCTAGCAATGTTTTAGTTCCCAAGTTAGTGATGAAAATCAAGCCATAAAAATAGACAATGTCCTAGATTGGACAGTAAGAAAGAAATCATACATATTTTTCACATGATAATTTAGGGTTTAGGGGATCGGCTACAATAATGGTGATAAAAAAATTCGCATAATGGAACACTAAAGAAAGCAGTTGGGTTTGCGGGTGACATGTATGCCACAACTCTAAGCAAATATGAGCCATGCACAAAAGCACAGATCGTAAAAGTATAGGAGGAAGTTGTTGACAATGACTCTGATGACGATGTCTCGTTACCCTTCGATATCGTGTTTAGATTAATCAGACATCCTATTGGACACCAAAGAAATGCAGATAATTTCACATAAGATAATTGATTGTTAAAATAAAAAATGATGGTCTTTTTCCCTAGAGGAGATGGTGAAAGATAGAATCTTTAATGGAGGAGATGGTGAAACGGTTAAAAGAACAAGAAGCATGATAAGTAAGGTGAAGAATCTGATTAACGTGTTAGATCTATAGTTGTTATGGTGTCAGAAATAGGATTAAGAAAATCTAATAACTAGATTAGTTATTTTATATCAAACTTCGCCAAAAATAATGACCTAAATAACATAAAGGAGTCTAACATGACTTGTGATATGAGATATGAAACCTTGCTAGGAAAAGAATGAAAATATGTGATCTGATTGGGACAAAAAGAATAAGTAAAGGAACCAGAATGTAGTTTACCCTATTTAAAATTGACCTATCAAACCCTCACACGTGCCACGGTCCTCCGGCACACGCGGTCGCTGGTCGAAATAGGAATTATACATATTTCCACGTTTTCCCCGAGCTCTACTCAACCAGCTCTAATCCAGCAACTTAAAAGTTCGGAACAACCGACGTTCGCTTGTTTCTTCTATTCTTCCTGTGCGAGATTTTCGTCCATGGATGTCTCCAAGCTTGCCATCTTCTTGCTACCTCTTGCACTAGTTCTAGTCCCAATTCTGGCAGACACCCATGTCCCCGACAGAGAAGGTTCGCTGACGAACAAGTTGGACCAGCTCAAGTCCAAGATCCGGCTTCTAGGTTATTCTTTTGACCTCTAGTTCTTTCTCATGTTCTTCGGAATCTTGAAGGGAACCGGTCTGAAGTTCAAGTATTTGTGTCTTGAAGGCTTGGCTACTGAAATAATGGATTAATGAATCTGTTTTGATCTAATTATGCTGCAGAATCGCAAGTTGAGAAGAAAACGCGGGAGTTGGAGGACAGGGATGATTTACTATTAGAGAAGGATAAGGTTATCCGGGAGAAGTCTGGCAGCATTGCTTCATTGGAGGCTGAGTTGTCTCTTCAGGTTCTTAAAAGAATTTAATTTTTACATTTTTGCTTTCAGTCCCTGAATATTTCCTTCACTCTGGGTAGTAGGAAATTCTTCCTGTTATTGAAATTAATGCAATTGAAAAATTAGATTTGATAAAAACCTTAAAATTTAGTTTGTCTAATAAACTGGAGTAGATAATTGCTATGTATGTATGGAAGAGTAATTTCCCCCAACTCAGTTTGAGAGGTTGTACTAGTGTGAGTAATAATGTATGTGGTGGTTTCATCATTTTTAGTGGAAAGGCGGGTGGGATGCTGAGGAGAGCATGAGAAAGGCTAATGCAAGATGTGCCGAGTTGGAGAAGGCGGTAGCTGTTAAACAAATGGCTTTTCTTTGTGTTCTCTAATTATGCATCATGAATGTTGAACCTTCGTGTTTCCCAGATTGCTAGGCAGAGAAGTGAACTTGAAGAGAAAGAGAGGGAGAAAAAGGCCCTGGAAGCCCAATTAAAGAAGGCGGGGGCTAAGTTGGGCGAGCTGAATTTGAAGGTCAAGAAGGTGATATTTCAATATTACATTTCTTCAATTCCAGGTGGAAACTGACTTTCTATTGCCAGTTCGTGATATTTTTTTCTCCTTTGTGGATTTTGTAGCTGATAGCCATTAGAGTCCATATTGAGTTACAATCCTTTTAGCGTAAATGTAAGTACCATCTACAATTAAAGGAAAATAAGGGAAAAATCAGCTCGAGGACATAGAGTGGGAAGATATCTTCTGAAACAGGGAAATATAAGCAGTAGGGATGCATGAATCCTCTAGATGCAGAAAGTATCGGGTTCTTAACCCAAATATGCAGAGTGTATTGGGTTTTTAAGCCAAACATATCACCGACAATGAAAGGAAGAAGTTTTCAGGGAAAGCTATGTACCATATTTATTGTTTTCCTTCCCAAACGATGGGCTGGATGTGGTTGAATCATCCTGTTAATGATCAAGGCTGGTAAGCTGGTTGGTCCACATAGTTCTTCATGCATAAACATAAGATTCAACAGCTACCATGGGCATGGCTCTTGCTTCCTAAGGTTGAACTCCAGGTTGAAAGTTACTAAGAATGCTGCCAAGATATTAGTATCCTCTGTTTCATTTTTTAGGAGTATAATAAATCAATGATATTCTTTGACACCAGCTTTAATTCCTACGCTTGATTTACTCTTAGATTGTGGTAACATAAGCTCCTTACAAAACATGAATTAACAATGATTGCTATGACAACATCTATTCAGTATAATTTTGATGTGTTAAATCCCACATGATTTGGTGCTGGGGCTTTCCGGTCTCTATATGTTGTGGTGAGGCCTCTCTAGCTATCACCAATTGCTTTTAGGTTGGATGCTTGACATGGTATCAAAGCTAAGATCCAAATTTGCATTCAATTTTTTTTTTTCTGGAAAGATATTTTCAATCATCATGTAATTCATGGTTCAGCTTCTTTGTCTGATTTATCCTCCATATTGAGGCCCACATATTCGTCCACTTTCCTGTTCTTGTTTCTGCTTCTAGCCCTCTATTATACTTGGTGGCGTGTTTTCAGGACCATCCTAGCCTTTATCTCTAGTTCCCCTTGGGATTTGTGCTCGGTTGAATCTCAACTCTGTCTCCACTTCTGGTGGATTGTTCTTTGAGTAATTGGCATTTTTTTAATCCCCTATCCGCTGCTATTGTTCTCTGTTTCTTCTGGCCTTCTCCAAACATCAAATTGGCTAATCTAAGTTGGCTAGGATATCAAAGAAGGCTCTACAGATTTTGTTATTTTCTCTTATGATCTTATTTGAATTCTCACCAAGATTGGTGACAAAGTTGGAGGTCGTCAATACTCTAGGATTTAACAAATAAATTTAGTATCGCAAGAGCTAGCTGCACCAATTCAACAACTACGTGGATGAGTACTGCAAACTTGTCCTGATTTTTCGTACCGTAATTGAGTTTGAGGTGGGGTGTTATAATGATTGAAGGCCTAATTGGGGGTTGACACTAAATTAATGTGTTTAGTTTGATGTTATATATTACTGAATTTTGCCTTACTGTATCAGCATTTTTGTAAAATTATGATTGCCTTCTCTACATGATGGCACAAGAAGCAATATAGAAAATGTTGCCCTTAGGTGCCATCTCGTTATTCTCTCATCTCTCTTTCTACCTTTCCTTTTATATTATCTTTTCTAACATGGTATCAGACTCACGTTTCACATCTTCAATTTGTCTTGGCTCTGTTTATGTCTCTAGTTTGGGTCTGCTTGGTTCTGGTTTCACATGCAAAATGGTTGAGGGCATATATGTAAGCAGTGCCAGGGACAAGGGGAGCTGGCAGGTGTCTGTGCTCCCCTAACTCCATCAATTATTATTTATACATAGTTCAAAAAAATTAATTGTGCATTCTTAGAAAAGGAAAATATTAATATGCAACTAAATTAAATTTTATTTTCTCAAAAAACTGATTTTTGAGAAAATCTTGTGATCTAAATTATGCTTGTACAAATATTAACTCTGGTCATGTTATGCATATAAGAGAGCCCATGGGCATTATATTAAATTTGATATCTATAAAACATCATCAAGTCCTATAAAATTACAGTATGTAATAGGTGGAATACCTACAATTATGTTTTTTTCTTTTGAAGGAGCATTGTACCTTAGCAATTTCATTTCACACAAAAAACTCAAGGACACGTGCATTGAGATTCAGGGGTGTAGATAATCAAAGTGGAAAAGCTTGAATAAAAATGAAAATAAATGAAGCAAGAACCTATCCTTGTGCTGCATGGCAAAATTAGGGAATATAAACTAAGTCAAAATACTGAAACCAAATCGACATAATTCCTAGTTTCTATGCTTCTGCAAAATGCCAGAGGCTATCCTGTCTTCATCCTTTTCCTGCCATTCAAAGATCCTGCAGTTTCTTTCTTCCCATATAGCATGTGTATCTGTGGCAAAGAGAAGAGTAAGTTTAGCTTTAAGATCCTTTACCCTAATACCTCTAAGCAACCGCTCATGCACTTGACCCCAAGATGTAGGAGCAAATCTTAACATGACACGAGAAAAATTTTCTCATAATTTGTAAAATTATGTTTATTTGTGTATAAAATCATTTTGCTTATATACATAAAATGTTTGATCTCAAAGTCCAAGTTTTGAGTTTTATATGAGAGATACATTGTACATACAATTAAAGTAGGTTGGTTTGGTTAGTAGAGGTGCGTGCCCTCTAACTTGTTTGTTAGAGGTGAAGGTGTTTGTTGAGGGGTGGCCAGCCAAGACCAGGAGAGTGCAGGCTTGAGTCCAAGCCTATTGGGGAGCCTATTGAGCAGCCAAAGACCAAGGATCCACTTTAAGCTGTAAGCTTGTGTCGGTAATACTTCTGTGTGTTGGGTTTCGGGAGCCAAACAGCGTAGCGGAATTTAACCGAAACCCTCCAGGATCTAAGTGAAACGGGGTAAACCGGGTGTTCGAAAATTTCATACCTAATTTTCGGTTGAGATCTCTCACTCAACTGTAGAGTCGAATCACAAAACTTGAACAGTTGACGTGTTCAGGCTCTCTATGATATCCACACGAGCCTCTCGGGATCACCACGCTTCCAACATGTCCCGGCAAATGCGTTTTTCTTGCGCTCGTAGTGCTAGCTTGCGTCCTCCAAGGAATTGCAAGAGAAGAGTGCGGCTGTCCTTCTAGGAGGCTAGGGCAAGGAGACCTACGAATTTCTCACTTAAAAGTTGTATTTATAGTGAGACTCAACTTCCAGGCCTAATGGGTTTCAAAGCCCTAATCCAATTAGGATTTAATTTCGGGCTTAATAATGGCTCAACTCCTTGGCTCATTATTAATACGAAATTAAAATGAAACCATAACCCAAATAATTAGCCCATGCACTCTAATGATCCAAATAGCTCTATGTGTGCGACCCAATAGGCTCTTGCCATGTTGGCAATGATCATAAATCACATTTATAATCATAAGCAATGAGCGGTGTCTAGCAACACTTCATTGCTACCCAAGTGACAAGATTGTCGGTGAATCGACTAAACCTTTATGATCATCACCGATATATGCCATTGTCCCTTTGTCCAAGATATCAAGACTAAGCACAAGACATGGAATGTGTCACTCTCGTATAGCCCAATCTTTGGTTTCTTGATTACTGAGTAGACCAACTTAAACTGACGACATTGATATCATATATCAACTCATTGGAGCATGGCCATGCATTTTCTAAGTCTCACTCTATCAAGGGGCCCAAAGATATCACTCCCGTTACATAGGAGGGACAAATCCCATCTTGATCATACAAATCCCTCCGCATGATATGTGACATACCCAATGACCTCCTTCAAGTTCACTCAGTTACGAGTAACAAAGGAAAGTATCAAAGTATGTGACTCATATGTAGGGAACCTTGCTGATCTTAGGTCGAAGGACTACATATACCATGATCACTATGAGAATCACTTATGACACTCATATAACGATCCATGAAGTGTTCTCATGGTGGGTCGGTCCAGTACACAAGTTCTCCAACTTGTACCCATATGTAGACTACATATCTCATATTAGTCTCCACATATGCTAATCATTATGTATTATTGCAACCCGCTCCACAATAATACTAGACTAGGGACGTTTAAGAATATCATTATTCTAGGGTTACAATTATGTTTATTACGTTACGCAGAAACAAAATAACAAACAAAATTGCTGGGTTAATGCCTCAATAAAATATCATGACTCAATGTGCAAAAATACAATTATCTCATGATTGGCTTTTTGGGCACAATACTAACAATCTCCCACTTGCACTAAAAGCCAATCATCCATGTATCTAATACCGATGGACCTAGAATGACTATCATGCTTCTGCTGCGTAAGGGGCTTTGTCAGTGGATCAGCAATGTTGCTGTCTGTCGAAGTTCTGCATATCCTTACATCACCCCTCTCGATGATCTCCCTGATGAAATGATAGCGTCGAAGTATGTGTTTGGATCGCTGGTGAGATCGAGGTTCCTTAGCCTGTGCGATTGCTCCATTGTTGTCACAATAGAGCTTTATCGGGTCAACAATGCTTGGAACCACTCCAAGTTCAGTGATTAACTTCTTGATCCAAACTGCCTCCTTCGCAGCATCAGAGGCGGCAATGTACTCAGATTCTGTTGTAGAGTCAGCTACTGTCTCTTGCTTTGAACTCTTCTAGCTCACAGCACCACCACCAATACAAAACACATAACCAGATTGCGATCTAAAATCATCCTTATCGGATTGGAAGCTTGCATCAGTGTAACCCTTTACAACGAGCTGATCTTCACCTCCAAAGACCAAGAATGCATCCTTAGTCCTTCGTAAGTACTTAAGGATATTTTTAACAGCTGTCCAGTGACTTTCACCGGGGTTCGATTGGTACCTACTCGTCATGCTCAAAGCATATGAGACATCGGGACAAGTACATATCATGGCATACATGATAGATCCAATTGCTGAGGCATATGGAATCTTACTCATGCGCTCTCTCTCCTCGGTTGTACTCGGACACTGAGATCTAGAAAGAGTAATACCATGTGACATGGGCAAGAATCCTTTCTTGGAATCTTGCATGCTAAACCTCTTTAGCACCTTGTCAATATATGTACTTTGACTTAGGCCAAGAAGCTTTCTAGATCTATCTCTATAGATCCTGATGCCTAACACATAGGCTGCTTCACCCAAGTCCTTCATAGAGAAACATTTCCCTAGCCAAGCCTTCACAGACTGTAGCTCAGGAATGTCATTCCCGATGAGTAGTATGTCATCTACATACAACACCAAGAAGACAATAGCGCTCCCACTAACCTTCTTGTAGACACAAGGTTCATCTTCATTTTTGATAAAACCAAACTCTTTGATTGCATCATCAAAATGAAGATTCCAACTTCGAGAAGTTTGCTTCAGTCCATAAATGGACCTTTGCAATTTGCACACTTTATTGGCATTCCCAGGAGTGACAAAACCCTCAGGTTGTGTCATGTACACATCCTCAAGTAGCTTTCCATTTAGGAATGCAGTTTTGACATCCATTTGCCATATCTCATAATCATAGTGTGCAGCAATAGCAAACAAAATTCGGATGGATTTAAACATAACAACTGGTGAAAAAGTTTCATCATAGTCAATACCATGAATTTGCTTGAAACCTTTTGTGACCAATCGTCCCTTAAAGGTAATCACATTACCATCCATGTCAGTTTTCTTCTTGAAAACCCATTTGCACCCTATGGGTTTTACCCCTTCAGGTGGGTCAACCAAAGTCCATACTTGGTTTTCATACATGGATTCCATCTCGGATTTCATGGCCACTAGCCACTTCTCAGAGTCAGGCCCTGACATAGCTTGTTGGTAGGTTGTGGGCTCATCTTGATCCATGAGTATCACATCACTGGTGTGAGTCACGAGAAATCCATATCTCTCGGGCTCACGCCGAATCTTACCAGTCCTACGTGGGCTTTGTGCTACAGGAACAGACTCTTAAACCACAACATCTTGTGGTGTTTGTTCAGGTTCCATTTCAGGATCGATGTCTCCTTGTTGTTCTTGAATTTCTTCAAGTTCTACTTTCCTCCCACTAGTTCCTTTAGAGATAAACTCTTTCTCCAAAAAGACACCAATTCGAGCAACAAACACTTTTTGCTCAGAGGGATTGTAGAAATAGTAACCCTTTGTTTCTTTGGGATACCCAACAAAAAGACATTTTTGAGATTTGGGCCCTAGTTTGTTAGAGGATTGACGTTTTACATAAGCGTCACAGCCCCAAATCTTCATAAAAGACAAATTGGGACGCATCCCACTCCATATCTCATATGGTGTCTTTTGAACCAATTTAGATGGAACTCGGTTTAGTGTAAAAGCGGCTGTCTCTAGAGCATGTCCCCAAAAGGAGTTTGGAAGGTCAGCTTGACTCATCATGGAGCGAACCATGTCTAACAGAGTTTGATTTCTCCTTTCAGAAACACCATTCCATTGAGGTGTACCTGGTGGAGTGAGTTGTGATATTATACCACACTCCTTCAGATAGTCAAGGAATTCTCGATCCAAGTACTCTCCACCTCGATCTGATCGAAGCACTTTGATACTCTTCCCGAGTTGATTCTATACTTCATTCTTGAATTCTTTGAACTTTTCAAAGGATTCTGACTTGTGTCTCATAAGACACACATAGCCATATCTGCTGAAGTCATCAGTGAAAGTAATGAAGTATTGGAAACCTCCTTTAGCTTGTGTAGACATAGGGCCACATACATCACTATGTATGAGTCCTAGTAAGTCATTAGCCCTTTCACTTTGCCCTGTGAATGGGGCTTTGGTCATCTTGCCCAACAAACATGACTCACATGTCTCATATGATTCAAAATCAAATGAGTCCAAGAGTCCATCCTTATGGAGCTTGGATATGCGGGTCTCATTTATATGGCCCAAGCGACAGTGCCAGAGATAGGTCGAGTTTGAATCATTTAATCTGACCTTCTTGGTATTCACATTATAGATTGGATCTTCAAGGTCTAGAACATACAACCCATTGCTAAGTTGAGCACTACCATAAAAGATTTCATTCAAATAAATAGAACAACATTTGTCCTTTATTATAAATGAAAAACCTTTCTTGTCCAAACAAGAAACAGAAATCAAATTTCTACTAATAGTAGGCACAAAGTAGCAGTTGTCTAATTCTAAAACTAATTCACTAGGTAAAGTGAGAACATAAGTCCCTACGGCTAAGGCAGCAACCCTTGCTCCATTTCCAACACGTAGGTCCACTTCACCTTGGGCCAATCTTCTACTTCTACTTTGATCCTGCACATTTGCACAAATGTGAGATCCACATCCAGTATCCAATACCCAAGATGAGGAAGTAGAAAAGTTAGCTTCTATAACAAAAATACCTGAAGTGGAAGTATTACTTCCCTTTTCCTTAGCAAGTTCTTCAAGATAGAGCTTACAGTTGCGCTTCTAGTGTCCAGGTTGCTTACAATGGAAGCACTCCCCTTCCTTTGCCACACCACCCTTTGGTTTCAGTGCAGCTGAAGAAGAACTAGCATTGGACTTTCCATTAGCTTTATCCTTCTTCTTGTTGGCTTTTCCTTTTCCCTTGCCCTTTTGAACCATCAAAATGGGTTTAGCCTTCTTAAGGTTTTGCTCAGCAGTTCTCAACATGTTGAGCAATTCAGGGAGGGACTTGTCAAGGTCGTTCATGTTATAGTTCATGACGAACTGACTGTAGCTTTCAGGCAACGATTGCAAGACTACATCAATAGCCAACTCTTTCTGAAGAGCAAATCCCAAATTCTCAAGATTCTCAATGTACCCAATCATCTTGAGCACATGAGGACCCACGGGACTTCCCTCAGACATCTTGCACTGAAACAATGCCTTAGAGGTCTCAAACCTCTCATGCCTAGCTTGCTCTTGGAAAAGCATTTTGAGATGTTCGATCATATCGAACGCCCCCATGTTCTCATGTTGCTTCTGAAGCTCAGATTCCATGGTAATAAGCATGAGGCATGCAACATCCAAAGCATCATCAGAATGCCTCTTGTGAGCATCCCTTTCAGCTCTTGGAGCAGTGGCAGTAGGCTCATTCGAAATGGGCTGCTCTAGGACATATGTCTTTCTCTCTTGTTTGAGAACTATTCTCAAGTTTCGGTACCATTTGAGAAAGTTGGTCCCATTCAGTTTTTCCTTCTCAAGGATCGATCGCAACAAAAGTGTCGATGTGTTTTGTGCCATGGTTATCTACAACAGTAAATATGCAGTGTAAGAGTCATGTATTTTAATTCATTTAATAAAGATTTTTATTAAACGATACTCTCACTATTTTCCTCAAAATAATAACCCTCGATATTATTTCGGAACACCTCGGCACTAAGGTATTCTAGTGGGCCAAGATCCATATTTGACCACAACCTGAGTCAGCTTTGGCTTTTCTCTCAAGTTACAGCTATTTAGGTAGGCAACTCCTTGCCAATTGCATCTTATGCAACTCTTGGATAGTTGGGTGAACAACACTTGTCCAAGCTCATCTCATGAACTTAAGCCCAACTCTATGCCTCTAAGTCTCTAATCCTATTAGGGTGACTTAGTTAAGTCGAACCCAAAGTTAGCAGTTTGGATATCACTATTATCCCATCGCGCCTTCCCAAGATGAACATAGGTGCTTTGCTTTGGCAAACCCACCTAATGTTTATCAAAGTCTTGACGAGTGCCAACATTTGGAAGACATCACATTTAATGACTTAATATTTGTTTGAGGGATTTTATCTTTTGATCTCACCAATTTGTTATCTCCGGTTGTTTTATACATGCATCACATACAAATATAAAACATGCATCTCATGCTTACAAGAAATAAACGTGACATGGTTATAGCCCAAACTATGCGATATTCTCAAGCCAATGAGAATATCATAAAAGCCTAAGAAAAGAAAAGAGTCTTCACAAGCTCCTTCTCTTCTTTTCTTGGCTGCCCTTTTGTTGTCACCTCCTTGGACATACCTCCTTGCATGATCCTTGGACATACCACCTTGGATAAGCCCATAATGCACCATTACATCAATAATAGAAACCTCGAGTTACATTCGAGGGGAGTAAGGTGAGAAGAGAATGTACAATGAGAGTGATAAGAAAAGGCACGACTTGCAGGCCGTATTTACAAGTACAACCAATCAAGGGCTATAACCATGCACCATGCTTCAAACACCAATCAGCATATCATGTCAAATCTCATTCAACAAAGATGCATGCCAATTTTCGCGTGTTGATTAACCAGGTTTTATTTATGTGGCGCTTCGCATACGGCGGTCCCGCTGGCCGGTCAGCCCGAAATCTTCTACTTTGAGAAAGTAGGCACCCGAGACTCCTCCATTCGAGCCACCAAAAATACCTTACTTTCGGTGCCCGAACAGGCCGAATCCGAACAAACCTAGGGTTTTTGCAACTATTGCAAGAATCCTAATCCATATAGGTATCTCATACCTATCAATTTCGGGTTAATCTCATTAACCAATTTGTGTCGTTTCTTCATATATCTCATATGTTCATTACGAATTCCGGTTTCATGCATCATGAATCAATCTAATTAATCATGGCCGAAAACCAATCGAACACATAGCATCATGCGATTCAACACTCAATCCCGATTTAGGGTTTCACCAGTAGCTCTGATACCACTGTTGGGTTTCGGGAGCCAAACAGCGCAGCGGAATTTAACCGAAACCCTCCAGGATCCAAGTGAAACGGGGTAAACCGGGTGTTCGAAAATTTCATAAATAATTTTCGGTTGAGATCTCTCACTTAACTGTAGAGTCGAATCACAAAACCTGAACAGTTGACGTGTTCAGGCTCTCTATGGTATCCACACGAGCCTCTCGGGATCACCACGCTTCCACCACGTCCCGGCAGATGCGTTTTTCTTGCGCTCGCAGTGCTAGCTTGCGTCCTCCAAGGAATTGCAAGAGAAGAGTGCGGCTGTCCTTCTGGGAGGCTAGGGCAAGGAGACCTATGAATTTCTCTCTTAAAAGTTGTATTTATAGTGAGACCCAACTTCCAGGCCTAATGGGTTTCAAAGCCCTAATCCAATTAGGATTTAATTTCGGGCTTAATAATGGCTCAACTCCTTGGCCCATTATTAATACGAAATTAAAATGAAACCATAACCCAAATAATTAGCCCATGCACTCTAATGATCCAAATAGCTCTATGTGTGCGACCCAATAGGCTCTTGCCGTGGTGGCAATGATCATAAATCACATTTATGATCATAAGCAATGAGCGGTGTCTAGCAACACATCATTGCTACCCAAGTGACAAGATTGTCGGTGAATCGACTAAACCTTTATGATCATCACCGATATATGCCATTGTCCTTTTGTCTAAGATATCAAGACTAAGCACAAGACATGGAATGTGTCACTCTCGTATAGCCCAATCTTTGGTTTCTTGATTACCGAGTAGACCAACTTAAACTGACGACATTGATATCATATATCAACTCATCGGAGCATGGCCATGCATTTTCTAAGTCTCACTCTATCAAGGGGCCCAAAGATATCACTCCCGTTACATAGGAGGGACAAATCCCATCTTGATCATACAAATCCCTCCGCATGATATGTGACATATCCAATGACCTCCTTCAAGTTCACTCAGTTACGAGCAACAAAGGAAAGTATCAAAGTATGTGACTCATATGTAGGGAACCTTGCTGATCTTAGGTCGAAGGACTACATATACCATGATCACTATGAGAATCACTTATGACACTCATATAACGATCCATGAAGTGTTCTCATGGTGGGTCGGTCCAGTACACAAGTTCTCCAACTTGTACCCATATGTAGACTACATATCTCATATTAGTCTCCACATATGCTAGTCATTATGTATTATTGCAACCCGCTCCACAATAATACTAGACTAGGGACGTTTAAGAATATCATTATTCTAGGGTTACAATTATGTTTATTACGTTACGCAGAAACAAAATAACAAACAAAATTGCTGGATTAATGCCTCAATAAAATATCATGACTCAATGTGCAAAAATACAATTATCTCATGATTGGCTTTTTGGGCACAATACTAACACTGTGCAGAAGGAAAAAAATAAATAAACCTAGATTTTCTCGGTGCTTAGTTTTGGGTTCAAATGCCCATAGGTCACAAATCAGACTCAATTATGCAAAGTCGAAAATAGTTCAAATCAAAATGGTTTAAGATACCTCATGGGGCAAAAAGTAGTATACCTATATAAAATTGTCTTAATTCTAAGTGCATTTATCTCATTCATTCTCATTTATCATTAGAGTTCTTTGAAGTAGAACTTTGAGTGTTTTATTTAATTTTGCTTGTAGTTATGCTAAACACTGAATAAAGGGTTGTGAAACTGTCATGGCTACAGACTATGATGGTGGCTGTGTTTTCCTTTAGAGGTATCTTATCTTAGTTTTCAACTAGCACCCTGTAGCGAAAATTAGTTTCGTGTATCGATATGTTCTGGTGAGGCCTATTACCTATCACCAATTGGTTTTTTAGTGTGGAGTGAACAAAATGTTTCCCAAGGAACATGCCAAAAAAGTAATCAACTAATCCAAACATTAGGCCATGTGAATATGTAATGAGAAAAATAAAATGATAGATGCATCTAATTTGACTGCATCTTGAGTTTTCCAGAGTGCCAACACAAACTTGTTTGATGCTTGTTTTTCGTTTCACTCTCAGTATTTGTTCTCTTATTCCTCTTGCAATATAATCCCATCCAGTAATTCATTATACAGCTTGAAAAGGTAAATGAGGAGCAAAGAAGCCAAATTAGTAAAACTGAACGGGCTCTCAAGGTGGCTGAGGTATATGAATTTTCAGCCATTGATTCTGTTGTGTTCATTCTTGAAGATGGTTCTTATCAATATCCTCTTAACTCCATTTACTCTTTCAATAGGAAGAATTGGTCAAGGCAAAGTTTGAGGCCTCTTCCAAAACTAACGAATTGATGCAGGTGATAAGTTTATACCTGTTGCCTTGTTGTTAGCTATTTCTAAGGATTTCCGATGTCATCATGTCTAGCTGGATGTAGCTTGTATGTGTGAAATACTTGGTGCTTGTTCGGTAGTGTTTTTGGGTTCAAGCTTTTTTCAGAAATTATGTTTTCATTTTATTTTATATATTCAGATTTTAAAAATTTGGTACAATTTGAATGAGAGATCTCTTTATTAGCAATATGATTTCTGTTTCTGAAACTTGTTTGAGAAAACTTAAGAAGCATGGTTTTTTCTTTTTTCTTTTTCCTTTACAGAGTCCACTTATTTCACAAATTTTCGGATACAGAAAACTAGAGAAGGTTTTGAAACTTTTTTTTCTATATTTTAGAGAAATAAAGAACACAAAATAGAGGAAGTGGAATGAGATGGCCCCAGTGATAACTGGCATAACTGTTGGAACTCTACTGATTTGATTTTATAATAATTTATGATATTGATTTACAGATCAGCTAATTTTATGAGAAATTGATGGTCACTTGCTAGGCATATCATATAGTTCAGGTGGATGACTGTTATGCAAGAGCTGGTTGATATCTGCGTTATTTGTACATGCTTTATATAGAATTTAGTGGTGACGCTTGTTGCTAATTGATATGTTTTTATTAGGTCCATAATGCATGGTTCCCGGCATGGCTGGCTGCACGCTTGTTCCATTATCAGGTAACTGGCAGAGGTATTTGTGTTGCAGCAAATATTCCAGATCTGGTTCCCCCGACTGTTGAAACGTACCTGAGTGCAGGCCTTGGTTGAGACGTACTGGAAGGTGCATGGGAGACCTGCTTGGGATATTGCAATCCAGAAGGTATTTTTTTACTATCCTCCTTTGAGGTACTTCTGTGATTTTTTTTAAATTCAGGATATTCTGTTGATTTATATTTCTAGTTACAGAGTTATAGAATATGGTATGTGAAGAAATGAGATTGCCAGTATCTTTTAGTTAATGGTTGTTCTGCTGCTGTTAATTCTCTGTATTTGAACCAGGCTTTAGAAGCAAAAGGTCAAGTTAGGAACTGGGCTGAACCACATGTAGAAACATTGAAATCAGTAAGTTCCATTGATGATGGTATCTCTGATTATGTTGTCTGAACATCTGGATTATAGTAATTTTTGCAGTTTCAACCAATAATTGCTGTTATGTTGTGTTTGAAGAAATTGGTTCCAGCAATGAAGGATCAGTGGGTAACTATAAGAACATATACTGAATCTCACGTGCATATGCCAACTGCAAAAGCGCTAGAGGTTTATGAGTCATCAAAGGCTACGATAACTCCATATGTTATCAAGCTCCAAGAAACAGTTGATCCTTACTTCCAGGTATAAATGCTATATTTTGCTGCACCTTTGTTTTTTAATTTTTATTTTTTATTTTCTGCAGAATCTTGATATAGATGCTGAAGTTCTTATTTATTTATTTATTTATTTTTGCCCTTTCTTTTGTTGCACAGGAAGCCAAAAAGTTCAGCAAGCCATATATTGATCATGCTGCTGTTATAGTGAAACCACATGCTGAAAAAGCAAGAATGTTTGCAGAGCCTCATGTACAACAACTAGCCCTTGCATATGAGAAATTTTCAGAAACTGCATCCACATATCATTACCGGGTGCAGACTCCTGTTCTCATGTGCTTTTAGTATTTATTTATCTATTTTTTCTTATGTGTGATTTTAAGAATTGCTGGTGTCCTAGAAGGGGAATGCCTTATTTTAATACTGATATTGGATAGAGGTACTTTGCTGTCTAATATTATGGGAAATAACTAAAGTCTTATTTAAATCCTGAAAGGGAGATCGATATGAGAAATGTTTTTGCAAACTCTTTCTTAAAGATGATAGCAAAGACTACCCTGAAAAGAGTTTCCCCCCCTGGAGTAGTAGTATTCAGAAAGGTTAATGTATACTACCAAAGTTGCATATATTTGTTCCATGTGTTGTAGTATTTGAATTTTTCTCTTGACCTTGCCTTCTGAGGATAACTTTCCGACTAGTTTAGTGCTGCTTTAGATCTCCCGTTAGCTTTATATGACTCTCTTTGCTTGAGGTTTGAGCATGTTTTTCACTTCTTTAGATCTTTTGGAGCTGTTCTCTACATTATGGGTCAAACAAATGGTGTAGTATCTCTCCGTTTTATTTTATTTTGTTTTGTTTGTCTCCTACTCAATGCAAATTATATATGAATTCTTGAATTATTTTCCTACATTGAAGGTTCAAGGGACTGTGCAAGAATGGCTGAAGAAACACGAGCTAACAAGACCACTCGCTATTAAAGAGCTGGAATGGTTTGCTGTATGTACTTCGCAAACAGATGTTGTTGATGTCGCTAATCAAGCATTTACTGATTGTGGCTTATTTTGTTGTTTCCCTGTGCTAACAATGTGTGTTTCAATTACGTGCAGGCCTCTATTATATTGGCTTTACCTGTTATCATGATATTCAGAATATTCTCAGCTATTTTCTGGTCAGTTTGATATGCATCAACATGCACTGTTCTCCTTTTCCCTTTCTGCTCTGTCTGATATGATTTGTAACTTGTCTCAGCAAAAAGCCAAAGAAACATGCTCGACATGGTCGTTCCAGCCATTCTCGTCGCAAGGCCAAAAGAGAGCATCCAGACAATTAGACCATTCAAAATTTGTCTTTGCCACTTGTATTTGTTTTGTAGTATTTGACAAATGCTCTTAGGAATGCGATTTTGCAAGTATCAGGTTAAGGAGTGGTACTAACACTGTCAGGTACTAGTTGATTTCAAACTCCATGCAGGCTGTACTTGTGCACTTTTCGGCAGTTCGTATTTGTTGTAAAATAAGAGAAACAAGATTTAATATACGGTATGCCTCAGGCTCAAATTATGGAGAAAATATGGTTGAATTTAAAATATGAAGTATACTAATTTAAAAGAAAATAATTTAAATATTCAGTATTGCAACAAAGAATGTTAGAAGTAAAAAATAATATAATGATAATTTTAAATAAAACAATAAGTAAAAGTATATTCACCAACACAAAAACTTTATAAGTAAAGTAAAACAAAGAGGTAGTGTTTTTATAGTTGATAGCCGAAGGGCTATCGCCTCCGAGATTTCCTAATAAGCTAACTTGACCCCACCCTCAGAAGGAGCTTAGCTCCGACCTCGGGGCATTCTCCACATCACCCTCGGAGAGTAACATGTCCAACTTTAAGAACCACCGTCGGATTTGCAAAGCCACCAACCTTGGAAAAGCTGATCCACCATCCTCGGTAGAGGATAAAGTCTCCCGAAGATGGTCTGCTCTTTCGAAGGGCCTTCCCCAGTAGCCTTCAGGGATAAATCTCCGCCTGAAGGGGTCTCATACCCCGAAGAGGTCTTATAGAGATACGACAAAAACGGTTAAGGAGCATTTGACATAGAGACCTTGCACATGCCCTTGCCTCCTAGCTAGAATGCCAGAATGGCCTACGGCCAGCTGAAGATACCTGCCTCCGAAGGTACGGATCGGATCTGACCATAAACGTGTCATGATCTGGACAAACTATGTCAAACGGCCTCCTCCCTCCACCCTCCTATAAATACTTCGGAGCGACCTTGGTAAGGACATATGGAACTCTCTCTACTCTCTACTATCTGTTCTTTACTACCACTCTCACAAATACTGACTTGGGCGTCAAAGGCTCCTCCCCTGGAAACACACTTCAGGGAGTTCCTAACCCTTGTTCTTCTAAATGTTTCAGATAATTGTGGCTATTGGGCCGAGTTGACCCGACTCGACCCAGACCCGGCTCATGGTCAAACTTGGCCTAGCACGGTCAAACTCAGGCTGGCCCAAATCGGATTGGGCTCAGGCGAAGGCGGCGTGTTTGGGCCTAGGGGAGGAGAAAAGCCCATGTTTGGCTGACTGGCCCACAGCTCCGGAAAACCCAGACCGGCCCATGGCCCAGCTGAGCCGGGTTGGGCCCGAATCCGGTCTTGTTGCAGAGTGCCGTTGCTGCGCCTGACATTTTTCAAAAAAATGGGCAAATTACACCCTGACCCTCCCAACGGCTCCAGATATTTTTTTTGACCCCCGATACCTTTTTACCTTCAGTCAACAGCCAATAACGACTAGTTTTCTAGGGCTTTTTGGGGAAAACGAATTTTTTCTTCTCCTATAAATAGGCAGCCTCCTTTCCATACTTCCTCACACCAATCTTCTCCTATAATATTCTCTCATCCTCCCTACTATCTCTTTCCAAGTTTATTAATCTTTCATTAATATTTTCTTAATTGCCTCTTAATCATCTCTCCATTTCTTCAATTATTTTCTTCTACTAATGGCTTCACGAGGGAAGAACTCCGGCAAGGGCAAAGGTGTTGCCTCCTCTTCATCCGGCACAGGGGTGGGTTTATTTTTCCAAGAACGTTTGTACCGGAAAAATCGAGGCTCACATTTAGAAGAAATTCCCGACAATGATCCAAACATCGACATGGCGGTATACGACCTTGGCCTTGACGATAAACTCTCTGATGATGATGTTGAGGAAATTCCACAGACACAAATCAGTGCCAAGGGGTCCCAACCGACGCCACAAAGCGAGCAACCCGAGCGGAGTCAAGTGTGTTAGTGTTGTGCCCAAAAGGCCAATCATGAGATGATTGTATTTTTGCACATTGAGTCATGATATTTTATTGAGGCATTAATCCAGCAATTTTGTTTGTTGTTTTGTTTCTGCGTAACGTAATAAACATAATTGTAACCCTAGAATAATGATATTCTTAAACGTCCCTAGTCTAGTATTGTTGTGGAGCGGGTTGCAATAATACATAATCACTAGCATATGTGGAGACTAATATGAGATATGTAGTCTACATATGGGTACAAGTTGGAGAACTTGTGTACTGGACTGACCCACCGTGAGAACACTTCATGGATCGTTATATGAGTGTCATAAGTGATTCTCATAGTGATCATGGTATATGTAGTCCTTCGACCTAAGATCAGCAAGGTTCCCTACATGTGAGTCACATACTTTGATACTTTCCTTTGTTGCTCGTAACTGAGTGAACTTGAAGGAGGTCATTGGGTATGTCACATATCATGTGGAGGGATTTGTATGATCAAGATGGGATTTGTCCCTCCTATGTAACGGGAGTGATATCTTTGGGCCCTTTGATAGAGTGAGACTTAGAAAATGCATGGCCATGCTCCGATGAGTTGATATATGATATCGATGTCATCAGTTTAAGTTAGTCTACTCGGTAATCAAGAAACCAAAGATTGGGCTATACGAGAGTGACACATTCCATGTCCTGTGCTTAGTCTTGATATCTTGGACAAAGGGACAATAGCATATATCGGTGATGATCATAAAGGTTTAGTCGATTCACCGACAATCTTGTCACTTGGGTAGCAATGATGTGTTGCTAGACACCGCTCGTTGCTTATGATCATAAATGTGATTTATGATCATTGCCAACATGGCAAGAGCCTATTGGGTCACACACATAGAGCTATTTGGATCATTAGAGTGCATGGGCTAATTATTTGGGTTATGGTTTCACTTTAATTTCGTATTAATAATGGGCCAAGGAGTTGAGCCATTATTAAGCCCGAAATTAAATCCTAATTGGATTAGGGCTTTGAAACCCATTAGGCCTGGAAGTTGAGTCTCACTATAAATACAACTTTTAAGTGAGAAATTCGCAGGTCTCCTTGCCCTAGCCTCCCAAAAGGACAGCCGCACTCTTCTCTTGCAATTCCTTGGAGGACGCAAGCTAGCACTGCGAGCGCAAGAGAAACACATCTGCCGGGACGTGGTGGAAGCGTGGTGATCCCGAGAGGCTCGTGTGGATACCATAGAGAGCCTGAACACGTCAACTGTTCAGGTTTTGTGATTCGACTCTACAGTTGAGTGAGAGATCTCAACCGAAAATTAGGTATGAAATTTTCGAACACCCGGTTTACCCCGTTTCACTTGGATCCTGGAGGGTTTCGGTTAAATTCCGCTGCGCTGTTTGGCTTCCGAAACCCAACAAAGTGAAGAGCAGGAATTTGAAGGCTTTCGTTTGGGCGCATTTTGATCAAGTTTGGGAAGGCGAAACGAGGTATGCGTAGTGCAAATATTGCGACAACAAATTTGCACACAAATTGAACTCCGGGACGAGCACCCTCACAAGGCACTTAAGCAAAGTCCATGGAGACATCAGCGGCATTTCCGGTGGACAAACACAACTAACGGGTGTTGGCAGCTCCGGCGGTCCAGGTATTTTTTGATTTAATTCAAAAACTGTTAGGCAAGGTTTAATTAATTGGATGATGATTACTGAAAAACTATTTAGACAAGTTGAGGATGAACTCTTAGAAAGATTCATCCAAGAAAATCTAAATCTTACTTATAAAAAAATGTCTAGGCAAACGGTTAGAAGAGAAAGCTTTAAACTGTATGAAGCTAGGAGATGTGATTTACAAGGATATTTTTCTACACTTGATCATTGTCTGTCATTTACGTCTGATATGTGGACATCTCCAATAGGACAAAATTATTATTGTGTAACTGCTCATTGGATAGATAATGAATGGGTCATTCAAAAACGGATAATTGCTTTCAAATGAATGGAATCTGATCATACGGGTGGGAATATTTTTAACTGCATTATTGAAAGTTTGCGTGAATTTTTTGTTGCCGATAAATTTTTTTCTATTTCTTTTGACAATGCTTCAAATAATGATGCGGCGGTGAGAGAATTGATAAAAGAATTAAAACCACCGCTTGATGGAAATTTTTTTCATGTTCATTGCTTGTGTTACATTTTGAATTTATGTGTCCAAAATGGTTTACAACAATTGCAAAACCAAATTGAGCCAATTCGGAATGCTTTACTTTTTGTTAAAACAAGGAACAAATTGGCTCGTGAATTTAAAATGTTTTGTATTGAAAATGGGGCAAATTTTTCTTGGAAAATGTTTAAAATTGATTGCTCTACTCGATGGAACTCAACATTTGAAATGTTAAATGACAACCATGGGAAATCTTTTGACTCGCTTTGTTAACTCAAAAGCTCAAGGCTACTGGTTAACGGACGAGATTTGGGAAAACTATTTTAAGTTAGTTGAGTTGCTTAGATATTTTTATGAGGCAACAAACTTTTTATCTGGAGTTTATTACCCAACAGTGCACCAAGCAATGTTATATTTTGTAAACATCGTCTATGTTTTCCACCAATACAAGGACGATGAGTTTTTGAAACCAACTGTTGAAGCAATGCAAAAGAAATGGCTTGATTATTTTCAACAAATCCCACAAATTTATCTTGTTGCATGTGCACTAGATCCAAATGTCAAAATCACGGGTTGTCTGCAATTTTTAGAAGCATACTATCACTTATATTTAGGTCAAGCACAAGTTTCTGCACTTGCTATTTCTGCTGAAGCTGACCATAATTTGAGAGAGTTATACAAACTCTACTCTCGGAAGTAATAACTTAGGCAAACTATCCTTGCCCCTTCGCTGTTTGGGGTATTGACCTCCTCGGGCCTCTTCTAACAGCTCCAGGAGGAGTGAAGTTCTGCGTAGTTGTAGTAGACTATTTCACCAAGTGGATCAAGGCAGAGCCTTTAACAGCAATATCGGCAAAGGACATACAAAGATTTGTCTGGAAGAACATCATATGCAGATTTGGCATACTGAGGGTGATAGTAGCTGATAATTGTTCCCAGTTTACTAATAAAGGTTTCCAGGAATTCACAGCCGATCTCGGGATAAAATTACACTTCACCCCGGTTGCCCATCCTCAGAGCAATGGACAAGTTGAAATGCCCAACAGAATGATAAAAGATGGTTTGAAAAGGCGGTTGAAGAAAGTAAAGGGAAAATGGCTAGGAAAGCTTCCGAACGTGTTGTGGACTATGGAACAACTCCTAGAAGGGCCACGGGTGAGACACCCTTCTCACTCATCTTCAACACAGAAGCCATTTTCCTTGTCGAGGTTACAGCCATCTGTTAGAATACAGGTGTTCGACGAAGAAGGGAACAACCTCGGTTTAAGAACCAAGTTGGATATGATTGACGAGCATAGAGAGATGGCCGAGCTTAGAAGAAAAGCTTTTCAGCAGAGAGTAGCCATTGCTACAAACTTGCATGTTAAGCGTAAAGGAATCAAGAAAGGGACCTCGTTCTCCAGAAGGCTGAATTCGAAGCCCGAGGACCATATCATGGAGTACTTTGGGCAAATTGGGATGGACCTTATTTGGTCCTCGAGGAAGTTCGGCCAGGAGCCTATAAGCTCGATGACACCGAAGGTGAAGAATTGAAAAATACATGACATTTAGAATCTTTGAAAAAATTCTACACTTAGAAAAATTTTCAAGGGAAAAATTGTGCAAAAGATGCCAAAGGAGGCGAACCGAATGTGGTTGCCTCCGAAAGTGGATGAGTGGTATTGTACAATTTTTATCGAAGGTGGTCGACCAAACATGGTTGGTCCCAAAGGTACTTAGCTGTTTTTGCACAAAGTAAGTTTCACCGAAGATGGTCGACCGAACATGGTTGGTTCCAAAGGTACTTAACTATTTTTGCACAAAGTAAGTTTCACCGAAGATGGTCAATCGAACATGGTGGGTCCCAAAGGTACTTAACTATTTTTGAAAAGCAAGTCTTCTGAGGAAGGTTGACCGAAGATGGTTGCGAAACCTTGAGAGAGACCAAGGTTATGAATCCTTGATAGTGTCTTTAAAGGATAATACGACTCATCGAAGAAGATGGTCAAACACCAAAGGACGAAGACAATGTCTGAAGTCGTACCAATCAGGGACTTGGTCAAAGTTTTGGACAAAAAATGGGAAAGCTCCATTAAGTTCAAATGACAAAGTACAAAGTACAAAAAAAAAAAAAAAAGGGGAGAGAAAAGGCTTATTGCTTGTCTTGGCCATCTTTGGGGTCTTCAGCATCCTCGGCGTGATCATCTTCAGCATCATCATCCTCATCTTCACCACCATCGTCAGCCAAAGAAGGAAGAATGGGGAGGTTGAAATACTCAATACTCGACCACACCAAGGATGGCCCTTCGGGGATATTAAGCACTCACAGGAAGGAGAGGTTCAAGTCAGGATACTAGGACAAGACTTGATGGCGAATGAGGCAAAAACCATCATGAAACGAGGATTTAGTTGCCTTATCAGACTTAGTCTTCTCCGCCTTCAAATCCTCCAGTTCTTTCTTAAGTACTTTGACCTCCTTCTCCAGCTTTTTCTTCTTCTTCCTCTCCTTCTTCAGTCGTTCATTCTTGGCAAGAATGACGGTATTATTCTCTAGTGACTTATTGAGGTCAGCAATTGCGTCCTCCCTCTCCATCCAAAGGATCTCACCTTTGGTAGAAAGCTCAACAACCTTCATGTCAAGGTCAGAAATCTTGAAGGTGAACTCCTCGATCACCCCTTCTTGCTCCTCAACACCTCCTCCCAAAGACTGGCCAGGTCCTCCTTGGCGATCTTGTTCAGCTCGCGGTACTTGATGACAGAGCTCGCAAATAATTCCTTGGCCTTGGCCAAGTTCTCCTCCGATTGACTTCGAATAGAAGACTGTTTGGCTGCCCAAGCCCAAAAATATCCACCGTACGCCAAAAGATGCAAAAAGGAGGATTCCGAATGTAGGTGAAAAGCAACAAAAGCTCAAAATTTCTTCTAAGTCCTAGAGAGCTAAGGTTTACCTGGGCAGCATGCTCGGTCATCCTCATGGTGAGGACCTCCTCATTCGGGCACTCCTCCGTCAGAGACTGGAAGGTAGCATTAGTCATAATGCCCTTCGCCATCTGAGGGGCCATCTTCTGACTATCTTCAGGGAACAAGTCCATGTCCTCCGTGAAGGTCCAGAAGGGCTCCCTCGGGACCTTGTCCTTTGGGATTTTTGAATCTCGAAGGGCCCTCTTCCGAACATGTTCAGCCATCCACTAAGCCTGGGCTTACTCATCTGTAAAATCACGCTGAAGTTCAATTATAACATTATCCCTTAGCCATTCATCTACAAGGTCTAAAATACCAAAAAATCCCAAACCCATAGACGAATGGCTAAGGGACAAACCTGGTTGGAGTTCAGGGCCCTTTTTGTCAGACTCACTAACATCTAACACCTTGGCTGGGATGTCTTTGCCCTTCCTTGTTCATCGCTCTTGAGCCTCTTCCGCAGACATCTCCCCCACTGAAGTCCCTAGTGCCTTAACAGCAGCATCGGGACTTAAAGGGATAGAATGGATGGCTGGCGTCGAAGGTGGGTTAGGGCGAATAGGGGTATAATCAGGCACAATAGTCTGATCCTCAAGCGGAGGAGAAAGGGAGCCCTCTTTACTTTTCTTCAACCTCGGGGCCGAAGATGATCCACTGGTCACTTTCTTCCTCTTCGGTGCCTTTTTCTTCTGTTGCTCACCTTTCTCAGCTTGACAAAGGAAGAGACTTTTTTAGAAAGCAGCAGACTTGTCGCCCATTTCTGCAAAGAGAAAAACATCAGTGTAAGTACAAAAAGGCATAAGGAACAAAATTGGAAAGGAGCTTACTCTCTTTAAGTGCCGAATATATAAGTTTGCCCCGAAGGAGCATGACCAACCACGACTTCTTCCCGTCCACTACCGGTTTTGGCATGTTCAAGTTAGTGATGTGCTCCTTAAAAACCCCGACCTTCCGAAGTACTTTTTCGGTCATGAAGCTTTATCTAATGGGGAAAGGGTAGGTGGAGTGCGAAGGAACTTTGGGATCCCAATCAGCAATGCCCTAAATATGGCTATTGAGTTCTTCAAACTGAGCCCCCAGTTCCAAGGTTTGTAGCTTCCTCGGGTCTACTATGTCGATGGCCAAGGTCCCCGAAGCCCATTTCACGGGAATGTCCTTCCACTGCTCATCCATTTTTAGAGAAAAATACTTTTTCTGACAGCCTCGCCAGCTATCCTTGGTGCCAAAAGTAAAAGTAAACTTCTTGCTCTCGGATCCCCGAGGGAGTAAGAAGTAGAATCTACACTTCAGGATGAGATGAAGTTTGTAATATTGCATGAAAAAGATGAAGTGGGGATCTATATTGAAGGCCCCACAAATGCAAAGAAAGGCGTTAAAATAAGAGTATGACTTCGTAGGAAGTTGGTTGACGGTTATGCCATGTGATGCCCATCAGCATCTCCACTGTGTGTCATGATGAGGGTGACAGGAACTTTCAGTGGTGGAGGAACGTCCAGAGAGAATACGTTTTGGGAGGACCGCTTGGAAGACACAGGAAGTAGGGGTTAAGAGGTCCCCGGAGTGTTTTTTTGGGGGGGAATCTCCGATGCCCAAGTCAGTGTTTGAAGGTGAAAGATAAGTAAAAGGGGTAAAGGTTGTCTTATGAGGAGAACCCCTTTGCCTATGATGCCTCTGGAATAGTTATAGGAGGTAGATAGGAGAAGTTCGTTTGCCACAAGCTGCTCGGATCATGACACATGTTCGGCTGGATGTGATTTGTACCCTTACAGGGGCTTTATGACCCTTTATGACCGAAGTTGGTCTGACGTGTCCCCTGAAGGCAATGCTCATCTGGCTTGTCTGGGGGTGCTTGAGGGCCTCTCTTTGCCGAGGTCTGGTCACCTGTTCCTGACCAAAGGTAATGCATTGGCCCATGATGATGTCTACACGAGAGATCCTTCAGGGGTGATTGCCCTTCGGCTATCATATGCCCTCCCTCAAAAAAAGAAAAGACGCGTCTTTGGTTTGGGAGGCTCTCGAGAACTCTTTGGAGTTCGAGCGATGTCCCTGGCGCTTCTGTCGAGGCCTTTGTCAGAGGCGTTTGCTTCCGCTGTCCTCATTGTCAGTGAATCTCTTCATCTTCTCATTCAGACGGATGTGTCACTTTGGGAAGCGTTATATAGGTTTGCCAGCTATCAGGGGCGTGCCTTCATTTTTCGCATCAGCTGACATGTGGCTGTTGATGAATGGCAAGTAGTTACGTCGGTTTTGTTAATTGCATTTCTTCGCCTTCAAGGGGCAATAATGACGACGCTTCGCTTACCCCCTTCGGTCTATATAAGCACCTCTCACCTCATTTCTTCCACACTCTTCTTTTTTGCTCTCCTCTGCTCTAGAGCTCTCTCTCATCTTTTTCTTTCTTCCGGCAGCGGTTTCAACGGCAGAGCGATTTTCGGCAACCCTCATGACGGTGTTTAGAAACCCAGATTTCGACAAAACCTTCGGTGGGTGTTTCATTTTGTAGTTCTCTCTTTCTCTTCCGAGTTTGTTTTTCCGAGGTTCTTATTTTTCCGAAGCCCTTCTATTCTCTTCCTCCATTTTTTACGAGGTCGTCCTTCTTCTTTCTCAAAGAGTGTCGAGTCCAACCCCGTTGATGTCCGTCCGCCCTTTTCCCGAAAGCTTTCTCCCTCACGAGTCTCATCCGTGCTGTACCACTTCGGAAAAGATGACGAAGTGGATGGCCAAATTCTATCTTCCTTCCTATCTAGTCCCGAGATTGCCTTTCCCAGGCTCGTACGATTTTATGGCCCATTCGGGTGAAATTACCGTTTACCGAGCTCAGTTAAAAACCGGCCTTCGGTATCCTCCCCATCGGATGATATGCGAGTTCTGCAAGTTTCACGGGATTGCCGTGAATTAGCTCCTTCCTAATTCTTATTCTTATTTCAACTCCTTCCTCTGCATGTGTGGAGTTTTTAAGGTACAGCCCCACTTTCTTTTCTTCCTTCAGTATTACAAACTCCACCCGATCCCGAAGGGTGGCTTTTACTTCTTACTTCCTCGAGGGTTCGGGAGCAAAAAATTTACTTTTACCTTCGACAATAGGGATAGTTGGCGGGGGTGGCAGAAGAAATTCTTTTTCATGTCAATTCCCGAGTCTTGGAGTCATGTACCGACCAGATGGGCTTCGGGGACACTTAAGATCGACGTCGTCGACCCCCGGAGGCTTCTAACTTCGGAGTTAGCGGCTGAGTTCGATAAGTTCGATTGACTTATTCGGTCGGTTGCAGACTAGGACCCCGAGGTCCGTCCATGTTCATTTTATCCCTTTCCCATTAAATGGGACCTCATGATCGAGGAGGTCCTTCGGGAACTGGTGGTAGTGAATGCACACAAAGGTGACCCAAACAAGCCCGTGCCTGTTCTCCCGGGGAAGAAGGCATAGATAGTAATGCTTCTTCGGGCTGAAATTTCATATGAGGCTTTTGCCGAGAGTAAGTCACCTTCCAGGATTTGATATCTGTTTTCCTTTTGGACTTACACTGATGTTTTTTCCTTTTGCAGAGATGGGCGATCAGGCTGCTGATTTTTACAAGTCCCACTTTCTCGGCCAGGCCGAGAGGGGAGAGCAGGCGCGCAAGAAGGCATCTGCCAAGAGGAAGAAAACCACCAGAGGTCCTTCCAAGGCGAAGAAGGCCAAGGCGGCTGCCATTCCTCCTCCCCCCGAAGATGTGGTCGAAGTGCAGGATCAGTCTCTTGCTCTTCCTCCGGCCCATGCTGATCCTCCTACGGACTCTACCACTCTTGGGGCAGCCTTGAGTTCGGTCCTTGCTGCCAAGACTTCGGTCGAGCACACATCAGCTCAAGAGCTTGAAGAGAGCAGGAGGAGAAAAGGCAAGAATATTCCCGGCGATGTCCGAGGAGTGGACGAGCCTGAAGATGATGTGGCCGAAGTTCCACCAGGTTGGTTCTTTAGCCATTCTTCTGCAAATCTCAGCATTTTTCATATCTATGATTTTTTAGATGAATGCCTAAGGGATGTTGTACTGACGAAACTTCGGTGTGATCTCGCAGAGGACATGCCTGTTGCTCCTTGGATGGAAACTCACGCCCGAAGGAGGGTTCTTCGAGATAGGCACATCCCGAAGGATAAAGTGCCGAGGGAGCCCTTCTCGACTTTCACGGAGGACATGAACTTGTTCTTCGAGGATAGTCAATTGATGGCTCCCCAGATGGCGACGGGTGTGATGATGAACGCCACCTTTCGGTTGCTCATCACTGAATGCCCAAACGAGGAAATCCTCACGACGAGGATGACTGAGCATGCCGCCCAGGTAGTTCTTTCTTCTTTTTTACTTATAAAAATTTTCTTCTAAGTTTTTATAGCCTTCCGATCCTTATTTGGGGCCCTTTTTTCTGTAGCTCTTGGCGTATAGCAGATATTTTTGTGCCTGGGCGGTGAAGCAAACAAAGTCTTGTTCTCGGTCCGAGACTTCTCTGCGAAGAGGGAAGGAGTTCTGCGCCAAGTATGTCTTCAAGTATGGCAAACTGAATAAGATTGCGAAGGAGGACATAGTGAATCTTCGGGCCGAGCTTGCGGAGAGCAAGAAGGAGCTCTTCCCTGATTTTTCAGCCAAGGTCGAGGACCTCGGCTCAAAGTGTGCCGTTCTCTCTTCGGAGAACAAGGCCCTTCGGAAGGAGAAAGCTGAATATGGCGAGAACCTTGCGAAGGTGCTTGCTTTGAACACCGAGCTCCAGGCTGAGGTTGACTCTTTGAGGAAGGAAGCTAAAAATAAGAAGAAGAAGAAGCTGGAGAGGGAGGTTGCTGAGCTCACGGCCGAGCTGTCAGCCCTTAGTGCCGAGAAGGATCAATCCGACCAAATGACGAAGGTGTCTTACCAAGAGGGCTTATGCTTGGCGCGTCATCAGGTCCTTTCTCGGCACCCTGAGCTCGACCTCTCCTTTCTGTCCGCTCTGGACTTTCCCAAAGAGGCCAGATGGACATGGTCGAAGCTAGAGTTTCTTAACCTTCCTCCTGCTGGGCCTGTGCCTCCGGCTGATCATGCTCGGGAAGAAGATGCCAACGCCGAGGAGGCCCCAGACACACCGGTTCAGCCATAGGCTTTTTTCTTCTTTTTTCTTTTTCTTGTAATCCTGTCCCTTTGTACCATTTGCCTTGGAAATTTTTAATGAAGATTTTTTCTCAAGTCTCCATTCTTTCCTCCGAATATGATTCTTCAGGAGTTAGTGTAATTCTATGTATGTATCTTCGGCGGACGTTCAAAATTATGTCTTTGGAAAGAGTCGTATTGGACCTTTCCCATATTTCACCGAGTTTTTAAACTCCATCAGGGAGCTACTTCCTTTTCGAAGAAAACCATTAAGGAGCCTTTTTCAGTAACGCGACCATATTCGGCCTGTATTTTCATTCGCGACTTCGGGGGGGAGTAGTCACAAGCTTTCTTTCAGAAAAAAATGTCTAAGTATAGAATCTTTTCAGAGAGTCTGAATGCCAAGTATTTTTCAACTCCACTCCCTCGGTATCACTCAATTTGTAGACCCCTGGGCGGACTTCATCGAGGACCAAATAAGGTCCGCTCCAGTTTGCCTGAAGTACACCTTTTGATGGCTTACGTGGCTCAAATTGGCCTTTCAGAGGATGAGGTCTCCTTTTCTGATTTCTTTTCTTCTTACATGTAAGTTAGTAGCGTGAGCTATTCTTTGTTGGAAAGCCTTCCTCCTAAGTTCGGCCATTTCGCGATGTTCCTCGGTCAGGTCTAGTTTTGTACTCAAGCTGAGGTTGTTTCCTCCTTCGTCGAATACTTGTATTCTTATCGAAGGCTGTATGACTTCAATGGGGATGATGGCTTCTGTCCCATATATGAGTGAGAAAGGAGTTTCCCCGGTGGCCCTTCGGGGAGTCGTACGATAGCTCCATAGCACACTTGGGAGCTCTCCTGGCCATTTCCCCTTTGCCTCTTTTAGCCTCTTCTTCAAGCCATCTTTTATGGTCCTATTGGATACCTCGACCTGCCCATTAGTTTTGGGGTGGGCTATTGGAGCGAAATGCATTTTTACACCGAGGTTAGCAACGAATTTCTGGAATCCTCTATCCGTAAACTGGGTTCCATTGTCGGCCACTATTAGCCTTGGTATGAAAAATTGGCATATGATGTTCTTCCACATGAACTTTTGGATATCCTTCACCAAGATTGATGCCAATGGCTCTACTTGAATCCACTTAGTGAAGTAGTCTACTGCGACTATGCAGAACTTCACCCCACCGGGAGCGCTCGGAAGAGGTTCGATGAGATCAATACCCCATACGGCGAAGGGGCAAGGATAATTTGCTGAAGTTATTCTTTTTGAAGGTAACTTTTGGATGTTGGCGTGCCTTTGGCAATTGTCACATCTTCGGACAAATTGCCTTGCATC
The DNA here is from genome assembly GCA_039654915.1 of Aquilaria yunnanensis. Lineage (NCBI taxonomy): Eukaryota > Viridiplantae > Streptophyta > Magnoliopsida > Malvales > Thymelaeaceae > Aquilaria > Aquilaria yunnanensis. The sequence continues at coordinate 70,961,570 of CM077594.1, forward strand.
TTTCCTCAAGGTAGGCCAAAAGTAACCTTGGCGAAGTAGTACCCCAGCAAGGGCGTCTGTTCCTATATGGTAGCCACAGGCTCCTTTGTGGACTTCTTCGAGTATTGTTCTGACATTATTTTTGCCTATGGATTTCTGCAGGGGGCTCGCATACCCTTGTCTGTATAGTTCTTCTCCGATGAAGAAGTATATTCCCGAGCGCTTTCATACTTTTACGGCCTTTTTGGGATCCTTAGGGAGTTCCGAAGTTGCTAGATATTTCTTGATGGGGTCTTGCCATCATTCCCCCGAGGTTGCTACGCACATTAATTCTATACTGGGTTGCTTTAGTACCTCGGTGGGTTCCTTGGATTGGGCCAAGGTGTCAGCTTGAGTATTATCTCTTCGGGGCACGTTTTCTATTTGTACAGAGTCAAACTCTTCAATGAGTTTTTTGACGAGGTCATGATATTTTGCCAAGGTTGGATCCTTTGCCGCGTATTCTCCTTTCATCTGCTGGACTACTAGCTGTGAGTCACTGTGGGCCATAAGGTTCTTTACGCCGACTTTTCTGGCTAGCTTTAGTCCTGCTATGAGGGCCTCATATTCGGCGATGTTATTGGTAACATCAAAACCGAATTTGATTGCTTTAGTAGCTTCCATGCCTTCGGGCCCCCGAAGGACTATTCCAGCGCCCTGATGCTCTGCGCCTAACGCTCCATTGACAAAGAGCTTCCATTCTGGATCAACCTTTGCTGGATCTTCTGCGATGGTTTCAACATTCTTGATTTATGGGATTTTGACAATGAAATCTGCCAGTGCCTGGGCTTTTATTACCCTTCTTGGCTCGTAAGTGATGTCGTACTCTCCAAGTTCGATACACCATTTTTGATAATCTTCCCAAATGCTCTACTCTTTTCATTATGTCGCGTAGAGGCAGGTTACTTCGGACAGTGATAGCGTGTCCTTGGAAATAGGGTCGCAACCTTCTGCTTCTGAGTGCTAAGGCGTAGATGGCCTTTTGGAGCAATAGGTATCTGATCTCAGCGCCATGTAGGGACTTGCTTACATAATATACTGGCCACTGCCTCCCACCTTCTTCTTTTACTAGGATCGAACTCACCGCTTTTTCAGTAACTGCGAGGTAGAGGATGAGAGGCTCTCCTTCCCGAGGTTGCCGAAGCATTGGCAGGTGAGTTAAGTAGCTTTTAAGCTCATCCCAAGCTTTTTGGCATTCTGGGTTCGATGGATGCTCCTGGGTTCCGAAGGTGTCTTCACCCTTGGGGGCTTTGGTGAGTACTTTGAAGAATGGTCGACATCGGTCGCCGTACCTGGAGATGAATCTACTAAGGGAAGTGATTCTTCCGGTAAGCCTTTGTATATCTTTGGTGGATGTGGGTGTTCGGAAATTCAGCAGGGCTTTGATTTTTTTTAGGGTTGGCATCTATTCCCTTTTCTGATACCATAAACCCGAGAAGCTTTCCTGCACTTACTCCGAATACACACTTCTCGGGATTGAGACATATGCCGAACTCCCAAAGTTGTTGGAAGGTTTCGCAGACTATCATATCATCAACGTATACCTCCATGTTTCTCCCGATCTGAGAATTGAATACCTTATTCATCAGCCTTTGATAGGTGGCCCCTGCATTTTTAAGCCCGAAGGGCATTATGATGTAGTAGTAGGTACCAATTTCCGTGATGAAGGCCATTTTCTCTTCATCTTCGAGGTTCATCCGAATCTGATGATAACCGCTAAAGGCATCGAGGAAGCTGAGAAGCCCGTATTCGGTGGTTGCATCCACCAGCTGGTCTATGGATGGCAAAGGGTAAGAGTCCTTTGGGCAGGCGTCATTCAAATTTCAAAATTCGATGCACATTCGGAGTTTTTCACTCCCCTTTTTTGTGGCAATAGCCACGTTGCTGAGCCATTCGGAGTATTTTACTTCTCTTATTACCCCGGCCTTAATGAGGCGGTTAACTTCGGTTTTAACAAAGGAATTCTTTCGAGCCCATAGACTCCATTTTTTCTGCCGAACTGGTCTAACGTTCTGGCGTACTCTGAGACTATGATGGATTATGCTGGGGTTTACCCCTGGCATGTCTTTCGTCGAGTAGGCGAATAGATCTTAGTTCATTAACAAGAAGGATACAAGCTTTTCCTTATCATTTTTGGCCAATTTTTTCCCGACTCGGGTGTTTCGGCTAGGGATTAGCTCTACATCTTCTGTTTCTTATTTTTCCAAGGTTTTGTTTTCCCCCCTTGTTGTCTCTTCGCCCATCCTGACCATTTCTTTATTTACCGAAGTCTGTACTTGGGCCTTTGCTAGACTTTGCCTGGCATTTGTGAAAACCTTTCTAACTTTGGTTTGGTCAATGAAGATTTCTGCATCTCCTCCTTTGGTTGCGAAGGTGACTGTTAGGTACTTTACATCCGAGCGGATGTGGAGATTGCCTTGAGCCTGCCTTCTGAGGATAGCGTTGTAAGCCGAGGGAACGTCAATGATAATAAATTTTTTCATGACAGAGGCAATCAACTCTTCCTGACTCTGGGGGGAGGTCCATTTCAACATCAAAGGCAGACTGACGCATCCGAGGACTGGAAGCTCGGATAGGCCAACGCCGAAGGTGGGGGAGTTGACTATGCTGAGACTGTTTCTTAAAATGCATAATTTAGGCGGTAGGTGAGAGAAGATAACGTCGGTGTTGGAACCTTCGTAGAGGAGTACCCTTTTGACGTCCCAGTTCCCTATCCTTGCGATGACAAGGAGTGGGTCGTCATGGGGGAACTTTACTGTAGATCCGTCCTTGCGAACGAGCTTGCTTGGCGAGCTCCTGTACTCCATCATGGAGATCTCTCTTATCTTCCTTTTCCTCTCCACCAAGGGTATCCCGGTAATGATGGTTTGGATGACCCTTGCTGGTGGTGGGGGATTTTTTCGAGGACTTCGATCCCAACGTCTATCTGAATCATAATCCTCCTCCTCCCCCTTTTTTTGCTCATTCTTTCTCCCCTTCGGGGAAGGCATCCGTAAGTACCAGCGAAGTTGGCCTTGCTTGATCAAGGACTCGATGTATTTCCTTAACTGAAAGCAATCTTCAGTGTCATGGCCGTGATCTCGGTGAAATTGACAGAATTTCTTCATGTTCTTCTTGTTTTCCGAGGTCATGGCCTTTGGCCTTGGCACTGTGGTTCCTTGCCTTTTTAGCGCCATAAGGATGCTAGCTCTTGTTGTTAGACACCTCCTAAGTGCTTGGCTTAGGCCAAGGAAAACCAAGGAAAATAATGAAAAACAGAAAAGAGAAGTAAGAGGAGCTATGGAGACTAGTACAGCGACTTATGTGCAAAACTGGAGACTTTCAGGGCCTAATTGTACATAGAAAATAGATTATGGGAAAGCTGACAGGAAGCAAAGGAAGGAGACTAAATTGTACACTAAAACAAGTAGTACAATTGAAGCTACAAACTTAAGGATGGCATTTTCGGCCATGCAAACTTTTGTGATGGCTAGTGCAAGACTAGACCATTTAAGGGAGACAACAATGATTGCTAGTCAAAGTCTTGTCTGCCACTAATGTACTATTTACTAGTTACTAGTTAAGCTAACTAGTCTTTATTTTAGTTACATGGCCGGTTATGCATGGGTGTATATAACACCTTGGTACTTGTGTTGTTTACTTGCTTGGCATCTTGGGCCATGTATGGACTTAAGTGTCCATTTAGACACAAGTTTTAGTGGCGGTTTTGTGGACTTGTAAGCTTGGAAGGCTACTTTGCACCATGCATTTTATTGGAAGGCAAAGGTTGGCATTTAGCTAACTAAAACCCAAGTTAATTCGGCCGAAACTAGTCAAAGGCCATTTTGTTCATTTTGGGCTTGCCTTTGTTCTTACTTGGCTGAGTGAGTTCTTGAGAGTTCCTTGGGAATTTGGTCTTGGATTTCAAGGAAACTTGAAGGCATTAGAGAATTCAAGCTTGAAGAGTGTGTTTCGGCCTTGGCTTGCTTGGATTCAAGTGTTGTTCTTCAAGTTTAAAGGAAGGCCGAGCCAACCCAGCTAGGGTTTTGAGGTAATCCTTGTTATACTCTTGAATACATGGTAAATCTTCCATGAACAAGAGATTTAAATGCTCAATTGAAGTTAGATTGAGCTAATTGAGCAAGTAATGTCCCGGTTTGGAAGTGAAATGTTGGCTGAATGAATTGGATGAATGAACATGGTGTTCTTCTTCTTAAGGATGGAAATTTATCCATGTTTGATGCTTGATATTACCTATGTAATCTTGTGATAGGTTGTTAGGGTGAAGGACACCAAATTTGTGGAAGTTAGTGTGTTGGCCGAAGGGTGAATTTGAGGTAATTCATGTTCTACCTCTAATTACATGGCATTGATGCCATGAGCTTTGATTATTGATGATATAGTGAATGTATGTTGGGTTGGATTGATGAAGAACAAATGTGGGTGAAATTGGGTTTTATGGACATTTGAAGTTGGCTTGAGACCGAGAGCTATTGAGGTAGGGTTCACTAACACTTGATGGTGCTTGGTATTGTGCCATGGTTCAAGTGTTTAGAGTGGCTAAGTGATGGTTAAAATCTGCCATGTGATCTTAGTTGCTTGATGGGCTTAATGCTTATACTTGGTTGTTTTGTTGATTAGCTAATTAACTATGGTACATGTACTAGAAATGCAAGTAAATGTGGCCTATTTGCTTGGCATTTTGGGAGCTCCAAATGGAAATGATATATTGGTAAGATTTGTGTGCAAGAAATGCACATGGGTACCTGTATGGCTTAAATGGCCGAGAGCAACAATGTGGAGTGTGTGTGTGTACTTGTGTGCTTTGGTGATTTCTTGTGCATGCTAACCCCATTTGAGGATTAATTGTTATGATAATATATTTTGTATATGGATATGCTTGGTTTTCTTGTCTTTGTGTCTGTTTTGCAGGTTGAGCTAACCAATTGGAGGTTAAGCTTTGAGTGAACACTCAAGCTTAACTAAATAGACTTTTTTTAGAGTTGGTTATATATAAGTGAATCCTACTGAGTTATACTCACTGCCCATCCTTTATTTTTCAGGCAAGGTTATTCGGCCTGAGTAGTGCTAAGCTGCCTTGTGTGTGTGCTTAGTGTTTATTTGCTTAGTTACCAAGGTATGTGCCAATGTGTGCTTGGCGTAGCATTTCAGTTTCATTACAAGTCTTATTTACCTATGGTTGACCGAGACTTATGTTTTAAGTTTGCAGGCTGTAGAGTGGGAACTGTTTAGGAGAGCATGGATACTTGGACTTTAGCTCTGATTGTGGTATTCACCTTTATGACCATGAATATGGCCATAGGTTTGGTGTTGCAGTGTGTACTTCTGGATGGGATTCTCAAGGTTTTATTTGACCATTAGGAGTATGGTCTCGGGTTGTATGTAACTTGGCATGAACAACTTATGGATGCTTGGCATATATAGCCATGTTAGATACTAGGTAGACTACCATTTTGATTTGTATATATGTGTAGTCTTGGATACCTAGTTTGTGGATGTTTTGTGGATCTTGGATGCCAAGTTATGTATGGACTTATGGATGGCATTATGCTTGCCTATGTATGCTGGATATTATGGGCCAAAGTCGCCACTTTTATGTGAATGGTTATGGACCTAGTTATGTGGAACTATTGTGCATAATGGTATGTACTTTAGTAGGCCGAGAGCATCATGCATCTTTATTTGTTGTTTTCAAAACCTAAACCAACCTTGTGGGCTTCTTGGTTGCCATATAGATAGTACACTTGATTGCACACCATTCTTGGTTGCCATATAGATAGTACACTTGATTGCACACCATTCTTGGTTGCCATATAGATAGTACACTTGATTGCACACCATGTATGCACTTAAACTTCAATAAGTGTTGCCTTGCTTGGAATGCAAGTTTTCAGTTAAAATCTTGCTTGTTGTGCAAGTTAGTGTTTTGGGCCTTGCCTTTGTTGCAAGTTGATAATGGATCTTGTTAAAGCCACCTGGGCCACCTCCCAGGCCTCATAACTTAAGAAAATAATACTTAAAAGTTGCCATTACTTGCTTGGCTGAACCAGACACTTTGAGATTAAATATTGGGTTTGGGAGTTAATTTAGAAGATGATAGGCCAGGGCCTGAGTGAGGTGTGACACTTGTCGTATTCAAGGGAGTGAACGTCATTGGCCTTTTCCCCCTCATTCTGATGTCTAGGCTGATGGCTGGGCCTTTCGGGGCGTTGGTGCTCCCCCTTTTGTCCTCCCACTCTAAGCTGCTCGGCTGTCATATGCTGTTCGGCCCTCCTTTAGAACTCCCCGAGGGTGTCCGGGGGGTCTTTGGAAAACTCATAGAAAAGTTGGGAGTCCCTCCGAAGTCCTCTAATCATTGCGATGATGTGAATTTTGGGCCAAAAATCGGGTACACTCAGGGCCTCTCGGTTGAACTTTTATCGTGAATGGTCTGCCCACCCCGCTGTGATATGTACTGGCATTTTGGCGGTTGGCCTACTGCCGATGAACTGCTGGGTGAAGGCAGTGGATAGCTCTTGAAAACTTAGCAAGCTTTCGTGGCCCAGAGAGTTATACCATGCCGTTGCTCGACCCGAGAGCGTTACCTCGAAACACTTACAGAGAGTAGTGTCATCTGCGCCATGGAGTACCATGCCTCGCTTATATTTCGTCAGGTGCACCTAGGGGTCATTACGTCCATTGTAAGTTTCTAGGCGTGGCACCTTGAAATCACTGGGCATGGGCGCCTCCACCACCTCGCACACAAAGGGTGACTTTTCTCCGGTGTAAGAGTCAAACAGCCTAGGCCAGATTGGTTTTTAGGAGATCTGCCTCTCAACCTTTTCTAGTATTCCTAGGATTTTCTCCATGAGGACAGCTGTGTTAGCTTTTCCTTGCTGCCTGGTGTTCGTCGGTAGTGGCGAATTTCTTCTCCTCCTCGGAGAATAACTCCAACGGTGAGGAGACTGGGACCTTCGGTAAGGGGATGCACTCCGTCGGCAGGAGGCCCTAGTTTCTTTTGGGGCTCCCTCCCTGGTGGGTCGCGCCTCAACGGGTTGGTTCGCTGTTGAAGACGCATCGAGGGAGTCCCCGCTCCTTGAACTTCGGTGGGTGGACCTTGAACTCCTCTCCCAACGCGCAGCCGGTGGAGAAGCCCTTCGGACCAAAGGAGGTTGGGGCAACTTCTGAACGAGCTGCTGAGTCATTTCGGCGATGATGGAGCATTGGAAGTCTCACAAAAAGGCCATCGTCACCGTTAGAGGATGGTTGTCTTCCAGCAGAGGAGCTTCTACCACAGGCTGTGTCGTCGCCGGCTGAGCCTCGGGCACCGAGGAGGACTTTGGGAGCCCTTTATCCTTTGAGGCCCGAGTCTCTACGACGGCGACCTTGGGGTGGGTTCCCACAGACGACACCAAGTGATGCCCATCAGCATCTCCACTGTGTGTCATGATGAGGGTGGCAGGAACTTTCGGTGGTGGAGGAACGTCCAGAGAGAATACGTTCTGGAAGGACCGCCTGGAAGACACAAAAAGTAGGGGTTAGGAGGTCCCCGGAGTGCTTTTCAGGGCTGGAATCTCCGACGCCCAAGTCAGTGTTTGAAGGTGAAAGATAAGCAAAGAAGGTAAAGGTTGTCTTATGAGGAGAACCCCTTTACCTGTGATGCCTCTCGAATATTTATAGGAGGTAGATAGGAGAAGTTCGTTTGCCACAAGCTGCTCGGATCATGACACATGTTCGGCTGGATGTGATTCGTACCCTTAGAGGGCTTTTGGCCGACCATAGGCCGTTCGGCCGAAAGCCTATGCCGCTCGAGAACGGCATGTCTGGGCGGCGTGTCGGGAGCCGTATGAGTACGGTGTGTCAGAGACTCCTAAGCTATATAGTCGTACGTCCACGTGGCCTTCCTAGGTGACCGAATTCCCACAAGGTCCAGGGGTTCGTCGGGGATGTGAACATCTTCGGAGGGAGGCCCTTTGCTTTATGCAAGACACCTTCGGCTAGACTTTCCTGAGGTTAGGCTCAGGTCCTTGGTGATGGTACTCTTGAGGATATGTCTCGAAGGTGGTCCAAAGAATAACCAAAGGCGGGCTTAGGTACGTGGAGTCATTCCGAGGTTATCCTCAGGAGGATTGATGACCCTTTATGACCGAAGCTAGTCTGACGTGTCCCCCGAAGGAAACGCTCATCTGGCTCGTCTGAGGGTGCTTGAGGCCCTCTCTTTGCTGAGGTCTGGTCGCCTGTTCCCAACCAAAGGTAATGCATTGGCCCACGATGATGTATACATGAGAGATCCTTCAGGGGCGATTGCCCTTTGGCTATCACCATGAAATTGGCAAAAGTCACAAACCATCTTTGGTGGAGGATATCGAAGACCCACCTTCAGCTATGCTTTGAAGACGGTAACCTCATCATGATGATGAAGGTAGCTTGGCACAGTAGGTCCAGGAAGATGGGTGATGGCGTACGAGGGAAGGAAAAATTTGGCTAACCACTTCTTCAGCTTTTCCGAAATGGCACAGCTCAAGTCAGAGTTGAGAGGAAGCCAACTCTCGGGAATGAGTTTTGCTAAGGCTTGCTTAGAAGACATATTCGGGGGCGAAGGTACTAACCTCGGACAGATGAGATGAAAAACAAAAGAAGGAGGAGGAAGAAGAACTACTTCAGAAACAAACCCACCTAATTCGGGAGGAAATGAGATTCTGGAGAACACCGCAAAAGTTGTTGGAAATCGCTCCACTGCTAACACTGCCATGAAAGAAAGCTAGAAAGTGAGAGGAAGTTTGAGAGCGAAGGAAATGAAAGTAGAAGAGTGAGGAAACCCCTGAAGGCAATGGCCCTATATAGACCGAAGGAGGCAGGCGTAGCGTCGCCATAATGACCCTTCACAAGCGAAGGGACGTAACCGACGTAACGGACACAACTGATCGCCATTAACTCGATGACATGTGTCATATGATGCAAAAATTGAGGGCACGCCTACTGACACTGGCAGGCCTATACCACCTAGCCCGAAATGACACAACTGCCCAGTCATATAGGAACAGTTCACTGACAGAAGGCAGGAATATTAAATATTGAAGAAATTATGGCCCCTCACCTTGAAAAATGTGACTTCAGCTTCAGGACACGGAACAGCTCCTTCAGTTCCGAAGGTGTGTGATAGCCGAAGTGCCATCGCCCTGGTCTACTGACTTCGGAGAAAGAGGGAGCCAAACACATAAGGTATACGACCTCGGAAGCCCCATCGTACCAATTTTGGAAGAATAAGAACACCCCGAAGAAACGGTATCACCTCGGGGAGAGGTCCTTGCTCGTCCCCCTAAAAGGTAACGTCGGCTGAAGGGACCTCGGAGGAGCGATGGGTGCCACAAAGGAGTCTCTGACATATTCGCCCGTACACACTAGACGTCGACCTCAAGCACTCTGACAGGCCACTGCAGTCTGTGCTCTGACACGCTGAGACACGCTTCTCGACAAACCACTGCCCGAGAAAGCCTGCAGGCGGCTGGCCACTCTTTTGCTTAGAGGTACGTACGGCATCCGTCCATACACGTGTTACAATCAGAAGGGCCGGACGGGAGCTGGACAGGGGTTTTTGGGGGCTCCAGGCTCTAGCTTTCCCCCCACTCTTTCCTCTGGGCATGCCAGAAAAATGCGTCGGACGAGATTCTTTCCCTTCTGTGCATACCAGAGAAACACTCCCGGCAAGTCTATTTTGTGCTTACTCTTCGTCACCATTTAGAGGCACTGACTTGGGCGTCGGAGGCTCCTCCCCGGAAAACCACTCCGGGGACCTCCTAACCCCTGTTTTCTGCATGTTTTAGGCCAGACTACTTGGGGACGTCTCCGTTTCAGGCTCTCTCCAGCACCGGAAACCTTTCTCGGCCACCGCTATCGATCACCGGACGGCCACGCGCGACATTCCTCAGGAGGTCCCTGTTACCCCCGTCGTGGAGCCATGGTGGGAACATCTACGATGGCCACCCAGCGCCATCATTCATCTACGATGGCCACCCAGTGCCATCATTCATCTACGATGGCCACCCAGCGCCATCATTTGGCGCCGTCTGTGGGAAACTTCCAGGCAGCCGTGGTCGAAAACTCGGCGTTGTAAGGAAAAAGGCTCCCTGAGGCCCCCGTCCGCGCCGGAGATTCACCTGGTGGCCGAACAATTAAGAGCAAGGACTTCCCATCCCGAGGATGATCCTACTCCGGATATTGCCGTGGTCGCCGTGGTCGAAGGAGTGCAGCGGGTAGACCGAAGATGGTCGTGTGCAAATTCGAGCCGAAGTCTCCTCTCTCAATCCTTTCGACGAGAGAAGTAGTGGTGAACCAAGAGTTCAGGGGGAAAAACAAAGAGTAGTGGGATGAGTACCTAAAGGACGTGCTTTCCTACGGAACATGATGGACAGGAAAAAGTAGGGTCGGTGCTATCCAGACCTCCCCGTCGAAAGAGTTCGGGCCAAAAAAAGGTTGCTGTTCCTCCGGCAGCAACACTGAATCCACTACCCTGAGAAGACGCCTACGCTTTGATATTAAACAGGAAAAAGGCTATGATCCTACTCCAACGGACACATTACCATCGTCCAAAAATGAGCCGCCCCCGCGCGGCGTTAGAGGGAATAGGGTAATCGGGCAAGTGCACCGAACTCCAAAGATATTACATCGCGCACGAGCCCAGAGGGGCAATATAACCCCAGGCGCTAGCAGACTATTGCCGAAATTCCAGAAACAGAAAAAGGGAAATCCAACGAGGATCGAATATAGATGAAATCCAAAAGAAGGAACCCCCAGCCCAAGAAATCTTAGGCGCAAAAACACTGCGGCGCGGGAACGGTACCTCGGAGGCCCGAGGATAGGGAAGTCACCTAAGTTAGCATATTCGGTTAATAAAGTGTTGGACCACCCAAGCTCGGCATTTGCTAGGAATGAAAACATAGGACAAGGGAAGGAAGAACCCCACAAAAAGGCATCTCCCAAGAGTCCCGAAAAACCCTCGCGAAGTGGTGAAGAATGCAAAAAATGCCCCGCAAAGTGGCATCTCCCAGGAAGCCTGAAAAATCTTCATGAAATGGCGGAAAGTACAGAAAATGTTCCAGACAGTCTTCCTTGATTGAAGAGGAAGGACATCGGTAAGGAAGCTCAGGCCCGCTATAGAAAGGCATCGGCAGAAAGAGGTGCAGAACAACGCGCAAAAAAAGAGGTGCGAACAAAAATGCGTCCAAAAAAGGATGACAATGGCAAAAAATGCACCAGCACCCGAAAGACTGCCTTCGGAATAAAATACCCGAAAGACTCCCGTCGGAGTGGGTAACCCCAAGAGACTGCCCTCAGCCCTCTACAAAAAAGGGCAAATACGGTCCACTGCCAATGTCACACCTCACACAGGCCCTGGCCCATCACTATAGAGGTTTAACTCTTAAACCTTAAGTTTAACTCCCAAATTTCAAATTCATGTTAAACCTCCCAACTTGAGTTTAACCTGTTAACTGGAGTTTAATTCCAATCTCTTAGATTCGGCCAATTTGGGTAACTTAACTTTAAGTCTTATTTTCTTAAATTGAAAAGCCTGGGAGGTGGCCTAGGTGGCTTCTATGTGGATTCATTAAATTACTTGCAGCAAGGGCAAGGCCCAAACCCTTAACTTGCTCCACAAGCAAGGGTTCAATTAATTTCTTGCACAACAAGCAAGGCAACACTTAATGCAATTTAAGTGCATAAATGGTGTGCATCAAGTGTACTATCTATATGGCAACCAAGAAGCCCACAAGATTTGGTTTAGATTTTGAAAAACCATATACAAAATGTGCATGGTGTTCTCGGCCAATTAAGGTACACATAATTATGCACAACATTTTCATGAAGCAAGGCTCATACTATTCACATAAAGGTGCCAAACCTTGGCGCATACTATCCAGCAAACATAAGCCAGCATAATGCTATCCATAATCCATACATAACTTGGCATACAAAACCATGAAGCAATATAAGTCTAGGTGTTAAAGACTACTCATATTAACACAAAAAGGGTAGTCTACCTAGCAACCATAACATGGCTACACATGCCATGAAACCAAAAGTATTTATGCCAAGTTTACATGCTAAGACTCCTAATGGTCAAACATGACCTTAAGTATGCCATACAAGAGTACACACTGCAACACCAACCCAATGGCTTGATTCATGGTCATGAAGGAAAACACTATGATCAAAGCTACAGTCCAGGTATCCATAGCTCTCCTAGACAAGTCTCCAACTACAGCCTGCAAACTTCCACTATAAGTCTCGGCCAAACAAGAAATAAGACTTGTAAATTAATCAAAATGCTAAGCCAAGCACACATTGGCACATACCTTGCAAAGCAAGAAAAATATAAACACTAAGCACACACACAAGCAGCTTAGCCTTACTCAGGCCGAATGTCCTTGCCTGAAAAATAAAGGATGGGCAATGAGCATATAACTCAGTAGGATTCACTTAAAACATATACAACTCATATTGAGTCTATTTAGTTAAGCTGAGTAATCACTCAAAGCTTAACCTCCCCTTAGTTAGCTCAACCTGCAAAACAAACACCAAGACAAGAAAAACAGACATATACATATACAAAACAGATAAATAAGTCAAATATTTCATAAGTGGGGTTAGCATGCACAAGGAAACACCAAAGCACACAAGTACACACACACACACTCCACAATGTTGCTCTCGGCCATATAAGCCATACATGTACCCATGTGCATTTCTTGCACACAAACTTACCAATACACCATTTCCATTTGGAGCTCCCAAAATGCCAAGCAAATAGGCCACATTTACTTGCATTTCTAGTACATGTACCATAGTTAATTAGCTAATCAACAAAACAACCAAGTATAACCATTAAGCCCATCAAGTAACTAAGGTCATATGGCACATTTAACCATCACTTAGCCACTCTAGACACTTGAATCATGGTGTACATTACCAAGCAAAGTCAAGTGCCAGTGAACCCTACCTCAATAGCTCTCGGCCTACAACCAAGCTTCAAGTATCCAAGTGTTCCTCAATATCAATGCCTACCAAATCAATCACATGGCATCAATACACTAACTCATGGATTAAATTACCATGACCCACATGAAGAACACTAAGATACACACATTTAAGCTCTCGGCCAAAAAGGCCCATTTTCATATACATGTGTTACTCATCATTCTAACACACCACATAATATTCTAATCATCAATGAACATCATCTAAATCATTATCTCCAATTAACCAAGTGAAATGCACCATTCCACTATAATTCAAGTTCTCGGCCATAGTGCCTAGTTACACATATCTATGTCCTTTATCCAACCAATTCAACACATAGCATCAAATCATTGATGATTATTGTTTCATGGTATCATTACCATGTATTCAAGTTATGAGCACCAAATCATGCCATTTCAAGCTCTCGGCCATAAAGCCAAACTTCACATATCAATGTTCCTCATCACTCTAAACCAACACATGTTCACCAACTCATCATTTATCAATGACCATGGCATCAATGCCATGTAAACAAATGAGGAACACACATTTACCTCAAGTGCACCTTTCGGCCAAACTTCCTTTTGTTCAACTTGATGTTCCTTGCTCAAATTTGCCTAGCAGAACAACAAATAGGCAACAACAACACTTAGTCATGGATTAATTTCCATGGAAATGAAGAAGAACACCAAGAACACATTCGGCCAACAATCCACCTCCAAACCGAGACATACTTTGCTCATTTAGCTTAACATAACTTCAATTGAACACTTAAGTTCCTTGTACATGGAAGAACTACCATGAATTCAAGGAAACATTGAAGTTACCTCAAGAACCCTAGCTTGATTCCTTCTCGGCCTTGGCTTGATTCTTCAAGAACAACTTGAATTTGAAGTAGTCTAGCACCGAAATCAAACTTTCAAGAATGAATTCTTCACCCAAGCTCCACACCTCTCCAATGAAGCTTGAATCCGAGACTAAGCTTGAGAGAACTCAAGAACAAGAGCTAAACAAGTTTTGGTCAAGTGAAGGAAATGAGGTCTTGACTAGTTTCGGCCGAATGGACTTGGGTTTTAGTTAACTACAATGCTAACTTTTGCCTTCCAATAAAATGCATGGTGCAATGTAGTCCTTAACTCCATAAATACTCAAAGCCACCACTCAAACTTGTGTTAAAATGGACACTCAAGTCTTATCTTGGCTCATAATGCCAAGCACAAGGTAACACAAGTACCAAGGTCACAAAAACTCCCATGCATAACCGGCCATAACTAGACTACAAACTAGTTAGTTTGTTTAGTTAACTAGTGAATAGTCCACATAGTGGAAGACAAGATTTTGACTAGTAATCATTGTTGTCTCCCAAATTTGGGCTAGTCTTGCACTAGTCACCCATTAAACTTGCATGGCCAAAATGATCAACTTGAAGTTGATAGTTTTAATTGTACCACTCATTTAAGTGTACATTTTGGTCCCCTTTCTCTGTTTTCTGCCAGCTTTCCCATAGTACATTTTCTATGTGCAATTAAGTCCTGAAAGTCTCCAGTTTTGCACATAAGTCACTATACCAGTCTCCAGAGCTTCTCTTACTTCCCCTTTCTATTTTCTCTCACTTTCCTTGGTTTTCCTTGATATTCCTTGGCCTAATCCAAGCACATAGGAGGTACCTAATAGCCAACAACGCCTGAAGTATAATGCTATGAGAAAGCAGTAAACTACTTCGTTTCGCGAGACAAGACAGAACCCCTACTGATTAAGTAGGCAAAAGGTATACAAAAGCCTGCTTAAAGGAACATGACGCACGAAGATGGCATATTATTGCCAGTAGCATAATGGCTTCAGTCTTTAGATGAAGGAGGCCAAAAATTTCACCATTAGTGTCGGAGCAAAATGACATTTCGGTCCACCAGCTTAGTTCTGAAGCAACAAGCAAGTGGAGTCCCCGAATAGAATTGTACACAAGGGACTACGGAAAAGTTGGGAGAAGCAAAGGGGAGAAGGTCCAGAATGGCCGAGAAAATTCCTTGTGCGAATAATCAGACAAAATTCCCGAAAAACCACAGGCAGAAAAAACCTTCCTTACTCACCTGCAAAGACCAGTGCCCACTTGGAGCAATACAGCTACCGAGTGAAGCGCGAGTGTTCGGTGGAAGGAAGAACGAGCTTGGGAGGAATGCTCGGCAAAGGAAGAAATAGCCTCGGATTGGGGAACCGAACTCAAGCCACTCCACGAAGTGTGAACGAGCTCAGGAGAAGTGTTTTCTCCGTAAAAGGTGGCCGTGAGCGCAAAATTGTGCCAAATGCCAAAAGGAGATTTCATTCTCCGAAATGCCAAGACAGAACCCCGAGAACTACCTCAGGGGAGAACTTCGGCCACTAGGAAAAAGGACCTCGCTTCTCGGTTTGACGACTGAAATCGACCGATTAGCCAAACACCGAAGGAAGAACGAGCTCGGGAGGAATGCTCGGCAAAGGAAGAAATAGCCTCGGATTGGGGAACCGAACTCGAGCCACTCCACGAAGCATGAACGAGCTCAGGAGAAGTGTTTTCTCCGTAAAAAGTGGCCGTGAGCAAAAAATTGCACCGAACGCCAAAAGGAAATCTCATTCTCCAAAAGGCCAAGACAGAACCCCGAGAACTACCTCAGGGGAGAACTTCGGCCACTAGGAAAAAGGACCTCGCTTGATCCAGGGCGAGGTCCGAAAGAGAGCATTATCAGCTTGGCAGCGTCAAAGGGAGAAAATCGAGAAATACCCTAGAAGAGTTCTACACTTAGAATTTCATTCTATACTTAGAATTTTTAGATGAACAAGCTATACTTCGAGAAATTTCTCCTTTCTCCTGTACAGGTTACCCGCCAAACAAAGCTGAAGCACACGTGCTCGAAGGCTATGTTTTCCTTCTAAAAAAAAGAAAAAGAAGAAGCACGAAGTCCATCAAAGGCAATCAATGAGGACAGACTAGTGTTCGCTTGAAAAGTCTTTGTCAAATCAGGGTGGCCGAGAAAGCGAGATCGGCCAGCAGAAAGGGCAAGGAATGGCTTTCCGAAATCACCTAGCCGAAAGTAGCCAGGGCAATTGGAAAACAAAAATTGCTTAAGCCAGACAAAGCGAAGAAATGCAGAAGAATCCATTAAAGAAGGTCTTTGGTACAAGAGGAGTACAAGAGAAGCACGAAAATGAAAAACCCTAGGATGTCTAAGGATCCCCAGCGACGCGAGAAGTTCCGACTCCTGTGTCTCTAGCCGTCGCCTTCGGCACAAGTAGAGGAACAGGTGGCAGGTTGAGGTGATCAGCTTTTGACCAAGTGCACCGAGGACCCTCGGGAATATCCAGGGCCGCAAGAAAGGAGGTCTCGAGGTCTGGGTATCATTGTAGAAATTGATGATGAGCTAGACAGAAGCCGTCCTGAAAGGACACCTTCGACATTTGGACGGCTTTGTCCTTTTCTACGTCTAGCAAGTCCGCCTCATTCTCAAGACCAGCAACCTCTTTCTCGAGATCCAAGACCTCCTCCTTAAGATCGGCAATCCTCCTCACCAATCCCTTTACGTTCCTTCTCTTCATCGCACTCCTCCTCAGAAAATAGACCCTGGCTTGAAGAGCCGCTTTTTCGGCAAGAGTTTTCTTCAGAAGGGCAGCTTCTTCTTCTTTTTCCTTCTGAATAACCTCATTGGCCGAAGTCAAGCGCACAACCTCCTCGCCAAGGTCCCGCATTTTGTGGGAAAAGTCCTTCAAGAGGTCCGATTGGCCTATCAGGAACTCATCCCGGAGCTGGACCACCTCCTCCCTAGCTATGCTCCTCAACTCGACATTAGCTATGTCCGAGTTAATACAGAAGAGCTTGGCCTTCTCTAGTTCACTTTCAGCCCGAGCTCAGGCAGAAGACTACTCTGCCGCCCAAACTCGGAGGTGCTCATTGTACCCCAAAAGCTACGAAGAAGAAGGAGAAAATCCTCAGTGAAAGCAGCATAAGGGAAGGCAAAACACTTGGGCAAAAAAGAGGAGGCCAAAAGGATCACCTGAGCGGCGCGCTCAGAAAATCTAGCATCGAGGATATCCCCAGAAGCACATTCCTCGGCAACTACCTTAGAAGAAGCCTCAGTAAAAACACCCCTCGCCATCTGGGGAGCCATCTCTTGGCAATCCTTGGAGAACAAATTCATGTCCTCCGTGAAAGACCAAAACGGCTCCCTCGGAACCTTATCATTCAGGAGAAGGGAGTCCCGGAGAGCCCGTCTTCGGGCATGGTCAACCATCCATACTGGGGCCTCTAGGTCCTCTGCAAAATGGAGGGGCGCAAGTCAGGAAGGGCTCCCTAAAAACACAAGTTATGAGGGAGGAGGTGTCAAAAAGGAATCCGACGCAAACCTGGCGCAACCCCGGTAGCCTCCTCCACAAAGGCCAGAATGTGCTTGCCTTTGTCCTTCTGACGTCTCTCTAGCTTTTTAACAGTAGGACTCTCGGGCAAAGAGCCTAAAAGCTCCACCGATGAGGTAGGACTCGACGGAGTGAAAAGGGTGACTACTCCGGCTGGCACCTCGGCTGCAGCAGTATCAGCCTGAGAAGATGTCGCAGCTACTTCGGAGGGGGCAGCAACCTTGGTGGATATCGGAGTGACATCAAGCATGGCGAAGGTTGCAATAGCATCGGTGGAAGTGGCTATCGCATCGGTTAAGATAGCAATCTTGGTGGAAGTAGCAATAACTTCATCGACCTCCACTACATTCTCCGAAGGTCGAGTAAGGGCCCTCTTCTTTGACTTCTTGGCCGAAGACGGACCATTCCCAGTAGACTTACGTCTTTTGGAACCACTTTTCTTTGCTTGTTCTCCCTTCTCTACCTGACCAAGGAAGAGACTCTTGTAGTAGGCGGTAGAATCGTCAGCCATCTCTGAAAAGGGGGAAAAGCATCAGTATGAGTCCAAAAAGGCACTGAAGCTGAAAATGTGAGTCCAAAAATGGTTAGCCAAAAAAAGGAGCTTCGGGAAGAAAGGAAAACGTCAGCAAAAACCGAAAAAATATGACTTCGGGAGGATGAGAAGTTAGCAGAAGTCGAACGATTCCCGAGGAAGGCACTCACGAAAAGCCTTGCCGAAGTCAGGATTCCTAGATGCCATCATAAATAATGGCCGAAAATCGCTCCGCCGTGCAGACCGTCGCTGAAAGAGATGGAAAAGGCGAGAGAAAACGAGAGCAAGGGTGAGAGCAAAGAAAAAACAAATGAGAAGAATGGCAGGAAGAGGGCTTATATAGAGCAGGGAAGGGCAATTGAAAAGGCGTCATAACTGTTGTGTGGGAATGAAACGTCACCGTAATTACCCTTCCCGCGTAAAAAGACGTGCCATCCCAATTGACGCTTGCCACGCGTCGACCATCGCGAGAAACTAGGGCATGTTTTCTGACATCTTGAAGATTTGGGTGCATCTCCAGATTGACACGCGCAGTTTCAAGGCATGACAGTCCACTAATTTAAGACAGGAAGAATAAGATTGGAAATCTCGAGGACGCCGAAAGCCAGGTATGCGACATCCCCCCGAACAAACTACGCCCTTAAAATGGCGAAGTACCTTCCTTGCAAACGATATAAGCTGGATCCTCTGAAAGTGCTCCTGAAAGGGCTACATGTCACACCTCACTCAGGCCCTGGCCTATCATTTACTAACTTAACTCCCAAACCCAATATCTAATCTCAAAGTGTTTGGTTCGGCCAAGCAAGTAATGGCAACTTTTAAGTCTTATTTTCTTAAGTTAACTGGGAGGTGGCCCAGGTGGCTTTAACAAGACCCAAAACCCCTAACTTGCACAACAAGCAAGGTTTCAATTAATAACTTGCATAACAAGCAAGGCAACACTTAAATGCAATTTAAGTCATACATGGTATGCATCAAGTGTACTAACTATATGGCAACCAAGAAGCCCATAAGGTTGGTTTAGATTTCTGAAAACAACAAGTAAAAATGCATGATGCTCTCGGCCTACTAATGTACATGCCATTATGCACCATAGTTCCACATAAATAGGTCCATAACCACTCACATAAAAGTGGCAACTTTGGCCCATAATATCCAGCATACATAGGCAAGCATAATGCCATCCATAAGTCCATACATAACTTGGCATCCAAAATCCACAAAACATCCACAACTAGGTATCCAAGACTACATATATGTACAAATCAAAATGGTAGTCTACCTAGTATCTACCATGGCTATTGATGGCCTTGGGCCTCATCGTTGTGAGTCATGATGACTGTTGAGGAGACTTCTAGGAGGAAGAACGCCTGGAAGGTGGATCGCCCCAAGGAGAGTACCTGAAAAGCTGGTAAACAGGGTTAGGAGGCCCCCGGAGTGTTTTTCCGGGGGGGGAGCCTCCGACGCCCAAGTCAGTGGTGGCCGGAAGAAGGAGAAAGTCACTAGCTCAAAGAGGAAGGCAGAAAAGTCTCGCCTGGTATTTTCTCAGAGTGTGGGAGCTGTATCTCCGGCCTGCCAACCTCCTGTCAAGTATTTATTTCCTGTATATATAGGAATACCTAGCCCATTCAGATCATGACACGTGTGTGGTCGGATGCTCCTGAACTTCTGGGCGTAGGGGACAGATAGTTGGTAACCAGATGGCCTCGAGCCTTGTGTTGAGACGGGCCATGATGTGATTCTGATGGCGTCTGCGCGTCAGGGTGACTATTTACGTCTGTGGTGGGACGTGTCAGAGGCTTCCTTAAATGCTTCCTTAAATGCGCCTGCCGTACTCCCGAGGTCCCTGGGCGAGGTCGTCCTCTAGTTCGGACAGAGCCTCTTCGGGAAGCATACCCTCAGTTCGGGGGTTCCCAGTTCCAGGGGGTTCCGCCTTCGGCGATATCATATTCGGGCAGCAATGTCTGGTGCCACTTTTCCGAAGGCGCGCTGTTCACAACCTTGGGGGGCGAATGGAGTCCTCAAGTTTTACTGGCGTGCCGAGGCTCGGAGCTCTCCGGCTATCTCCCGAGGTGCATGATTCCACCTGTTCCCGGGAAGCGCCAGTTCTTCTGGCCATTGTTGTGGCAGGGTATTCGGCCAGATTGAGGCGATAGCCTTTGGCTATCACATGCCCCCCTCTGGAAAGCCGAAGTGAAGACTTCGGTTTGCATCTCTTTCCGAGGTTGTTGTTGGGAGTCTTTTTGGGAAGCATAACCTGTTCTGAGGTCACACCTTTTGCCCGAGTGTCTGGGCTGTTCGGCCTTGGCCTATTCTTTGGTGTCTCCGAGGCAAAGCCTGTACCGAAGATACACCTCTTGCCCAAAAGTCATTGGCTGTTCAGCCATAGCCTGTCTCTTGGTGTCCTCGAGGTGGCCTGCTTTTTATTTCTGCAGGTCTGATGGCCAAGCGTGTCAGACTGAGCGGCGCGTCTCCATTTCTCAGGGATGTCAAATGACGTGTGCCAATCAGGAGGCGTGTCCCGGTTTTCCAGGCACGTTTGGGGAGGCACGTCCCTCATTTCTGCGCAGCGGTTGACACGCGGCTTATTGCCATTGGAGGAGAGGCGCGTCATTTACAGAGGGCGCGCCTTTTCAGGTGCAGCGGGCAGTTACGGCGACGGTTCGCCTCCAATGGGTGCTTATGATGTTCTTTCGGTTACCCACCTTTGGCCTATAAATAGCCCATTCCATCATAAGTCCCACTTACTGTTTTTCTGCTCTCTCTCTGCTTTGCCCTCTGTTCTTGCGTTTTATCTTGCTTTCTGTGGCGGAGCTTCTTTAATCAGAGCTTTTCCTACCAACTTTCACGACGGCGTCCTCAGGCAAATCTTTTGGTGGGTTTTGATTTCCAGAGTACTCTGATTCCTCTGTTTTTCTGAGTTTTTCTGGAAAACTGTTGTTTTTTCCAAACTCGTCTTCTGAGTTTTTTCTGGAAACTATTTTCTTTTCCATCTCAAACTCTTTTTCATGTCTGCGATGCCTGTTCCCGAGAGCTGGAAACCTCTTCTGGCCCATCCTTGCTGTACCACCCCCGAAAAACTATAGAGGTGGAAGAAAAAATTCTTTCTTCCGTCTTACGCTGTGACCAGACTGCCTCGTTCTAGCCATTTTGCTTTTTCAAACCGTGGCGACGAGGTTACCGTCTTCCGAGCCCAACTGAAGGCCGGACTTCGGTATCCTCCCCCGAAGGTGGTTTGCGAGTTCTGCCAGTTCCATGGCATTGCTGTGAACCAGCTTCCCCCGAACGCATACTGCTATTTTAACGCCTACCTCTGCATGTGTGGCGTGTTCGGGATAGAGCCCCACTTCATCATTTTCATGCAGTACTACAAGCTCTATGTGGTCCCGAAGGGTGGCTTCTATTTCCTGCTTCCTCGGGGATCCGGGAGCAAAAAATTCACCTTCACCTTCGACACGAAGGATAGCTGGCGGGGGTGGCAGCCTAAGTTCTTTTTCCTCAAGGTGGATAAGAACTGGTCTGATGTCCCGACCAAGTGGGCTCAGGGAGTGCTGAACGCAGACGTCGTTGATCTGAGGATGCTGCTGACCGCAGACGTCGTTGATCCGAGGATGCTGCTGACCCCACCGTTGGCTTCCGTGTTCGCGGATTTCGACGCCCGCATTCGGGCAGTCGCTGACTGGGCTCCCGAGGTCTCTCCTCGTGCTCTTTACCCCTTTCCTATCAACTGGAGGTTGATGACCGAAGATGTCCTTCCGGAGCTGAAAGTGGTTAAGGAGCACGTGACTGACCTCAATATGCCCGCTCCCGCCATCGCCGGGAAAGACTCCTGGCTGGTCAAGCTCCTTAAGGGGGAGACTTCTTTCGAAACTTTTGCCGAAAGTGAGTAATCTTCCATCCCTTTATACTTTTTCCTCGGACTTACGCTGATATTTCTTCTATTTTTCAGAGATGGGCGATGGGGCTGCCGCTTATTACAAGGCCCTCTTTTCTGGCCAAGTGGAGAAGGGGGAGCAGACAAAGAAGGCGGCTTCCCGAAGAAGGAAGACGACAGGGGCGGGACCCTCGGCGAAGCGAGCTAGGAAGCCTCTACAGCCTTCTCAGCCAGAGCTTTTGGAAGAAGAAGCTGGCGAAGAGGCTGGTCTTGTTGAAATTTCACCAGCCGAGGTCCCCGCTACTTCTGCCGAGGTGCCTCCTCTCGACCTCGAGGCCCCCAGAAACACTGTAGTGGTAGAAGTACCCACTGCCAAGGAGCGGTACCGGCAGAAGGGTAAGGGTCTTTCTTCCGAGGGGCCCGAGGATCCCGAGGACACTGTCTCCGAGGTTCCTCCAGGTATGCCTTCAGGCGAAGTTCAGCTCCTTTTCCTTTCGCGAATTTTTCTTCTGCTCCTAACTTCCTTCTTACTTTCAGAGGAGCCCCTTGCTGCTGGCTGGAGGGCCATTCATGAGAGGAAACGAGCCCTCCGCGATGCCATAATCCTTGAGGGGAAGATCCCCTTGGAGCCATTTTGGACAATCACGGAGGATATGAATTTGCTCTCCGACGATTGTCCAAAAATGACAAAGGAGATTTGGAAGGGGATCACCACTGACGCCTCCTTCCGGGCCATTGCGGCGGCTCACCCGGGGGATAATACCCTCGCCGCAAAAGTCACCGAGCACGCTGCTCAGGTATAGTCTTTACACTCTTTTTCCTCAATTTTCTAAGTGTTTAGACTTGTACTAACTTGGACTTTTGCCTTGCCGTAGCTGCTGGAGTACGCTGGTTATCTCCGAGTTCGGGTGGCCAGACAGGCTGCCTCCAAGGATGCGACTTCGCGGGAACTCAGTGAAGCGAAGGCTTCGCTTGCGAAGGTGATCGCCAGCAACCAGCAGCTGACAGCGGATTGTTCTCAGCAACTCGCCGCCGTTCGGGAGGAGTTCTCGAAGAAAAGAGAAGAACTTGAAAAGGACTCCTCCCGGAAGATTGCCGACCTCGGCGACCAAGTAAAGGGGCTGCTCGCCGCCAACGAAGATCTTGTCAAGGACAAGGCTGTTTCTGACAGTCTTGCGTCGAGGTTGACGGACGAGAACAATGCTCTTCAAGCCGAGGTCGAGGCTCTGAAGAAGGAGTCCGGAGAGACGCTGGGGATAAGCGAGCTGGAAGAGGAGGTTGCTGAGCTGAGGGACGAGGTCAATGTCCTTGGCGTTCAAAAACGTACTTCTGATGAAATGGCCAAGGTCGCCTTTCAGGACGGCTTCTGCCTTGCTCGGCACAAGGTGCTGCAGAGGTTCCCAGATTTGGACCTTTCTTTTCTGGAGGGCCTAAATATTCCTGAGGGACCTCGGTGGCAGTGGTCCAAGGTCGAGCATCTGAAGCTTCCTGGTCTTCGTCCTCCCGGCTCTCCCTAGTTTGTTTTAGGGCTCCTCTTATTTTTCTCCTTCGTGCTCCTTCTTTGGACACTTCTTTTGTAAGGCAGCGTTTGCTCTAAATGAACAATCTTTTCGGCTAAGTCCTTTCTTGCAAGTTTCTTTATTTCCACTGTCCCGAACACGTTTGCTCAAGAGACTTTCGGAAAACCTGTAACCAAAGAAACTTTTTACCTTCCTTTGTCCCGAGTGTGCTCGCTCAACAGACTTTCTGGAAAGTTTGCAAAAATTTGGCTAAGTCTTTTGCAGGCTTTTTGTTTCCTTTTATCCCGAACATGTTCGCTCAAGGGACTTCGGAAAACCTGCGACCAAAGAAACTTTTTACCTTCCTTTGTCCCGAGTGTGCTCGCTCAAGAGACTTTCTGGAAAATTTGCAAAAATTTGGCTAAGTCTTTTGCAGGCTTTTTGTTTTCTTTTATCCCGAACATGTTCGCTCAAGGGACTTCGGAAAACTTTCAGCCAAATTTTTCTGTCTTCCTATTGTCTCGAGCATATTTGCTCAAGGGACTTAGGAAAATTCTCACGAGATTGCTCATTTCCCTTTTTCCCGAGCATGTACGCTCAAGGGTGTTTGGAAATTATCTCTGCTTTTGTTTTGGTGTGCACTATTGCGAGATTCTTGCTTTCCCTTTTTCCCGAGCATGTACGCTCAAGGGTGTTCGGAAAATTTTCTCTGCACTGATTATGCCGAGTACCTTTACAAGATTCCTGTTTCCCATTTTTCCCGAGCATAGTGGCTCAAGGGACTTCGGGAAATCACATCTGCTTTTTTCGTGGCGAGCACCTACGCGGAATTCTGTCTGGGACAATTTGGTATACTTAAGAATTTTTCTCAAGACCATTCTTCTCCAGACCATTCTGTACTTAGAATATTTCTTGCACAATATATCTCTTCCGCTCAACCTTAGGCGTAGAATTTTTTCAAGGCGTTTGAATGCCAAGTGTTTTTCAATTCTACGCCTTCGGCGTCGCCAAGCCTATACACGCCTTTTCGTACTTCGGCGAGAACCAGATAAGGTCCTTCCCAATTTGCGCGAAGTACTCCGTGAGATGGCCTTCGGGGTGCAAAGTCGGCCTTTCGGAGAACGAGGTCTCCTTTTTTGATTTCTTTCGGCCTGGCTTTTAAGTTGATAGCCGCGGCCACTCTTTGCTGGAAAGCTTTTCTTCTCAGCTCGGCTATTTCTCTGTGTTCGGTCACAAGGTCGAGCTTAGTTCTCAAACCGAGGTCATTTCCGCCTTCATCAAATACTTGTACCCGTATTGAAGGCTGAACTATCTCTATTGGGATAATGGCCTCTGTTCCGAAGACGAGTGAGAAGGGAGTTTCCCCTGTGGCTCTTCGTGGCGTCGTTCGGTAGCTCCACAATACACTTTGGAGTTCTCCTGGCCATTTCCCCTTGGCTTCCCCAAGTCTCTTTTTCAGGCCATCTTTTATGGTCCTATTTGATACTTCCACCTGCCCATTGCTTTGGGGGTGAGCTACTGGGGCGAAGTGCATCTTTATTCCGAGGTCGCTGATGAATTCCTGGAATCCTTTGTCTATGAACTGAGATCCATTATCAGCTACTAGTACCCTCGGTATGCCAAATCTGCATACGATGTTTTTCCATACGAACTTCTGCACTTCTTTTGCCGAGATAGTTGCTAGTGGTTCTGCCTCTACCCACTTTGAGAAATAGTCCACTGCTACCACGCAGAATTTCACGCCTCCCGGTGCTGTGGGGAGTGGCCCAATGAGGTCTATACCCCAGACTGCGAAGGGCCAAGGATAGTCTGCCGACGTTACCATTTCCGAGGGTATCCTCTGGATTTTTGCATGTGTCTGGCAACTACCGCACTTCTGGACAAACTGCCTTGCGTCCTTTCTCAGGGTAGGCCAGAAGTATCCTTGGCGGAGTATCACTGCTGCAAGGGCATCAGTTCCAATGTGCGAGCCGCACATGCCTTCGTGAACTTCTTCGAGGACCATCTCAGTATCCTCTTCGCCCACACATCTCTGCAGCGGATTTGCATATCCTTGCCGATATAACTCTTCACCAATCAGGAAGAATCTTCCGGCGCGTCTTCGTAGTCTTGCAGCATTGCCAGCGTCTTCAGGAAGCTCATTCTCTGTGAGGTATTTCTTTATGGGGTCCTTCCACCCTGTTCCCGAGGACGTTACGCTTAGCACGAAGATGCTTGGATGGTCTAGCACCTCGGTGTATGTTTTGGACTTCGCTAAGCAATCTGCCTCAGTGTCATTCCGCCGGGGTACACTTTCGATCCGCACGGCGTCAAACTCTCGGATGAGTTTTGTTACCAGCTCGTGGTATTTTGCCAAGATTGAGTCCTTCGCCCTATAATCTCCTGCCGTCTGCCGAACTACCAGCTGGGAATCGCTGTGAGCCCTTAAGTTTCTCACGCCAATCTTTCTGGCCAAGCGTAATCCCGCTATGAGGGCTTCATACTCAGCCACATTATTGGTGACGTTGAAGCTGAACTTGATAGCCTTCATCACCTCTAGGCCTTCGGGTCCTCTGATAACTAGTCCAGCTCCCTGGTGTTCGGACCCCGAGGCTCCGTCAACATGCAAAGTCCATTCTGGCTCACCTTCTTTCGGATCTGAGTGGTTCTCCTCAGTGGTGGGTATTTCGGCGATAAAATCTGCCAATGCTTGGGCTTTTATGGCCTTCCGAGGCTCATACGTGATTTCATGTTCGCCAAGCTCTATGCACCACTTGGAGAGCCTTCCCGAATGATCAACTCTCTTCATAACATCCCGTAGTGGTAGACTACTTCGGACGATGATGGGGTGAGCCTGGAAATATGGTCGCAGTCTTCTTCCTGCAAGCACCAAGGCGTATATAGCTTTTTGAAGCAAAGGGTACCTGACTTCGGCGCCATGCAGGGACTTGCTGACGTAGTAGACCGGCCATTGTTTCGGCCCTTCTTCTTTTATCAGGACCGAGCTCACGGCCTTTTCTGTGACGGCGAGGTACAGTACGAGGGGTTCTCCCTCCCGAGGTTGTCGCAGAGTCGGCAGGCTGGCGAGGTAGACTTTGAGTTCTTCCCAGGCCTTTTGGCAATCTTCATCGCAGGGATGATTGTTTCTTCCGAGGTCGCCTTCCATCTTTGCTGCCTTTGTGAGGACTTTGAAGAAAGGTCTACACCTATCTCCGTACCTGGAAATAAACCTACTCAGAGAGGTTATTCTTCCGGTTAGTCTCTGCACGTCTTTGACTGTGGCAGGAGTTCGGAACTCAAGCAGAGCCTTAATCTTCTCAGGATTAGCGTCGATGCCTCTTTCGGATACCATGTACCCAAGGAATTTTCCCGATGTCACGCCGAAGATACACTTTTTGGGGTTAAGGCGAATCCCGAAGGCTCTGAGCTTTTGGAAGGTTTCCTCCAAATCTGCAACGTGGTAGCCGGGCAGCTTGCTTTTGACTATCATATCATCAACATATACTTCCATGTTTCTCCCCATTTGGTCCTTGAAGACCTTGTTCATCAGTCTCTGGTAGGTGGCTCCTGCATTTTTCAGCCCGAAGGGCATTCTGATATAGCAGTACGTTCCTCCCTCGGTGATGAAGGCAGTTTTCTCTTCATCTTCGAGGTCCATCCTTATCTGATGGTAGCCGCTGAAGGCATCTAGGAAGCTCAGGAGCCCGTATTCGGCCGTTGAATCTACCAGTTGATCTATTGGCGGGAGGGGAAATGAGTCTTTCGGGCAAGCATCGTTCAAGTTTCTGAAATCAATGCACATCCGGAGTTTGCTGCTACCTTCTTTTGTGGCAATGACCACGTTGCTTAACCATTCGGGGTATTTTACCTCCCTAATAACTTCAGCATCCAATAGGCGCTGGACTTCGGTTCTCACGAAGTTGCTTTTGTGGGCTGAGATGCTTCGTTTCTTTTGCCTGATAGGTTTTGCTTCCGGGCTTATTTTGAGGCTGTGCTGTATTATGCCAGGGTTCACTCCTGGCATGTCTTTCGGTGAGTAGGCAAACAGATCTTTATTTTTCAGCAGAAAGGATACAAGAATTTCCTTATCACCTTTGGCCAAGCTCTTCCCTATTCGGGTAGATTGTCCTGGGACAAGATCTACTGCTTCCATTTCTGCTTCTGCGGGATCTCTTTCTTTGCCTTTCTCCTGCGCCTTTGCCTCCACTATTTGTGTAGAGTTGTCTGCCGGAGCCTTTCGTGCTTTTACAAACACCTTTCTTACCTCGGCTTGGTCGATGAAGACCTCTGCATCTCCATCCTTGGTGGCGAATGTGACAGTCAAGTACTTCACATCGGGGCGAATGTGCAGGTTCCCCTGAGTCTGCCTTCCAAGGATGGCGTTGTACGAAGACGGGACGTCCATGACGATGAATCTTGCCATTGTGGACGCGTACAACTCAGCTGCTCCGTCTACCGAAGTGCCTTTTATCATTAAAGGGAGGTCGATCCATCCGAGGACGGGTAGTTCCGATGGTCCAACGCCGAAGGTGGGCGTGGTGACAGGTTTAAGCTCGCTGCTGGAGATGCCCAAGCTCGGCATTAAGTGCGAGAATAGGACGTCAGCATTTGAGCCATCATCAAGCAACACTCTTTTGACGTCCCAGTTCCCTATTCTCGCCATTATCAGCAGCGGGTCGTCGTGGGGGAAGACGACGGTGGAGCCATCTTTGCGAGCCAGTTTCTTTGATGGACTTTGATACTCCATAACTGCAATTTCTCTGGCCTTCCGCTTTCTTTCCGAGGATGGGAGCCCCGTGGTAATGGTTTGGATGACCCCTACTGGAGGTGGAAGGCGCCTTTTTGGACTTCTGTTTCTCCGCCTGTCTGAGTCATAGTCCTCGTTTTCGGCCCTCTCTTCCTCCTCTTTTCTGCCTTTTGGGGAGGGCATCCGCAGGTATTTGTGAAGCTGGCCCTGTTTGATCAGCGACTCTATGTACCTCTTCAGCTGGAAGCAGTCTTCGGTGTCATGACCGTGGTCGCGATGAAACTGGCAGAACTTCTTGGCATTCTTCTTATTATCGGCGGCCATGGCCTTTGGCCGCCGAATCTGCGTCCCTTGCCTTTCCAGCGCCATGAGAATGTTGGTCCGTGTCGTGCTCAAGGGTGTGAAACTTTGAGGTTTCTTTCCTCGCATTCGCCGTGGTCGACCTGTGTGTTCAGAAAGATGCCGAGCTTGCTGACTGGACCCTTCGGCGCGGTGATGATCAGACTTCGGCCCCGCCATCCTCAATTCCTCGGCTGTCATGTGCTGCTCTGCCCTTCGGTAAAATTCTCCGAGGGTCTCCGGGGGGTCCTTTGAGAACTCGTAGAACAGGTGTGAGTCACGCCGAAGGCCCCGTGTCATAGCGAGGATGCGGATTTCGGGCCGGAAGTCCGGGACGCTGAGTGCTTCCCTATTGAATCGTTCGACATAGTCTCGGATCATCTCTCCGTTTCTCTGCTCTATGTCGAACATCTGCACAGGCATTTTGGCCGTCGGCCTGCTCCCAATGAACTACTGGGTGAAGGCTGTGGACAACTCCTGAAACTCAGTGATAGTCCCTGGGGGCAAAGAATTGTACCATGCTGTTGCTGGGCCCGTGAGGGTGACTTCGAAGCATTTGCACATGGTAGCGTCATCAGCTCCGTGCATTATCATGCTCTGCCTGTACTTCGTCAGATGGGCCTGTGGATCAGTCCGGCCATCATAGATCTCCAGCCTAGGCACTCTGAAGTCGCCTGGCATAGCTGCCTCAACGACGGCGCGAATAAACGGGGAGCCATCTTCGCATAATGCCCCTGACAGCCTGTCCCAAACGGGTTTTCTGGTCACTTGCTTCTCCACTCTGTCCAGCCGTGCCAATATCCTTTCCATAAGCGCAGTGGCGCTAGGACCATTTTCGCGGGAGGGAGATCGACGGCGCCTTTTCGGGGAGCGAGTTCGGCGCGGAGGGGTCAGGGACCTCGCCTCGGGCGACGAACTGCTTCGCTGTGAGACTCTCGGTCGCTTGGACCCGGTTTGTCCCACAGGCCGTTTCCCGAGGGCTATATCTTCTGTGGATGATTCTCCGCGAGGCTCTCCACTTCCTGAACTGCGGTGTGTAGACTTGGGGCTTCTCTCTCGAGGGCGTGCTGATGAGGAGGGTTTCTGGGCCTGTGACTGCTGTGGCCATCTTCGGTCGATCTGCTGAGTCATTTCAGCAACGACCGAGCGCTGAAAGTCCCTCAAGAAGCTCATGGTGATTACCAGAGGGCGGTCCTCCTCGGGCGTAGAAGTCTCTGGGAGTGTCTGCTCAGTAGCCGGTCGTATCTCAGGCGCGGACGAGGACCTTGGGAGTCCCTTGTCCTTAGAACGCCGAGTCTCAACGACGGCAATCTGCGAGCGGGTTCCCACAGACGGCGCCAAATGATGGCCTTGGGCCTCATCGTTGTGAGTCATGATGACTGTTGAGGAGACTTCTAGGAGGAAGAACGCCTGGAAGGTGGATCGCCCCAAGGAGAGTACCTGAAATGCTGGTAAACAGGGTTAGGAGGCCCCCGGAGTGTTTTTTCGGGGGGGGAGCCTCCGACGCCCAAGTCAGTGGTGGCCGGAAGAAGGAGAAAGTCACTAGCTCAAAGAGGAAGGCAGAAAAGTCTCGCCTGGTATTTTCTCAGAGTGTGGGAGCTGTATCTCCGGCCTGCCAACCTCCTGTCAAGTATTTATTTCCTGTATATATAGGAATACCTAGCCCGTTCAGATCATGACACGTGTGCGGTCGGATGCTCCTGAACTTCTGGGCGTAGGGGACAGATAGTTGGTAACCAGATGGCCTCGAGCCTTGTGCTGAGACGGGCCATGTTGTGATTCTGATGGCGTCTGCGCGTCAGGGCGACTTTTTACGTCTGTGGTGGGACGTGTCAGAGGCTTCCTTAAATGCTTCCTTAAATGCGCCTGCCGTACTCCCGAGGTCCCTGGGCGAGGTCGTCCTCTAGTTCGGACAGAGCCTCTTCGGGAAGCATACCCTCAGTTCGGGGGTTCCCAGTTCCAGGGGGTTCCGCCTTCGGCGATATCATATTCGGGCAGCAATGTCTGGTGCCACTTTTCCGAAGGCGTGCTGTTCACAACCTTGGGGGGCGAATGGAGTCCTCAAGTTTTACTGGCGTGCCGAGGCTCGGAGCTCTCCGGCTATCTCCCGAGGTGCATGATTCCACCTGTTCCCGGGAAGCGCCAGTTCTTCTGGCCATTGTTGTGGCAGGGTATTCGGCCAGATTGAGGCGATAGCCTTTGGCTATCAGCTATAAATGCCAAGCATCCATAGTTGTTCATGCCAAGTTACATACAACCCGAGACCATACTCCTAATGGTCAAACAAAACCTTGAGAATCCTATACAGAAGTACACACTGCAACACCAAACCTATGGCCATATTCATGGTCATAAAGGTGAATACCACAATCAGAGCTAAAGTCCAAGTATCCATGCTCTCCTAGACAGTTCCCACTCTACAGCCTGCAAACTTAAAACATAAGTCTCGGCCAACCATAGGTAAATAAGACTTGTAATGTAACCAAACGCTACGCCAAGCACACATTGGCACATACCTTGGTAACTAAGCAAATAAACACTAAGCACACACACAAGGCAGCTTAGCACTACTCAGGCCGAATATCCTTGCCTGAAAAATAAAGGATGGGCAGCGAGCATATAACTCAGTAGGATTCACTTAAAACATATACAACTCATATTGAGTCTATTTAGTTAAGCTGAGTAATCACTCAAAGCTTAACCTCCCATTAGTTAGCTCAACCTGCAAAACAAACACCAAGACAAGAAAAATAGGCATATACATATACAAGACAGATAAGTAAGTCAAATATTTCATAAGTGGGGTTAGCATGCACAAGGAAACACCAAAGCACCCAAGTACACACACACACTCCACAATGTTGCTCTCGGCCATATAAGCCATACATGTACCCATGTGCATTTCTTGCACACAAACTTACCAATACACCATTTCCATTTGGAGCTCCCAAAATGCCAAGCAAATAGGCCACATTTACTTGCATTTCTAGTACATGTACCATAGTTAATTAGCTAATCAACAAAACAACCAAGTATAAGCATTAAGCCCATCAAGCAACTAAGGTCATATGCCACATTTAACCATCACTTAGCCACTCTAGACACTTGAATCATGGTGTACATTACCAAGCAAAGTCAAGTGCCAGTGAACCCTACCTCAATAGCTCTTGGTCTCAAGCCAACTTCAAATGTCCAAGTGCCCTTCAACCACAATGCCTACCATAACAATACATAGGCATTAACAACACAACCCATGGATTAACTACCATGATTTCTATGAAGGACACTACACTGCACACATTTAAGCTCTCGGCCAAAAGGCCCATTATATCCATACATGTGCTGCCCATCATTCTAACATACCACATGATATTCTAATCACCAATGAACATCATCCATGGCATTATTGCCAAGTAACCAAGTGAAATGCACCATTTCACTCTAAATCAAGCTTTCGGCCATGATGCTCACTTTCACATACGTATGGGTTACCCATCATTTTATTCACTATATTACCTTCCAATCATTTATAAGGCTTGCTCATGGTACAATTACCATGCATTAAGTAAAGAACATTTAACTTCAATAGTTCAGGCTCTCGGCCTAATGCCCATTTTTCACATAACCATGTTCTTTATCAACTAACTCCACACATAAACATCAAATCATCAATGACTATGGTTTTATAGTACCATCACCATATATTCAAGTAATGTTCACTCTCGGCCATATAGCTCAACTTCACATAACAATGCTCTCCACCCATTCAATCCAACATATGATCACTATATCATCAATAATCAAAGCTCATGGCATCAATGCCATGTAATTAGAGGTAGAACATGAATTACCTCAAATCCAACTTTCGGCCAACACACTAACTTTCACAAACTTGGTGTTCTTCACCCCAACAACCTAACACAAGGTGAAATAATCATTAACAAGCATCACACATGGATTAATTTCCATGAATTCCAAGAAGAACACCAAGAACACTTGTTCATCACATTCGGCCAACATTTCACTTTCATACCGAAACATTTCTTGCTCATTTAACTTAATACATCTTCAATTGAGCACTTAGGGTCCCTGTACGTGGAAGAACTACCATGAATTCAAGGAGATATGGACTTTACCTCAAACCCTAGCTCAATTGGCTCGGCCTTCCTTCAACCTTCAAGAACAAGCTTGATTTCCAAGTGAACTAAGGCCGAAACAAGTCTCCCCAAGCTTGAATTCTTCAAAAGCTTCCAAGATTAGCTTGATTTTGAGGAGAAATTTGGATGAGCACTCAAGGAAGAACTCTCGGCCAAACAAAGCATGGAAACCCAAAAATGAACTAAGTAAAATGGCCTTGGTAGTTTCGGCCGAATGTCTTTAAGTTTTGTTAGCTAAAATGCTAACTTTGGCATTCCAATAAAATGCTTGGTGCAAAGTAGTCTTCCAAGCTTACAAGCCCACAAAACCGCCATTAAATCCTTGATTCCAATGACAATTTAGTCCATTCTTGGCCCAAGATGCCAAGCAAATAAACAACACAAGTACCAAGGTGTTATATACACACATGCATAACCGGCCATGACTAGATCACAAACTAGTTAGTTTGTTTAGTTAACTAGTGAATAGTACACTTAGTGGTAGACAAGAATGTGACTAGCAATCATTGTTGTCTCCCACAATTTGGCTTAGTACACCACTAGTCCACATAAATTTTGCATGGCCGAAACTTCCACTTTCCAAGTTTGTAGTTTTAATTATATCACTTACGCAAGTGTACAATTTGATCCCCTTTCTTGGATTTCTGCCAAGTTTTCCATAGTTCCTTCCTATGTGCATTTAGGCCCTGAAAGTCTCTAGTTTTGCACATAAGTCACTGAACTAATTTCATAGTCCCTCTTACTTCCTCTTTTCTGTTTCCTCTCATTTTCCTTGGTTCTCCTTGGCCTAAGCCAAGCATTTAGGAGGTGCCAAACACTACAAGCTGAAGTTACACTCCGGCTTTCCGAAGGAGGGCATGTGATAGCCAAAGTGCCATCGCCCTGGTCCACTGACTTCGGAGAAAGAGGGAGCCAAACACATGAGGTATACGACCTCGGAAGCCCCATCGTACCGACTTTGGAAGAATAAGAACACCCCAAAGAAATGGTATCACCCCGGGGAGAGGTCCTTGCTCGTCCCCCTAAAATGTAACGTCGGCCGAAGGGATCTCGGAGGAGCGATGGGTGCCACGAAGGAGTCTCTGACATATTCGCCCGTACGCACTAGACGTCGACCTCAAGCACTCTGACAGGCCACTGCAGTCTGCGCTCTAACACACTGAGACACGCTTCTCGACAAACCACTGCCCGAGAAAGCCTGCAGGCGGCTGGCCACTCTTCTGCTCAGAGGTACGGACGGCATCCGTCCATACACGTGTCACAATCAGAGGGGCCAGACAGGAGCTGGACAGAGGTTTTTGGGGGCTCCAGACTCTAGCTTTCCACCCCCCCTATTTCCTCTGGGCATGCTAGAAAAATGCCTCCGGCGAGATTCTTTCCCTTCTGTGCATACCAGAGAAACAGTCCCAGTAAGTCTATTTTGTGCTTACTCTTCGTCACCATTTAGAGGCACTGACTTGGGCATTGGAGGCTCCTCCCCGGAAAACCACTCCGGGGACCTCCTAACCCTTGTTTTCTGCATGTTTTAGGTCGGACTACTTGGGGACATCTCCGTTTCAGGCTCTCTCCAGCACCGGAAACCTTTCTCGGCCACCGCTATCCATCACCGGACGACCACGCGCGACATTCCTCAGGAGGTCCCTGTTACCCCTGTCGTGGAGCCACGGCAGGAACATCTACAATGGCCACCCAGCGCCATCATTCATCTACGATGGCCACCCAGCGCCATCAGTGTGACCTCACCGAAAGAATAAGATGCTGGCTCAGAATAATGTCCTTGTTAAGGGATCGAAACTTAGTGCAAAGACCCTTGGAGCATGCTAAGAATACAACTTCGGCAAAAAAGTGGGGTCTTTGCCCGAAGAGCAGGCAAGAGTAAGGTCTCTTGGCCAAAGTACTGCTTCAGCTACTAACGCTGAAGATAGAACTTCAGCTTCTTTGAGGAGAACATGTGATAGCCGAAGGGCTATCGCCTTCGAGATCTTCTGATTGGCTAACTTGACTCCACCCTCGGAAGGAGGTTAGCCCCGACCTCGGGGCATTCTCCACACCACCCTCGAAGAGTAACATGTCCAACTTCGGGAAAAGGCATCCCCATCTTGGAAAAGCTGATCCACCATCTTGCAGGCCAACATGTCATTCAACAAAGATGCCGTCGGGCATCAATAGTATACGTAATAGTTTAAATAATACATAATTATATAATTAATAACTATGTGTTATTAGGTAAATTAGTGAGAAATCATATTAAAAATGAATACACTCTAGCAGTTGTAACCCAAGTGTAGGTTGTCGCAAGTAATAAAATCACTGGAGTCTGAGTGTCAAACCACAGGGAAGTAAATTAAGAAATACAAATTATAGATTTGTTAATAAGGAAAGATTTTGGTGCAAGGTGTGAACAGGTGTTGATTAAAAATTAAAATTCAAATAAATAGCTAAGATTAGGGGATCCACTTTTAGTATATCAATTATGATTAATTTTAGCCCATCTTACCACTCAATTGGGATCCATACATAAAGGAGGTCCCAATCGGGAAATTTAGTTAGTAGTAACTTTCATTGATCTTAAAACGCCAATGCTTGCTAATGGGTTCAAGTATCCATCATGTCAACTTTTGTCTACAATAACTCATGATTCCAATATAGCCGACAGAGCCATGTTCTACAGAGGGAATCAAGTAGCTTTTGTGCCAATGATTGACTATGATGAATCAAGACTCCCTCTTAACAAGGAGGGAAGTTAAATAGATTAAGGAAGAAAATACCGTTAACGTTGTGATCCATTCAAATCAATCATAAACTTTATACCAAAAGCTTCACCCTTTCACCTTAGGAAAAGGAAGATGAGTTTGCCATGATAAAAGTAAATAACATGTAGAAAGATGAAATAAACATGGATTGAAAGGTCAAAAGAAGAACAAGAAGAAGAACGAGAAAACACTTGGACAGAGCTTTGATACAGAAAACTAGAACAAAACTAAAGAAGAAAAGCTAAAGGTGATACAAGAACATAAAGGAGGCCTAAAAAATGGCATCCCCTTCACCCTCCCCCCAAGGCGCCTATTTATAGAGTTTTGGGGTGGGTGAAATGGCAAAACAGTAAAATGTAGGTAAATACAAATCAACAAAGGCGGGTTGCAACTTATTTTACATTTAGACTACTGTAAACATTGAATCAGCTCTTCCTCAAAGTGTGAAACTTTTAGATCTCTTCTTTAGCTTCAAATTGATAGCTGGCCCATTCAAATCAGACATCCGTAGCTCAAGTTATGATTTTTCTACTGAAACTGCTCTTCAGCGCACGAAAGAACAAATGGTCTCATCTATAATCAGATTTTGGCAATGGAAATGATCAAACTAGCTCACAGAATGAAGTAGAGTTGACGATCTATGTGTTGGCTTTTATATGAATTTGGAATCACTTAGTTCCGTCATCTACAGCTCTAGATATGATTTTTCTTGTGAAGGGTTGCCAAGTGATGATTTTACCCACATAAAAAAATAATTCTTTAATATTAATGAATAGTGAAAATGCATGTGAACAGTAAAATACACGTATGAACAGTGAAATATGTGTATGAATAGTAAGTGGTGAATAGTGACTGGTGAATAGTAAAATGCATATGAATAGTAAAAACATGTGAATAGTAACCCCCGTGAAAAAATACTCAGAATATAGAAATTAATCATACTCAAAGTGTATAATGATAATTTAAACCCTTAATAACATTACACTTATGAGTATTCATCATACCCCCCAACCAGGTTGTTGCTAGTCGCTAGCAAGTGTAACCTAAGAAAATAAACAAAATACACAATCTAACAACTCACGACAAATCATGCTATGAATATATGACACTTGTAAACTTGACTTCCAAGTAATTAATGAAAGAAGAAAAAGTTAAGTCTTTGTTACTAGAGGTAGAGGATCATTCCCTAAGTATTTGGACTTATTTTAAGGTGGGTTTGTGAACAGCTTACTTTGTGTTTCTTAATCTAGAGCTTGCAAGGGGATCCAACTTCACCCTCACTAGATTCCCAAAAGGGACTACATGTAAATTTAAGCCGAATGCTCTTTATATAAGGTTGTAATGAGGTTGGGTTTCGTGAAAGCGGGAATTGGATGGAGGCTTTTTAATGGTGGAGTTTAAGAGAACTAGTAATACAATGAACAGTAAATACGGGCACCTAAAACACTAAATACCCAAATCAACCCTAGTCTCCAAGTCCTCTCCAAAACACAATTCCTTATCAACACATGAGTTCAGAGAAAAAATATGGTTGAGTTTTAAACTTATTAAATTTAAAACCATTTTTTATTTTTTTTCTTTTTCTTTTTTTTTTTACCTCTCTCTGTTTCAAAAAGACTGGCCGCATTTGACTTGCACAAATATTAAGGCTGAAGTTGGTTTTTTTTCTTCAAAATTATCCCCCATGGTTATGTTCGTGCTGTGCCCAAAAGGCCAATCATGAGATGATTGTATTTTTACACATTGAGTCATGATATTTTATTAAGGCATTAATCCAGCAATTATGTTTGTTGTTTTGTTTCTGCGTAACTTAACCAACATAATTGTAAGCCTAGAATAATGATATTTGCAAACGTCCCTAGTCTAGTATTATTGTGGAGTGGGTTGCAATAATACATAACGACTAACATATGTGGAGACTAATATGAGATATGTAGTCTGCATATGGGCACAAGTTGGAGAACTTGTGTACTGGACCGACCCACCATGAGAACACTACATGGATCGTTATATGAGTGTCATAAGTGATTCTCATAGTGATCATGGTATATGTAGTCCTTCGACCTAAGATCATCAAGGTTCCCTACATGTGAGTCACATACTTTGATACTTTCCTTTGTTGCTCGTAACTGAGTGAACTTGAAGGAGGTCATTGGGTATGTCGCATATCATGCGGAGGGATTTGTATGATCAAGATGGGATTTGTCCCACCTATGTAACGGGAGTGATATCTTTCGGACCCCTTGATGAAGTAAGACTTAGAAAAATGCATGGCCATGCTCGGATGAGTTGATATACGATATCAATGTCATCAGTTTAAGTTGGTCTACTCGATAATCAAGAAACCAAAGATTGGGATATACGAGAGTGACACATTCCATGTCTCGTGGTTAGTCTTGATATCTTGGACAAAGGGACAATGGCATATATCGGTGATGATCATAAATGTTTAGTCGAAGCTTTGACAATCTTGTCACTTGGGTAGCAATGATGTGTTGCTAGACACCGCTCATTGCTTATGATCATAAATGTGATTTATGATCATTGCCAACGTGGTAAGAGCCTATTGGGTCGCACACATAGAGCTATTTGGATCATTAGAGTGCATGGGCTAATAATTTGGGTTTTGGTTTCACAATAATTTCGTATTATTAATTTCGTATTAATAGTTGAGCCATTATTAAGCCCGAAATTAAAGCCTAATTGGATTAGGGCTTTTAAACCCATTAGGCCTGGAAGTTGAGTTTCACTATAAATACAAGTTTTAGTGAGAAATTCGCAGGTCTCCTTGCCCTAGCCTCCCAAAAGGAGAACCGCACTCTTCTCTTGCAATTCCTTGGAGGACGCAAGCTAGCACTGCGAGCGCAAGAGAAACGCATCTGCCAGGACGCGGTGGAAGCGTGGTGATCACGAGAGGCTCATGTGGATACTATAGAGAGCTTGAACACGTCAAGTGTCCAAGTTTTGTGATTCGACTCTACAGTTGAGTGAGAGATCTTAACCAAAAATTAGGTATGAAAATTTTCAAACACCTGGTTTACCCCATTTCACTTGGATCCTGGAGGGTTTCGGTTAAATTCCGCTGCGCTATTTGGCTCCCAAAACCCAACAGATTATGCATTTATCTGTTAGAAAAAGATAAAAGAATGTGTCTTTTATCTTTACTTTAGTATGGATTCACATGGGTATGAGCATATATAATTTTATTTGAAAGGGAAAGATAACAACTTGTTCTTTTAGACTGCCATAAAAGAAAAAGAGGCCAAGTATTATGAAATGAAAGAGTTTTATTTTTATTTATATTTTTTTTAACTTTATTTTGTGAGGGCTTTTTCCTATGGTCTCGCTTTTACCTTTTTGTATTATAAATAACAAATCAACATTTGTTTAAAACTCAACCATCCAATGATACACACTCAATTTTTATTATTCAACCTTAACTCACCCCAAAATTTTTTTACTTTCACAATTTAAGCACAAGGTAACCCAACCTATTCTGAAGTATGCCTCGCATTTATTGTTTATTTTACCAAAAACAAAAAATTCATTTTAATTTGTGAACCCATAATCACATAAGCATCACTAGTTTCAAGGACAATAAAAGATTAAAATGAAGTGGAAGTAGTTAAACATATAGGGTTGAAACAAAAAATAAGGCTTTAAGCCTCAAAGGGGCTCACTAAGGGATAATATACAAGGTTAGCCTTTTGCTAAGTGGTTGGCCCTAAAATGCCATCTTCTTGCTTAAATTTACATACAAGAAGTGAGGTTGCATGGGTCCTTAAGGTCACCCATCCAAGCAAGGTCTAGCTCAAAACACAAAGTAAGCACTCTCAACAAAGAAATTCACACATTCTAATAAACACTAATGGCTCAAAAGTGCTCACTGGTTATTGATTTTCTTTAGGTTACAAGCAACATACTTTAACAGCTTTCAAAAATTAACAATCATTTCAAATTTACAAGGTATAGATCCAATGATGATATTTCCATGAGTTGGGTTCGTAAATGCAAACAAACAACTAAATTCATGTTACATGTTCCTACATGCAACTATTTATGCTTGCAAGAAAAAAAAAATGTTATGCATGTCACACAAAATAGGATGCGTCTCAAGAGTGAAAAATTAACCTTTACTCAGTCATCATAAACTAAGTGCTTTGTCTAATGGTTTTAATATTAGTATAAGAGAAACTAAACTAAAAAAATTCAAATATCAACTATCCCTCCCCCTAACCAAATTAAGATATTGTCCCCAATGTCAAAACATAGATAAGAAGTTTGAAGAAGAAATTACTTGAAATGGTAGTTCTTGAAAATGAAAAACATGAAATAATTTAAACCAAAATAAAGAAAATGCTGATAGTAAAACTAAAAGACAAGATAAACAGATCCACAAGCCTGATTGCTCTCTTCCACAGTGCTTCTTCACTTATTAAGGATTGACAACCTGTAAAAGAAAAAAAATAAAAATAAAATGGCATTAATGTACAGTAGTTATAATTGTGGCTCACCTCTTCCACTGGTTTTACGTTTAGTAACGGATTCAATGCCTTTTATGAGTCGGGGATATGCTTCCCATCCAATTTTCTTACAAACTAGTGAACAGGGTCGTTTGAAGTCAGATTCCCAAGACTGTAACACTCTTGCTCTTTATGAAAAATCCTCTAGAAAGCAAGAAGTTCACGTTGCACTAATTCACAAGCATGCATTTCAAGAGTCAATCGGATATCATCCAAAGATTCCTTACACAGGCCATGCTTAATTAATTTTTTTTTATCTTCTCGATTATTGGACATCATCCCTAAAGAATAACATTTAGTATCACAATTCCATTGACTACATTTGTGACAGATGCGTAACCTTTTTGCTCTTCACTTTTTGGCATAAGCACTTTTGCCTAAGCCAGGCTTGTGGGGCACAAATGCATCTGAAATTTCACCAGCCAAACGGACCATAACTTCAATTAACCACCGCACATTTTTAGGAATGCCTTTGTGCATCAAAACTCTGAATCTTTCACATCTAGCTTGATAAATCCTATTAAGAAAATTTATTGGGAGAGAGGGAAAGTATTTCCGCAAATCAGAAAGAACAGAATCCATTGGTGAGAAAAAATTGAGAGAGGAAAGAAAGAAATCAGTTATTATGGGAAACTGAGATAACTGACTTGAGAGCCATGGAGTACCGTATGCGCCACTTAACCAGGAAGA
Source organism: Aquilaria yunnanensis (assembly GCA_039654915.1). Classification (NCBI taxonomy): domain Eukaryota; kingdom Viridiplantae; phylum Streptophyta; class Magnoliopsida; order Malvales; family Thymelaeaceae; genus Aquilaria; species Aquilaria yunnanensis. Next base: position 71,002,057 of record CM077594.1, read on the forward strand.
AATGGATCCTACTTTTTGACAAATTTCAAAGGCTTTGCAGAATGCATGTGCATCTTTAAACAAAGAGGGCTAGTGAAATCCAAATTGCCAAATGTTTACAGCTGTTTTCTTTGACAAAAAATGCCCTCCACACGTTTCAAAATAAGAAATTCAATGACACTTTTAACCTTATCCTCAAGTATACATCTCATAAATATATGGTCAAGACAGTATTTGAAAAGATAAGAGTCATCCCAACAAAAATTTGTCACTTCATTTAGAAATTTCTTCTTATCTTGGATACTCCATTGAGCTTATATCCGTCCTGTCACCAAAAAGTTGATAATATTAGCAAACCAAGGTACTGTAGTGATAGAAAATAAAAATTTGTTAACAAAACAATAATTTATGGGTGCAGCCTCAACTGTTGAATTTGTTGTCAGTCTTGACAAATAGTCAGTGTCAACTTTTGGAGCCATTCTTATCCTTAATCACAATGTTTTGAATTCTTGGAGTAATTTGATCCAGCGTATTAGCTTTGATTTAGCATCTTTCCTTGAAATTAGGCACTTCAATTCATTGCATAAGATCTTCAACTTTATTGTGGGGATTTTTTTTGCTCCTCAACTTTTGGTTTCTAACATGTGTTTCCTTCTACTTCTTCGATGTGGTTTTTCACAAAAGTGTCAATGATACAAACTTCCTCACTTTCATCTTTCTTTTCTGGAGGTTGCTTAAGGAAGATAAAAACATTTAACAGCAATGTCATATTCCCAAATGTCAGCTTCATCAATCCATTCCTGCAATTAATCAAAGCATTAGATGTTGCTAAAAATGGGCATCCCAAAATAACAGTTATTGAATTTTTAATTTCCATTGGCAGTGTGTTCAAAACAATAAAATCCATAGGATATATGAATTTATCAACTTGGACAAACACATCTTCAATGACTCCTCTAGGCACTTTCACTGATCTGTCAGCAAGCAAAAGAGTTACTTCGGTTGGTTTTAACTCATCCAAATTTAGTTTTTGGTAAACTGAATATGAAAGCAAGTTTACACTAGCCCCAAGATCAAGTAATGCTTGCTCAATTTTATGTTCTCCAATGAAACATGAAATTGTTGGACAACTAGGATCCCTGTATTTCAAAGCAGTGTTATTTTGAATAACAGAACTTACTTGCTCAGTCAAGAAGGCTTTCTTTTTCACATTCATTTTTCTTTTAACAATGCACAAATCCTTCAAAAATTTGGCATAAAAAGGTACTTGTTTAATCGCATCCAACAAGGGAATATTGATCTTTACCTGCTTGAAGATATCAAGAATTTCATAATTTTGATTCACCTTCTTAGGAACTGTTAATGCCTGAGGAAATAGAGGTTCTGGTGGAGATTCAATTTGTTTTTCGCTTGGTATAGGTTCAACCCCTTCTTTACTCTTAAAAGTTGACTCATCATTTTCTTCATAAGGATCAGGAATGGATTTTTCAATATCCTTACCGCTGCGGAGTGTAATGATTGACTTCACTTGATCCATAGTTTGACCTTTGTGTTTTGGTTGTGGTTGAGAAGGAAATTTTCCTTTCTCTTGAATGTTTAGTGTAGATGCAAATTTTACAAGAGTATCTTTCAAATTAATCAAGTTTTGACTTGTTTGAGCATTGATGGACTCTTGCTTCTCAATGAATGAATGAAATGTATCTTCAAGATTTTTCCTAAAAAGAGGAACCTATGATGCATACCCTTGAGATTGTTGAAAATTTTGTTGGGTGTGCAAAGGCGGTTGTGAAGGTTGAGCATGATTATCATTTTCTCCAACTGAAATTTAGATGATTCCTCCAACCAAGATTGTAAGTTTGCATGGGTTTTGAGTTGGCCTCTTGAAGCTGGTCAATGCATTGACTTTTTCACGGAGACATTTTTTGAAAGAGGGCAAAGTTGGGCAATTGCTAGTGGAATGGTCATTGGTGTCACAAATGTAGCAAACAATTTCTTCAATAGATTTTAAATGACCAGTTTTCTTCATTTCTAATGCCTCAACCTTTCTAGCTAGGGATGCAAATTTTGCTTGAAGGTCATTATCTTCCTTAAGATGATATATGTCTCCACTAGAAGCATGAGATTAAGTCTTACCTAGAGCCTCATAGGTACTAGCGGTGTCCTAATTCTGTGCATTCTCTGCTAGCATATCTAGGTAATTGATTAGCTCTTCAGGATCTTTATCCTCAAATGTTCCATTGCACATCATTTCCACCATTTGTCTTTCCCTAGGTGTCAAACCTTTATAAAAATGTGAGACTAATCTCCATGTTTCAAAACCATGGTGTAGGCATGTGTTAAGTAAATCTTTGTATCTATCCCAACACTGGTAAAAAGTTTCTCCTGGTCTTTTTGTGAAAGTGGTGATTTGCCTTTTGAAAGATTTTGTTCTGTAGGCAAGAAATTTTTTTTCAAAAATTGTTGCTGCAATTCATCCCATGAATTAACGAAGCTTGACCTAAGATTCTGTAGCCAAGTTTTAGCTTTATCTTTTACAGAAAAAGGAAAAAGCTTAAGCCTGATGGTGTTCATGCTACAGTTTAGGTTATTATATGTGTGACAGATTTCCTCAAATTCCCTGAAATGCAAGTATGGATTTTTGGAATCAAAGCCGTGAAAAATTGGTAAAAGTTGAATGATACTTGGCTTGAAATTGAAGTTACATGCATTAGTAGGAAAAATTAGACATGATGGAGTGCTATTTCTTATGGGTTTCATGTCTTTTCTGAGTATCCTAGGCTGATCTTGGTCATTATGTAGAGAATGGTTATCTTCTTGTTCATTAATGTGTTCAACCATATTTGAAGAAGATGAAGATTCTCTTACCAGTCTGCCACTTGATGTACGTGACCAAGTTTTCATGCATTAACAAAATAACAACATGAAAAAGTAATATTAATAATAGAAAAAAAAGTAGGAGGCTCAACCTTGCATTTTATAAACAAAAGATTTAGGAGGCGTAGCCTTCCATTCAATAATAAAGAAAAATAAAGAAAAATAAGATTAACAAAAACAAAGAGGTAGGAGGCTTACCCTTCCATATGATGAACAAAAAAAATGAAACAAAATAAAAAGAAAGAAAAAGAAAAAAAAATTTGAACTTGTACTATAATTTTACTTCCCCGGCAACGGCACCAAAACCTTGCTGCACTCTAGCAGCTGTAACCCAAGTGTAGGTTGTCGCAAGTAATAAAACCTCAGGAGTCCGAGTGTTGAACCACAGGTAAATGAATTAAAAAAAAAATTACAGATTTGTTAATAAGGAAAGATTTTGGTGCAAGGTGTAAATAGGTGTTGATTAAAAACTCAAATTCAAATAAATTGCTAAGATTAGGGGATCCACTTTTAGTACATCGGTTATGATTAATTTTGGCCAATCTTACCACTCAATTGGGATCCACACATAAAGGAGGTCCTAATTGGGAAATTTAGTTAGTATTAACTTTCATTGATCTTAAAACGCCAATGCTTGCTAATGGGTTCAAGTATCTATCATGCCAGCCTTTGTCTACAATAACTTAAGATTCCAATATGGCCAGCAGAGCCATGTTCTATAAAGGGAATCAAGTAGCTTTTGTGCCAATGATCGACTATGATGAGCCAAGACTCCCTCTTAACAAGGAGGGAAGTCAAATAAATTAAGGAAGAAAATACCGTTAACATTGTGATTTATTCAAATCAATCATAAACTTTATACCAAAAGCTTCACCCTTTCACCCTAGCGAAAAGAATATTAGTTAGCCATGATAAAAGTAAACAACATGTAGAAAGATGAAATAAACATGAATTGAAAGATTAAAAGAAGAACAGGAAGAAGAACAAGAAAACACTCGGACAGAGCTTTGATATAGAAAACTAGAACAAAACTTAAGAAAAAAAGCTAAAGATGATACAAGAACATAAAGGAGGCCTAAGAAATGGCATCCCCTTCACCCTCCCCCGAAGGTGCCTATTTATAGAGCTTTGGGGTGGGTAAAATGGCAAAATAGTAAAATGTAGGTAAATACAAATCAACAAAGGTAGGCTGCAACTTATTTTAATTTTTTAACCATTGTAGATATTGAATCAACTCTTCCTTAAAGCATGGAACTTGTAAATCTCTTTTTTAGCTTCGAATCAACAGCTTGCTCATTCAAATCGGACATCCTTAACTCAAGTTATGATTTTTCCACTGAAACTGCTCTTCAATGCACAAAAGAATGAATGGTCTCATCTATAATTAGATTTTGGCAATGAAAATGATCAAACGAGCTTGCAAAATAAAGCAGAGTTGAAGATCTATGTGTTGGCTTTTGCATGAATTTGGAATCACTCAGTTCCGTCGTCTACAGCTCCAAATATGATTTTTCTCGTAAAGGGTTGCCAAGTGATGATTTTGCCTACATAAAAAAAATAATTATTTAATATTAATGAATAGTAAAATGCATATGAATAGTAAAAATGTGTGAATAGTAACCCGATGGAAAAATGCTCAGAATATAGAAATTAATCATACTCAAAGTGCATAATGATGATTTAAACCCTTAATAGCAGTGCACTTATGAGTATTTATCACTAATATATACAAAACATATTATAACACTCTTTTCTTTATTATTATTCTACTCATTCATAAATAACATACAATTTTTTTTTTGCATATTATTTTTTATTACCAAAAAATGCAAATAAACAATTATGTATTATTATAGAATTATTCACTTCATCATATAACAACTTTATCGTATAATAATCCTGTTCATGGGATGGGTATGGGCCTAGTTTTTTATGTAGTTCATAGCAGTAATAGAACAAAATTAGATAGGGAATTATAGAATGTCTAGATTAAGATAATTGGTTAGTTATTACAAAAAAAATTTATCAATTAACAAATCCTTAAGTATATTTAGACGTTAGTATGAGGTGATATAAAATTTTATCTTTATACACTGTTTACAAGCTTTTGGAATGGAGAGTTAGAAGAATATGTCCGGAAGAAAAAAAAATAGTTTTACTATAGTGTGTCAAGCTACTAAAACATGTACGGGAAAAATAAAAAAAATTAAAAAAATAAGGATGAATATTTTAAGTTTTAGTTATACGAATATAGTCCTAGTTTCTTAGCATCACCAGAGGACACCGAACCTGACTACACTCACTAAACTGTCAATTTTATCTCATATTCCTATAGGTTTTGAGAAACATGCAATTTAGCCCATATACTTTACAACAACTTATTAAAAGAAGGAACATAGCTACATTGAGGTGTTCAAATGGTAAGGTTTGGTATAGGTTAAATTAGATATAACACTAAATACAATTGGCATAGCTTTCTCCCATCAATGGAGATGACAAAAATAACTCTACAGCCCTAACCTACCTAAACCTGGCCACCCGAACTTGACTTCACCCACAAAGCTTGTTATAAGTTTAACTAATTTAACCTGAAATGCAAGAAAATAGATTTATTGTAGAGTATCAGGCTACTAAAAAATGTATGAAAAAATAAGAAAAATAAAAAGATAAGTATGAGCATTTTAAGTATTAGTTTTAGGAATATAGTCTCAGCCCTCTATCGCAATTTTCACCAGGGGACACTATCATGCATGTAACTTGCATAGGCCATGGGCTGTGACTCTTATGTGAGTATGATGACCATCAAAGATATGAATAGACAATGCAAGTTATGAGACATTAAGAGAAAAGAAACCTATAAGATAGTTTAAGGGCACTTTAAGGGAAACATGAGAGAAGGAAAGAGCATTGTTCTTAAGCCAAAAGTGACTAAAATGTAGCCATGATGGATCTTGAAAGGAAGACTCATGGTTTGAGTAAAAATTTCAAAGAACTTTAGAACATTAAGAAAAAATCCACGGAGGGCCACAAGGGGGCTCTGAGCACATCATTGTGTGCATTCATGTGAACTTGAGGGCTTTAAAGTCTGAAACACTAAGGGGAATTGTATGAGCTTAATGCCTAAGGTTAGGATACAATTGAGGGCAGCCACATAAATCCAATAAATGTGAAGAACACATGAGAAATGACAATGGCACTCTAGGGTGCACTAGAAGGCCCTTAAGTGCACCTTTGTGTGCAACCATGTGCTTATGAAGGCTCTAAAGACTAATGCTTGAGTGGGATTATATGAGATTTATGCTTATCATTTAAATGAGAATAAGGGCTACAATGTATGCTAAGATAAGGTGGAAAACACAAGGAACCTATGGAAACAACTTAAAGTACACTAAGAAGCTCTCAGATGCACTGTTTGAAGGCCTAATTGGCTGAATTAATTGATGAAGTAGGTGCTCAATATGTGGCACTTGAAGAACAAATTAGGTCAAAATGAAGTATTAAAAGATTTGGGTTACTTGGAAGGAGATTGGACCAAGTACTAGTCAAAGTCCTTGGCCGCTAATCCATTTGGCCATCGTTTGATTTTGTGGTCTTCAAAGCCAATTCATTGCAGCTTCTTAGCTTGTTCCTAGCACCCGAATGACCTCAAACTCCTGGCCAAATATGTACTTAAGCACTAAGACTGATAGCAGAAGTGCTATGGCCCTGACCACCTACCGACTACGGGAAAGAGGGAGCCAGACACCTGAGGCATACGACCTCGGAAAGGACTCCGGAGTGAAGGAAGTCATACACCTGAGGCGCACGACCTCGGTATCTCACCAATTCCAACTTCGGGAGCTAGCGTAGCGCCTCCTTCGGGAGGGTGACCAAACTAGCTTCAGGGGAGAAAGACCAACCACCCCCTACGGGAGAAAGCCCCCCGAAGACGTAGACACCAAAGTTCCAGCCCGACTCTGGGAAAAGGGTCCTTTACCCCGAAGTGAGACATCAACCAAGGGGACCTCGGTTGTACGGCAAGAGCCACCAAGGAGTCTCTGACACTCTGCTCATATACGTCTCCGACACGCTAGCCCCAAAGATGCTCTAACACGCCATCGCAGCCTACGTCCTGTCACACAGGGCTACATCTACCATGGCTTGCGGACCGAGGAGCGAGCAGGTGGCTAGGGGCCCCCACGCCCAGAAGTACGAACACCATTCGTCCATACACATGCCACAATCTGAAGGGATCACCCCCTCCCTTATATACCAGGGAAATGGTCACAAATAGGGGGCTCCCCGGGAGATAGAAAAAGAGGACAGAGAGGCCAGAAAACAGAGGACACTCTCCTCCCTCCACCTGAATACTCTCCCTTCAGCCCTCAGAAAGACACTCCAGGCAAGAGTCCCTTGTGCTTATTACTGTGTCCCCTTCTCTCTAAAAGCACTGACTTTGGCGTCGGAGGTTCTCCCCCAGAAAACCACCCCGGGGGCCTCCTAACCCCTGTTTTCTGAGTGTTTCAGCCAGGTCTCCCTGAAGAATCCCCGCTCCTGGCTCTCTCCCATACCGAAAGTCTTTCTCGTCCTCACCAGCCACAGTACCAGGAAGCTGTCGGCCACCACTTAAGGTGACCCTTTCAGGGTTACTTCTTGTACCTCCAGGAACCCCTGCTGCCCACACCGCTGCACACAATGGAGATGCTGGCTCTGCCTAACCGGACCGCATCAGATGCTGGCTCCGCACCCCCAGATAGCATCAAAGACAAACACAAAACAAAAGATAAACCAAACTAGCAAACTAGCCAAAACTAAAACTAAGTATGGTGATGTATGGCAAGCCAACGATGGTGTTCTTTATAAGTTAATGTCTTCTCATTTTCTTGTTGTCTTCTCATCCTCTACAACTTGGCCAAGAAGCTAACAAAACCTCCTAAAGCCACTGAAAGGAAGGAAGGGAAAGAAGAACAAGAACAAGCTAAAATTGAGCCATGGTGATGCCAAAACTAGCTCAAGGTGATAGCCGCAAGGCTATCGCCCACTAGACCTTCGGATAGGTATAACTAACACCACCCTCGGAAGTCCTCATGACTGACCTCGATGATGAACTTGACACCACCCTTGGAATGTCAAATAATCAACTTCAGCTGTTCGATGAATCACCATCCTTGGATATTAGCTTAACCAACCTCGGAAGGAGAAGTCTATCAGCGTCGGGCATGGTAGATCTCTCCCGAACATGGTCTAGGTCTCCAATAGGCTTCCATCAACAACCTTTAGAGAATGATTCAACCTCTGAAGAGGTCTTCAAGTACCCGAAGGTCTTCAACAGAAGATGACAAATACAGTTCTCAAGGATTACTGACAGGAACCTTGCACGCGCCCCTACCCTCTGAGCATAACAACCTACGGACAACTGGAGACACTTCTCCTTGAGGGTATAGGCCAAATCTAGCCTACCTCATGTCCTTATCTTCTCCACTTGGGTATAACAGTCTTCTCCTCCAAGCCTCCTATAAAATACTTGGAGAGGCTCCCAGGTAACACACACGGGACACCCTCCTCTTGCTCTTTACTCTTAGCAACTTTTCTCCTGTGTATTAACTTGGGCGTCAGAATCCCTCCCCGGAAAACACTTTAGGGAGCTCCTAACCCACGTTCTTCAAGTGCTATAGATACTCCTAAGGCAAAGTTTTACCAGAGGTCCAACATGTTATACATTGAAGATGTCCTTGAGCATCATTTGGCGCTATTTATGGGAACTCACTCCCAAGTCACCATTATGAAGACTCGGCGTTCCAAGGACAAGGGGATTCCAAAGTCCTAGTCAGTTGAGCCTCTGACGGCAAATGACCAAGCACCCCTGGAACCTTCCCTACCGAAGGACGAGCATCCTCTAACAGTTACTATGGGCTTCCTGTGTGACTTCCAGTGCTCCGTAATGGCGAAAATGATATAGTAACTCGAGACCACATGCACATTCTCATGCAGGCACCCCCTCTTTAGAGGTCCATCCAGAGAGGGGGCGTCGGTCATCTCATCGAAGTTCCCTAAATAAGAGCCTCCATTAAGAGTCTTCGACAGAGAACCCTCCATCTTGTGGGCGATACACAGCAAGGTCTAGATCCAAGGAACCAAGGACCTCCCGAGGCTAAAGTCCTTTTCCCAGGGAGAAGTAATTTTCCCCCTGCCCTCTAAGTTAGTCGCCAAGAAGAAGATGTCATTCTCCCTTACTGTTAGTCTAAAGGTAGCGGGGAGAAGATGGTTTTGCCGTCCTGATAGAAAAGATCTTGGAAAGGCTTGAGAAGGTGGAGAAAAAAATCTCTCGAAAGCCCATCTAGTTGAGGTTATCAGAGACCTTTACCAAAGAGAAGTCGCCGTTCATTCAGGTGATAGTGGAAGCACCAATGCCTAGTGATTTCTGAGTACCACGCTTGGAAAGTTATGATGGGCAAAGTGACCCCCAGGCCCTAGGAAGGCAAGGAGCTTTAATTCAACGTCCGAAGGTCATGACCTCGAACAATAAGAAGAACATGACAAAGTACTACCAATTTGATCAGACCATGGGCATGATATTGAGGACTGCTTCCAATTGAGGAAGTATATCAAGTCCTTAACCAAATAAGGATAGCTTTGGCGGTACCTGTGGATGCAATCGCCCAAGTCCTAGGAAAAGAGAGATGATGAAAGAAAAGGAGAAGATGAGGAGTACAACTTTGATAGGCACTGAACTAACCGAAGTGCCAGAAAACACCCTTACCTTTGGTAGGGGTAATCTAGACTATAACCATCAGACTACCCTCGGTCGAAAGAAAGAGGAAGGTGAGCGAGGTTGTGATGATGGAGTTCAACAACCCGGTGAACAAGCTCATCCAAAGTGATGGGTCGGTAGTTAAGCTCCCCCATGATGATCCTCTCCTAATCATGGTAAGGATCGAACATCGAGATGTGAAGAGAGTGTTCATCGATAACAGATCAAATGCCAACATTTTGTTCACACACCCATTGCCAAGCTTGGATATTTTTTAGGGTGAGCTCAAACCTGTGACCTCTTCCACATTTGGAGTTGGCCCCTTGGAACTCCAGTGCTAGGATAGATTGACCTACCATTAATATTGAAGGGCTCCTCAATCAAGATGAGGGAAGAATTCTTTGCTTCCACTATGATGAGGTTTATCATCATAAATGTCCTATAATCATACAATGCCATCCTCAAAAGCCAGACACAACACAGCCTTCACCTCCGAACAGATGTGAAGTACCTAACGGTCACATTTGAGGCGAGGGAAGGGGACGCAGAGATACTTATCAACCATGTGATGCCCAACGTAGCCCCTGTTCCATTTGGGAAGCTTAGACCTCAAGAAAACATGGTTTAGATAGAGAAGTATGTCTATCGAGTCTTAACTTGCAGCTTAGTTGTAAGTTTTTAATGTGTACTAGTTATATGTTCTTAAGTGCTTTAGGTGCACTAGGACACAGGGGTGAGGGCACTAGGGTGCACCTGGGCACTGCTAGAACACAAGGGCATGTACTCAGGATACTTACTAACACCTAGCCTGTTAATACTTATAGGCTCCTGCTCTCTGAAACAAGCTAAGTGTCTATAAGAGTTCATATGTTCATTTCATCTCAAGCATTAACTTTTGATCAAGTATATGCATGACAACCAAAATACCCATTTCAGGTTTTGAATACTTTGTTTCACATGTACTAGTGTTGCATACATTCATGTGTCTAAGTGAGCCAACCTTGATGGCTATATGCATACTAAGTCCGAAAGCACATATATCAACAATTATGCATATATGCCTTTGTATGTGAATATACATCTTGTGACTACTTCACACTTGGTCACAACACACATTCTTGTGCTAAATCAATTTCCGATCACAAAAACTTCTATGCCTACACTTGCTTACCCAAGAACATAGAGATAACCATTTGCGAAAATAGTTCATACTCAAAGAAATATCTTCACCGCAATACTTTTAGGCACCAACCCTTCACACATTCACCTTACAAGTTCATAGTTCATAGTGAGCAAATCACAAACCATCGATACATACAATGATCAAGACATACATACAAGTAGGTCTCCAAAATGACCTAGGCACCCTAGGTATTCAACATCCCAAATATCTATATAGAACTTTGTAAGCCTACCAAGAACATCAAAACATGATGCTACATGAAAGTACACATATACATATCCTTACAATTAAGCATATTTGAAAGTGATCATAAACACTTGGAACATAACTAGGGTCTCCAAAACAAGACCAACTACCAAACACAAGTTCAACAATGCAAGCCATAACACATAAGCCATAGAGCACAACATCCTCACTAAACTTTTTTCCCACAACTCTAAACTCACAGCGCCTGCAAAAATGAAATTCACATTCAATAACTTGTTTCACAAGCAACTCGAAATCACTTAGAATATTAAGCCACAACAAACACAAACTTATTACCTTCTTAACCCGAAAGAGTAGTACCATTGTTAACTTGCTTAAGTCTCAAGCAATCCTTTACCTACATACATAAAGTTAATAGGGCAATGAGTCTAAACAAAGTAAGGACTAACATAGCCTCCAAGGCCTAAACATAGGTTAGGCTAAAGCTTAACCGAGACCATTCCTGAAGTACCTACAAAGGAAAACATGAAAACACAAGACAATATGCATATATATTCAAAACAACTAAGTAAACTAAGGGGTTACCAAGCACAATAAAACAAAGAAGCACACAAGTAGACATACACACTCACCACTTAAACACGTCCGAAAGGCATAGCAATCATAATTCCATATGAACATAGTTTCAGTTAACCTTTTTGAAAAACACTAACATATCCAAGAGCTCCTTAGCTTGGGAATTGAGTTAGCCTATGCAATTCCTAGCCCTAATGCTTGCTAACATATCTAATTAGCACAAAGAAAATAGTTGCAAAAGCAACCCTAGCCGTCTAGTACTTAGGATCCCTTGCCCAAAATTACCATCACCTAAGCACACAAAATTCACAATGCTCATAGTCCAACTATGAATTGAATAGTGAATTAATTAGTCCTTACCTTAGGTTAGCACTCCTTTAATGGCTGAAACTCCTCAAGCTTGAATTGGCCGTCACTTAGCTTATTGATGCAAGAACTAGACTTCCTTGCTCAATTAGCTCACAAATCCACCAAGACGCATAACTTTCAATTGATTCTAGTTTCGGTTGCTCTTAGAAACTCAACATCACCATGGAAGCACCATACTAGACCTAAAGCTTCTTCCATGGAGTTCTTTCTAGCCGGTTGGAGGGGATCAAGGATGGTGGAGGCGTGAGTAGCTGGATGGGGACAAGTGGCATCAAAAGTGGACTTATTTTTAACTTAGCCACAACACAAAATTGCATGTAGCACCCAAGTCCTTCATAAAAGATACTTTCAAAATGGCCACTCAATATACTTTCAATTGAGTCCCATAAATCTTTAAATTATCTATTTTATCTTTCTTCTCGGCCAAGTCACAACTAAACCCGAGAGTGCTTAACATTCAATTTATTCCTTACCCTCCAATCAAATTTATTTTTAGGCTTCTAAATCATCATTTGCATTTTTTTCTTTTTGGCCAAGTCATCCTTTATCCCAAAAGATTTAAATTCTCAAGTACATTTTCTTAGGTTTTCAAACCTCATTGCCCATAGCCTAACACTTGGAAGCTTAAGGGCATTATAACCTCGCCTCCTTAAAAATTTGGTCCCCTAAATTTCCTAAAATTCTAGGGAATACAATAGGATAGCTCTTAAGCATTTCAAATTTAACTTCCCATGTGGCTTCTTCTTTAGAATGGTTAGTCCATTCGACTTTTACCATGGGTATCCATTGCTCCTAAGCTTCCTAGTGTCCTTTGCAAACTCCCAAATTCATTCTTCCTCATAATATAGATTTCGGGAAATAGGAACACTAGTAACATGTACTATTTCTTAGGACTAGAGACACACTTCTTCAACAAATTCACATGGAAGGTGTCATGTACATGTCCTAGTTTAGGAGGTAGTTCTAGCTTGTAGGCTACAATTCCTACTCTTGCAAGTATCAGGTATGGTCCTACATACCTTGGGGCTAACTTCCCTTTTTTGCCAAACCTCATCACTCATTTCATAGGAGATACCTTTAGCCACACCCAATCTCCTACTGGAACTCAAGGTCCCTTCTCTTCTTGTGATTGGCATATGATTCTTGCTTATTGTTGGTAGCTCTAATCCTTTCTTAGATTAGATTAATCTTCCCAGTAGTTTCTCTAATGAGCTCTATGCCTAGTTCTAACTTATCTCTAGGTTCATGCCAACAATGTGGAGTTATGCACCTCCTGCCATAGAGTTCTTCATATGGTACCATGCCAATCACTGAGTGATGGCTATTGTTGTAGGGAAACTCCACTAAAGGAAAGTGTTTGTCCTATTCTCCTTGCAAGTCTATTGCACAACATCTCAACATATCTTCCAACACTTGAATGGTTCTTTTAGTTTTTCCATCAGTTTTGATGCCTAGAGGCATCTTTGTTGTACGACATGGTTGCCCTGAGAGGGACTTCTGGAATGGAGATGCTGGTGGGGGAGACTTCCGGCGTGAGATTGCCTGAAACGCTCAAAAGAACAAGGGTTAGGAAGTCCCCAGAGTGTGTTTTCGGGGGAGGAGCCTCCGACGCCCAAGTCAGTATTTGGCAAGTAAAGAGAGGTGAATGGAGAGTAGAGAGTAGTGTTCTCTTGAGAGTTCTACCTTTTGTATCTATCCACCCCCTTACCAAGGTCGTTTTCCTAAGTATTTATAGGAGGACATTGGGAGAAGTCCGTTTAACATAGCCAACTCAAATCATGACACGTGTTGGGTCAGATGCCGTCCGTACCCTCAGGGATGGGGATCTCTAGCTGGCCATAGGCTGTTCTGGCCAAAAGTCAGGTCTGTGGAAGGCCTACGTGTTAGGGGTGTGTGCGAGGTCTCTGTGTCAGAGGCTCCTTAACCATTTTTGTCATGTTCACAAGACCCCTGCGGGATATGAGAGCTTCTTGCCGAGGTCGCCCCAGTCACTCAGAAGGCCCATTGGCACAGAGTTTCCCTTCGGATGATGTTTTGCTCTGCCGAGGATGGTGAGTCTACTTTTCCTGAAGTTGGTCAGGTCATTTTACCGATGGGGGTAGCGGACCATTTTCCCGAGGTCAGTCCTGTTATTCCCAAGGGTAATGGTGGATAATCGAGGTCTGAGGATCAAGGACTGCGGGCCCTCTTTTCCCGAGGTTAGTGCTCGTATTCCCCGAGGATGATGTTCGTCCTTTCTGATGGTGGTGCGTTGTCATAGCTTGGAGGTTTGAAGGGTAATAGCCCTTTGGCTATCACATGCCCCCCTTGGAAAGCCGAAGTTATATCTTCGGTTATTTAAGAAAATTATGGCAGTTTTTGTGGAAGGTGGTGGCTAATTCAGTTGTCATGACTGAATTTTTAACCGAGGCTATCTTCTTCGGTGGGAGTTTCGGCAATATGGGATGCCACTTTTTAATCGAGGTAGCTCCTCTGGTACTCAAGTGGCTTTCCCAGTCTTTGGCCAAATTTCTGACGTTCCCGCAGTTATTTCGTTAGCTCGAGGAGGGTGTCCCCTTTCTCTGGGCGTATGTCATTTGTCAGTGAGTCGTTACATCTTCTAATCAGATAGACGCGTGTCTTCGGATAAGCTTGCCTAGGCCTTCGTGCTGTTAGGAGGCGTGCCCTTGTTTCTTGTACTGGGTGACACATGTCACGCAGTAATTGGGGGACAGTTGCATCGGTTACATCAACTGCGTCTGTTCACCTTCGATGGGTAATTATGGTGACGAGTTGCCTTCAAGGGGTAATTAAGGTGATGATTCGCCTGCCCCCTTCGGCCTATATAAACTCCTATCTTCTTCAGAGTTCCCACTTGCTTTTTTTTGCTCTCATTTGCTCTCAAGCTTTTCTCCCTTTTCTATGGCGGTGCAAGCGGCGAAGCAATTTTTGGCAAGTTTTCACAACGGTGTTCAGAAATCCTGACTTCGGCAAGAGTTTGGTGGGTTTTTCTTCCTGAAGTCCTTCAATTTTATGTGTTTTTAGCCTTTTCTACTTTTTCAAAGTCGTTTCCTTCTTCCGAAGTCATTTCTTTTTCCCGAACATGTCTTCTCTGACCCCACTCTTGACTGTTCATCCCATTCCCAAGAGTTGGGCTCCTCTCGACTCTCATCCATGCTGCACCACTTAAGAGAAAATGGAGAAGTGGGCAGCTAAGATCTACCTTCCATCTTATGCTGTGACTACCTACTGCAGGTCTGCTTAGTTACATGTATCATTCGGACAAGGTTACCATTTTTTAGGCCCAACTAAAGGCTGGACTTTGGTACCCTCCCCCGAACATGGTTTGCGAGTTCTACCAATTTCATGGCATAGCTGTGAACCAACTTCCTCCAAATGCCTACTGTTATTTTAACGCCTTCCTCTACATGTGTGGGGTCTTCAGGATATAGCCCCACTTCATCATGTTCATGCAGTATTACAAACTTCACCCCATCTCGAAAGGTGGTTTCTATTTTTTTTCTTCCTCTGGGTTTTGGGAATAAAAAGTACACCTTCACCTTTGATAGGAAGGATAGCTGGCGGGGTTGGCAGAAGAAAATTTTCTTTTTGAAGGTGGTTGAGGCGTGGAAACATGTGTCGACCCGATGGGCCTTGGGGACTCTGAAGACCGATGTAGTCGACCACAGGAGATTTATAACCTTAGAGTTAGAGGCCCTATTCGAGGAGTTTGACAGCCATATTCAGGTTGTCACGGACTAGGATCCCAAGGTCCCCCCACGCTCCTTATACCCTTTTCCCATTAGGTGGATCCTCATGACTGAGGAGGTCCTTCGGGAATTGGGGGTTGTCAAGGAACATAAAATGGACCTTAACAAGCCACAGCCTGCCTTCGACGGGAAGAAGTCGTGGCTGGTTATGCTCCTCCGAAAGGAGCTTACATATGAAGCCCTTGTTGAGAGTAAGTCATCTTCCAGATTTTGTTATACATACTCCTTTGGACTTACACTGATGTCTTCCCTTTTTTATAGATGGGCGACCAATCTGCTGCCTTCTACAAGTCCCTTTTCCTCAGTCAAGCCAAGAGGGGGGAGCAGCAAAGGAAGAAGGCTGTCCCAAAGAGGAAGAAGACGACGAGTGGGGGCCATCTTCGGCAAGGAAGAAGGCCAAAGAGGGCATTCTTCCTCCTCCTCCCGAAGACGTGGTAGAGGTGCTAGACCATTCCTCGGTTCGTGTCGACCCTTCCTCGCAGCCGGCCACCAGCATAACTTTGGCCGAGGAGGTCTTGGGTAGTTCGGTAGGAGGCCTTTCTACTGAAGAGCTCGAGGCCCGCCGAAGAGGCAAGGGCATGCAAGTCCCTGATGATGTTCAGAAGGTCGATGACTCTGGGGAGGACGTCGCTGAGGTTCCTACAAGTTTTTCTCTTAGCCATTTTCCTATCACTTTGGGATTTTTTGGTAATTTAGATCTTATAGATGTATGGCTAAGGGATAATGTACTGATGGAACTTCGGCGTGATCTTGCAGAGGAGCAGGCACCCCTGGTGTGGATGGTGGAGCATGCCCAGAAGCGGGCCCTTCGAGAGTCCCACATCTTGAAGGACAAGGTGCCCAATGAGCCTTTCTGGACTTTCACGGAGGACATGAACTTGTTGTCCTAGGAAAGCCAGACAATGGCTCCTCAAATGGTGAAAGGGCATCCTAACCAATGCCACCTTCAAGTCCCTTACGGAGGAATGCTCGAATGAGGAGGTCCTTGCTGCGAGGATGTCCGAACACGCTGCCGAGGTAATTTCTGAGCTTTCTGGGACTTAGAAAATTTTTTTGAGTTTTTGTAGCCTTTTGATCCTAACTTGGAGTCTTCATTTTTGTAGCTCTTGGCGTACAGTGGCTACTTCAAAGCATGGGCAGCAAAGCAGTCTTCGGTCTGATCTTAGACGGAGGAGCGCTTGGAGGAGGCCAAGGTATTTTGTGGCAGCTCGGTCGTTAAGTACGCCGAGCTGAACAAGATAGCCAAGGAGGAGATGGCCAAACTTTGGGAGGAGTTCTTAAAGAGTCAGGAGGAGCTCTTAAAAGATTTCTCCAAGAAGATGTCTGACCTCGGCGCGAAGGTCGTTGAGCTAACTTCGGCAAACGAGGCCTACCAAAAGGAAAAGGTGGAGGACTCTACACTCTTTGGGAAGGCCCTCACAGACAACATTGAACTTCAAGTCGAGGTTGACGTGCTAAAGAAAGAGAAGAAGAAGAAGAAGTCAAAGAAGCTGGAGAAGGGGGTTGCCGAGTTGAGGGATGAGCTAGACGCCTTGGGTGTTGTGAAGGACAAAGCTGATCAAGAAACCAAGGTTATGTTCCAAGACGGCTTTTGTTTCGCTCGACACCAAGTTCTGGCCAAATACCCAGACCTCGACATCTCCTTCTTGGCAGGTCTGGGGCATCCCCTAAGGGCCTTGCTGGACATGGTCGAAGATAGAGCACCTCAACCTTCCTTTTGCTCTTCCTCCGACACCGAAGGTTGTGACAGAGGACGTTGGCGGTGAAGTAGCTCCAGATGATGAGGTCCCCTAGGTGTCCAAGACCCCAAATAGGCTTTCATCTTTGTAAATTTCTTCTTTGTATACTTCCTCTTATATAAATGAAAATTTTTTGTTTCCTCCAAAATTTGGCTAAGTCCCAGGACAAGTTTCTCTTTAAATGATCTTCGGTTCCAAGGGTTAGTTTGACCATTTTCGATCTAGGAACCTCGGGAAGATATTTTTCATGCTTGTTATCAACCATCTTCGGCATAACACCAGTTTCGGTGAATATCTTTGGGCAAAGCTTTGCCTATTTTTATCAGCCATGTTCGGGTGATG
This sequence comes from Aquilaria yunnanensis, assembly GCA_039654915.1. NCBI lineage: Eukaryota > Viridiplantae > Streptophyta > Magnoliopsida > Malvales > Thymelaeaceae > Aquilaria > Aquilaria yunnanensis. The sequence goes on from CM077594.1 coordinate 71,019,805, forward strand.
CACCTTCGAGGAAAATGTGTCACTTCTGTAGGTAGATACTTGCACCTTGTTCGGATAGATTCCTTTGGTGGGGCTATTTTCCTTAAAAAAAAATTTCTAAGTGTAGAATTTTTCAAAGCTTCTGAATGCCATGTGTTTTTTAGTTCACCACCTTCGGCATCGTTCAGCTTGTAGACTCTTCGCCAAAATTCATCAAGAACCAAATAAGGCCCTTCCCAGTTTTCCCGAAGTACTCCGTGAGATGGTCTTTGGGGCTCAAACTCAACCTTTCAGAGGACAAGGTCCCCCTTCCGGATTCGCTTTCACCTAACATGTGAGTTCACCGTTATTGCTACCCTTTGCTAAAAAGCCTTTTTTCTAAGCTCAACCACTTCTCTGTGTTCATCAATTAAGTCCAACTTGGTTCTCAATCCGAGGTTGTTTCCTTCCTTGTCGAACACTTGCACCCTAACCGATGGCTGAACCATTTCGATAAGAATAATGGCCTCTGTGCCGATGACGAGTGAGAAAGGTGTCTCACCTGTGGCCCTTCGGGGTGTTGTCCGATAGCTCCATAGCATGCTAGGAAGTTCTCCTGGCTATTTTCCTTTTGCTTGCTTCAATGTCTTTTTCAAACAATCTTTTATGGTTCTGTTGGATAACTCTACCTGTCCGTTGCTCTAAGGATGAGCTACCAGGGCGAAGTGCATTTTTATCCCGAGGTCGGTAGTGAATTCTTGGAATCCCTTTTCAATAAACTGGGAACCATTGTCGGCCACTATCACCCTCGGCATGCCAAATCTGCATACGATGTTCTTCTAGATGAATTTCTGTATGTCCTTCACCGAAATGGTTTCCAGGGGCTCTGCCTCAATCCATTTAGTGAAGTAATCTACTATGACTATGCAGAACTTCACTCCTTCGGGTGCTATTGGGAGAGGCCCGATGAGGTCAATGCCCCATACTGCGAAGGGGCAGGGGTAGTTAGCCGAAGTTATCGTTTCTGAGGGTAGCCTCTGGATGTTGGCGTGTCTTTGGCAATTGTCACATTTTTGGACAAATTGCCTTGCGTCCTTCCTTAAGGTGTGCCAGAAGTATCCCTGGCGAAGTAGTACTCCTGCCAGAGCGTCATTTCTTATGTGGGAACCATAGGCCCCCACATGGACTTCTTTGAGGACTGTCTTGACGTCCTCTTCACTGACACACCTCTGTAGTGGACTTGCATACCCTTGTCAGTATAACTCCTCTTCGATTAGGAAATATCGTTCGGAGCATCTTCATACTTTTGCCACTTCGTAAGGATCTTCAGGAAGCTCCAAAGTCATAAGATACTTTTTTATGGGATTTTTCCATCCTCGTTACGTGGTTGCTATGCTCATTATTGTTATGCTCGGTTGGCTTAGTACTTCGATGGATTTTTTTGACTTGGCCAAAATATCTGCTTTAGTATTCTTTCGGCGAGGCACGTTCTTGATGTGTACCGCATCGAACTCTTGGATGAGTTTTGTTGTGAGGTCATGATACTTTGCCAAGGTTGGGTCCTTCGCGCCGTAGTCCCCTAGCATCTGTCGGACCACAAGCTGAGAATCGCTGTGGGCCTTTAGGTTTCTCATGCCAACTCATCTGGCGGGGTGCAAACCTGCTATGGGGGCTTCATACTCTGCCATGTTGTTGGTGATGTTGAACCCAAATTTGATGGCTTTTGTGGCTTCCATACCTTCGGGACCATGAAGAATTACTCCAGCCCCTTGGTGTTCAAAACCGAAGGCCCCGTCAACAAACAGAGTCCACTCAGGCTCATTCTTACCGAGGTTAGGTTGATTGTCTTTGACAACAAGTACCTTGGCGATAAAGTCTGCTAATGCCTGTGCTTTTATTGACTTCCTTGGCTCGTAGGTGATATCATACTCACTGAGCTCGATGCACCACTTCGATAGCTTTCCTGAGTTGTCTACCTTCTTCATGATATCCCGAAGAGTTAAGTTACTTCGGACAGTAATGGGGTGCCCTTAGAAATAGGGCAACCTTCTGCTTGCAAGTACTAGGGCATAAATAGCCTTTTGTAGCAAAGGGTACCTGACTTCGGCACCATGTAGAAACTTGCTCACATAATATACCAGCCATTACTTTGCCCCCTCTTCCTTCACTAGGACCTAACTTACTGCTTTTTCGGTGACAGCGAGCTAGAGTATGAGGGGTTCTCCTTCCCGTGGCCGCCGAAGTGTCGGCAGATGAGTTAGGTAGACTTTAAGCTCTTCCCAAGCCTTTTGGCAGTCTTCATTCCAAAGGTGCACCTCGGTTCCGAGGTCTCCGTCACTTTTTTTTGCTTTACTGAGGACCTTGAAGGACGGTCGACAGCGATCCCCATATCTGGAGATGAATCTGCTGAGGGACGTGATTCTTCCCGTGACTCTTTGCATGTCTTTCATCGTCTAGGGTGTTCGAAATCCTAACAAGGCCTTGATCTTTTCCAGATTAGCATCGATACCTTTCTCTGACACCATAAATCCAACAAACTTACCAGCATTCATCCCGAACACGCAATTTTCAGGGTTGAGGTGAATTCTGAATGTCCTCAGCTGGTGGAATGTCTCTCCTAAGTTTGTGATATGACTATTTGGGAGTTTGCTCTTAACTATCATATCATCAACGTAGACTTCCATGTTTCTCCCAATTTGGGAATTGAAGACCCTGTTCATCAATCTCTGGTACGTGGCCCCTGCATTCTTAAGCCCACTCTAATGTAGCAGTATGTACCAGCTTCGGTGATGAAGGCGGTTTTTTCCTCATCTTCGGGGTCCATCCTGATTTGGTGGTACCCGCTAAATGCGACGAGGAAGCTGAGGAGACCATATTCGGTGGTTGAGTCCACCAACTAGTCTATTAGGGGTAGGGGATATGAATCTTTAGGGCAAGCATCATTCACATTTTGGAAGTCGATGCACATTCGTAGTTTTTCACTCCCTTCTTTTGTGGTGATGACCATGTTACTAAGCCATTCGGGATATTTGACTTCCCTTATTACGTTTGCCTCCAACAACCTTTGGATCTCAGACTTAACGAAATTGTTCTTGTGTGCGGAAAGGATCCTCTTTTTTTGGTGAACAGGCTTCGTGTCAAGGCGTATTTTAAGACTATGCTGGATTATGCGAGGATCTACCCCAGGCATATCCTTTGGCGAGTAGGCAAATAGATCTTTGTTCATTAAAAGGAAAGATACGAGCTTTTGCTTGTCACCTTCGGCCAAATGTTTCCCTATGCGAGTATTTTGGCTCGGGACAAGCTCTATATTCTCGATTTCAATTTTGTCCGAGTCGCTTCTCTCTCCCTCTGCAGCTCCTTCGGTTGCTATGTCCTTATCTCTCGAGGTTTGTGTATGCACCTTCACTAGGCTCTGTTCACCTTCATGAAGACCTTCCAGACTTCAACTTGATCAATGAATATTTCCACGTCCCTATCCTTCATCCCGATGGTGACCATCAGATACTTCACATCTGGTCGGATGTGAAAGTTCCCTTGAGTTTGCCTTCCAAGGATGGCATTATACGAAGAGGGGACATTGATGATGATGAACCTGGTCATGGCGGAGGCTAGGAACTCTCCATTGTTTTGGACCAAAGTTCCCCTTAGCATTAGAGGTAGGTCGATCCACCCAAGGATAGGGAGTTTGGAAGGACCTACCCCGAAGGTGGGGGATTTAACAGGTTTGAGGTCAGTCTTCGCGATGTTGAAGCTTGGCAATAGATAGGAGAATAAGACATCGGTGTTGGAGTCGTCATCTGGGAGCACCCTCTTTACATCCTAGCTCCCAATCCTTGCCATGACAAGAAGCGGGTCATCATGTGGAAATACTACGGCAGACCCATCTTTTCAGACAAGCTTGTTCGATGGGTTACCGAATTCCATCACCAACATCTCCCTGGCTTTCCTTTTCCTTTCTGCTGAGGGCAACCCCGTGGTGATCATCTGGATTACTCCTACTGGGGGTGGGGGATATTTCTTTGTACTCTGGTTCTGACGTCGGTCGGAGTCATAGTCCTCGTCTTCCTTTCTTTCTTCATCCCTCCTTCCCCTGGGACAGGGTATCCGCAAGTACCGACGTAGTTGACCCTGCTTGATCAGGGACTCGATGTACTTCTTGAGTTGGAAGCAATCCTCAGTGTCAAGGCCGTGGTCTTGATGGAATTGGAAGAATTTCTTCATATTTTTTTTATTTTCCGAGGTCATGACGTTCGGACGCTGAATTTGAGCTCCCTGCCTCTCCATGGACCTTAGGATGTTCGTCCTCGTGGTATTCAAGGGAGTAAAAGTCAATGGCTTTTTCCCTCTCTATTTCTGAGGTTGACCCCTTGACTCTATTGGGTATCAAGGGTGTTGGCTTGGCGCTTCGGGGCGAACGTGGTCAGGCTTTGGACCTTCCATCCTCAGGTCTTCAGCAATCATGTGCTGCTTGGCCCTTTGGTAGAACTCACAGATGGTGTCTAGGGGGTCATTCGAGAACTCATAGAACAACTGTGAGTCTCGCCAAAATCCTCGTATCATGGCGAGGATGCGTATTTCAGGGTAAAAGTCTGGCACGCTCAGGGCCTCTCGGTTAAACCTTTCGACATAGTTGCGAATGGTCTCTCCATTCCTTTGCGCTATGTCAAACATCTGAATTGGCATCTTTTCCGTCGGCCTGCTGCCGATGAACTGATGTGTGAATGTTGTGGATAGCTCTTGGAAACTCATTATAGTCCTAGGGGGTGAGGGGGTTGTACCATGAAGTTGCCGAGCCAGAGAGGGTGACCTCAAAGCATTCGCAAAGGGTTAGGTCATCGGCACCGTGTAGCACCATACTACGCCTGTATTTGGTTAGGTGGGCTTGAGGGTTACTACGCCTGTCATAAGTTTCCAAGCGTGGCACCCTGAAGTCGCTTGGCATAGGAGCCTCAACTATTGCTCGAATAAAGGGTGACTCTTCTCCGGTGAAGGTCTCGGATAACCTTGACCAGACAGGCTTTTAGGTGATCTACCTCTCAACTTTCTCCAACCTTTCTAGGATCTTTTCCATGAAGATGGTGGCGCTGGGTTCTTCTCGCTGCTTGGAGGCCTCCGGCAATGGAGAACGACGCCTTCTTTTCGGGGAGAAACTTCGGCGATGAAGGGATCGTGATCTTCTTTTTGGCGATGAACTTCGCTGGTGGGAAGTCCTAGCCCGTTGGATCCCATTTCTTCAGTACGCCAACCTTTGGGGGGTACGTCCTCCATTGAGGACTCGTCACGGAAGTCCCCACTTCCTGAGCTCCGGTGAGTGGACTTTGAGCTTTTTTCCAGAAGGGGAGTGGGTGAGGGGGCCCTTTGGCCCGAATATGGTTGTGACCATCTTTGGTCCAACTATTACGTCATTTCAGGTACAATAGAGCACTGAAAATCACATAGGAAGCTAATTGTGATTGTTAGAGGACGTTCGTCCTCAGACAAATAAGTCCTAGTGTTATGGCCCTTCAAGTGGGAAGCATGTTTGAGGAAGGTAAAGTGTTCTAAATTAAGTTTAGAACCTTAATTGAAGTTTACATAGCAAGAATAGAGATGTTTAGCAAAGTTCACTAAGTTCTGAGAAAAATAAAGCACTGAATGAAGTTCAGGGGGAAAATGGTAATTTTACATCCAGAATAGCCGGGAGGAGTCCCGAGTGTTTTAAAATGAAGTTTTATAACTTAACTTTCAACCTTAACTCAAACTTAGAGAATAGACAAGAATTTAATCAAGAATGACAAAGTTACAATGATGGGGGGCTTAATTTCATTAAACTTGAAACCTTGGTGACCTTGATGCAAAGTAAAGGTTTAAGAAGGGAAAGAGAAGGGGGAGCCAATTAACCACGTTTTCATCCTTCCCTCACTCATTTCTCTCTCAAATTAAGCTTGGAATCAAGTGATCTTGGTATCAAGAGGTGCAATTCAAGGTGTATAAGCTTGGAGGAGCCAATTTCAAACTTGAAACCATGATTTTGAAGCTTGGAAAGGAGTTTTTCCACATCCCCTATTTTTGAACGAGGTAAGAAATGTGTGCTTGATTGAATTCATGTTTATTAGTTAGTTTGAAGCTTGGGTTTTGGTTAGAGAATGAAGTTTTAGTGATTATGCTTTGTGTTTGGATTTGAATTGGTGTAGAACTTTGGTGAGCTTGGTTGGTTGAAAGGGAGCTTGATTCTTGTGTGTTACTTGGAGTTGAGGTAAGGGGAGTATGTTTTCAAGTTCATTTAATTCCAATAGCTTAAGTTTACTTGAAGAATTCGAGTGGTTTTAGCTATGGCATTAGTTAAAGGTTTTGGTTGAATTGTGGTGGACTAGAGGAATTGGGAGGATTGGATTGATGTTACAAGACATCATAGCTTAGCTTGTGATAGTTGGTTATGTTCTATGCAACATGTTCTATATGTGTATGAAATTTGGAGCCATTCCATGCATGTTTGGTATGTGTAGGAATCGTCCAAAGTTCATAGTAGCAAAATGCGCCAAATTTTGCATTTCTGCAGATTGGCGACGCGTCGCCAATTACAAGTCGACACCAGGGATGTGTCGCCAATCCAGAAAAATGTCACCGAACGTTACCAACTGTGGCTACGTGCGATGCATCACCACAGACATGAATGCCAAATTTTTCACATTTTGCTAGCTTGATCCAAATGAGACCTAAGGGGGTTCTTAGCGTACCTAGGGGTCTAAGGATTCCAGGGGTACTTTGAGACTTCCGAAAGTCCCATAAAATATAAGAATTTCCTTGAGTTTTGTAGAGTTTTAAGGTTGCTTGTGCAACAAACAAGGAAACTATGTTGCAAATGAGCATAACTAGGTACCACTAGCTCAGGTGAGAGGTTTAGAATACTTGTCGGCCTAGCCGTGCCGTAGCCATGAGGTCGCAAGGCAAAACCTTGTTCATCTAGTCTACAACAAAAGGTCTTATGGCCTAGTCTACAAAGTTCCACCATAATTCCCCTGCATAACGACTATGGGAAGGCTACATGATTGCATCCAGTAAGCTTCGGCTTGCTAGGAGCGGGTTAGTGATCAGAACTCGGTAGGCATGGAGTGATGCACCATGAGGAGGACTAGTTGAGGAGAGGTCTTTATGGCCTAGTTATATGTGCATATATGAGACCCTCATGATGTGTGAGCTTGCAGCAAGTTTACATATGTTCATCATATGTCCAGTCCTAGTAATTTTCTTGCAGGTACACTGAAGACCCCTTACTGAGAATTGTCAAATTCTCACTCCCTAGTTATGTTATGTAGAGACTGAAGTTGCTGGACCGGGTAATCGTTGAGGATTATCACGGTAGTGTTCTTTTGTGCGTGCAGGTACGACATTTGAGAATCCTTGTGATTCTAGTCTACATGGTGTATTTAGTTGGCTTGTTGGTCAAGTAACAGTGCTAACTAGTATCTTCCGTTGGCTGCAGAGCCTAGCAGCACTTGGCAAAGGACTTTTGAGACTCGCCACTGGGAGTGTATCCAAGGTGGGAGTTAAGTCAAAGAGATCTCAGTAGAGGCTTCTATTTATACAGTACTTTTAGTTGCCTCCATAGTCTATGTTATGAGGAGTCCTCGACTCTAGGATTGCTCTTGGGTGAGGGCATTAGTCTACTTTATGTATGAATGTTCTCACGAGTTGTTATGTGTAGTAAACTCACACAAATGTTGATTTTGTATTCTTTGGCTACTTATACTTATTTTTGTGTCGGAATTACTTGGCCAAGTTAATGTTTTATGGTTTTAATAAACCAAGTCAAAGCATGAAGAGCATGCATATTGCATATTCTAGGATAATCAACTAGCATCATGGGATTTAATCCGAACACATACACAACTAGCCAATTGCAATCCACCGTGAGACCAGCTCTCACAGGGCTTCTTAGGCAGGGGCCAAGGACGGCCGTGTCACCTAGTGGCCGGTTGTTTAGTAGCCGGTTGATTCTCTGGTGCAGATGGGGACTTCAGGAGTCTTTTATCCTTGGAATGCCAAGTCTCAATGATGGCTACCTGAGGGTGAGTTCCCACAGACGGCATCAAATAATGCCCAGAGGCATCTTCGTTGTACGACATGGTTGGCCTGAGAGGGACTTTTGGAATGGAGATGCTGGTGGGGCAGACTTCCAGCATGAGATTGCCTGAAACACTCAAAAGAACACGAGTTAGGAGGTCCCCGGAGTGTGTTTCCAGGGGAGGAGCCTCTGACACCCAAGTCAATATTTGGCAAGTAAAGAGAGGTGAATGGAGAGTACAGAGTAGTGTTCTCTTGAGAGTTCTGCCTTTTGTATCTATCCAACCCCTTACCAAGGTCGTTTTCCCAAGTATTTATAGGAGGACATTGGGAAAAGTCTGTTTGACACAGCCCACTCAGATCATGACACGTGTCCGGTCAGATGCCGTCTGTACGCTGGGGGATGGGGATCTCCAGCTGGCCAGAAGTCAGGGCTGTGGAAGGCCTGTGTGTCAGGGGCATGTGCGAGGTCTCTGTGTCAGAGGCTCCTTAATCATTTTTGTCATGTTCATAAGACCCATTCGATGAAAGAGACTCCTTCGAAATATGAGAGCTTCTTGTCGAGGTCGCCCCAGTCACTCAGAAGGCCCCTTGGCACAGAGAATCCCTTCGGAGGATGTTTTGCCCTACTAACGATGATTAGTCTACTCTTCCCGAAGTTGGTCAGGTCATTTTACCGATGGGGGTAGCGCACCATTTTCTCGAGGTTAGTCCTATTATTCCCGAGGGTAATGGTGGATAACCGAGGTCCGGGGATCAAGGACTGCGGAGCCTCTTTTCCCGAGGTTGGTGCTTGTATTCCCGGAGGATGATGTTCGTACTTTTTGAGGGTGTTGCGTTGTCATAGCTTGGAGGTTTGAAGGGTAATAGCCCTTTGGCTATCAAGTTTGAGAGTGGTAGGCCAAGCTAAACTTTAGCTTTGAGCCTAAGGCATGGGGTAGGGACTTCCAAAATCTAGATACATACCTTGGGTCTTTATTTGGTACAATCTCATCTAGTACACCATGCAATCTCACTATCTCTGTAATGTAAAGCTGAGCTAACTTTTCTAGTGAGTTTGTGAGGTTTATAGGCAAGAAGTGGGCTGCCTTTGTTAATCTATCCAATATGACCTCGATTGCAATGCATTTCTTTCGGGTTAGTGGCAAACCCACAACAAAATGCATAAATATGGAAGCCCACTTTCTTTCTGGTATTGGCAAACTCTATAGCTTACCCCCAAGCCTCTAGTGCTGTACTTTGACTTGTTGGCAAGTCATACACTTAGCCATATAAGCACCTTTTTCTTGTTTCATAGATGGCAACCAAAAATGGGATCTCAAATCTTTGTACATCTTTTGAGCTGTAGGATGCATACTCATCAAGCTGGAGTCGGCTTCCTCTAGGATTTATTGCCTAATTCCATCCTTATTAGGTAAATAAATCCTGTCCTGGAAGTACAGTATCCTATGTTTAAAGGAAAACCCCTGATACAACTTCCCTTGTTTCTATCCATAAGGCTTAAGAAGTTCGTCATCTTGCAACTATACTTCTTGAACTAGGTCGTTCCACTCTAACCTAATAATTAGGAATTTCACTTGGTCCATTTCCCATTTCCCTCACTTTTATGCCAACTTAGTCAGACTCGGTACTTCTACATCAATAGGTTGTCTAGTGGTTCTAAGTACTTAAATATATTTTCTACTGAGAGCATCAGCTACCACATTGGCTGGATGAGCTTAAAAGCTACCTAACCCAACTACCGACACTTCGGCAACCTCGGGATGGAGAGCCTCTTTTCCTCTACCTTGCCGTCACTGAAAAAGCTGTGAGTTCAGTCCTAGTGAAGGAAGAAGATGGAAGGCAGTCACTGGTATATTATGTAAGTAAGTCCCTGCACGGTGCCGAGGTCAGGTACCCATTGCTCCAAAAAGCAGTTTACGCCTTACTGCTCGCGGGTAGAAAGCTACGACCCTACTTTCAAGGACACCCCATCATAGTCTGAAGTAACCTGCCTCTACGTGACGTAATGAAAAAAGTAGAGCATTTGGGAAGGCTGTCAAAATGGTGTATCGAGCTCGGAGAATATGACATCGCTTACGAGCTAAGAAAGGCAATAAAAGCCCAGGCATTGGTGGATTTCATCGTCGAAATTCCAGAAATCAAGGATGCTGAAGCTACCTCAAAAGATCTGATAAGGACTGAACTAGAGTGGAAACTCTTTGTCGATGGAGCCTCAGGCGCTACACACCAAGGCGCTGGAGTGGTACTTCGGGGGCCCGAAGGTATGGAAGCCACCAAAGCCATCAAATTCGGTTTTAACGTCACCAACAACATCACCGAACATGAGGCCCTCATAGCAGGACTAAAACTAGCTAGAAAGGTTGGTGTAAAAAACCTTACGGCCCACAGCGACTCACGGCTAGTAGTCCGGAAAAATGAAAGACGATTACACAGCCAAGGATCCAACCTTGGCAAAGTATCATGATCTTGTTGAGAAGCTTATTAAAGAGTTTGACTTAGTACAAATAGAAAACGTGCCTCGAAGAGATAATGGTCAAGCTGATAACTTGGCCAAATCCAAGGAACCCACCGAGGCGCTAAAGCAACCCAGCATAGAGTTAATGTGCATGGCGACCTCGGGCGAAGGATGGCAAGATTCGATCAAGAAATATCTGGCAACTTCGGCACTCTCCGAAGACCCTACCGAGGCCGCAAAAGTGTGAAAATGCTCTGGGAGATACTTCCTCATCGGGGATGAACTATACAGACAAGGGTATGCAAGTCCCCTGCAGAGGTGCATAAGTGAAAAGGATGTCATGGCAGTCCTCAAAGAACTCCATAAGGGGGCCTGCGGTTCGCATATAGGAACAGACGCCCTCGTAGGAGTACTACTCCGTCAATGTTACTTTTGGCCTACCCTAAGAAAGGATGCAAGGCAATTTGTCCGGAAATTTGACAATTGCCAAAGGCACGCCAACATCCAGAAGCTACCTTCGGAGAAAATAACTTCACCAAACTACCCTTGTCCCTTCGCCGTTTGGGGTATAGACCTCGTTGGACCCCTCCCAAGCGCCCCCGGTGGGGTGAAATTCTGGATAGTTGCAGTAGACTACTTCACTAAGTGTATCGAAGCGGAGCCTTTGGCATCAATCTCGGTGAAGGATACGCAAAAATTCGTGTGAAGAACATCGTATGCCGATTTGGCATACCAAGGGTAATAGTGGCCGACAATGGTACCCAGTTTACTGACAGAGGGTTCCGAGAATTTATGGCTAACCTCGGCATAAAACTACATTTTGCCCCGGTAGCCCATCCTCAAAGTAATGGGCAAGTCGAGGTATCTAATTGGACAATAAAAATGGCTTGAAGAAAAGGCTAAGGGAGGCAAAGGGGAAATGGCCCGGGGAGCTCCCAAGTGTATTATGGATCTATCGCACAACTCCTCAAAGGGCTACAGGAGAAACTCCTTTCTCGCTCGTGTTCAGAATAGAAGCCGTTATTCCCATTGAGGTCACACAGCCTTCAGTAAGGATACAGGTGTTCGACGAAGAAGGAAATAACCTTGGCTTGAGGGCAAAACTAGACCTTGGCGAAGAACACCGCGAAATGGCCGAACTCAGGAGGAGTGTCACGCCCCGAACTTCCCCTGGCCCATCAGGGCCCGATTATCAGAGTCAATACAGCGGAAGTTATTCATATAGAAGGGGCTTTATTAACTACTATGAGCACCTACGGCGTGACTCCAGGATCTATTCTGGTACTAGCTTGTTAGTTTATTACTCTTAATGTGTTGTCAGGGTGCTCTTCAGGAACGAGCTAATACCTATGTGGAATTCTAGTGTTCCATTTATGGACTTTACCACTTAGCCAGTTCACATGCACATAGAGTCTTTAGATGCCATCTCAACAACTAGGCAACAAAATCCATGCATATCCAGATTCACTGGAAATCTTTCCCTAGATGCACATACTCAACCAATTACACTTGTAATACAAGTAAAGCATACACTTAAACCATTAAGTGCATAGAATGTGTGTCCATCAAGTGTACTAATCCAATGCATGGAAACCAAGAAGCCCATCTCATTATCAATTTTGAAAACACATTTTTATGTCCATGAGCCTCAGCCAAGTCTAGTACACATAACATGAATATCCATCATGGCATTCCATCTGCATAAAACCATGCAAACATGGCATATAATCATCCAAGGCTAATCATGATCATAATGGCAACAATAAAGCATCACCTACTTGGAAAAGAAAATGTACCAAGGATGTTATATGTCTCTAATTAGCCAGGTTCAGGTTTTACAGACCACGCTCTCATACCACCCAAACCTTGACTCATAATAACCTGGAACGCATTCCAGCTTAATAGACCTTGTTCCCACAACTTCTAAACTCCTTAAGCCTGTAAAAGGAAGTGCAAACCATTAGCTTGATTCCCAAGCAATCTATACCACATAAGTCACTTAGAACCAATGAATATATTGGCAACACTATACACATACCCAACCCTTTAGCACATTGTAACGAGTACTCTGGTACTCTACGCTTGATCTATCAAGCCATCCATTTCCTGAAAAAGGTATAACAGGGCGGGTGAGTTATAAAAATCAGTAAGAATCCTGACGGCATCCAATGCCTAGTGAGGTATTTAACTCATGACTTTCAAAGTCATCATATGGCTTCCAAAGCCTAAACTTGTGCCAAGAATGTAATGGCAATTAATCCATATTCCTGCAAAGGAAAACACTAAAACAAAGAAAACACAAGATGTAGCACAATAACAATAACAACAATAATATGGGTCAGCATGCACAATCAATTTCAGAGAAGCACACAACTCAACACACACAACATTGTCCTCATAACATCATGTTCCACGTCATCGTGGGCATCGCAAGCATTAGCATAATCCATACCACTAATCCTGGCATGCCATTTATTTTTATAACCTACTGAGCGCTCCTTAACTTGGATATTGAGTTGGCCAAACTCAACTCCTAGCCCTAAACGCTTGCTAATTACTCATGAGTAAACCATAATTTCCATAGCAACAATACCTTGCCCATTATGCACTTATGTGGCCAAAATATCCAACTAAGAGAGTATCATGAGTCCTCACAAAAAGTAACAACCACATAGCCCTGACATGCACACCTATGGTCACTTGGTTCTTTGACCATCACATAGGGGCACTAATACTCACAATGAAAGGTCATGGAAAATATACCATGCAAAGAGTGAGTATAGGGATTCTTACCACCATTTGTGTAACCTTTTTGCTCATTGTCTTTGCCTTGCTTTGCTTTGTTTGTTGTTGTAACTTTCTCTTCCCCTTAATGGACATATAAAGCCCAAAATACTAACAAGTTACTTAATTGCTTTTCATTAAACAAGAGAACCATAATTTACCAAGCATACTTGGTTTAACTTACTCAACCTCACTTAAGGAGGTAAAGGCCCACTTAGCCTTTCTGTGAACTAAGGCCCATTTTCTGTGAATTCAGGCCTACATTGGCCTTTTCCTCAAATCCAGGCCCAACTTACTCTTTTCTGGAACTTTAGGCCCAACCTGGCCTTTTCTGGAATTCAGGCCCACTTGGCCTGTTTATTTTCTCAGGTCCACTTGGCCTTTTATTAATCCAGGCCCGCTTGGCCTTTTAATTAACTCAGGCCCACTTGCCCTTTTATCTTTTCAGGCCCACTCGGCCTTTTAATTCCTCAGGCCCACTTGGCCTTTTAATTTCTTTTCTGGACTTGGACCAACTTAACATTTAGGCCCAATTTTACCTTTTCAGGATTTGGCCCATTTAACTTCTCCAGGATTTGGGCCCATTTGCCAATAATACCATTATGGCCCAAAATAGCCCATTTAAGAGTTTCTGGACCAAGAATACTTGGTTTTCAATTTGGGCCTTCAAATTTAACTCTTGGCCCAATTAGCCCCATTACTTCTTTCTTTTGCTCAATTTAGTCCCATAAGTTTTCTAAGGACTCATTTATGCCAAGAACACTTGGCTAACACATGGCTAACATGCCAAGACATCAAATTTTCAACATGGCCGAATCCTCCATGGCTTGATTTTGCTTACCAAACTCCTCATTTTGCATCCAACTCTTGGTTATGGCCTTATACACCAACAAGAACATCTTTACTACCAAGAACACTTGGAAAAATGCACATATATGCCAAGATTCACACTTGGCCGAATATACTTCTTGCTTTTCCTTGCATCTTTTGCTTGTTTCCTTGCTTGGAATGGCCATACAAGCTTCAAGGCACCAAGAACACTTGGTTTCATGCCTCAAAATGCCATGTACACTCATCGCCGAAAATCCATCCTTGCTTTTCTTGGAGTTCTCCTCAATTTCTTTGCTTCTTATGGCTTAAAATCGCCATCCATGTTCATGAGCTCTTGAGTTGAGCTCAAGAACACTAAAAATCCTCCATGGCCGAATCTTCAAGAGTTTTTCCTTGCAAAAATCCAACATAGCCGAGAAATTAGAGAGTAATATCTAGCTCAAACACATGAAACTACCAAGAAAACTTGGATTCACTTACAACCTTTCACATGGCCGAAATTTGAGCTTGTTCTTTCTTGATGTTCTCCTTGATTTTCTTGCTCCTCATGGCTTATAAATGCCATGCATGTTCATGAGCTCATGAGTAAAGCTCAAGAACACCATTTTCTCCATATGGCCGAAACTTCCAACAAAGATTTCTTGGACATCTTGCTTGATTCATGCTCTAGATGGGTTTAGAAGTACGAAATCACTATGAAATCGTGTTTGCATGTGTAAGAATACGTATTTTCTGGATAGGCCGAGACTTAGATGAAGAAGAAGATGATGGAAGCTAGGAGAAAGAACCATGGCCGGATGTGCGAGTTCTAGAGAGAAGGGAGAGCATTTGTGAGCTAGAGAGAGAGAGATGAAATGAAAATGAGAATGAAATGATGATGGGCGGCCATTATGCTAGCAAATGAGGGAGAAATGCAAACCAAATGCGTATCAAATGTACATTTATGATGAATGGCCGGTCAACAATTCAAATGGGAGGAAAGCTAGTCAATTGCTAATAATCTTTTGGACAAAAGAAGGTGGTGTCCCATCAAGAAAAGAAAACCCAATAAACAATCCATTTGCTTCCTCCAAGGCGCCATTTTTTTAATTTATATGGCATGGCCGAATTTTTGATTCAAATGGATGGGAGAATAGTCAAATGCTCATTAAGTGTAGATTGGACAAGTGATGGTGGGGAGAAATAAAATAATGTAAAGTGGGAGACAAAGACTAGTCAAAAATGATGGGCAAAATATTTGTTTATGGTGACGGTGGGTCAAATCCATGTGGGCAATTTAAATAATGTGGGTGGAGGCTTATGTGGCCATTTTAAATAGAAAAAATTATGGGATGGCCGGCCATGGCTTAAAATGCCATGCAAAATGGTCTAATCCCTCCTTTGGCCCTCCAACTTTCTTCAATTGTTCAATAGAGTCCTCCCACAAACTTTACCTTTGAACAATTGAGTCCCTCAACTTTAATTTCCACCATTTTCATCACCAATACTCTTGGCCTTAGCCAAGTTTATTCCAAGAGTGTCCAACACTCATTTATGCCCATTCCATAATTAATTTAAGATCTCCCGAGCTTACCAAGCTCAATTCCCAATTAGGAAAAAATTTCCATGTCTCCTCAATTTAATTGGCTAAGTTTCCAAATTAGGAAAATTTTTATGCCACTAATCCACTTAACCCGGGACTTAGTCAATTAGCCCTTTCGAGGTGTAACAAGGAGGGCTTTCCAACAAAGAGTAGCCGACGCTACTAACTTGTGCGTGAAGAAAAAAGAAATCAAGAAGGGAGACCTTGTCCTCCGAAAGGCCAAATTTGAGCCGTGAAGACCATCAGAAGGGGTACTTCGGGCAAATTAGGGGGGACCTTATCTGGTTCTCGATGAAGTCTGCCTAAGGGTCTACAAATTAGGTGATGTTGAAGGAGTAGAGTTGAAAAACACTTGGCATTCAGATTCTTTGAAAAAATTCTACACTTAGACATTTTTTCCAAGAAAAGCTTGTGGTTACTCCTCCCCGAAATCACAAAAAAAAAAATGGTGTTTATAAACTGAATATGTTCACATTGTTAAAATGGGTTTCTAGCACATTGACTTTTTTTTCGAAAGTGCTAGTTCCTTAGCAAAGCCTAAGACTTGGCGGAATACGTTCGGAAAAATTAAAGTAGTCCACATATCGGGAAGATTTCGCTAAAAGAAGAATAGTACAACAATTCCCGAAGGCATGATTATGGACGTAAATGTTCACCGAAAATACACACATAAGAATTATACAAACTTCTGAAGAGTGGTGATCAAAGGAAAGAACAGGAACTTAGGAAAAATTTTCTTTCATTCATAAGTTCTAAGGCAACATTACAAGAGAAGCAAGATTACAAGAAAAAGAAAGAAGAAAAAAGCCTATTGAGCTGGAGCATCCAGAACCTCCTCGGCAGTGGTATCTTTCTATTGGACAGGAGCATTCGAAGGCGCGAGCATAATAGGAGGGACGTTGAGGAACTCCAGCTTCAACCATGTCCACCTTGGCTTTTTAGGAAAATCCAAAGTGGCCAAGAAGGAAAGGTCGAGTGTGGGGTACCGAGAAAGGATCTGGTGCCACGCCAAACAAAAGCCGTCTTGAAAAGACACCTTCATCATTTGGTCGGATTGGTCCTTCTCGGCACTCAGAGTTGACAGCTCAGCTGTAAGCTCGGCAACCTCCATCTCGAGTTTCTTCTTCTTCTTTTTCTTGGCCTTCTTCTTCAACGAATCAACCTCGGCTTGAAGATCGGCGTTCAAAGCAAGCGCCTTTGCAAGGTTCTCAGCGTCTTCCACCTTTTCCTTCCAAAGGGCCTTGTTCTTTGAAGAGAGAACAGCACGCTTTGTACCGAGGTCCTCAACCTTGGCCGAGAAATCAAGAAGGACCTCCTTCTTGCTCTCCTAAAGCTCGGTCTGAAGATTCTCCAAGTCCTCATTCACAATTTTGCTCAGTTTGCCGCACTTGATAACGTACTTGGCACACAACTCTTTCGCCCGCCTCAAAGAATTCTCGGACCGAGAATGAGCCTTAGTCTGCTTTGCCGCCCAAGCTCGAAAGTATCCACTGTATGCTAGGAGCTGCAGAAAAGAAAGTCACAAGTAAAGTTCAAGGGACGACAACAAATTCAGAAGAAAAATTTCTAAGACGCCAAAGAAATAGAGAAGAAATTTACCTGGGCAGCGTGTTCGCTCATCCTCACCGTGAGGATTTCCTCGTTTGGGCATTCAGCCAGGAGCAACTCGAATGTGGCATTCATCAGCACGCCCCTCGCCATTTGGGGAGCCATCAACTAACTGTCCTCCTTGAAAGCCCAAAAGGGCTCCCTCGGTACTTTGTCCTTTGGGATATGGCCATCTTGAAGGGCCCTCTTCCGGGCATGAGCTTCCACCCAAGGAGCAGGCGTCACCACCTCTGCAGGATCACGCCAAAGTTCCATCAGTACATTGTCCCTTAGCCATAAATCTATAAGATCATAGATACCAAAAACACTAAGATTTTTAGACAAACGGCTAAGGAACGAACCTGGTGGAACCTCGGTAATGACATCCTTGGCCTCGCCCACTTCGCGGACTTCACCGGGAATGTACTTGCCTTTGCTCCTCCTACTCTCCTCGAGCTCTTGAGCCAAAGGCGGTCCAACCGATGTCTTAGTAGTTGTATCCAGGCTCAAAGCAGTCTCGAGGGCAACAGGATCCGAAGGTGGGAGACCGGGCAGGCGGCTGGTCCTGCACTTCGACGACGCCTTCGGGGGGAGGAGGAAGGAGTCTACCTTGGCTTTCTTCACCTTGGACGGCCCTCAACTAGTATTCTTCTTCTCCGCGGGCACTTTGCTCCGCGTTTGCTCTCCCTTCTCGGCCTCACCGAGAAAAAGGGACTTGTAAAACTCTGCAGATTGATCACCCATCTCTTAACAATGAAAAAACATCTGTGTAAGTCCAAAAGGAACACATGTAAGCAAAACTTGGAAGATAACTTACTCTCTAAAAAAGCCTCATACGAGATCTCGCACCGAATAAGCATCACCAGCCATGCTTTCTTCCCTGGGAGAACAGGCACGGGCAAGTTCAAGTCAAACTTATACTCGTGGATCACCCCAAATTCCCGAAGGACTTCTTCGGTCATAAGGTCCCACTTAATGGGAAAGGGGTATAAGGAACGCGGAGGGACCTCGGGGTCCTAATCTGCAACTGCCCGAATGCATCTGTCAAACTCGTCAAAGTCGGTGGCCAACCCTGAGGTCAACAGCTTTCGAGGCTCAACAACGTCAGTCTTCAGCACCCCCGAAGCCCATCTGGTCGGGACGTAGCTCCATCTTTCGGGAACTGACAGAAAAAAAAACTTTTTCTGCCACCCTCGCCAGCTATCCTTCGTGTCAAAGGTGAAGGTGAATTTCTTGCTCCCGGACCCTCAGGGGAGTAAGAAGTAGAAGCCACCTTTCGGGACTGGGTGAAGCTTGTTGTATTGCATGAAGAAAAGAAAGTGGGGCTTTATCTTAAAAACCCCACACATGCAAAGAAAGGCGTTGAAGTAAGAATAAGAGTTTGGAGGGAGCTGGTTCACGGCGATCCCGTGGAACCTGCAGAACTCGCATACCATGTGCGGAGGGGGATACCGAAGACCGGCCTTCAATTGGGCTCGGTAAATAGTGATTTTGTCAGAATGGACCATGTAATCGTATGTGACCGAAGAAGGTAACCTCAGGGCGGTGTAGGTAGGGAGGTAGAATTTTGCCATCCACTTCGTCATATTCTCCGAAGAAGTGCAACAGGGATGAGACTCAAGGGGGGAGAAAGCTCTCGGGGATAGGATGGACGGACATCAGTGGAGCAGGGTTTGACATTTTTCAAAAAAGAAGATAGGGAAACCTCGGGTAAACTAAAGAAAGAAAAAAACAAAACTTCGGAATGAACGACTTCGTAAGGAAGGAGGAAGTTCGGAAAGAAAAAACCCACTGAAACCTTTGTCAAAATCGGGATTCCTAGACGCCGTCATGAAAGGTTGTCGGACATTTACCCACCGCTAGAACCGTTTCCGGAAGGAGAAAAAGACAAGAGAGAACTCTAGAGCAAATGAAAGCAAAGAAAAGGGGTGTGAAGGTCTGACGCAAAAGGGGTTTATATAGGCTGAAGGGGGCAGGTGAAACGGCATCATTATTACTCCTCGAAGGTGAAGAGAGGCAATTAATGTAACCGACGTAACCATCTGCCACTCACCAGCTGCCACGTGTAAGACATCGCGGGAAACAAGGGCATGGCTCTGACAACTGGCAGACCTATATAACCCTGCTCGAGGTAACGCGGCCACATACAAGGGATGATGAAACGGGTCACTGACAGAAAAGTTAATGTTAGTACGCACCTCAGACAATGACCTCGGTAAAAGAGCCAGGGACACCACTCAAACGCCAGAGGAATTACCTTGGTAGAACACCTTCGCTCGCTAGAGTTTCCTCTTGGGAAGAAGGAGACTTCAGATAAAAGCCCATTATGGCGACAAGGCCAAGCATCGTTTGACATAAGATAGGTTCCCGAAACTCCCAAAACCAAAGGAACATCTTCAATTTTCTGAAATGGGGCATGTGATAGCCGAAGGGCCATCGCCCCCGAAGAACCTCACATGAGCGCGCCACTTCCGGTCAACGCAGGCACAACAAAACCCCAGCAAAGAAAGGACTGCAGCACCCTCGGACAAGCAGGATAGGCGCTACTGCTCAAGAAGTCCATGGGACCAACTTCGGTCAAAAGGAATCACCGCCTTTCCCGAAGGTGACCTCGCGCCGACCTCACATGGGCAAAACCACCTCTGGATGTTCTCTGGGCCACCCTCGGGGCACGCTCATGAAGTGCCACATCAAGTACCCAAGCCTGAACTTGGGAAAATCTGACCGAAGCTGCCCCGTACAAACAGGGGACCTCCCTCCAGATGAATTCACCTTCCCTAATGACCCATATACCTCGAAGGAGTTCGGTCCACCGAAGAGGCCATGTAGGTGAACGATGAAACAACTGAGGTGTCTCTGACACACCGTACTCGTACAGCCTCCGACACGCCGCCCTCAAACACGCTCTGACACACCACCCTTGTACTGCACTAGGTTCCTGGCTAGGCGGCCTATGGTCGGCTAGATGCTCCCCCTCTCCCCGAAGGTATGGACCACAACTGACCGAACACATGTCACGATCTTGGTAGGCTGCAAGGAAACGAGTTTCTCTTGTTCAGCTCCCTAAAAATATTCAGGAAGCACCCCACGTAAGGGGATGGAACACTAAAAAAAATCTCCCCTCTCCCTACTTATCTCTAGTACTGACTTGGGCGTCGGAGACTCCTCCCCTGGAAAAACACTCCGGGGAGCTCCTAACCCTTGTGTTAGGCTCACCTCCTAAGTGCTTGGCTTAGGCCAAGGAATAAAAAGAAGTAATGTGAAGGACTGTGGAAACTAGTACAGTGATGTATGTGCAAGGCTGGTAACTTTGAGGGCCTATTTGCACACAGAAATTTGACTATGGGAGAAATGACAGAAAATAAAATTTGAGGACTAAATTACACACTTAGCTTGGTGGTACAAATAAAACCACAAAGTGTGGGATGATGTTTTCGGCCATGCAAGTTTTTCTGGTGACTAGTGCAATACTAGGCCAAATTAAGGAGACAACAATGATAACAAGTCACATCATGTCTCCAACTAAGGCATAAACTATCATTATTCTAGTTTGCCTAACTAGAACTTGTTCTAGTTACATGGCCGATTTTATTTGGAAGAAATGGCACCTTGGTACTTGTGTTTGGCATGTGCATGGCATTATAGGCCATGAGGTGACTAAAGTGCCAAGTAAATACATGTTTTAATGGTGCATGTGTGACCGTGAGCAAGTGTTGTAATGCCCGGAAAATCCAAACTGATTAGGTCCCGGGGTAAGTGGATTGGGAGCCAAAGAATTTTCCTAATTTGGGAATTTAACTGAATTAATGTGAGGGGACATTAAATAAAGTGTTAAGGATTCATGAAATTAAGCTTGGCTTAGGCCAAGAAAAATAATGGTGAAAATGGTGGATTTCAAAGATGAAGGACTCAATTGAACAAAGGAATTGTTGTAAGTTGGGCTCAATTGCCCAAATTCAAAAGATTGGAGGACTAAGTGGGGAATTGACCCATTTTCATGGCCTTGGATGCCATGGCTAGCCATGTCCATTCAAAATAATATATTTTATGCCACCTCCACCTCCACCCACACCTCCACTCACCTTTGTCCCCCACCTTCACCATTTCATCATTTAACTTCACCAACTCTTCCAATTTGTCCCCCCACTTTGTCTCCCACTTCCCATTTGAATTATTACTCCACTAAGGCATTATTCCCACCCATTTTGGACACCCATAACCGTACATACACTCCCCCATTCAACAAAATACATTTCTTCACTCATCTCACCTCATTCAAGCCATTTCACTCTCTTTCTTCAATCTCTCTCTACAAACTCTCTCTCCCTTCTCTCTAGTTTTGGCCAACACTTGTTCTTCTCTCCAAGAACATTTCTAACTCTTCTCCTTCCTCCAAAAATTCTGCCATCACTAGAAATCATCCTTCCATAAATTAAAACCAAGTGTTCTTGGTTGAATTCATGCTCTAAACACCCAAAGAGCAAGAATCAAGTAAAAGATTCAAAGAAAACCAAGGAGAGAAATTCGGCCATCTTCATTTCTTGGAGGTTTTGAACTCTTCTCAAGGAGTTCTTTGTGTATATGAGCTTCTAAGCTCATTGGGAGGAAGAATCAAAAAGAAAGTCCGAAGAACATCAAGCACACAAAATTCGGTCTCACCTCCTAATTGAGGTTTCGTAAGTATGAACCAAGTGTTCTTGGTATTTTGATTTCTTTAAGTTAATTACCAAGTATTCTTGGTATTTTTATGGATTCTAATAAATCTGGACATTTTGGTTCTTATGCTAGAAAATCATTTCTAGAGCCGGCAAGCAAGGAAAACGAAGGAAAACAAGCTCCTAAGAGCTTTTCGGTGTTGGTAAGGATTCCTATACTCTTTGAGTATTCGGGCCCCTAGGTGATGGTCAAAGAACCATATGATCCTAGGTGTGCTATGAGGGCTTAAGTTAAATTATTGCTTCGGCAATTCCGTTTTGCTCATGAGCTAAGTTAAGTAAGCAAGCATTATGGGCTAGGATTTAAGTAGGCCACCTTAAATTCCTATGCTAAGTGAGATCTCCGAAAATGAAAAGTATATGAAATTAATGAAATAAAACTTGAGGGATGCTTGCTGCCCTTCTGTAAATCAAGGTGTTAAGTGGCGTGTGTTTGTGTGCTTCTATGAATTTGTTGTGCATGCTAACCCCCGATTTCGATTATTATTGTATATACATGTATCTTTGTGTTTTCTTTGTCTTTATGTTTTCTTTGCAGGATTTTTGGAATATTTATTGCCATTACATTCTTGGCATATGTTAGGCCATAAAGGCCATATGTTAGGCTTTGGAAGCCATACGGAATCCTTATTGAGTTTTAAAACTCACCCGCCCTACTCTACTTTTGTAGGTAAAAGTGTGCTCGAAAGATTGAGCTAAAAGTCTTGAGTACTCTTTTTGTGGTATAAAGGTTGGGTATGTGTATGGTATTGCTCAATTATACTAAGTATTCTAAGTATTTTAAGTTGCTTGAAAATCAAGCTAATAAGCGTGGACTTTGTGTGCAGGACTACGAGTCTAGAGTTTGTGGGAACAACGTCTTAAGGTGGATAATTAGTGTTCCTTGGCACTATGATTTATGGCTTGATTTTAAGCATGTAATTTGTTGGTCTAAGTTTAGTGACCAAATTATGAACTTAGTTAAAATTCGGCCAAACTTGATTTTGGGCTTGTAAGATGGACTATGGACACTTTGGGTGCTTTTATTGCTTGGTGGACTTACCAAGGCCCATGCATGTTTTATGGAAGTATGATTTTCATGAAAATCGGAAGCATGTATAAATTGGGCTTAAATGCATGTTTTGGGCTTAAATAAGAAATTAGAAAATTTGAATATATTCTTGGTTAATTTTGGGCCATATGCATGTTAAGTATGGAAAAGGCCCATAAGCCCATGTTTATGTGAAAACATGCTATGTTTGGTTAAGTATGTGCACACTAAAAAGAACATGCAAGAAAACTTAGAAAAGCATGAAATTTGGATGCATGTGTAAGGAATGGCTAATAAGAAGAATAGGTGCACATATGTGAATTAATGTATGCCTAAGCATTAGTTTGCTTTTAAAAGCATTAAGAGATTTCGTGCACTAGTGAACACCAAAATACATAAGCATGCGAAGCATATGCATGAAATTAAGTTTTCAAACTTAAGTTGGTGTTTTGGTTGCCATGCATAATCTTGGCTAAAGCTTGGTAAATACCATGAAAATGAACACATGAAATCCACATAGGTGCTAGTTTGTTTCCAAGAGCATTTAAGCTTAAACCTTTAATAAGAACATAACAAGCTAGTACCAGTAAGTATCCTGGGGTTCGTGCCCATAAGTCTTAGTGAGTAATAAAAGCCCCTTCGGTTTAATTAAACTTCCGCTGCATGTCTTATATAATTGGGCCCGAATGGGCCAGGGGCAGTTTAGGGCACGACAAGTGTGGGCTTCATTGATCCATGCAAATAAAGGGAGGCCAAAAGCTAGCATAATACCAATTTGAGTACAAGTGTCCTATGGCCGGACTTAGTCAAGGCCATTTGTTTTGCCATTTCAGGCTTGTTCCATCCTTCCTTGGCCGAGAGCTCGCTAGCCTAAGTTCTTGAGCTTTCTCTCTCAAATTGGTCTTGAATTCAAGCAAACTTGGAGGCACCTGAGGGATTCAAGCTTGGAAGCTTGGTTTCGGCACAAGACTACTTGAAAACAAGCTTTGTTCTTGAAGAAACGTTGAAGGGCCGAGCCAATCAAGCTAGGGTTTTAAGGTAACTTTTATATTTCCCTGATTCCACGGTTGTTCTTCCATGAACAAGGAGTTTGAGTGCTCAATTGATGTTATACTAGGCTAATTGAGCAAGTGATGTTTGGGTTTGGAAACCAAGTGTTGGCCGAAAGTATTATTTGAAGTAGCTTGGTGTTCTTCCTTGTTTACATGGAAATTAATCCATGATTAAAGGTTATTGATGCCTAATTACTCTTGTGATAGGCTATTTTGAGTGAAGAACGTCAAGGTGTGAAAGTTTGATGCTTGGCCGAAAGCTCAACTTGAGGTAATTTCATGTTCTTCCCTTGATTACATGGCAATGGTTCCATGAACAAGGTTTAATAATGCCTAGATGGTTATATGTTGGGCTAAATTAGTGGGGAACATCAATGTGTGGAAATGTGTATTTGGCCGAGAGTATGAACTATAGTAACTTGGTGTTTTTCTTTGAATACATGGAATTATTCCATGAATAAGAGTTGTTAATGCCTAATTGTTGTTATGGTAGGCTAAATTGAGTCAAGAACACTCGGGCATTGAAAGTTGGTTTATGGCCGAAAGTACTATTGAGGTAGGGTTCACTTAACACTTGATTATGCTTGGTGAATTACCATGGTTCAAGTGTTTAGAGTAGCTAAGTGATGGTTAAAATTTGCCAAATGACCTTAGTTGCTTGATGGGCTATTGAGAATATATTCGATTTACTTGTTGATTAGCTAATTAACTATTGGACATGTGCTAGAAATGCTAGTAAATGTGGCCTATTTGCTAGGCATTTTGGAGCTCTAAGTGGAAGTGGAGTATTGAATGAAGTTATGTGTGCAAAATGCACATGGGCACATGTTATGGACTATTGGCCGAGAGCACTGTGTGGTGTGTGTGTGTGTTCTTGTGTGCTTTGGTGAATTCTTTGTGCTTGCTAACCTAACATTCACTATTATTGCTTATATGCCTCGGTTATCTAGCATGTATATTTATATGTTTGGTTTTCCTTGCCTTTGTGTTTGTTTTGCAGGTTATGTTGAGCTAATGGGAGGTTAAGCTTGAGTAGCTTACTCAGCTTAACTAAATAAACTCTTAGTTGAGTTGTATATCAAGTGAACTTTACTGAGTTTTATACTCACTGCCCATCCTACTTGTTTTTCAGGAAAAGATATTCGGCCTGAATAGTGCTTGCTTGTTTTGTGCTTTTGTTTTGTGCTAGCTTGCTTTACTATCAAGGTATGTGCCAATGTGTGCTTGGCTTATTGATTTTGGTTCATTACAAGTCTTATATCATGTTGGCCGAGACTTATGGACTAAGTTTGCAGGCTTATAGTGTGGGGGACTTGTCTAGGAGTGCAGTATGGATACTTGGACTTTGGCTCTGATCATAGTGTTCACCTTTATGATGATGAACATGGCAATTGGGTTGGTGTTGCAGTGTGTAATTTTGTATGGGATCCTTAAGGTACTGTTTGACCATTAGTGGTCATGGGTTGTACTAACTTGGCATGGAAAACTTATGGGTTCATGGCATGTAGCCATGTTGGATACTAGGTAGACTACCATTTTGTGTACATATATGTAGTCTTGGATACCTAGCTTTGGTGTTGGTTTTGTTGGACTTATGTGCCAAGTTATGTGTATGTTGTTATGGTTGGTTTTGGACATGTATATATGTTGGATGCTTTGGGCCAAGGTCTGGCACCTATGTGAATAGTTATGGACTTATGTTTGTTTATGTAAATATGAAGAATGAAATGTTGTGAACCACCTTGTGTACTTTTGATGGCCGAGAAGATCATATGCATATCAACATGTGTTTTCAAAACCAAAGTAACTACTGTGGGCTTCTTGGTTGCCATTTGAGTAGCACACTTGATTGCACACCATATAATCACTTAACTTTCTTTAAGTGTTGCCTTGCTTGTCATGCAAGTAAACTATGAAAGCCTTGCTTGTTTTGCAAGTTAGTGGTATTGGGCCTCATATCTGCTGCAAGTAAACTATGGATTTGTTTTAAAGCCTCCTGGGCCACCTCCCAGGCTTTCCACCTTAAGAAAATAAGACTTAATGGTGTCTTTGCTTGTTTGGCCGAATGGAAGAACTTGAAATTAAATTCTGGGTTTGGGAGTTAAACTTAGAATTTTCGGCCAGGGCCTGTGTGAGGTGTCACACCTTGCCTTTCTGAGTCCTTGCAGGCCTTCTCCCACCAGAGGTTCCTCATCTCGGCATTTTCGCATCGCAAGTTCCTGTCCCAGGCTCACCATGTTGCACAATGATGATGTCGAGGGCCATCAACCCTATTATCACTTAGCCAATTCATACCTAGGATGATATGATAGCCATTAGTACATAAGATTATTAGGTCAGCTCTAAACTCCAATTCACCAAGCTTAAGTATGCAATCTTTCACTACATGGTATGTGAACATAAATAAGTTTGCAACAGTTCTAACTAGGTACATTTCCTTCATAGTGCATACTTCAAAATTCATAGCTTTTACAAGCTGAGAAGATATCACAGATAAAGATGCACCGGTATCAAATAAAATTGATACTTCATAACCATTACAAAAAATGGAACCTTTCAAAGCTTTCTTAGTCATCCTGGCTTGATTTATCTCTTCCTTAACCTCAGGCTCTTTGGTTTCATGAGTCCTCCTTGAGGTCTCTAGCTGAAAAACTCTTTTAGGAGCCTAACTCTGTCTTCTTTTAACCGGAGGAAAGTTGGGGCCCTGATCCTTCTTCGTTGAAGGCATATTTGGCCTCTTTATGGGTAATTGTCCCTATGCCCATCTATTTCCAAACCTTCCCATCATCCTCTGTTCTTCTTTCCTGATGGGACAATCCCTTACCCAGTAATCTTGGGCACCACACTTGAGGCATCCCTTTGTTAGTCTGTAACATGGTTTTTGGCCATGGTACTAATAGCCAAAGAACTATCACCCGCAAAACCTTCTTATTAGCAGACCTGACACCAACCTTGGAAGATGAGGTGACCAACCTTGGGAAATGGATTTACACCACCCTCAGAAAGGGATATGACCAACCTTGGGAAAAGGCTCTACGCCACCCTCGAGAATGAACAAGGCCAACCTTGGAAACATAAGCCTGCCACCCTCGATAGAGGGAATACCTCCCTAGAATCGTCTACATTGCTGATGGGCTTTCCTGAGTTACCTTGGGTCGGAAATCCTGTGTCCAAAAGGGTCTTAGCTCCCTAAGGGATCCTAGTGGGAAAATGAAAAATATTGTTGAGGGATCTTTGACAGAAACCTTGCACACACACATACCCTTTCGGCATAACCACCTACGGCCAGCTGGAGACACCTCTCTCTGAAGTTATAGACCAAATCTGACCAAACACATTTCCTGATTTACTCAGGCTGGGCATAATGGCCTTCTCCTCCTGGTCCTATAAATATTTGGGGAGGTTCCCAAATAAGACAACAAGAAATACCCTCATTTTTTATTCTCTACTCTTAACAACTTCTCCCCTCACGTACTGACTTGGGCATTGGGGATCCTTCCCTCAGAAATACACTCCGAGGAGCTCCTAACCCTTATTCTTCAAGTGCTACAACTACTGCTCAAATGAAGGCCTACCGGAGGCTCAACATGTTCTTCATCAAAGATGTGCTAGAGCATTATTTGGCGCCATCTATGGGAAGTCACTCCCAGGTCACCATCCTAGAGACTCAATGTTTTAAGGACAAGGGTAATCCGAAGTCCCAGTCTGCACCTGTGCCTCCGGCAGTGAACGGCTAAGCACCCCTAGAGCCTTCCCTCCAAGAGGACAAGCATCCTCTAATGGTCACTATGGGCTTTTTGTGTGACTTCTAGTGCTCTGTAGTGGCCAAAATGATGCAACAACTCGGGCAAAGATGGTCGCATCCGCGTTCTCATGTGAGGACCCCTTCCCTAGAGGCACATTCGGAGAGGGGGAGCTGGTCATCTTGCTGAAGTTCCCCAAATATGAGCTTCTATAGGGAGTCTTCAATGAAGAACCTTCATCTCATGGGTGGTACACGACCAGGTGCAAATCAAAAGAACCAAGGACCCCCAAAGATAGAGCCCTTCCTCTTGGGAGAAGTCCTCATCTCCTTGTCATCAAAGCTCCTCACCAAGGAGAAGATGTCATTCTCCCTTGCCCGTGGCTCCTAGGCAACAGGGAAAAAATAGTCCTACCATCTTGATGAAAAGAATCCTAGAAAGGCTAGATAAGGTGGAGAAATAGGTCTCTCAAAAGCCTATCTGGTCAAGGTTATCGGAGACATTCACCGAAGAGGATTATCCCCTTCATCAGGGCAATAGTGGAAGCGCCAATTCCTAGTGATTTCTGAGTACCACGCTTGGAAACTTATGACGGGTAAAGTGACCCCTAGGCCCACCTAACAAAATACGGAAGGAGCATGGTGCTCCATGAGCCGATGACGCCACCCTCTGCAAGTGTTTTGAAGTTACCTTGTATGGACCAACAACTGCGTGGTAAACTTTTTGGCACCAAGAACCATCATGGGCTTCTAGGAGTTGTCCGCTGCCTTCACCCAACAGCTCATAGGGAGCAGGTTGATGGCAAAGATGCCTGTTCAAATGTTTGATATAGCCCAAAAGAATGGGGAGACCATTCGGGACTACATTAAGAGATTCAATAGAGAAGCACTTAGTGTTCTGGACATCCGCCCTGAGATTTGGATCCTCACAATGATCAGAAGGCTGACAAGGGATTTGTAGCTCTTTTTTGAGTTCTCCGAGGATCCCCCAGACACCTTCAATGATTTTTATCAAAGGCTGGAATAGCACATGACAGCTGAAGAACTGAGAATGGGAGGCCCGAAGTCTGAGCATCATCAATCCGAAGGTCATAGTGTTAACACTCTGAGTGCTTTTATACAGTGATTAGATTTAATGAGCTTAGGCCCCAATGTAGGGTTTTGGGAGCCAAACAAGTGCAGCAGAATTTATCCGAAACCCTCCAGGATCCAAGTGAAATGGGGTAAACCAGGTGTTCAACAATTTTCATACCTAATTTTGGTTGAGAGCTCTCACCCAACTGTAGAGTCAAATCACAAAACCTGAATAGTTGATGTGTTCAAGCTCTTTATGGTATGCACACGAGCCTCTCGGGATCATCACACTTCCACCATGTCTCGATAGATGCATTTCTTTTGCACTCGTAGTGCTAGCTTGCGTCCTCCAAGGAATAGCAAGAGAAGAATGTGGCTGTCTCTTTCAGGAGGCTAGGGCAAGGCCACAAATTTCTCACTAAAAGTTGTATTTATAGTGAGACTCAACTTCTAGGCCTAATGGGTTTCAAAGACCTAATCCAATTAGGCTTTAATTTTGAGCTTAATAATGGCTCAACTTTTCGGCCAATTATTAACATGAAATTATCATGAAACCATAACCCAAATAATTATCCTATGCACTCTAATAATCCAAATAGCTCTATGTGTGTGATCCAATAGGCTCTTACCATGTTGGCAATGATCATAAATCACATTTATGATCATAATCAATGAGTGGTGTCTAGCAACACATCATTGCTACCCAAGTGACAAGATTGTCAGTGATTCGACTAAACCTTTATGATCATTACCCATATATGCCATTGTCCCTAGACGCAGTCCATGTCCTGTAGGGCAAGCCGAACATGCGCACTATGTTTACCCAAGTGGCCCTCTTGCTCATTATGCAAAGATGTGTATATTGGTCCAAACATCACACACATATTTACAGACTGTTTCATCTAGAAGTAATGATGACAGTGAAATTCTTTATTCCTGGCCAATATAGAATTTCAGTAAAACCCCCAAGTGCATGTACAATCATACGCACACATGATGCTATTGGTGCACATTCTATGTGTCCAAACTTTCACACCATATCCAACTCAAATTCTACTCATGTTGTCCTATGCCCTAAAGGTTTTAAACCATTAAATACACTTAAAAATTCATAGGGAAATAGGTTTGATACATTAAATCCATCTAAGTTTATAATTATGGATTTTACACTTAACCGGGTATAACTAACCATATCAACAGTGCTTAGCAAAATCAGCCAATTTTGACCAGCCATAACTCTGGCTACAGGACACCAAATCCAATGATTCAAAATCCAAATTATTCATATTGAAGTGATCTAGATGTGGTCAAAATTTCATAGCCAAATTGTTTATGTAAAAAACGTTATGGCAGTTGGAGTATTGGGTACCAAATTTTAGCCACTATTGACCATTATGCCCATACAAAATATCATAATATTCATACACTCCATTTCCAGGTGCAAAACCCACTTGGTAGTGTCCATACATGTCTTATACACCTGAAAAAAGCATTCCCCTGAATTTAGAACCCTTTTAACCATGATTCATAAAAGTGCCATCAAAACAGCCCATAGACACCTTATGGACAGCATTGTATACACACTTCAAACTACACTCCTTTGATCCATATATCCTTCTCACACTACACATACAAAATACCCAACTAATTTAAATGAATTTATAAACCATATACATGACAATAAATTACTTAATACGTACACTAAGCTTCTTGGAGAAATTCAATCCAGAAACTTGAAGGGACTAGCTATTGCATAAGGCAGAAAGTGCCAATACTAAAAATAGGTAATGTACTCCAAAAATCATGAAAGTTTCCAGTTTACAACCACATATATAGACGTTAATATAGCTGAAATTTCATAGAGAAATTCAAATGAAAGCTATTAGTTTGAATGCTCTCTTTCAGTTGCTCCTTAAATGGACTAGAAGGGGGTAAGTTTCTTGAATGAAACTTGGTAAGGGCTTATCAATAAAATCCTCAAAATCCCATAATATACCTGAAATCCAAAGACACTAAAATATAGAAATACAGTAAAAATACACAAACACAGCCATCCAAATGCACAAACAACACAACAACAAACAAATGTGCAATTTCCACCTAACCTAAACTTGGTTCATCAAGCTCTTGGCTATCTTCCAAGCTTAGGGTCTTAGCTTCATGGATGTTTGGGCATCAGTATTGAACAATAAAAAGCCATGAAATCCAGATAAAACCCTTACCTTGGGCTATGAAGGATGATTATAACAAGTATTGGACAATAAACCCGAATACTAGGATTTTTCTTTCTCTTGGTGCATCCGGTTGCTTTCCTTTGTGATTTCTTGAGAGCCTGAGCTATGGTGACTATGGAAGCTCATGGAGGAGATAAGGAATAGGTTGCGCCTATTGGGGGGAAAAATGGCCAAGAAATGGCATGAAATCAATATATTTTACTTAACTTGATTGGTTTAACCTTAACCCTCACTTAGGTCACTATAAGTATGTCTTAAGCAAAAAATTTTTCGCTAATATTTAGCCCACCTTTTTGACCTTAGAACTTGGAAATAAAAGGCTAGGATAATGCTAGAAATGGCAACCTTTGTCTCTTGTAAAAAATCATCCCATCCTTAATTTATTTTTGTGAACAATTGTACACCTAGTTGTCCTAGGTTCTTGAATAATAGCTTTTGTTTCCTTTACGCAATTCAACCTCCAAAAATTGCTTCCATACCATTCAAATCCTTCCAAAATTAAGTACCCAAGTCTTGAAATCTTGCAACAACACCCATAGATTACTTGTAAAACAAGCAATCTTTTAGGGCTCTCTTTAGTACCAAGTAACCATTGTAATCTTTATGGAGGTGTAGATTATTCACTTTACCCTTCACATTTCATACACTATGGTGAAAATTACGTTATGTAATGGTTTATAACCATTATGCCTTTATACTATAATTTTCCCATTTATTTAGGTGGTAACATTTCTCCCCCCATTAAAAATTTTGGTCCCCCAAAATTGTCCTTAGCTTGGGGTACTCATCTGGATACCTTTGTAGGATTTCTTTCTCAGTTTCCCAGGTTGCCTCTCTTTCAGAATGGTTTGACCATTGTACTTTAACCGTGGGAATCAGTTTGTTTCTTAGCCTTCTAGTATCTTTAGCTAAGATAGCTATAGGTTTCTCTTCATATGTCAGATTAGGCTCTAATTGTATGTCTTCCACTGCTATAGCAAGCTTTGTGTCCAATAGGCACTTAAGCATACTAACATGGAAAACATTATGGACACTTGACATACTTGGTGGTAGAGCTAACCTATAAGCCACTTTGCCAACTCTATCTAATATCTCATAATGACCAATGTACCATGGAGCTAGTTTACTTATTTTTCCAAACTTGATAATGCCTTTTGTTGGTGCTACTTTGAGCCAGACTTTATCACCAACCTCAAACTCTAAGTCTCTTCTTCTTTTATTCACACAATCAGTGGTCCTTTCATTGGCTATCCTTAACCTTTCCTGTATCTTCTTGATTTTGCTTGTCATTTCTTCAATAATCTCAGTACCTAACTCTAGCCTATTTGAGGCTTCCACCTAACAATGGGGTGTCATGCACCTTCTTCCATAAAGGGCTTCATAAGGTGTCATACAAATGGTGTTTTGATAACTATTGTTGTAAGAAACTTCCACCAAAGGTAAATGTTAGTCCCATTCTCCTTTGAAATCCAAGATACAACTCCTGAGCATGTCTTCAAGTATCTAAATCACCCTATCAGTCTGTCCATCTGTCTGAGGGTGGTATGCAGTGCTCAGGTGGATTTTGGTTCCTAGTGCTTTGTGAAATGCACTCCAAAATCTAGCTATAAACCTTGGATCTCTGTTTAACACTATGGAGTCTGGCACTCCATGCAACCTTACTATCTCCTTGATGTACATTTGTGCTAACTTTTCTAGTGAGTCAACGATCTTCATTGGTAAGAAGTGGGCACATTTGGTTAGCCTATCCACAATGACCCAGATTATGTTATGCCTTAATCTGGTGATAGGTACCCCAATTAAGAAGTCAATAGTGATATTACCCTACTTTCTCCTTAGAATGGGTAGAGTCTGTAGTGTTCCTGCTGGTTTTTGCTGCTCTCCTTTTA
The DNA here is from genome assembly GCA_039654915.1 of Aquilaria yunnanensis. Lineage (NCBI taxonomy): Eukaryota > Viridiplantae > Streptophyta > Magnoliopsida > Malvales > Thymelaeaceae > Aquilaria > Aquilaria yunnanensis. The sequence goes on from CM077594.1 coordinate 71,052,787, forward strand.
TCCTTTGGCATGTGGCACATTTAGAGACATATGTGACTATGTCCTTATTCTTGTTTGGCCATCAAAAATGTGTTCTCAAGTCTTTGTAGATCTTCTCACTTCCAGGATGGCTATTTAGTTTACTAGTGTAAGCTTCCTCAAGTATCTCATTTTTGAGTTCTTGCTCACTAGGCACATATATTCTATCCTTGAAGTGCAATAGTCCTTGCTTGTAGGTAAAAGATTCGTACAAGGGCCCTTTGTCTTCTCCTGAAATCTTCTTTAGATTTGGGTCTGCTTCTTGTGTCTTCCTTATCTCCTTAATCCACCTAGAGTGAATAGTTAACACATTCACTTGTGCTTTTTCCCACTGTTTCCACTTATGCCAAAGGCACAGCAAACTATTCTCCTCATTGGCATCTGTCGAAGATCCACCTTTTAGCAACCTAGTGAATTTCCTACTTAAGGCATCTGCCACTAGATTGCCTTTGCCTTCCGTAAACTTAATGCTACAGTCATGGTCTTTAATATACTCCAACCATCTTCTTTGCCTCATATTAAACACTTTCTAAGTAAACAAGTACTTTAGGCTTTTATGGCCAGTGTATAGCACAAATGAGCTTCCGATTAGGTAATGCCTCCATTGCTTTAAGACAAAGATCACTGTTGATAACCGAAGGGCTATCGCCCACAAAAGGACTCTCGGTGTGCGCGCCTCCCCTGGCTAGCGCACCACCTCTGGTCAAAACAGACACAAAAAAACTCTGGCAAGAGAGGGCCGCAGCACCCTCGGACAAGCCGGATAGGCGCTACCCACAGGAAACCCAAGGGGCCAACTTTGGGCAGAAGGGGTCACCACCCCCCCTCGAGGGTGATCTCACGCTGACCTCACGTGTCCAAAACCACCTTCAAATACTGTTTGGGCTGCCCTCAGGGTAGGCACACGAAGTGCCATCATCCAGTACCCGAGACTGACTTCGGGAGAGCCCAACCGAAGGTACCTCGTGCGAACAAGGGACCTCCCTCCAAAGGGGCTCACCTCCTCGAATGAGCTCTATGCTTTGAAGGAGTTCGGTCCCCCAAAAAGGCCACGTGGGCATACGAAAAAGTAACTGTGGAGCCTCTGACATGCCGCCCTCATACAGTCCCCGACACGCCGCCCTCGGACATGTTTTGACACGCCGCCCGAGGCTCCTGACCAGGCGGCCTATAGCCGTCTAGAGGCCCCCCTTTCCTGAGGTACGGACCACATCCGACCAAGCACATGTCATGATCTGGGCAGGCTCTAGCAAACGGACTTCTCCTGTACACCTGCCTATAAATATTCGGGAAACGCCCCAGGTAAGGGAAGGGGGACTCCAAAGGAAAAATCTCTCTACTCCCTGCAGATTCTCCATTTCTGAACACTCACTTGGGCGTCGGAGGTTTGTCCCCCAGAAAATACTCCGAGGAGCTCCTAACCCTTGCTTTTCTAAGCCCTTGCAGCCTTCCTCCCACCAGAGACCTTTCAACCAGGCGCTATCTCACCGGAAGTTCATGCTCCAAGGCTACCATGTTGCACAATGAAGATGCGGAAGGGCATCATTTGGCGTCGTCTATGGGAACCCTTTCCCAGGTTGCCATCGTGGAGACTCGGCGTTCCAAAGATAAGGAGCTCCTGAAGTCCCCCTCTGCGCCGGAGGCTCAGTTGGCGACCAAGCAGCCCATTGTAGAGACTTCTATGTCGGAGGACGACCGCCCTCTAATAGTGATGTTAGGTTTCTTACGAGACTTCCAGCACTCCATCGTCACGGAAATGACTCAGCAAATCAATCAGAGGTGGCCCCACCCTCCTCCGGTTCGAAGGACCTCCCCCTCGGCAGTGCGCCGGGATAGAAGCTCGCGGTCCACCCGTCAGAGTTCCAGGAGTGAGGGCCCTCACGATGTGTCATCTGTGGAGGACGTGACCCATAGGGTGCGACCCACCAGAGAAAGGGCCCCAAAGAAGACTAGGACCTCCTGTCAGCGGAGTTCGTCCCTGTACCGAAGGTCGCAGTCTCCTCTCCGCCGAAGTTACTCTCCAACAATGAGAAGAAGTTCGCCATTGCCAGTGACCAACAGGCAGCAAGGGGAAGCCAACATAGCCACCCTCATGGAGAAGATCCTTGGAAGACTGGAAAACGTTGAGAGGCTGTTACCACCTCATAAAATGGGAGAATTACACGTGTGTCATAATGGCTAAAAACCATTATATTGTGTAATTCTCACCATAGTGATTGAAGTGTGGGGGGTAAAAGGCATGATCAACACCTCCTTAAAAGTTTTCCAAGTTGGTAACTTGGCCCCCAAGAAAAGCCTTAAGGATTGCTTGTTTGTCAAGCAACCTATGGACCTTTTGTAAGGTTTTGGAAATTCGGGTGATCAATTGCAAAACTATCAAGAAAGAAACTTGGAGAGTTATGGGATGGATATAAATGGTATGAAAGTACTATTGGAGGACCAAATTACTCATGGAAGACAAGTTTCGACAAAGGAAACACTAAAGGCAATAAGGACCTAAATGTCCTAGTGTAAACCTTAAGGTGTTCAAGGTTTTGACTTAAGTCTAATGGTGGAATTGTGGGGTTATCCCACCATGGGGGACGCAGCCAAGACTTGATAATTAGTCAAAAATGTTGGGCCCATATGTACCAATGAGTTTAAGACAAAGAAACCATAATTAGTGAGAAGGAAAATTACATAAAGGAAGGTTAAGCTTGTTAAGTGTGTTTTGGTGCCCTTAAGCTCATTTAAGGCCATTTAAGTGGCCAAATCACTTATCCACTCTCATTTTCATCCTCCCCCAGCCCAAGAACATAGCCATACTTCCTCCATAGCCACCACACCTTCAAACTTGCAATTGATTGAAATTGAAGGCAAAAGGAAGCAATTGGAAGCAAATTACAGCTATTTCTTGGATACTTCAAGGATCAAACTTGATTTTCAGCCTACCCACTTTGGTAAGGGTTCTCTTGTTCTCATGGACTATTTTATGCAATTTTCAAACATCCATGGAGTTAGGTCTAAGCTTGGAAGAGAGGCATGAGCTTGATGAACCAAGCTTAGTGAGCGGAGTGAACTAATTGAAGGTTTTGTGAGCTAGTGTGAAGTGCGCAATGATGGCAGTAAGGTGAGGGTGTCTAGAGCCCAAAGTTAGTACTAACTACTTTTAAAATCCTCCTAAGACAAAGCATTAGCTTAAGGAGGGCTGCCATAGTGATTTGGTTATGTTTATTATGTGTTTTATGGACTAACCTATGGTATATGTTGCTGCCACATTACATGTGTTTGTTGGTTATGTTTGGCTGCTGCATTTGGTTGCTATGTCTTGTATATATGCATTGTGGTTTTTTTGTTTTAGTTTATTTGGATGCAGGTTTTAATGAGGATCATATTACCTTAAGAAACCAAGTGTTACCCTTACTAAGTTTCTCAATGAAACTTACTCCTTTCAATTCTGTCATTTCAGGTCCAGAAGAAATATCAATCAAACTAACCTTTGTGGTTCGAGTTTTGATCTGACATTTTAGGTACATGGACTTCCATATGTCTAGTTACGATCTGGAAATTTTGGTGATTTTAGGAGCAGATTTGGTATTATTAATGGTGGTACTTACTGTGTTGTGCAGCAACTTCCAGCATGTTGTTTCTGGAGTCCAATGCCTTTCACACAGTCCTGTAACTTAGGGTGTGTATTTATCTGATTTAAGACCATATTGTAGTTCATGTATGTATTTACATGTATTTTATGTAAAATGGGACAAGTTTGTGAACATTTGAGTAATGTTTTGGCTATGTAAGTGATGTGGTGCAAAGCTGCCTAAGTGTGAATGATGGGCTGCTTACTTGTAAATTCTGTTTTGGCCACATAAAGTTGTTCAAAGAAAGGGAATGTAATTTTTATGTGTAATGGATAGATATGGGATAGCCTTGGAGGCCTTTCCCCTTGTGAATGAAGTGTTTGCATGGTTTGGAAAAATTGTATGGGCAAAATGGTCCAAAACTTGCCAGAATTTTGACTCTGGACCTAAAGTTGAATATCTCCCTGTGTAGAATGAATCTTGGTATGAAATTTTGACCACACCTAGAAGACATCTAGATGGTTAACTGGGATTTGGAATTTCTGGATTTAGAGCCTTGTAGTCAAAGATATGACGTTGCAAAGTTTGCTCAGTTACTATTCATTTGGTCAGAGTTTTGTAACCAACTTAAAAAATCCATAACTTGGTCCATAGGTGGGCTATTGATGTAAAATAAATTCCTTGGTTTGCTCTAAGTCTCTACTTGATAATGGAGCAAAGAAAACAGGGAGCTATGTGGCTAGAATGATACAGTTTATTAGTGGTAGTTACAGGTGCAGTAGCTGGCCACTAGAACTTAACAAGATTGCCTAATGTCTGGAAGCCAAAACTAAGACTTGTGCTAGTGTTTTCCTTCTTAGCTGCCATGGTGTGCAGGAAATTTGAATATGTGTGTTATGGTTAGACCAATATGCATGTATTTGCATAGTGCTCAAGAGGGTCACTTGAGTATGGACACTAGGGGTGTTGTTCTAATGACCTACAGGACACAGCAATCCTGGGAGTTTAAATGCACAGTTTTGGCGCCATAACTGGACTACCCCAGAGTGGGTAACAGAAGTTGGTATCAGAGCATGGTTTATACATGTACATAGCTATAGTTACATTGCATGCATCTACACATATGAACTCAGTTTGGTCAGCTGCTAGTGTCAAGTACCATTAAAATACCTATGATTTTTATATGTGCTCTATGATGAATCATCAATGCTGGAAATAAACATGGTTGCCAGATGGAGAGGGGAACCACCTCGAAGGCCTCCTACTGATTCTGGGCAACAAAGAAATGAACAGACTAGAGGGAATCAAGGGCAACAGGGCGCACCAAACCCTAAAGTGCCTCAGGTTTGGTTAGAGCTTCAAAGGAACTTAGCTTTAATCAATGAAAACTTAGTAAGGCTAATTCAAGGACAACAACAGGGAGTCCAAATAGCTCTAGCAGAACCAGTTCAAGATGCACAGCAACAACCAGAAGAGGATACTAGGAACACATCGGAATATGTTCCTTCTGGAAGCCTGAAAGACACAAATGATGAAACTGTTGAGGAGGAAGATGAGGATAGGAGAAATCCAAGAGGAAGAAGACTAAGGTCTAAGATTGGTCAAGTGTCCAGGACCAATCCCTTAATCTATGACCATTCCTCCACTAGGAATGAGATTGAGGATGGCCATGAGAGAAGATCTAGGAAGAGGCAGAGAGATCATAGAGAGCATCACCATACAGAGGACTCTCACAGATCCAGGAGACATAGATCAAAGGATCTAGAAGGCCTAGATGAGGTCAGACTGTGTGAGAAGTTTCAAAGCTTAAGACCTCCACAGTTTGATGGAAGAGCTGAGCCAGAGAAAGCTGAGGAGTGGTTAGTCTTCATTGAAAAAATGTTTGAGAGGATGCCACTCAGCTCCACCAAAAAGGTGTCACTGGCTACTTAAAACTTGGTAGGCAGTGTAGAGATGTGGTGGAGAAACACTAGAGACACGTATGCTTTCCAGAAGGCCAGAAGGCTAGGAAGAGATATTGAGATGAGCTGGCTAGAGTTCACACAGCTATTCTAGGAGCAGTACATCAGTGATGCTATGAAGGATAGGAAGCAAGCTGAATTTGATGCTCTAAGGCAGGATAATCTCAGTGTCCTAGAGTATGAGCACAAATTCAATCAGTTGGTAAGGTATGCTCCTCAGTATCATGGACTTGAGGAATTGAAGGCCAAATGATTTGTTAGAGGCCTAAAGTCAGACATTAGAAAGGCTGTTAGACCTTTTGGAGCAGTTACATATTATGAAGCAGTGTAGAAAGCTCTATTAGTAGAGCAAGATGAGTACGAGACTAAGTACTTTCCCAGTGGACTAGGGGAACGTAGTCAGGCAGGAGGCAAGCAGAAGAAGCCACCACATGGCAAGGGAATTGTCAAGAGTTCCCATTTTGGTGGTAAAGGCAAGGTTAAGGGGAAGTTCCCTACCTAAGGTGCCCTAAGTGTAGAAGGTTTCATGAAAAGAAACCTTGCTATTTTGACACCCAAGCGTGTCTAAGATGTGGATCCATGGATCATTGGATCAAAGACTGCCCACATGCTCAAAGGAGGCTAGAAGACCAAGGTCCAGTAAGACCTATTGGGGCAGGACGTAGAGGAGGAGCACCAAGGGAAGGACAACAGAGGCCAATTCCTCCAGTGCCTCGACCTCCAGTGTAGAGAGCTGGCAGAGTCTTCCAAGTGGAGAGGCCAGAGACATCACAATAGGGAAGAGCACTAAGAGGTAACATTTACCTTAATGGTATGCCTGTTAGTGTTCTATTTGATATTGGTGCATCTGTGTCTATAGTGGCCAAGAAATTTGTTAATGCCATGAAATTGCCTATTGAAATCATGCCTAGGATATCCTTAGTGAAAATAGCAGGTAGTCAATGTCTTTTCACTAATGACCTAGCTAAGGATTATGAGCTAGTAGTAGGACAGACTAAGGTTATGACTAATCTGCCAGTGTTGGACTTTTGTAAGTATGATTTAGTGCTGGGTATGAATTGGCTTGCTATACATAACATAAGAATTGATTATGTTAAGAGGGAAATCAGATTGCCTGATGGTGAAGTGCATGCATTAGTGAATTCTAAGGAATTAGTGTATGAAATGCATGGCATGGAGCTAGAGGTACTAGATGAGATAACTGTGATTTCTAAGCATGATTACTGTTATGCATTGAATGAATTGCACTGTGAAGAAGAAGTAGATAGAATACCTGTAGTGAGAGACTTTCGACAAGTCTTTCCTAAAGACCTGCCAGGTATTCCTCCACTAAGGGAAATTGAAATTGAAATCAAGCTACAACCAGAAGCTAGTGCAATATCCATACCTCCTTACAGAATGCCAATCACAGAGATGGATGAGCTCAAGAAACAACTTGATTAACTTCTTGAAAAAAGGTTCATAAGGCCAAGTGTTTCACCATAGGGAGCTCCTGTTCTCTTTGTGAAAAAGAAGGATGGATCTTTGAGACTATGCATTGATTACAGGAAGCTTAATGCAGTGACAATCAAGAACAAGTATCCACTCCCTAGGATTGAGGATCTATTTGATCAACTCAAGGGAGCTAAGATCTTCCCCAAGATAGATTTAAGATCTGGATACTTCCAATTGAGAGTAAAGGAAGAAGATATTCCTAAGGCTGCATTCAGGACCGGACATGGGCATTATGAGTACACAGTCATGTCATTTGGTTTGACTAATGCCCCAGCTACTTTCATGGACTTTATGAACAGGGTGTTCAAACCACATTTGGACAAATTTGTGGTTATGTTCATTGATGACATCCTAGTGTATTCCAAGGATGAAAATGAACATGAACATCATCTGAAGATTGTCTTAAAGACTCTGTTGTAGCATCACCTTTATTCTAAGTTATCCAAGTGTGAATTCTGGATAAGGGAGGTGTCTTTCCTAGGACATATCATAGATGCACAAGGCCTTAAGGCAGACCCTGAAAAGGTCATGGTAGTGGAAGATTGGGAAAGACCAAAGACTGTGAAGGAAATCAGAAGTTTCCTAGGATAAGCTGGATACTACAGGAGATTTGTATCAGGCTTTTCCATGATTGCCTCAGGTCTTACTCATCTGAGCAAGAAGGGTCAAACATTTGAGTGGACTGAGAAATGTGAAAATATCTCAGGAGAGGGAAAAGGTTCCTTGTATCAATCCTTTCCCACAAGCAAGGATTACTGTATTTCAAGGACTGAATCTATGTGCCTAACAGACCAAGTTAGCTACAAGATACATAGGTCCTTATGAGATCTTGGACAGAGTTGGCAAGGTAGCATAGAGATTAGCTTTACCGCCAAGCATGTCAAGTGTTCATAATGTCTTTCACATCAGTATGCTTAAGAAGTGTCTACTAGACACAAAGCATGCTATTGTAGTGGAAGACATATAGTTGGAACCTAACTTGACATATGAAGAGAAACCTATAGCTATCTTAGCCAAGGATACCAAAAGGTTAAGAAACAAACATATTCCCATGGTTAAAGTTCAGTGGCCATACCACTCTGAAAGAAAAGCAACCTGGGAAACTGAGAAAGACCTTATGGAAAGGTATCCTGAAGAATACCAGAAGCTAAAGGCTATTTTGGAGGACCAAAATTTTTAAGGGGGGGAGGATTGTTACCACCTCATAAAATGGGAGAATTACAAGTGTGTCATAATGGCTAAAAACCATTATATTGTGTAATTCTCACCATAGTGATTGAAGTGTAGGGGTGAAAAGGCATGATCAACACCTCCTTAAAAGTGTTCCAAGTTGGTAACTTGGCCCCCAATAAAAGCCGTAAGGATTGCTTGTTTGTCAAGCAACCTAAGGACTTTTCTGTAAGGTTTTGGAAATTCGGGTGCTCAATTGCAAAACTCTCAAGAAAGAAACTTGGAGAGTTATGGGAATGATATAAATGGTATGAAAGTGCTATTGGAGGACCAAATTACTCATGGAAGACAAGTTTGGACAAAGGAAACACTAAAGGCAATAAGGACCTAAATGTCCTAATGTAAACCTTAAGGTCTTCAAGGTTTTGGCTTAAGTCTAATGGTGGAATTGTGGGGTTATCCCACCATGGGGGAGGCAGCCAAGACTTGATAATCTTAGTGTTGTGCCCAAAAAGCCAATCATGAGATGATTGTATTTTTGCAAATTAAGTCATGATATTTTATTGAGGCATTAATCCAGCAATTTTGTTTGTTGTTTTGTTTCTGCGTAACGTAATAAACATAATTGTAACCCTAGAATAATGATATTCTTAAACGTCCCTAGTCTAGTATTATTGTGGAGCGGGTTGCAATAATACATAATGACTAGCATATGTGGAGACTAATATGAGATATGTAGTCTACATATGGGTACAAGTTGGAGAACTTGTGTACTGGACCGACCCACCATGAGAACACTTCATGGATCGTTATATGAGTGTCATAAGTGATTCTCATAGTGATCATGGTATATGTAGTCCTTCGACCTAAGATCATCAAGGTTCCCTATATGTGAGTCACATACTTTGATACTTTCCTTTGTTGCTCGTAACTGAGTGAACTTGAAGGAGGTCATTGGGTATGTCACATATCATGCGGAGGGATTTGTATGATCAAGATGGGATTTATCCCTCCTATGTAACGGGAGTGATATCTTTGGGCCCCTTGATAGAGTGAGACTTAGAAAATGCATGGCCATGCTCCGATGAGTTGATATATGATATCAATGTCATCAGTTTAAGTTAGTCTACTCGGTAATCAAGAAACCAAAGATTGGGCTATACGAGAGTGACACATTCCATGTCTCGTGCTTAGTCTTAATATCTTGGACAAAGGGACAATGGCATATATCGGTGATGATCATAAAGGTTTAGTCGATTCACCGACAATCTTGTCACTTGGGTAGCAATGATGTGTTGCTAGACACCGCTCATTGCTTATGATCATAAATGTGATTTATGATCATTGCCAACATGGCAAGAGCCTATTGGGTCGCACACATAGAGCTATTTGGATCATTAGAGTGCATGGGCTAATTATTTGGGTTATGGTTTCACTTTAATTTCGTATTAATAATGGGCCAAGGAGTTGAGCCATTATTAAGCCCGAAATTAAATCCTAATTGGATTAGGGCTTTGAAACCCATTAGGCCTGGAAGTTGAGTCTCACTATAAATACAACTTTTAAGTGAGAAATTCGCAGGTCTCCTTGCCCTAGCCTCCCAAAAGGACAGCCACACTCTTCTCTTGCAATTCCTTAGAGGACGCAAGCTAGCACTGCGAGCGCAAGAGAAACGCATCTGCCGGGACGTGGTGGAAGCGTGGTGATCCCGAGAGGCTCGTGTGGATACCATAGAGAGCCTGAACACGTCAACTGTTCAGGTTTTGTGATTCGACTCTACAGTTGAGTGAGAGATCTCAACCGGAAAGTAGGTATGAAATTTTCGAACACCCGGTTTACCCCGTTTCACTTGGATCCTGGAGGGTTTCGGTTAAATTCCGCTGCGCTGTTTGGCTCCCGAAACCCAACAGTGGTATCAGAGCTACTGGTGAAACCCTAAATCGGGATTGAGTGTTGAATCGCATGATGCTATGTGTTCGATTGGTTTTCGGCCATGATTAATTAGATTGATTCATGATGCATGAAACCGGAATTCGTAATGAACATATGAGATATATGAAGAAACGACACAAATTGGTTAATGAGATTAACCGAAATTGATAGGTATGAGATACCTATATGGATTAGGATTCTTGCAATAGTTGCAAAAACCCTAGGTTTGTTCGGATTCGGCCTGTTCGGGCACCGAAAGTAAGGTATTTTTGGTGGCTCGAATGGAGGAGTCTCGGGTGCCTACTTTCTCGAAATAGAAGATTTCGGGCTAAGCAATTGTAAGACAATTTTTTGCGCCGGGGGGCGCTGCCCCCCACGCCCCCCCGCAAGGGCGGCTCCCCTTGACCCCGTCCGCTGACCGGTCAGCGGAACCACCGCCCGCTGACCGGCCAGCGGGATCGCCGTATGCGAAGTGCCACATAAATAAAAACTGGTTAATCAACACGCGAAAATTGGCATGCATCTTTGTTGAATGAGATTTGACATGATATGCTGATTAGTGTTTGAAGCATGGTGCATGGTTATAGCCCTTGATTGGTTGTACTTGTAAATACGGCCTGCGAGTCGTGCCTTTTCTTATCACTCTCATTGTACATTCTCTTCTCACCTTACTCCCCTCGAATGTAACTCGAGGTTTCTATTATTGATGTAATGGTGCATTATGGGCTCATGCAAGGAGGTATGTCCAAGGAGGTGACAACAAAAGGGCAGCCAAGAAAGGAAGAGAAGGAGCTTGTAAAGACTCTTTTCTTTTCTTAGGCTTTTATGATATTCTCATTGGCTTGAGAATATCGCATAGTTTGGGCTATAACCATGTCACGTTTATTTCTTGTAAGCATGAGATGCATGTTTTATATTTGTATGTGATGCATGTATAAAACAACCGGAGATAACAAATTGGTGAGATCAAAAGATAAAATCCCTCAAACAAATATTAAGTCATTAAATGTGATGCCTTCCAAATGTTGGCACTCGTCAAGACTTTGATCAACATTAGGTGGGTTTGCCAAAGCAAAGTACCTATGTTCATCTTGGTAAGGCGCGATGGGATAATAGTGATATCCAAACTGCTAACTTTGGGTTTGACTTAACTAAGTCATCCTAATAGGATTAGGGACTTAGAGGCATAGAGTTGGGCTTAAGTTCATGAGATGAGCTTGGACAAGTGTTGTTCACCCAACTATCCAAGAGTTGCATAAGATGCAATTGGCAAGGAGTTGCCTACCTAAATAGCTATAACTTGAGAGAAAAGCCAAAGCTGACTCAGGTTATGGTCAAATATGGATCTTGGCCCACTAGAATACCTTAGCGCCGAGGTGTTCCGAAATAATATCGAGGGTTATTATTTTGAGGAAAATAGTGGGAGTATCGTTTAATAAAAGTCCTTATTAAATGAATTAAAATACATGACTCTTACACTGCATATTTACTGTTGTAGATAACCATGGCACAAAACACATCGACACTTTCATTGCGATCGATCCTTGAGAAGGAAAAACTGAATGGGACCAACTTTCTCAAATGGTATCGAAACTTGAGGATAGTCCTCAAACAAGAGAGAAAGGCATATGTCCTAGAGCAGCCCATTCCGAATGAGCCTGCTGCCACTGCTCCAAGAGCTGAAAGGGATGCTCACAAGAGGCATTCTGATGATGCTTTGGATGTTGCATGCCTCATGCTTATTACCATGGAATCTGAGCTTCAGAAGCAACATGAGAACATGGGGGCGTTCGATATGATCGAACATCTCAAAATGCTTTTCCAAGAGCAAGCTAGGCATGAGAGGTTTGAGACCTCTAAGGCATTATTTCAGTGCAAGATGTCTGAAGGAAGTCCCGTGGGTCCTCATGTGCTCAAGATGATTGGGTACATTGAGAATCTTGAGAATTTGGGATTTGCTCTTCAGAAAGAGTTGGCTATTGATGTAGTCTTGCAATCGTTGCCTGAAAGCTACAGTCAGTTCGTCATGAACTATAACATGAATGACCTTGACAAGTCCCTCCCTGAATTGCTCAACATGTTGAGAACTGCTGAGCAAAACCTTAAGAAGGCTAAGCCCATTTTGATGGTTCAAAAGGGCAAGGGAAAGGGAAAAGCCAACAAGAAGAAGGATAAAGCTAATGGAAAGTCCAATGCTAGTTCTTCTTCAGCTGCACTGAAACCAAAGGGTGGTGTGGCAAAGGAAGGGGAGTGCTTCCATTGTAAGCAACCTGGACACTGGAAGCGCAACTACAAGCTCTATCTTGAAGAACTTGCTAAGGAAAAGGGAAGTAAGACTTTCACTTCAGGTATTTTTGTTATAGAGGCTAACTTTTCTACTTCCTCATCTTGGGTATTGGATACTGGATGTGGATCTCACATTTGTGCAAATGTGCAGGATCTAAGTAGAAGTAGAAGATTGGCCCGAGGTGAAGTGGACCTACGTGTTGGAAATGGAGCAAGGGTTGCTGCCTTAGCCGTAGGGACTTATGTTCTCACTTTACCTAGTGGATTAGTTTTAGAATTAGACAACTGCTACTTTGTGCCTACTATTAGTAGAAATTTGATTTCTGTTTCTTGTTTGGACAAGAAAGGTTTTTCATTTATAATAAAGGACAAATGTTGTTCTATTTATTTGAATGAAATCTTTTATGGTAGTGCTCAACTTAGCAATGGGTTGTATGTTCTAGACCTTAAAGATCCAATCCATAATGTGAATACCAAGAAGGTCAGATTAAATGATTCAAACTTGACCTATCTCTGGCACTGTCGCTTGGGCCATATAAATGAGACCCGCATATCCAAGCTCCATAAGGATGGACTCTTGGACTCATTTGATTTTGAATCATATGAGACATGTGAGTCATGTTTGTTGGGCAAGATGACCAAAGCCCCATTCACAGGGCAAAGTGAAAGGGCTAATGACTTACTAGGACTCATACATAGTGATGTATGTGGCCCTATGTCTACACAAGCTAGAGGAGGTTCCCAATACTTCATTACTTTCACTGATGACTTCAGCAGATATGGCTATGTGTATCTTATGAGACACAAGTCAGAATCCTTTGAAAAGTTCAAAGAATTCAAGAATGAAGTAGAGAATCAACTCGGGAAGAGTATCAAAGTGCTTCGATCAGATCGAGGTGGAGAGTACTTGGATCGAGAATTCCTTGACTATCTGAAAGAGTGTGGTATAATATCACAACTCACTCCGCCAGGTACACCTCAATGGAATGGTGTTTCTGAAAGGAGAAATCGAACTCTGTTAGACATGGTTCGCTCCATGATGAGTCAAGCTGACCTTCCAAACTCCTTTTGGGGACATGCTCTAGAGACAGCCGCTTTTACACTAAACTGAGTTCCATCTAAATCGGTTCAAAAGACACCATATGAGATATGGAGTGGGAGGCGTCCTAATTTGTCTTTTATGAAGATTTGGGGTTGTGATGTTTATGTAAAACGTCAATCCTCTAACAAACTAGGGCCCAAATCTCAAAAATGTCTTTTTGTTGGGTATCCCAAAGAAACAAAGGGTTACTATTTCTACAATCCCTCTGAGCAAAAAGTGTTTGTTGCTCGAACTGGTGTCTTTTTGGAGAAAGAGTTTATCTCTAAAGGAACTAGTGGGAGGAAAGTAGAACTTGAAGAAATTCAAGAACAACAAGAAGACATCGAACCTGAAATGGAACCTGAACAGACACCACAAGATGTTGTGGTTCAAGAGTCTGTTCCTGTAGCACAAAGCCCACGTAGGACTGGTAGGATTCGGCGTGAGCCCGAGAGATATGGATTTCTCGTGACTCACACCGGTGATGTGATGCTCATGGATCAAGATGAGCCCACAACCTACCAACAAGCTATGTCGGGGCCTGACTCTGAGAAGTGGCTAATGGCCATGAAATCCGAGATGGAATCCATGTATGAAAACCAAGTATGGACTTTGGTTGACCCACCTGAAGGGGTAAAACCTATAGGGTGCAAATGGGTTTTCAAGAAGAAAACTGACATGGATGGTAATGTGATTACCTTTAAGGGAAGATTGGTTGCAAAAGGTTTCAAGCAAATTCATGGTATTGACTATGATGAAACTTTTTCACCAGTTGCTATGCTTAAATCCATCCGAATTTTGTTTGCTATTGCTGCACACTATGATTATGAGATATGGCAAATGGATGTCAAAACTGCATTCCTAAATGGAAAGCTACTTGAGGATGTGTACATGACACAGCCTGAGGGTTTTGTCACTCCTGGGAATGCCAATAAAGTGTGCAAATTGCAAAGGTCCATTTATGGACTGAAGCAAGCTTCTCGAAGTTGGAATCTTCGTTTTGATTGTGCAATCAAAGAGTTTGGTTTTATCAAAAATGAAGATGAACCTTGTGTCTACAAGAAGGTTAGTGGGAGCGCTATTGCCTTCTTGGTGTTGTATGTAGATGACATACTACTCATCGGGAATGACATTCCTGAGCTACAGTCTGTGAAGACTTGGCTAAGGAAATGTTTCTCTATGAAGGACTTGGGTGAAGCAGCCTATGTGTTAGGCATCAGGATCTATAGAGATAGATCTAGAAAGCTTCTTGGCCTAAGTCAAAGTACATATATTGACAAGGTGCTAAAGAGGTTTAGCATGCAAGATTCCAAGAAAGGATTCTTGCCCATGTCACATGGTATCACTCTTTCTAGATCTCAGTGTCCGAGTACAACCGAGGAGAGAGAGCGCATGAGTAAGATTCCATATGCCTTAGCAATTGGATCTATCATGTATGCCATGATATGTACTCGTCCCGATGTCTCATATGCTTTGAGCATGACGAGTAGGTACCAATCGAACCCCGGTGAAAGTCACTGGACAGCTGTTAAGAACATCCTTAAGTACTTACGAAGGACTAAGGATGCATTCTTGGTCTTTGGAGGTGAAGATGAGCTCGTTGTAAGGGGTTACACCGATGCAAGCTTCCAATCCGATAAGGATGATTTTAGATCGCAATCTGGTTATGTGTTTTGTATTGGTGGTGGTGCTGTAAGCTGGAAGAGTTCAAAGCAAGAGACAGTAGCTGACTCTACAACAGAATCTGAGTACATTGCCGCCTCTGATGCTGCGAAGGAGGCAGTTTGGATCAAGAAGTTCATCACTGAACTTGGAGTGGTTCCAAGCATTGTTGACCCGATAGAGCTCTATTGTGACAACAATGGAGCAATCGCACAGGCTAAGGAACCTCGATCTCACCAGCGATCCAAACACATACTCCGACGCTATCATCTCATCAGGGAGATCATCGAGAGGGGTGATGTAAGGATATGCAGGACTTCGACAGACAGCAACATTGCTGATCCACTGACAAAGCCCCTTACGCAGCAGAAGCATGATAGCCATTCTAGATCCATCGGTATTAGATACATGGATGATTGGCTTTTAGTGCAAGTGGGAGATTGTTAGTGTTGTGCCCAAAAAGCCAATCATGAGATGATTGTATTTTTGCAAATTAAGTCATGATATTTTATTGAGGCATTAATCCAGCAATTTTGTTTGTTGTTTTGTTTCTGCGTAACGTAATAAACATAATTGTAACCCTAGAATAATGATATTCTTAAACGTCCCTAGTCTAGTATTATTGTGGAGCGGGTTGCAATAATACATAATGACTAGCATATGTGGAGACTAATATGAGATATGTAGTCTACATATGGGTACAAGTTGGAGAACTTGTGTACTGGACCGACCCACCATGAGAACACTTCATGGATCGTTATATGAGTGTCATAAGTGATTCTCATAGTGACCATGGTATATGTAGTCCTTCGACCTAAGATCATCAAGGTTCCCTACATGTGAGTCACATACTTTGATACTTTCCTTTGTTGCTCGTAACTGAGTGAACTTGAAGGAGGTCATTGGGTATGTCACATATCATGCGGAGGGATTTGTATGATCAAGATGGGATTTGTCCCTCCTATGTAACGGGAGTGATATCTTTGGGCCCCTTGATAGAGTGAGACTTAGAAAATGCATGGCCATGCTCCGATGAGTTGATATATGATATCAATGTCATCAGTTTAAGTTAGTCTACTCGGTAATCAAGAAACCAAAGATTGGGCTATACGAGAGTGACACATTCCATGTCTCGTGCTTAGTCTTGATATCTTGGACAAAGGGACAATGGCATATATCGGTGATGATCATAAAGGTTTAGTCGATTCACCGACAATCTTGTCACTTGGGTAGCAATGATGTGTTGCTAGACACCGTTCATTGCTTATGATCATAAATGTGATTTATGATCATTGCCAACATGGCAAGAGCCTATTGGGTCGCACACATAGAGCTATTTGGATCATTAGAGTGCATGGGCTAATTATTTGGGTTATGGTTTCACTTTAATTTCGTATTAATAATGGGCCAAGGAGTTGAGCCATTATTAAGCCCGAAATTAAATCCTAATTGGATTAGGGCTTTGAAACCCATTAGGCCTGGAAGTTGAGTCTCACTATAAATACAACTTTTAAGTGAGAAATTCGCAGGTCTCCTTGCCCTAGCCTCCCAAAAGGACAGCCACACTCTTCTCTTGCAATTCCTTAGAGGACGCAAGCTAGCACTGCGAGCGCAAGAGAAACGCATCTGCCGGGACGTGGTGGAAGCGTGGTGATCCCGAGAGGCTCGTGTGGATACCATAGAGAGCCTGAACATGTCAACTGTTCAGGTTTTGTGATTCGACTCTACAGTTGAGTGAGAGATCTCAACCGGAAATTAGGTATGAAATTTTCGAACACCCGGTTTACCCTGTTTCACTTGGATCCTGGAGGGTTTCGGTTAAATTCCGCTGCGCTGTTTGGCTCCCGAAACCCAACAGATAAATACTAAAAAATGTTGGGTACATGTGTACCAATGAGTTTAAGACAAAGAAACCATAATTAGTGAGAAGGAAAATGACATAAAGCAAGGTTCAGCTTGTTAAGTGTGTTTTGGTGCCCTTAAGCTCATTTAAGGCCATTTAAGTAGCCAAATCACTTATCCACTCTCATTTTTTTCATCCCCCAGCCCAAGAACACAACCATATTTCCTCCATAGCCACCACACCTTCAAACTTGCAATTGATTGAAATTGAAGGCAAAAGGAAGCAATTGGAAGCAAATTACAGCTATTTCTTGGATACTTCAAGGATCAAGCTTGATTTTCAGCCTACCCACTTTGGTAAGGTTTCTCTTATTCTCATGGATTCTTTTCAACAAGTTTCAAACATCCATGGAGCTAGGGCTAAGCTTGGACGAGAGCCATGAGCTTGATGAACCAAGCTTAGTGAGGGGAGTGCACTTATTGAAGGTTTTGTGACCTAGTGTGAAGTGCACAATGATGGCAGTAAGGTGAGGGTTTCTAGAGCCCAAAGTTAGTACTAACTAATTTTGAAATCCTCCTAAGACCAAGCATTAGCTTGAGGAGGGCTGCCACAGTGATTTGGTTATGTTTATTATGTGTTTTATGGACTAACCTATGGTATATGTTGCTGGCACATTTCATGTGTTTGTTGGTTGTGTTTGGCTGCTGCATTTGGTTTCTATATCCTGTATATATGCATTGTGGTTTTTTTGTTTTACTGTCTTTGGATGCAGGTTTTAATGAGGATCATATTACCTTAAGAAACCAAGTGTTACCCTTACTAAGTTTCTCAATGAAACTTACTCCCCTCAATTCTGTCATTTCAGGTCCAGCTGAAAGATCCCCATCAAACTAACTATTTTGGTTTGAGTTTTGATCTGAACTTTCACGTACATGAACTTCCATATGTCTAGTTATGGTCTGGAAATTTTGGTGATTTTAGGAGCAAATTTGGTATTTTTAATGGTGGTACTTACTGTGTTGTATAACAGCTGTCCAGCATCTTGTTTCTGGAGTCCATTGCCTTTCAGGCACTCCTGTAACTTAGCGTGTCTATTTAGCTGAGTTAAGACCATATTGTAGTGCATGTATGCATGTACATGTAGTGTATGTAAAATGGGACAAGTATGTGAACATTTGAGTAATATTTTGGCTAAGTGATGTGCTGCAAAGCTGCCTAAGTGTGAATGATAGGCTGCTTACTTGTAAATTCTGTTTTCACCACATAAAGTTTTTAAAAGAAAGGGGATGTAATTTATATATGTAATGGACATATATGGGATAGACTTGGAGGGCTTTGCCCTTGTGAATGAAGTGTTTGCATGGTTTGGAAAATTGTATGGGCAAAATGGTCCAAAAGTTGCCATAATTTTGACTCTGGACCGAAAGTTAAATATCTCCCTGTGTAGAATGAATCTTGGTATGAAATTTTGAACACACCTAGTGGACATCTAGAGGGTTAACTGGGATTTTGAATTTCTGGATTTAGATCCTTACAGCCAAAGATATGACGTTGCAAAGTTGGCTGAGTTACAGTTCATTTGGTCAGAATTTTGTAACCAACTTAAAAAATCCATAACTTGGTCCATAGGTGGGCTACTGATGTAAAACAAAATTCCTTGGAGGACGCAAGCTAGCACTGCGAGCGCAAGAGAAACGCATATGCCGGGACGTGGTGGAAGCGTGGTGATCCCGAGAGGCTCGTGTGGATACCATAGAGAGCCTGAACACGTCAACTGTTCAGGTTTTGTGATTCGACTCTACAGTTGAGTGAGAGATCTCAACCGAAAATTAGGTATGAAATTTTTGAACACCCGGTTTACCTCGTTTCACTTGGATCCTGGAGGGTTTTGGTTAAATTTCGCTGCGCTGTTTGGCTCCCGAAACCCAACAGCTGACTCCCGAGTTGGCAGCTTGGTTTGGGGACTTTGATAGATGAATCCGTGCTGTCGTTGACTGGGATGCCGAGTTCCCTCCACGCTCTCTCTACCCTTTCCCGATCATGTGGAAACTCATAACCGAGGATGTCCTTCGGGAGTTGGGGGTGGTTACAGAGCATAAGATGGATCTCGGCATGCCAACTCCTATTTCCGAGGGGAAGAGCTGCTGGCTGGTGAAGTTCCTTCGTAGCGAGCTCACTTACGAAGCCTTTTCTAAAAGTAAGTTGTTAGGTACCTCCTAAGTGCTTGGCTTAGGCCAAGGAAAACAAGAGGAAACAAAAGGAGAGTGAGGCGAACTATGGAAACTAGTACAGTGATCTATGTGCAAAACTAGAAACCTTCAGGCCTTAACTGCACCTAGAAGCTGGACTATGGAAAGCTAACAGAAAGCAGAGAAAGGGGATCAAATTGTACACTCAGATTAGTGGTACAATTAAAACTACAAACTTAAAGTTGGCATTTTCGGCCATGCAAGTTTATTGGATGACTAGTACAAGACTAGACCAAAACTAGTAGACAATAATGAATGCTAGTCAAGTCTTGTCTACCACTAAAGAACTATTCACTAGTTAACTAGTTAAATCAACTAGTATTTATTCTAGTTACATGGACGGTTACACATGGGGAATTAAAGCACTTTGGTAGTTGTGTTTGATGTGTACATGGCATTATAGGCCATGAAGTGACTTAAATGTCCATTTAGATACAAGTTTAAGTGGCAGCCTTGTGTTCATGTGGAGTTGGGGGCTACATTGTTTCATGCAAAGAAATGGAACCAAAAGTTAGCATTTTAGCTAACTAAAATACAAGTCTTTCGGCCGAAACTAGTCAAGACCATTACTTTGCCATTTCGGGTTCTTTGCTCTTCACTTGACCGAGAGTTGTTCTTGAGAGTTCATCCACCATTTGGCCTTGAATTCAAGAAATCCTAAGGGCATTGAAGGATTCAAGCTTGGAGAAGGTTGTTTCGGCCTTTGCTTGCTTGGAATCAAGCCTTGTTCTTGGAGATTCAAGGAAGGCCGAGCCTATTCAAGCTAGGGTTAAGGTAATTCTTGTTAAATTCCTTGAATCCATGGTATTTTCTTCCATGAACCAGGATATTGAATGCTCAAACGTTGTTAAGCTAAGTGAATTGAGCAATTGATATGTTGTTGTGGAAACCTAGTTATGGTCGAAAGGATTAATTGATAGAGCTTGGTGTTCTTCGTTGTGTACATGGAAATTAGCCATGATTAAGGTTAATTGGTGCCTATGTGATCTTATGCTAGGCTATTTTGAGAAAGGAACATCAATGCGTGCAAGTTAGCATTTGGCCGAGAAGCTCATTTTGAGGTAATCCTATGTTCTTCATCTAATTGCATGGTAATGGTGCCATGAACGTTGATTAATGATGATTAGGTGATTGTATGTTGGATTGGATGGGTGAAGAACATTAGTGTTTGGCAATGGGCATTATGGCCGAGGGCTTGAAGTAGTGTAATTTGGTGTTCATTACTTGATTACATGGTATTGGTGCCATGAACAATGATCATTGATGATTAGATGATCATGTAATAAGTTAGTTTGATGGATAACACAAATATGTGGAATTGGGCATTGTGACCGAGAGCTTAAGCTTGTATATTGTAGTGTTCTTCATTGAAATCATGGTAGTTAGTCCATGAGTAAGTGTTGTTGATGCCTATGTATTGTTATGGTAGGCATTGTGATTAAAGAACACTTGGGCATTTGAAGTTTGGCTTGAGACCGAAAGCTCTTGAGGTAGGGTTCACTAACACTTGATATTGGTTGGTGAATTACCATGGTTCAAGTGTTTAGAGTGACTAAGTGATGGTTAAAATTTTCCAAATGACCTTAGTTGCTTGATGGGCTATTGAGTTTTCACTCGGTTGAATTGTTGATTAGCTAATTAACTAATGTACATGTACTAGAAATGCAAGTAAATGTGGCCTATTTGCTTAGCATTTTGGAGCTCTAAGTGGAAGTGGATGGTTTGATGGTGTTTTGTGTTCAATGTGCACATGGGTACATGTATGATTATTTGGGCCGAGAGCAAAAATGTGGAGTGTGTGTGTGTTCTTGTGTGCTTTGGTGCTTTCCATGTGCTTGCTAACCCCACTTATGGAATTGTGGATTTTATGCCATGGTTATTTATCTTGTATATGTATATGCTTGGTTTTCCTTGTCTTTGTGTTTGTTTTGCAAGTAAAGCTAGCTAATAGGAGGTTAAGCTTTGAGTGAATACTCAGCTTAACTAAATAGACTCTTATTAGAGTTGAATATATATAAGTGAATCCTACTGAGTTTTACTCACTGCCCATCTTTTTATTTCCAGGCAAAGACATTCGGCCTGAGTAGCACTAGTTTGCTCTGTACTTGTGTTTAGTGCTTGTTTGCTTGTTTAGCAAGGTGTGTGCCAATGTGTGCTTGGCTTATTAGTTCTAGTACATTACAAGTCTTATATTTTTGGTTGGCCGAGACTTATGTGATAAGTATGCAGGCTGTAGTTGGAGACTTGTCTAGGAAAGCTACGGATACTTGGACTTTGGCTCTGATCATAGTATTTGCTTTCATGACAATGAATCAGGCAATTGGGTTGGTGTTGCAGTGTGTACTTTTGTATGGAATTCTCAAAGTTCTGTTTGACCGTTAATGGTCTTGGTATGTAATAACTTGGCATGTTTAGCTTCCGGTTTCATGGCATGTAGCCATGTTGAACACTAGGTAGACTACCCTTTTTGTGTACATATGTGTAGTCCTTGATGCCAAGACTTGTGATGCTTTTATGGGAATTGTATGCCAAGTTATGCATGGGCTTATGGATGGCTTTATGCTTGTACATGTATTCTGAATGTTTTGGGCCAATGTATGGCACTTTTATGTGAATAGTTATGGGCCTAGTCTTATGGAAATGTTGTGCTCCATTATATGTATGTTGTTGACCGAGAGCATCATGTACTTATTAACTTATGGTTTCAAAATCTAGACCAATAATGTGGCTTCTTGGTTGTCATATAGATAGCACACTTGATTGCACACCAATTATGCACTTAAAAACTTCATTAAGTGTTGCCTTGCTTGGTTTGCAAGTATTCAATTAAAACCTTTCTCGTTGTGCAAGTTAGTTGTAATGGGCCTTGCCTTTGCTGCAAGTATTTGTTGGTCTTGTTTTAAAGCCACCTGGGCCACCTCCCAGGCCTCTCAACTTAAGAAAATAAGACTTAATGTTGCCATGGTTTGCTTGGCCAAATGCTAGAAACTTAATTTTGGAGTTGGGCTTGTGAGTTAAATTAGAAACTTATAGGCCAATGCCTGAGCGAGGTGTGACATAAGTTCCTTTCAAGGTTTTTTTAGCATAAATGCCTGTGGACTTACACTGATTTCTTCCCCTTTTTTCAGAGATGGGCGACGAGTCTGCCGCCTACTACAAGTCTCTCTTCCTTGGTCAAGCCGAGAAGGGAGCACAAGCGAAGAAGAAGCGCAAGACTTCTGGGGTCGGACCATCTTCGGCCAATAAGGCCAAGAAGGACACCCCTCTTCCCTCCTCGGAGGATGTTTCAGAGGTCGGCGATGTTATTGCTACTTCCACTAAGGCTGGCGATGTCACTGTGACTTCGACCGAGGTTATAACTTTTTCCTAGCCTGACACACCCCGTGATGCCGGGGTGGTCGCTGTTCCTGCCCCTCCAAGTCCCGCCACGTCGGCGGATTTGTTGGGCTCTTTGGCAGATCTTTCTGCCAAAGATTTAGAAAAGCGCTGAAGGGCCAAGGGCAAACATATTCCTGCCGACGTGGAGGAAGTCTGGGACTCTGATGATGATGTTGCTGAGGTCGCGCCAGGTTTCTCCCTTTTCTCCTGCAATCTCACATGTTTCATAATCAAGGAATTTTTACCTGATGAGATGTATGCTTCTTTTTCCAGAGGATCTGGCGCCCTCAGCTTGGATGGTTGAGCACGCCCGAAGGCGGGCTCTTCGGGATTCTCATGTCGCGAAGGAATAAGTTCCGTGGGAGCCGTTCTGGTCTTTCACGGATGACATGGACCTGTTCTCCGAGGACTGCCGGGAGACGGCTCCCCAAATGGCGAGGGGCGTGCTTACTCAGGCATCCTTCAAGGCAGTCGCCGAGGAGTGTGCCTCCGAGGATGCCCTTGCTGCAAAAGTTTCCGAGCATGCTCCTCAGGTAATTCTTCAGGCTCTTCACTTTTCCTCCCACCTTTTGTCTAAGTGTTTTGGCTTTCCTCGTGCAAATTTCACTAAGTACCTTCTCTTACTCTTTTTTTTGCATCTTTTAGGGTATAGTGGATACCTCCGAGCTTGGGCAGCAAAGCGGTCTTCGGTCCGAGCCTGGGCCGAAGAGAAATTGGAAAAGGCCAAAGTCTTCTGTGCCAACTCGGTGGTGACGGACGCCAAGTTGAGCCAAATATGCATGGAGAAGATTGCCAGTCTTCAGGAGGAGTTCTTGAAGGACCAAGAGTAGCTCTTGAAGGAGTTTTCCAAGAAGATGTCTGACCTTGGCGACAAATTAATCAGCCTGACTTCGGTCAACGAGACCCTTCAAAAGGAAAAGGAAGGGGAGTCTGTCTTCCTGGCGAAGGCAATGGCTTAAAATGCTGAACTCCAGGCCAAGGTTGACTTGCTGAAGGAGGGTTTGAAGAAGAAGAAGAAAATCGAGGAGTTGGAGAAGGAGATTTCTGACCTTCGGCAGGAGGTTTCGGATCTTCAACATGAGGCGGACGAGTTGGACGTTGAAAAAGACAAAGCCGTCCAGACGTCCAAGGTTGCTTTTCAGGACGGCTTCTACGTAGCTCGTCATCAGTTCTGAAGAAGTATCCGGACCTCGATCCTTCCTTTTTGGCTGCCCTGGATATTCCCGGGGGGCCTTGGTGGATATGGTCAAGAGTCGAGTTCCTTAACCTGCCGTTTCCTCCTCCTGCACCGAAGGTGGCGGCGAAAGATTCAGGAGCTGAAGCTTCCCATGACGCCGGGGTCCCTTAGATATTCTAGGACCTTTGCCTTCTTCTTTTTCTTTGTACTCTTCTTCTTGTAATCTTCTCCTTGTATCAAGACCTTCTTTAATGAATTTTCCTTCACTATTTTGGCTAACACTTTTTGAGCAATTTTTGTTTCCCAATTGTCCTGACCACTTTCGGTCAAGGGACTTCGATACTTTCTTTGCTTGCTTCGTCGGCCATTCTTCGTGCGGTGTTTCACAGTTGGCGAAGTTCCTTTTCAAGCAAATTTTAGCCTGCCCTTTGTCGGCCGTGTTCGGTAGACTTGCCCTCTTTTGGGCATATAACCCAACCAACTTCGGAAGGACTAGGAGACTTTCAGGTGTCCATACTTCAGCTTTGTTCAGCGAACATTCTCATACAGGGGAAAACTTTTTGTACTTAGACAAATTTCTGGCTTGCACCATTTCTTGTCTAAAAATTCTGAGTATAGAATTTCTTTAGGTTGCCCGAGTGCCTGGTACCTTTCAGTTTTCCTTCTTCGCTATTGCCAAGCTTGTATGCTCCTCTTCGGACATCGTTTAGGACCAAATAAGGCCCTTTTCCGTTTGGCCGAAGTACCCCATAGGATGGTTTTCGGGGTTATAATTCGGCCTTTCGGGGGCGAAGTCTCCTTTTCTTTATTCCTTTTGGCCTATCATGCAAGTTTTTCACTTATGGCCACCTTTTGCTGAAAAGGCCTTCTTTCGAGCTCGGCTGTTTCTCAGTGTTTGACAACTAAGTCGAGGTTAGTTCCCAACCCAAGGTCATGTCCTCTTTCATCAAACATCTGTATGCTGGCCGAACTACTTCAAATGGATAATGGCTTTCTGTACTAGGGATAAGTGAGGAAGGTGTCTCTCCCTTGGTCCCTCGGGGAGTTGTCTGATAACTCCTTGGTACAGTAGGAAGTTCTCCTGGCCACTTTCCCTTTGCATCTCTTATAGTCCCTCTTTTGTAGCTCTTTTGGCAACTCTGCTTGTCTGTTCCTCGGGGGTTGAGCTAGTGGGCTGAAGTGCCTTTTTATTCCAAAGTCGGTGACGATTTCTTGAAATCCTTTGTCCATAGACTGGAAATCATTACTGGTCGGTGTCACCATCAGTATGCCAAATCAGCATATTATGTTCTTCTAGATGAACTTTTTGTGCACCTTTTGCCGGCATGGTTGCTAGGAGTTCTGCCTTACCCCACTCAGTGAAGTAGTTCTCTGCTATCACACAGAACTTCACATCTTCGGGTGCTGTCTGGAGTGGCTCGGTGCAATCTTTCCGATGTTATCCGCTCCGAAGGCAGTCTTCGGGTGCTGGTGTGTCTCTGGCCATTTTCATACCTCTTGGACGAATTGTCCTGCACCCTTTTTACCTATATATATACTTTTATAACCGAGTTGCGTACCTTTGCCTGCATAGTTTTTCCTTAATCATGAAATATCGTCCGAAACGTCTTTGCACTTTCTGCCTTTTCATGAGGATTTTCGGGACTCTTTGGTTGCGAGATTCCTCTTTGTAGGATCTTTCTGCCTTTTGTGCGAAGTTATTATCCCTAGCGTTGCCATGCTCGGATGGCCCAACACTTTTTGGTAATCAAATTTGATCGTTTTGGTGGCCTCCCAGCCTTCGGGCCCCCGGGGGGGTATCCCAGCGCCCTGATGTTCTACGCTTGGGGTTCCACTAGCAAGGAGTTTCCACTCTGGATCTACCTTCACTCTGTCTCCTTTGTTGGTTTCAGCCTTCCCTTCTTCTGGGACTTCGGCAATGCAGTCTGCCAGTACCTGGGCGTTCACTGCCCTTCTACACTTATACATGATATAGTACTCTCCGAGTTCGATGCACCATTTCGACAGTCTATTTCGAATGCTCTACTCTTTTTTTGCGATGTCGCAAAGAAGCAGGTCACTTCGGACAGCGATAGCATGTCCAGGGAAATAGAGTCGGCGCCTTCTGCCCGCACGTCAAGTCGTAGATGACCTTTCGGGGCAATGGGTTTTGACTTCGTTGCCGAGGAGATGGCAATTTTTTCCTCGGGTGTAGAACTCTTTCGGCAGGGAGGTATGGGTCATCTCGACCCTGCTTTTCTCGTAGGTCGTACACCGGGGAGCATGGTTCCCACCAAGGACTCATCCCGTTGATCTCTGTTTTCCCAATTCCTGTGAATTGGCATGGGACTCTCCACCCCACGAGGTACTAAGGAGGGGGCCTTCAGGCCGAATTTTGCTACGGCCATCTTCGGCTTAACTGCCGCATCATTTCAGCCACGACAAGCCATGGGAATTCGCACAAACTAGCCTATGGTAAAAGTCAAAGGGCGCTCACCCTCGGTCAGGGAAGTCCCGGCTGCCATTATTCGGGTCCCCGTTGAATCTCTGGCACGGACGGGGACCTCGGGAGTCCCTTCTCCTTAGAACGCCGAGCTCCAACGACGGCAACCTCGGTGTGTTTCCCACAGACGGTGCTAGATGATGCTATCCGGGGGTACGGAGCCAGCATCTGATGCGGTCCGGTTAGGCGGAGCCAGCATCTCCACCGTGTGCAGCAGTATGGGAAGCAGGGGGTCTTGGAGGTACAAGAAGGTACCCTGAGAGTGTCACCTTAAGTGGTGGGCGGCAGCTTCCTGGTACCGTGGCTGGTAAGGACGGGAAAGACTTCCGGCACGGGAGAGAGCTCAGAGCGGAGATCCTTTAGGGAGACCTAGCTGAAACACTCAGAAAATAGGGGTTAGGAGGCCCCCGGGGTGGTTTTCCGGGAGGGAACCTCTGATGCCTAAGTTAGTGCTTCGAGAAAGTGAGAGACGTAGTAATAAGCACAAGAGACGCTTGCCTGGCGTGTCTTTCTGAAGGCTGAAGGGAGAGTATCCAGGCAGAGAGAGGGGACCTTCCTCTTGTCCTTTAGGTCCTCCGGGCGGAGGACCCCCTGCCTGTGACCATTTCCCCGGTCTATAAGGGAGGGGGTGATCCCTTCAGATTGTGGCACGTGTATGGACGGATGGTGTTAGTATTTTTGGGCATGGAGGCCCCTAGCCACCTGCTGGCTCCTCGGTCCGCGAGCCGTGGTAGGTCTAGCCCTGTGTGATAAGACGTATGTTGTGATGCCGTGTCAGAGCGGGTCTGCGGGTGGCGTGTCGAAGACGTATATGAGCGGAGTGTCAGAGATTCCTTGATGGCTCTTGCCGTATAACCGAGGTCCCTTTGGTTGATATCTCACTTCGAGGTGAGGGGCCCTTTCCCGGAGTTAGGCTGGAACTTCGGTGTCTACGTCTTCGGGGGGCTTTCTCCCACAGGGGGTGGTTGGTCTTTCTCCCCCGGAGCTGGTTCGGTCGCCCTCCCGAAGGAGGCGCTACGCTGGCTCCCAAAGTTGGAATTTGGTGAGCTACTGAGGTCATGCGCCTCAGGTGTATGACTTCCTTCACTCCGGAGTCCTTTCCGAGGTCATATGCCTCAGGTGTCTGGCTCCCTCTTTCCCATGGTCATTAGGTGGTCAGGACGATAGCACTTCGGCTATCAGGAAGGTGGACTCCAAAGGAAAATCTCTCCACTCCCTGCAGATTCTGCATTTCCAAACACTGACTTGGGCGTCGGAGGTTCCTCCCCCGGAAAATACTCCAGGGAGCTCCTAACCCTTGCTTTTCTGAGCCCTTGCAGCCCTCCTCCCACCAGAGACCTCTCATCTAGGCGTTCTCTCACCGGAAGTTCCTGTTCCAGGCTCACCATGTTGCACAACGAAGATGCAGAAGTGCATCAACTGTAGCAAGCTCTAGGTCATGGGTAGGGTAATTTTGCTCATGGGGTCTCAATTGCCTAGACCCATAAGTAATCACATTCCTTTCTTTCATTAACACACATCCTAAACCAGATCTAGATGCATCTGTATAAATGATGTAGGGCTTGCTTAGATCTGGTAGGATTAACACTAAAGCTTGAATCAACTTGCTCTTTAACTCATGAAAGTTCTTTTTATATTTCTCAATCCACTCAAACTTTTGACCCTTCTTGGTTAGTTGAGTTAGGACTGAGCCAATCATGGAGAATTTTGATACAAATCTCCTATAATAGCCTGCCAATCCTAGGAAGCTTCTGATTTATTTTACAATCTTAGGTCTTTCCCACTTTTTCACAGCCTTAACCTTTCCAAGGTTTGCTCTAAGGCCTTGTGCATCAATGACATGTCCTAAGAAAGAAACTTCCTATAACAAGAATTGGCACTTGGAAAATTTAGCATATAGCTGATTTTCTAACAGTGTGTTCAAGAGAATTCTTAAGTGATGCTCATGTTCACATTCATCCTTGGAATACACTAGGATGTCATCAATGAACACCACTACAAACTTGTCCAAGTATGGTCTGAACACACAATTCATTAAGTCCATGAATGCAGTAGGGGCGTTAGTCAAGCCGAAGGCCATGACTGTGTACTCATAATGTCCATATCTTTTTTCTGAATGATGTCTTAGGTATATCCTCCTCTTTTACCCTTAACTGAAAGTACCCCGATCTCAAATCAATTTTGGAGAAAATCTTTGCTCCCTTAAGTTGATCAAATAGATCCTTAATCCTAGGGAGTGGATACTTGTTCTTAATGGTCATAGCATTTAGCTTTCTGCAGTTAATGCACAATCTTAAAGATCTATCCTTCTTTTTCACAAAGAGAACTGGAGCTCCCCATGGTGAAACACTTGGTTTTATGAACCCTTTTTTAAGCAGTTCATCAAGTTGTTTCCTGAGCTCAGTCATCTCTGTGATTGGCATTCTAGAAGGTGGTATGGATACTGGCGTAGCTCCAAGTTGTAGTTTAATCTCAAATCCAATATCTCCTGGAGGAGCAATATCTGGCAGATCTTTAGGAAAAACTTGCGGATAGTCTTTCATTACAGGTATCCTACTAGCTTCTTCCTCAATTTCAACATCATTCAATGCATAGTATTCATCTTCAGAAGTCATAGCAATTTCATCTAACACTTCTAGTTCCATGCCATGCATTTTATACACTAATTCCTTAAAATTCACTAATGCATGCACTTCATTACTAGGCAATGTGATTTCTCTTTTAGCACAATCAATCTTTATACCATGCATAGCCAACCAATTCATACCCAAAACAATATCAAATTGTGGAATATTCAACACTAGTAGATTAGTCATAATCTTAGTCGTTCCTACTTCTAGCTCACAGTCGTCGGCTAGTTCATTAGTGAAAAGACATTGACTACCTACTATTCTTATTAATGATATGCTAGGCATGAATTCAATAGGAAATTTTATAGATTCAGTTGACTTCATAGTAACAATGGACACCGAGGCACCATTATGAAACAATGCACTACTAGACATACCATTTTAATAAATGTTACCTCTAAGTGCCCCTTGTTGGGCCCTTGTTGGGATGTCTCCGATTTTTCAATATGGAATAATCTTCCAGCTCC
This sequence comes from Aquilaria yunnanensis, assembly GCA_039654915.1. NCBI lineage: Eukaryota > Viridiplantae > Streptophyta > Magnoliopsida > Malvales > Thymelaeaceae > Aquilaria > Aquilaria yunnanensis. Next base: position 71,082,177 of record CM077594.1, read on the forward strand.
CTGCACTTCTGGCCTTCATACTGTTCGAGCACCTCTTGGCTGAACACCTCTGGCAGCTGGCATATTAGGTCTATTCTGGCTTTGCTTGTCTTGCCCTCTTTTTTGGACCAAAGGGAAATTTTTGATCCAGTGGTCCAAAAAACCACATTTGAGACATTCTTGCATCTCAAAGTAACATGGCTTCTTCCCATGAAATTCATTGCATCGAGGACACCTTGGGCCAACAAACTTACTTTTGGCCTTGCCATCCATAATAGGTTTTCCAACCTTGGCAGTGCCCTTACCTTTCATTAGCTTCTGCAGTCTTCCAGCCTGGTTGGTCTCTCCTGGTCTACTAGGAAACCATTTTCTTTCAACTCATCCTGTTCCACTAGTAAAGCCTTCTGAACAACATCATGATAGGTAATGGCATTGAAAGGCCTAATAGCTCTCCTGATATCTAGTCTCAGAACTCTAACAAATCTCTTTGCTTTAAGTTCTTCCAACCCATGGTATTGTGGTGTATACCTCACAAGTTGGTTGAACTTGTGTTTGTATTCTAGAACACTAAGGTTGTCTTGTTTTAGTGCATCAAACTCAGCCTGTCTTAGGATTTGATGGCATCACTTATATACTAGCCTTGAAACATCCTCGTAAATTCAGGCCACATCATCTCAAGCTCATGATCTGTTCTTCTGCCTTTCTAGATAGCATACCTGTCTCTAACACTTCTCCACCACATTTTTGCACTACCTACAATATTGTAGGTAGCTAGAGACACTTTCTTTGTAGAGCTCAAATGCATCCTCTCAAACATCTTTTCAATGAAACTTAGCCATTCCTCAGCTTTTTATGGTCTAGCTCTACCATCAAATTGTTGAGGTCTTAGGCCTTGAAGCCTCTCCAACAATTTGACATCATTAGATCCCTCAAGATCTTCAGCTCTGTGCCTCCTAGGCTTGTGTGTCCCTCAGAGTCTAGATGCTCTCTAAGTCCCCTTATTTCTCTCCTTCATTAAGGTTCCTAGCTTCTAAGTGACTAGCCCTTGACACTTGGCCAATCTCAGACCTGATTCTTTTGCCTTTGGGATGTCTTCTATCCTCATCCTCTTCAAATTATTAATCTTCATTTCTTTTAGAAGGAACATTCACTGGGTTATTCCTAGCAACATCTTGGTTTTGCTCCTGTGGTAATGGCTGTGCTACTTGGACTCCTTGCTATTGAGCTTGTAGTAGCCTTATCGAGTTTTCATTTATCTACGTTAGATTTCTTTGTAGTTCGACCCACACTTGTGCTACATTCATTTTAGGTGCTGGACAACTCCCTGAACACTTGGCTGCTCTTGTACACCCCTTCCATTTTTGTTTACCTATGTTTGCTCAGTAGAAGGTCTTAGGCATCCCTAATCCCCTCTCCTTGTGGCTACCAATTTCCTATCTCAAGATCAACAAAAGAGCACAATATATACAGTACATTAGGTACTTAACACTAGTAGCTAACCCAACTAAGTTATATGTATGTAACTATATGAATGCATGATGGAACTATATGTGACCCTAATCCAAACCATCCTCTGATACCAACTTCTGTTACCACTCTAAGTGCTTCTATACAATGATTAGATTTAGTGAGCTCAGGCCCCAGGCAATCCATGTCCTGCAAGCCAAGCAGAACATGTGCACTATGTTTACCCAAGTGGCCCTCTTGGTCAATATGCGAAGATATGTATATTGGTCCAACCATCACACAGATATTCACATATTGTTTCATCTGGAAGTAATGATGACAATGAAATTCTATATTTCTGGCCAATATGGAATTTGAGTAAAATCCCAAAGCACGTGTACAATCATATGCACACATGATGCTATTGGTGCACATTTTATATGTCCAAACTTTTGCACCGTGTCCAACTCAAATTCTACCCATGTTGTTGTTGGGTTTCGGGAGCCAAACAGCGCAGCAAAATTTAACCGAAACCCTCCAGGATCCAAGTGAAATGGGGTAAACCGGGTGTTCAAAAATTTCATACCTAATTTTCGGTTGAGATCTCTCACTCAACTGTAGAGTTGAATCACAAAACCTGAACAATTGACGTGTTCAGGCTCTCTATGGTATCCACACGAGCCTCTCGGGATCACCACGCTTCCACCACGTCCCGGCAGATGCGTTTCTCTTGTGCTCGCAGTGCTAGCTTGCGTCCTCCAAGGAATTGCAAGAGAAGAGTGCGGCTGTCCTTTTGGGAGGCTAGGGCAAAGAGACCTACAAATTTCTCACTTAAAAGTTGCATTTATAGTGAGACTCAACTTCTAGGCCTAATGGGTTTCAAAGCCCTAATCCAATTAGGATTTAATTTCGGGCTTCATAATGGCTCAACTCCTTGGCCCATTATTAATACAAAATTAAAGTGAAACCATAACCCAAATAATTAGCCCATGCACTCTAATGATCAAAATAACTCTATGTGTGCGACCCAATAGGCTCTTTCCATGTTGGCAATGATCATAAATCACATTTATGATCATAAGCAATGAGCAGTGTCTAGCAACACGTCATTGCTACCCAAGTGACAAGATTGCCGGTGAATCGACTAAACCTTTATGATCATCACCGATATATGCCATTGTCCCTTTGTCCAAGATATCAAGACTAAGCACGAGACATGGAATGTGTCACTTTCGTATAGCCCAATCTTTGGTTTCTTGATTACCGAGTAGACCAACTTAAACTGATGACATTGATATCGTATATCAACTCATCCAAGCATGGCCTTGCATTTTCTAAGTCTCACTCTATCAAGGGGCCCGAAGATATCACTCCCGTTACATAGGAGGGACAAATCCCATCTTGATCATACAAATCCCTCCGCAAGATATGTGACATACCCAATGACCTCTTTCAAGTTCACTCAGTTATGAGCAACAAAGGAAAGTATCAAAGTATGTGACTCACATGTAGAGAACCTTGATGATCTTAGGTCGAAGGACTACATATACCATGATCACTATGAGAATCACTTATGATACTCATATAACGATCCATGAAGTGTTCTCATGGTGGGTCGGTTCAGTACACAAGTTCTCCAACTTGTACCCATATGTAGACTACATATCTCATATTAGTCTCCACATATGCTAGTCGTTATGTATTATTGCAACCCGCTCCACAATAATACTAGACCAGGGATGTTTAAGAATATCATTATTCTAGGGTTACAATTATGTTTGTTAAGTTACGCAGAAACAAACAACAAACATAATTGCTGGATTAATGCCTTAATAAAATATCATGACTCAATGTGCAAAAATACAATCATCTCATGATTGGCTTTTGGGCACAACATTAACAGTTGTCCTGAGCCCTAAAGGTTTTAAACCATTAAATACAGTTAAACCCTCATAGGGAAATAATTTTGATACATTAAATCCATCTAAGTTTGCAATTACAGATTTAACACTTAACTAGGTATAATTAACCATATGAACAGTGCTCAACAAAATCAGCCAATTTTGACCGGCTATAACTCTAGCTACAGGGCACCAAATCCAATGAATCAAAAGCCAACTTATTGATATTGAAGTTTTCTAGATGTGGTCAAAATTTAATAGCCAAATTCTTTATGAACAAAAAAGTTATAGCAGCTGGAGTACAGGGTACCAAATTTTAGCAACTATTGACCATTATGCCCATACAAAATATCATAATATTCATACACTCCATTTACAGGTGCAAAACCCACTTGGTAGTGTCCAAACATGTCTTATACACCCAGGAAAGCTATTCCCCTAAATTTAAAGCCCTTTTAACCATGATTCATAAAAATGACATCAAAATAGCCCATAAACACAATATGGACACATTGTATACACACTTGAAACTATACTCCATTGATCCATATATCCTTCTCACACTACACATATAGCATCCCAACTCATTTACATGCATTTATACACCACTTGCATGACAATAACTTAGTTAATATGTACACTAAGCTTCTTGGAGATCTTCAAAAGCGCTAAGCACTCCAGAAACTTGAAAGGACCAACTGTTGCGTAAGATAGAAAGTGCCAATACTAAAGATAACTAATGTACTCCAAAACTCATGAAAATTTCTAGTTTACAACCACACATATGGAAGTTAATACAGCTAAAATTTCATAGAGAAATTCATATGACAGTTATTAGTTTGAATGCTCTCTTTCAGGTGCTCCTGAAATGGATAGAAAGGGGCATAAGTTTCTTGAATGAAACTTAGTAAGGGCTTATCAATAAAATCTTTAAACTCTAGTCATATACCTAAAATCCAAAGACACTAAAACATAAAAATATAGTAGAAATACACAAACATAGCCATCCAGATGCAAAAACAACAAAGCAACAAACAAATGTAATGCTAGTAGCAACACATGATTAGGGTTAGTTCATAACCATTCAAATAAACTTTATGTAATCACTGTGGCAGCCCTCCCAAAGTTGTAGGGCTAAAACCCTAGGTGCAATTTCCCCCTTAACCTAAACTTGGTTCATCAAGATCTTGGCTTTCTTCAAAGGTTAGGGTCTTAGCTTCATGGATGTTTGGGCATCAATATTGGACAACAAACAACCATGAAATCCTGATAAAACCCTTACCTTGGGCTGTGAAGGCTAATTATAATAGGTGTTGGACAATAAACACAGAAACTAGGGTTTTTCTTGTTCTTGGTGCATCCGGTTGCTTCCCTTTGTGATTTCTTGAGAGCTTGAGCTATGGTGGCTATGGAAGCTTATGGAGGAGATAAGGAATAGGTTGTGCCTGTTCAGGGGCTAAACTGGCCAAAAAATGGCAAGAAATCAAGATATTTTACTTGACTTGATTAGTTTGACCTCAACCTTCACTTAGGTCACTATAAGTATGTCTTAAGCCAAGACTTTTTGGCTAATCTTTAGCCCACATTTTGACCTTAGAACCTAGAAATAAAAGGCTAGGATAATGCTAGAAATGGCCACCTTTGTCTCTTGTCAAAAATCATCCCACCCTTAAGTTATTTTTATGAACAATTGTACACCTAGTTGTCCTAGGTTCTTGAATAATAGATTTTGTTTCCTTTATGCAATTCAGCCTCCAAAAATTGCTTCCATACCATTCAACTCCTTCCAAAATCTCACTTTTAGAGTTGTACAATAGAGTATCCAAGTCTTCAAATCTTGCAATAAGACCCATAGATTACTTGTAAAACAAACAATCCTTTAAGGCTTCATTTGGTACCAAGTAACCATTGTAATCTTTTAGGGAGGTGTAGAATATTCACTTTACCCCCCACATTTAATTCACTATGGTGAAAATTATGTTATATAACGGTTTATAACCATTATGCCTTTATACTATAATTTTCCCATTTGTTGAGGTGGTAAGACATAGTCACTAATCTCGATATTAGATCGAGAGAGGAGGGAGACATCGAAAGTCTAGGGGGAGAAAGCCAGTGACATTCATCCCCCTAAACACTACAAGGGAAAATATCCTCATGGCCTTGGAAAGGTAGGGAACTTCAATGAAACGTTCAAGGGCCATGACCTCGGATAACAGAAAGAACTTGAAGAAGTACTGCCAGTTTCATCGGGACCATGGGCATGACACTGAGGATTGCTTTGAGAAAAAGAAGTACATCGAGTCCTTAATTAAACAAGGGCAACTTTGACACTATTTTTGGATGCTGTCGCCAAAGGCTTGGGAGAAAGCGGATGGTGAAAGAAAAGCACAAGATGATGAGTATGACTCCGATAGGTGCCAAACTAACTGAAGCCCTAGAAAACACCCCTATCTTCAACTAGGGTTATCCAAACAATAACCATCGGACAACCTTTTGCCAAGAGAATGAGGAATGTAATGGAGATAGCAGTAACGGAGTTTGACAACCCAAAAAACAAACTAACCCAAAGTGATGGGTCGGTTGTGAAGTTCCCACATGAAAATCCTTTCCTAATCATAGCAAGGGTTGGAAGCTGGGATGTGAAGAGGGTGCTCATTGATGACAGATCAAATTCTGACGTGTTGTTCACACACCTATTTGCCAAACTTGGGAATTTCTAAGTGTGATCTCAAGCCCGTGACCTCGCCCACCTTCGAAATTGGTCCCTCAAAGCTCCCTGTACTCAAATGGATTGCCCTACCATTGATGCTGGGGGGTACCCCGATTAAGACGAAAGAGGAACTCTTTGCTTCCACTATGATAAGGTTCATCATCATAAATGTCCCATCTTTGTACAATGCCATCCTCAAAAGACAGACATAGGGCAACCTTCACATTTGAGCAGATGTCAAATGCCTAACTGTCATGTTCAAGGCAAAAGAGGGTGACGCAGAAATATTCATCAACCAAGCTAAAGTTAGGAAAGTGTTTGTTAAAGCAACGTAGAATCCAGCCAAAGTCCACATGTAGACTTCGAGGGAGAAGAGCTTGTCTAGCGAAAATGCAATAGAATTAGAAAAAGGCGATGTTGAAAAAATAGAAATAGAGGATATAGAACTAGCCTTTGGCTGAAGTACCCGAGTGGGAAAAAAACTGGCCAAAGGTGACAAGGAAAAACTTGTATCCCTTCTATTAATGAACAAAGATCTATTTGCTTACTCCCCGAAGGACATGCCCAGAATAAATTTGGGTATAATTCATCACAATATTAAAGTATGACCTGAGGTGAGGCCCGTTTGGCAAAAAAAATGCTGCCTTTCAGCACATAAGAACAATTTCATCAAAACTGAAGTCCAACAACTAATGGAAGTAGGCATAATAAAGGACGTTAAGTACCCCGAATGGCCTGGCAACGATGGCAACGTTATTGTTGCCACAAAGGAAGGGAGTGAAAAACTCTAAATGTGCATCGACTTTCAAAATATTAATGACGGTTGTCCAATGGACTCATATCCTCTGCCATCAATAGACCAATTGGTACACTCCACTGCTGAATATGGTCTACTTAGCTTCCTTGACACTTTTAGTAGATACCACCAAATTTGGATGGATTCCAAAGACAAGGAAAAAATTGCCTTCATTATCGAATTTGAGACCTATTGTTATGTCAGAATTCCATTTAGCCTTAAAAATGCAGGACCCGCATATCAAAGGTTAATGAATAGGGTGTTTGATTCCCAAATTGGGAAGAATATGGAAGAGTACATTGACGATATGATCGTTAAGAGTAAAATACCTAGTAATCATATCATAGACTTAGGGGAAACATTCCACCAACTTAAAAAAATTTGGAATCCATCTTAACGCCAAAAATGTGTGTTTGGGGTGACTGTAGGCAAATTCCTCGGCTTCATGGTATCTGAAAAAGGCATAGATTCTAATCCAGAGAAGGCTAAGGCATTATTGGGAATCTAAACTCCCAGAACTACCAAGCATGTGCAGAGGCTTATAGGGAGAATAACGGCCCTTAGCATATTCATCTGTAGATATGGAGATCGATGCCAACCATTCTTTAAAGTGCTCACCAAAGCTATGAAAAATGAAGGCAACCTCAACTCCAAGGAACATCCTTGGAACGAAGGTTACCAAAAGGCTTGGGATGAACTTAAAAGTTACTTAACCCGTTTGCCGACACTTCAGCAACTAAGGGAAGGAGAACCTCTCATCCTTCACCATCTAGTCACCGAGAAAGCAGAAAGTTTGGTACTAGTTAGGGAAAAAGAAGGAGGAAAAAAATAGCCAGTATTTTATGTTAACAAATCATTGCATGGTGTCGAAGTTAAGTACACTCTACTACGAAAAGCGATCTACATTTTAGTCATGGCAAGTAGAAGGGTCCGGCCATATTTCCGAGGACATTCTATCATGGTCAGAAGTAACCTACCTCTCTGGGATGTCGTCAAGAATGTGGATCATTTTGGTTAACTTTCAAAATAGTGTATTGAACTCAGAGAATATGACATCACATATAAAGTGAGAAAGGCTATAAAAGGCAAGGCTTTAGCAAACTTTATTGGTAAATTGCCTAAAACTAAGGACACCCCCAACAACCTTGGAAATGAGGAGCCCAATGGGCATTGTTTCTAGATTGTGCTTCAGGATCGAAACATCAGGGGGCCGGGATAATACTCTAAGGTCCCCGAAGGGATGGAAGCGGCAAAAGCTATTAAGTTCGGATTCCAAGTTAGCAACAACATCTTTGAATATTAAGCCCTCATGGTTCGATTACGATTGGCAAAAAGAGTTGGCGTAAAGAATCTGAAGGCTTGCAATGACTCACAGTTGGTTGTCCGGTAGACAACGGGGGAATACATGCCAAGAATCCCAGCCTGGGAAAATACCTTGACCTCATCAAAAAATTGATCCAAGAATTTGACAAAGTAAGGATAGAAAAGGTACCTCAGAAACAGAACGTCGAAGCTAACATACTAGCAAAGTCAAAATAGTCCACCAAGGTAATTGACCAGCTGAGCATAGCCATAATGGCACTCACCACACCAAAAAAGTGGGCAAAAGACTCTATAAAGGAATATATGGTCAATTCATCCTTACCCCAGGATCCCAAGGAAGTAGGGAAGGTGCATAGACGCTCTAGAAGGTACTTCATGATTGGGGAAGAATTGTATCGACAAGGGTATGCAAACCCACTCCAAAGGTGTATCAGCGAAGAGGACATCGAGATAGTGTTGAAAAAAGTCCATGAAGAAACCTGTGGATCTCACATCGGGACTAACGCCCTTGCTAGGGTGCTACTTCGGCAAGGATATTTTTGGCCCACTTTAAGGAATGAGGCAAGGTAGTTCATAAAAAAATGTAAGAAGTGGCAACGACACACGCCCATCTAAAGGGCACCCTTAGAAGCAATATCTTCAGCTGATTATCCTTGCCCCTTCACGGTTTGAGGCATTGACCTCATTAGTCCTCTCCCGATGGCTCCTGAAGGAGTGAAGTTCTACGTTGTTGCAGTAGATTATTTCACCAAGTGGATTGAGTAGAGCCTTTTGCAACAATTTCTGCAAAGTACATCCATAAGTTCATCCAGAAAAACATCACATTTAGGTTCGGTGTCCCGAGGGTGATAGTTACAGATAATGGTTCCCAATTCATTGACTAAGGGTTCGAGGAATTTGCAACCAACCTCGGAGTAAATACACTTCACCCCAGTTGCCCATCCTCAAAGCAATGGACAAGTTGAGGTAACCAATAGGATAATAAAAGATGGTCTGAAGAAGAGGTTGAAAGAAGCCAAGGGAAGATAGCCTGGAGAACTCCCAAGTGTACTATGGAGTTACCAAACAACCCCAAGAAGAGCTACTCGTGAAACACCCTTCTCACTCATATTCAGCACTAAGGCTTTTATTCCTGTGGAGGCTGTGCAACCGTCCATCATGATACAAGTGTTTGACGAAGAAGGAAACAACCTTTACTCACGCACCAAACTTGACATGCTCGAAGAAAATAAGGAAATGGATGAACTCAAAAGGAATGCCTTCCAACAGACAACAGCCATCTCAGCGAATTCACATGTCAAATCAAAAGGGGCCAGGAAAGGAGACCCTGTCCCAAGAAAGGCTAAATTGGAACCCTGAAGACCATCTTATGGTGCACTTCGGCCAAACCGGGAAGGCCAAACTTCAGCTAGGAGTTTGTAAACTTGGAAATACCGAAGAAGAAGACTTGAAAAACACATGGCATTCAGACTCGTTGAAAAAATTCTAGACTTAGTGTCAAGTCCTCACCTCAGTGCTTGGCCCAGGCCAAAAATATAAGAAAGATACATTAAAGACATGAGGGGCTCAAAAGAAAATGTGAATAGTGGTGTAAATGCAAAACCAAGAACTATCAGGTTTCAATCATAAAATTAAAATGGCTTAGGTGCTACTGGCAGAAAACAAAGATTGAGGACCATTTTGAATGTTCTTTCGGGTGCTAATCATGGCACTAATAGTCATAGAAGGACTATAGTGACCCATGCAACTAATGGGAGCATTAGGACTAGAATTAGTCCACTTTTAATGTTATTTGGTAGTAAACCGAAATGCATGACTCCATTTAAGCCGAAAGCCACATTAGTTTAGGTCAAAAATCTAATTTGGAAGTCAATGAGGTGTTCTTCGTGTTCTTGTGTTGAAGGTTTCAGGTTCATGCCAAATTGTTGGTGATTGAAGCTTGAATTGAAGAATCAAGCTTGGAAATGGTGGTTTTGGCACTAGGCGACCTTGGACTTATGATTTCAAGAGTTGTCTTGAAGACTCAAGGTTGGCCGATAGCTCAAGCTTGTGTTTCGGTAAGGTTTCACGAATTCTATTTTCTTTTGGTAATGATTCCATGTTCAAGTAGATTAATGGCATCTAAGTGATAGTAAATTGAGCTATATGATCTTAGTTTGCTAGATGGGGCATATGGAAACTTGTGGGTTTATATGGTTCTTGATGAGCTAATCAATAATGGCAAGTACTAAAGCTTTTGATAAGTAGGCAAACTTATCTTTGAACTTGGAGCTCTAGTGGATTAGAGATTAAATGGAAAAGCTTGGAGTGCAAGGATTGTGTTTGTACTTGCTAGTGGTTTCGGCTGAGAAGGGCAATGTGTTGTGGTGTGTGTGTCGTGTGCTTGGTTGATTGGATCTACATGCTAACCCCTTTTTAGTTAGTGTTATCTTGTATATATGTCTCAGTTAGCATGTGTAGATGTATTATGCTTATGTTTGCTTGCATTTTCTTGTCTTTCTTACAAGTTAAGTAGGCTTTGTGGAGGTTAAGCTTTCGGGCTTAACTAAATTAGCTCATTGAGCTATAATGAACCTTACTGAGTTTATAAACTCATGCCCCTTATTGTATATAATTCAGGAAAAGGTTTAGAGCTTGAATGATTATGTGTGTGGCTTGTGTGCTAAGTAATTGCACTTTTTGCTAAGGTATGTGCCAAAACTGAATGCTTGGCTTGTTAAGTACAATGTGCAAGTCTTATAAATGTGGCTCAAACTTATGTGTTTGAGTTTTGCAGGCTTTGTATAGAGTTGTGGGACAGTCTAGGAGGAGCTATGGATGTGTGTTCATGGGCGTTAGTGTGGTGGTTTGCTTTTATGACCATGAACTTGGTTATAGGACTTGTTCTTCAATGTTTGATCTTGTATTGTACCTTTAAGGTAGTTCTCAGGTATTATAGGTAGGATGGACTTGTAATGCATAACTTGTGCTTGTTTTTGGACAATGAGTACTCTTGGTATGTTGCCAAGTAGGCAGTACTTTGAGGAGGCCATTTTGTGTATGTATATGCCTTGGTGAACTATGATTTTTGTGTAGATATGTTGAATGGATGAATGCCAAGTTATGTTTTGTCTATGTGATTATGGATTTGCCCTTGTGAACTAAACCTCTTGTGATCTTTAGTTAGGCCGAATGTGCATGGACATGAAAAGTGTAATGCCTTGCCTTGGGTTGCAAGTTATTGTTTAAGCATTGCCTTGTGTTGCAAGTAACTTATGGGCCTTGCCTTGTGCTATAAGTAAAGTATACAGAACAACTCAGCAAGCCTCTTAGGGTACCTCCCAGGCCTTAACCTTAAGAAAATAAGACTTAAGCTACAAGTTAAAAGTTGGCCGAAACTAAAGTGTACATGGTGAGTGGCATTGAGAGTGCACAGGCTAGGGCCTATGTGGGGTATGACACTTAGTTCTATGAACTTAGCAATTCACAAAGGAGTAGCCTTATTATGAGAGGCCTTCCCAAAGAGATCAATAGAATGTGGTGATCTCCAAAGTTGCCTAAAATGTAAAGAGTCTTATGGGAAGGCCTTCTAAAGGAGATTAATAGAATGTGGAAGTTTCTAAAAATACCCAAGTGTTCTGAGCATAGTTTCCCAAAAGCATTGCTTGAATTCCATTCTAAAACACTTAGAGAGATACTCAGGACTCCAGAAGTAATAGAGTATTACTTTCAGAAAAGGTTAAGGTTTCAAATCCTTAATGGCATTTCTGACAAGGGTAATACACAACCAAACATGCTAAGCCATGCCAAAGATGGTAAATTAGCCAAAAATGGTGAATAAGTCAAAAGGAGTTAGTCATTTCTCTGAAAAGATGAAAAGGCATGGAGAGCAAATTATGCTAGCTAAAGTAATTGATATGCTGAAGGCTGAAATAACTTCAAGTATTGCCTTACTCATGGACTCAGCCAAAAAATTTTAAAGAAAATAAAGATCTTCCATTCATAGAGGTCAAGTCCAGAGAAAGAAGTACAAAAAAAAATGGGGTAACCCTATGTATTGTCCTTTACATTTGCAGGCCCTGTGGCATCGTTGCCTTTGGCATCACCTTCCTCGACATCGTCACCTTTATCTGATAGAGGTAGTTCTGGAAGATTAAGGAACTATAACTTCAACCATAGTAAAGAAGGTGCTTCAGGGATGTCCAGAGCTCAAAGAAAGGAGACGTTGAGGTCAGGAAAGTGTGAGAGAATTGATGGCGAGCAAGTCACAAACCGTCTTGGGACGAAGATATTGTTTTCTCATTCGCCTTGGCCTTCTCAACATTCAAAACAACAATTTCTTTCTTCAGGGCCTCCATCTCCTTCTTCGTCTTTTTCTTCTTATACGTTTTCCACTTCTTCAGCTGATCGACCTTGGCAATAAGTTTGGCATTGATTTCCAATGCCTCAGTCAAATCAGTGATGGCGCCCTCTTTTTCTATCTGAAGAGTCTCACCAACTGAACTCTACTTCGCCAACTTCACCCCAAGGTCAGAAATTTTTTATGAACATTCCTCAAGGAGTCCTCTCTGGCTCTAGAGCACCTCCTGGTGAAGATTGGTGAGGTCCTCTTTGGCGATCTTATGGAGCTCACCAAACTTAAGGCATGACCTTGCAAACATCTCCTTGGCCTTAGCAAAGTTCTCCTCCAACTGACTTCGGATTGAGGACTGTTTTGATGCCCATGGTCGAAGGAAACCTCTGTATGCTGGCAGTTACGAGAGGAAGGCTTGATGTGAGTTACAACTACTTAAAGGTCTAAAATTTTTTCTAAGTACTTGAAAATGAATGATTACCTAAGTAGCGTGCTCAAAAATTCAAGTAGCAAGAATATCCTCATTCACGCAATTGTCCATCAAAGATTGAAAGGTGGCATTTATGAGGATACCCTTCGCCATTTAAGCGACCATCTTCTGATAGTCCTCCAAAAATAAGTCAATGCCTTCAGTAAAAGTCTAGAAAGGTTCCTTCAGCACATTGTCTTTAGGGATCTTTGAATCCCGAGCAGCCTACTTCTGAGCATGGTCCATCATCCACCCTATCTGGACCCTGTCCATTACAAAATCAAGACGAAGTTCCCTTACTACATTGTCTCTTAGCCATTCATCTAGAAAATCTAAAATGCCAAAAAATCCAAAATAGATATATGAATAATTAAGAGACAAACCTTATAGGACTTCAATGTCTCCCTCATCAGAGTCACTCACATCAAGGACCTTGGTAGGGATCTCCTTGCCTTTTTGCCTCAGTCTACCTTCCACCTCCTTAGTTGAAACTACCCCCAACAAAGTCCCCAAGGTCTCTATAGTAGCATTAGGACTTAGAGGAATGGATAGGATGGCTGTGTCAGACGAAGGATCCACACCCTTGGTGGAATGATCCTGGGCTTCGGTTAGATCTTTGTGGGGAGGAGGGAGAGAGTCCTCCTTTGTTTTCTTAGTCTTTGTAGTGAAAAAAGACTATCCAATTGGTCCTTTATTCCTTTTCAGAGCCTTATTCTTCTGCTCCCCCTTCTCGGCTTGACTAAGGAACAAACTCTTGTAAAGGGCTACAGATTTATCGCCCATTTCTGCAATAAGAAAAAATGTTAGTGTAAGTACAAAAAATCAAAAAATACACAAGTTGAATGCAGCTTACTTGATAGCCGAAGGACAATTGCCCCTGAAGGATCTCTCATGCGTACATCATCATGGGCCAATGCATTACCTTTGGTCAGGAATAGGCGACCAGACCTCAGCAAAGAGAGGGCCTCAAGCACCCTTGGACAAGCCGGATAAGCGTTGCCTTCGGCGGACACGTCAGACCAGCTTCGGACATAAAAGGGTCATCAATCCTATTGAGAATAACCTCGGAATGACTCCACATACCTAAGCTCGCCTTCGATTATTCTTTGGACCACCTTCAGGACATAACCTCGAGAGTACCATCGCCAAGGACCTGAGCCTAACCTCCGGAAAGTCCAGCCGAAGGTGTCTTGCATAAAGCAAAGGCCTCCCTCCGAAGATGTTCACATCTCCGAGGAACCCCTGGACCTCGTGGGAATTCGGTCACCTAGGAAGGCCACGTGGACGTACGACTAGATAGCTTAGGAGTCTCTGACACATCATACTCGTACGGCTGTCGACATGCTGCCCCCAGACATGCTCTGACACGCTGTTCTTGAGCGGCATAGGCTTTCGGCCAAACGGCCTATGGTCGGCTAAAAGCCCCTCTAAAGGTACGAATCACATCCAGCCAAACACGTGTCATGATTTGGGCAGCTTGTGGAAAATGAACTTCTCCTATCTACCTCCTATAAATATTCGAGAGGCATCACAGGTAAAGGGGTTATCCTCATAAGACAACCTTTACCCCCTTTTCTTATCTTTCACCTTCAAACACTGACTTGGGCGTCGGAGATTCCCCCTCAGAAAAACACTTCGAGGACCTCCTAACCCCTACTTTCTGTGTCTTCCAGGTTGTCCTCCCAAAATGTATTCTCTTTGGACGTTCCTCCACCACCAAAAGTTCCTACCACCCTCATCATGACACACAATGGAGATGCTGATGGGCATCATTACTCGTTAGAAGGTTAGAAAAGAATAGTTTGCCTCAAAGGAGCATAACTAGCGAGGACTTCTTTACATCTACTGCTGCCTTCAGCTTGCTCCCATCAGTAACATGCTACTTAATGACCCCTAGCTCCTAAAGTACCTCTTTGTTCATGAAGTTTCATCTAATTAGAAAAGGTACAGTTGACGTGAAGAAGATTGATTTGTCCAATCAGCTACTGGCAAAATGTGACTATAGAACTCCTCAAACAGGGACTCTATTTCATGGGTAAGTAGCTTTGATGGGTCCATCATGTCGATATCTTGAAGACCCCACACATGCAAAAGAAAGGCGTTAAAGTAATAATATGAATTCAGAAGTAGCTGGTTAACGACTATGCCATGAAATTAGCAAAAGTTGGTCACCATCTTTGGGGGAGGGGGGATACCGAAGACCCGCCATTAGCTGTGAACAAAAAATGGTATTCTCGTTGTGCTGAGAAAGGCAGCTCGGCTCGCTAGGACTAGGAAGCCTAGTCTTGGTGTAAGAATGAAGATAAAACTTAGCTGTCCACTTTTTCAACTTTTCTGAAGTGGCACAGCTTAAGTGAGAGTTGAGTGGACTTCAGTTCTTGGGAATAGGATGGACTTTGACATGAGAAGCGGACATATTCAGTAACTCTAACCCTAACCTTGGAATCACTAAAGGAAGAAAGACTGAAGGAAAAACTAATTTTTAAAAATACCGAACTATTCGACGCAGGAAAATTGTCGTAAAAGGTTGGCGAAAATCGCTCTACCACTAAAGCAGCACCTCATGAGAACAGGAAAGCTAGAGAGCAAGACGAAGCGAAAAGCAGAAGTAAGAAAACCTTGGGGAGAAATAGCTTTAGAAAGCCCGAAGAGGGCAGGCGAAACGACGCCATAATGGCCCTCTACAGGCGAAGAGATGTAACCGATGTAACGGATGTGGAGCATAGGCTATAATTTAGTAATGCATGTCATGAAGCATGAGAGACAAGGGCATGCTCCCCAATACATTAATTCTATGTTGCGTGAACCAAGGTGTCACGACCACTCGTCTGAAATATAGGACGATCCACTCACAAATGGAGGGAATAAAAACCTTAAGGAAAGAGGAACTCTTTTTGCGCCGAAGGTGTGACCTTTTCAAAAGCATGAATTTAGCTTCAAGTAATGTCTTCACCTAGAAGTTTAACCTCGCCAAAATGGAACACAAACAAAAAAGTCCAAAAGTATGCTGACACTACAACATCGGCAAAAGAAGGGATCTCAGACCACAAATCCTAAACTGATCAAAGAAAACGTAGTTAGGCCAAACGATCAACCTCGGCCGAAGGAAGTTCTTAATTCAAGAGGAGCCTCGATTGATTAATCGAAGATACAACTTCGACTCCTCAGAGGGGGCATGTGATAGCCAAAGGACTAGCACCTGCAAAACCTTATTGTTAGCAGACTTGACACAACCCTTAGAAGAGGTGGCGACCAACCTTTGGAAATGGATCTACACCACCCTTGGAAAGGGATACAACCAACCTTGGAAAAAGGCTCTATGTGTAATGCCCAGACAAATTAGGTCCAGGGTTAAATGGATTTGGAGCGTAAGAATTTTTCCTTAATCGGGAATTTAGCTCAATTAAATTGAGGAGACAATATGGCATGTGCATAATTAAGTATTGAACACTCTTAAAAATAAGCTTGGCTGAGGCCAAGAGAATTAGTGATAAAAATGGTGGTTTTTTCAATGTGAGGGACTCAATTGGACAAAGGGATTTTTAGTAGTTGGGCTCAATTGCCCAAAATCAGAAAGTTGGAGGACTAAAGGAGGAATTAGGCCATTTTAATGGCCTAGGATGCATTGGCCAGCCATGCACCTCCAATTCCCAAAATTTTATGTCACCTCCCTCCAAATCTCATTATTTTAATCCACCTCCCACCCTTAGTCATCACCTTGGATTCTTTCTTTTTCTACCAAACTTACCCAAAAGTCTTCCAATTAGTCTTCATTTCTTTTAATATTTTCCCCCACTCATTTCAAACACATTATTCATTCCCTATTATTTTAATCCACCTCCCATCCTTAGTCAAGACTTTGGATTCTTTCTTCACCTACATGTCTCCTACTTTTGACTTTTTCTACCAACATACACAGAAGTCTTCTAATTAGTCTTCCTTCCATTAAATCTTGTCTCCCACTCTTCCAAGCACATTATACACTCATTTTCCTTCCCATATGACCGGCCATCACCTTCCCACACATTAAAACATAATCAATCCCCTCATTCAAAGCCATTTGCTCTCAAACTCTCTCCTTCTCTCTCAATTTTCTTCCATACCAAGTCTCACCATTCCAAACACATTTCCAACTCTTTTCATCATCTAAATATTCAGCCATAGCTAGAAATCATCCTTCCTCAAATTAAAACCAAGTATTCTTGGTAGAATTCAAGCTCTAAGACTATAAAGAGCAAGAATCAAGTGAAGAATTCAAAGGAAACCAAGGAGGAAATTTTGGCCATTTCCATTTCTTGGAGTTTTTAAGCTCTACTCAAGGAGCTCTTTGTGTGATTGAGTTTCTAAGTTCATTAGAAACAAGAAATCAAGAAGAAGCTTGCAGAACATCAAGCACAAGAAATTGGCCTTACCTCTTCTGTGAGGTTCTATAAGTGTACACCAAGTGTTCTTGGTATTTTGTGTTATTTGAGTTAATCACCAAGTGTTCTTGGTACCTTATGGTTACTAATAAAATTCGGCCCATCTTGGTTCTTATGCTAGAAAACAATTTCTAGAGTCAACAAGCAAGGAAAATGAAGGAAAATAAGCTTCGAAAGCTTTCGGTGTTATGGGTAATTGTTCCTATACTCACTTTATTGCATGGTATAGTTCCATGGCTTTTTTGTGTGAGTATTCAGGCCCCTAGATGATGGTCAAAGAACCATGTGATCTTAGGAGTGCTAAAAGGGCTTAAGTTATGTTATTGCTTTGGCAATTCTGTTTTGCTCATGAGCTATGTTAAGTAAGCAAGCATTGTGGGCTAGGAGTTAAGGCGGCCACCTTAATTCCTATGCTAAGTGAGCTCTCCAAAAACATTAAGTATATGAAATTAATGAATTAAAACTTGAGGGATGCTTGCTGCCCTTCTGTGAACAAAGTTTTAGGTGGCGTGTGTTTGTGTGCTTCTTTGATTTGTTGTGCATGCTAACCCCCGATTATGATATTATTGTTCTATGCATGTATCTTTGTGTTTTCTTTGTCTTTATTTTTTCTTTGCAGGAGTAAGGATTATTTTTCCATTACATTCTTGGCATATGTTAGGCCTTGGAGGCCATAAGTTAGGCATTGGATGCCACGGAATCCTTATTGAGTTTTATAACTCACCCGCCCTACTCTACTTTTGTAGGTAAAGGTTTGCTTGAAAGATCAAGCTAAGAGTCTTGAGTACTCTTTCTGTGTGCTAAGGTTGGATTTGTGTATGGTATTGCTCAAAATATTCTAAGTGTTCTATGTATATAAGCTGCTTGTAAACAAGCTAAAAAAAATGTGGACTTTCTGTGCTGGACTTGAAGTCTTAGAATTGCGGGAACAAGGTCTATTAAGGTGGAAATTTGTGTTCCATGGCTTTGTGGATTTATGGCTTGCTTTTAAGCATGTTTTTGTTGGTCTAACTTTAATGACCAAATTATGGACTTAGCTAAAATTCGGCCAAACTTGGCTATGGGCTTGTATTATGGACTTGGACATTTTTTGGTGTCCTTATTGCTTGGTGGACTTACCAAGGCCTATGCATGAATTTATGGGTTATGTTTTCATGAAACTTGAAGCATGTTGAAATTGGGCTTAAATGTACGTTTTGGGCTTAAATAAGAACTTGGAAAATTTGAATATATTCTTGGTCAATTTTGGGCCATATGCTTGTTAAGTACTAAAAGGCCTATAAGCCCATGTCTATGTTGAAAGCAAGAAATGTTTGGCTATGTATGCGCACTTAGTAAAGAACATGGAAGTAAACTTAGAAAAAGCATGAAATTGGATGCTTGTGTAAAGTTTGGCTAATAAGGAATTTAAGTGCACGTATGTGAATTAATGCATGCCTAAGCATTAGTTGCATCTAAAGGAATTAAGTGATTATGTGCACTAGTGAACACCAAAACACACAAGCATGCAAAGCATATGCATGAAATTAAGTTTTCAAACTTAAGTTGGTGTTTTGGTTGCATGCATATTTTTGGCTAAGCTTGATAAAGACCATGAAAACGAACACATGAAATCCACATAGGTGCTAGCTTGTTTCTGAGAGCATTTTAACTTAATCTTAATTAAAGAACTTAACGAGCTAGTACCGATAAGTATCCTGGGGTTCGTGCCCATAAGTCTTAATGAGTTTTAAAAGCCACTTTTGTGTAATGAAAAATTTTGCTGCAAGTTTTATGTAATCGTGCCCAAATGGGCCAAGGGCAGTTTAGGGCACGACACTATGCCAACATCGAGAATGTACATGACCAACCTTAGAAACATAAGCTTGCCATCCTCGACAGAGGAAATACCTCCCTAGAATGATCTACCCTGCTGATGGGCTTTTCCCGGTTACCTTCAGGGGAAATCCTACATCCAAAAGGGTCTTAGATCCCTGAGGGGTCCTAGGGGTGAAATGACAAATACCATTGAGGGATCTCTGACACAAACCTCGCACATGCCCTACCGTCTGAGGATAACCGCCTATAGCCAGCTGGAGACACCTATCTCCGAAGGTACGGACCAAATTCGACCAAACACGTGTCTTGATCTACTCAGGCTGGGCATAATAGTTTTCTCCTCTTGGCTTCCTATAAATATTTAGGGAGGCTCCTAGGTAAGACAATAAGAAATACCTTCATTTTTTGTTCTCTACTATTAACAATTTCTCCCATCGTGTACTGATTTGGGCGTTAGAGATCCTTTCCTTGGAAACACACTACGGGGAGCTCCTAACCCTTATTATTCAAGTGCTATAGCTACTACTCAAACAAAGGCCTACCAGCAGCTCAACATATCCTACATCGAAGATGTGCTAGAGCATCAAGTACTTTCCATATGTCCTACATTGAGGTCCATACTGGTTTACTTTCTTTTCTTTCTTAACTTCCTTTATTGATTCACGCAAGACTTCCTCTCGGCCCCTTTGTTTGCGTGGTTTCGGTACCCCCTCTTACATCTCTAAGGCCACCCACAATCTACCCTTTGAACTCCTCCTCTAAGGCCATGGTTCTCTACACCACTTCATAATACTCTCTGGCTCCCACAGGTCTGAGCATCTGTCTTAGTTCAGGTTTGAGCCCCCTGAGGAACCTTTTGGTCTTTAGTTCCTATTGTCCTTCATATTGAGGGGCATAATGCATGAGGTTGTTAAACGTCTACTCATACTCTAGAACTATAAGGTCTCCTTTCTCAAGTAGATGAAATTCCACCTGCTTTTAATCTTTTAGGGCTTCACTAATGTATTGCTATTGGAAGCCTTGCAAAAACTATGCCCATCTCATGGCCCTTCTTCTAGAAGCTAGCCTCCTAGAATTCTTGCTAGTGTAGGTCCTGTGGATTGCCCTCCACCACAACTCTGCATTGCCTTCCAACCTAAATGTGGTGAGTAGTACCTTTTGAGAAGAGGAAACCTCTATTCTCTCAACGATTTTCTCCACTTGATTGATCCATAGTTCTGCTTCCTCAGGATCACATCCTCCTTTGAAGACTGGCAGTTTTAGAGCAAGAAACCCCTATGGTTGGCCTTCCCACAGGCTTCCATTCCTTGGCCTAACAGCCCTTTCTTGTCTATAGCTATGCCTTTCCCTTTGTGGCCTCACTGCCTTAGTGGTGATAGTGAGTTGGGATGGCCTTGTAATTTCTTCTATGTCCAACTCTTCTACTTCTGGACTTACTTCCTCTTCAAGTTTAGTCTCCTGTTCTACTTTATATCTCACTCTCCTAGCTCTTGGGTTCCTCCTTTCTTCAACACAATCATCGTCATTCTCCTTGCCATTTCCACTAGTTTGATCTCCAAGCATGGGTTCTTACCTAGGCCTCTTTTGTTACCCACTCCAGGCTAATCCAGTTATGGTGCCAAAACTGTGCATTTAAACTCCCAGGTTTTGTGTGTCCTATAGGTCATCAGAACAACAACCCTAGTGTACATACTCAAGTGACCCTCTTGAACACTATGTAAATACATGCATATTGGTCTAACCATAACACACATATTTAAATTTATGCACACTATGGAAGCTAAGAAGGAAAACACTAGCACAAGTCTTAGTTTTGGCTTCCACACATTACGCAATCTTGTTAAGTTCTAGTGACCAGCTACTGCACCTGTAACTTCCACTAATAAACTGTATCATTCTAGCCAAATACCCACCTATTTTATTTGCTCCATTATCAAGTAGAGACCTGGATCAAACCAAGGAATTTTGTTTTACATCAATAGCCCACCTATGGACCAAGTTATGGATTTTTTAAGTTGGTTACAAAATTCTGACCAAATGAACAGTAACTCAGCCAAACTTGCAATGTCATATCTTTGGCTACATGGCTCTAAATCCAGAAATTATAAATCCCAGTTAACACCCTAGATTTTCTCTAGGTGTGGTCAAAATTTCATACCAGGATTCATTCTACATAGGGAGATATTAAACTTCAAGTCCAGAGTCAAAATTCTGGCAACTTTTGGACCATTTTGCCTATACAATTTTTCCAAACCATGCAAACACTACATTCACAAGGAGAAAGCCCTCCAAGGCTATCCCATATATGTCCATTACACATATGAATTACATTCCCTTTCTTTTAACAACTTTATGTGGCCAAAACAGAATTTACAAGTAAGCAGCCCATCATTCACACTTAGGCAGCTTTGCACCACATCACTTACAAAGCCAAAACATTACTCAAATGTTCACATACTTGTCTCATTTTACATACACTACATGTACATGCATACATGCACTACAATATGGTCTTAACTCAGCTAAATACGCAACTAGGTTACAGGAGGTCCTGAGACACAATGGACTCCAGAAACAGGATGCTGGACAGCTGCTGCACAACACAGTAAGTACCACCATTAAAAATACCAAATGTGCTCCTAAAATCACCAAAATTTCCAGATCATAACTAGACACATGGAAGTTCATGTACGTGAAATTTCAGATTAAAACTCAAACTAAAAATTTTAGTTTGAATGTGATCTTTCAGCTGGACCTGAAATGACAGAATTGAGGGAAGTAAATTTCATTGAGAAACTTAGTAAGGGTAGCACTTGGTTTCTTAAGGTAATGTGATCCTCATTAATACCTGAATCCAAAGATACTAAAACAAAAAACCAGAATGCATATATACAAGATATAGCAACCAAATGCAGCAGCCAAACACAACCAACAAACACATGAAATGCAGCAGCAACATATACCATAGGTTAGTCCATAAAACATGCAATAAACTTAAATAAATCACTTTGGCAGCCCTCCTCAAGCTAATTCTTGGTGTTAGGAGGATTTTAACAGTAGTTAGTACTAACTTTTGGGCTCTAGAAACCCAGAAATTCGCTGCCATCACTGTGCAGTTAACACTAGGACACAAAACCTTCAATAAGTGCACTCCCCTCACTAAGCTTGGTTTATCAAGCTCATGGCTCTCTTCCAAGCTTAGCCCTACCTCCATGGATGTTTGAAAATTTCAGAAAATAGTTCATGCGAGCAAGAGAACCCTTACCAAAGTGGGTAGGCTGAAAATCAAGCTTGATCCTTGAAATATCCAAGAAATAGCTCTAGTTTGCTTCCAATTGCTTCCTTTTGCGTTCAATTTCAATCAATTGCAAGTTTGAAGGTGTGGTGGCTATGGAGGAAGTATGGCTGTGTTCTTGGGCTGGGGGAGGATGAAAATGAGAGAGGGATAAGTGATTTGGCCACTTAAATGGCCTTAAATGAGCTTAAGGGCACAAAACACACTTAACAAGCTTAACTTTGCTTTATCTCATTTTCTTTCTCACTAATTATGGTTTCTTTGTCTTAAACTCATTGGTACACATGTGCCCAACATTTTTGACTAATTATCAAGTCTTTGCTGCCTCCCCATGGTGGGATAACCTCACAATTCCACCCTTAGACTTAAGTCAAAAGCTTGAACACCTTAAGGTTTACACTAGGACATTTAGGTCCTTATTGCCTTTAGTGTTTCCTTTGTCCAAACTTGTCTTCCATGAGTAATTTGGTCCTCCAATAGCACTTTCATACCATTTATATCCTTCCCATAACTCTCCAAGTCTCTTTCTTGAGAGTTTTGCAATTGAGTACCCAAATTTCCAAAACATTACAAAAAAGTCCATAGGTTGCTTGACAAACAAGCAATCATTAAGGCTTTTCTTAGGGGCCAAGTTACCAACTTGGAACACTTTTAATGAGGTGTTGATTTTGCCTTTTACCCCCCCACACTTCAATTACTATGGTGAGAATTACACAATATAATGGTTTTTAGCCATTATGACACATTTGTAATTCTCCCATTTTGTGAGGTGGTAATATCCTTCCTACTTCAGGTTCTCTAACTTGCCCAATAGGTTATGGGGCTTGTGCTTGGCTTCTAGTCAGGGCATGTATGCCAACAACTAATTGAGCATTGGTTGCTTGCATAACCTCCATCGTTTGCCCCATTTTCCCTTGGCCATCTACACTTGGCCTAACTGCATTAGCCCTAATAGGCTTTGCAGTTCTAGCAGGTTCTATAGCCAGAGCTTGACTCTCAGGCATTAATCTAGGCTAACCATCCTCTAGATGGCTAGCTCTATTTTCATCTTGGGCTCTATCTTCTCTTTCCATGTTTTGGGTCCTCATCCCGCATATATCAACAAGCAATACACACATATGCTCAATATTCATAAATGGACTAAACCTAGTGTAGGAACAAGTCTATACTTCAAACAGACCAAAATTTGGTCTTAAGGGCAACTAAGCTCTGATACCAACAAAAGCTGTCATGACCAACATAGCCCCTAGTCCATTTGGGAAGCTTAGACCATAGGAAATCATGGTTAAGACAGAGAAGTATGTCTATTGGATCTTAAATAGCAACTTAGTTTTAAGTATTTAGTGTGTACTAGTTATATGTTCTTAAGCATTTTCAGTGCACTAGGATATAGGGGTATGGGTGCTGGGGTGCATTTGGATGCTATCAGGACACAAGGGCATGTACCCAGGATACTTACTAACACCTAGCCTGTTAATACTTATAGGCTCATGCTCTCTGAAACAAGCTAAGTGTCTATACCAGTGCTTATGTTCATTTTATCTCAAGCACTAACTCTTGATCAAGTATATGCATGACAACCAAAATACCCAATTTAGGTTTTGAAAACTTTGTTTCACATGTACTAGTCTTGCATAAATGTCTAAGTGAGCCAACCTTGAGTGCTCCATGCACACTAAGTCTAAAAGCACATACTTACAACAATTATGCACATATGCCTTCACACATGAATATACATCTTCCCACTACTTCACAATTGGTCACGACTCACATTCTTATACTAAATCAAATTTTCAACACAAGAACTTCTACGCCTACACTTGCTTACCAGAGACCATATACAACCATTTGGGAACATAGTTCATACTCAAAGCAATATCGTCGCTGCAATACTTATAGGAATCAACCATTCACACATTCACCTTACAAGTTCATAGTTCATAGTGAGCAAATCACAAACCATCCATACATAAAATGACTGAGACGTACATATAAATAGGTCTCCAAAATGTCCTAGCCACCCTAGGTACTCAACATCTCAAATATCAACATAGAGCTTGGTAAGCCTAGCAAGAGCATAGAAACATGATACTATACATATCCTTACAATTAAGCATAACCAAAAGTGATCATAAACACTTGGAACATAACTAGGGTCTACAAAACAAGACCAACTACCAGACACATGATCAACAATGCAAGCCATAACACAAAAGCCATACAGCATAACATCCTCACTAGACTTTGTCCCCACAACTCCAAACTCACAAGGTCTGCAAAAATGAAATTCACATTCAATAACTTGTTTCAAAAGCAACCTGAAACCACTTAGAATATTGAGCCACAACAAACACAAACTTAATACCTTCTTTACCCGAAAGAGTAGTACCATTATTAACTTGCTTACATCTCAAGCAATCCTTTACCTACATACATAAAGTTAATACGGCAATAAGTCTAAACTCAGTAAGGGCTAGAATAGCCTTCAAGGCCTAAACATAGGTTAAGCTAGAGCTTAACCGAGACCATTCCTCTAGCACCTACAAAGGAAAACATGAAAACACAAGACAATATGCATATATATTCCTAACAACTAAGTAAATTAAGGGGTTAGAATGCACATTCAAACAAAGAAGCACACAATTAGACACACACACACCACTTAAACTTGTCCGGAAGGCATAGCAAGTATAATTCCATATGAACATAGTTTTGGTTAACCTTTTTAAAAAACACTAACATATCTGAGAGATCCTTAGATTGGGAATTGAGCTGGCCTACTTAATTCCTAACCGTAATGCTTGCTAACATATGTAATTAGCACAAAGAACATAGTTGCAAAGGCAACCCTAGCTGTCATAGTACTTAGGATCCCTTGGGCGAAATTACCATTACCTAAGCACACAAAATTCAAATTGCTCATAGTCCAACTTTGAATTGAATAGTGAATTACTTTGTCCTTACCTTAGGTTAGCACTCCTTTAATTCCCGAAACTCCTCAAGCTTGAATTAGCCCTCACTTGGCATGTTGATGCAAGAACTAGACTTCCTTGCTCAATTGGCTTGACTCTAGCTTCGGTCGCTCTTAGAAACTCAACATCACCGTGGAAACACCATGGAGTTCTTTGCAACCTATTGGAGGGGATCAAGGATGGTGGAGGCATGAGTAGCCAGATAAGGACAAGTGGCATCAAAAGTGGACTTATCGTTAAATTAGCCACAACTCAAATTTGCATGTAGCACCTAAGTCCCTCATAAAAGATTCTTTCAAAATGGCCACTCAATTTCAATTATGTCCCACAAGTCTTTAAATTATCTATTTCATCTTTCTTCTAAGCCAAGTCACAACTAAACCCGAGAGTGCTTAACACTCAATTTATTCCTTATCTTCCAATCAAATTTATTTTTAGGTTTCTAACGCATCATTTGCATCTCTTGCTTCTTGGCCAACTTATCCTTTATCCCAAAATATTTAAATTATCAAGTACTTTTTATTAGGTTTGCAAACCTCATAGCTGATAGCCTAACACTTGGAAACTTAAGGACATTACAGACCAAGCTGAAGTTAGGAAAGTGTTTGTCAAAGCAACACAGAATCCTTCCAAAGTCCACATACAGACTTCGGGCGAGAAGGGCACAATTGCCAAAAATACTATAGAAAGCGAAAAGGGTAGTGTTGAGAAAATAGAAATTGAGGATGTAGAGCTAGTCCATGGCCGAAGTACTTGAGTTGGGAAAAAATTGGTGAAGGTGAAAAAGAAAGACTTGTATCCCTTCTATTAATGGAGAAAGATCTATTTGCTTACTCCCTGAGGGATATGCCTGGAATAAATCCAAACATAATGCAGCATAGTCTTAAAGTATGGCCCAAGGCAATACCTGTTTAACAGAAAAAGTGTAGCCTTTCGGAGCATAAGAAAAATTCATCAAAGTAGAAGTTCAATGACTAATAGAGGCGGGTATAGTAAGGTAAGTCAATTTCCCAGATTGGTTTAGCAACACCATCGTTGCTACCAAGGAAGAGAGTGATAAACTCTAAATGTGTGTTAAACTTTCGAAACATTAACGAAGCTTGTCCTAAGGACTCATAACTGCTACCTTCAATAAACAAACTGGTAGACTCCACTACCGAACACGGGTGACTCAGCTTCCTCTATGCCTTTCGTGGGAATAACCAAATTTGGATGAACCCCGAAGATAGGGAAAAAACTGCATTCATCACCGAGGATGGGATGTATTGCTACGTCAGAATGCCCTTTGACCTCAAGAATACAGGAGCCATATATCAGAGGTTGATGAACAAGTTGTTCAACTCCTAGATTGCAGAAATATGGAAGTATGCATTAATGATATGATAGTTAATAGTAAAGTATCCTATAATCATATCACAGACATGGAAGGAACCCTCTAACAACTTTGGAACTTCGACATCTGCCTTAACCCCAAAAAATACTTGTTCAGGGTAACAATTGTTACACCTTCACAAAATGGGAAAATTACAGCATAAGGACGTAAACTTATTTGCTTTAATTTTCACCATAGTGCATTATTTGTGAATTGTAAAGTATTCAATAGACACCCCCTTAAGTGGCAAAAACAATCATAGCTTGGTCCTTAAGAAAGCATTGGCACATCGCCTAATTTTCAAGTAACCTATAGACTAAATTGTAAGATTACAAAAGTTGGGTACTCAATTGCACAAATCTATAAAGATGGCTATGCAAAGGAAATGGATGGAATTATGAAGAAAGGACATGGATGTAATTAAGGATATTGTTGGGGACCAAAGTGCTTAAGAAGGCAAAGTTGATCATTTATGGCATAATGCCAACTAAGGATCCAATATCCATCTTTTTGTCTAAAAGTTATAATGACCTTTTACAAGGTTAAAGGTGGTCAAAACCATCATTTCCCAGAAAAAATGGTCAGAAATAACCTGTCCAAGTGTTGGCCAAATTTTCAGAAATTTGCATATATGCCACCTTGGTCAAAACGATGTATAAATGAAGAAAAATCTTCATTTCAATGGCATTTTCCTTAAATTTTGGTCTCCAGTAACTAAGACCTCTTCCTTAAGTTCTTCCATCATCCTCCATAGGCACCATACCTTAAGAAAACAAGAGGAAGCAAGAGAAAGCAAAGAAGACATCAAAGAGTGCAAGAAAACTAATTTTTGTTCTATTTGGGTTTTCAGATTTCATAGCAAAAGGTAAGGGTTTTCTAAAGTTTTTAGGATTGTTTACTGTAATTCCAAAGATCCATGAAGCTAAGACCATGTTTGGAAGAGAGGAAAAAGCTCAAGGAACCTAGTTTGGGTTAAAGGGAATGAAGCATGGCAAGGTTTCAGCCTTAGTGTTACCATGGTAAGATGGCAGCAAGAAAGAAGGGTTTCTAGAGCCCAAGTTAGTACTAACTAAGACCTAAAATAATCATAAGACCAAGAAAAAGCTTGAGGAGGGCTACCATAGTGTTACTAAAGTGATATCTCATTATTTTATTGAATGATTATGGACTAACCCCAATGTGTTATTGCTGCCAGCATTACAAGTGTTTGTTGCTGTGTTTGTTGGTGCATATGGTTTCCATATTAGTGTGTATGTGTTGTTTTTCTATTTTTTTATGTCTTTGCATTTTAGGTGGTACATTGCTATGGAAGACTTTATATTGAAAGCCCTTACTAAGTTCTTTACAAAGAGCTTACTCCCCTTTCTGTCCATTTTCAGGAACACCTGAAAGAGAACGTTCAAACTAATAGTTCTAGTTTGGGTTTTCCTGTGAAATTTTAGATACATAAACTTCAATATGTATAGTATTAAACTAGAGTAGAACATTTTCTAATTTTAGTGCTAGTACTTTTTGCCTTACACAGCAGCTGTCTTTTGAAGTTTCTGGAGTGCATTGTGGTTGTAAGTGTTAGTATTGTGCCCAAAAAGCCAATCATGAGATGATTGTATTTTTGCACATTGAGTCATGATATTTTATTGAGGCATTAATCCAGCAATTTTGTTTGTTGTTTTGTTTCTGCGTAACGTAATAAACATAATTGTAACCCTAGAATAATGATATTCTTAAACGTCCCTAGTCTAGTATTATTGTGGAGCGGGTTGCAATAATACATAATGACTAGCATATGTGGAGACTAATATGAGATATGTAGTCTACATATGGGTACAAGTTGGAGAACTTATGTACTGGACCGACCCACCATGAGAACACTTCATGGATCGTTATATGAGTGTCATAAGTGATTCTCATAGTGATCATGGTATATGTAGTCCTTCGACCTAAGATCAGCAAGGTTCCCTACATGTGAGTCACATACTTTGATACTTTCCTTTGTTGCTCGTAACTGAGTGAACTTGAAGGAGGTCATTGGGTATGTCACATATCATGCGGAGGGATTTGTATGATCAAGATGGGATTTGTCCCTCCTATGTAACGGGAGTGATATCTTTGGGCCCCTTGATAGAGTGAGACTTAGAAAATGCATGGCCATGCTCCGATGAGTTGATATATGATATCAATGTCGTCAGTTTAAGTTGGTCTACTCGGTAATCAAGAAACCAAAGATTGGGCTATACGAGAGTGACGCATTCCATGTCTCGTGCTTAGTCTTGATATCTTGGACAAAGGGACAATGGCATATATCGGTGATGATCATAAAGGTTTAGTCGATTCACCGACAATCTTGTCACTTGGGTAGCAATGATGTGTTGCTAGACACCGCTCATTGCTTATGATCATAAATGTGATTTATGATCATTGCCAACATGGCAAGAGCCTATTGGGTCGCACACATAGAGCTATTTCGATCATTAGAGTGCATGGGCTAATTCTTTGGGTTATGGTTTCACTTTAATTTCGTATTAATAATGGGCCAAGGAGTTGAGCCATTATTAAGCCTGAAATTAAATCCTAATTGGATTAGGGCTTTGAAAGCCATTAGGCCTGGAAGTTGAGTCTCACTATAAATACAAGTTTTAAGTGAGAAATTCGTAGGTCTCCTTGCCCTAGCCTCCCAAAAGGACAGCCGCACTCTTCTCTTGCAATTCCTTGGAGGACGCAAGCTAGCACTGCGAGCGCAAGAGAAACGCATCTGCCGGGACGTGGTGGAAGCGTGGTGATCCCGAGAGGCTCGTGTGGATACCATAGAGAGCCTGAACATGTCAACTGTTCAGGTTTTGTGATTCGACTCTACAGTTGAGTGAGAGATCTCAACCGAAAATTAGGTATGAAATTTTTGAACACCCGGTTTACCCCGTTTCACTTGGATCTTGGAGTGTTTCGATTAAATTCCGCTGCGCTGTTTGGCTCCCGAAACCCAACAGTAAGGCTCTCCAAGAAGGTAGTGTACATACGCAGCTAATCTAGGACATATGTATGATGCATCTATGCATGTAAATACACTATGGATGGTGTATGGATGATATATGAAGCAATAAAGTGAGGTTTGAGGTTGAATGTTCACTTCTGTCCATTTTGCAACTCATTAGCTGTTCCGAAGAAAATTAAGTTTAATGTTTATGGAATTCCACTAAATTTAGGAAAATGACTTTCCCAACTTTTTAAGACATGTAACAACCTTCCCATGTTGGTTTTGCACCTGAAAATGAAGTGTATGAATTTTATGAAATTTTGTATGGGAATTATGGTCATTAGTTGTACAGATTTGGTACCCTATACTGCAAGAGCTAGAAAATACTATATGTAATGAGTTTGAATATGAAATTTTGACCAAACCTAGAGCACATACATAGGTTGAACTAAAATTTTTAATTTCTAAATTTGGAGCTCTGTAGCTAAAGATATGACATTCCAAAGTTGGCTAAGTTACTGTTCATCTGGTCAGAGTTTGGTAACCAACTTAAAAAATCCATAACATGGTCCATAGGTGGGCTTTTGATGTAAAAAAAAATTTATTGGTTTTTGCTCTAAGTCTTTACTTGATAATTGAACAAAGAAAATATGGGGTTACATGGCTAGAATGATATAGTTTATTAGTGGAAGTTACAGCTGCAGTGGCTGGCCACTAGAACTTAACAAGGTTGCCTAATGTGTGGAGGCCAAAACTAATAATTGTGCTAGTGTTTTCCTTATTAGCTTCCATAGTGTGCATAAATGTAAATATGTGTGTTATGGTTTGAGCAATATACATATATTTGCATAAAGACCAAGATGGCCACTTGGGTAATATAGTGAGCATTGTTCTGAGGGCCTACAGAACATGCATAGCTCCTGTGAGATTGACACATTCAATATTGTCACCGTATTTAAGCTCTTAGAGTGGTAACAACAATAGGCAAATTCCTTGGCTTCATGGTATCCAAGAGAGGTATAGATGCCAATCAAGAGAAAGTTAAGACCTTACTCAAGTTTTGAACTTCCACAACTGCCAAGGATATACAAAGGCTTATAAGAAGAATAACGGCCCTCGGCAGATTCATCTCTAGATATAGAAATTGATGTCGACCATTCTTCAAACCGCTCACTGAAATAGCCAAAACTGAAGACAACCTCGGCACCAAACAACACCCTTAGAATGAAAAGTGTTAAAGGCTTGGGATGAACTCAAACACTACTTATCCCATCTGCCTACACTTCGACAACCTAGGGAGGGGGAATTGTTATTGCTCTCCTAGTGGAAACCTAATTTGGGACCTTAATTCAATTTCACATAGTAAGAATAGGTAGGTTTAGAAAAGTTTACTAAGTTCTGAGAACTAAACAAGATTTTACCAAAGTTGACTATGGTTTACCTAAAGAAGGGGCACTTTGCATCTTTTGAAAAACTTGGTGGCTTGGATTTAAAATGGTTATAAAAGCTTGGTAGAGGTGGAGGTGGCTGCCATTTCCAATCCAAACCCGAGTTCACCCTCCACCCTTTGATTTCTTCTTCAATCCAAGCTCAAAACCAAGAGATTTTGGTGAAAATGAAGCCACCAAGGGTGTTTATGCCAAAGGGAGCTTGTTCCAAGTAGAATTTCAAGTTTTTGAAGCTTTGAACCTTGTTTCCAACCTCCCCTTATTTTTATGCTAGGTAACTTGAGTTTTCCTTACTGCTTCTTGTTTAGAAAGTGATTAGATGCTCGGGTTTTGTTTAAAGTTAGTAATTTGGTGTTTGGTGCCTTTGTTTGGTTAGAACTTAGGTAGACTTTGAGGAACCTAGTTTTTGGTAGAAGAGTTGGTTGATTCTTGCTTATGGATTGAGGATGAGGTAAGGGAGTTATGTTTTCAATCTTAATTGATGCTATTGGTTTGAGTTTGCTAGATGAATTCAAGTAGTTTTGGCAATAGCATTAGTTAGTGGATTAGTTTGATCATGGTGGACTATGATGTTTGTGAGGTATGGAATGGTGTTTAAATGCATCATAGACTAACTTATGATAGTTGGTTGTGATCAATGTTACATGTACTACATGTGTGTGAAGTTTGAAGGCCATCCAAGCACATCTGATTTGCTTGGTATGTCTACAAAGTTTAAAGTAGTGAAACTAGAATTTTTTGGGCTATTGCAGGTATTGGCAATGCATCACCAGTCATCATTAGTACCTGTGATGTGGCACCTCTACCATGAAAATTGGTAGCACATTTATAATTGTGGTGACGCATCACCACAATTAGTTTACAAAGGATCACAACTAAGTCTCACTAGCTTAGGAGAGAGGTTTAGTACCCTTGGTGACATAGCCATGCAGTTAGCCATTAGGTTACAAGGTGAAACCTTAGTGCACCTAAAAAGGTTCAAAGTAACCTAGAAAATGAGTCCGACAATGATCATTATCATTCCATTAGTGTGAACCAAGTAACAGTGGATAGAGGAGCACCATGGATGTAGTCTTAATGCACTTGTGGCCTAGCCAAATTGTGCCTAGAGGCATAAGTGAAAGCTTGGTACATCCTTGCTAGGTTTAATGGGTAGAGGCTTAGTTCACAAGTGACCTAGGAAGGTCTAAGGACTTGAGACACTTTGTGGAGGCCTAGTACACCTAGTGCATTTCTTACAATGCAAGCAAGAAACATCCACCATGTTCTTTTGCACAACAACCAAGGGAAGGCTACATGATTGTGTCAGTAAGATAAGGTTACTAGGAGCAAGTTAGTGGCCAGAACTCACTAGGCACAGAGTGATACCTGTGGGAGGACTAGGATAAGGAGGGTCCTAAGGCACCTAGATATATGCATATAATAAACCTTTAGGCTACAAGCGCACATAGCAGGTTTAATGATCTGGTATGAGTGTCAAGACCTTCAGTCCTCACAATTTTTTTATGCAGGTTGAAGACCCTTTACTGAGAATCTTTGGTTCTTACTCCCTTAACTTTTGTTGTACAGTTTTGGGCTGTAAGGCTTCGAGAGCCAAAAAGCGCAACAAAATTTAACCAAAACCCTCCAAGATCCAAGTGAAACAGGGTAAACCGGGTGTTCAAAAATTTTCATACCTAATTTCAATTGAGATCTCTCACCTAACTGTAGGGTCAAATCACAAAACCTGAATAGCTGACATGTTCAAGCTCTTTATGGTATCCACACGAGCCTCTCGGGATCGCTATGCTTCCACCATGTCCTAGCAGATGCGTTTCTCTTGCGCTCGTAGTGCTAGCTTGCATCCTCCAAGGTATAGCAAGAGAAAAGTGCAGGTGTCTCTTTCGGTAGGCTAGGGCAAGGGTGTGAATTTCTCACTAAAAGTTGTATTTATAGTGAGACTCAACTTCCAGGCCTAATGGGTTTATAATTTCGGGCTTAATAATGGCTCAACTTTTGGGCCAATTATAAACACAAAATTATCATGAAACCATAACCCAAATAATTAGCCCATGCACTCTAATAATCCAAATAGCTCTATGTGTACGACCCAATAGGCTCTTACCATGTTGCCAATGATCATAAATCACATTTATGATCATAACCAATGACCGGTGTCTAGCAACACATCATTGTTGCCTAAGTGACAAGATTGTCCCTTTGTCCAAGAGATTAAGACTAGGCACGAGACATGGAATGTGTCACTCTCGTATAGGCCAATCTTTGGTTTCTTGATTACCAAGTAGACTAACTTAAATTGATGACATTGATATCGTATATCAACTCATCCGACCATGGCCATGCATTTTCTAAGTCTCATTCTATCAAGGGGCCCAAGATATCACTCCCATTATATAGGAGGGACAAATCCCATCTTGATCATACAAATCCCTCCACATGATATGTGACATACCCAATGACCTCCTTCAAGTTCACTTAGTTATGAGCAACAAAGGGAAGTATCAAAGTATGTGACTCACATCTAGGGAACCTTGATGACCTTAGGTCAAAGGACTACATATACCATGATCACTATGAGAATCACTTATGACACTCATATAATGATCCATGTAGCATTCTCATGGTCGGTTGGTCCAATACACAAATTCTCCAACTTGTACCCATATGTAGACTACATATCTCATATTAGTCTCTACATATGCTAGTCATTATGTATTATTGTAATTCATTCCACAATTATACTAGATCAAGGACGTTTGAGAATATCATTATTCTAGGATTACAATTATGTTTATTACGTTACACAGAAACAAAACAATGAACATAGTTACTCGATTAATGGCTTAATAAAATATCATGGCTGAATGTGCAAAAATACAATCATCTCATGATTGGCTTTTGGGCACAACACTGACATGGGTGTCATTGATCTAGCAACCATTGAGGGTTGTTGAGCTAGGATTTCAAACAGGTATTTGGCTAACTCAAATCTTTGTAATTTTAGCACATGGGAGGGCTTTATAGCTTGCCAATAGGAGTTTGCTCTAAGGTCGAAGTTTAGTTATGCATCTTAGTAGTATAATTTA
This sequence comes from Aquilaria yunnanensis, assembly GCA_039654915.1. Lineage (NCBI taxonomy): Eukaryota > Viridiplantae > Streptophyta > Magnoliopsida > Malvales > Thymelaeaceae > Aquilaria > Aquilaria yunnanensis. Next base: position 71,116,520 of record CM077594.1, read on the forward strand.
GTGTATAGTTTTCACACACTAGTTTGCCTCGAATGGTCACGTTTAAGTTGTCCACTCTAGAGTCACTCTTGGGTGCGAGGATAGTTTATTCTCGTTTAGATGCTTGCACATGATTGATTATGTTTAGTTAATTCCTAGGTATTTTGTATGCTTTGACTACTTTGAACTTGGATGTTAGTGAAAGGCATGGGCAATGTTTTATGATTTATGTTTATATTTTATAACTTTTGTTTTAAGTCAAAGCATTAATCATGTATATTTGCATAGTAGGATTAAACAACTAGAAGCATAAAGGTTTTAACTAGTGCACACATAATCAGTTAGCCAATTATGACTAGGATGGGACAAGTTCCCATAGGCTTCCTAGGCAAGCCCGTGAGGGGCAGTGTCAGTTTTTGGTATCAGAGCTTAGTCATGGTTGTTGGAGGCTAAGAAAAAAGATTTAGTGGATTGCCCTTGTGCTCGGGTAGTTAGTACTAACCAACATTTGTCAGCTGTCATTTCGCTTTGGCTGCCGGTTGCTGATGCCCAGGGGCTTCATCGTTGGTAGTCATGGTGACTGATGGAGGGACTCCCGGAGAGGAAGAACACCTGGTGGCCGGTTTACCCAAGGGAGAGTGCCTGAGATGTTCAGAAAAAGTGGGTTAGGAGGTCCCCAAGGTGTTGTTCCGGGGAGGAGCCTCCGTGTTGGGTTTCGGGAGCCAAACAGCGCAGCGGAATTTAACCGAAACCCTCCAGGATCCAAGTGAAACGGGGTAAACCGGGTGTTCGAAAATTTCATACCTAATTTTCGGTTGAGATCTCTCACTCAACTGTAGAGTCGAATCACAAAACCTGAACAGTTGACGTGTTCAGGCTCTCTATGGTATCCACACGAGCCTCTCGGGATCACCACGCTTCCACCACGTCCCGGCAGATGCGTTTCTCTTGCGCTCACAGTGCTAGCTTGCGTCCTCCAAGGAATTGCAAGAGAAGAGTGCGGCTGTCCTTTTGGGAGGCTAGGGCAAGGAGACCTGCGAATTTCTCACTTAAAAGCTGTATTTATAGTGAGACTCAACTTCCAGGCCTAATGGGTTTCAAAGCCCTAATCCAATTAGGATTTAATTTCGGGCTTAATAATGGCTCAACTCCTTGGCCCATTATTAATATGAAATTAAAGTGAAACCAGAACCCAAATAATTAGCCCATGCACTCTAATGATCGAAATAGCTCTATGTGTACGACCCAATAGGCTCTTGCCATGTTGGCAATGATCATAAATCACATTTATGATCATAAGCAATGAGCGGTGTCTAGCAACACATCATTGCTACCCAAGTGACAAGATTGTCGGTGAATCGACTAAACCTTTATGATCATCACCGATATATGCCATTGTCCCTTTGTCCAAGATATCAAGACTAAGCACGAGACATGGAATGTGTCACTCTCGTATAGCCCAATCTTTGGTTTCTTAATTACCGAGTAAACCAAATTAAACTGACGACATTGATATCATATATCAACTCATCGTAGCATGGCCATGCATTTTCTAAGTCTTACTCTATCGAGGGGCCCAAAGATATCACTCCCATTACATAGGAGGGACAAATCCCATCTTGATCATACAAATCCCTCCGCATGATATGTGACATACCCAATGACCTCCTTCAAGTTCACTCAGTTACGAGCAACAAAGGAAAGTATCAAAGTATGTGACTCACATGTAGGGAACCATGATGATCTTAGGTCGAAGGACTACATATACCATGATCACTATGAGAATCACTTATGACACTCATATAACGATCCATGAAGTGTTCTCATGGTGGGTCGGTCCAGTACACAAGTTCTCTAACTTGTACCCATATGTAGACTACATATCTCATATTAGTCTCCACATATGCTAGTCATTATGTATTATTGCAACCCGCTCCACAATAATACTAGACTAGGGACGTTTAAGAATATCATTATTCTAGGGTTACAATTATGTTTATTACGTTATGCACAAACAAAACAACAAACAAAATTGCTGGATTAATGCCTCAATAAAATATCATGACTCAATGTGCAAAAATACAATCATCTCATGATTGGCTTTTTGGGCACAACACTAACACTCCAACGCCCAAGTCAGTGGTGCTGAGAGAAGGCGGAGGAAATAGCACTGAGGGGTTCAGTGAACTCGCCTGGTCATATTTTCTCAGAGTGAGGAGTCAGGATATTTGCCAACCGTTTGCCAGGGTATACTCCCTGGTATTTATAGAGGTGTCCAGCCCGTTCAGATCGTGACACGTGTTTGGTCGGATGTTCTCTGAATGTCTGGGCGTAAAGGACAAGTAGCTGGTGGCAGGCTTCCTTGAGCCTTGAGCCGAGACGGGCCATGATGTGACTTTGATGGCGTCGGCGAGTCAGAGCACCATTTGAGGCGGCTTGTGACGTCTGTGGGCGACATGTCAGAGGCTTCCTTAAATGCTCCTGCCGTACTCCCGAGGTCCCTGGGTGAGGTCATCCTCTAGTACGGACCGTGCCACTTCGGGAAACATGCCCCCAGTTCGGGGGTTCCCAGATTCAGGGAGCTCCGCCTTCGGGAAGATCATGTTCGGCCTGCACTAGCTGGTGAAACTCTTCCTAAGGCGGTCCGTTTTCTACCTCGGGGGGCTAATAGTATCCTCAAGTTCCCTGGCGTGCCGAGCTCGGGCTCTTTGGCTTGTCTCCGAGGTGTGTGATCCCATTTTTTTCTGGGTAGCGCCAGATCTCCTGGCCATTCTGGTGGCAGGGAGTTCGGCCAGGTGGAGGCGATAGTCCTTCGGCTATCACATGCCCCCCTTTGGAAAGCCGAAGTGACGACTTCGGTTTTGTTTCCTTTCCGAGGATGTTCTTTGGGAGTCTATAGAGAGTAACACCTGTGTCGAAGGTACACCTCTTGCCCAAAGGTGTGGGTTGCTCGGCCTTGTCCTGTGTTTTGGTGTCTCCGAGGCAAAGCCTGTATCGAGCATACACCTCTTGCCCGAAGGTATGGGCTGTTCGGCCATAGCCCGTCTTTTGGTGTCTTCGAGGCAATCTTGCTTCTTTGCTTTTGCAGGTCTGTGCAGCGTTGCGTCTGATGGCCAGGCGCGTTAGTCTGAGCGACGCGTTTTAGTTGTTTAGGGATGTCAGAAGACGTGTCCCCTATTTTGGTGCGGCGGTTGACACGTGGCACACTGTCATTGGAGGAGGGTCGCGTTGTTTACAGAGAGCGCGTCTTTTCAGGCGCAAAGTGCAGTTACGGCGACGGTTCGCCTTCAAATGGCACTTATGACGTCGTTTCAGTTACCCACGTTTGGCCTATAAATTGCCTATTCCGTCATAAGCCCCTTTTGCTTTTGCTTCTGCTATTTCCCTGCTTGCCCTTTTCTCTGCGCTTTCTCTGGCTTTTGTGGCGGAGCTGTTTTAACAGAGTTTTTTCTAGCAACCTTTTACGACGGTGACCTCCGATTTTGGCAAGTCTTTTGGTGGGGTTTTTTCTTTCCAGAGTCTTTTGATACCTCTGTTTTTTTGAGTTTTTACCGGAAGTTGTTTTCTTGCCTTTTTCTGAACTTGTTTTTCTGTCCAAAATGCCTATCCCTGAGAGCTAGCAGCCTCTTTTATCTCATCCTTGTTGCACCACCCCTAAAAAATTAGAGAGGTGGAAGAAGAAGTTCTTTTTTCCCTCTTACGCCATTACCCGGCTGCCACGATCTGACCACTATGCTTTTTCAAACCATAGTAACGAGGTTACCATTTTTCGAGCCCAGTTGAAGGCCGGACATCGGTATCCTCCCCCGAAGATGGTTTGCGAGTTCTGCCAATTTCATGGCATTGCTGTGAATCAGCTTCCCCCAAACTCGTACTGTTATTTTAACGCTTTCCTCTGTATGTGTGGCATCTTCGGGATAAAACCCCATTTTGTAATTTTCATGTAGTACTACAAGCTCTTCGTGGTCCCGAAGGGTGGCTTCTATTTGATGCTACCTCGGGGATCCGGGAGCAAAAAATTCATGTTCACTTTTGCCACTAAGGACAGTTGGCGAGGGTGGCAACAGAAATTCTTCTTCCTGAAGATAGATGAGGCCTGGTCGTATGTTCCGACCAAATGGGCTCGGGGAAAGCTGGATGTGGATGCCGTTGATTCGAGGATACTGCTCACTCCAGAGTTGGCTCCCGTGTTCGAGGACTTCGACGGACGTATTCGCGCTATCTCCGATTGGGCTCCCGAGGTCGCTGCACGCTCCCTGTACCCCTTCCCCATTAACTGGAGGTTGATGACCGAAGAGGTCCTTCGGGAGTTAGGGGTCGTCAAGGAGCATGAGACTGACCTCGAGATGCCATTTCCTGCTATCGCCGGGAAGGACTCCTGGTTGGTGCAGCTCCTTTGGGAGGAAGTTTCTTTCGAAACGTTTTTCGAAAGTAAGTTATCTTCTACTCCCTTGCAGTTTTTCCCTCGGACTTACGCTGATGTCTTTTTTCTTTTTCAGAGATGGGGGACGGGATTGCTGCATTCTACAAGTCCCTTTTCTCCGACCAGGTGGAGAAGGGCGATCAGACAAAGAAGGCGGCTTCCCCAAGGCGGAAGTCTACTGGCATTGGTCCTTCGGTAAAACGGGCAAGGAAAACTGCCTAGCTTCCACAGCAAGAAATTTCCAAGGAGGCTGCCGAGGTCCCTGCCGGTGCCGAGGTTCCTTCCGCCGACGTCCCTCCCCAGAGCCCTTCCGCGCCGCAGGCCCTTCTGGAGGCCATGGTAGAGGCTCCTTCTGCCGAGGAGCGGCGCCGGAAGAAAGGCAAGGGGATTTCGACCGAGGAGTCTCAGGACTCTGAGGACGTCGTGATTGAAGTGCCGCCAGGTTTTTTTTTTCAGAACAAGTATGGCTCTTTTGTTTTTCTGAAATTTCTTTTGTCTTTGACCTGCTTCTTGCTTTTGCCATGCAGGGGAGTTGCTTACTCCGAACTGGGCGGCCGAACATGCGAAGAAGCGGGCCCTTCGCGATGCCAAAGTCCCGCAAGGGAAGATACCCAAAAAGCCTTTCTGGACGTTCACGGAGGACATGAACTTGTACTCCGAGGCCTGTCCTCAAATGGCAAAGTAGATTTCGAAGGGGGTGCTTACAGAGGCCTCCTTCAAGGCTATTGCGGCGGCCCATCCGGGCGATGACACCCTTGCCGCGAAAGTCACCGAGCATGCTGCTCAGGTATGCTCCTCACACCTTTTTCCCTTCAATGTTTCCTAAGTGCTTGGCTCTTACTGACCTTGCGTTCATCTTTTCGCAGCTGCTGGGGTACGCTGGCTTTCTCCGAGTTCGGGTAGCCAGGCAGACGGCGTTCCGAGCTTCGGCCTTAGAGGCCTTAGAAAAAGCGAAAGTCACGTACTCGGAATTGACCGCCAAGAACCAGCAGCTGGCAGATGCTGCGAAGAAAGAAGTTGCTGCCCTTCGGGAGGAGTTCCGGAAGGAAAAGGAAGACCTTGAGAAGGACTCATCCCAGAAGATTGCTGACCTCGGCGATCAGGTGGCGAGGATGCTCGCTGCCAACCAAGACCTTCTCAAGGATAAGTCAGATTCTGACAATCTCATACGGTCGTTGGTGTCTGAGAAAAATGCTCTTGAAGCCGAGGTCAAGTCTTTGAAGAAGGAGCCCGACGCGAAGAAGAGGATGAAGGCGCTGAAGAAGGAGGTTGCAGATTTGAAGGATGAGCTCGAGGACCTTAAGGTTGAGAAGGACAAATCCAACCAAATGACTAAGGTTGCCTTCCAGGACGGGTTCTGCCTTGCTCGGCACCAAGTCCTTCAGAGGTTCCCAGGTCTGGACCTCTCTTTTTTCGAAGCTCTGAACATTCCCGAGGGGCCTCGGTGGTCCTGGTCAAAAATCGAGCACCTGAACCTGCCTTCCATAATTCCGGCGCCGAAGGTGGTGGAAAAGGGCAAAGAGGCTGGTGGCTCCCGGGACGCCGAGAACCCTTAGGCTGTTTTAGGGGCCTTTTCCTTTTTTTCCTCTTCGTTTTTGTGCTCCTTCTTTGGGCACTTCTTCTTTGTAAGCCTGATCATTCTCAATGAATATTTTTTGGCTAAGTCTTTTTGCAAGATTTTGCATTTCCATCGTCCCGAACAAGCTCGCTCAAGAGACTTCGGGAAACCTACAATCACAAAAATTATTCTGCGCTTTTTGCGGCGAGTACTTTCGCAAGATTTTTGTTTTCCATTTTTCCGAGCGTGATGGCTCAAGGGACTTCGGAAAATCACATCTGCGCTTTATCACGGTGAACACCTTCGCGGAATTCTATCTTGCACCATTTTGTACACTTAAGAGTTTTTTTCAAGCACATTCTGTACTTAGGATATTTTTTGTACAACACAATCCTTCCGCTCCATCTTAAGCGTAGAATTTCTTCGGGGCGTCTGAGTGCCAAGTGTTTTTCAATTCTACGCCTTCGGTGTCGCCAAGTTTGTACACGCCTTTTCGTACTTTGGCAAGAACCAGATAAGGTCCTTCCCAGTTCACACGAAGTACTCCGTGGGATGGATTTCGGGGTGCAAAGTCAGCCTTTCGGAGAACGAGGTCCCCTTTCTTGATTTCTTTTGGCCTGGCTCGTAAATTTATAGCCGCGGCCACTCTTTGCTGGAAAGCTTTTCTTCTCAGCTCAGCTATTTCTCTGTGTTCGCCGACGAGGTCGAGCTTCGTTCTTAGGCCGAGGTCGTTTCCACCTTCATCAAATACTTGCACCCGTACTGATGGTCTAACTATCTCGATAGGGATGAGGGCCTCTGTTCCGAAGACGAGTGAGAAGGGAGTCTCCCCTGTGGCTCTTCGGGGCGTCGTTCGGTAACTCCATAATACGCTTTGGAGTTCTCCTGGCCATTTCCCTTTTGCTTCCCCCAGTCTCTTTTTCAGGCCACCTTTTATGGTCCTGTTAGATACCTCCACCTGCCCGTTGCTTTGGGGGTGAGCCACTGGGGCGAAGTGCATCTTTATTCTGAGGTCGCTGATAAATTCCTAGAATCCTTTGTCTATGAATTGGGATCCATTATCAGCCACTAGTACCCTCGGTATGCCGAATTTGCGTACGATGTTTTTCCATACAAACTTTTGCGCTTCTTTCGCCGAGATAGTCGTTAGCGGTTCTGCCTCGACCCATTTGGAGAAATAGTCTAATGCTACTACGCAGAATTTCACACCTCTGGGCGCTGCGGGGAGTGGCCCAATAAGGTCTATACCCTAGACTGCGAAGGGCAAGGGATAGTCAGCCGAAGTTACCATTTCCGAGGGTGCCCTCTGGATGTTCGCGTGTCTCTGGCAACTACCGCATTTTCGGACGAACTGCCTTGCGTCCTTTCTTAGGGTAGGCCAGAAGTATCCCTGGCGAAGTATCACTGCCGCCAGGGCATCGGTTCCAATGTGTGAACCACACATGCCTTTATGGCTTCTTCAAGGATCATTTCAGTATCCTCTTTGTTCACACATCTTTGTAGTGGATTCGCGTATCCCTGTCGGTATAGTTCTTCACCGATTAGGAAGAAACGGCCGGAGCGCCTTCGTAGTTTTGCAGCGTCACCGGGGTCTTCGAGGAGCACATTTTCCGTGAGGTACCTTTTTATTGGATCCCTCCATCCTTTTCCCGAGGTCACTATGCTCAGCACTGAGATGCTCGGATGGTCTAGCACCTCGGTGTAGGTCTTTGACTTCGCCAAGCAATCTGCCACGGTGTTTTTCTGCCGAGGTACATTTTCGATCCGTACGGCGTCACTCTTGAATGAGTTTTGCTACCAGCTCGTGGTATTTTGCCAAGGTTAGGTCCTTCGCCCCATAGTCTCCTGCTGTCTGCCGAACTATTAGCTGGGAATCGCTGTGAGCCTTTAAGTTTCTCACGCTAATCTTTCTGGCCAATCGTAATCCGCTATGAGGGCCTCATACTCAGCCACATTGTTAGTGACGTTGAAGCTAAACTTGATAGCCTTCATTACCTCTAGGCCTTCGGGGCCTCTGACAATTACCCCAGCTCCCTGTTGTTTGGACCCCGAGGCTCCATCAACATGTAAGGTCCATTCTGGCTCACCTTCGTTCAGATCCGGATGACTGTCCTCAGTGGTGGGTATTTCGGTAATGAATTCTGCCAGTGCTTGAGCTTTTATGGCCTTCCGAGGTTCATAGGTGATATCGTGTTCGCCAAGCTCTATACACCACTTGGAGAGCCTTCCCGAATGATCCACTTTCCTCATAACGTCCCCTAGTGGTAGGCTACTTCGGACGATGATGGGGTGAGCTTGAAAGTATGGTCGCAGCCTTCTCCCTGCAAGCACCAAGGCGTATATAGCTTTTTGTAGCAGAGGGTACCTGACTTCGGCGCCATGCAGGGATTTGCTTACATAGTAGACCGGTCATTGTTTTGGCCCTTCTTCTTTCACGAGGACCGAGCTCACAGCTTTTTCTTGTTGTGTTTCGGGAGCCAAACAGCGCAGCGGAATTTAACCGAAACCCTCCAGGATCCAAGTGAAACGGGGTAAACCGGGTGTTCGAAAATTTCATACCTAATTATCGGTTGAGATCTCTCACTCAACTGTAGAGTCGAATCACAAAACCTGAACAGTTGACGTGTTCAGGCTCTCTATGGTATCCACACGAGCCTCTCGGGATCACCACGCTTCCACCACGTCCCGGCAGATGCGTTTCTCTTGCGCTCGCAGTGCTAGCTTGCGTCCTCTAAGGAATTGCAAGAGAAGAGTGCGGCTGTCCTTTTGGGAGGCTAGGGCAAGGAGACCTGCGAATTTCTCACTTAAAAGTTGTATTTATAGTGAGACTCAACTTCCAGGCCTAATGGGTTTCAAAGCCCTAATCCAATTAGGATTTAATTTCGGGCTTAATAATGGCTCAACTCCTTGGGCCATTATTAATACGAAATTAAAGTGAAACCATAACCCAAATAATTAGCCCATGCACTCTAATGATCCAAATAGCTCTACGTGTGCGACCCAATAGGCTCTTGCCATGTTGGCAATGATCATAAATCACATTTATGATCATAAGCAATGAGCGGTGTCTAGCAACACATCATTGCTACCCAAGTGACAAGATTGTCGGTGAATCTACTAAACCTTTATGATCATCACCGATATATGCCATTGTCCCTTTGTCCAAGATATCAAGACTAAGCACGAGACATGGAATGTGTCACTCTCGTATAGCCCAATCTTTGGTTTCTTGATTACCGAGTAGACTAACTTAAACTGATGACATTGATATCATATATCAACTCATCGGAGCATGGCCATGCATTTTCTAAGTCTCACTCTATCAAGGGGCCCAAAGATATCACTCCCGTTACATAGGAGGGACAAATCCCATCTTGATCATACAAATCCCTCCGCATGATATGTGACATACCCAATGACCTCCTTCATGTTCACTCAGTTACGAGCAACACAGGAAAGTATCAAAGTATGTGACTCACATGTAGGGAACCTTGATGATCTTAGGTCGAAGGACTACATATACCATGATCACTATGAGAATCACTTATGACACTCATATAACGATCCATGAAGTGTTCTCATGGTGGGTCGGTCCAGTACACAAGTTCTCCAACTTGTACCCATATGTAGACTACATATCTCATATTAGTCTCCACATATGCTAGTCATTATGTATTATTGCAACCCGCTCCACAATAATACTAGACTAGGGACGTTTAAGAATATCATTATTCTAGGGTTACAATTATGTTTATTACGTTATGCAGAAACAAAACAACAAACAAAATTGCTGGATTAATGCCTCAATAAAATATCATGACTCAATGTGCAAAAATACAATCATCTCATGATTGGCTTTTTGGGCACAATACTAACAATCTCCCGCTTGCACTAAAAGCCAATCATCCATGTATCTAATACCGATGGACCTAGAATGGCTATCATGCTTCTGCTGCGTAAGGGGCTTTGTTAGTGGATCAGCAATGTTGCTGTCTGTCGAAGTCCTGCATATCCTTACATCACCCCTCTCGATGATCTCCCTGATGAGATGATAGCGTCGAAGTATGTGTTTGGATCGCTGGTGAGATCGAGGTTCCTTAGCCTGTGCGATTGCTCCATTGTTGTCACAATAGAGCTCTATCGGGTCAACAATGCTTGGAACCACTCCAAGTTCAGTGATGAACTTCTTGACCCAAACTGCCTCCTTCGCAGCATCAGAGGCGGCAATGTACTCAGATTCTGTTGTAGAGTTAGCTACTGTCTCTTGCTTTGAACTCTTCCAGCTCACAGCACCACCACCAATACAAAACACATAACCAGATTGCGATCTAAAATCATCCTTATCGGATTGGAAGCTTGCATCGGTGTAACCCCTTACAACGAGCTGATCTTCACCTCCAAAGACCAAGAATGCATCCTTAGTCCTTCGTAAGTACTTAAGGATGTTCTTAACAGCTGTCCAGTGACTTTTACTGGGGTTCGATTGGTACCTACTCGTCATGCTCAAAGCATATGAGACATCGGGACGAGTACATATCATGGCATACATGATAGATCCAATTGCTGAGGCATATGGAATCTTACTCATGCACTCTCGCTCCTCGGTTGTACTCGGACACTGAGATCTAGAAAGAGTGATACCATGTGACATGGGCAAGAATCCTTTCTTGGAATCTTGCATGCTAAACCTCTTTAGCACCTTGTCAATATATGTACTTTGACTTAGGCCAAGAAGCTTTCTAGATCTATCTCTATAGATCCTAATGCCTAACACATAGGCTGCTTCACCCAAGTCCTTCATAGAGAAACATTTTCCTAGCCAAGTCTTCACAGACTGTAGCTCAGGAATGTCATTCCCGATGAGTAGTATGTCATCTACATACAACACCAAGAAGACAATAGCGCTCCCACTAACCTTCTTGTAGACACAAGGTTCATCTTCATTTTTGATAAAACCAAACTCTTTGATTGCATCATCAAAACGAAGATTCCAACTTCGAGAAGCTTGCTTCAGTCCATAAATGGACCTTTGCAATTTGCACACTTTATTGGCATTCCCAGGAGTGACAAAACCCTCAGGCTGTGTCATGTACACATCCTCAAGTAGCTGTCCATTTAGGAATGCAGTTTTGACATCCATTTGCCATATCTCATAATCATAGTGTGCAGCAATAGCAAACAAAATTCGGATGGATTTAAGCATAGCAACTGGTGAAAAAGTTCCATCATAGTCAATACCATGAATTTGCTTGAAACCTTTTTGCAACCAATCTTCCCTTAAAGGTAATCACATTACCATCCATGTCAGTTTTCTTCTTGAAAACCCATTTGCACCCTATAGGTTTTACCCCTTCAGGTGGGTCAACCAAAGTCCATACTTGGTTTTCATACATGGATTCCATCTCGAATTTCATGGCCATTAGCCACTTCTCAGAGTCAGGCCCCGACATAGCTTGTTGGTAGGTTGTGGGCTCATCTTGATCCATGAGCATCACATCACCGGTGTGAGTCACGAGAAATCCATATCTCTCGGGCTCACGCCGAATCCTACCAGTCCTACGTGGGCTCTGTGCTACAGGAACAGACTCTTGAACCACAACATCTTGTGGTGTCTGTTCAGGTTCCATTTCAGGTTCGATGTCTTCTTGTTGTTCTTGAATTTCTTCAAGTTCTACTTTCCTCCCACTAGTTCCTTTAGAGATAAACTCTTTCTCCAAAAAGACACCAGTTCGAGCAACAAACACTTTTTGCTCAGAGGGATTGTAGAAATAGTAACCCTTTGTTTTTTTGGGATACTCAACAAAAAGACATTTTTGAGATTTGGGCCCTAGTTTCTTAGAGGATTGACATTTTACATAAACATCACAGCCCCAAATCTTCATAAAAGACAAATTGGGACGCCTCCCACTCCATATCTCATATGGTGTCTTTTGAACCGATTTAGATGGAACTCGGTTTAGTGTAAAAGCGGCTGTTTCTAGAGCATGTCCCCAAAAGGAGTTTGGAAGGTCAGCTTGACTCATCATGGAGCGAACCATGTCTAACAGAGTTCGATTTCTCCTTTCAGAAACACCATTCCATTGAGGTGTACCTGGTGGAGTGAGTTGTGATACTATACCACACTCCTTCAGATAGTCAAGGAATTCTCGATCCAAGTACTCTCCACCTCGATCTGATCGAAGCACTTTGATACTCTTCCCGAGTTGATTCTCTACTTCATTCTTGAATTCTTTGAACTTTTCAAAGGATTCTGACTTGTGTCTCATAAGATACACATAGCCATATCTGCTGAAGTCATCAGTGAAAGTAATGAAGTATTGGGAACCTCCTCTAGCTTGTGTAGACATAGGGCCACATACATCACTATGTATGAGTCCTAGTAAGTCATTAGCCCTTTCACTTTGCCCTGTGAATGGGGCTTTGGTCATCTTGCCCAACAAACATGACTCACATGTCTCATATGATTCAAAATCAAATGAGTCCAAGAGTCCATCCTTATGGAGCTTGGATATGCGGGTCTCATTTATATGGCCCAAGCGACAGTGCCAGAGATAGGTCAAGTTTGAATCATTTAATCTGACCTTCTTGGTATTCACATTATAGATTGGATCTTCAAGGTCTAGAACATACAACCCATTGCTAAGTTGAGCACTACCATAAAAGATTTCATTCAAATAAATAGAACAACATTTGTCCTTTATTATAAATGAAAAACCTTTCTTGTCCAAACAAGAAACAGAAATCAAATTTCTACTAATAGTAGGCACAAAGTAGCAGTTGTCTAATTCTAAAACTAATCCACTAGGTAAAGTGAGAACATAAGTCCCTATAGCTAAGGCAGCAACCCTTGCTCCATTTCCAACACGTAGGTCCACTTCACCTCGGGCCAATCTTCTACTTTTACTTAGATCCTGCACATTTGCACAAATGTGAGATCCACATCCAGTATCCAATACCCAAGATGAGGAAGTAGAAAAGTTAGCCTCTATAACAAAAATACCTGAAGTGGAAGTCTTACTTCCCTTTTCCTTAGCAAGTTCTTCAAGATAGAGCTTGCAGTTGCGCTTCCAGTGTCCAGGTTGCTTACAATGGAAGCACTCCCCTTCCTTTGCCACACCACCCTTTGGTTTCAGTGCAGCTGAAGAAGAACTAGCATTGGACTTTCCATTAGCTTTATCCTTCTTCTTGTTGGCTTTTCCCTTTCCCTTGCCCTTTTGAACCATCAAAATGGGCTTAGCCTTCTTAAGGTTTTGCTCAGCAGTTCTCAACATGTTGAGCAATTCAGGGAGGGACTTGTCAAGGTCATTCATGTTATAGTTCATGACGAACTGACTGTAGCTTTCAGGGAACGATTGCAAGACTACATCGATAGCCAACTCTTTCTGAAGAGCAAATCCCAAATTCTCAAGATTCTCAATGTACCCAATCATCTTGAGCACATGAGGACCCACGGGACTTCCCTCAGACATCTTGCACTGAAACAATGCCTTAGAGGTCTCAAACCTTTCATGCCTAGCTTGCTCTTGGAAAAGCATTTTGAGATGTTCGATCATATCGAACGCCCCCATGTTCTCATGTTGCTTCTGAAGCTCAGATTCCATGGTAATAAGCATGAGGCATGCAACATCCAAAGCATCATCAGAATGCCTCTTGTGAGCATCCCTTTCAGCTCTTGGAGCAGTGGCAGCAGGCTCATTCGGAATGGGCTGCTCTAGGACATATGCCTTTCTCTCTTGTTTGAGGACTATCCTCAAGTTTCGGTACCATTTGAGAAAGTTGGTCCCATTCAGTTTTTCTTTCTCAAGGATCGATCGCAACGAAAGTGTCGATGTGTTTTGTGCCATGGTTATCTACAACAGTAAATATGCAGTGTAAGAGTCATGTATTTTAATTCATTTAATAAGGACTTTTATTAAACGATACTCCCACTATTTTCCTCAAAATAATAACCCTCGGTATTATTTCGGAACACCTCGGCGCTAAGGTATTCTAGCGGGCCAAGATCCATATTTGACCACAACCTGAGTCAGCTTTGGCTTTTCTCTCAAGTTACAGCTATTTAGGTAGGCAACTCATTGCCAATTGCATCTTATGCAACTCTTGGATAGTTGGGTGAACAACACTTGTCCAAGCTCATCTCATGAACTTAAGCCCAACTCTATGCCTCTAAGTCCCTAATCCTATTAGGATGACTTAGTTAAGTCGAACCCAAAGTTAGCAGTTTGGATATCACTATTATCCCATCGCGCCTTACCAAGATGAACATAGGTGCTTTGCTTTGGCAAACCCACCTAATGTTGATCAAAGTCTTGACGAGTGCCAACATTTGGAAGGCATCACATTTAATGACTTAATATTTGTTTGAGGGATTTTTCTTTTGATCTCACCAATTTGTTATCTCCGGTTGTTTTATACATGCATCACATACAAATATAAAACATGCATCTCATGCTTACAAGAAATAAACGTGACATGGTTATAGCCCAAACTATGCGATATTCTCAAGCCAATGAGAATATCATAAAAGCCTAAGAAAAGAAAAGAGTCTTCTCAAGCTCCTTCTCTTCCTTTCTTGGCTGCCTTTTTGTTGTCACCTCCTTGGACATACCACCTTGGACGATCCCATAATGCACCATTACATCAATAATAGAAACCTCGAGTTACATTCGAGGGGAGTAAGGTGAGAAGAGAATGTACAATGAGAGTGATAAGAAAAGGCACGACTCCCAGGCCGTATTTACAAGTACAACCAATCAAGGGCTATAACCATGCACCATGCTTCAAACACCAATCAGCATATCATGTCAAATCTCATTCAACAAAGATGCATGCCAATTTTCGCGTGTTGATTAACCAGTTTTTATTTATGTGGCGCTTCGCATACGGCGGTCCTGCTGGCCGGTCAGCGGGCGGTGGTTCCGCTGACCGGTCAGCGGACGGGGTCAAGGGGAGCCGCCCTTGCGGGGGGGCGTGGGGGGCAGCGCCCCCCGGCGCAAAAAATTGTCTTACAATTGCTTAGCCCGAAATCTTCTATTTCGAGAAAGTAGGCACCCAAGACTCCTCCATTCGAGCCACCAAAAATACCTTACTTTCGGTGCCCGAACAGGCCGAATCCGAACAAACCAAGGGTTTTTGCAACTATTGCAAGAATCCTAATCCATATAGGTATCTCATACCTATCAATTTCGGTTAATCTCATTAACCAATTTGTGTCGTTTCTTCATATATCTCATATGTTCATTATGAATTCCGGTTTCATGCATCATGAATCAATCTAATTAATCATGCCCGAAAACGAATCGAAGACATAGCATCATGCGATTCAACACTCAATCCCGATTTAGGGTTTCACCAGTAGCTCTGATACCACTGTTGTGTTTCGGGAGCCAAATAGCGCAGCGGAATTTAACCGAAACCCTCCAGGATCCAAGTGAAACGGGGTAAACCGGGTGTTCGAAAATTTCATACCTAATTTTCGGTTGAGATCTCTCACTCAACTGTAGAGTCGAATCACAAAACCTGAACAGTTGACGTGTTCAGGCTCTCTATGGTATCCACACGAGCCTCTCGGGATCACCACGCTTCCACCACGTCCCGGCAGATGCGTTTCTCTTGAGCTCGCAGTGCTAGCTTGCGTCCTCTAAGGAATTGCAAGAGAAGAGTGCGGCTGTCCTTTTGGGAGGCTAGGGCAAGGAGACCTGCGAATTTCTCACTTAAAAGTTGCATTTATAGTGAGACTCAACTTCCAGGCCTAATGGGTTTCAAAGCCCTAATCCAATTAGGATTTAATTTCGGGCTTAATAATGGCTCAACTCCTTGGGCCATTATTAATACGAAATTAAAGTGAAACCATAACCCAAATAATTAGCCCATGCACTCTAATGATCCAAATAGCTCTACGTGTGCGACCCAATAGGCTCTTGCCATGTTGGCAATGATCATAAATCACATTTATGATCATAAGCAATGAGCGGTGTCTAGCAACACATCATTGCTACCCAAGTGACAAGATTGTCGGTGAATCGACTAAACCTTTATGATCATCACCGATATATGCCATTGTCCCTTTGTCCAAGATATCAAGACTAAGCACGAGACATGGAATGTGTCACTCTCGTATAGCCCAATCTTTGGTTTCTTGATTACCGAGTAGACTAACTTAAACTGATGACATTGATATCATATATCAACTCATCGGAGCATGGCCATGCATTTTCTAAGTCTCACTCTATCAAGGGGCCCAAAGATATCACTCCCGTTACATAGGAGGGACAAATCCCATCTTGATCATACAAATCCCTCCGCATGATATGTGACATACCCAATGACCTCCTTCAAGTTCACTCAGTTACGAGCAACACAGGAAAGTATCAAAGTATGTGACTCACATGTAGGGAGCCTTGATGATCTTAGGTCGAAGGACTACATATACCATGATCACTATGAGAATCACTTATGACACTCATATAACGATCCATGAAGTGTTCTCATGGTGGGTCGGTCCAGTACACAAGTTCTCCAACTTGTACCCATATGTAGACTACATATCTCATATTAGTCTCCACATATGCTAGTCATTATGTATTATTGCAACCCGCTCCACAATAATACTAGACTAGGGACGTTTAAGAATATCATTATTCTAGGGTTACAATTATGTTTATTACGTTACGCAGAAACAAAACAACAAACAAAATTGCTGGATTAATGCCTCAATAAAATATCATGACTCAATGTGCAAAAATACAATCATCTCATGATTGGCTTTTTGGGCACAATACTAACATTTCTGTGACGGCGAGGTATAATACGAGGGGCTCTCCCTCGTAAGGTTGTCGCAGAGTCGGCAGGCTGGCTAGGTAGATTTTGAGTTCTTCCCAGGCTTTTTGGCAGTGTTGATCCCAAGGATGATCATCCCTTCCGAGGTTGCCTTCCTTTTTTGCTGCCTTAGTGAGGACTTTGAAGAAAGGCTGACACTTATCTCCGTACCTGGAAATGAACCTGCTAAGAAAGGTTATTCTTCCGGTGAGTCTCTGCACATCTTTTACTGTGGCAGGAGTTCGGAACTCGAGCAGAGCCTTAATTTTTTCAGGGTTAGCATCGATGCCTCTTTCGGATACCATGTACCCAAGGAACTTTCCCGAGGTCACCTCGAACATGCATTTTTCAGGATTGAGACGAATCCCAAAGGCTCTGAGCTTTTGGAAGGTTTCCTTTAGATCTGCAACATGGTTGCGAGGGAGCTTGCTTTTGACTATCATATCGTCAACATACACCTCCATGTTTCTCCCCATTTGGTCCTTAAAGACCTTGTTCATCAAACTTTGGTAAGTGGCTCCTGCATTTTTAAGCCCGAAGGGAATCCTGATGTAGTAGTATGTTCCTCCCTCGGTGATGAAGGCGGTTTTTTCTTCATCTTCGGGGTCCATCCTTATTTGATGGTAGCCGCTGAAGGCGTCTAGGAAACTTAGGAGCCCGTATTCAGCAGTTGAGTCTACCAGTTGGTCTATTGGCGGAAGAGGGTATGAGTCTTCCGGGCAAGCATCATTCAAGTTTCTGAAGTCGATGCACATCCAGAGTTTGCTGCTGCCTTCTTTTGTGGCAATGACCACGTTGCTTAACCATTCGGGGTATTTGACCTCCCTGATGACTTTAGCGTCTAACAGGCGCTGGACTTCGGTTTCACAAAGTTGCTCTTATGGGCTGAGATACTTCGCTTCTTTTGCCGGACAGGCTTACTTTGAGGCTATGTTGTATTATGCCAGGGTGCACCCCTGACATGTCTTTCGGTGAGTAGGCAAAGAGATCTTTATTTTCTAGTAGGAAAGGTACAAGGTTTTTCTTGTCACCTTTGGGCAAGCTCTTCCCTATTCGCGTAGATTGTCCTGGGACAAGTTCCACTGTTTCCATTTCCGCTCTTGTGGGATCTCCTTCTTTGCCCTTCTCTGGCGCCTTTGCCTTCGTTGTTTGTGTGAGGCTATTTGCCGGAGCTTTTCGCGCTTTTACAAACACCTTCCTTACCTCGGCTTGATCTATGAAGACCTTTGCATCCCCATCCTTGGTGGCGAATGTGACAGTCAAGTACTTCACGTCAGGGCGAATGTGCAGGTTTCCCTGTGTCTGCCTTCCAAGGATGGCGTTGTACGAAGAAGGAATGTCCATGACGATAAATCTCGCCATTGTGGAGGCGTACAACTCAGCTGTTCCGTTGACCGAAGTTCCTTTCATCATCAGGAGGAGATCAATCCATCCGAGGACAGGTAGTTTGGACGGTCCAACCCCGAAGGTGGGCGAGGTGACAGGCTTGAGCTCGCTGCTGGAGATGTCCAAATTCGGCAGTAAATGCGAGAATAGGACGTCGGTATTTGATACATCATCAAGCAACACTCTTTTGACGTCCCAGTTCCCTATCCTTGCCATGATTAGCAGTGGATCGTCATGGGGGAAGATGACGGTGGATCCATCCTTGCGAGCCAGTTTCTTTGCCAGACTCTGATATTCCATGACCGCAATCTCTCTGGCCTTCCGCTTTCTTTCCGAGGATGGGAGCCCCGTGGTGATGGTTTGTATCACCCCTGCAGGAGGAGGAGGGCGCATTTTCGGACTTCTGTTTCTCCGTCTGTCGGAGTTGTAATCCTCATCTTCGGCCCTTTCTTCCTCATCTTTTCTTCCTTTTGGGGAAGGCATCCGCAGATATTTCCGAAGTTGGCCAAGTTTTATCAGCGACTCAATGTACTTCTTCAGTTGGAAGCAGTCTTCGGTGTCGTGGCCGTGGTCGAGGTGAAACTGGCAGAACTTCTTGATGTTTTTCATGTTATCAGCGGTCATGGCCCTTGGCCGCCGAATCTGTGTCCCCTGCCTTTCCAGCGCCATGAGGATGTTTGTCCGTGTAGTGCTCAGGGGTGTGAAGCTTTGCAGTTTGCTTCCCCGCATTCTCCGAGGTCGGCCTGCCTGTTCAGTTGGATGCCGGGCTTGCTGATTGGACCCTTCGGCGTGGTTGTGATCGGACTTCGGCCCAGCCATTCTCAGCTCCTCGGCGGTCATGTGCTGTTCGGCCCTTCGGTAAAATTCTCCGAGGGTGTCCGGGGGGTCCTTTGAGAACTCATAAAACAGCTGTGAGTCTCGCCGAAGGCCCCGTGTCATGGCGAGGATGCGTATTTCGGGCCGGAAGTCCGGGACGCTTAGAGCTTCCCTGTTGAATCTTACGACATAGTCTCGGATGGTTTCTCCGTTTCTCTGCTCTATGTCGAACATCTGAACAGGCATCTTCGCCGTTGGCCGGCTTCCAATAAATTGCTGCGCGAAGGCCGTAGACAACTCATGGAACTCAGTGATGGTTCCTGGGGGAATGAGTTGTACCACGCAGTTGCTGGTCCCGTGAGGGTGACCTCGAAGCATTTACACATGGTAGCGTTGTCAGCACCATGCATTATCATGCTGCGTCTGTACTTGGTCAGATGGGCCTGCGGATCAGTGTGGCCATCATAAATCTCCAGCCGAGGTACCCTGAAGTCGCCTGGCATGGCTGCCTCGGCCACGGCCCGGGTGAATGGGGACGCATCTTCTCAGAAGGCTCCCGTCAGCCTGTCCTAGACGGGTTTGCGAGCTACCTGCTTTTCCACCCTGTCTAGCCATGCTAGTATTCTTTCCATGAGGACTGTGGCATTAGGCTCTTCCTCTGGGAAGGGAGATCGTCGACGCCTCTTCGGGGAGCGAGTTTGGCTCTTAGGGGCAGGCACCTCGCCTCAGGCGACGAACTCCTTCACTGTGAGACTTTCGGTCGCTTGGACCCAGTTTGTCCCACAGGCCGTTTCCCCAGGGGTATATTCTCCGTAGATGACTCTTCGCGCGAGTCTCCGCTTTCCGAACTGCGATGAGTCGACCTCGCGCTTTTATCCCGAGGGCGTGCAGGTGAGGGAGGTTTTTGGGCCTGTGTCTGCTGTGACCACCTTCGGTCGATCTGCTGTGTCATTTTGGCCACGACCAAACGCTGAAACTCCCTCATAAAGCTCATGGTGATTACTAGAGGGCGGTCTTCCTCAAGCGCAGAAGTCCCTGGGAGTGTTTGCTCAGCAGCCGGTTGTGTCTCAAGCGCGGACGGAGACCTCGGGAGTCCCCTGTCCTTAGAACGCCGAGTTTTAACGACGGCGATCTCAGAGCAGTTTCCCACAGACGGCGCCAAATGGTGCCCAGGGGCTTCATCGTTGGTAGTCATGGTGACTGATGGAGGGACTCCCGGAGAGGAAGAACGCCTGGTGGCCGGTTTACCCAAGGGAGAGTGCCTGAGATGTTCAGAAAAAGTGGGTTAGGAGGTCCCCGGGCTGTTGTTCCGGGGAGGAGCCTCCGACGCCCAAGTTAGTGGTGCTGAGAGAAGGCGGAGGAAATAGCACTGAGGGGTTCAGTGAACTCGCCTGGTCATATATTCTCAGAGTGAGGAGTCAGGATATTTGCCAACCGTTTGCTAGGGTATACTCCCTGGTATTTATAAAGGTGTCCAACCCGTTCAGATCGTCACACGTGTTCGGTCGGATGTTCTCTGAATGTCTGGGTGTAGAGGACAAGTAGCTGGTGGCAGGCTTCCTTGAGCCTTGAGCCGAGACGGGCCATGATGTGACTTTGTTGGCGTCGGCATGTCAGAGCGCCGTTTGAGGCGGCTTGTGACGTCTGTGGGCGACATGTCAGAGGCTTCCTTACATGCTTCTGCCGTACTCCCGAGGTCCCTGGGTGAAGTCGTCCTCTAGTACGGACCGTGCCACTTCGGGAAACATGCCCCCAGTTCGGGGGTTCCCAGATTCAGGGAGCTTCGCCTTCGGGAAGATCATGTTCGGCCCGCACTAGCTGGTGAAACTCTTTCGAAGGCGGTCCGTTTACTACCTCGGGGGGCTAATAGTATCCTCAAGTTCCCTGGCATGCCGAGCTCGGGCTCTTTGGCTTGTCTCCGAGGTGTGTGATCCCACTTTTTTTCCGGATAGCGCCAGATCTCCTGGCCATTCTGGTGGCAGGGAGTTTGGCCAGGTGGAGGAGATAGTCCTTCGGCTATCAATTGCGATGGTGAAAGTATGTTGGGTTTGCTTTCGGATGCTAAGATCCTTGAATGGATCCTAGTAGTCTGGTGTGGCAATGTTGCGGCAGTTGGTTTGGCCTGCTCTAAGGCAGGGAAACACCTTGGAGTAATTAGTTGCAATGTGACCACCATTGTACAAAGTTGTTTTGGACCTTAACTACGAGGTAGGTTACATACAAGGATACATAATCCTCTAAGGTGGGGAGTACCACCGGGCTACGTGGACTGCTCCAAAAGTTTTAGAAGTTGAACAGACGATTTTGAGTGGGTTAGGCAACATCGAAGAGACCTAGAGATGCACTGACCTATGTGATAAGCACTTGTTCATATAGGTTATAAAGCAACAAGAGTAGCATTCTCCTACTTTTCCATTAAGAATACGAGCTTTAGGCCAAGTTCCCCAAGGCCTTGACTTAGCATAGGAAGGTGATGGGTTTCGGGAGCCAAACAGCGCAGCAAAATATAACCGAAACCCTCCAGGATCCAAGTGAAACGGGGTAAACCGGGTGTTCAAAAATTTTCATACCTACTTTTCGGTTGAGATCTCTCACTCAACTGTAGACGAATCACAAAACCTGAACAGTTGATGTGTTCAGGCTCTCTATGGTATCCACACGAGCCTCTCGGGATCACCACGCTTCCACCACATCCCGACAAATGCGTTTCTCTTGCGCTCGCAGTGCTAGTTTGCGTCCTCCAAGGAATTGCAAGAGAAGAGTGTGGTTGTCCTTTTTATGATGCTAGGGCAAGGAGACCTGCGAATTTCTCACTAGAAGTTGTATTTATAGTGAGACTCAACTTCCAGGCTTAATAGGTTTCAAAGCCCTAATCTAATTAGGCTCTAATTTCGGGCTTAATAATGGCTCAACTATTGGGCCCATTATTAATATGAAATTATTATGAAACCAAAACCCAAATTATTAGCCCATGCACTCTAATGATCCAAATAGCTCTATGTGTGTGACCCAATAGGCTCTTACCACATTGGCAATGATCATAAACAATGAACGGTGTCTAGCAACACATCATTGCTACCCAAGTGACAAGATTGTCAATGATTCGACTAAACCTTTATGATCATCACCGATATATGCCATTGTCCCTTTGTCCAATATATCAAGACTAAGCACGAGACATGGACTGTGTCACTCTCGTAAGCCCAATCTTTGGTTTCTTGATTACTGAGTAGACCAACTTAAACTGATGACATTGATATCATATATCAACTCATCTGAGCATGGCCATGCATTTTTCTAAGTCTTACTCTATCAAGGGGCCCGAATATATCACTCTCATTACATATGAGGGACAAATCCCATCTTGATCATACAAATCCCTCCGCATGATATGTGACATACCCAATGACCTCCTTCAAGTTCACTCAGTTACGAGCAACAAAGGAAAGTATCAAAGTATGTGACTCACATGTAGGGAACCTTGATGATCTTATGTCGAAGGACTACATATACCATGATCACTATGAGAATCACTTATGACACTCATATAACGATCCATGTAGTGTTCTCATGGTGGGTCGGTGCAGTACACAAGTTCTACAACTTGTACCCATATGTAGACTACATATCTCATATTAGTCTCCACATATACTAGTCGTTATGTATTATTGCAACCCGCTCCACAATAATACTAGACCAGGGATGTTTAAGAATATCATTATTCTAGGGTTACAATTATGTTTGTTAAGTTACGCAGAAACAAAACAACAAACATAATTGCTGGATTAATGCCTTAATAAAATATCATGACTCAATGTGCAAAATACAATCATCTCATGATTGGCTTTTGGGCACAACACTAACAGAAGGTGCCTGGCAGTGGTCAAGGTGGGCACTATTAAATGGTGTAGGATGTAGCAACTCTCCAAAGAGATTTAGATGACCTTACGACATGAGATTGTGAGGTGGAGGTTAGCTCATCCAACCTATTAGGAGCATGGGTATGATGCCCATAGTGGAAAAGTCAACCTGAGACTGAAGAACATGAATATATCTTGAATAGCAGGCTATGGCCCAAGGGTGCAAAATGTGCAATGGTTCTTATGATGCATATAGGAAATGTTGCCATTGGTCCGAGTGGTGATCGGACTAGTTTCATCCTTGGGCTCAATTAAGTGAAGACCAGCCTAGGAAGTTTGTCCCAAATAGTTGTTGCCACAAGGAGTCAACCTAGTGCACCAGAGTAGTAGTTGGTAGTTTGCTTGGCCAGTTTAGTGGTCAAAGCAGACAGCCACTAGCTAGATGTAACAGGTAGCCATAGTGAATTCGTGGGCAGTGTACAACTTGTGCGAGGTAAGTTCTAGCATCTTTTTACTGGCATATTTTTGTTTTGCATGTTAGTAGGAGTTTTGAGTAGGGTTAATGGTTAACGCAAGTGTATTAGGAACCTAATGATGCACCAAGTATTGGGTTAACACCAGGGAACCTAGGACCCATTTGGTAGTGCATGAAACCACAGAAATGGAGGCTTTAATGCCTTAGATTAGAAATGTTCCAAAGTTGCATAGGTTTTCTTCTTGCATGAGTTTGTTTAGTGGCCTTGTTAATAACGAATGACTGGCTAGTTGAACGAATGATTGCTTAGAGTCATCAAGCAAAGAAACAGTTTAGTCAGATGCCGTAAAGGTAAGTTGGTAAGTTTTATTTTTTTTTAACCATTAAATGTAGGATGTAACCATGCATGGAAAGAAGAAGTAAAGAACTTGTCTAGGGGAAAATGGATGGATAGGCTTATTCATTCGTTAGCCGTATACCCAACGGTGAGCCAGTAGAAGTGGAGTCATTGCTAGGGTTTGGCTTGATTGCCAAAAGCCAATAAAAGGACTCGAGCAATAGGAAAGACTACCATGGACCAAGGGATAGTGGATGACTTGAACTCATCATCCCAAGGTTCAGTGGAGTTGAGGGCCACTAAGCTAATTTGTGGAAAAAAGGCTTAACTAGTGAAACTAGCCATGTAGGTAAAAAACTAAGTCCTAAGTAGAACTGAGGACATTGTGATGATTGTTTGATGTTGTATGTTGTGCCAGTAGGCTAGTGGAACATTGGACTATCAGGTCAAAATGACCAAGTGAAACTAGAAATAAGGCATATCTAAGAAGTCAACAATTAGAAACCTGGTCGATGAGAGATTGCTTGACAAAGTTGGAGGTCAGGAAGTGCAGTGAGGCCTAGTGACGAAGACTGAGGTGTCTAGTTCACTACCTAGTGAAAGACACCTAAGTTGGCCAGGGATTTGGTAGTACCTTGTAAGTCGATAAAGGTCCCCAAAGGTGCTTCAGGCACAGGGTGAGCATTAATAGCTAGCAAGCAAGTGTTGCGGGGACACACCCAAGAAGCTAATCTTATGTGTTCAGGGTATTGGAATCCAAGTGTGTTGAAGTGGAGAGACTTAGTGTGTAGGCTTCGGACACCTAGGATGCTCTCAGTAAAGTAGCTGAAGCATCCAAACTTCAACTTGGGTAGCCTTTTGGTAACTAAATCACCAAGGGAGCATGGATGATGCCCAAGGGCTACGAGCTACTTGAAGGTCTTGACATTCACACTAGAGAAGCTTTCTTTAACATGCATGTGGGTGTAAGACACTCTAGAGTAGTAAGGGTAATATGATCTATGGGCTTAGGTGATGCATGGGTACTTCACCATGCGCACCTGTATGCCTGATGCATAAGGGCCATCCAAGGGGAGCCTTTGAAGGCTAGTACTCTAGGGTGGGCTAGGACTTGCAAATCTTGGTAGTTACTCTTTGGTAAGAGCCCTAGAGCATAATGATGCTTGGAGCAGAGTATGCCTTGGAGTGCTAGTGGTGAGGCAATAATACACTAGTTAGACACACTTGGCTTAGTGATCAAAAGGAGTTACTGGGTACCAAACCTACAGTAAGGAATAGCTTGTCTGGGAGGTAAGGGATGAGTATTATGCTCATTAGGGTAGCTTGGACTAAGTAGTTTGGTATATAGATATTGCGTGTCAAACCTAGAGCAAGTCTTTTTCAATGTAAATGCTAACAGATAAGTTTAACTTGTTAAGTTAGCTTACACTACTAGGCTTCGCACACAAGCTAAAAAATAGGAATTTGGTCAGTGCAGAGGTTTAAGTAAGTAATTATTAGTGTAAGGTTAGTGGACAAGTTTTCAAAACTTTTGAAGCTAGTTTACAGTAGGTTACTTGGGCGCAAGGATGAATGTTGAAGAATTATGGACACCGGTTTCACTAAGACTGGTTGAGATCGCAAGGGATAGTAATAGCCCATACCATAGTCTCCAAGAGTGGAATTACACTAAGGTAATTCAGGTTGTGTTAGCTCATTCAAAGGTTGAAAAAATAGTTGGCAATTCTTCGTGTGTGTTGAGTATGAGCACAAAGTGTGGCACTAGCCGTAGTACTTGTATAGGACAAGACCCGATTCAATTGCCTAAGAACATTAGCTAAAAGAGTTGGGTAGTTCGATGCCAAGTGGGTTGTTACAGAATTAACTCCCCATGCTAGGTTTGTCAGGATACATTGCGACCATATCCTAGGATAATGTTTCTAAGGTGTGGAGATTGAATTTAGAGAACCAATTTCTCGAAGGTAGGGAGAATGTTATGGCTCTCCTAGTGGAAACCTAATTTTGAACCTTAACTGAAATTCACATAGAAAGAATAGGTAAGTTTAGCAAAGTTTACTAAGTTCCGAGAACTTTAAAGGACCAAATAGGGCTTAGGGGCAAAATGGTAATTTTGTATCCCAAAGTGTCGGGCTGGGTCCCGAGAGTTAAAAATGAGTTTCAAAAGCCTAAATCTTACTCTTAACCCAAGTTTAGCCACAAATAAACAAGATTTTATGAAAGTTGACTATGGTTACCTAAAGAAATGGGGCATTTTCTAACTTTTTAAATACTTTGGTGGCTTGGATTTAAAATGGATATAAAAGCTTGGTAAAGGTGGAGGTTGCTACCAGCTTAAATCCAAACCCAAGTTCACCCTCCACCCTTCGATTTCTTCTTGAATCCAAGCTCAAAACCAAGAAATTTTTGTGAAAATGGAAGCCACCAAGGGTGTTTATGCCAAAGGGATCTTGTTCCAAGTAGAATTCTAAGTTTTTGAAGCTTGGAACCTAGCTTTTTGCCTTCCCCTATTTTCATGTGAGGCAACTTGAGATTTCTTGGTTGTTTCTTGTTTAGGAAGGGATTAGATCCTTGGGTTTTGTTTAAAAGTAAGTAATTTGGTGTTTTGTGCCTTTGTTTGCTTGGAACTTAGGTAGACTTTGAGAAACTTGGTTTTTGGTGGAAGAATTGGTTGATTCTTGCTTGTCGATTAAAAAAGAGGGAAGGGACTTATGTTTTCAAGCTTAAACGATGCTCTTGGTTTGATTTTGCTAGATGAATTCAAGTAATTATGGAAATAACATTAGTTAGTGGATTAGTTTTATCATGGTGGAAGATGAGGTTTGTGAAGCATCGAATGATGTTTAAACGCATCATAGGCTAGTTTGGGATAGTTGGTTGTGATCAATGCTACATGTACTACATGTGTGTGAAGTTTGAAGCCCATCCAAGCACATATAATATGCTTGGTAAGCCTTTAAAGTTCATAGCAGCAAAACTAGAATTTTCTTGGCTATCACAGGTATTGGTAATGCGTCACAAATCATCTTTAGTACCTGTGATGCGTCACCTCTACCACAAAAATTGGCAGCACGTCAATAACTATGGTGGCACATCACCATAGTTGGTGATGCGTCACCACAGACATGGTGGTTGAAAATTTCAAATTTTGCTAGGAGGTTTAAGGGGAGGCCTAAGGGAGTTGCTAGGGTACCTTGGGTTCTAAGCATTACGGGGGTACTCCGAGCCTTCCTAAAATTCTTTGAGACCTATGAGTTTGCTTGAGTTTTCTTGAGTTTTATGGAGTTTTATGGTTACTTCCACCATAAGCAAGAAAACTACTTGACAAAGGATCACAAGTAAATGTCACTAGCTTAGGAGAGAGGTTTAGTACCCTTGATAGCCTAGCCATGCAGCTAGCCATGAGGATGCAAGGTGAAACCTTAGTGCACCTAGAAAGGTTCCAAGGAACCTAGTAAATGAGTCCAACCTTGATCATTACCTTTCCTTTACTATGAACCAAGTAATGGTGGATAGGGGAGCACTATGCATGCAGGCTTAATGCACTTATCTTCTAGCCAAGCTGTGCCTTGAGGCATAAGTGAAAGCCTAGTGCATCCTTGGTAGGTTTAATGGGTAGAGGCTTAGCACACAAGTGACCTAGGATGGTCTAGGGACTTGAGGCACTTTGTGGGGCCTAGTACACCTAGTGGATTTCTTACAATGCAACCAAGGAGCTTCCATAATGTTCACCTACACAACAACCAAGGGAAGGCTACATGATTGTGTCAGTAAGCAAAGGCTTACTAGGAGTGCGTTAGTGGCCAAAACTCACTAGGCATGGAGTGACACCTGTGGGAGGACTAGGATGATGAGGGGTCCCAAGAGACCTAGATATATGCATATATTAGACCCCTAGGCTGAAAGTGCATGCAGCAGGTTTCATATCCTTGTATATGTGAAGTCCTTAGGATTTTTTCTTGTAGGTTGAAGACTCTTTACTGAGAATCTTTAATTCTCACTCCCTTAACTTTTCTTGTGTAGTTTTAGGCGTGATTGAGCCACCAACCATTGAGGGTTATTGAGCTAGGCTTTCAGACAGGTATTTGGCTTACTTAAATCTTTTTGATTCTAGTACATGGGTTGTTTGTTGGTTAAGTTATGGTGCTAACTACAGTCATCTTTTTGGGCTCCAGACGCTGGTGAAGCACATGGGAGGGTTTTAAAGCTTGCCACTGGGAGTTTGCTCTAAAATAGAAGCTTAGTTATGGATCTTAGTAGTATAATTCAGTGCATAGTTTTTGTACACTAGTTTGCCCCCCAATGTTCATGTTTCAGTAGTCCACTCTAGAGTTTCTCTTGGGTGCAAGCATAGTCTACTCTCATTTGGATGCTTGCACATGGTTGATTATGTGCAATTAATTCCACAAGCATTTTGTATGCTTTAACCATTTCGAAGTTAGATCTTAGTGAAAGGCATGGGTAATGTTTTATGATTAATGTTTATATTTTATAACTCTTATTTTAAGTCAAAGCATTACTCATGAATATTTGCATGGTAGGATTCAACAACTAGAAGCATAAAGGTTTTAACTAGTGTGTACGTAATCAATTAGCCAATTATGACTAGTATAGGACAAGTTCCCACAAGCTTGCTGGGCTGACCTGTGAGGGGCCGTGTTAGTTTTTGGTATCAGAGCTTGGTCATGGTCGTTGGAGGTTAAGAATTAAGATGTAGTGCATTGCCCTTGTGCTAGGGTAGTTAGTACTAACCAACATTTGTGAGTTGGGGTGTGGCTTTGGCTGTAGGTTGTGATGGTGAAACTAAGTCAAGTTTGCTTTCGGATGCTGAGGTCCTAGAATGTATCACAGAAGTCTAGTGTGGAAATGTTGGGGCAGTTGGTTTGGCTTGCTCCAAGGCAAGGCAAGACCTTGGAGTAGGTAGTTGCAATGTGACCACAATCGTAAGAAGTTGTTTTGGACCTTAACTATGAGGTAGGCTGCATAGGAGGATATAGAATCCTGCAAGGTGGGGAGTACTGTTACCCACTCTGGGGTAGTCCAGTTATGGTGCCAAAATTGTGCATTTAAAACTCCGAGGGTTGGTATGTTTTGTAGGCCATTAGAACAATACCCTTAGTGTGCATACCCAAGTGGCCCTCTTAGCCACTATGTAAATGCATGCATATTGGTCCAACCATTACACACATATCCACATTTTATGCATACCATGGCAGTAAGGAAGGAAAACACTAGCACAAGTCTTAATCTTGGCTACTGCACATTAGGCAATCTTATTAAGTGTAAGGGATCAGCCACTGCACTTAAAACTTCTTAAAAAAATGTATTAATCTTGATATGTAACCCGCTATTTTCTTTTCTTCATTACCAAGTAGAGTCAATAATAAAACCAAGGAATTTGGTTTTAGATCAATAGCCTACCTATGGAACAAGTTATGGATTTTTAAAGTTGGTTACAAAATTCTAACCAAATGAATAGTAACTTAGCAAATTTTGCAACGTAATAACTTTGGCTACAGGGCTCCAAACTCAAAAATTATAAATCTCAATTCAAACACTTGATTCTCTCTAAAGGTGGTCAAAATTTCATAGCAAGATTCATTCTACACAGGGAGATATAGAACTTTGAGTGCAGAGTCAAAATTCTGGTCACTTTATGACCATTTTGCCCATACAAAATGTCATATGTGGCCAAACACTTCATTGACAAGGGATAAGCCCTCGAAGGCTATCCCATAGATGTGCAATACACAAAGGAATTACATACTCTTGCATCTAGCAAGTTTATATGGCCAAAGCAGAATTTACAAGTAAGCAGCTTTGCACCACATCATATACATAGCCAAAAAATTACCAAAATGTTCACATACTTGTTTCATTTTACATACACTACATGTACATGCATGCATTCACTACACAATGGCCTTAACTCAGCTAAATAAGCACCCTAAGTTACAGGAGTGCCTAAGACACAATGTTATAGCCCTCCTAGTGGAACGCTCGGTGGGTAAGGTAAGTTCATAAATCCCTAGTTTAAATGCCTTGATTAAAGGTGAATTAGCAAGATCAAGTAAGTTATCTAAAGGATAGATGGTTCCTAGTTTAATTTGGCACCTAAGTGTCACTAGGGGAAAAATAATCATTTTCTACCCCAAGGTGGTAAGTTTGGAATTTAAGCTCATATGTTGATCTTTTGGACCTAATTGACAAGAAACCAAAAAGTTGGATGAAATTGCCAAGTTTTATGACACTATTTGAGCATAGGTCTTTTTGGAAAAATTGAAGGAGTTGAAGGACTAAAGTGAGAAGATGAGTTTTTAAGCCATTTTGGAACCATTTAGTAGCTATTATTCATCTTCTTCATCCTGATCAACCCGTAGCTCTCCTTGTTCTCTCAAATTCCATAGCCAAATCTCACCCAAAACATCAATTCTTGGTAGAAATTGAAGTTTGATAAAGAACCCTAGGGGGGGAGTACCATCGAGCTAGGTAGATTAGTCGAGAGGTTTCAAAACTTGAACCCACCAACTTGAATAGGTTAGGCTACGCCGAAGAGACTTGAGGATGCAATGACCTAAATGGTAAGCACATGGTCATGTGGGCTACAAAGCAATAAAGGGTAGCACTTTTGTACTTTTCCATCGAGAGTATGAGCTTGAGGATAAGTTCCCCATGGCCTTGAACTAGTATATGAGGGTGCTTGACAATCTTCGAGGTAAGCACCAGTAAGTGGTGCAGGATGTAGTAGCTCTCGGAAGATAGTTCGATGAGTTGAAGATATGAGACTATGAAGTGGAGGTTCACTCATCCCACTAGGAGGAGCAAGGGTAAGATGCCTATAGTGCAAAAGTCGATCTGAGACCAAGGAATAAGAGTGGGTTATGAGGTGAAGGGCAACGTCTAGATGTGTAAAGAATTTACACTCTTAGCTTACACGTAAGAAATGTTGGCAACGGTTCGAGTGATCATCAGACTGGTTTTATTTTTTGGGCTCAGTAAAGTTAAGAACAACCTAGGAAGTTTATCCCCAACAGTTCCTGTGACAAGGAGTTGATTTAGTGCACCAAAGCAGTAGTTTGTGTTTTGCTCAGCCAGTCAAGTGGTTGAAGTATACAGCCACCAGCCAGATGTGAAAGGTAGCCATAATGAACTCACGGGCAGTGCATAGCTAGTGTGAGGTAAGTTTTTAAGCTTTCATTAGTAGTCTAGTTACATTGTTGGAGTTTGGCATCAGTTTACTGGCATAGTTCTATTTTACGTGTTGGGTAGTAATTTCGAGCAGGGTTAATGGCTAACTCAAGTTCGTTAAGACCCTAATGAAATATGACATACCCAATGGCCACCTTCATGTTCACTCAATTACGAGCAATCAAAGGGAAGTATCAAAGTATGTGACTCACATGTAGGGAACCTTGATGACCTTAGGTCAAAGGGCTACATATACCATGATGACTATGAGAATAACTTATGACACTCATATAATGATCCATTTAGCGTTCTCATGGTGGGTCGGTCTAGTACACAAGTTCTCTAAGTTGTACCCATATGTAGACTACATATCTCATATTAGTCTCCACATATGCTAGTCATTATGTATTACTGTAACCTACTCCACAATAATACTAGACCAGGGACATTTATACTATTATTCTAGGGTTGTAATTACATGTGATTATGTCACACAGAAAACATATAACAAACACAATTACTGGATTAATGGCTTATAAAATATCATGACTCAATGTGCAAAATACAATCATCTCATGATTGGCTTTTGGGCACAACACTAACAATCTCCCACTTGCATTACAGCCAATCATCCATGTATCTAATACCAACTGATCTAGAAAGACTATCATGCTTCTGCTGTGTGAAGGGTTTTGTCAATGGATCAGCAATGTTGCTATCTGTCAAGGTCATGGATATCCTCACATCACCCCTTTTGATGATCTCCCTAATGAGATGATAGCGTCGGAGTATGTGTTTGGATTGCAGGCGAGATTGAGGTTCCTTAGCCTGTGCAATTTATCCATTGTTGTCACAACAGAGCTTTATCTGGTTGGCAATGCTTGGAACTACTTCAAGTTTTGTGATGAACTTCTTGATCCAAATTGCCTCATTTGCAGCATTGGAGGCCACAATGGACTCAGATTTTGTTGTAGAGTCGGCTACTATCTCTTGCTTTGAAGTTTTCCAGCTCATAGCACCACCACCAATATAAAACAGATAACCAGATTGTGACCTAAAATCATCCTTATCGGATTGGAAGCTAGCAACAGTGTAACCCTTTACAATGAGCTCATCGTCCCACCCAAAGACCAAGAATGCATCCTTAGTCCTTCGTAAGTACTTAATGATGTTCTTAGCCAGCTGTCTAGTGCTTCTCACCCAGGTTCGGTTGGTACCTACTCATCATGCTCAAGGCATATGAGCATTAGGATGAGTACATATCATGGCATACATGATAGATCCAATTGTTGAGACATATGGAATCTTACTCATGTGCTTTCTCTCCTCGGGTGTACTCCGATACTAAGATCTAAAAAGAGTTATACCATGTGACATGGGCAAGAATCCTTTCTTGGAATCAAGCATGCTAAACCTTTTTAGCACATTGTCAATGTATGTACTTTGACTTAGGCTGAGTAGCTTTCTTGATCTATCTCTGTAGATCCTAATGCCTAAGACATAGGCTGCTTCACCCAAGTCCTTCATAGAGAAACATTTTCCTAGCCAAGTTTTCACATACTGTAACTTGGGAATGTCATTCCTAGTGAGTAGTATGTCATCTACATACAACACCAAGAAGACAATAGCGCTCGCATTAACCTTCTTGTAGACACATGGTTCATCTTCATTTTTGATGAAACCAAACTCTTTAATTACCTCATCAAAATGAAGATTCCAGCTCCGAGAGGCTTGCTTCAGTCCATAAATGGGCCTTCACAACTTGCACACCCTATTGGCATTCTCTAGAGTGACAAAACCCTTAGGTTATGTCATGTACACGTCCTCAAGTAGCTTCCCATTTACAAATGTAGTTTTGACATCCATTTGCCATATCTCATAATCATAATGTACAATAATAAGCAATAAGATTTTGATGGATTTAAGCACCACGAATTTGCTTTAAACCTTTTGCAACCAATCATCCCTTAGAGGTAATCACATTACCATCCATGTCAGTTGTCTTCTTGAGAACCCATTTGCACCCTATAGGTTTTACCCCTTCAGGTAGATCGACCAAAGTCCATACTTGGTTTTCAAACATGGATTCCATCTCGGACTTCATGGCCTCTAGTAATTTCTCAAAGTCAGGCCCTGACATAGCTTGTTGGTAGGTTGTTGGCTCATCCTGATCCATGAGCATCACATCACTAGTCTGAGTCATGAGAAATCCATATCTCTTGGGCTCCCGCCAGATCCTACTAGACCTACGTGGGTTCCGTGCTATCGGAAGAGACTCCTGAATCACAACTTCTTGTGGTGTCTATTCAAGCTCCATTTCAAGTTCGATGTCCCCTTGTTGTTCTTGAATTTCCTCAAGTTCTACTTTCCTCCCATTAGTTCCTTTAGAGATAAACTCTTTCTTTAGAAAGACACCAGTTTGAGCAACAAACACTTTTTCTTCAAAAGGATTGTAGAAATAGTAACCTGTTGTTTTGTTGGGATACCCAACAAAGAGGCATTTATGAGATTTTGGCCCTAGCTTGTCAAAGGATTGATGTTTCACATAAGTGTCATAACCCCAAATCTTCATAAAAGACAGACTGGGATGCCTCCCACTCCATATCTCAGATGGTGTCTTTTTAACTGATTTAGATGGAACTCGGTTTAGTGTAAAAGCTGCTGTCTCTAGAGCTTGTCCCCAAAAGGAGTTTGGAAGGTCAGCTTGACTCATCATAGATGAAACCAAGTCTAATGGAGTTTGATTTCTCCTTTCAAATACACTATTCCATTGAGGTGTACTAGGTTGAGTAAGTTGTGATTCTATATCACACTTCTTTAGATAGTCAAGGAATTCTCAATCCAAATATTCTCTACCTTGATCTAATTGAAATACTTTGATACTCTTCGTGAGTTGATTCTCTTCTTCATTCTTAAATTCGTTGAACTGTTCAAAGGATTCTGACTTATGTCTTATGAGGTACACATAGCCATATCTACTGATGTCATCAAAAAATTTAATGAAGTATTGGAAGCCTCCTCTAGCATGTGTAGACATAGGGCCACATACATCACTACGTATAAGTCCTAGTAAGTCATTAACCCTTTCACTGTGCCCTTTGAATGGGGCTTTGGTCATCTTGCCCAATACACATGACTCACATGTCTCATACGATTTAAAATCAAATAAGCCCAAGAGTTCATCCTTCTGGAGCTTGGATATGCGGGTCTCACTTATATGGCCCAGACG
This sequence comes from Aquilaria yunnanensis, assembly GCA_039654915.1. NCBI lineage: Eukaryota > Viridiplantae > Streptophyta > Magnoliopsida > Malvales > Thymelaeaceae > Aquilaria > Aquilaria yunnanensis. The sequence goes on from CM077594.1 coordinate 71,150,586, forward strand.
ATAGTGCCAGAGATAGGTCGGGTTCGAATAAGTTAATCTGACCTTTTTGATATTCCTATTATACATTGGATTTTTGAGTTCTAGAACATACAACCCATTGCTAATTTGAGCACTACCATAAAAGATCTCATTCAAATAAATAGAACAATATTTGTCCTTTATTATAAATGAAAAACTTTTCTTGTCCAAGCAAGAAATAGAAATCAAATTTCTACTAATAGTAGGCACAAAGTAGCAGTTGTCTAATTCTAAAATTAATCCACTAGGTAAAGTGAGAACATAAGTCCCTACAACTAAGGTAGCAACCCTTGCTCATTTTCGAAAACGTAGGTCCACTTCACCTTAGGCCAATCTTTTACTCCTACTTAGATCTTTCACATTTGCACAAATGTGAGATCCACATCCAGTATCCAATTCCCAAAATGAGGAAGTAAAAAAGTTAGCCTCTATAATAAAAATACCTAAGGCGGAAGTCATACTTCCCATCTCCTTAGCAAGTTCTTTAAGATAGAACTTGCAGTTGTGCTTCTAGTGTCCAGGTTGCTTACAATGAGAGCACTCCCCTTCTTTTGCCACACCACCAAATGGTTTCAGTGCAGCTGAAGAAGAATTAGCAATGGACTCTCTTTTAGCTTTGTTCTTCTTCTTGTAGGCTTTTCCCAGTCCCTTGCCCTTTTGAACCATCAAAATGGGCTTAGCCTTCTTAAGGTTTTGCTCAGCAGCTCTTAAAATGTTGAGCAATTTAGGGAGGGACTTGTCAAGATCGTTCATATTATAGTTCATGATGAATTGACTATAGCTTTCGTGCAACAATTGCAAGACTACATCAATAGCCAACTCTTTCAAAAGGGCAAACCCCAAGCTCTCAAGATTATTAATGTACCCAATCATCTTGAGCACATGAGGACCCACATGACTTCCCTCAGACATTTTGCACCGAAACAATGCCTTAGAGCTCTCAAACCTCTCATGCCTAGCTTTCTCTTGGAAGAGCATTTTGAGATGTTCAATCATATCGAACGCCCCCATGTTTTCAAGTTACTTCTGAAGCTCAGATTCCTAGGTAATAAGCATGAGTCAAACAACATCCAAAGCATCATTAGAATGTTTCTTATGAGCATCCCTTTAAGCTATTGGAACATTGGCAGTAGGCTCATTTAGAATAGGATGCTTTAGGACATAAGCCTTTCTCTCTTGCTTGAAGACTATCCTCAAATTTTGGTACCTATTGAGAAACTTGGTCCCATTCAGTTTTTCCATCTCAAGGATTGATTGCAACAAAAGTGTCGAAGTGTTTTGTGCCATGGTTATCTACAACAGTAAATATACAGTGTAAGAGTCCTGCCTTTTAATTCATTTAATAAGGATTTTTTTTAAATGATACTCCCACTATTTTACTCAAAATAATAACCCTTGATATTATTTTGGAACACCTCGGCACTAAGGTATTCTAGTGGGCCAAGATCCATATTTCACAATAACCTGAGTCAGCTTTAGCTTTTCTCTCAAGTTGTAGCTATTTAGGTAGGCAACTCCTTGCCAATTGCATCTCATGCAACTCTTGGATAGTTGGGTGAAGAACACTTGTCCAAGCTCATCTCATGAACTTAAGCCCAACACTATGCCTCTAAGTCCCCAATCCAAGTCGGATAACTTCGTTAAGTCGGACCCAAAGTTAGAAGTTTGGATATCACTATTATACCATCGCACCTTACCAAGATGAACATAGGTGCTTTGCTTTGGCAAACCCACCCAATGTTGATCAAAGTCTTGACGAGTGCCAACATTTGGAATGCATCACATTTAATGACTTAATATTTTGTTTGAGGGATTTTTCCTTTTGATCTCACCAATTATTATATCCGGTTGTCTTATACATGCCTTGCATACAAATATAAAACATGAATCTCATGCTAACAACAAAGTAAACGTGACATGGTTATAGCCTAAACTATGCAATATTCTCAAGCCAATCAGAATATTATAAAAGCCTACAAAAAGAAAAGGTTCTTCACAAGCTGTTTCTCCTCCTTGCTTGGTTGCCTTGTGTTGCACCTCCTTGGACACACCACATCAGATGATTCCATATTGTACAATTACATCAATAATAGAAGCCTTGAGTTACATTCAAGGGGAGTATGGTGAGAAGAGAATGTACAAAGAGAGAAACAAGAAAAGACATGACTCGCAGGCCATATTTATAAGTACAACCTATTACCACATTACAAAAATGGGAGAATTACAAGCGTGGCATAATGGTCAAAAAACTATTTTATTGTGTAATTCCCTTCATAGTCATTGAAGAAGGTTAGAAGTTATAATGAAAACCTCCTTAAAAGTGTTATAAGTTGGTAATTTGGCCCCCAAGAAAAGCCTTAAGGATTGCTTGTTTTTCAAGTAAGCTATGGATCTTTTGGTAAGGTTTTGGAAATTTGGGTACTTAATTAAAAAACTCTCAAGAAAGAGCCTTGGAGAGTTATGGGAAGGATATGAATGGTATGAAAGTGCTATTGGAGGACCAAATTGCTCATGGAAAACAAGTTTGGGCAAAGGAAACACTAAAGGCATGAAGGACCTAAATGTCTTAGCGTAAACCTTAAGGTGTTCAAGCTTTTGGCTTAAGTCAACGGGTGGAATTGTGGGGTTATCCCACCATGGGGGAGGTGGTGATGGCTTGATAAATAGTCAAAAGGGTGGGAAAATGTGGACCAATAAATTTAGGACAAATAAATCATGCTTATGGACAAAGAAAATGACATAAAGCATGACTAAGGCTAATCAGGATGATTAGTGTCCTAAAGCTAATTTAGGAACCCAAACTCAATTTTTTTTCTCTCATATTCGACCCAACCAGCCACCACCCTCCTCCAAACTTCTTCCATAGCTCCTCCATGGCCACCATACCTCCAAGATTAAAATTGGAGGCAAAAGGAAGCAGTTGGAAGTAAACTAAAGCTATTGCTTGAATACTTCAAGGATCAAGCTTCAAATTTGGCCTACTCATCTTGGCAAGGTTCTCTTGCTCCCATGGATTGTTTATTATATTTTCAAGCATCCATGGAGCTAGGGCTAACCTTGGAAGAGGGCCATGAGCTTGATGAACCGTGCTTAGTGAGGGGAGTGCACTTATTAAAGATTTTGTGAACTAGTGTGAAGTGCACAGTGATGGCAATGAATTTAAGGGTTTATAGGGCCCAAAGTTAGTACTAACTAGTGTTAAAATCCTCCTAAGACCAAGAATTAGCTCAAGGAGGGCTGCCATAGTGATTTACTTAAGTTTATTGCATGTTTTATGGACTAACCTATGGTTTATGTTGCACTGCATTTCATGTGTTTGTTGGTTGCTATATCTTGTATATATGCAATGTGGTTTTTTGTTTGGTGTCTTTAGATTCATGTTTTAATGAGGGTCACATTTCCTTAAAAACACAAGCATTTCCCTTACAAAGTTTCACAATGAAACTTACTCCCCTTAATTCTACCATTTCAGGTCCAGTAGAAAGATCACATTCAAACTAGCCATTTTGATTTGATTTTTTATCTAGAATTTTAGTTACATAAACTTCCATGTGTCTAGTTATGATCTAGAAAATTTGGTGATTTTAGGAGCACATTTGGTATTTTTAGTGATGGTGCCTATTGTGTTATGCGGCAGCTATCCACCATCCTGTTTTTGGACTCCATTGTATTTCAGGTACTCCCATACATTAGGGTGTGTATTTACCTGAGTTGAGACCATTATGTAGTTCATGTATGCATGTACATTTAGTGTATATAAAATGAGAAAAGTATGTGAACATTTGAGTAATGTTTTGGCTATGTATGTGATGTCGTGCAAAGCTGCCTAAGGGTAAATGATAGGCTGTTTACTTGTAAATTCTGTTTTGGCCACATAAAGTTGCTAGATGTAAGAGCATGTAATTCCTATGTGTATTGGACATGTATGGGATAGCCTTTGAGGGCTTACCCCTAGTGAATGAAGTGTTCGCACACTTATGAAATTTTGTATGGGCAAAATGGTTGTAAAGTGACTAGAATTTTGACTATGCACTCAAAGTTCTATATCTCCCTATGTAGAGTGAATCTTGGTTTGAAATTTTGAGCACACCTAGAGTACATTTGGAGGTTGAACTGGGATTTAAAATTTTAGAATTTGGAGCCCTGTATCCAAAGATATTGCATTGCAAAGTTTGCTAAGTTACTGTTCATTTGGTCAGAATTTTGTAACCAAATTCAAAAATTCATGACTTGTTCCATAGGTGGGCTATTGATCTAAAACCAAATTCCTTTATTTTCTTAAAGGATATAATTGATAATGAAACAAATAAAATAGGGGGTTACCTAGCTAGATTAATACAATTTTTTGGATGAAGTTTCAGGTGCAATGGCTGGTCAGTTACACTTAATAAGATTGCCTAATGTGTGGTAGCCAAGATTAAGACTTATGGTAGTGTTCTCCTTCCTTGTTGCCATGGTGTCCATAAAATGTGAATATGTGTGTAATGGTTGAAAAAATATGCTTGTATTTGCATAGTGCCTAAGAGGGCCACTTGGGTATGCACACTAAGGGTATTGTTCTGATGGCCTACAAAACATACCAACCCTGGGAGTTTTAATTGCACAATTTTGGCACCATAACTGGACTACCCCGGTGTGGGTAACACAACCAACAAGGGCTATAATGATGCACCATGCTTCAGCCACCGATTAGCATATCATGTCAAATCCCATTCAATAAAAAAGCATGCCAATTAACGTGCGTTGATTAACTAGTTTTTATTAATGTGCTGCTTCGCATACGACGGTCTCACTGGTCAGTTAGTGGCTGGTGGTCTGGCTGACCAATTAGTGGGCGGGGTCTAGGGGAGCCGTCCCTGTGGTGGGGTTGCTTCGGTGCAAAAAATTGTCTTACAATTATGTTGCTACAAATCTTCTATTTTGAGAAACCAAGCACCCGAGACCACCTCCATTCGAGCCACCAAAAGTACTATAATCTCAATGCCCGAACAACCCTAATCCAATCAATGCTAGAGTTTTGCAACTATTGCAAGAATCCTAATTTGTATAGGTATCCCAGACCAATCAATTTATGGTTAATCTTGTTACCCAATTTGTGTCATTTCTTCATATATCACATATATACATTACAAGTTCTGATTTCATGCATCATGAATCAATTTAATTAATCATGATTAAAACATTAGAACACACAACATGTCATGTGATTTGACAATGAATCCTAATTTAGGGTTTCACAAGTAGCTCTGATACCACTGCAGAGTTTTGGGAGCCAAACAAGCATAGCGAAATATAACCGATACCCTCCAGGATTTAAGTGAAACAGGGTAAACCGGGTGCTTGAAATTTTCATACCTAATTTGGTTGAGATCTTTCACCCAACTATTGGGTCGAATCTCAAAACTTGAATAGTTGACATGTTCAACCTCTCTATGGTATCTACACGAACCTCTCGGGATCACCACGCCTTCACCACATCCTAGCAGATGCATTTCTCTTGTGCCCACAGTGCTAGCTTGCATCCTCCAAAGAATGGCAAGAGAATAGTGCTACTGGTTTCAATAACCTTTCTGATTTCGTCATTTTGGGAGGCTACGGCAAGAGCTACAAATTTCTCATTATATGACGTATTTATAGTGAGACTCAACTTCCAAGCCTAATAGGTTTCAATGCCCTAATACAATTGGGTTTAATTTTGGGCTTAATAATGGCTCAACCTTTGGGCCAATTATTAATACAAAATTATCATGATACCATAACCCAAATAAATTAGCCCATGCACTCAAAGAATCAAAATAGGCTTTAAGTGTGTGACCCAATAGGCTCTTACCACGTTGGTAATGATCATAAATCATATTTATGATCATAAGCAATGAGCGGTGTCTAGCAACACATCATTGCTACTCGAGTGACAAGATAGTCGGTGATTCGACTAAACCTCTATGATCATTATCCAAATATGTCATTGTCCCTTTGTCCAAGATATCAAGACTAAGCACAAGACATGGAATGTGTCACTCTCGTATAGCCCAATCATTCATTTTTTAGTTCTCGAGTATACGAACTGAAACTGATGACATTGATATCGTATATCAAGTCATCCGAGCATGGCATTGCATTTTCTTAGTCTCACTCTATCAAGGGGCCTGAAAATGCCCGAAGATATCACTCCCGTTACATAGGAGGGATGAATCCCATCTTGATCATACAAAATCCTCAGCATGATATGTGATATACCTAATGACCACCTTCATGTTCACTCAGTTATGAGCAATCAAAAGGAAGTATCAAAGTATGTGACTCATGTGTATGGAACCTTGATAACCTTAGGTCAAATGACTACATATACCATGATCACTATGATAATCACTTATGACACTCATATAACGATCCATGTAGCATTCTCATGATGGGTCGGTCCAGTACACAAGTTCTCCAACTTGTACCCATATGTAGACTACATATCTCATATTAGTCTCCATATATGCTAGTCATTATGTGTTACTGTATCCCACTCCACAATAATACAAGACCAGGGACATTTAAGAATACTATTATTCTAGGGTTATAATTACATTTGATTATGTCACATAGAAAATGTATAACAAACACAATTACTAGATTAATGCCTTATAAAATACCGTGACTCAATGTGCAAAATACAATCATCTTATGATTGGCTTTTGAGAACGACACTAATAGAACCCACCATTTTGAGTGGGTTAGGCAACATCGAAGAGACCCAGACATGCACTGACCTAAGTGCTAAGCGCTTGTTCATATGGGTTATAAAGCAACAAGAGTAGCATTCTCTTACTTTTCTATTGGGAGTAAGAGCTTGTGGTCAAGTTCCTTAATGCCTTGAGCTAGTATAGGAAGGTGTCTGGCAGTGGTCGAGGTGGGCACCATTAAATGGTGTAGGATGCAACAACTCTCCAAAGTGATTTGGATGAGCTTAAGACATGAGATTGTGAGGTTGAGGTTGGTACCTCACAAAAATGGGAGAATCACAAAGTGTGGCATAATGGTCAAAAAACCATTTGTATAATTCTCACCATCGTGATTGAAGTGTGAGGGGTAAAGGGCATGATCAATAGATCCTTAAAAGTGTTGTAAGTTTGTAGCTTGGGCCCCAAGAAAAGCCTTAAGGATTGCTTGTTTGTCAAGCAACATATTGACTTTTTTGCATGGTTTTAGAAATTCGGGTACTTAATTGCAAAACTCTCAAGAAAAAGCTTAGGAGAATTATGGGTAGGATATGAATGGGATGAAAGCTCTATTGGAGGAACAAATTGCTTATGGAAGACAATTGTGGACAAAAAAAAGCATAAAGTGCTTTATGGACCTAGGTGTCCTAGTGTAAGTCTTCGATTGTTTATGCTTATGACTTAAGTCCAATAGAAGCATTTTGGAATTATCCTACTCAAGAAAAGGAAGCTAAAGCAAGCTAAGGATGGTCAAATGTGGGCCATGAGTTTAAGGAAAAGAAACCATGGTATAGAAGCAAGGAAAATGATAAAAAGCTTGGTTAAGGTTATTAAGGGTCTTTAGTGCACTAAAGCTTGGTTAAGCCTCTTAAAGTAGCCAATTTCTTCTGTGCTTCTCCCATATTTGACCTACACCAGCCAACTTCACCTCAATAGCTCTTCCATAGCCACCAGACCTCCAAGCTTGAAGCTACAATGAATTGAAAGCAAGAAAGGGCAATTGGAAGCTATTTGGTGCTAAGACTTGAGTGCACTCAGGATCAAGCTCCAATTTTGGCATACACCCAAGGTAAAGAGTTCTCTTACTCTCATGAAATTTCTACTATATTTTCAATCATCGATGGAGGTAGGGCTAAGTTTGGAAGAGAGCCAAGTGCTTGATGAACCAAACTTAGTGAGGGGAATGCACTTAGTAAAGGTTTTGTAAGCTAGTGTGAAGTGCACAGTTATGGCAACAAATTTATGGGTTTCTAGAGCCCAAAGTTAGTACTAACTCATATTAAAAGTCTCCTAAGACCAAGCTCATGCTTGAGGAGGGCTGCCGTAGTGATTTGCTTATATTTATTGTATGTTTTATGGACTAACCAATTCATATTGTTGCTGCTACATACATGTGTTTGTTGTTTGTGTTTGGCTGCTGCATTTGGTTGATTTCTGTTGGATATATGCATTGTGTTTTCTTTTTTTTAGTGTCTCTGGATGCAGGTGATACTAGGGGTTACATTACCTTTTGAGCATATGTTATGACCCTTCTTGAGGAAGGTAAAGAGTTTTGAATTAAGTTTAGAAGTTTAATTTAAGTTTACTTAGCAAGAATAAATGTTACGGCCCTTCTAGAGGGAGGTAAGGACTTTAGAATTTAGTGTAGAAGTTTAATTTAAGTTTGCCTAGCAAGAATTAAGAAGTTTGCCAAAGTTCACTAAGTTCCGACAAGAATAAAGCTCTGAACTAAGTTCAGGGGTAAAATGGTAATTTTGCACCCTGAGTGGCCGGGACGAGTCCCGAGTGTTTTAAAATGAATTTTTAGAACTTAACTTTTAACCTTAACTCAAACTCAACAAATAGACAAGAATTTAATCAAGAACTGTCAAGTTACAAAGATGAGGGACCTAATTGCACTTAACTTGAAACCTTGGTGATCTTGGTTGCTAAGTGAGGGTTTAAGAAGGGAAAGAGGGGGAGAAGCTGCCATTAACACGTTCTTAAGCTTCCCTCACTCATTTCTCTCTCAAATTGAACTTGGAATCAAGTGATCTTGGTGTCAAGAGGCGTAATTAAGGATGTTTAAGCTTGGAGGATGCATTTTCAAGCTTGAATCCATGTTTTTGAAGCTTGGAGAGGCGTTTTTCTCCATCCCCTGTTTTTGAACGAGGTATGAGTTATGTTCTTGATTGAATTCGTGTTATTTGGTTGATTGGAAGCTTGGGTTTTGGTTGAAAGATGTGTTTTTGATGTTTAGGAGCTTTGTTTTGGTTTGAATTTGTGTAGAACTTTGGAAGCTTGTTTGGAAGAGGAAGGGTTCGAATTCTTGCTTGTTCTTGGTGTTAAGGTAAGGGAGAAAGTGTTTTTAAGTTGTTGGATTGCTTTTGGATTGAAATGAATTGAGAAAGTTGAGTAATTTTTGGGTATGGTGTGAAGAAACATTTTGGGAATTATGATGGACTAGCTAGATTCGAAGGATTGGTTTGATGCTTCTAATGCATCATAGTTTGGCTTTGATAGTTGGTTTTGTTCCTTGCAACATGTACTTCATGTGTATGAAATTTGGTAACTTTTGATGCATGTTTGCTATATGTATTTGGTTGCCAAAGTTCGTAGCAGCAAACGGCCGAATTCTGCATTTCTGCAGAATTGGCGACGCGGCGCCAATTGGCCCGAAAATTGGCGACGCGTCGCCAATTCAATTTTTCTTCACAGAGCGTTTGCTCGTCGGCGACGCGTCGCCAATCCCTTTTGCCTTTGGCGACGCGGCGCGAACACAAGAAAATGGGGGGTTTGACTTTTTGCTGCGTTGACCCGACCGAGACTACGGAAGGCTCGGAACGTGCCTAAGGGTCCGAGGATCCCGATGGTACTCCGAAACTTCCGAAAGTCCCACCGGAAGTATGAGTTTTCTTGAACTGTTTGAGGTAAGTAAGTTGCTTAGGCAACAAGTAAGGAAACAAATGTTGCAATTGAACTTAATTAGCTATCAATAGCTCAGGTGAGAGGTTTAGAACCCTCGTCGGCCTAGCCGTGCGGTAGCCACGAGGCCCCGAGGCGAAACCTTGTTCATCTAGTTTACATCAAAGAGGCCCTGCGGCCTAGTCTACAAGTCCCATCATAAATTCCCCTGCATAACAATTAGGTGAGAGGTTCTATGTTTGAATGAGGCTTGCTAAGGTTCGCCCTTGAGCCATATGATAGGTTGCTAAGTGATAGCGCTTGGCCTATATGTCAGGTTGCTAAGTGATTGCGCTTGGCCTGTATATGTATCAGGTTGCTAAGTGATTACGCTTGGCCTGATACAGAGGACTACTTGAGGAGAGGTCTACCGGCCTAGTATATATATATATGACTAGTACCCTCATGCTGTGTGAGCTCGCAGCCAGAGTCCTAGTAATTTTTCTTGCAGGTACATCGAAGACCCTTACTGAGAATGTTGAATTCTCACTCCCTGTTTGTTATGCAGAGTCTGGCGTAGCAGGACCGGATAATCACTGAGGATTATCACGGTAGTACCTTTTTGTCTGTAAAGGTACGGTAGTAGAGAAACTTTAAGTTTCTAGCCTGCTTAAGTGTTTAATTGGTCTGTTGGTCAGGCTGTGATACTAACTTGCTTCTTCCTTTGGCTGCAGAGCCTAGTAGCACTTGGCAAAGGACTTGTGAGACTCGCCACTGGGACAGGAGTCCAAAGTGGGAGCTAGGGTAAAAGATCTCAGCAAAGTCTTGTATTTTGATACAGTACTTTATTTTGCCTCCAGTATTTATGTTATAAAGAGTCCTTGACTCAGGGGATTGTTCTCTGGGTGAGAGCATTAGTTACTTATGTATAAATGCTTTCACGAGCGGTGTATGTGTAGTTAATCACTCAAAGGTTGATTTTGCTATGCTTTGACATTTTGTATTTATTTATATAGAATTTTACTTAGCCGGCTAAATGTCTAAATGTTTAAATGTTTTATGGTTTTAATAAACCAAGTCAAAGCATAAGTGCATACATATTGCATTTCTAGGTTAATCAACTAGTAGCATTGGATTTAATCCACACACATAACCAGCTAGCCAATTACAATCCACCGTGAGACAAACGCTCACAGGGTATCCCGGGCAGGGGCACGGGGATCGTGTCAATAAAGGAGTTTACCGAAGTTCACTAAGTTCCGACAAGAATAAAGCTCTGACATAATTTTAGGGGCAAAATGGTAATTTTGCACCCTGAGTAGCCGGGACGAGTCCCGAGTGTTTTAAAATGAATTTTTAGAACTTAACTCTTAACTATAACTCAAACTTGACAAATAGACAAGAATTGAATCAAGAACAGTTAAGTTACAAAGATGGGGGACCTAATTGCACTTAACTTGAAACCTTGGTGATCTTGGTGTTGAGTGAGGGTTTAAGAAGGGAAAGAAGAGGAGAAGCTGCCATTAACACGTTCTTAAGCTTCCCTCACTCATTTCTCTCTCAAATTGAACTTGGAATCAAGTGATCTTGGTGTCAAGAGGTGCAATTAAGGGTGTATAAGTATGGAGGATGCATTTTCAACCTTGAATTCGTGTTTTTAGGCTTGGAGAGGCGTTTTTCTCCATCCCCTGTTTTTGAACGAGGTAAGAGTTGTGTTCTTGATTGAATTCTCGGTATTTGGTTGATTGGAAGCTTGGGTTTTGGTTAAGAGGCAAGAATTTGATGTTTAGAGCTTTGTTTTTGGTTTGGAATTAGGTAGAACTTGGGTGAGCTTGGTTGAACGAAAAGGAGCTTGATTCTTGCTTGGTTCTTGGAGTTAAGGCAAAGGAGTTGTGTTTTTAAGTTCATGGAATGCCATTAGCTTGGATTTGCATGAGAAATTCGAGTGGTTTTAGCTAAGGCATTAAGGAAATGTTTTGGTGAATTATGGTGGACTAGCGGGATTGAGAGGAATTGTTTGATGTTACGATACATCATAGCTTAGCTTTTGATAGTTCGTTATATTCCTTGCAACATGTACTTTGTGTGTATGAAATTTGGTAGCTTTCTATGCATATTTGATATGTGTAATTGGTTGCCAAAGTTCATAGCAGTAAAACACGCCAATTTTGCATTTCTGCAGATTGGAGACGCGTCGCCAATTTCAGGTCAAAACCAGCGACGCGTCGCCAATCCAGTAAAAATGTATCCGAACGTCAACAACTGTGGCGACGCGGCGCCGAGATAGCATCCGACACCCAATTTTGTTTTCCACATAACTTTTCGCTCGGGTGTCCGATTGAGGTGATTCAAGATTCCACTCGAAGATAAGAGCGAGTAATATCACCTCAATGTTTTAAAAACACTTAAATTTTCCTACTTTTAGATTTATATTAACTCAAAGTGGAGGCAAGTTTTTAAGGAAACTATGTTGCATTTGAACATAATTAGCTACCACTAGTTCAGGTGAGAGGTTTAAAACCCTCGTCGACCTAGCCGTGCCGTAGCCACGAGGCCACGAGGCAAAACCTTGTTCATCTAGTCTACATCAATGAGGCCCTGCGGTCTAGTCTATAAAGTCCCACCATAATTCCCCTACATAACAACTAGGTGAGAGGTCTTATGATTGTTTGTGGCTTGCTAAGGTTCGCCCTTGGGCCGAGTGCCAGGTTGCTAACTGGTTGCGCTTGGCCTGGTGAGGAGGACTACTTGAGGAGAGGTCTACGGACCTGGTTATATGCATATATACTAGTACCCTTATGCTGTGTGAGCTCGCAGCTAGAGTCCTAGGTTTTTCTTGCAGGTACTTGGAAGACCCCTTACTGAGAATTATTGAATTCTCACTCCCTGTTTGTTATGTAGAGCCTGGAGTAGCTGGACCGGATAATCGCTGAGGATTATCACGGTAGTACCTTTTTGGTGTGTAAAGGTAAGGTGGTTGAGAAACCTTGAGTTTCTAGTTTGCCTAAGTGCTCAGTTGGTTTGTTGGTCAGGTTACAGTACTAACTTGTTTCTTCCTTTGGCTGCAGAGCCTAGTAGCACTTGGCAGAGGACTTGTGAGACTCACCACTGGGACTAGTGTCCAAAGTGGGAGCTAGGGTAAAGAGATCTCAGCAAAGTCTTGTATTTTGATACAGTACTTTCTTGTGCCTCCATAATCTATGTTATAAAGAGTCCTTGACTCAGGATTGTTCTTGGGTGGGAGCATTAGTTACTTCATTGTATGAATGCTTTCACGAGTTGTTTATGTGTAGTTAACCACACAAATTGTTGATTTTGATATGCTTTGGCAGTTTGTATATATTTCTGCAGAAATTACTCGGCCGAGTTCTTGCTTTAATCTTTTATGGTTTTAATAAACCAAGTCAAAGCATAAGATCATACATATTGCATTTTTAGGTTAATCAACTAGTAGCATCGGATTTAATCCAAACACATACTCAGCTAGCCAATTACAATCCACCGTGAGACATACGCTCACAGGGTATCCCGGGCAGGGGGACGGGGGATCGTGTCAGTGTTTTTGGTATCAGAGCTAAGGGTTTATTTCATAGATATTGGAGGCTTAGACTGAGATCTAGTTTAGAAAGTCCAAGTGCTAGGAAGTTAGAATTGACCAACATCTGTTGACTGTCGTCTGGCTGTGGTTGCAGGTTACCATGGTTGATACTAGATCCGGAGCTTCAAGGGGAACTAGAAAACCTGGTGAGGGTTCTAGTGACCCAGTTGTGGCGAGGCTGGATGAGATATCCAGGGTGCTACAGGGGTTGACTGAGACTATGGCTCAGGTGGCACAGGGCATGAACACTCTTGTGACAGAGATGTTCAGGGATTATGAGGACAGAGGTGCTGTCCAGGAGGAGGATGAACCACAACAGGAGCAGGAAAGGCATGCTGAGCCACAGCAAGTGCCTAGAGCTCATGAACGCAGAAATCAAGTTCATGAGGAGGTTGTGGAACCAGAGATGATGGAGGCTCCAAGGAGGGGAGATACTCCACATCAGATGAGATTATTAAAGAAATTCAAGACAGTTGATCCACCTAGCTTCGACGGGATAGGAGATCCTGACAGAGCAGAGGACTAGTTGTCTGTTATGAACAGACTCTTCACTTGTGGTGGTTATGAGTCAGAGCAGAGGATGATTTTGGTACCATTCTTTCTGAGAGGGAGAGCCAGTCTTTGGTGGGATGACGCGATGGAGTTATTGAGGGAGAGTAATGGTACCCGTCCAGAGCACAAGAAAAAGGTGCTCAAGTGGACAGACTTCGAGAAGAAGTTCAGACAAGAGTATATCAGTGAAGCTGCACAGGATCAGAGGAGGATCCAGTTTGAGAATCTGACTCAGGGGGAGATGTCAGTACGGGAGTATGAGCAGCGCTACAATTCACTTATCCGGTATGCTCTGTACATGTTGGGCAATGATGAGTTGAAAGCTAGGAAGTTTTCCCAAGGTTTGAAACCTGTATTCAGGAGGTATATGGCGACAGTAGACATTAGAAGCTATCGCCAGGTGGTTCAGAAGGCATTGGCCATGGAAAGGGAATTTGAGGATTCCAGAGCACCTATGAAAAAGGTGGAAGCTAGACCATCCAACTTGGGAAAAAGTGTTGGGAAGCGACCGATGGTGGGGAACCAGGATCCATTTAAGAGGAGGAGGACAGGTTTATGTCCAAGGTACAGACGGTTTCATGGTGGCAGACCATGTACACTGGGTACAGATACCTGTAATATCCGTGGCCAGAGAGGGCATTGGGCGAGGGATTGCCCAAGAGTTCGATCGATGACAGGACCGCCTCGGACCTTACCTCCAGTACCGCTTGCTGTTGGGAATCAGCCTGGTGTAGCCGCAGCAGCAGTAGAGCCGAGGGTTTTCGCCCTGACGAGTCAAATGGCCAGAGAACCGCCCGCCGTTTGAGGTAATTTTACTTTTCAGAACGGTAGTGTTAGAGTACTTTTCGATACGGGAGCTACTCTTTCAGTGATATCTTCTGCCTTGGTAGATAACCTTAGTTTGCAGCGTGAAATTTTGGGTGCGTTGAGACTCATCAAGACTGCAGGGAGAGGTTTAATTGTGACCAATGAAGTGGTTACTAGGTACCCCTTGCACTTAGGTGATCATGGCTTTTGTTGTGAGCTTTGGGTAATAGAACTGAGATCTTATGATCTAGTGTTGGGAATGGACTGGTTGAGTAAGCATAAAGCACAAATTAACTGTGCGAATCACTCAATTGACATCACTGATGCTCAAGGAGCTAGAGTGACTTGCAGAGGAGGGTTGGCATCTAGTGCTAAGAGTTTACACCTTAGACTTATAGATACCATCCCTGTAATTGGTGAAGAAAAGTATTATTCGTTGAATGGAGTGGCTATAGAGGAGGAGTTGGGGAGAATTCCTATAGCTAATCAGTTCCCTGAGGTGTTTCCAGTGGAGTTACCTGGGTTACCACCTAGGAGGGATACTGAGTTTGCTATCCATCTACAACCAGGGGTTGAGCCTATTTCAGTACCACCTTATAGGATGTCAGCTCCTGAGATGGATGAATTGAAGAAGCAGTTGGAGGAACTGCTAAGGAAGGGCTTTATAAGGCCAAGTGTATCGCCATGGGGAGCTCCAGTGTTATTTGTGAAGAAGAAGGATGGAACTTTCAGGTTGTGCATCGATTACAGGAAGTTGAATGCAGTGACAGTTAAGAATAAGTATCCACTTCCTAGAATTGATGATTTGTTTGACAGACTCAGAGGAGCGAGAGTGTTTTCCAGGATTGATCTTCGGTCTGGGTATTTTCAGATCAGAGTTAAGGAGGAAGACATTCCGAAGACTGCCTTCAGGACAAGGTACGGGCATTATGAGTATACGGTTATGCCTTTCGGTGTGACTAATGCTCCAACAGTGTTTATGGAAGCTATGAATCGGATCTTTAAGCCATTTCTGGATCAGTTTGTTGAAGTCTTCATCGATGATATTCTGGTTTATTCACAGTCTACAGCAGAGCATGAGGAGCACCTTAGAACAGTTTTGCAAGTGCTGAAGAATAATAAGTACTATGCAAAATTGTCTAAGTGTGAGTTTTGGTCCGAGAGGATTCAGTTTTTGGGGCATATCATCAGTGCTCAGGGTTTGTCAGTTGATCCTGAAAAAGTTCAAGCAGTAGTTGATTGGAAGAGACTGACTACAGTTACAGAGGTCAGGAGTTTCTTGGGTTTAGCAGGCTACTACAGACGTTTCATAGAGAAATTCTCTGTGATAGCTACACCGTTAACAGCATTGACTAGGAAGACTCAGAAGTTTGAGTGGACACCGAAGTGTGAAGAAGCTTACATGAAATTGAAGGAAAAGTTGACTAGTGCACCTATACTTGTCTTGCCAGATCCAGACAAAGCTTTTGCAGTTTATACTGATGCATCAAGTTCAGGTTTGGGTTGTGTGCTGATGCAGGACAGTCAGGTGATTGCTTATGGTTCGAGACAATTGAGGCCTAATGAGATGAACTATCCTGTTCATGATCTTGAGCTTGCAGCAGTGATCTTTGCACTGAAGTTGTGGAGGCATTATTTGATGGGGAGATCGTTCAGAATCTTCACCGATCACAAAAGTTTGAAATATTTGTTTACCCAGAAGGATTTGAACATGAGACAGCGGTGATGGATTGAATACATTAAAGATTATGACTGTTCGATCGAGTATTGTGCTGGTAAAGGAAATGTGGTAGCAGATGCTTTGAGCCGGAAGTACACAGGAGTGATATTGTCTAAGGATCAAGTTACAGACTCCTCTGAAGGAGTGTTGAGAGATTGTTTCTTAGCTTTGCATGAATTATGGCAAAGTCGAGAAAAATCCCTAGTCTACATTTTGGAAGTTTAGTCGGCTTGGTTAGCCAGAGTCAGAGAAGCTCAAATGAAAGATCCACTATTGAAGAAGATTTCAGGTGAAGTTAAGTCTGGTGCTTTGAAGAAGGAGTTCAGATACAAAGATGGAATACTGCACTATGGTGATCGACTCTATGTACCGAATGTTGAGGGACTTAGGCAGCAAGTCCTACAGGAGGCACATAGTAGTACTTTGAGTATCCACCCTGGTGTTAGTAAGATGTATCAAGATCTGAAGACACATTTTTGGTGGCCAGGATTGAAGAGAGATGTACGAGGACATGTGGCAAAGTGTTTGACATGTCAGGTGGTGAAAGCTGAACATCAGAAACCAGCAGGCACACTACAGAGTCTATCTCTGCCAGTGAGGAAGTGGGGATCCATTACTATGGATTTCCTAGTGGGGCTACCGACCACCCGAAGTCAGCATGATGCTATTTGGGTGGTGGTCGATAGATTGACGAAGTCGGCACACTTTATACCGATCAGAGTCACCTACACATTGGAGAAGTTGGCTCAGTTGTATCTCAGGGAGATTGTGAGACTCCATGGGATACCAGACCAAATCATATCAGACAGAGATCCACAATTTACATCACGGTTCTGGAATGCTTTTCAAGAAGCATTGGGCAGTAAAGTTAGCCTCAGTACTGCTTTTCATCCTCAGACTGACGGGCAATCCGAGAGGGTGATTCAGACTTTGGAGGACATGTTACGCATGTGTGTCATTGACTTCAGAGGTGATTGGGATCAGCACTTACCACTGATCGAATTTGCTTATAATAACAGTCATCAATCTGTTATTGGAATGGCGCCCTATGAAGCTTTGTATGGGAGACGGTGTATGACACCTCATTGTTGGGCAGATCCAGCAGACAGAGTAGTCATTGGACCTGAAATCATAGCTGACACTACAGCTAAGATTAAGTTGATCCAGCAGCGGATCAAGACAGCCAATGACAGGCAGACCAAGTATGCGAACTTGAGGAGAAGAGATTTAAGTTTTGAAGTTAGAGATAAGGTGCTTTTGAAAGTGTCACCAATGAAAGGAGTTAGTCGTTTTGGGCAAAGGGGCAAGTTAGCTCCTAGGTTTATTGGACCTTATGAAGTGTTGGAGAAAGTCGGAAAAGTTGCTTATCGGTTGGCATTACCACCTAACTTATCTCAGGTGCATAACATATTTCACGTTAGTCTACTCAGGAAGTGCACAGTGGAACCGGGACAGGTAGTAAATCCTTCAGTAATACCTATTCAGGAGGACTTGACATACGAGGAGAAACTAGTTCAGATATTGGATAGGCAAGTCAAGAAACTGCGGACTAAGTGGATTCCAATGGTTAAGATCCTTTGGTCTAACCATAGTGAGGAGGAAGCTACCTGGGAGACGGAGCAGGATATGCTGAAAAGGTATCCAAGTGTTTTTCCGGAGTTACAGGAATTTGGGGGACCAAATTCCAGAAGGAGGGGAGAATGTTATGACCCTTCTTGAAGAAGGTAAAGAGTTTTGAATTAAGTTTAGAAGTTTAATTTAAGTTTACTTAGCAAGAATAAAAGAGTTTACCGAAGTTCACTAAGTTCCGACAAGAATAAAGCTCTAAACTAAGTTCAGGGGCAAAATGGTAATTTTGCACCCTGAGTAGCCGGGACGAGTCCCGAGTGTTTTAAAATGAATTTTTAGAACTTAACTCTTAACTATAACTCAAACTTGACAAATAGACAAGAATTGAATAAAGAACAGTTAAGTTACAAAGATGGGGGACCTAATTGCACTTAACTTGAAACCTTGGTGATCTTGGTGTTAAGTGAGGGTTTAAGAAGGGAAAGAGGAGGAGAAGCTACCATTAACACGTTCTTAAGCTTCCCTCACTCATTTCTCTCTCAAATTGAACTTGGAATCAAGTGATCTTGGTGTCAAGAGGTGCAATTAAGGGTGTATAAGCTTGGAGGATGCATTTTCAACCTTGAATTCGTGTTTTTGAGGCTTGGAGAGGCGTTTTTCTCCATCCCCTATTTTTGAACGAGGTAAGAGTTGTGTTCTTGATTGAATTCTCGGTATTTGGTTGATTGGAAGCTTGGGTTTTGGTTAGGAGGCAAGAATTTGATGTTTAGAGCTTTGTTTTTGGTTTGGAATTAGGTAGAACTTGGGTGAGCTTGGTTGAACGAAAAGGAGCTTGATTCTTGCTTGGTTCTTGGAGTTAAGGTAAGGGAGTTGTGTTTTTAAGTTCATGGAATGCCATTAGCTTGGATTTGCTTGAGAAATTTGAGTGGTTTTAGCTAAGGCATTAAGGAAACATTTTGGTCAATTATGGTGGACTAGCGGGATTGAGAGGAATTGTTTGATGTTACGATACATCATAGCTTAGCTTTTGATAGTTCGTTATGTTCCTTGCAACATGTACTTTGTGTGTATGAAATTTGGTAGCTTTCTATGCATATTTGATATGTGTAATTGGTTGCCAAAGTTCATAGCAGTAAAACGCGCCAATTTTGCATTTCTGTAGATTGGAGACGCGTCGCCAATTTCAGGTCGAAACCAGCGACGCGTCGCCAATCCAGTAAAAATGTCTCCGAACGTCAACAACTGTGGCGACGCGGCGCCGAGACAGCATCCGACACCCAATTTTGTTTTCCACATAACTTTTCGCTCGGGTGTCCGATGGAGGTGATTCAAGATTCCACTCGAAGCTAAGAGGGAGTACTATCACCTCAATGTTTTAAAAACACTTAAATTTTCCTAGTTTTAGATTTATATTAACTCAAAGTGGAGGCAAGTTTTTAAGGAAACTATGTTGCATTTGAACATAATTAGCTACCACTAGTTCAGGTGAGAGGTTTAAAACCCTTGTCGGCCTAGCCGTGCCGTAGCCACGAGGCCACGAGGCAAAACCTTGTTCATCTAGTCTACATCAACGAGGCCCTGCGGTCTAGTCTACAAAGTCCCACCATAATTCCCCTGCATAACAACTAGGTGAAAGGTCTTATGATTGTTTGTGGCTTGCTAAGGTTCGCCCTTGGGCCGAGTGCCAGGTTGCTAAGTGGTTGCGCTTGCCCTGGTTGCCAGGTTGCTAAGTGGTTGCGCTTGCCCTGGTGAGGAGTACTACTTGAGGAGAGGTGATGGGGCACCAGACCATTGGGTGAAAGATTGCCCTCTAAAGATAGGTGATAAGAAAGTGTTGGGAAGGTTTAGCACTACATGGACTAGGGGACAACCACCAATGCCCCTAGTGATGCCTAATGTGCATAACCTAAACGGGAATCAATTTCCTTAGCTACCACAAGACCAAAAAGGCCAAAATCCACCTTTGAGCAGGGTATTTCAACTTCTAACCTCCAGGAAAGTGTATGAAACACTAGACACCGAGGCTGAAGAGAAAGAGGTTGGCCACCAGAGGCTTGATAGCCGAAGGGCTATCGCCTCTATCTGACCCGAACTCAGAGCGTCAGGAAATGCGAGGAAGCTATTAGCCCCCCGAGGTACTAAACAGTTTGCCTTCGGAAACGGAGAATTAGCTATTGCACGCCGAAGAGCATCTCCCCCAAGGGGGAACCCTGAATCAAGGAACTCCCCGAACTGCGGGCATATTTCCCGAAGGGCCATCGTTCGTACCAGATGACGACCTCGGCCAGGGACCTCGGGAGTACGGTATGAGCATTTAAGGAGCCTCTGACATGCCGCCCACAGACGCTACATGTCACCTTAAATGGTGATTTGACACGCCGACGCCGTCCAGGTCTTGTCATGACCTGTCTCGGTCTGAGACTCAAGGAGCCTGCCACCGGCTACTTGTCCCCTACGCCCAGAAATTCAGAGAACATCCGACCGAACACGTGTCGTGATCTGAATGGGCTGGACATTCCTATAAATAATAGGAAGCAAACCCTGGCAAAAGGTTGGACTCCTCCCCCTTGAGAAAACACAGCCAAGCCCACTAAAAACTCTAGTGCTTCGCACTTACCTTCTCAGGAAACTGACTTGGGCGTCGGAGGCTCCTCCTCGGAAAAGCACCCCGGGGACCTCCTAACCCCCTTTTCTGAGCTTTGCAGGCACTTTCCCCTGGGAAACTCAAGCACCAGACGCTCTCCTCCACATGAAGTCCTCCCGGAAGTCACCATGCCTTCCAGTGAAGATGTCCCCGGACATCATTTAAAAGCACCTCGGGGACCTCCTAACCCCCTTTTCTGAGCTTTACAGGCACTTTCCCCTGGGAAACTCCAGCACCAGACGCTCTTCTCCAGAGGAAGTCCTCCCGGAAGTCACCATGCCTTCCAGTGAAGATGTCCCCGAACATCATTTGGCCCTGTCTGTGGGAACCCGCTCTGAGGTCGCCGTCGTTGAAACTCGGCGTTCTAAGGACAAGGGACTCCCGAGGTCCCCGTCTGCGCCTGAGAACCAACCGGCTGCTGAGCAAACACCCCCAGGGACTTCCACGCCTGAGGAAGAGCGCCCTCTGGTCATAACCATAAGCTTCTTGCGCGACTTTCAACGTTCTGTTCCTGCTGAAATGACACAACAGATAGACCGAAGGTGGCCCCAACAGGCTCAAGCCCAAAGGCCTCCTTCGCCAGCACACCCACGGGAAAAAAGCCCCAACCCAACTCATCGTAGTTCGGGATCCGGAGACCCATGGAAGGAGTCTTCAACAGAAAACATGCCCCTCGGGGCATGGCTAACGGGACAAGCAGGGTCAAGGTGACCCAAAATCACACACAGGAGGAGCCAGTCGCCTGAGGCGAGGTCCCCATCCCCTCAGCGCCGAACTCGCTCCCCGAAGAGGCACCGACAATCCCCCCTGCCAGAAGAAGAACCTAGCGCCACGGCCCTTATGGAGAAAATATTGGCAAGGTTGGACAGAGTGGAGAAACAGGTGGCCCGTAAACCCGTCTGGGCTAGGCTGTCTGGGACCTTTTGTGGGGACGAGTCCCCATTCACCCAAGACGTTGTTGAGGCAGCCATGCCAGGTGATTTCAGCGTACCTCGGTTGGAAACTTATGATGGCCGTACTGATCCGCAGGCCCATCTGACCAAGTACAGACGCAGCTTGATGATGCACGGTGCCGACGATGCTACCTTGTGCAAATGCTTCGAGGTCACTCTCAGTGGGCCAGCAACAGCCTGGTATAATTCATTGGCCCCAGGAACCATCACGGAGTTCCAGGAGTTGTCCACAGCCTTCACGCAGCAGTTTATTGGGAGTCGGCCAATGGTGAAGATGCCGGTTCAGATGTTCTACATAGCACAAAGAATTGGAGAGACCATACGCGACTATGTCGAAAGGTTCAACAGGGAAGCTCTGAGCGTCCCGAACTTCCGGCCCGAAATACGGATCCTCGCCATGACACGGGGCCTTCGGAGGGACTCACAGCTGTTTTACGAGTTCTCTAAGGACCCCCCAGACACCCTCCGCGAATTTTACCGAAGGGCCGAACAGCACGTGATAGCCGAAGAACTGAGAATGGGCGGACCGAAGTCCGATCACGCCCGGCCGAAGGGTCCAGCCAGCAAAATCGGTATCCCACCGAACAGGCAGGCCGACCTCGGAGGACGCGAGGAAGGAAACTCCCAATTTTCACACCCCTGAACACCACACGGACAAACATCCTCATGACGATGGAAAGGTAGGGAACGCAGGTTCAGTGGCCACGGGCCATGACCACCGACAACAGAAAGAATATGAAGAAGTTCTGCCAGTTTCATCGCGACCACGGTCACGACACCGAAGACTGCTTCCAACTGAAGAAGTATATAGAGTCGCTGATAAAATAGGGCCAACTCCGGCGTTATCTACGCATGCCTTCCCCGAAAGGAAGAAAAGAGGAGGAAGGAAAGGCAAAAGACGAGGACTACGACTCTGACAGACGGAGAAACCGAAGTCCGAAAAGGCGCCCCCTACCTCCAGCAGGAATCATACAGCCAATAGCGACGGGACTCCCATCCTCGGAAAGAAAGAGGAAGGCCAGAGAAATAGCAGTCATGGAGTATCAAAGTCCAACAAAAAAGCTGGCCCGAAAGGATGGTTCCACCGTCATTTTTCCCCATGACGACCTATTGTTGATCATTGCGAGAATAGGAAACTGGGACATCAAAAGAGTGCTGCTCGATGATGGATCAAATGCCGACATCCTGTTTTCACATTTACTGCCGAGGTTGGGTGTATCCAGTAGCGACCTCAAGCCCGTCACCTCGCCTACCTTCGGGGTAAGTCCGGCTGAGCTGCCCGTCCTCGGTTGGATTGATCTCCCATTGATGTTGAAAGGGACTTCGGTGATGGGGACAGAAGAGTTGTACGCCTCCACAATGGCAAGGTTCATCGTTATGGATGTCCCTTCATTGTACAACACCATCCTTGGAAGACAGACACAGGGAAACCTGCACATTCGCCCTGATGTCAAGTACTTAACCGTCACTTTCGCCGCTAAGGATGGAGATGCAGAAATCTTCATAGATCAAGGCGAAGTAAGGAAGGTGTTCGTCAAAACACGAAAGGCTCCAGCAAACAACTACGCGCAAGCTGTGGAAGCAAAAGCACCGAAAAATGGCGAGGCAGAGAGTCCCGCGAAGGCGGAAACTGAAACAATAGAACTTGTCCCAGGTCAATCTACCCGAATAGGGAAGAGCTTGGCTGAAGGTAACAAGAAAAAACTTGTATCCTTTCTACCGGAAAATAAAGATCTCTTTGCCTACTCGCCGAAAGATATGCTAGGGGTGAACCCTGGCGTAATACAGCATAAGCTCAAAGTAAGTCCGGAAGCAAAGCCTGTCCGGCAAAAGAAGCGAGGCATCTCAGCCCATAAAAATAACTTCATCAAAACCGAAGTCCAGCGCCTGTTAGACGCTGGTGTCATCAGGGAGGTCAAATACCCCGAATGGTTAAGCAACGTGGTCGTCGCCACAAAAGAAGGCAGCAGTAAACTCCGGATGTGCAACGACTTTAGAAACTTGAACGATGCTTGCCCAAAAGACTCATACCCTCTCCCTCCGATAGACCAATTGGTAGACTCAACTGCCGAATACGGGCTCCTAAGTTTTTTAGATGCCTTCAGCGGGTATCATCAAATAAGGATGGACCCTGAAGATCAAGAAAAAACCGCCTTCATCACCGAGGGGGGAACAAACTGTTACATCAGGATGCCCTTCAGGCTCAAAAACGCAGGAGCCACCTACCAAAGGTTGATGAACAAGGTCTTTAAAGACCAAATAGGGAGAAACATGGAAGTGTATGTCGACGACATGATAGTCAAAAGCAAGCTGCCTGACAAACACGTCATGGATCTCAAGGAGACTTTTCACTAGCTCAGAGCCTTCAGGATCCGTCTCAATCCTGAAAAATGCATCTTCGGCGTGACCTTGGGAAAATTCCTGGGGTACATGGTATCCGAAAGAGGCATTGATGCTAACCCAGAAAAAATCAAGGCCCTACTCGAGTTCCGAATTCCTGCCACAATAAAAGATGTGCAGAGACTCACTGGAAGGATAACCTCCCTCAGCAGGTTTATTTCCACATACGGAGATCGGTGTCGGCCATTCTTCAAAGTCCTCACAAAGGCAGCAAAAAAAGAGGACAACCTTGGAGGTGATGACCATCCCTGGGGTGAAGATTGCCAAAAAGCCTGGGAAGAACTAAAAAACTACTTGGGCAGCCTGCCTACTCTGCGACAACCTCGCGAAGGAGAGCCACTCGTACTATACCTTGCCGTCACGGAAAAAGCTGTGAGTTCGGTCCTTGTAAAAGAAGAGGGGCCAAAGCAATGGCCAGTCTATTATGTCAGCAAATCCCTGCACGGCGCCGAAATCAGGTATCCTTTGTTACAAAAAGCTATATATGCCTTGGTGCTGGCAGGAAGAAGACTACGACCATACTTTCAAGCTCACCCTATCATCGTCTGAAGTAGTTTACCACTTCGGGATGTCATGAGAAAGGTGGATCATTCCAGAAGGCTCTCCAAGTGGTGTATAGAGCTTGGCGAACACGACATCACATATGAACCTCGGAAATCCATAAAAGCTCAAGCACTGGCAGACTTTATCGCTGAAGTGCCCACCACCGAGGACAGCCATCCGGATCCTGGCGAAGGTGATCCTGAATGGACTTTGCATGTTGACGGAGCCTTGGGGTCCGGACACTAGGGAGCTGCCGTGATTATCAGTGGTCCCGAAGGCCTTGAAGTAACGAAGGCTATCAAATTTAGCTTTAACGTCACCAACAATGTGGCTGAGTACGAAGCCCTCATAGCAGGATTACGCCTAGCCAGAAGAATTGGCATGCGAAATCTAAAAGCCCACAGCGATTCCCAGCTAGTAGTTCGGCAAACGGTAGGAGACTACGGGTTAAAGGACCCGACCTTGGCAAAACACCATGAACTGGTGGCAAAACTCATTCGGGAGTTCGATACAGTGCGAATCGAAAACGTACCTCGACGTAGTAACACCCAGGCAGATTGCTTGGAAAAATCAAAAACATACACCGAGGTGCTAGACCATCCGAGCATCGCAGGCTAAGCATAGTGACCTCGGGAAAAGGTTGGAAAGACCCAATAAAAAGGTATCTCACAGAAAATGTGCTCCCCGAAGACCCCGGTGATGCTGCGAAGTTAAGAAGACGCTCAGGCCGATTCTTCCTAATCGGCGAAGAGTTATATCGACAGGGATATGCAAATCCGCTGCAAAGTTGCGTGGACGAGGAGGATACTGAAATGATCCTCGAAGAGGTCCACGAAGGCATTTGTGGTTCGCACATTGGAACCGACGCCTTTGCAGCAGTAATACTTCGCCAAGGATACTTCTGGCCTACCCTGAGAAAGGACGCAAGGCAGTTCGTCCGGAAATGCGGTAGTTGCCAGAGACACGCGAATATCCAGAGCACACCCTCGGAAATGGTGACTTCGGCTGATTATCCCTGGCCCTTCGTAGTATGGGGCATTGATCTCATTGGGCCGCTCCCAACAGCCCCTGGAGGCGTAAAATTCTGCGTTGTAGCAGTAGACTATTTCTCTAAATGGGTTGAGGCAGAACCACTAGCGACTATCTCGGCAAAAGAAGTGCAGAAGTTCGTGTTGAAGAACATTGTATGTAGATTTGGCATACCGAGGGTGCTAGTAGCTGACAATGGATCCCAGTTCATAGACAAAGGATTCCAGGAATTTATCAGCGACCTTGGAATAAAGATGCACTTCGCCCCAGTAGCTCACCCCCAAAGCAATGGGCAGGTAGAAGTATCTAATAGGACCACGAAAGATGGTCTGAAAAAGAGACTAGGGCAAGCAAAAGGGAAATGGCCAGGAGAACTCCAAAGCGTATTATGGAGCTACCGAACAACACCCCGAAGAGCCACAGGGGAAACGCCTTTTTCACTAGTCTTTGGTACAGAGGCCATCATTCCAATCGAGGTAGTATGACCATCAGTACGGGTGGAAGTGTTCGATGAAAGTGGAAATGACCTCGGCCTAAGAACAAAGCTTTACCTCGTCGGTGAACACAGAGAAATAGCCGACCTGAGAAGAAAAGCTTTCCAGCAAAGAGTGGCCGCGGCCAAAAGGGATCATGAAGGGAGACCTCGTTCTCCGAAAGGCTGACTTCGCACCTCGAAGGCCATCCCACAGAGTACTTCACGCGAATTGGGAAGGACCTTATCTGGTTCTTGCCGAAGCACGAAAAGGCGTGTACAGACTCGGCGACACCGATGGCATAGAATTAAAAAATACTTGGCATTCACATGCCTTGAAAAAATTCTATGCTTAAGGTTTCGTGGAAGAATTGTGTTGTACAAATCAGAGAAATATTCTAAGTGCAAAAGTTTCTTAGAGAAATTTTTGAAGTACAAAACCAGAATTCCGCGAAGGTGCTCGCTGAAAAAAGCGCAGACGATTTCCCGAAGTCCATTGAGAAATCATGTTCGGGAAAAATGGGAAATAATGAGCTGTGCAAAGATACTCACCATGACAATTACAGGTGCCGTTTCCCGAAGTCTTTTGAGCAAACGTGTTCGGGACAAAGGGAAATGAAAAAACTTGCAAAAAAGACTTAGCCAAAAAAAATCTTCATTAAAGATAGACCAGCTTACAAAGAAGAAGGATTGCCAAAAAGAAGAAGCACAGAGAAAAAAAAATGAGAAAAAGGTGAAGGGCCCTAGAACAGCCTAAGGATTCTCAGCGTCCCGAGAGCTACCAGCCCCTGCATTCTTCTCCACCACCTTGGGCACCGGGAAAGAAGAAGGTAGGTTCAGATGCTCGATCTTGGACCAGGACCACCGAGGCCCCTCAGGAATATTCAAAGCCTCCAAAAAAGAGAGGTCCAGATCTGGGAACCTCTGGAGGACTTGGTGCCGAGCAAGACAAAAGCCGTCCTGAAAGGCGACCTTGGTCATTTGGTCGAATTTATCCTTCTTGACCCCAAGGTCCTCGAGCTCATCCTTCAGATCCACAACCTCATTCTTCAGCGCCTTTATCCTCTTCTTCTTCTCAGGCTCCTTCTTCAAGGAATCGACCTCGACATGAAGCGCATTCTTCTCAATCAGCAACGTCACCAGGAGTTCTTCAGACTCCGTTTTTTACTTTAGAAGCGCTTCGTTGGCCGAAAGCAGTCCCACCACCTCAGAGCCGAGGTCGGAAATCTTCTTGGAGGAGTCCCTCAAAATCTCCTCTTTTTCCGCCCGAAGGGCGGCAACCTCCTTCTCCGGAGCATCAGCCAGCTGCAGGTTCTTGACGGCCAGTTTCGAACACATGGCCTTCGATTTCTCTAAAGTCTCCAAGGCCAAGTTTCAGAACTGCGTCTGCCTGGCCACCCGAACTCTGAGGTAGCCAGCGTACGCCATCAGCTGCAAAAAGATGAAGGCAAGGTCAGTAAAAGCCAAACACTTAGAAAAAATTCTTCTAGGGCAAACCAGCATACCTGAGCAGTGTGCTCGGTAACCTTCGCTGCAAGGGTGTCATCACCCGGATGAGCCGCCGCAATAGCCCTAAAGGAGGCCTCAGTAAGCACCCCCTTCACGATCTCCTTAGCCATTTGGGGACAGTCTCCGGAGAACAAATTCATGTCCTCCATGAACGTCCAAAAAGGCTGCTTCGGGATTTTCCCTTTCGGGACTTTCGCATCACAGAGAGCTCACTTCTGGGCGTGTTTGGCCGCCTAACTTAGCATAAGTGACTCCTCTGCATGGAAAAACGAGCAGCTGGTGAGAACAAAAAGAACTCCGAAAAATAAAGGCATTACACTTCGGCGGAAAAAGCAAACCTGGCGGCACCTCGACGACGTCATCGTCAGAAGTTGGGGCCTCCTCGATAGAGATATCCTTACCCTTGCATTTACGCCGCTCCTCAGCAGAAGGAGCCTCCACCACGGCATCCAAAAGAGCCTGCGACGGAGTGGGGCTCTGAGGAGGGACGTCGGCCGAAGAGACGTCGGCAGCAACCTCAGAAGGCGGAATGGCAGCGACCTCGGGCTCTCCACTTTCCTCCTCAATACTTTCCAAAGAGGGAGGAAGAATAGTCTTCTTCGCCCATTTGGACGAAGGCCCAGCACCAATGGTTTTACGCCTTTGGGAAGCCGCCTTCTTTGTCTGCTCGCCCTTCTCTACTTGGCCGGTGAAGAAGGACTTGTAGAAGGCAGCAGTGTCGTCGCCCATCTCTGAGAAGGAAAGAAAGCATCAGCGTAAGTCCGAGACGAAAGCTATAACAACGGGAGTCAGAGATAACTTACTCTCATAAAAAGTTTCATAAGAAACTTCCTCCCGAAGGAGCTGCACAAACTAGGAATCCTTCCCGGCGATAGAAGGAGCTGGCATCTTGAGGTCCGTCTTGTGCTCCTTCACTACCCCTAACTCCCGAAGAACCTCTTCGGTCATCAACCTCCAATTGATTGGGAAGGGGTAGAGGGAGCGTGAAAGGACCTCGAGTGTTACACCCGGAAAGGGCTAAATGACTAAGTCCCGGGTTAAGAGGATTAGTGGAAATAAAAAGTTTCCTAATTTGGAAACTTAGCAATTAAATTGAGGAGACATGGAAATTTTCCCCTAATTGGGAATTGAGCTTGGTAAGCTCGGGAGATCTTAAATTAATTATGAAATGGGCATAATGAGTGTTGGACACTCTAGGAATTTTGCTTGGCTTAGGCCAAGAGTTTTGGTGATGAAAATGGCAAATTATGAAGTTGAGGGACTCAATTGAAGAATTGAAGAAAGATGGAGGACTAAAGGTGAGATTTGGCCAATTTTGAATGGCATTTTAAGCCATGGCTGGCCATCCCATGAATTTTGCTATTTAAAATGGCCACATAAGCCTCCACCCACATTATTTAAATTGCCCACATGGATTTGACCCCACCATCACCATAAACAAATATTTTGCCCACCATTTTTTACTAGTCTTTGTCTCCCACTTTACATTATTTTATTTCTCCTCACCATCACTTGTCAAATCAATTCTTTAATGAACATTTGACTATTCTCCCATCCATTTGAATCAAAAATTCAGCCATGCCATATAAATTAAACAAATGGGTTGTTTTGATGGGACGTCACTTTCTTTTGTCCAAGGATTATTGCCTTTGACTTATTTTCCCACCCATTTGAAATCAAATGACCGGCCATCACACATGAAATGTGCATTTGGATGGCATTTGGGTTACATCTCTCTCCATTTAGCATGACATAACCGGCCACCTCATGAAATTGCTATTTAATATGCATTTGGGGTGCATTTCAATCACATCTCTCTAAACACTCATGTGACCGGCCATGCCCATCATTTTCAATCCCATTTCACATCTCTCACTCTCTCTCTAGTTCACTTTGCTCTCCCTTCTCTCTAAAAACCAGCCATGGCGTTCTTCCAAGTTCATCATCTTCTTCCTTGCTTCTAAGATTCGGCCATGAGCAAACCAACTCCTTTTCCACATGCAAACACGATTTCGTAGTGATTTCATACTCCTAAACACATCTAAACCAAGAACCAAGCGAGAAATCAAAGAAAACCCATGAACAAATGCTCGTGAAGTTTCGGCCTTAGTGAGAAATTGGTGTTCTTGAGCTCACCTCAAGAGCTCCTTACATGCATGGCATTTCTAAGCCATGACGAGCAAGAGAAACAAGGAAAACATCAAGAAAAAACAAGTGAAGATTCGGCCAAAACAAGGTTGTAAGTGAATCATGTTTTTCATTGTTGATTTCTTGTGTTTTGAGCTAGATATTACTTTTTAATTCTTTGTATATGCTGGATTTTTGCAAGGAAAAGCTCTTGAAGATTCGGCCATGGAGGATTTATAGTGCTCTTGGACTCAACTTGAGAGTTCAACGCACGCATGGCACTTTTAAGCCATGAAAAGCAAGGAAATGGAGGAGAACTCCAAGAAAAGCAAGGAGCAACTTTCGGCCATGAATGTCCATGGTATTTTGAGGCTTGAAACCAAGTGTTCTTGGTGCCTCGAGGCTTGTATAGCCTTTCCAAGCAAGGAATCAAGCAAAGGATGCAAAGAAAAGCAAGAAACAAATTCGGCCAAATGGGTATTTTGGCTTGCATGCGCACTTTTCCAAGTGTTCTTGGTAGTGAAGATGTTC
This sequence comes from Aquilaria yunnanensis, assembly GCA_039654915.1. Lineage (NCBI taxonomy): Eukaryota > Viridiplantae > Streptophyta > Magnoliopsida > Malvales > Thymelaeaceae > Aquilaria > Aquilaria yunnanensis. The sequence continues at coordinate 71,180,648 of CM077594.1, forward strand.
TTGTGAGTGTGCATGATAATGGTCAAAATTTGAATGTAAAAAGAGGAGTTTTGCAAGCAAAATCAAGCCATGGAGGATTCGGCCATATGTGGTTTTTAATGTCTTGGCACGTTAGCCATGTGGAGCCAAGTGTTCTTGGCATGTTTTTGAGTCCTAGATGACTTGTACAAGCAAAAAATCACAAAGAAAAAATGAAGCATGCATTCGGCCATGGTGCCAATTTTTGGTGGATGTGTGTTAACCAAGTATTTTGGTGGCAAAAGTGTTCACAATGGAAATTTGGGACTAAAGTGGCAAAGAAGAATTCAAGAACAATTCTGTCAACAATTGTTCTTCAGGTACTTAAGTGAAAAAGTTAATATAGGCCCAAGTCCTGGAAATGTAATATTGGGCCTAAAGGCTGAATTGGGCTAAATCCTGAAAAGGTTAATATAAGCCCAAGTCCTGGAAATGTAAGCTAGGCCTAAAATTATGAAAAGGTAAAATTGGGCCTAAGTGATAAATGGGCCAAATCCTGAAAAGGTAAAATTGGGCCAAGTCCAGAAAAGAAATTAAAAGGCCAAGTGGGCCTGAGTTAATTAAAAGGCCAAGCAGGCCTGGATTAATAAAAGGCCAAGTGGGCCTGAGAAAATAAATAGGCCAAGTGGGCCTGAGTTCCAGAGAAGGCCAATTGGGCCTAAACTTCCAGAAAAAGGCCAAGGAGGGCCTCAATTCACAAAAAGGCTAAGTGGGCCTTTACCTTCTTAAGTGAGGTTGAGTAAGCTAAACCAAGTATGCTTGGTAAATTATGGTTCTCTTGTTTAATAGAAAGCAATTAAATAACTTGTTAGTATTTTGGGCTTTATAGGTCCACTAAGGAAACGGCAAAGTTCCAACAACAAACAAAGCAAAGCAAGGCAAAGGCAATGAGCAAAGGTTACACAAATGTTGGTAAGAATCCCTATACTCACTATCTGCATGGTATATTTTCCATGACCTTTCATTGTGAGTATTAGTGCCCCTATGTGATGGTCAAAGAACCAAGTGACCATAGGTGTGCATGTCTGGGCTATGTGGTTGTTACTTTTTGTGAGGACTCATGATACTTTCTTAGTTGAATAATTGGGCACATAAGTGCATAATGGATGAAGTAGTGATGCTTTGGCGACTATGGTTATGGTTTACTCATGAGTAATTAGCAAGCATTTAGGGCTAGGAATTGAGTTTGGCCAACTCAATTCCCAAGCTAAGGAGCGCTCAGTAGGTTATAAAAATAAATGGCATGCCGGGATTAATGGCATGGATTATGCTAATGCTTGCGATACCCACGATAACTTGGAACATGATGTACGAGGACAGTGTTGTGTGTGTTGAGTTACGTGCTTCTCTGAACCGTTGTTGTTTGTGCATGCTGACCCATATTGTTATTGTTATTGTTATTGTGCTATATCTTGTGTTTTCTTTGTTTTAGTGTTTTCCTTTGTAGGAACATGGATTAATTGCCATTACATTCTTGGCACAAGTTTAGGCTTTGGAAGCCATATGATGACTTTGAAAGTCATGAGTTAATTACCTCACTAGGCATTGGATGCCGTCGGGATTCTTACTGAGTTTTATAACTCACCCGCCCTGTTATACATTTTTCAAGAAATGGATGGATTGATAGATCAAGCATAGAGTACCAGAGTACTCGTTACAATGTGCTAAAGGGTTGGGTATGTGTATAGTGTTGCTCAATATATTCATTTGTTCAAAGAGACTTATGTGGTATAGCTTGCTTGTGAATCAAGCTAATGGTTTGGACTTCCTTGTGCAGGCTTATGGAGTTTAGAAGTTGTGGGAACAAGGTCTATTAAGCTGGAATGTGTTCCAAGTTATTTTGAGTCGAGGTTTGGGTAGTATGAGAGCGTGGTCTGTAAAACCTGAACCTGGCTAATTAGAGACATATAGCATCCTTGGTATGTTTTCCAAGTAGATGATGCTTGTTTGACGCACATTGTGATCATGATTAGCTTTGGATGATTATATGCAATGTTTGCATGGTTTTATGCAGATGGAATGCCATGATGGATATTCATGTTATATGTACTAGACTTGGCTGATGCTCATGGACATAAAAATGTGTTTTCAAAATTGATAATGAGATGGGCTTCATTGTTGCCATGCATTGGATTAGTACACTTGATGGACACACATTCTATGCACTTAATGGATTAAGTGTATGCTTTACTTTACAAGTGTAATTAGTTGAGTATGTGCATCTAAGGAAAGATTTCCAGTGAATCTGGATATGCATGGATATTGTTGCCTAGTTGTTGAGATGGCATCTAGAGACTTATGTGTGTAACTGGCAAAGGGGTTAAGTCCATAAATGGAACACTAGAATTCCGCATAGGTATTAGCTCGTTCCTTAAGAGCACCCTGACAACATATTGAAAGTATTTAAGTAACAAGCTAGTACTAGAATAGATCCTGGAGTCACGCCGTGGGTGCTCGTATTGAATAATAAAGCCCCTTCTGAATGAATAACTTCCGCTGCAAGCTTTGATATTTTGGCCCAAATGGGCCAGGGGCAGTAGTGGGTGTGACATCGAGACCCCAGTCCGAGACAGCACGGATACGGCCGTCGAAGTCCTTAGAGATAGGAGGCAACTCCGGAGTTAGTAGTATCCTCGGATCCACGACGTCTATTTCCAGCTTTCCCTGAGCCCATTTGGTCGGAACATGCGACCAGGCCTCCTCCATCTTCAGAAAGAAAAATTTTTGTTGCCACCCTCGCCAGCTGTCCTTGGTGGCGAAGGTGAACGTATATTTCTTGCTCCCAAATCCCCGAGGTAGCATGAAGTAAAATCCACCCTTCGGGACCACAAAGAGCTTGTAGTACTGCATAAAAATAATAAAGTGGGGTTCTATCCCAAAGACGCCACACATGCAGATGAAGGCGTTAAAATAGTAGTACGAGTTCGGGGGAAGTTGATTTACGGCAATGCCATGAAATTGGCAGAACTCGCAAATCATCTTTGGAGGAGGGTACCGAAGTCCGGCCTTCAATTGGGCTCGGAAAATGGTAACCTCGTTACTACGGTTTGAAAAACAAAACTGGTCAGAACGAGGCAACCTCGTAACGGCATACGAAGGAAGAAAGAACTTTTTCTTCCATCTTGCCAGTTTTTTGGGGGTGGTGCAGCAAAGATGAGATAAAAGAGGCTGCTAGCTCTCGGGAATAGGCATATTTGCAGAAAAATGGGTTCGGAAAAATCCAAGAAAATAAGTTCCGAAAAAAACTCTGAAAATCAGAAGAGTCTGGAAAACAAAAACCCACCAAAAGACTTGCCAAAATCTGGGTTTGAAGTCACCGTCGTGAAAGGTTGCCGGAAAAACTCTGTTAAAACAGCTCCACCGCAAAAAGCAAGAGAAAGCGCAAAAGCAGTGGCAAGCAGGGAAAAGAGCAGAAGCAAAAGCAAAAAGGGAACTTATGATGGAATGGGCTATATATAGGTTGAAAGTAGCTAGTCGAATCGGCGTCATAAGTACCCTTTGAAGGTGAACCGTCGCCATAACTGCTCTTTGCGCCCGAAAAGAGCAGTTATGGCGACGGTTCACCTTCAAAGGGTACTTATGACGCCGATTAGACGTGCTCTCTGTGACCGACATGACTCCCCTCAAATGGCAAAGTGCCACGTGTCAGCCGCCGTGCCAAAATAGGGGACGCGCCCTCTGACATCCCTAAAAAACTGGGACGCGCTGCTCCAGACTGACACACCTGGTCATGAGACGCGACGCTACACAGACCTGCAAAAGGAAAAAGGAAAGAAGTAAGTAACCTCGAAGACACCAAAAGACAGGCCATGGCCTAACAGCCCATATCTTCGAGCAAAAGGTGTACCTTCGGCACAGGCTTTACTCCCTAAAAACTCCCAAAGAGTATCCTTGGAAAGACTACCAACCGAAGTCTCCACTTCGGCTTTCCAAAGGGGGGCATGTGATAGCCGAAGGGCTATCGCCTCTATCTGACCCGAACTCGGAGCGTTAGGAAACGCGAAGAAGCTATTAGCCCCCCGAGGTACTAAACAGTTTGCCTTCGGAAACGGAGAATCAGCTATTGCATGCTGAAGAGCATCTCCCCGAAGGGGGAACCCTGAATCAAGGAACTCCCCGAACTGCGGGCATATTTCCCGAAGGGGCATCATCCATACCAGAGGATGACCTCGGCCAGGGACCTCGAGAGTACGGTATGAGCATTTAAGGAGCCTCTGACATGCCACCCACAGACGCTACATGTCACCTCAAATGGTGATTTGACACGCCGACGCCGTCCAGGTCTTGTCATGACCTGTCTAAGACCGAGACTCAAGGAGCCTGCCACCGCCTACTTGTCCCCTACTCCCAGAAATTCAGAGAACATCTGACCGAACACGTGTCGTGATCTGAACGGGCTGGACATTCCTATAAATACCAGGAAGCAAACCCTGGCAAAAGGTTGGACTCCTCCCCCTTGAGAAAACACAGGCAGGCCCACTAAAAACTCTAGTGCTTCCCTCTTACCTTCTCAGGAAACTGACTTGGGCGTCGGAGGCTCCTCCCCGGAAAAGCACCCCGGTGACCTCCTAACCCCATTTTCTGAGCTTTGCAGGCACTTTCCCCTGGGAAACTCCAGCACCAGACGCTCTCCTCCACAGGAAGTCCTCCCGGAAGTCACCATGCCTTCCAGTGAAGATGTCCCCGGACATCAAGGCTGAACGGAAAGGCATTAGAAGGTACCCTTTACCTTAATGGCAAGTTAGTTTCTGCTTTGTTTGATTCTAGAGCTTCATTGTCAATAGTTTATTTGAGGTTGGTGAAAGCCATGAACTTGGAAGTAAGAAACCTGACAAATATGTACTTAGTCAAAACTACTGATAACAAAATGTTGTTCACTTACCATATAGTTGAGAATTCTATGATTGGGCTTGGTAATCTAGAACTTAAGGCAGACTTAATAGTGTTGAAAACTTATGACAATGACATAATACTAGGCATGAATTGGCTAAGTGGAAATAAAGTGGTGATAGACTGCCATGCAAGGCAACTATTAATTCCAAGTTGTGAACCTTACAAACTAGATGAATCACTTAAGCTAGTCTCAGATTGGCAAATTGAAGTGGTGAAACAAGTACCTCTAATAGATGAGCATGAATGTTTGACGCTGAATGAGAATGGAGTAGCTAGTTAGCTAAGCAAAATCCCCATAGTTTGAGAGTATTCAGAAGTTTTTCCTATAGATTTACCTAGACTACCACCTATAAGAGAGGTGGAATTTGAAATTAAGTTAGTTCTAGGAGCTACTCGTATGTCTACAGCTCCCTATGGAATGGCAATACCTAAAATGGCAGAGTTGAAGAAGCAGTTGGATGAGTTGGTTGACAAAGGGTTTATTAAACCTAGTATGTCTCATTGGGGAGCACTGTCTTGTTTGTGATGTAGAATGATGGAACCCTTAGGCTCTGTATTGACTATATGAAGCTTAGTGCCCCGACAGTTAGGAATAAATATCCTCTACCAAGGATTGAGGATTTGTTTAATCAACTGAAAGAGGCAAAAGAGTTCTCTAAGATAGACTTAAGATTTGGTTATTTCCAATTAGAGGTCAGGGATGAAGACATCCCTAACGCTGCTTTTAGGACTAGGTATGGACACTTTAAGCACACAGTGATGCCATTTGGGCTCACTAATGCACTGCTTTCATCATGGACCTTATGCAATGGGTATTTAGAGCATGCTTAGACCACTTTGTGGCAGTCTTTATTGATGGAAAATTGGTGTACTCAAAGGATAAGGAAACTCGTAAAGAACATTTGAGACTTGTGCTTGGTTTGCTCCAAGAACACAAGTTCTGTGGAAACTTGAGTAAGTGCAAATTCTAGATGAGAGAGATTGGATTCTTTAGGCATGTGATTAAAGACCGAGGGTTGGGCGTGGATCCTGAAAAGATTAAAGCCATCTTTGATTGGAAACAACCACAAAATGTTAAGGAAGTTAGCAATTTCTTGGGGTTAACTGGTTACTGTAGAAGAATTGTACCTAAGTTCTCTATAATAGTAGCCCTTATAACCTAACTAACAAGGAAGGACCAGAAGTTTTTCTGGGAAAGTAAATGTGAAGATAACTTTCGGGAGCTTAAAAGAAGGTCGACTATGGCTTCGGTGCTAGTGTTACCGAACCCTGCGAAGGCTTATGAAGTATACACTGATGCATCACAAGTAGGGTTAGGTTGTGTCCTGATGCAGGATAAACAGACAATAGCCTTTGGTTATAGGCAGCTAAGACCACATGAAAAGAACTATCCACTGCATGACCTAGAATTGGCAATTGTGGTGTCCGCAGTTAAGCAATTAAGGCACTATTTGCTAGGCAATAGGTTTCAGGTCTATACAAATCATTAGAGCCTTAACTACCTTTTCACCCAAAAGGAGTTGAACATGAGGCAGACAAGATGGTTAGAATACCTTAAGGATTTTGATAGTGTGATTAAGTACATAGCTGGCAAGGCCATTGTTGTGGTAGATGCCTTCAGCAGGAGTTATATTGGAGTGCTTAAAGGAGGAGAAGAAGGAAGTAAGGCTTAGAGCTTTAGCCTAACTTGCCTAACCAGGTGGTGGATGAAATGGGAGCTTGAGCAGTGAAATGTCCTCACCATTACCCCTGAATGGAAGAAACTCTTCAAAGAAGTACAACATTGTGATAAAAAGATTGGTTTGGTGTCTAGCCAAATGAGGGGAGAGCAATTCCAAGGCTTATCCTAGAAGCAAGGACTCTTCTACTTCCAGAATAGGCTGTATGTACCTAAAAAGGATAACCTTAGACCTCAAATTTTGGAAGAAGCACACTCAAGCAAGTTGAGTATGCACCTAGGAACTACTAAGATATATTACACTCTTAAAGCTTTTTTTTGCTGGCTGTATATGAAGCATGATATTGGAACTTATGCAGCTATGTGTGAAGTGTGCCAGCAAGTGAAAGTTGAGCACCAGAAACCATGAGGAAAGCTTCAAAGCTTACCTATACCGACGAGAAAGTGGGGATCCATATCTTTCAACTTTGTGGAAGGAATGCCACTAACAAGGAGACATAGACATAACGCCATTTGGGTCATTGTTGATAGATTGACCAAGGTAGCCCACTTCCTACCGATGAACCTTACTGATTCCCTAGCAAGCTTGGCTAGCTCTATAGAAAGGAAATAGAGAGACTCCATGGAGTGCTTGATGATAATGTTTTAGATAGGGATCCTAGGTTTATTTCTATGTTCTAGAAATCCCTACACCAAGCTTTAGGCACTAAACTAAAGTTTAGCTCAGTATACCATCCACAAACTGATGGACGGATAGAAAAACAATTTAAGTTTTGGAAGATATGCTAAGATGTTGTGGGATTGATTTCCAAGGAGAATGGAATGTGCATCTACCCTTAGTGGAATTTTGATACAAAAATAGGTACCATTCAGTGATTAGAATGGCTCCATATGAGGCTCGATATGGAAGGAGATGCCCTACTCTCCACTGCTGGCATAAACCAGGAGACAAATTGGAGTTCGTATTAGAAATCATCAGGGAAACCACTAAAAAGATAAAACTTATGCAGGCTAGGATTAAGGCTGCCAATGAAAGACAACAGTCCTATGCAAACTAGAAAAGGAGGAGAAACCTAGAATTCTAGGTAGGAAAATTGGTGTCCCAAAGTCTCTCCTAAGATTGAAAATGTGGCATACAAATGAGATTTGCCACCTGAACTTGGGAATGTTCATGATGGTTTTCATGTAAACTTGTTAAAGAAATATGTCCTATGTTCCAAACAGGTAGTTTTACCTACTAGTGCACGTATAACACCAAGTTTGTCTTATGAAGAGGTGCTTATCCAAATCCTAGCAAAAGACACAAGAAAGTTAAGAAGTAGATGGATTTCCATGGTAAAAGTTTAATGGAGTAACCCTACTCAAGAATAAGCTATTTGGGAAGTAGAAGAAGTGATTGTAAAGACTTACCCAAATGTTTACCCAAAGCTTATGAAGAATTTGGACGACCAAATTCTTTAAGGAGGGGAGATTTTCATAACCCTCATTTCTGTACTAGGCTTATGTAAAAATTAAAGTGAAATTAAAGTAGGGAACTAAGTTTTGTACATGGGTGAATGGTAAATGTATTACGCTTGGTGGTACATGCGATTACATGAAGAACATGTCTACGGAGTTTACTTGAACAAATGTTTGAAGGACCTAAGGCCTTAATGGCGAGTCTGTAAGTATAGGGGGCTATTTTACACATATATTCGGTTGACCATTTTGATACAAAAACTTGTGGGAGGACTTTTATGAACCAAATAAGAAGAAGAGTCACTGGCACCAGCATTTGAACCCAAATTAGTGCCAAGTGACACCTAACCAGATTTGCATGCTACCACTAAGCCAAATGGACTCATTTCATATCAAAGGCTTGTTCTTGAATAACCAAAGAATTATTGGGGAAGGACACTTGCCTTCATCAAGAATTGATGATGATTAGTGTTGTAATTAAAGTAACCAAGCTCACGTAAATGCATTTTGGCCATAGGAGACCTTAAGGACCTCATTCGAAGCTTGGATTTTGAAGTGAGAACTTGCCTGAGACATTAAGGGCTACAGTTCGCAAGGATTCACTATCATCTTCTTCATTTTGGTTATGAATTTTGTTACCCACTCTGGGGTAGTCCAATTATGGTGCCAAAATTGTGCATTTAGACTCCCAGGATTGGTAATGTTCAGTAGGCCATCAGAACACTACCCTCTGTGTGCATACACAAGTGGCCCTCTTGGGCACTATGTAAACACTTGCATTTTGGTCCAACCATCACACACATATTCACATTTCATGCACACCATGGTAGCAAAGAAGGAAAACACTAGAACAAGTCTTAATCTTGGCTACCACACTTTAGGCAATCTTGTTAAGTTATAGTGACCAGCCACTGCACTTGCAACTTCCACTAATAAACTGTATCATTCTAGCCATGTTTCAAGCTATTTTATTTGCTCCATTCTTAATTAGAGGCTTAGAGCAAACCAAGAAATTTTTTTTTGCATCAATAGCCCACCTATGGACCAAGTTATGGATTTTTGAAGTTGGTTACAAAATTCTGACCAAATGAATAGTAACTTGGCCAATTTTGCAACGTTATATCTTCGGCTACAGGACTCCAAATTCAGAAATTTTAAATCCTAGGTCAACCTCTAGATGTTCTCTATGTGTGACCAAAATTTTATACTAGGATTCCTTCCACACATGGAGATATAGAACTTTAAGTACATAGTCAAAATTTCGGTCAGTTTATGACCATTTTGCCCATACAAAATTTCATAAGTGTGCAAACACTTCATTCATGAGGGGAAAGCCCTCCAAGGCTGCCCCATATATGTCCATTACACATAGGAAAAAAATTCCCTTGCATTTAACAACCATATCTAACTAAAACAGAATTTACAAGTAAGTAGCCCATCATTCACACTTAGGCAGCTTTGCACGACATCACTTACATAGCCAAAACATTACTCAAATGTTCACATACTTGTCTCATTTTACATACACCACATGTACATGCATGGATTCAATACATAATGGTCTTAATCCAGCTGAATACACACCCTAAGTTACAAGAGTGCCTGAGACACAATGGACTCCAAAAATAGGATGCTGGACAACTGCTGCACAACACAATAAGTACCATCATTAAAAATACCAAATGTGCTCCTAAAATCACCAAACCTTCCAGATCAAAACTATACATATGGAAGTTCAAGTACCTAACAATTCAGGGAAAAAGTCAAACTCCAACGGTTAGTTTAAAGTTGATCTTTCAGCTGCTGAAATGACAGAATTCAGGGGAGTAAGTTTCATTGAGAAACTCAGTAAGGGTAGCACTTGCATTCATTAGCCAATGTAACCATGATTAAAACCTGCATCCAAAGACACTAAACCAAAAAAACTACAATGCATCTATACAATATATGGCAACCAAATGTAGCAGCCATTCACAACCAACAAACACATGAAATGTGGCAGCAACATATACCATAGGCTAGTCCATAAAGTACATACTAAACATAACCAAATCACCATGGAAGCCCTCCTCAAGTTAATACTTGGTCTTAGGAGGATTATAACACTCGTTAGTACTAACTTTAGGCTTTAGAAACCCCCTTTTCACTGCCATCTTTGTGCACTTCACACTAGGTCGCAAAACCTTCAATAAGTGCACTTCCCTCACTAAGCTTGCTTCATCAAGCTCATGGTTCTTTTCCAAACTTAGCCCTAGATCCATGGTTTCTTTAAAATAAAGAAAAAAAACCCATGAGAGCAGGAGAACCCTTACCTTGATGAGTATGCTGAAATTGGAGTTTGATCCTAGGTGCACTCAAGCAATAGCACCAAATAGCTTCCAACTGTGCTTCCTTGACTTCAATTGCAAGTAGTTTTGAGTTTGAGAGTGTGGTGGCTGTGGAGGAAATGTGGAGGAGAGGGCTAGCTTCCTTTCTACTAGTGGAGGCTGAAACTTGGGAGATAAGGACAAGAATGGACACTTATATGGTCTTACGTGCACTAAACATACTTAACAATCTTAACTAAGCTTTATGTCATTTTCCTTGCTACAAGACCATGGTTTCTTTACCTTAATCTCTTGTGTCACTTTTTCCTTCCATATCCCATGCCATAGTAGCCCCTCCTTATGTGGGATAACCCCACAAAAGTTCCATTTAACTTAAGTCGTAAGGATGAACAACCAAATGCACACAATAGGACACTTAAGTCTTTAAAAGCCTTTTTGTGTTTTCCTTTCTCCATACTTGTCTTCTATAGCAATTTGGTTCTCCAATAGCACTTTCATACCATTCAAATCCTTCCCATAACTCTCCAAACATCTTTTATGAAATTTTTGCAATTGAGAACCCGAATTTCCAAAATCTTACAAAAAAGTCCATAGGTTACTTGAAAAACAAGCAATCCTTAAGGTTTTTCTTGGGGGCCAAGTTACTAACTTGGAACACTTTTAAGGAGGTGTTGATCATGCCTTTTATTGCCCACACTTCAATCACTATGGTGAGAATTGCACAATATAATGGTTTTTAACCATTATGACACTTGTAATTCTCCCATTTTTGTCAGGTGGTAACAAATTCCATCTTCAAGTTGAGCATTATGCACTTCAAAGATGGCTTATGAGGTAAGTGATCCTTTGATGTTGTATGGGCTATGTTTAGCTTCGGGTATATGGTAAACGTGTGCTAGCCTACACTGGTAGGCCAACCTATGTATGATTGTAAAGCTCTATACGTTAATGTTGTGCCAGAAGCCAGTCATGAGATGATTGTATTTTTGCACATTGAGCCATGATATTTTATCAAGGCATTAATCCAGCAACTATGTTTGTTGTTTTGTTTCTGCGTAACGTAATAAACATAATTGTAGCCCTAGAATAATGATATTCTCAAATGTCCTTGGTTTAGTATTATTGTGGAGTAGGTTACAATAATACATAACAATTAGCATATGCGGAGACTAATATGAGATTTGTAGTCTACATATGGGTACAAGTTGGAGAACTTGTGTACTGGACTGACCCACCATGAGAGTGCTACATGGATCATTATATGAGTGTCATAAGTGATTCTCATAGTGATCATGGTATATGTAGTCCTTTCACCGAAGGTCATCAACGTTCCCTACATATGAGTCACATACTTTGATAGTTCCCTTTGTTGCTCATAACTGAGTGAACTTGGAGGAGGTTATTGGGTATGTCACATATCATGTGGAGGGATTTGTATGATCAAGATGGGATTTTCCCCTTGATAGAGTGAGACTTAGAAAATGCATGGCCACGTTCGGATGAGTTGATATACGATATCAATGTCATCAATTTAAGTTAGTCTACTTGGTAATCGAGAAACCAAAGATTGGGCTATACGAGAATGACATATTCCATGTCTCGTGCCTAGTCTTGATATCTTGGACAAAGGGACTATGGCATATATGGGTAATGTCATAAAGGTTTAAATGAATCACCGACATTCTTGTCACTTGGGCAACAATGATGTGTTGCTAGACACCGCTTATTGCTTATGATCATAAATGTGAATTATGATCATTGCCAACGTGGTAAGAGCCTATTGGGTCGCACACATAGAGCGATTTGGATTATTTGAGTGCATGGGCTAATTATTTGGCTTATGGTTTCATGATAATTTCATGTTAATAACTGGCCCAAAAGTTGAGCCATTATTAAGCCCGAAATTAAAGCCTAATTGGATTAGGGATTTGAAACCCATTAGGCCTGGAAGTTAAGTCTCACTATAAATACAACTTTTAGTGAGAAATTTACAACCTTGCCCTAGCCTCCCAAAAAGAGACAACCGCACTCTTCTCTTGCTATTCCTTGGAGGATGCAAACTAGCATTGCGAGCGCAAGAGAAATGCTTTTGCTAGGATGTGGTGGAGGCATGGTGATCCCGAGAGGCTCATGTCGGTACCATAGAGAGCTTGAACAAGTCAACTGTTCAGGTTTTGTGATTCAACTCTACACTTGGGTGAGAGATCTCAATTAAAATTAGGTATGAAAACTTTTCAACACCCGGTTTACCCTGTTTTACTTGGATCCTAGAGGGTTTGGGTTAAAATCTGCTATACTTGTTTAGCTCCTGAAACCCTATAGTGGTATGAAAGCTACTGGTGAAGCCCTAAATCAAGATTGAATGTCAAATTGCATGATATTGTGTGTTCTGTTACTTTTAGTCATGATTAATTAGATTGATTCATGATGCATGAAAATGAAACTCGTAATGAATATATGAGATATATGAAGAAATGACACAAATTGGTTAATGAGATTAACCCGAAACTGATTAGTATGAGATACCTATAAGGGTTAGGGCTCTTGTAATAGTTGCAAAACCCTGGCTTGGATCAGATTTAGTCTAGTTTGGGCATCGAAATTAGAGTACTTTTGGTGGCGTGAATGAAGGTGTCTCGGGTGCCTACTTGCTCGAAATAGAAGATCTCAGGCAACACAATTGTAAGACAATTTTTTGCGCTGAGGGAGTGCTACCCCCTCGCAACCCCCTGCAATAGTGGCTCCCCTTAACCCCGTTTGGTGATAGGCCAGTGGGACCACCCTCCGCTAACTGGCCAGCGGTACCACCATATGCGAAGTGCCACTTTAATAAAAACTGGTTAATCAATGCATGTTAATTGGCATGCATTTTTATTAAATGAGATTTGACATGTTATGCTGACTGGTGTTTGAAGCATAGTGCATGGTTATAGCCCTTGATTGCTTGTAGTTGTAAATACGGCCTGCGAGTCGTGCCTTTTCTTGTTACTCTCATTGTACATTCTCTTCTCACCTTACACCCCTCAAATATAACTCAAGGTTTCTGTTATTGATGTCATGGTACATTATGGATCATCCAGGGTGGTATATCCAAGGAGGTGACAAGAAAAGGGCTACCATGAAAGGAGGAGAAGGAGCTTGTGAAGACCATTTTCTTTTGTTAGGCTTTTATGTATTCTCATTGGCTTGAGAATATCACAGAGTTTGGGCTATAACCATGTCACGTGTACTTTCTTGTTAGCAAGAGATGCATGTTTTATATTTGTATGTGATGCATGTATAAAGCAACCGGAGATAACAAATTGGTGAGATCAAAAGGAAAAATCCCTCAAACAAATATTAAGTTATTAAATGTGATGCCTTCCAAACGTTGGCACTCGTCAAGACTTTGATCAACATTGGGTCGGTTTGCCAAAGCAAAGCACCTATGTTCATCTTGGTAAGGCGTGATGAGATAATAGTGATATCCAAATTGCTAACTTTGGGTCTAATTTAACTAAGTCATCCTAATAGGATTGGGGACTTAGAGGCATAGAGTTGGGCTTAAGTTCATGAGATAAGCTTGGACAAGTGTTGTTCACCCAACCATTCAAAAGTTGCATGAGATACAATTGGCAAGGAGTTGCCTACCTGAATAACTATAACTTGAGAGAAAAGCCAAAGCTGACGTAGGTTATGGTGAAATATGGATCTTGGCCAACTAAAATACCTTAGCACCGAGGTGTTCTGAAATAATATTGAGGGTTATTATTTTGAGGAAAATAGTGGGAGTATCATTTAATAAAAGTCCTTATTAAATGAATTAAAATACATGACTCTTACACTGCATATTTACTGTTGTAGATAACCATGGCATAAAACACAACAACACTTTCGTTGTGATCAATCCTTGAGAAGGAAAAATTGAATGGGACCAACTGTGTCAAATGGTATCGAAACTTGAGGATAGTCCTCAAGTAAGAGAGAAAGACTTATGTCCTAGAGCAGCCCATTCCAAATGAGCCTACTGCCACTGCTCCAGAAGCTAAAAGGGATGCTCACAAGAGGCATTCTGATGGTGCTTTGGATGTTGCTTGCCTCATGCTTATTACCATGGAATCTGAACTTCAGAAGCAACATGAAAACATGAGGGCGTTGGATATGATCAAACATCTCAAAATGCTCTTCCAAGAGCAAGCTAGGCGTGAGAGGTTTGAGACCTCTAAGGCATTGTTTTAGTGCAAAATGTCTGAAGGAAGTGTCGTGGGTCCTCATGTGCTCAAGATGATTGGGTACATTGAGAATCTTGAGAGTTTGGGATTTGCCCTTTAGAAAGAGTTGCCTGTTGATGTAGTCTTGCAATCATTTCCTAAAAGCTACAATCAGTTCAACACGAACTATAACATGAACGACCTTGACAAGTCCTTCCCTGAATTGTTCAACATGTTGAGAACTGCTAAGCAAAACCTTAAGAAGGCTAAGCCTATTTGATGGTTCAAAAAGGCAAGGGAAAGGGAAAAGCCAACAAGAAGAAGGATAAAGCTAAAGGAAAGTCCAACTCCAATTCTTCTTCAGCTGCACTGAAACCAAAGGGTGGCATGGAAAAGGAAGGGGAGTGCTTCCATTGTAAGCAACCTTGACACTGGAAGCGCAATTGCAATCTTTATCCTTAAGAAGTTGCTGAGGAGAAGGAAGTAAGACTTTGACGTCAGGTATTCTTGTTATAAAAGTGAACTTTTCTACTTCCTCATCTGGGGTATTGGATACTAAATGTGGATCTCACATTTGTGCAGATGTGCAAGATCTAAGTAGGAGTAGAAGATTGGCCCGAGGTGAAGTGGACCTACGTGTTGGAAATGGAGCAAGGGCAACTGCCTTAGCCGTACGTACTTATGTTCTTACTTTACGTAGTGGATTGGTTTTAGAATTAGACAACTGCTACTTTGTGCCTACTATTAGTAGAAATTTGATTTCTGTTTTTTCTTGGACAAGAAAGGTTTTTCATTTATAATAAAGGACAAATGTTGTTCTTTTTATTTGAGTGAAAAGTTTTATGGTAGTGCTTAACTTAGCAACGGGTTGTATGTTCTAGAACTCAAAAATCCAATCTATAATATGAACACCATGAAGGTTAAATAGAATGATTCAAACCCAACCTATCTCTAGCACCCATATAAATGAGACCCGCATATCCAAACTTCGTAAGGATGGACCCTTGGACTTATTTGATTTTGAATCATATGAGACATGTGAGTCATGTTTGTTGGGCAAGATGACCAAAACCCCATTCATGGGGTGAAGTGAAAGGGCTAATGACTTGCTAGGACTCATACATAGTGATGTATGTGGCCCTATGTCTACACATACTAGAAGAGCCTTCTAATACTTCATTACCTTTACTGATGGCTTCAGTAGATATGGCTATGTGTATCTCATGAAACACAAGTCATAATTCTTTCAAATGTTGAAAGAATTCAAGAATGAAGTAGAGAATCAACTCTGGAAGAGTATCAATGTACTTTGATCAGATCGAGGTGGACAGTTCTTGGATCAAAAATTCCTTGACTATCTAAAGGAGTGTGGTATAGTATGACAACTCACTCCACCTAGTACACCTCAATAGAATGGTGTATCTGAAAGAAGAAATTGAACTCTGTTAGACATGGTTTGATCTATGAAGATTTGGGTTGTGACGCTTACGTGAAACGTCAACCTCTAAGAAACTAGGGCCCAAATCTCATAAATGCCTCTTTGTTGGGTATCCTAAAGAAACAAAGGGTTACTATTTCTACAATCCTTCTGAGTGCTCGAACTGGTGTCTTTCTAAAGAAAAAGTTTATCTCTAAAGGAACTAGTGGGATGAAAGTAGAACTTGAAGAAATTCAAGAACAACAAGGGGACATCGAACTTGAAATGGAACTTGAACAGACACCATAAGATGTTATGGTTCAAGAGTTTGTTCCTGTAGCACAGAGCCCCCGTAGGTCTGGTAGGATTTGGCATAGGCCCAAGAGATATGGCTATTGTTGCACACTATGATTATTTTGTTGGCTATTGTTGCACACTATGATTATGAGATATGGAAAATGGATTTCAAAACTATATTCCTAAATGGAAAGTTACTTGAGGATGTGTACATGGCACAGCCTAAGGGTTTTGTCAATCATGAGAATGCCAATAAAGTGTGCAAGTTGAAAAAGTCCATTTTTGGACTAAAGCAAGCTTCTCGAAGTTAGAATCTTAATTTTGATGAACAATTAAAGAGTTTGGTTTTATCAAAAATGAAGATGAACCTTGTATCTATAAGAAGGTTAGTGGGAATGCTATTGTCTTCTTGGTGTTGTATGTAGATGACATAGTACTCATCGGGAATGACATTCCCAAGCTACATTCTATAAAGACTTGGCTAGATAAATGTTTCTTTATGAAGGACTTAGGTGAAACATCCCATATGTTAGGTATCAGGATCTATAAAGATAGATTTAGAAAGCTTTTTGGCATAAGTAAAAGTACATACATTGACAAGGTGCTAAAAAGGTTTAGCATGCAAGATTTCAAGAAAGCATTCTTGCCCATGTCGCACGGTATAACTCTTTCTTGATCTCAATATCCGAGTACACTCAAGGAGAGAGAGTGCATGAGTAAGATTCCATCTGCCATAGCAATTAGATCTATCATGTATGCCATGATATGTACTCATCTTGATGTCTTGTATGCCTTAAGCATGACGAGTAGGTAAGATTCCATATGCCTCAGCAATTCGATCTATCATGCATGCCATGATATGTACTCGTCCCGATGTCTCATATGCCTTGAGCATGACAAGTAGGTACCAATCAAACCTTAGTGAAAGTAACTGGATAGTTGTTAAGAACATCCTTAAGTACTTACCGAAGACTAAGGATACATTCTTTGTCTTTGGAGGTCAAGATGAGCTCGTTGTAAGGGGTTACACCAATGCTAGCTTCCAATCCGATAAGGATGATTTTAAATTGCAATCTGGTTATGTGCTTTGTATTGGTGGTGGTGCTGTGAGCTGGAAGAGTTCAAACCAAGAGATAGTAGCTGACTCTACAATGGAATTTGAGTACATTGCCACCTCTGATGCTGCGAAGGGGGCAGTTTGGATCAAAAAGTTCATCACTGAACATGGAGTGGTTCCAAGCATTGCCGACCTGATAAAGCTTTATTGTGACAATAATTCAGCTTTTCCACAGGGTAAGGAACCTTGATCTCACTAGCATTCCAAACACATACTCTGACGCTACCATCTCATCAAGGAGATCATCGAGAGGGGTGATATGAGGATATGTAGAACTTCGACAGACAACAACATTGCTAATCCATTGACAAAGCCCCTTATGTAGTAGAAGCAAGATAGCCACTCCAAGTCCATCAGAATTAGATACATGGATGATTGGCTTTAGTGCAAGTGGGAGATTGTTAGTGTTGTGCCCAAAAGCCAATCATGAGATGATTGTATTTTTTCACATTGGGCAATGATATTTAATTAAGGCATTAATCCAGCAACTATGTTTGTTGTTTCATTTCTGCATAACATAATAAACATAATTACAGCCCTGGAATAATGATATTCTCAAATGTCCCTGGTCTAGTATTACTATGGAGGGGGTTACAATAATACATAATGACTAGCATATTTGGAGACTAATATGAGATATGTAGTCTACATATGGGTACAATTTGGAGAACTTGTGTACTGGACCAACCCACCATGAGAATGCTACATGGATTGTTATAAGAGTGTCATAAGTGATTCTCATACTGATCATGGTATATGTAGTCCTTTCACCTAAGGTCATCAAGGTTCCGTACATGTGAGTCACATACTTTGATACTTCTCTTTGTTGCTCATAACTGAGTGAACTCGAAGGAGGTCATTGCATATGTCACATATTATGTAGAGGGATTTGTATGATCAAGATGGGATTTGTCCCTTCTATGTAAAGGAGTGATATCTGCGAGCCCCTTAATAGAGTGAGACTTAGAAAATGCATGGCCATATTCAGATGAGTTGATATACGATATCATAGTCATCAATTTTAGTTAGTCTACTTGGTAATGAAGAAACCAAAGATTGGGCTATATGAGAGTGGCACATTCCATGTCTTATGCCTAGTTTTGATACCTTGGACAAAGGGACAATGGCATACATGGGTAATGATCATAAAGGTTTAGTCAAATCACAGACAATCTTGTCTCTTGGGTAGCAATGATGTGTTGCTAGACACCGCTCATTGTTTATGATCATAAATGTGATTTATGATTATTGCCAACGTGGTAAGAGCATATTGGGTTGCACACATAGAGCTATTTGGATTATTTGAGTGCATGGGCTAATTATTTCGGTTATAGTTTCATGATAATTTTGTGTTAATAATTGGCCCAAAAGTTGAGCCATTATTAAGCCTAAACTTAAAGCCTAATTGGATTAGGGCATTGAAACCCATTAGGCTTGGAAGGTCAGTCTCACTATAAATAAAACTTTCAGTGAGAAATTCACAGCCTTGTCCTAGCCTCCCAAAAATAGATAGTCACACTCTTCTCTTGCCATTCCTTAGAGGACGCAAGCTAGCACTACGAGTGTAAGATATACACATCTGATTGGATGTGGTGGAGGCATGGTGATCCCGAAAGGCTCATGTGGATACCATAGAGAGGTTGAACATGTCAACTATTCAGGTTTTGTGATTCGACTATATAGTTGGGTGAGAGATCTTAACCGAAATTAGGTATGAAAATTTTTGAACACCCCATTTTCCCCGTTCACTTGGATCCTGGAGCATTTTGGTTAAATTCCACTATGCTCCTAAAACCTTACACTATGCAAACTAAAGAACTAATGTAATTAAGGAATTGAACAAACTAAGTGTGTACTTGCTAGTGCCCTTTAGGCCAAGACTATTGGCTAGGTTTGTGGTGCATTTTGCTTACTTTGGTGTATTGTTTGTGTGTGCTAACCAGTAGTAGTATGTTCATTATTATATTGTTGTGTATTTTTTTTATTTTTTGGTCTTTTATGAAGGAGCTAACGGACGCTAAGCGTTGGCTTATCTAAATAGGCTTTAAGAGCTAAGAGTTTCCTTATGGAGTTATGCAAATAACTAATTCCTTGTAATTATATGTTTCAAGAAAGGATATTGAGCTTTGATTAGCTTGTGTGCCAAGAGCTGAGTATTCGAGTGCAGTTGAGGTATGGACACAAACTTGCATAATATAGCTCAATAAGTGTAAGTTCAAGTCTTTATGTAAACACAAGCTCATAGGACTTGTGTTGCTTGTAGGCTTTATGAGTAGGTTATGGGATAAGTCTAGTGTTACAAACATTTACTCACTAGTGTATGTGCTTTGGTTTGCCTTAATGGCTATGAGTTTGGTGGTAGGACTTGTGTTATAGACCATTGTTCTGTTTTATGTGGTCATGGTAGCATTCGGATATGTTTGAGTACATGAGCATGTAAATGGAAACTTTCAAATATGATGTTTTTCTAAAATCTTGGTATGCTTTCCAAGTGCTTGTAAATCTTTAATAGGGGTTATGCTATGAAGTTGCCTAAGTAGTAATCGTTTTGGCATATAAGACTTTTCCTAAGTGGGATTGTCATGATCTATAGGAAATATATGATGTTTCAGGTTTATGATCAAGAATGACTATGAACCTCTTTTGTGGGTACATGTGCATATGTGAGCAAAATTTGTGTTTTCAAAATCTATGAGATTAGGTATCTTGGTTGTCATGCATTATGAATGCACACATGATAAGCACTTGAGCACATTGCATGTTTGATTCAGTTTTAGGACTTACCGTGTCTTGCAAGTGATAGGGTAAGATTAGGAGGCTGCCTGGGGCACGTCCCTAGAGCCCTGGAAGAGTCTCTGCCATGTGTCTAGCATGCATCTTGGTGGGTAACTAGTATCGCGCCTACCCTAGTGATAGACACATGAGTAATCCCCTTGAAGTGCACATGAAGCACATAGGTTCAGTGTTTTAGGAGGGCACTATGAACTAGCGATAGACATGTTAGG
Source organism: Aquilaria yunnanensis (assembly GCA_039654915.1). Lineage (NCBI taxonomy): Eukaryota > Viridiplantae > Streptophyta > Magnoliopsida > Malvales > Thymelaeaceae > Aquilaria > Aquilaria yunnanensis. Next base: position 71,201,048 of record CM077594.1, read on the forward strand.
GCCACACCCTGGGCATAAGCTTGGTTAAACACTCATAGGTGCCATGGTGAAGACCAGGTACTAGCGATAGGCGCATTAGCCATGCCTTTGGGGTGCACTTGGTGCAACAACCCTTTTAGTGCCCAGAGTAGCACCATTGCTACTCCAATGGCTTGTGATAGGTGCACTTAGGCCAGGGCCAGTGTGGGGTGTGACATCTTTGCCTTCAAGTCCACCACCTCCTTCTTCAACATTTTCATCTTCGTACCCTTCTTCTTCTTCTTCTTTTTCCATTTCTTCAACCGATCGACGTCAGCAACAATTTCAGCATTAATCTCCATGGCCTCGGTCAAACCAGTTGTCAGATCCTCATTCTCCTCATAAAGGGCCTCTACCGAAGATGCTTACTCTATTAACTTTTAATTGACACCTAAAAATTTTGAAGAATACTCTTCATAGAATTCCTTTTTGCTATCAACCACCTCTTGGCAAAGATTAGCCAGCTTTTCCTTAGCGATTTTGTTGAGTTCATCGTACTTAAGGCAAGAAATCTTGAAAATTTCTTTGGCCTTCACTAAGTTATCTTCATATTGAGTTTGGATGGAGGTTTGTTTCATAGCCTAAGCGCAAAAGTACCCACCGTAAGCAAGCATTTGCAAAATAAAAAGGCAGAGCGTTACAAATGAGCTAAAAACTCCATTAGAGATTGGAAAGTTGCATTGGTCATGCTACCCCTCGCCATCTAGGGAACCATTTTCTGACAATCCTCTGAGAATAAGTTTGTATCCCTGGTGAAAGTCCAGAAGGGCTCCTTCAGGACCTTGTCATTGGGGATCTTTGTATCCCAAACAGCCCGCTTCTAAGCATGATCAATCATCCAATTGTTCTGGGGCAAGTCCTTTACAAAGTCACACCGAAGTTCTATTACCACATTTTTTTTAACCATTCATCTATAATGTTCAAAATCCCAAAAAACCCAAAATTTCTAGATGAAAAGTTAAGGGACAAACCTGGTGGTGTGGAGACTTCGGGGTCCCTAACCTCGAAATCATTAAGGTCAAGGATTTCAATAAGGACCCTGTTCCCTTTTGGCCTTCTTCTATCCTCGGCCTATTCGACTGAAATCACAGCCAAAGAAGTGCCCAAAGTCTCCACCGCTGAAATAAAACTGATGGGGATGGAAACTATGGCCACTTTGGATAAGGGCTCAATAACCTTCGTGGCACTTTCGAGGGTAGGAGGAAGGAGATCTTCTTTAAATTTTTTCTGCCATGGGGCTGCCGAGGATTATCCTGCCACAAATTGCCCCTTCTTTCTCTTCGACTCTCTCTTTTTCTGTCCCCCCTTATTGGCTTAGCCGAGTAACAGGCTCTTGTAGAAGGCAGTAGATTGATCACCCATTTCTGTAAAGTAAAAAATATTTGTGTAAGTTAAAAAATTTACTATGTAATACTTGAAAGGTAACTTACTATTTATAAGGGCCAAATAAGATAGTTCACCCCGAAGAAGTAAAAGCAGCCAAGACTTCTTCCCATCTATCGCTGGCTTGGGCATGTCTTCATCAGTAAGGTGTTCCTTGATGACGTCCAATTCCTAAAGAACCACTTCGGTCATTACATTCCATCTAATGGTAAATCGATCGAGAAGCTGTGAAGGTGCTTGACCCTGCCAGTTGGCCACCGTCCAAATTCAGCTATCAAGTTCTTTAAACTTGGACTCTAGTGCAAAGGTTAGCAACTTTGATGGGTCTATCACATCGATTGCTAAAGTATAAAAAGTGCACTTCTCAAGCAGATCCTTCCACTTTTCATCTATCTCCATAAAAAAGTATTTCTTTTACCACCATCTCTAGCTATCCTTCGTGTCGAAGGTGAAGGTAAATTTTAGCTCGTAGATCCCCAAGGAAGCAAAAAATAGAATCCCCTTTTCTAGATAAGGTCTGGTTTATAGTATTGCATGAAGAAGATAAAATGGGGAAATATGTTAAAAACCCCACACATGCAGAGGAATGCACTAAAGTATAAGTAAGAGTTTGTTGGCATGTGGTTAATGATTATGATAGCCGAAGGGCTGTCACCTCTATCTAGCCGAACTCCCTGCCCGGAAAACGATCTGGAAACCTGGCGTTACCCAAGGAAAGGTGGAATCACACACCTCGGAAGCAAAGCCGAAGACCCCGAGCTCAGGACGTCAGGAGACTTGAGGATACTATTAGCCCCCCCACGAGGTACTAAACAGATCGCCTTCGGAGAAGAAACACCTGCTAGTGCAAGCCGTAGAAGATCCCCCGAAGGCGGAACCCCTGAGTTAGGGAACCCCCGAACTGTGGGCATATTTCCCGAAAGGGCATCGTCCGTAACAGAGGACGACCTCGGCCAGGGACCTCAGGAGTACGGCAGGAGCAGTTAAGGAGCCTCTGACGTGTCGCCCACAGACGCTACAGATTGCCTCAAACGGCGGTCTGACACGCCTATGCCATCCAGGTCACGTCACGGCCTGCCTCGGTTCAAGGTTCAAGGAGCCTGCCATCGGCTACTTGTCCCCTACGCCCAGAAATTCAGAGAACATCCGACCGAACACGTGTCACGATCTGAACGGGCTGGACATTCTTATAAATACCAGGAAACAAACCCTGGCAAAGGGTTGGACTCCTCCTCCTTGAGAAAATACAAACAGGCAAGCCCACCAAACCTCTTAGTGCTATTCCTCCATTTTCTCTCAGCAGCACTGACTTGGGCGTCGGAGGCTCCTCCCCGGAAACACACCCCAGGGACCTCCTAACCCTCTTTTTCTAAGCTTTCCGGCGGTCTCCCTCTCAAGAGGTCCCTCCACAAGTCCCAATGTCACCCTATGAAGATGCCGCTAGGCATCATTTGGCGCCGTCTGTGGGAAACCGCTCTGAGGTTACCGTCGTTGAAACTCGGCGTTCTAAGGACAAGGGACTCCCGAGGTCCCCGTCCGCACCTGAGAACCAACCGGCTGCTGAGCAAACATTCCCAGGGACTTCTGTGCCCGAGGAAGACCGCCCTCTAGTCATTACGATGAGCTTTCTACGGGACTTTTAGCGTTCGGTTGTGGCTGAAATGACACAGCAGATAGACCGAAGATGGCCACAACAAACTCAGGCCCAAAGACCTCCCTCACCAACACGCCCTCGGGAGAAAAGCCCAAAATCGACTCATCGTAGTTCGGGAAGTGGAGACCTGTGTGAACAATCCTCTACGGAAAACATACCCCTCGGGAAATGGCCTGTGGGACAAACGGGGTCCAAGCAACCTAAAGTTTCACAATGAAGGAGTTCGTCGCCTGAGGCGAGGTCCTTGACCCCTCGACCCTGAACTCGCTCCCCGAAGAGGCGGCGGCAATCTCCCTTCCCAGAGGAAGAGCCTAACGCCACGGTTCTTATGGAGAGGATACTAGCAAGGCTGGACAGGGTGGAAAAATAGGTAGCTCGCAAACCCGTCTGGGCTAGACTGTCGGGAACCTTCTGTGAAGATAAGTCCCCATTAATCCAGGCCGTAGTTGAGGCAGCCATGCCAAACGACTTCAGAGTACCTCGGCTGGAGATTTATGATGGCCGCACTGATCCACAGGCCCATCTGACCAAGTACAGATGCAACATGATAATGCACGGTGCTGACGACGCTACCATGTGCAAATGCTTCGAAGTCACCCTTACAGGACCGGCAACTGTGTGGTACAATTCATTGGCTCCAGGAACCATCACTGAGTTCCAGGAGTTGTCCACGGCTTCACACAGCAGTTTATTGGAAGCCGGCCGATGGCGAAGATGTCTGTCCAAATGTTCGACATAGAGCAAAGGAACGGAAATACGCATCCTCGCCATGACGCGGAGCCTTCAGAGGGACTCACAGCTGTTTTACGAGTTCTCTAAAGACCCCCGGACACCCTCGATGAATTTTACCGAAGGCCAGAACAGCACATGACTGCCGAGGAGCTCAGAATGGGTGGGCCGAAGTCCGATCACACCCGCGTCGAAGGCTCCAGCCAGCAAACTCTGCATCCGACTGAACAGACAGGCCGAGGTCGGAGACTAAGGGGAAGGAAACTCCGAATTTTCACACCCCTGAACACCACACGGACAAACATCCTTATGACGATGGAAAGGCAGGGGACGCAAATTCGGCGGCCAAGGGGCATGACTGCTGACAACAAGAAAAACATAAAGAAGTTCTGCCAGTTTCATCGCGACCACGGCCACGGCACCAAAGACTGCTTCCAACTGAAGAAGTACATTGAGTCGCTAATAAAACTGGGCCAACTTCGACGATATCTGCGGATGCCTTCTCCGAAAGGAAGAAAAGATGAGGAAGAAAAAGGCCGAGGATGAGGATTACAACTCCGACAGGCGGAGGAACCGAAGTCCCAAAAGACGTCCTCCACCTCCGGCCGGGGTAATTCAGACAATCACGACAGGGATACCATCCTCGAAAAGAAAAAGGAAGGTCAGAGAGATAGCAGTCATGGGATATCAGAGTCCGGCAAAGAAACTGGCCCAAAAGGACGGATCCACCGTCATCTTCCCCCATGACGATCCGCTGCTGATCATGGCAAGGATAGGAAACTGGGACATCAAAAGAGTGCTGCTCGATGATGGATCGAATGCTGACGTCCTGTTTTCACACCTACTGCCGAACTTGGGCATATCCAGCAACGAGCTTAAGCCCGTCGCCTCGCCTACCTTCGGGGTCGGACCGTCCGAACTACCTGTCCTCGGATGGATTGATCTTCCCTTGATGATGAAAGCCACTTCGATGGACGGGACTACTGAATTATACGCCTCCACGATGGCAAGGTTCATTGTCATGGATGTCCCTTCATCCTACAACGCCATCCTCGAAAGGCAGACACAGCGAAATCTGCACATTCGCCCTGATGTGAAGTACTTGACTGTCACTTTCGCCACCAAGAATGGAGATGCAGAGATCTTCATAGATCAAGGCGAAGTAAAGAGGGTGTTCGTCAAAGAACGAAAAGCTCCAGCAAACAACTTCGCACAAACAATGGAGGCAAAGGCACCAGAGAAAGGCAAGGAAGAAGATCTCGCGAAAGCGGAAATGGAAACAGTAGAACTTGTCCCAGGTCAATCTACCCGAATAGGGAAGAGCTTGGCCGAAGGTGATAGGAAAAAACGTGTATCTTTTCTACTGGAAAATAAAGATCTCTTTGCCTACTCGCCGAAAGATATGCTAGGGGTGAACCATGGCGTAATACAGCATAGCCTCAAAGTAAGTCCGGAAGCAAAGCCTGTCCGGCAAAAGAAACGGGGCATCTCAGCCCATAAAAATAACTTCGTCAAAACTGAAGTCCAGCGCCTGCTAGACGCTGAGGTTATCAGGGAGGTCAAGTACCCCGAGTGGTTAAGCAACGTGGTCATTGCCACAAAAGAAGGCAGCAGTAAGCTCCGAATGTGCATCGACTTCAGAAACTTGAACGATGCTTGCCCAAAAGACTCATACCCCCTCCCACCAATGGACCAATTGGTAGACTCGACTGCCGAATACGGACTCCTAAGCTTTCTAGACGCCTTTAGTGGTTACCATCAAATAAGGATGGACCACGAAGATGAGGAAAAAACCGCCTTCATCACCGAGGGGGGAACATACTGTTACGTCAGGATGCCCTTCGGGCTCAAAATCGCAAGAGCCACCTACCAAAGATTGATGAACAAGGTCTTTAAAGACCAAATAGGGAGAAACATGGAAGTATATGTCGACGACATGATAGTCAAAAGCAAGCTGCCTGACAAACACGTCATGGATCTTAGGGAGACTTTCCACCAGCTCAGAGCCTTCGGGATCCGTCTCAATCCTGAAAAATGCATCTTCGGTGTGATCTCGGGAAAATTCCTGGGGTACATGGTATCCGAAAGAGGCATTGATGCCAACCCAGAAAAAATTAAGGCTCTGCTCGAGTTTTGAACTCCCGCCACAATAAAAGATGTGCAGAGACTCACTGGAAGGATAACCTCCCTCAGTAGGTTTATTTCTAGATGCAGAGATCGGTGTCGGCCATTCTTCAAAGTCCTCACAAAGGCAGCAAAAAAGGAGGACAACCTCGGAGGTGATGACCATCCCTGGGGTGAAGATTACCAAAATGCTTGGGAAGAACTGAAAATCTACTTGGCCAGCCTGCCTACTCTGTGACAACCTCACGAAGGAGAGCCTCTCGTGCTATACCTCGCCGTCACAGAAAAAGCTTTGAGTTCGGTCCTTGTAAAAGAAGAGGGGCCAAAGCAATGGCCGGTCTATTACGTGAGCAAATCCCTGCATGGCGCCGAAGGCAGGTATCCTTTGTTGCAAAAAGCTATATATGCCTTGGTGCTAGCAGGGAGAAGACTACGACCATACTTTCAGGCTCACCCCATCATAGTCTGAAGTAGTCTACCACTACGGGACGTCATGAGGAAAGTTGATCATTCTGGAAGACTCTCTAAGTGGTGTATAGAACTTGGTGAGCACGACATCGCTTATGAACCTCGGAAGGCCATAAAAGCTCAAGCACTGGCAGACTTCATTGCCGAAGTACCCACCACCGAGGATAGCCACCCAGACCTAGACAAAGGCGACCCAGAATGGACCTTGCACTTTGACGGAGCCTCGGTGTCCGAACACCAGGGAGCTGGGGTAATTGTCAGAGGCCCTGAAGGCCTAGAGGTAATGAAGGCCATCAAGTTCGGCTTCAACGTCACTAATAATGTGGTTGAGTATGAAGCCCTCATAGCACGATTGCGCCTAGCAAGAAAAATTAGTGTAAGAAATTTAAAAGCCCACAGCGATTCCCAGCTAGTGGTCCAACAGACGGCAGGAGACTATGGGGCAAAGGACCCAACCCTGGCAAAATACCACGAGCTGGTAGCAAAACTGATCCAAGAGTTTGACGCCGTACAGATTGAGAACATACCCCGGAGAGATAACACCGAGGCAGATTGCTTGGCAAAAATCAAAAACACACACCGAGGTGCTGGACCATCCGAGCATCGCAGTGCTGAGCATAGTAACCTTGGGAAAAGGTTGGAAAGACCCAATAGAAAGGTATCTCACAGAAAATGTGTGATAGCCAAACGCTATCGCCTCTATCTGGCCGAACTCCCTGCCACAATGATGGCCAGAAGAAGCTGGTGCTACCTGAGAAAAGGTGCGATCAGGCACCTCGGGAGATAGCTGAAGAGCTCCGAGCCCGGCACGCCAGGAAACCCCGAGGACACTACTCGCCCCCCCAAGGTTGTGAACAGATCGCCTTCAGAAAAGCGGCACCAGACAGCGAGCCGAACATGATATCCCCGAAGGCGGAACTCCCTGAAACTGGGAACCCCCGAACTGAGGGCTTGTTTCCCGAAGAGGCTCTGTCCGAACTAAAGGACGACCTCACCCAGGGACCTCGGGAGTACGGCAGGAGCATTTATGGAAGCATTTAAGGAAACCTCTGACACGTCCTTTCACAGACGTCATAAAGCCACCTGAATAGGCGCTCTGACACACGGACGCCATTAGAATCACATCATGGCCCATCTCAGCACGTGGCTCAAGGTAACCTGCTACCAGCTATCTGTCCCCTATGCCCAGAAATTCAGGAACATCCGACCGAACACGCGTCGCGATCTGAACGGGCTAGGTACTCCTATAAATACCAGGAATTAATACTTGGCAGGAGGCTGGTCGGTTGGCAAAACACTGCTCCCACACTCTGAGAAAACTACCAGGCAAGACTCTTCAGCCCTTTGTGCTATTTCCTCTGCCTTTTCTCAGCCACCACTGACTTGGGCGTCGGAGGCTCCCCCCCCGGAAAACACTCTGGGGGCCTCCTAACCCTTTGTTTCTGAGCTTTCAGGCACTCTCCTTTGGGCTATCCATTCCATCAGACGTTCCTCCTCCCAGAAGTCTCTCCACCAGTCACCATGACTATAAACGATGAGGCCCCTGGCCATCATTTGCCGCCGTCTGTGGGAACCCGCTCTGAGATCGCCGTCGTTGAGACTCGGCGTTCTAAGGACAAGGGGCTCCCGAAGTCCCCGTCCGCGCCTGAGATACAACCGGCTGCTGAGCAAACACTCCCAGGGACTTCTGCGCCTGAGGAAGACCGCCCTCTGGTAATCACCATGAGCTTCTTGAGGGACTTTTAGCGTTCGGTCGTGTCTGAAATGACCCAACAGATCGACCGAAGGTGGCCACAGCAAGCACAGGCCCAGAGACCCCCCTCACCGACAAGCCCCAAGTCTACACATCACAGTTCGGGGAGTGGACACCCTCGCGAAGAATCATCCACAGAAGATATAGCCCTCGGGAAACGGCCTGTGGGACAAACCGGGTCCAAGCGACCGAGAGTTTCACAGCGAAGCAGTTCGTCGCCTGAGCCGAGGTTCTTGTCCCCTCAGCGCCGAACTCGCCCCCGAAAGAGGCGCCGGTGATCTCCATTCCCTGAAGAAGGCCCTAGCGCCACAGTGCTGATGGAGAGGATACTAGCACTGCTGGACAGAGTGGAGAAACAAGTGGCCAGAAAACCTGTTTGGGCCAGACTCTCGGGAACATGCTGCGAAGATGACTCGCCATTTATTCAGGCCGTTGTTGAGGCAGCCATGCCAGGTGACTTCAGAGTACCTCGGTTGGAGATTTATGATGGCCGTACTGATCCACAGGCCCATCTGACGAAGTACAGACGCAGCATGATAATGCACGGTGCTGACGACGCTACCATGTGCAAGTGCTTTGAAGTCACCCTCACAAGGCCAGCCACGGCGTGGTACAATTCCTTGCCTTCAGGAACCATCACTGAGTTCCAGGAGTTGTCCACAGCCTTCACCCAGCAGTTCATTGGGAGCAGACCTACGGCGAAGATGCCTGTGCAGATGTTCGACATAGAGCAGAGGAATGGAGAAACCATCCGAGACTATGTCGAAAGATTCAACAGGGAAGCTTTGAGCGTCCCAGACTTCAGGCCCGAAATCCGCATTCTTGCCATGACACGAGGCCTTCGGCAAGACTCACAGCTGTTCTACGAGTTCTCAAAGGACCCCCCGGAGACCCTCGGAGAATTTTACTGAAGAGCAGAACAGCACATGACCGCCGAAGAACTGAGAATGGCTGGGCCGAAGTCTGATCACCACGCGCCGAAGACTCCAGTCAACAAGTTCGGCATCCTACCGAACACGCAGGACGACCTCGGAGGATGCGAGGAAGGAAACCTCAAAGTTTCACACCATTGAGCACTTCACGGACCAACATTCTCATGGCGCTGGAAAGGCAAGGGACGCAGATTCGGCAACCAAGGGCCATGACCACCGAAAACAAAAAAAATGCCAAGAAGTTCTGCCAGTTTCATCGCGACCACGGTCATGACACCGAAGATTACTTCCAGCTGAAGAAGTACATAGAGTCGCTGATAAAACAGGGCCAACTTCCGAAATACCTGAGGATGCCATCCCCGAAAGGCAGAAAAATAGAGGAAGAAAGGGCCGTAGATGAGGACTATGACTCCGATAGGCGGAGAAATAGAAGTCCAAAAAAGCGCCCTCCACCTTCGGCAGGGGTTATCCAAACCATCACCACGGGGCTCCCATCCTCGGAAAGAAAGCGGAAAGCCAGAGAAATTGCAGTCATGGAGTATCAAAGTCCATCAAAGAAGCTGGCTCACAAAGATGGCTCCACCGTCGTCTTCCCCCACGACGATCTGCTACTGATTATGGCGAGAGTAGGGAACTGGGACGTCAAAAGAGTGTTGCTTGATGATGGCTCAAATGCTGACGTCCTATTCTCGCACCTGCTGCCGAGCTTGGGCATCTCCAGCAGCGAACTAAAGCCTGTCACCTCGCCCACTTTTGGGGTTGGACCATCCGAACTCCCCGTCCTCGGATGGATCGACCTCCCGCTGATGATTAAAGGGACTTCGGTGAACGGAGCAGCTGAGTTGTACGCCTCCACAATGGCGAGATTCATCGTCATGAACGTCCCATCCTCGTACAACGCCATCCTTGGAAGGCAGACAATGGGGAATCTGCATATTCACCCTGATGTGAAGTACTTGACTGTCACATTCGCCACCAAGGATGGAGATGCAGAGGTCTTCATAGACCAAGCCGAGGTACGAAAGGTGTTTATAAAAGCACGAAAAGCTCCGGCAAGCAACCTCGCGCAAACGATGGAGGCAAGGGCACCAGAAAAAGGAAAAGAAGAAGATCTCGCCAAAACAGAAATGGAAGCAATAGAGCTTGTCCCAGGTCAATCTACCCGAATAGGGAAGAGCTTGGCCGAAGGTGACAAAGAAAAACTCGTATCCTTTCTGCTGGAAAATAAAGACCTGTTTGCCTACTCGCCAAAAGATATGCCGGGGGTGAACCCTGGCATAATACAGCACAGCCTCAAAGTAAGTCCGGAAGCAAGGCCTGTCCGGCAAAAGAAACGAAGCATCTCAGCCCACAAAAGCAACTTTGTCAAAACCAAAGTCCAGCGTCTCCTAGATGCTGAACTTATCAGGGAGGTCAAGTACCCCGAGTGGTTAAGCAACGTGGTCATCGCCACAAAAGAAGGTAGCAGCAAACTCCGGATGTGCATCGACTTCAGAAACTTGAACGATGCTTGCCCGAAAGACTCATACCCCCTGCCGCCAATAGATCAACTGGTAGATTCAACCGCTGAATATGGGCTGCTAAGTTTCCTAGACGCCTTCAGTGGCTACCATCAGATAAGGATGGACCCCGAAGATGAAGAAAAGACTGCCTTCATCACCGAGGGAGAAACATACTGCTATATCAGGATGCCATTCGGGCTCAAAAATGCAGGAGCCACCTACCAGAGGCTGATGAACAAGGTCTTCAAAGACCAAATGGGGAGAAACATGGAGGTATATGTTGATGATATGATAGTCAAGAGCAAACTGCCTGGCTACCACGTTGCAGATTTAGAGGAAACCTTCCAAAAGCTCAGAGCCTTCAGGATCCGCCTTAATCCTGAAAAGTGCATCTTCGGGGTGACCTCGGGAAAATTCCTTGGGTACATGGTATCCGAAAGAGGCATCGATGCTAACCCCGAGAAGATTTAGGCTCTGCTTGAGTTTCAAACTCCTGCCACAGTCAAAGATGTGCAGAGACTCACCGGAAGAATAACCTCTTTGAGCAGGTTTATTTCCAGGTACGAAGATAGGTGTAGACCTTTCTTCAAAGTCCTCACAAAGGCAACAAAAATGGAAGGCGACCTCGGAAGAAACGATCATCCTTGGGATGAAGATTGCCAAAAGGCTTGGAAAGAACTCAAAGTCTACCTGGCCAGCCTGCCGACTCTGCGACAACCTCGGGAAGGAGAGCCCCTCGTACTGTACCTCGCCGTCACAGAAAAAGCTGTGAGCTCGGTCCTCATTAAAGAAGAAGGGTCAAAGCAATGGCCGGTCTACTATGTCAGCAAGTCCCTGCATGGTGCCGAAGTCAGGTACCCTTCACTTTAAAAAGCTATATATGCCTTGGTGCTTGCAGGGAGAAGGCTGCGACCATACTTTCAGGCTCACCCCATCATCGTCCGAAGTAGTCTGCTACTACGGGATGTCATGAAGAGAATAGATCATTCGGGAAGGCTCTCCAAGTGGTGCATAGAGCTGGGCGAACACGAAATCACGTATGAGCCTCGGAAGGCCATAAAAGCTCAAGCACTGGCAGATTTTATCACCGAAATACCCACCACTGAGGAGAGCCACTCGGATCCAAAAGAGGGTGAGCCAGAATGGACCTTGCACGTAGTCGGAGCCTCGGGGTCCGAACACCAGGGAGCTGAAGTACTCATCAGGGGCCCCGAAGGCCTGGAGGTAATGAAGGCTATCAAGTTCAGCTTCAACGTCACCAACAATGTAGCTGAGTATGAAGCCCTCATAGCGGGATTGCGCTTGGCCAGAAAGATTGGTGTGAGAAACTTAAAGGCTCACAGCGATTCCCAGCTGGTAGTTCGGTAGACGGCAGGAGATTATGGGGCGAAGGACCCAATCTTGGCAAAATATCATGAGCTAGTAGCAAAGCTCATCCAAGAGTTTGACGCCGTACGGATCGAAAATGTACCTTGGCGGAATAACACTAAGGCAGATTGCTTGGCGAAGTCGAAAACATATACCGAGGTGCTAGACCAACCGAGCATCTCAGTGATGAGCATGACGTCCTCGGGAACAGGGTGGAAAGACCCAATAAAAAGATACCTCGCAGAGAATTTGCTCCCCGAAGACCCCAGCGATGCTGCAAGACTGCGAAGGTGCGCCGGAAGATTCTTCCTGATTGGCGAAGAGTTATATCGGCAGGGATATGCGAATCCGCTGCAAAGATGTGTCGATGAAAAGGATACTGAAATGGTCCTTGAAGAAGTTCACGAAGGCATGTGTGGTTCACACATTGGAACTGATGCTCTGGCAGCAGTGATACTCCGCCAAGGATACTTCTGGCCTACCCTGAGAAAGGACGCAAGACAGTTCGTCCGGAAATGTGGTAGCTGCCAGAGACACGCAAAAATCCAGAGGACAGCCTCGGAAATGGTAACTTCGGCAGACTATCCTTGGCCCTTCGCAGTCTGGGGTATAGACCTTATTGGGCCACTCCCCACAGCACCCGGAGGCGTGAAATTCTGCGTGGTAGCAGTGGACTATTTCTCAAAGTGGGTGGAGGCAGAACCACTAGCAACTATCTCGGCAAAAGAAGTGCAGAAGTTCCTATGGAAGAACATAGATCAAGCTTCCTTACTACTTTTTGAGTATAGATGAGGACCCATATAAAGCTTCTTCTCCTATATTTTGAATGGGAAAGGCTACCATAGGTGATGGCCTAAGCCAAAGGAACTTAGAGGCTACGTTATTGGGCTATGTGTGCTTAATGCACTATGGTAAGCTAGCTAGTTTGAATTCGGTAAGCATAGTGTTTTTGCTCAAGTTGGGCCAAGATTGATAATCACCTATAGCTCTATGATAAATGAACATTAATCCGCGTGATTATAGGAAGAAACCTCCAAAGAATCATGCTTCCTATGTTATGGATTCTAAATGTTGTCGTGTGTGTGTTTATGTGCTTCTCTAATTCCATGGATGTGCTAACCCCCTTATCATTTACATATGTATTATCTATTATGCTATACTTATTGTCCTTGCTGTCTTTTATGTTTTTGGATTCAAGTTACCGAAGAAGTTTGGAGGTTTTATGTATATCAATGTTTTAAGGATTGCATAAGGCACTAGGTTTCGTTTGGGTTCTTCACTGAGTACCTATGTACTCATGCCTTCTTTTGCCCATTTTAGGTAAAGAAGTTAAAGAATCAAGGGCTCAAGAACTTATATAGGAGATCTATGTATAGGGAGGTAAAACTCTGAGTTATGACTTATGAGAAAGGAAGCACAAAAAGATTCACTAATCTCGACTGATGATTGTGTTTTTGTGTTATGTAGGCCTTGACGGCTATGGTGGGTGTTGGTGTTGTTGGATCTATCCTGGTATGGGCCAGAACCAGGAGAGTCATGAATACACTATGGTCTAAATATCAAGTTAAAGTGAAAGTAGAAGTCTTAGTGGGTATGGAGACTATTTGAACAAGAAGAAGTGTACCATGCATAAAACCTTTTAAAATGTCAAACTTGGATGTTTTGGCCATTGGGTTTTCGGAGCCAAACAGCGCAGCAGAATTTAACCGAAATCCTCCAGGATCCAAGTGAAACGTGGTAAACTGGGTGTTCAAAAATTTTCATACCTAATTTTCGGTTGAGATCTTTCACTCAACTGTAGAGTCGAATCACAAAACTTGAACAGTTGACGTGTTCAAGCTCTTTATGGTATCCACACGAGCCTCTTGGGACCACCATGCTTCCACCGCATCTCGGTAGATGCATTTCTCTTACGCTCGCAGTGTTAGCTTGTATCCTCCAAGGAATTGCAAGAGAAGAGTACAGCTGTCCTTTTGGGAGGCTAGGGCAAGGAGACCTGCAAATTTCTCACTAAAAGTTGTATTTATAGTCAGACTCAACTTTGAGGCCTAAGGGGTTTCAAAGCCCTAATCCAATTAGGCTTTAATTTCGGGCTTAATAATGGCTCAACTATTGGGCCCATTATCAATACGAAATTATTGTGAAACCAAAACCCAAGTTATTAGCCCATGCGCTCTATTGATCCAAATAGCTCCATGTGTGCGAACCAATAGGCTCTTACCACGTTGGCAATGATCATAAATCACATTTATTATTATAAGCAATGAACGGTGTCTAGCAACACATCATTGCTACCCAAGTGACAAGATTGTCGATGATTCGACTAAACCTTTATGATTATCACCGATATATGCTATTGTCCCTTTGTCCAAGATATCAAGACTAAGCACGAGACATGGAATGTGTCATTCTCGTATAGCCTAATCTTTGGTTTCTTGATTACCAAGTAGACCAACTTAAACTGATGACATTGATATCGTATGTCAACTCATCCAAGCATGGCCATGCATTTTTTAAGTCTTAGTCTATCAAGGGGCCCGAAGATATCACTCCCATTACATAGGAAGGACAAAGCTTGAACCTAGTTTGCAACATTAGGACAAGAAGGAACATTTGATGGAGATGAAGCAAGCAAATATTGCTCAACTTGTGGTAAGTATGCAAGCTTTTGCTAAGGGCCAGGCCCAGGCACCTAGAGGTACTATTGTTGAAGAAGAGCAAGAAAATGAAGGAAGAATAGGCAGGAGGCCAGGCAAAAGGACCAATAAGAGAAGGGCAAGTAGGCTGACTTAAAGATAAAGAATAGGAGCAGGATGAGGAAATGACACACCCATGGGCAGAAGACACCTAGCAAGTCACATCCACCCAGAAAGTACTATTGGCTACGTTTAAGCTAGAAGGAAGTGTTGAAATTTGGTGGAGGATAGCACAAAGGGCATATATGAGCATAAATGAAAGAAAATCTACAGAAGAAAGAGGACCCATGAGATGGGCAGAGTTCCTTCACCTGTTTTAACAACAATATGTAAGTGAAGCTCTTAGAGATTAGAAGCAGATGGAGTTTGATTTGTTGGAACAAGCAAAGTTGACTATCGAAGAATATGAGCACAGATTTAGTAGCCTCTTCAGGTATGCCCCAGTGTCTAATGGGTAAGAGAAATTGAGCACCAAAAGGTTTATCAAAGGGCTGAAGCCTGAATTAAGGCAAATTTTAAGGGCTATTGTCATTAAAACCTACTATGAGGCTATTCAAAGAGCTCTAACCTTGGATCAAGAATTCCAATGTCCATTGGTAGGAAATGCAACAAAGGCACCCATGGTACATCTAAGGGGATAGAAAAAAACTAGAGATAGGTTGGAAAATACTAAACTGGGCAAAGACTAGAAAAAGCCCAAAAAAACTCAAAGGTTGGGACCATAATGCCAAACTTGTTTAGTGGCTCCAAGGACCATTAGGTTAGACGTTGTCTAGTTAATAATGAACAAAGAAAAGTGTTGGGCAAATTTGGGGCTATTTGGCCAAGAAACTAATATGTCAAAGGAAAAGGGATGGCAACGCCTCAGCTTCCTAGACAGATAGTAAAAGGGCCAAGTCGGCATATGCCAATTAAACCCTAACCCCCAACTAGAAGAGTATGTCAGATCGAGGGATCAAAAAGAAGAGAAGAAATAAGCCTTAGAGAATAGGCCATAAGTGACAGCAAGCTGAGGAAGAAAAACCTGAAAGGTATCCTTTACATTGATGATAAGCTTATTTTAGTGCTTTATGATACTAGTGCTTCCATATCCATTATTTTAGCTAACTTAGTAAAAGAATTGAACTTAGAGGTTACATCATTACATTGAATGTATTTGATCAGAACAGCTGGAAATAAATGATGTTTTCACATCACATAGTCAAAGACTGTGTGATTAGGCAAAATGACCTGGAATGAAAGGCTAATCCGATCATTCTGGAAACCACTAGTTATGATATGATATTGGGAATGAACTAATTAGCTAAAAATACTGTGATCATAAATTGCCAAGATAGGAAGCTGATTTTGCTAGGACCAGCAGAACATTCGTTAAAGGTCTCAACAAAGTGTGATGTTGGACAAGTGAAGGTAATGGATTGCATACCTGTACTTCCTAAACAAAAATATATGGCCCTAAATGACAAAGAATTGAAAGTTGAGTTAGAAAAAAATTTCTATTGTGAAAGAATACCCAGACGTATTTCCTTTTAGGCTACTAGAATTACCTTAGTTTAGGGAAATAGAATTTGAGATCAAATTGACTCTAGGGGCAGTTCCTATATCTACTGCACCCTATAGGATGGAAATTCCTAAAATGAATGAGCTAAAAAGGCTAGTGGATGACCTGTCAGAAAAAGGGTTTATTAGGTCAAGTGTATCCTTTTGTGGAGCACCAGTGCTGTTTGTGAAGAAGAAAGATAAGACCCTTAGGTTGTGGATTGACTATAGAAAGCTCAATGCTATGACTGTAAAGAATAAGTATCCTCTCCCTAGGGTTGAGAACTTATTTGATCAACCCAAGGGAGCCACGGTGTTCTCAAATATTGATCTCAGATTAGGGTGCTTTGAACTGAGAGTCAAAAAAGCATATATTCCTAATCCTATTTTCAGAACTAGATATGGGCATTTTGATTATACTGTAATGCCATTTGCGCTTACCAATGCTCTAGCTTTCTTTATGGATCTGGTGCAAAAAGTATTCCAATCCTATCAAAATGACTTTGTGGTGATTTTTATAAATGATATCCTGGTAAATTCCAAGGATAGGGAAGGGCATGCAAAACACTTGAAGATAGTGCTGAATGTGTTAAAAACACATCAATTATATGGCAAATTGAATAAATGCCATTTCTGGACCAATCAGATTGAATTCCTACACCACGTAATTAGTGGGCAAGGAATGGTTGTAGACCCAGCAAAAATTGAACCTATCTTACAGTGGAAGCAACCACAGAATGTCAAAAAAATAAGAAGCATCCTGGGTCTAGTTGGCTATTATAGAAGATTTGTGCCAAAGTTTTCAGTAATGGCAACTCCTCTAACTAAGTTAACTAGAAAAGGGCAAAAGTTTGAATGGTCTAGGGATTGTGAAGAGAGCTTTTAGGGGCTTAAGAACAAGCTCACTTCTACTTTTGCACTGATATTGCCTAATCCTTCTAAACCATTTGAGGTTTTTACAAATGCATCTATTGTGGGATTGGGATGTGTGTTAATGCAAGAAAAGTAATCCATAGCTTAAGGATCAGGGCAATTTAGACCACATGAAAAGAATTATCTAGTGCATGATTTAGAACTTGCAACTATGATTTTTGCCTTAAAACAATAGGGACATTACCTACTAGATAATAAGTTTTAGATTTTCACTAATCATAAGAGTCTCAAACAGCTCTTTACTCAAAAGGATTTAAACATGAGACAGAGAAGATGGCTTGAATACCTCAAGGACTTTGACTATACTATTGAGTACATTGAAGGTAAGGCTAACAAAGTGGCTCATGCTTTAAGCAGCAAATACACAGGCATTCTAAAACACAATGAAGAAAAGTCAAATGAGCTTAATAGCCTTACCTGTTTGGCTAACAAGTGGCTAAATTGGGAGAAAGCCCGATTAAGGGTAATAACTATCCAATCATCATGGAAAGCTAAAATAGTAAGGGCACAGCAACAAGATGAAGATCTTACTAGAATCTTTGGGTAGAGGCAAGAAAAGTTGTTCCATGGGTTCTCTTATAGATGACAATTGCTCTACTCCCAAAATAGGATTTATGTACCCAAGGGGTATGAATTAAGAGGACAAATTCTAAAAGAAGCACATGCTAGTAGGATGAACATACATCCTGGTATCATGAAAATGTACGAAGATTTTAGACAACACTTTTGGTGGTGAAATATGAAAAAAGAAATTCATACATTCGTGTCAAAATGTGTGGTTTGCGAACAAGTAAAAGTTGAGTGTCAGAAACCAGGGGCAAACTACAAAGTTTGCCTATGCCTAAGAGAAATTGGCGATCCATATCTATGAAATTTTTGGTAAGCTAACCTTTGACATGCATAAAGCATGATACTATCTGGGTAGTTGTGGATAGCCTTACAAAGTCAGCACAATTTTTCTTACCCACTTCGGGGTACTCAAGTTATGGTGCCAAAATTGGGCATCTAGACTCCCAGGATTGGTAATGTCTTGTAGGCCATCAGAACACTACCCTTAGTGTGCATACCCAAGTGGCCCTCTTGGTAACTATGTAAACACATGCATATTGGTCCAACCATCACACACATATTCACATTTCATGCACACCATGACAGCAAAGAAGAAAAATAGTGGCACAAGTCTTAGTTTTGGCTTCCACACATTAGGCAATCTTGTTAAGTTCTAGTGACCAGCTACTGCACCTATAACTTCCACTAATAAACTACATCATTCTAGCCATGTAACCCTATTTTATTCACTCCATTATCAATTAGAGACTTACAAAAAACCAAGGAATTTTTTTTTACATCAATAGCCTACCTATGGACCAAGTTATGGATTTTTTAAGTTGGTTACAAAATTCTGACCAAATGAACAGTAAATTACCCAACTTTGCAACGTTATTTCTTTGGCTACAGGACTCAAAATTTAGAAATTCCAAATTCCAGTCCAACCTATAGATGTTATATAGGTGTGGTCAAAATTTCATAACAAGATTCCATCTACACAGGGAGATATACAACTTTAAGTCCAGAGTCAAAATTCTAGTCACTTTATGACCATTTTGCCCATACAAAACTTGATAAGTGTGTAAACACTTCATTCACAAGGGGAAAGCCCTCCAAAGCTACCCAATATATGTTAATTATACATAGGAATTACATGCTCTTACATCTAGTAACTTTATGTGGCCAAAACAGAATTTACAAGTAAGCTGCCTATCATTCACACTTAGGCAACTTTGCACCACATCACTTACATAGCCAAAACATTACTCAAATGTTCACATACTTGTCTCCTATTACATACACTACATATATATCCATACATGCACTACAATATGTTCTCAACTTAGCTAAATACGCATCCTAGGTTGCAGGGGTGCCTGAGACACTATGGACTCCAGAAACAGGATGCTGGATAGCTACTGCACAGCACAATAAGTCCCATCACTAAAAATACCAAATGTGCTCTAAAAATCACCAAGATTTCCAGATCATAACTAGACACATGGAAGTTCATGTAACTAAAATTTCAAATCAAAACTCAAACAACAAAGGTTAGTTTTAATGTGTTCTTTCTGCTGGACCTGAAATGACAGAATTGAGGGGATTAAGTTTCATTGAGAAACTCAGTAAGGGTAGCACTTGTATTCAATAGGCAATGTAACCATCATTAGAACCTGAATCCAAAGACACTAAAACAAAAAAACCACAATGCATATATACAAGATATAGCAACCAAATGCAGCAGCCATTCACAACCAACAAACACATGAAATGCAGCAGCAACAATAACCATAGATTAGTCCATAAAACATGTAATAAACTTAAAAAAAATCACTATGGCAGCCCTCCTGAAGCTAATGCTTGGTCTTAGGAGGATTTTAATAGTAATTAGTACTAAATTTGGCCTCCAGAAATCCTCACTTAACTGCCATCATTGTGTACTTCATAGTAGGTCACAAAACCTTCAATAAGTTCACTCCCCTCACTAAGCTTGGTTCATCAAGCTCATGGCTCTCTTCCAAGCTTAGCCCTAGCTCCATGGTTGCTTGAAAATACAGAAAACAACCCATGAGAGCAAGAGATCCCTTACCAAAGTGGGTAGGTCAAAAATCAAGCTTGATCCTTGAAGCATCCAAGCAATAACTCTAGTTTGCTTCCAATTGCTTCATTTTGCCTTCAATTTCAATCAATTGCAAGTTTGAAGGTGTGGTGGCTATGGAGGAAGTTTGGCTGTGTTCTTGGGTAGGAGGAGGATGAAAATGAGAGAGGGATAAGTGGTTTGGCCACTTAAATGGCCCTAATTGAGCTTAAGGGCACAAAACACAATTAAACAAGCTTAACCTTGCTTTATGTCATTTTCCTTCTCACTAATTATGGTTTCTTTGTCCTACACATTGGTACACATGTGCCGAAAACTTTTTACTATTTATCAAGCCTTGGCTGCCTCCCCCATTGTGGGATAATTCCATAATTCCACCCTTACACTTAAGTCAAAAGCTTGAACACCTTAAGGCTTACACTAAGACATGTAGGTCCTTAATGCCTTTAGTGTTTCCTTTGTCCAAACTTGTCTTCCACGAGCAATTTGGTCCTCCAATAGAACTTTCATACCATTCATATCCTTCCCATAACTCTTCAAGTCTCTTTCTTGAGAGTTTTGCAATTGAGTACCCAAAATTCCAAGACCTTACAAAAAAGTCCATAGGTTGCTTGACAAACAAGCTCTCCTTCAGGCTTTTCTTGGGGGCCAAGTTAGCAACTTGGAACACTTTTAAGGACGTGTTGATCATGCCTTTTACCGCCCACACTTCAATCACTATGGTGAGAATTACACAATATAATGGGTTTTAGCCATTATGACACTTGTAATTCTCCCATTTTGGTGAGTCAGTAACACTTTTTGCCCATTAATCTCACAGATCCTCTAGATAAGCTGGCACAGTTGTACATTAAGGAAATAGTGAGATTGCATGGCATCCCAAATGGTATAATTTCATATAGTGACCCAAGATTTGTGTCTAAATTTTGTAAATCACTACATTAGGCACTGGTTACTCAACTGAAACTAAATTCAGCATATAACCCCCAAACTGATGGATAGACTAGAAGGACCACATAGATTCTAAAAGATATGTTAAGGTGCTGTGTGTTGGACTTTAAAGGAGAATCAAATCAACTGCTACCCTTGATAGAATTGTTGTACAATAACATATCCCACTTAGAGATAAAAAAAGGCAACTTATGAAGCTTTATATGGAAGGAAGTGTGTTACCCCTCATTGTTGGCGTGAGCCTATAGATACAGTTGAAATAGGATTTGAATTGATCCAAGAAACCAATGAAAAGATCAAAATGAGTCAAGAAAGGATCAAGGCTGCCAACAATAGAGAACAAGCCTATGCCAACCAAAGAAGGAGAAGGGAGTTAGAGTTCCAAGTGGGAGACTATGTGTGGAATAAATTCTCTCATATGGAAGGAGTTATGAGGTTTGCAAAAAAAAGGAAAACTAGCCATTAAATATATTGGACCGTTTCGAATAATGGCTAGAGTTGGTAATCTGGCATATAAGCTAGAATTATCTCCAAAATTGTGTCATATACATGATATTTTTCATGTTAGTATGCTTAGGAAATACCTATCTGACCCACAACAGGTTACCCACAACTGATAAGGGCTCATTTATGAAAGAGTTCTCTCATTTTTTTGAAGTTACATTCTTGGCATAGATGTGTTAGTTCAAGCTAAGATTTTTACTTGGTGAAGTTATACCTTCGGGAGAGATGTGTTATTCTACCCATAGTGCTTTTTTTCTGCCATCCGCGAGTGTATCATCTTACCTTTACAGATGGGGAGTCATGTACTTCATGTTGCATGTTAGATAAATCTTATCAGATCAAGAAGCGTGCCCTTGTTTCTCACATTGTGTGACATCTGTCACCAGTTCAATGGCTATGTTTCCCATTTGTTAAATTGGTTACATCCCTATGCCTACCAAGGGTCAATATGGCATCATTCTGCCTGCCCTCTTTAGGCTATATAAACTCATCTCACTTTAGGGATTCCTAACTTCTTTGCTTTCTACTTTCTCTCACTCTCTAGCTCTCCTGGTCTCTTACAGTGGTGCTTTAGTGATGTAGCAATTTTTGGCAGCTTTTCATGGTGGTTTTCTTGGGTCGAATAGGTTGGTATTTCTGAAGTCAGTTTTTACTTTAGTCTCTCTTCTATTATCAATTTTGAAGATGTCTACCTTGAAGGCTAAAGTTTATCCCATTCCCGAGAGTTGGAGTCCACTTAACTCTCACCCGAGCTGCACCACTTCGAAAAACCTGAAGAAGTGGACAACAAAGTTTTTTCTTCCTTTTTATGCTAAGACTAGGCACCCTGGTCCTAGCGAGCTGAGCTACCTTCCTTGGCATAATGAGGTTATCATTTTTTGGGCAAAACTAAAGGTGGGTCTTTGGTATTGTTACCCATTCCGGGGTAGTCTAGTTACGGTGCCAAAATTGTGCATTTAAAACTTCCAGGTTTGGTATGTTCTATTGGCCATCAGAACAATACCCTTAGTGTGCAAACCCAAGTGGCCCTCTTGTTCACTATGTAAATGCATGCATATTGGTCCAACCATTACACACATATTCACGTTTTATACATACCATGGCAGCAATGGAGGAAAGCACTAGCACAAGTCTTCATCTTGGCTACGAAACATTAGACAATCTTGTTAAGTTTAGGTAACCAGCCACTACACCATAATCTTCTTCCAAAAAATTGTTTTAATCTAGCCATATACTCCCCTATTTTATTTTCTTCATTATCAACTAGAGACCTAAACCAAACCAGGGAATTTGGTTGTAAATCAATACCCCACCTATGGACTAAGTTATAGATTTTTAACTTGGTTACAAAATTTTGACCAAATGAACAGTAACTTGGCCAAATTTGGAACACTATAACTTTGGCTAGAGGGCTCCAAATGTAGAAATTACAAAGCCCAGTTAAACCTCAATATGTGATCTAGAAGTGGTCAATGTTTCATACCAAGATTCATTTTACACAGGGGCATATAGGACTTTATGTGCAGGGTCAAAATTCTGTCCCCTTTATGACCATTATGCCCATACAAAATTTCACAAGTGTGCAAACACGTCATTCACAAGGGGTAAGCCCTGCAAGACTATCCCATACATGTCCAATACACATAGGAATTACATTCTCCTGCATATAGCAACTTTATGTGGTCAAAACCGAATTTACAAACAAGCAGCCTATCATTCACACTTAGACAGCTTGTGCACTACATTCACATACATAGCAAAATAGTCCTCAGAGGTTCACATACCTGTTTCAACTTTAGATGTCTTACATGTACATGCATCCATGCACTACATAATGGCCATAACTCATCCAAAACACGCACCCAAGTTACAGGAGAGCTTTAGACACAACGCACACTAGAAATACGATGTTGGACAGTTGCTAGAAAACATGGTATGCACAATGACTAAAAATTCCAAATGTGCTTCTAAAATCACCAAACTTTCCAAATCGTAACTAGACACATGGAAGTTCAAGTACTTGAAATTTCAAATTGAAACTCAAGCTACAAGCATTAACTTGAATGCCATATTTCTGCCGGACCTGAAATTGCCAGATTTGAGGTGAGTAAGTTTCATTGTGAAACTTAGTAAGGAGAACACTTATATTATTAAGGTAATGTAACCTTTGATATGATCTGTTGGGTTTCAGGAACCAAACAAGCATCACGGAATTTAACCGAAACCCTCCAGGATCCAAGTGAAATGGGGTAAACCGAGTGTTGAAAAATTTTCATACCTAATTTTCGGTTGAGATCTTTCACCCAACTATGGAGTCGAATAAAAAAACTTGAACAGTTGACATGTTCAAGCTCTCTATGGTATCCACACGAGCCTCTCGAGATCACCATGCTTCCACAATGTCCTGGCAGATGCGTTTCTCTTACGTTCGCAGTGCTAGCTTGCGTCCTCCAAGGAATTGCAAGAGAAGAGTGTGGTTGTCCTTTTGGGAGGCTAGGGCAAGAAGCTTCAAATTTCTCACTAATAGTTGTATTTATAGTGAGACTCAACTTCTAGGCCTAATGGGTTTCAAAGCCCTAATCCAATTAGGCTTCAATTTCGAGCTTAATATTGGCTCAACTTTTGGGCCCATTATTAACACGAATTTATTGTGAAACCATAACCCAAATAATTAGCCCATGCACTCTAATGATCCAAATAGCTCTATATGTGCGACCCAATAGGCTTTTACCACATTGGCAATGATCATAAATCACATTTATGATCATAAGCAATGAGCGGTGTCTAACAACACATCATTGCTACCCAAGTGACAAGATTGTCGGTGATTCGACTAAACCTTTATGATCATTACTGATATATGCCATTGCCCCTTTGTCCAATATATCAAGACTAAGCACGGGACATGGAATGTGTCACTCTTGTATAGCCCAATCTTTGGTTTCTTGATTACCGAGTAGACCAACTTAAATTGATGACATTGATATCGTATATCAACTCATCTGAGCATGGCCATGCATTTTTCTAAGTCTTACTCTATCAAGGGGCCCGAAGATATCATTCCCATTACATAGGAGGGACAAATCCCATCTTGATCATACAAATCCCTCTGCATTATATGTGACATACCCAACGACCTCCTTCAAGTTCACTCAGTCACAAGCAAGAAAGGGAAGTATCAAAGTATGTGACTCACATGTAGGGAACCTTGATGATCTTAGGTTGAAGGACTACATATACCATGATCACTATGAGAATCATTTATGACACTAATATAACGATGCATGTAGTATTCTCATGGTGGGTCGATCCAGTAACAAGTTCTCCAACTTGTACCCATATGTAGACTACATATCTCATATTAGTCTCCACATATGCTAGTCGTTATGTATCATTGAAACCTGCTCCACAACAATACTAGACTGGGGACATTTAAGATATCATTATTCTAGGTTACAGTTATGTTGATTACGTTACACAGAAACAAAAGAACAAACATAATTGTTGGATTAATGCCTTAATAAAATATCATGACTCAATGTGCAAAAAATACAATCATCTCATGGTTGGCTTTTGGACACAACACTAACAATCTCCCACTTGCACTAAAAGCCAATCATCCATGTATGTAACACCGATGGACCTAGAATGGCTATCATGCTTCTGTTGCATAAGGGGCTTTGTCAGTGGATCAGCAATGTTGCTGTCTGTCGAAGTCCTGCATATCCTTACAACACCCATCTCGATGATATCCCTGATGAGATGATAGCATCGGAGTATGTGTTTGGATCGCTGGTGAGATCGAGGTTCCTTAGCTGTGCGATTACTCCATTGTTGTCACAGTAGAGCCTTATCGGGTCGGCAATGCCTAGAACTACTCCAAGTTCAGTGATGAACTTCTTGATCCAAATTGCCTCCTTCACAGAATCAGAAGCGGCAATGTACTCATATTCTGTTGTCGAGTCAGCTACTGTCTCTTGCTTTGAACTTTCCAGCTCACAGCACCACCACTAATACAAAACACATAACCAGATTGCGATCTAAAATCATCCTTAACAAATTAGAAGCTTGCATCGGTGTAACCCCTTACAACAAGCTCATCTTTACCTCCAAAGACCAAGAATGCATCCTTAGTCCTTCGTAAGTACTCAAGGATGTTCTTAATAGCTATCTTATGACTCTCACCAGGGTTCAATTGGTACCTACTTATCATGCTCAAGGCATATGAGACATCGGGACGAGTACATATCATGACATACATGATAGATGCAATTGTTGAGGCATATGGAGTCTTACTCAAGTGCTCTTTCTCCTTGGGTGTACTTGGACACTGAGATCTAGAAAGATTTATACTATGTGACATGAGTAAGAATCCTTTCTTGGAATCTTGCATGCTAAACCTCTTTAGCACCTTGTCAATGTATGTACTTTGACTTAGGCCAAGAAGCTTTTTAGATCTATCTCTATAAATCCTGATGCCTAACACATAGGCTGCTTCACCCAAGTCCTTCATAGAGAAACATTTCCCTAGCCAAGTCTTCATAGACTGTAGCTCAGGAATGTTATTCCCAATGAGTAGTATGCCATCTACATACAACACCAAGAAGCCAATAGCACTCCCACTAACCTTCTTGTAGACACAAGGTTCATCTTCATTTTTGATAAAACCAAACTCTTTGATTGCTTCATCAAAATGAAGATTCCAACTTTGAGAAGCTTGCTTCAGTCCATAAATAGACCTTTGCAACTTGCACACTTTATTGGCATTCTCAGGAGTGACAAAACCCTCAAGTTGTGTCATGTACACATCCTTAAGTAACTTTCCATTTAGGAATATAGTTTTGAAATCCATTTGCCATATCTCATAATCACAGTGTGCAGCAATAGCGAACAAAATTTTTAAGCATAGCAACTGGTGAAAAAGTTTCATCATAGTCAATACCATGAATTTGCTTGAAACCTTTTGCAACCAGTCGTCCTTTAAACGTAATCACATTACCATGCATGTCAGTTTTCTTCTTGAAAACCCATTTGCACCCTATGGGTTTCACCCTTTCAGGTGGGTCAACCAAAGTCCATACTTGGTTTTCATACATGGATTCCATCTCGGATTTCATGGCCACTAGCCACTTCTCAGAGTCAGGCCGCGACATAGCTTGTTGGTAGGTTGTGGGCTCATCCTGATCCATGAGCATCACATCACCAGTGTGAGTCACGAGAAATCCATATCTCTCGGGCTCATGCCAAATCCTACCAATCCTACGTGGGTTCTGTGGTACAGGAACAAACTCTTGAACCATAACATCTTGTGGTGTCTATTCAGGTTCCATTTCAAGTTTGATGTGTCCTTGCTGTTCTTGAATTTCTTCAAGTTCTACTTTCCTCCCACTAGTTCCTTTAGAGATAAACTCTTTCTCTAAAAACACACTAATTCAAGCAACAAACAATTTTTGCTCAGAAGGATTGTAGAAATAGTAACCCTTTGTTTCTTTGGGTTACCCAACAAAAAGGCATTTTTGATATTTGGGTCCTAGTTTGTCAGAGGATTGACATTTCACATAATCTCACAACACCAAATCTTCATAAAAGACAAATTGGGATGCCTCCTACTCCAGATCTCATATGGCATCTTTTGAACTGATTTAGATCGAACTCGGTTTAGTGTAAAAGCGACTGTTTCTAGAGCATGTCCCCAAAAGAAGTTTAGAACGTTAGCTTGACTCACCATAGAGCGAGCCATGTCTAATAGAGTTCAATTTCTCCTTTTAGATACACCATTCCATTAAGGTGTACCAGGTGGAGTGAGTTGTGATACTATACCACACTCCTTCAGATAGTCAAGGAATTCTCGATCCAAGTACTCTCCACCTTGATTTGATCGAAGCACTTTGATACTCTTCTTGAGTTGATTCTCTACTTCATTCTTGAATTCTTTGAACTTTTCAAAGGATTCTAACTTGTGTCTTATAAGATACACATAGCCATATCTACTGAACTCATCAGTGAAAGTAATGAAGTATTGAAAACCTCCTCTAGCATGTCTAGACATAGGGCCACATACATCACTATCTATAAGTCCTAGTAAGTCATTAGCCCTTTCACTTTGCCCTGTGAATGGGGCTTTGGTCATCTTGCCCAACAAACATGACTCACATGTCTCATATGATTCAAAATCAAATGAGTCCAAGAGTCTATCCTTATGGAGCTTGGATATGCGGGTCTCGTTTATATGGCCCAAGCGACAGTGCTAGAGATAGATCGGGTTTCAATCATTTAATTTGACCTTCTTGGTATTCACATTATAGATTGGATCTTTGAGGTCTAGAATGTACAACCCATTGCTAAGTTGAGCACTGCCATAAAAGATTTCATTCAAATAAATAGAACAACATTTGTCCTTTATTATAAATGAAAAACCTTTCTTTGCCAAACAAGAAACAGAAATCAAATTTCTACTAATAGTAGGCACAAAGTAGCAGTTGTCTAATTCTAAAACTAATCAACTAGGTAAAGTGAGAACATAAGTCCCTACGGTTAGGGCAGCAACCCTTGCTCCATTTCCAACACATAGGTCTACTTCACCTCGGGCCAATCTTCTACTTCTACTTAGATCCTGCACATTTGCACAAATATGAGATCCACATCCAGTATCCAATACCCAAGATAAGGAAGTAGAAAAGTTAGCCTCTATAACAAAAATACCTAAAGTGGAAGTCTTACTTCCCTTTTCCTTAGCAAGTTCTTCAAGATAGAGCTTGCAGTTGCGCTTCTAGTGTCCAGGTTGGTTACAATGGAAGGACTCCCCTTTCTTTGCCACACCACCCTTTGGTTTCAGTGCAACTGAAGAAGAATTAGCATTGGACTTCCCATTAGCTTTATCCTTCTTCTTGTTGGCTTTTCGCTTTCCTTTTCCCTTTTGAACCATCAAAATAGGCTTAGCCTTTTGAAGGTTTTGCTCAGCAGTTCTCAACATGTTGAGTAATTCAGGGAGGGACTTGTCAAGGCCATTCATGTTATAGTTCATGATGAACTGACTATAGCTTTCAGGCAACGATTGCAAGACTACATCAACAGTCAACTCTTTCTGAAAAGCAAATCCCAAACTCTCAAGATTCTCAATGTACCCAATGATCTTGAGCACATAAGGACCCATAGGAGTTCCCCTAGACATTTTGCACTAAAACAATGCCTTAGAGGTCTCAAACCTTTCATGCTTAGCTTGCTCTTATAAAAGCATTTTGAGATGTTCGATCATATCGAACGCTCATTTAATAAGGACTTTTATTAAAAGATACTCCCACTATTTCACTCAAAATAATAACCCTCGATATTCTTTCGGAACACCTCAGTGTTAAGGTATTCTAGTGGGCCAAGATCCATTTTTGACCAGAACTTGAGTCAGCTTTGGCTTTTCTCTCAAGTTACAGTTATTTAGGTAAGCAACTCCTTGCCAATTGCATCTCATCCAACTCTTAGATAGTTGGGCGAACAACACTTGTCCAAGCTCATCTCATGGACTTAAGCCCAACTCTATGCCTCTAAGTCCCCAATCCTATTAGGATGACTTAGTTAAGTCGGATCCAAAGTTAGCAATTTGGATATCACTATTATCCCATTGCGCCTTGCCAAGATGTGTTGGGTTTCGGGAGCCAAACAAGTGCAGTGGAATTTAATCGAAACCCTCCATGATTCAAGTGATACGGGGTAAACCGGGTGTTCAAAAATTTTCATACCTAATTTTTGGTTGAGATCTCTCACCAAACTATAAAATTGAATCACAAAACTTGAACAATTGATGTGTTCAAGCTCTCTGCGGTATCCACATGAGCCTCTCGGGATCACCACGCTTCCACCACATCCCAGCAGATGTGTTTCTCTTGCACTCGCAGTGCTAGCTTGCATCCTCCAAGGAATTGCAAGAGAAGAGTCTAGCTGTCCTTTTGGGAGGCTAGGGCAAGAAGCTCCGACTTTCTCACTAAATGTTGTGTTTATAGTGAGACTCAACTTCCAGGCCTAATGGGGTTCAAAGCCCTAATCCAATTAGGCCTCAATTTCAGGCTTAATAATGGCTCAACTTTTGGGCCCATTATTAATTCAAAATTATTGTGAAACCATAACCCAAATAATTAGCTGATGCATTCTAATGATCCAAATAGCTCTATGTATGCGACCTAATAGGTTCTTACCATGCTGGCAGTGATCATAAATCACATTTATGATCATAAGCAATGAGCGGTGTCTAGCAACACATCATTGCTACCCAAGTGACAAGATTGTCGATGATTCAACTAAACCTTTATGATCATCACCGATATATGCCATTCTCCCTTTGTCCAAGCTATCACGACTAAGCACGAGACATGGAATGAGTCACTCTTGTATAGCCCAATCTTTGGTTTCTTGATTACCGAGTAGACCAACTTAAACTGATGACATTGATATCGTATATCAACTCATCCAAGCATGGCCATGCATTTTTCTAAGTCTTACTCTATCAAGGGGCCCGAAGATATCATTCCCATTACATAGGAGGGACAAATCCCATCTTGATCATACAAATCCCTCTGCATGATATGTGACATACCCAATGACCTCCTTCAAGTTCACTCAGTCACAAGCAAGAAAGGGAAGTATCAAAGTATGTGACTCACATGTAGGGAACCTTGATGATCTTAGGTTGAAGGACTACATATACCATGATCACTATGAGAATCATTTATGACACTCATATAACGATGCATGTAGTATTCTCATGGTGGGTCGATCCAGTAACAAGTTCTCCAACTTGTACCCATATGTAGACTACATATCTCATATTAGTCTCCACATATGCTAGTCGTTATGTATCATTAAAACACGCTCCACAATAATACTGGACTAGGGACATTTAAGAATATCGTTATTCTAGGTTACAATTATGTTTATTACGTTACACAAAAACAAAACAACAAACATAATTGCTGGATTAATGCCTTAATAAAATATCATGACTTAATGTGCAAAAAATACAATCATCTCATGATTGGCTTTTGGGCACAACACTAACATAATATTCATCCAAAGAAACTAAAACACAAGAAAACAAAAAGCAAATATGCAATATAGAACAACCAAATGCAGCAGCCAAACACAAACAACAAACACATGTATGTGGCAGCACCAACATGCATTGGTTAGCCCATAAAACATACAATAAACATAATCAAATCACTATGGTAGCCCTCGACAAGCATAAGCTTGGTCTTATGAGAGTTTTAACACTACTTAGTACTAACTGTTAGTGTTGTTCCCAAAAGCCAATCATGAGATCATTGTATTTTTTGCACATTGAGTCATGATATTTTATTAAGGCATTAATCCAGCAATTATGCTTGTTGTTTTGTTTCTGCGTAACTTAACAAACATAATTGTAACCGTAGAATAATGATATTCTTAAACATCCCTGGTCTAGTATTATTGTGGAGCGGGTTGCAATAATACATAACGACTAGCATATGTGGAGACTAATATGAGATATGTAGTCTACATATGGGTACAAGTTGGAGAACTTGTGTACTGGACCGACCCACCATGAGAACACTACATGGATCGTTATATGAGTGTCATAAGTGATTCTCATAGTGATGATGGTATATGTATTCCTTCGACCTAAGATCATCAAGGTTCCGTACATGTTAGTCACATACTTTGATACTTCCCTTTGTTGCTCGTAACTGAGTGAACTTCAAGCAGGTCATTGGGTATGTCACATATCATGTGGTGGGATTTGTATGATCAAGATGGGATTTGTCCCTCCTATGTAACAGCTGTGGTATCTTCAGGCCCCTTGATAGAGTAAGACTTAGAAAAATTCATGGCCATGCTCAGATGAGTTGATATACGATATCAATGTCATCAGTTTAAGTTGGTCTACTCGGTAATCAAGGAACCAAAGACTGGGCTATACAAGAGTGACACATTCCATGTCTCGTGCTTAGTCTTGATATCTTGGACAAAGGGACAATGACATATATCGGTGATGATCATAAAGGTTTAGTCGAATCATCGACAATCTTGTCACTTGGGTAGCAATGATGTGTTGCTAGACACCGCTCATTGCTTATGATCATAAATGTGATTTATGATCATTGCCAACGTGGTAAGAGCCTATTGGGTCGCGCACATAGAGCTATTTGGATCATTATAGTGCATGGGCTAATTATTTGGGTTATGGTTTCAATTTAATTTCGTATTAATAATGGGCCCAAGAGTTGAGCCATTATTAAGCCTGAAATTAAAGCCTAATTGGATTAGGGCTTTGAAACCTATTAGGCCTGGAAGTTGAGTCTCACTATAAATACAACTTCTAGTGAGAAATTCGCTAGTCTCCTTGCCCTAGCCTCCCAAAAGGACAGCCACACTCTTCTCTTGTAATTCCTTGGAGGACGCAAGCTAGCACTGCGAGCGCAAGAGAAATGCATCTGCCGGGATGTGGTGGAAGCATGGTGATCCCGAGAGGCTCGTGTGGATACCATAGAGAGCCTGAACACGTCAACTGTTCAGGTATTGTGATTCGACTCTACAGTTGAGTAAGAGATCTCAACCGAAAATTAGGTATGAAAATTTTTGAACACCCGGTTTACCCCGTTTCACTTGGATCCTGGAGGGTTTCTGTTAAATGTCGCTGCGCTGTTTGGCTCCCGAAACCCAACACTAACTTTGGGCTCCAGAAACCTGAAATTCATTGCCATCATTGTGCACTACACACTAGGTCACAAAACCTTCACTAAGTGCACTCCGCTCACTAAGCTTGGATCATCAAGCACTTGGCTGTCTTTCAAACTTAGCCCCAACTCCATGGATGTTTGAATAATACAGTAAACAGTCGATGAGAGCAAGAGAACTCCTTACCTTGAGTGTATGATGAAATTGGAGCTTGATCCCAGGTGCACTCAAGTCTTCGCACTAAATAGCTTCCAATGCCCTCTCTTGCTTTCAATTGCTTCCAGCTTCAAACTTGGAAGTATGGTTGTTACCAACTCACAGAAAAGGGAGAATTTCAAAGTATAGCACAATGGTAAAAAATCATTATATTCTGTAATTCTCATCATAATGATTGAAGTGTGGGGGATAAAAGGCATTATCAACACCTCCTTAAAAGTGTTCCAAGTCGGTAACTTGGCCCCCAAGAAAAGCCTTAAGGATTGCTTGTTTATCAAGCAACCTATGGACTTGTTTGTAAGATTTTGGAAATTCGGGCACTCAATTGCAAAACTTTCACAAAAGAGAATTGGAGAGTTATGAGAAGGATATGAATCGTATGAAAGTACTATAGGAGGGCCAAATTGATTATGGAAGACAACTAAGGACAAAGAAAACACAAAAAGGCATAAAGAACCTAAATGTTCTAATGTAGGCCTTAAGATGTGTATATCTTTGACTTAAATCAATTGGTAAAATTTTGGGGTTATCCTACTTAAGGAGGGCCTGCTAGGGCAAGATAAGAGTTTTCAAATGTGGGCCAAATGATTCAGAGTAAGAAACCATAGTCTTGTAGCAAGGAAAATGGCATAAGACAAGGTTAAGACTACATAAGTGTGTTTTGGGTACTTTTGATCCTTTAAGTAGTCAAGACCAACTTTTCTTATCTCATATTCAGCCAAACCAGCCAAGGGACACAGCCCACCCTCCTCCACTCTTGCTCTATAGCCACCATACCTCCAAACTTAAAGGTACTTGAAATTGAAGGGAAGAAAGGGCAATTGGAAGCTATGTGGCGCTAAGACTTGAGTGCACCTAGGATTAAGCTCCAATTTTAGCATACCCGTCAAGGTAAGGGATATCTTGCTATCATGGATTGTTTGCTGTATTTTCAAGCATCCATGGAGCTAGGGCTAAACTTGGAAGAGGGCCATGAGCTTGATGAACCAAGCTTAATGAGGGGAGTGCACTTATTGAAGGTTTTGTGACCTAGTGTGAAGTGCACAATAATGGCACTGAAGTGAGGGTTTCTAGAGCCCAACGTTAGTACTAGCTAGTGTCAAAATCCTCCAAATATGAAGCTTAAGCTTGAGTATGGCTTCCATAGTGATTTGCTTATGTTTATTGTGTGTTTTATGGACTAACCTGGTTTATGTTGCTGCCGCATTTCATGTGTTTGTTGGTTGTGAATGGCTACTGCATTTGGTTGCTATGTCTTGTATATATGCATTGTGGCTTTGTGTTTTAGTGTATTTGGATGCAGGTTTTAATGAGGGTGACATTTCCTTAAGAAACCAAGTGTTTCCCTCACTAAGTTTCACAATGAAACTTACTCCCCTCAATTCTACCATTTAAGGTCCAGCAGAAATATCACATTCAAACTGACCTTTGTGGTCTAATTTTGAATCTAAATTTTCATTTGGTTAAACTTCCAGATGTCTAGTTGTGATCTTGAAAGTTTGGTGATTTTAGGAGAACATTTGTTATTTTTAGTGATGGTGCTTATTGTGTTATGCAGTAGCTGTCCAGCATCCTGTTTCTGGAGTCCATTGTGTCTCAGGCACTCCTGTAACTGAGAGTGTGTATTTAGCTGGAGTAAGACCATTATGTATTACATGTATGCATGTGCATGTAGTGTATGTAAAATAAGACAAGTATGCGAACATTTGAGTAATGTTTTGGCTATGTATGTGATGTGGTGCAAAGCTGCCTAAGTGTGAATGATAGGTTCCTTACTTGTAAATTCTGTTTTAGAAACATAAAGTTGCTAGGTGCAAGGGCATGTAATTCCTATGTGTATTGGACATGTATGGGATATCCTTGGAGGGCTTACCCCTTGTGAATGAAGTGTTTGCACACTTACGAAAGGTGACCAAAATTATGACTTTGCACTCAAAGTTATATATCTCCCTATGTAGAATGAATATTCACATGAAATTTTGACCACATCTAGAGAACATCTATAGGTTAAACTAATATTTGGAATTTCTTAATTTAGACTCTTGCATCCAAAGATATGTCATTGCAAATTTTGCTAAGTTACTGTTCATTTGGTCAGAATTTTGTAACCAACTTAAAAAATTGATAACTTGGTCCATAGGTGGGCTATTGATGTAAAAAAAAATCCTCGATTTTGTTAAAGAATATAATTAATAATGAAGCAAATAAAAAAGGGGGTTACGTTGCTAATTAATATATTTTTTTGGAAGAATATTCAGGTGTAGTGGCTGGTCACTTACACCTAATAAGATTGCCTAATGTGTGGTAGCCAAGATTAAGACTTGTGCTAGTGTTTTCCTTCCTTGCTGCCATGGTGTGCATAAAATGTGACTACGTGTGTAATGGTTGGACCAATATGCATGCATTTATATAGTGCCCAAGAGGTCTACATTGGTATGCACACTAAGGGTGTTGTTCTGATGGCCTACAGAGCATACCAATCATGGGAGTCTTAAATGCACAATTTTGGCACCATAACTAGACTACCCCAGAATGGAAAAAAATGGTGGCTATAAAGGAGCTATGGAGGTGAAGGTGGCTGGTGTGGGTCGAATATGGGTGGTCTTGACTACTTAAATGGTCAACAGTACACTAAACATACTTAAGTAGTCTTAACGTTGCTTTATGTCATTTTCCTTACTTCCAAACCATGGTTTCTTAGTATTAAACCCATGACCCACATTTTTTATTTTCTTATCCTGCCATAGCAGTGCCTCCTTAGGTGGGATAACCCACAAGTTTACCTTTTGACTTAAGTCAAAGACATATACATCTTAGGGCCTACATTAGAACACTTAGGTCCTTTATGCCTTTCGTGTTTTCTTTGTCCTTAATTCTCTTCCATAAGGAATTTGGTCCTCCAGTAGCACTTTCATACCATTCATATCCTTCTCATAACTCTCCAAATCTTTTTCTTGAGAGTTTTGCAATTGAGTACCCAAATTTTCAAAACCTTACAAAAAAAGTCCATAGGTTGCTTGACAAACAAGCAATCCTTAAGGCTTTTCTTAGGGGCCAAGTTACCAACTTGTAACACTTTCAAGGAGGTGTTGATCATACCCTTTACCCCTCACACTTTCAATCACTGTGATGAAAATTACACAATAAAATGGTTTTTAACTATTATGCCACAGTTTCTCATTCTCCCAATTTTGTGATGTGGTAACAATCCTCCCTCCCCCCCCCCTTAAAAATTTTGGTCCTCTAAAATTGCCTTTAGCTTCGGGAATTCTATAGGATACCTTTCCATAAGGTCTTTCTTAGTTTCCCAGGTGTGACCACTAAACTTTAACCATGCGAATGAGCTTGTTTCTTAACCTTCTGGTATCCTTGGCTAAGATAGCTATAGGTTTCCCTACAAATGTCAAGTTAGGTTCCAATTGTATGTCCTCTACTACAACAGCATGCTTTATGTCCAATAACCACATCTTAAGGATACTGATGTGAAAAACATTCTGAACTCTTGACATGCTTGGCGGTATAGCTCACTTGTATGCTACCTTGCCAACTCTATCCAAGATCTCATAAGGACCTATATATTTTTGAGCTAACTTGGTTCTTCTGCCAAATTTGATAGTGCCTTTGGTTGGTGCAACTTTCAGCCAAACATTGTCACCAACCACAAACTCCAAGTGTCTTCTTCTTTTATTCACATAGCCTGTGGTTCTTTCATTGGCTGGCTTTAATCTCTCATGATCTTCCTTAATCTCATTCCTGGTGGAGGAATGGTCATAGATTAAGGGATTGGCCCTGCATACCTGACCAATCTCATATGTCACTCTTCTTCCTCTAGGATTTCTGCTATCTTCATCTTCCACCTCATAAACCTCATCATTTTTGTTTCCTAATCTTCCAAAACAAACATCTTTAAATGTGTTCCTAGCCTCTTCCCCTGGTTGCTGCTGTGCACTCTGGACTGCTTCAGCTAGTGCTACTTGGACTCTTAGATGTTGTGCTTGAATTAGTCTTACTAAGTTTTTATTAGTTAGAGCTAAGTTTCTCTAAAGCTCCAACCAAATTTGTGGCACTTCAGGGTTTGGTGCCCCGTGTTAGCCCTGATTCCCCCCTTCTTATCCATCTCTTTGTTGCCTATGTTCAGTATGAGGCCTTCAGGATGGTTCCTCTCTCCTTGTAGGAACTATAATTACTTCCTGTGTTCATGATTCATCATAGAGTACATATAAAGACCATAGGTATTTTAATGGTACTCGACACTAGCAGCTGACCAAACTAAGTTCATGTATGTAACCACCATGCAAAATGCAACTATATGTACATGTATAAGCCATGCTCTAACCATGCTCTAACACTGACATCTGTTACCCACTCTGGGGTAGCCCAGTTATGGTGCCAAAATTATGCACTTAAAACTCACAGGGTTGGCATGTTCTGTAGGCCATCAGAACAATACCCTTAGTGTGCATACCCAAGTGGCCCTCTTGGGCACTATGTACATGCATGCATATTGGTTCAAACATTACAAACATATGCATATTTTATGCACAACATGGCAGCAATAAAAGAAAACACTAGCACTGGTCTTAATCTTGGCTACCACACATTAGGCAATCTGGTTAAGTTTAAATAACCAGCCACTGCAACCAAATCTTCTTCCAAAAAACTATATTAATCTAGCCATGTATCCCCCCCCCCATTTTATTTTCTTCACTATTAAGGGGAGACTTAAACCAAACCAGGGAAGTTGGTTTTACATTAGTAGCCCACCTACGGACTAAGTTATAGATTTTTTAAGTTGGTTACAAAGTTCTGACCAATTGAACAGTAACTTAGCTAAATTTGCAACGTCAAAACTTTGGCTATAGCACTCTAAGTGCGTCAATTCTAGATCCCAGTTAAACCACTATATGCGCTCTTGGTGAGGTCAAAATTTCATATGAAGATTCATTTTACACGGAGAGATATAGGACTTTCAGTGCAGGGTCAAAATTCTATCCACTTTATAACCATTATGCCCATACAAAATTTTGTAAGTGTGCAAACACTTCATTCACAAAGGGAAAGCCCTCCAAGACTATGCCATGCATGTCCAATATGCATAGGAATTACATGCTCTTGCATATAGCAACTTTACATGGTCAAAACAGAATTTCCAAACAAGCAGCCTATCATTCACACTTACACAGCTTGTGCACCACATTCATGTACATAGCAAAACAGTCCTCAAATGTTCACATACTTGTTTCAAATTTACATGTCTTACATGTACATGCATCCATGCACTACATAATGGCCTTAACTCAGCTAAAACATGCACCCAAGTTACAGGAGAGCTTTAGACACAATTCACTCCAGAAACAGGATGCTGGACAGCTGCTGCATAACACAGTAAGTAACATCAGTAAAAACACCAAATGTGGTAGTAAAATCACCAAACTATCCAGATCATAGCTAGATACACAGAAATTCAAGAACCTAAAATTTCAGATCAAAAATCAAACCACAAGGGCAGTTTGAATGTTGTTACCCACTCCGGGGTAGCCTAGTTATGGTGCCAAAACTATGCATTTAAACTCCCAGGATTTGTGTGTGCTCTAGGTCATCTGAACAACACCCGTAGTGTACATACTCAAGTGACCCTCTTGAGCACTATGAAAATACATCCATATTGGTCTAACCATAACATACCTATTTACATTTATGCACACTATGGCAGCTAAGAAGGAAAACACTAGCACATGTCTCAGTTTTGGCTTCCACACATTAGGCAATCTTGTTAAGTTCCAGTGACCAGCCGCTACACCTGTAACTTCCACTAATAAACTATATCATTCCAGCCATGTACCCTCTCCATTATCACGTAGAGAGTTAGAACAAACCAAGGAATTTTTTTTTACATCAATAGCCCACCTATGGACCAAGTTATTAATTTTTTAAGTTGGTTACAAAATTCTGACCAAATGAACAGTAACTTAGCCAACTTTGCAACATCATCTCTTTGGGTACAGGGCTCCAAATTTAGAAATTCCAAATCCTAGTTTAGGCTCTATTTGTTCCCTAGGTGATATGATCAAGGAAGGCACACATGGAGAAGGCAAGGACCCATTGAAGGTTTCTAGTGGACCTATGACAAGGAAGAAAGCTAAGGAGCTCTCAAGTGCACTACAAGGCTTTGTTTCAAGTTTCTTCATGGAGAATGGACATGGAACTTCACAAGGAGCTGCTGGAACTTTCAAGACACCATATGGACATGATGGATATGCTTGGTACTTAGTTTTGGAGTGCTTAGATAAGTCACAAAACAAGGACACCAAGGACACCACTCAAAGTGCACCATTTGAGCCACCTTAAGTGTTCTTGATGCATTTTGTGTCCACAAGCTGGATTTTTGAGCTCTAACTTTCTAGACCTTCATTACCACATCTAATATGAAGATTAATGCCATTGGAACTCAAATATTCAAGCTTGGAGCTGAAGATACAAGAGAGAACCTTAAAGTGCCCAAAATGCACCCAAAAAGGCTATTTGGGAGTTTTCGGGTTTAATCTTGTATTTATATTTTATTTTCGTTCAAATCCTATTTAGATATATTATTTAGGAAGTTATTTACGCTATGGAATAGTTTTAAATTGTTTTGGGCAAGTGGCATACGCTGCATTCATTAAACTTGTTCAAACTAGGAATTAGAGTCCTAATTTGACTAGGATTTCCTATGTCTTTGTATCTAGGATTCCTAAGGGATTTACGCTGCGAATTTTGCCCAGCTTTTAACCCTAGTTTAGGCCTATATAAAGGCACATATTCTGGATGTAAAGATACAGATTATTGCCAAAATAATATTGCTCTTTGGAGAGGTTTTCTCTTTGGTTCTTGGCGGACTGCCTTGGTGCACAAGTATGCTTGTGTTCTTGGAGTTCTATACTTCTCGTTTCTAGTCACAGGTTGATTAGGGGTGGGGGTCTTCAAACCCAGTCTCTTTGATGTCTTGTGGAGCTTGAAAAACATCTTGGGCGAGTTTCATGGTCTTTATACCATCGGGGTTCGCATCACTAGGCGTGGTAAAAATTTCATACAAATACTCCTTCTACACAGGGAGATATAGAACTTTAAATCCAAAGTAGAAATTCTGGTCACTTTATAACCATTTTGCCCATACAAAATTTCATAAGTGTGCAAACACTTCATTCATAAGGGGAAATCCCTCCACAGCTACCCCATATATGTCCATTACACATAGGAATTACATTACCTTGCTTTTAACAACTTTATGTGGCCAAAACAGAATTTACAAGTAAGCAGCACATCATTCACACTTACGCAGCTTAGCACCACATCACTTACATAGCCAAAACATTACTCAAATGTTCACATACTTGTCTCATCTTACATACACTACCCGTATATGCACACATGCACTAGATAATGGTCTTAACTCAGCTAAATATACAACCTAAGTTACAGGAGTGCCTGAGACACAATGGACTCCAGAACAGGATGCTGGACAGCTGTTGCATACCACAATAAGTACCACCATTAAAAATACCAAATGTGCTCCTAAAATCACCAAACCTTCCAGATCACAACTAGACATATGGAAGTTCAGGTACTTGAAATTTCAGATCAAAAGTAAAACGACAATGGTTAGTTTGAAGGTGATCTTTCTGGTGGACCTGAAATGACAGAATTGAGGGGAGTAAGTTTCAGTGAGAAACTTAGTAAGGGTAACACTTGGATTCAGTAGGCAATGTGACCATCATCAAAACCTGCATCCAAAGACACTAAAAAATGAAAAAATACAATGCATATATACAAGATATAGCAACTAAATGCGGCAGCATTCACAACCAACAAACACATGAAATGCAGCAGCAAACAATAACCATAGGTTAGTCCACAAAACACATAATAAACATAAATAAATCACTATGGCGGCCCTCCTCAAGTAAATACTTGGTCTTAGGAGGAGTTTAACACTAGTTAGTACTAACTTTGGGCTCTAGAAACCCTCTCTTTACTGCCATCATTGTGCACTTCACACTTGGTGACAAAAGCTTCAATAAGTGCACTCCCCTCACTAAGCTTGATCCATCAAGCTCATGGCTCTCTTCCAAGCTTAGCCCTAGCTCCATGGATGTTTGAAAATTGAAAAAAATAGTTCATGAGAGCAAGAGAACCCTTACCAAAGTGGGTAGGCAGAAAATTAGGCTTGATGCTTAAAGTATCCAAACAATATCTCTAGTTTGCTTCCAATTGCTTCCTGTTGCCTTGAATTTCAATCAATTGCAAGTTTGAAGGTGTGGTGGATATGGAGGAAGTATGGCTATCTTCTTGGGTTGGAGGAGGATGAAAATGAGAGAGGGATAAGTGGTTTGGCCACATAAATGGCCTTAAATGAGCTTAAGCGTACAAAACACACTTAACAATCTTAACCTTGCTTTATGTCATTTTCCTTCTCACTAATTATGGTTTTATTGTCTTAAAAACCTTGGTACACATGTGCCCAACATTTTTGACTAATTATCAAATCTTAGCAGCCTCCCCCATGGTGGGATAACCCCACAATTCCACACTTAGACTTAAGTCGAAAGCTTGAACACCTTAAGGTTTACACTAGGACATTTAGGTCCTTATTGCCTTTAATGTTTCCTTTCTCCAAGCTTGTCTTCCATGAGCAATTTGGTCCTCCAATAGCACTTTTATACCATTCATATCCATCCCATAACTCTCCAAGTCTCTTCCTTGACAGTTTTGCAATTGAGTACCCAAATTTCCAAAACCTTACAAAAAA
Source organism: Aquilaria yunnanensis (assembly GCA_039654915.1). NCBI lineage: Eukaryota > Viridiplantae > Streptophyta > Magnoliopsida > Malvales > Thymelaeaceae > Aquilaria > Aquilaria yunnanensis. The sequence continues at coordinate 71,241,954 of CM077594.1, forward strand.
GTCCATAGGTTGCTTGACAAGCAAGCAATCTTTAAGGCTTTTCCTGGGGGCCAGGTTACAAACTTGGAACACTTTTACGGAGCTGTTGATCATGCTTTTTACCCTCAACACTTTGATTACCATTGTGAGAATTACACAATATAATGGTTTTTGACCATTATAACACACTTGTAATTCTCCCATTTTGTGAGGTGGTAACAATCCTCCCCCTCTTAAAAATTTTGGTCCTCCAAAATGGCCTTTAGCTTCGGGTATTCTTCAGGATACCTTTCCATAACATGTCTTTCAGTTTCCTAGGTTGCTTCTCTTTCAGAGTGGTGTGACCACTGAACTTTAACCATGGGAATATGTTTGTTTCTTAACCTTCTGGTATCCTTGGCATAGATAGCTATAGGTTTCTTTTCATATGTCAAGTTTGGTTCCAACTATATGTCTTCCACTACAATAGCAGGCTTTGTGTCTAATAGACACTTCTTAAGCATATTGATGTGCAAAACATTATGAACACTTGACATGCTTGGTGGTAGAGCTAACCTATATGCTACCTTTCCAACTCTGTCTAAGATCTCATAAGGACTTATGTATCTTGTAGCTAACTTGGTCCATTAGGCACATAGTTTTAGTCCTTGAAGTACAGTAACCCTTTCTTGTAGGCAAAGGATTGATACAAGGAACCCTTTTCCTCTCCTGATATCCTTTATAGTCTTTGGTCTTTCCCATTCTTGCACTACCTTGACCTTTTCAGGGTCTGCCTTAAGGCCTTGTGCGCCTATGATGTGTCCTAGGAAAAACACTTCCCTTATCTAGAATTCACACTTGGATAACTTGGCATAAAGCAAATGTTCCAATAGAGTCTTTAGGACAATCTTCATATGATGTTCATGTTCATTTTTATCGTTGGAATACACTAGGATGTCATCAATGAACACAACCACAAATTTTTCCAGATGTGGTCTGAACACCCTATTCATCACGTCTATAAAAGTAGCTAGGGCATTAGTCAAACCAAATGGCATGACTGTGAACTCATAATGCCCATATCTAGTCCTGAATGCAGTATTAGAAATGTCCTCTTCCTTTACTCTCAACTAGAAGTATCCAGATCTCAAATCTATCTTGGAGAATATGTTAGCTCCCTTGAGTTGATAAAAAAGATCCTTAATATTAGGGAGTGGATACTTGTTCTTGATAGTCATTGCATTGAGCTTTCTATAGTCAATGCATAGTCTCAAAGATCCATCCTTTTTTTTCACAAAGAGAACAGGAGCTCCTCATGGTGAAACACTTGGCCTTATGAACCCTTTTTCAAGAAGTTCATCAAGTTGTTTCTTGAGCTCATTCATCCCTATGATCGGTATTTTGTAAGGAGATATGGATATTGGACTAGCTGCTAGTTGTAGCTTGAATTAAAACTCAATCTCCGTTTGTGGGAGAATACCTGGTAGGTCTTTAGGAAACACTTGTGGAAAGTCTCTCACTATAGGTATTCTATCCACTTCTTCTTCACAGTGTAATTGATTCAATGCATAACAATAATCATGCTCAAAAATCACAGGTATCTCATCCAGTACATCTAGCCCCATGCCATGCATTTCATACACTAATTCCTTAGAATTCACTAATGCATGCACTTCACTATCAGGCAATGTGATTTCCTTCTTAGCACAATCAATTCTTATGGTATGCATAGCAAGCCAATTCATACCCAGTACTAAATCAAACTTAGGAATGTCTAACACTAGCAAATTTGTCAGAACCTTAGTATTTCCTACTACTAGCTCACAATCCTTAGCTTGGTTATTAGTGAAAAGACATTGACTACCTGCTGTTTTCACTAAGGATATCCTAGGCATGATTTGAGTGGGCAATTTCATGGCATTAACAAATTTCCTAGACACTATAGACACAGATGCACCAGTATCAAATAGAACACTATCAAATATACCATTAAGGTAAATGTTACCTCTTAGTGCCCCTCTTTGCTCTGATGGCTCTGGCCTCTCTAATTGGAAGACTCTGCCAGCTCTTTACACTGGAGGCCAAGGCACTGGAGGAACTAGCTTCTGTTGTCCCTCCCTAGGAGCTCCTCCCCTAGGTCCTACCCTAATATGCCTTACTGAACCTTGGTCTTCTGGCCTTTTTTTAGCCCAAGGGCAGTCTTTGATCCAATGATCCATGGATCCACATCTTAGACACGTTTGGGTGTCAAAATAGCAAGGTTTCTTTCCATTAAACCTCTTGCATTTAGGGCATCTTAGGCCAGGGAACTTCCCCTTAACCTTGCCCTCACCACCGGTTAGTGTTGTGCCCAAAAGCCAATCATGATATGATTGTATTTTTGCACAATGAGTCATGATATTTTATTAAGGCATTAATCCAGCAATTTTGTTTGTTGTTTTGTTTCTGCGTAACGTAATAAACATAATTGTAACCCTAGAATAATGATCTTCTCAAATGTCCCTTGTCTAGTATTATTGAGGAGCGGGTTGCAATAATACATAATGACTAGCATATGTGGAGACTAATATGAGATATGTAGTCTACATATGGGTACAAGTTGGAGAACTTGTGTACTGGACCGACCCACCATGAGAACACTACATGGATCGTTATATGAGTGTCATAAGTGATTCTCATAGTGATGATGGTATATGTAGTCCTTCGACCTAAGATCATCAAGGTTCCTTACATGTTAGTCACATACTTTGATACTTCCCTTTGTTGCTCGTAACTGAGTGAACTTCAAGCAGGTCATTGGGTATGTCACATATCATGTGGTGGGATTTGTATGATCAAGATGGGATTTGTCCCTCCTATGTAACAGGTGTGGTATCTTCAGGCCCCTTGATAGAGTAAGACTTAGAAAAATGCATGGCCATGCTCAGATGAGTTAATATATGATATCAATGTCATCAGTTTAAGTTGTTCTACTCGATAATCAAGAAACCAAAGATTGGGCTATACGAGAGTGACACATTCCATGTTTCATGCTTAGTCTTGATATCTTGGACAAAGGGACAATGGCATATATCGGTGGTGATCATAAAGGTTTAGTCGAATCACCGACGATCTTGTCAATTGGGAAGCAATGATGTGTTGCTAGACACCGCTTATTGCTTATGATCACAAATGTGATTTATGATCATTGTCAGTGTTATAAGAGCCTATTGGGTCACACACATAGAGCTATTTGAATCATTAGAGTGCATGGGCTAATAATTTGGGTTTTGGTTTCACAATAATTTCGTATTAATAATGGGCCCAATAGTTGAGCCATTATTAAGCCCAAAATTAAATCCTAATTGGATTAGGGCTTTGAAACCCATTAGGCCTAGAAGTTGAATCTCACTATAAATACAACTTTTAGTGAAAAATTCAAGCTTCTTGCCCTAGCCTCCCAAAAGGACAGCCGCACTCTTCTCTTGCAATTCCTTGGAGGACGTAAGCTAGCATTGTGAGCGCAATAGAAATGCATCAGCCAGGACGTGGTGGAAGCGTGGTGATCCCGAGAGGGTCGTGTGGATACCATAAAAAGCTTGAACACGTCAACTGTTCAGGTTTTGTGATTCGACTCTATAGTTGGGTGAGAGATCTTAACCGAAAATTAGTATGAAATTTTTGAACACCTGGTTTATCCCATTTCACTTGGATCCTGGAGGGTTTCGGTTAAATTCCGCTGTGCTGTTTGGCTCCCGAAACCCAACACCACCAACATGAGAATTCTTGGCAATTTCCTTGCCATGTGGTGGCTTCTTCTGCTTGCCTCCTGCCTGACTACTTTCCCCTGGTCCACTGGGAAAGTACTTAGTCTCATACTCCTCTTGCTCTACTAATAGAGCTTTCTACACTGCTTCATAGTATGTAACTACTCCAAAAGGTCTAACAGCCCTTCTAATGTCTGACTTTAGGCCTCTGACAAAATCTTTTGGCCTTCAACTCCTCCAGTCCATAATACTGAGGAGCATACCTCACTAGCTGATTTAATTTTTACTCATACTTTAGGACATTGAGGTTTTCCTGCCTAAGAGCATCAAATTCAGCTTGCTACATATCCTTGATGGCATCACTGATGTACTATTTCTAGAACAGCTGGGTGAACTCCGGCCAGGTCATTTCTATGCTTTCTCTTGGCCTTCTCCACCACATCTTTGCACTGCCTAGCAAGTTGTAAGTAGCCAGTGACACCTTCATAGTGGAGCTGAGTGGCATCCTTTCAAACATCTTTTCTGTGAAGATTAACCACTCCTCAGCTCTTTCTAGCCTAGCTCTTCCATCAAACTGTGGAGGTCTTAGGCCTTGGAACCTCCCCAACAGTCTGACTTCATCTATGCTTTCCAAATCCGCTGATCTATGTCTCCTAGAGCTGTGAGAGGCCTCTGTATGGTGATGCTCTCTATGATCTCTCTGCCTTCTCCTGCATCTTCTCTCATGGGCTTCCTCAATCTCATTCAGAGTGGAGGAATGGTCATAGACTGAGGGATTGGTCCTGGACACCTGACCAAGCTCAGATCTTACTCTTCACCTCTCTAATTTCTCCTATCCTCATCCTCTACCTCAATGGTCTCATCATTTGTGTCTTCTAAGCTTCTGGAAGGAACATATTCAGATGTGTTCCTAGTATCCTCTTCTAGTTGCTACAGTTCATCCTGAACTGGTTCTGCTGTACCTACTTGGACTCATTGCTGTTGTGCTTGAATAAGCCTTACTAAGTTCTCATTGATTAGAGCTAAGTTTCTATGAAGTTTGAACCAAACTTGAGCCACTTCAGGGTTTGGTACCACCTATTGCCCTCGATTCCCTCTATTATGTCCATTTCTTTGTTGCCCAAAATCAGTAGGAGGCCTTTGGGGTGGTTCCCCTCTCCTTGTGGAAATTATGTTTACTTTCCGAATTGATGATTCATCATAGAGCACATATAAAGATCATAGGTATTTTAATGGTACTTGACACTAGCAACTGACCAAACTAAGTTCATGTATGTAGATGTATGCAATGCAACTATATGCTATGTACATGTACAAACCTTGCTCTGATACCAACTTCTGTTACCCACTCCGGGGTAGTCCAATTATGGTGCCAAAACTGTGCATTTAAACTCCCAATATTGGTGTGTCCTGTAGGTCATCAGAACAACGCCCCTAGTGTACATACTCAAGTGCCTTTTGAGCACTATGAAAATACATGCATATTGGTCTAAGCGTAAGACACATACTTACATTTATGCACACTATGGAAGCTAAGAAGGAAAACACTAGCACATGTCTTAGTTTTGGCTTCCACACATTAGGCAATCTTGTTAAGTTTTAGTGTCAGCCATTGCACCTGTAACTTCCACTAATAAACTGTATCATTATAGCCATGTAACCCCATGTTTTCCTAGCTTCATTATCAAGTAGATACTTAGAGCAAACCAAGGAATTTTATTTTACTTCAATAGCCCACCAATGGACCAAGTTATGGATTTTTTAAGTTCGTTACAAAATTATAACCAAAGAAACAGTAACTTAGCCAACTTTGCAACATCATCTCTTTGGCTACAGGGGTCCAACTTCAGAAATTAAAAATCCTAGTTCATGCTCTGGATGGTCTCTAGGTGTGGTCAAAATTTCATACAAATACTCCTTCTACATAGGGGGATATAGAACTTTAAGTCTAGAGTCAAAATTCTGGTCACTTTATGACCGTTTTGCCCATACAAAATTTCATAAGTGTACAAACAGTTAATTCACACGGGGAAAGCCCTCCAAGGCTACCTTATACATGTCCATTAAACATAGGAATTACATTCCCTTGCTTTTAACAACTTTATGTGGCCAAAACAGAATTTACAAGTAAGCAGCCCATCATTCACACTTAGGCAGCTTTGCACCACATCACTTACATAGCCAAAACATTACTCAAATGTTCACATACTTGTCTCATCTTACATACACTACATGTACATGAATACATGCACTAAATAATGGTCTTAACTCAGCTAAATACACACCCTAAGCTACAGGAGTGCCTGAGACACAATGGACTCCAGAATAGGATGCTGGATAGCTGCCGCATACCACAATAAGTACCACCATTAAAAATACCAAATGTGCTCCTAAAATCACCAAACATTCAAATCACAACTAGACATACGGAAGTTCATGTACCTAAAATTTCAGAACAAAAATCAAACCACAAAGGTCAGTTTGAAGGTGATCTTTCTACTGGACCTGAAATGACAGAATTGAGGGGAGTAAGTTTCATTGAGAAAGTTAGTAAAGGTAACACTTGGATTCAACAGGCACTGTGACCATCATCAAAACCTGCATCAAAAGACACTAAAACACAAAAATCATAATGCATATATACAAGATATAGCAACCAAATGCAGCAGCCATTCACAACCAACAAACACATGAAATGGAGCAGCAAACAATAACCATAGGTTAGTCCATAAAACACATAATAAACATAAATAAATCACTATGGAGGCCCAGATCAAGCAAATGCTTGGTATTATGAGGATTTTAACACTAGTTAGTACTAACTTTGGGTTCTAGAAAAACTCTGCTTACTACTATCATTGTGCACTTCACACTAGGTCACAAAAGCTTTAATAAGTGCACTCCCCTCACTAAGCTTGGTTCATCAAGCTCATGGCTCTCTTCTAAGCTTAGCCCTAGCTCCATGGATGTTTGAAAATTGTAGAAAATAGTCCATGAGAGCAAGAGAACCCTTACCAAAGTGGGTGGGCCGAAAATCAAGCTTGATGCTTGAAGTATCCAAGCAGTAGCTCTAGTTTGCTTCCAATTGCTTCCTTTTGCCTTGAATTTCAATCAATTGCAAGTTTGAAGGTGTGGTGCTATGGAGGAAGTGTTGCTGTGTTCTTGGGTTGGAGGAGGATTAAAATGAGAGAGGGAGAAGTGATTTGGCCACATAAATGGCTTTAAATGAGCTTAAGAGCACAAAACACACTTAACAAGCTTAACCTTGGTTTATGTCATTTTCCTTCTCACTAATTACGGTTTCTTTCTCTTAGAAACTTGGTACACATGTGCCCAACATTTTTGACAAATTATCAAGTCTTGGCAGCCTCCCCCATGGTGGGATAACCCCACAATTCAACCTTTAAACTTGAGTCAAAAGCTTGAACACCTTAAGGTTTACACTAGGACATTTAGGTCCTTATTGCCTTTAATGTTTCCTTTGTCCAAACTTGTCTTCCATGAGCAATTTGGTCCTCCAATAGCACTTTCATACCATTCATATCCTTCCCATAACTCTCCAAGTCTTTTTCTTAAGAGGTTTGCAATTGAGTACCCGAATTTCTAAAGCCTTACAAAAAAGTCCGTAGGTTGCTTGACAAACAAGCAATCTTTAAGGCTTTTCTTGGGGGCTAGGTTACCAACTTGGAACATTTTTAAGGAGGTGTTGATCATACCTTTTACCCCCCACACTTCAATCACCATGGTGAGAATTACACAATATAATGGTTTTTAACCATTATGACACACTTGTAAATCTCCCATTTTGTGAGGTCGTACCAAAAGTCATATTTTTGTCAAACCTAAAATGGGAAGATTTGAGGGGAGTAATTTTCATTGTGAAACTTAGAAAGTATGTTACCCACTCTAGGGTAGTCCAATTATGCTGCCAAAACTGTGCATTTAAACTCCCAGGTTTGGTGTGTCCTGCAGGTCATCAGAACAACACCCCTAGTGTATATACTCAAGTGACCTCTTGAGCACTCTGTAAATACATGCATATTGGTCTAACCATAACACAAATATTTACATTTATGCACACTATGGCAGCTAAGAAGGAAAACACTAGCACAAGTCTTAGTTTTGGCTTCCACACATTAGGCAATCTTGTTGAGTTCTAGTGACTAGCTACTGCACCTGTAACTTCCACTAATAACTGTATTATTCTAGCCACATAACCCCATGGTTTCTTTGCTCCATTATTGAGTAGAGAGTTAGAGCAAACCAAGGAATTTTTTTTTACATCAATAGCCCACCTATGGACCAAGTTATGGATTTTTTAAGTTGGTTACAAAATTCTGACCAAGTGAACAGTAACTCAGCCGAATTTACAACGTCATATCATTGGGTACAGGGCTCTAAATCCAGAAATTCCAAATCCCAGTTAACCCTTTAAAGTTCCTCTAGGAGTGGTCAAAATTTCATACCAAGATCTGCTCTACACAGGGATAGATTAAACTTTAGGTCGAGAGTCAAAAGTTTGGCAACTTTTGGACCATTTTGCCCATACAATTTTTTCCAAACCATGCAAACACTTCATTCATAAGGGGAAAGCCCTCCAAGGCTATCGCATATATGTGCATTACACATAGGAATTACATTCCTTTTCTTTTAACAACTTTATATGGCTAAGACATAATTTACAAGTAAGCAGCCCATCATTCACACTTAGGCAGCTTTGCACCACATCACTTACATAGCCAAAACATTACTCAAATGTTCACATACATGTCTCATTTTACATACACTACATGTACATGCACAGATGCACTATAATATGGTCTTAACTCAGCTAAATACGCACCCTAGGTTACAGGAGTCCCTGAGACACAATGGACTCCAAAAACAGGATGCTGGATAGCTGCTGTACAACACAGTAAGTACCACCATTAAAAATACCAAATCTGCTCCTAAAATCACCAACCTTTCCAGATCATAATTAGACATATGGAAGTTCATGTACCAGAAATTTCAGATTAAAACTCAAACCACAAAGGTTGGTTTGAAGGTGATCTTTCAGCTGGACCTGAAATGACAGAATTGAGGGGAGTAAGTTTCATTGAGAAACTTAGTAATGGTAACACTTGGTTTCTTAAGGTAATGCGATCCTCATTAAAACCTGCATCCAAAGAAAAATAAAATAAAAAACCACAATGCATATATACAAGATGATAGCTGAAGTGCTATCGCCCTGTCCACTAACTTCGGAGAAAGAGGGAGCCAAACACATGAGGTATACGACCTCGGAAGCCTCATCGTACCAACCTCGGGAAATTACCATATCGCCTCTCCATCAGAGGACGAATGAACCGACTTCGGAAGAATATGAATACCCCGAAGAAACAGTATCACCCCGGGGAAAGGTCCTTGTTCGTTCCCCCTAAAATATAACGTCGGCTAAAGGGACCTCGGAGGAGCGATGGGTGCCACGAAGGAGTCTCTGACATATTCGCCCGTATGCACTAGACGTCGACCTCAAGCACTCTGACAAGCCACTGCAGTCTGCACTCTCACATGCTGTGACACACTTCTCGATAAGCCACTGCCCGAGAAAGCCTGCAGGCGGCTGGCCACTCTTTGGGTCAGAGGTACGGGCGTGATCCATCCATACACGTGTCACAATCCGAGGGGCTCTCTTTCTCCTATTTATAGTAGGGGAGTTTTTTAGGCTCTGGGCGCTGGCTTCGCCCCCCCCCCCCCCCTCCCTCCCTTTTTTCTCCCCCAGACTTGCCGGAAAAATGCCTCCGGCGAGATTCTTTCCATTCTGAGCATATCAGATAAACGCTCCCGGCAAGCCTATTTTGTGCTTACTCTTTGTCACCATTTAGAGACACTGACTTGGGTGTCGGACGCTCCTCTCCGGAAAGCCACTCCGGGGACCTCCTAACCCCTGTTTTCTGTGCGTTTCAGGTGGCTACTAGTTGGGGACATCCCCATTTCAGGCTTTTTCCAGCACCGGAAAGCTTTCTCTGCTACTGCTATCCATCACCGGATGGCCCCGCGCGACACTCCTCAGGAGGTCCCTGTTACTCCCGTCGTGGAGCCACGGCGGGAACATCAACGATGGCCACCCAAAGCCATCATTTTGGAGCCACGGCGGGAACATCTACGATGGCCACCCAAAGCCATCATTTGGCGCTGTCTGTGGGAACTTTTCCAGGCAGCTGTGGTTGAAAACTCAGCGTTCTAAGGTCAAAGGCTCCCTGAGGCCCCTGTCCGCCCCGAAAATTCGCCCGGCGGCCAAACAATTAAGCGCAGGGACTTCCCGTCCCGAAGATGATTCCTCCTCTGGATATCGTCGTGGTTTTCCTACATAGTTTTCCACGCATCGCCGTGGTCGAAGTAAGTGCAGCGGGTAGACCTAAGATGGTCGTGTGCAAATTCGAGCCGCAGTCTCCTCTCTCAACCCTTTCGACGAAAGAAGTAGTGGTGACCCCAAGAGTTCAGGGGTAGAAACAAAAAGTAGTGGGATGAGTACCCAAAGGGTGTGCTTCCCTACGGGACATGATGGAGGAAAAAAGCAGGGTCGGTGCTATCCAGACCTTCCCGTCGAAAGAGTTTGGGCCAAAGAAAGGTTGTTGCTCCCCCGGCAGCAACACCGAATCCACTACCCTGAAAAGACGCCTACGCTTTGATATTAAACAGGCAAAAGGCTATGATCCTACTGCAACGGACACATTACTATCGTCCAAAAATGAGCCGCCCCTGCGCGACGTCAGGGGGAATAGAGTAATCGGGCAAGTGCACCAAACTCCAAAGATATTACATCGCGCACGAGCCCAGAGGGGCAATATAACCCCAGGCGCTAGCAGACTATTGCCGAAATTCTAGAAACAGAAAAAGTGCAATCCAACGAGGACCAAATATAGATGAAATCTAAAAGAAGGAAACCCCAGCCGAAGAAATCCCAGGCACAAAAACGATGCGGCGCGAGAACAGTACCTCGGGGGCCCGAGGATAGGGAAGTCACCTGAGTTAGCATATTCGGTTAATGATGTGTTGGACCACCCAAGCTCGGCATTGGCTAGGAATGAAAACATAGGACAAGGGAAGGAAGAAGCCCACAAAAAGGCATCTCCCATGAGTCCCGAAAAACCCTCACGAAGTGGTGAAGAATGCAAAAAATGACCCGCAAAGTGGCATCTCCCAGGAAGCCTGAAAAATCTTCATGAAATGGCGGAAAGTACAGAAAATGTTCCAGACAGTCTTCCTTGATTGAAGAGGAAGGATAGCGCTATAGAAAGGCATCGGCAGAAAGAGGTGCAGAATAGCGCGCAAAAAAGAGGTGCGAGCAAAAATGCGTCCAAAAAAGGACGAGAATGGCCAAAAATGCACCAGCACTCGAAAGACGGCCTTCGGAATAAAATACCCAAAAGACTCCCATCGGAGTGGGTAACCCTGAGAGACTGCCCTCAGTCCTCTACAAAAAAGGACAAATACGGTCCACTGCCAACAACGCCTGAAGTACAACGCTAGGAGAAAGCAGTAAACTACTCCGTTTCGCGAGATAAGACAGAACCCCTACTGATTAAGCAGGCAAAAGGTATACAAAAGCCTGCTTAAAGGAACATGATGCACAAAGACGGCATATTATTGCCGGTACTGTTGGGTTTCGGGAGCCAAACAGCGCAGCGGAATTTAACCGAAACCCTCCAGGATCCAAGTGAAACGGGGTAAACCGGGTGTTCGAAAATTTCATACCTAATTTTCGGTTGAGATCTCTCACTCAACTGTAGAGTCGAATCAAAAAACCTGAACAGTTGACGTGTTCAGGCTCTCTATGGTATCCACACGAGCCTCTCGGGATCACCACGCTTCCACCACGCCCCGGCAGATGCGTTTCTCTTGCGCTCGCAGTGCTAGCTTGCGTCCTCCAAGGAATTGCAAGAGAAGAGTGCGGCTGTCCTTTTGGGAGGCTAGGGCAAGGAGACCTACGAATTTCTCACTTAAAAGTTGTATTTATAGTGAGACTCAACTTCCAGGCCTAATGGGTTTCAAAGCCCTAATCCAATTAGGATTTAATTTCGGGCTTAATAATGGCTCAACTCCTTGGCCCATTATTAATACGAAATTAAAGTGAAACCATAACCCAAATAATTAGCCCATGCACTCTAATGATTCAAATAGCTCTACGTGTGCGACCCAATAGGCTCTTGCCATGTTGGCAATGATCATAAATCACATTTATGATCATAAGCAATGAGCGGTGTCTAGCAACACATCATTGCTACCCAAGTGACAAGATTGTCGGTGAATCGACTAAACCTTTATGATCATCACCGATATATGCCATTGTCCCTTTGTCCAAGATATCAAGACTAAGCACGAGACATGGAATGTGTCACTCTCGTATAGCCCAATCTTTGGTTTCTTGATTACCGAGTAGACTAACTTAAACTGATGACATTGATATCATATATCAACTCATCGGAGCATGGCCATGCATTTTCAAAGTCTCACTCTATCAAGGGGCCCAAAGATATCACTCCCGTTACATAGGAGGGACAAATCCCATCTTGATCATACAAATCCCTCCGCATGATATGTGACATACCCAATGACCTCCTTCAAGTTCACTCAGTTACGAGCAACAAAGGAAAGTATCAAAGTATGTGACTCACATGTAGGGAACCTTGATGATCTTAGGTCGAAGGACTACATATACCATGATCACTATGAGAATCACTTATGACACTCATATAACGATCCATGAAGTGTTCTCATGGTGGGTCGGTCCAGTACACAAGTTCTCCAACTTGTACCCATATGTAGACTACATATCTCATATTAGTCTCCACATATGCTAGTCATTATGTATTATTGCAACCCGCTCCATAATAATACTGGACTAGGGACATTTAAGAATATCATTATTCTAGGGTTACAATTATGTTTATTACGTTACGCAGAAACAAAACAACAAACATAATTGCTGGATTAATGCCTCAATAAAATATCATGACTCAATGTGCAAAAATACAATCATCTCATGACTGGCCTTTTGGGCACAACACTAACAGCTAGCATAATAGCTTCAGTCCTGAGATGAAGGAGGCGAAAAAGTTTGCCACTAGCCCCGGAGTGGAATGACATTTCGGTCCACCAGCTTAGTTCTGAAGTAACAAGCACGTGGAGCCCCCGAATAGAATTGTACATGAGGGACTACGAAAAAATTGGGGGAAGCAAAGGGGAGAAGGTCCAGAATGGCCGAGAAAATTCCTTGTGGGAATAATCAGACAAATTTCCCGAAAAACCACAGGGAGAAAAAACCTTCCTTACTCGCCTGCAAAGACCAGTGCCCACTTGGAGCAATACAGCTACCGAGTGAAGCGCAAGTATTCGGTGAAAGGAAGAACGAGCTCGGGAGGGAAGCTCGGTAAAGGAAAAAATAGCCTCGTATTGGGGAACCAAACTCGAGCGACTCCCCGAAGCATGAACGAGCTCAGGAGAAGTGTTTTCTCCGTAAAAGGTGGCCGTGAGCGCAAAATTGCGCCGAACGCCAAAAGGAGATCTCGTTCTCCGAAAGGCCAAGACAGAACCCCGAGAACTACCTCAGGGGAGAACTTTGGCCACTAGGAAACAGGACCTCGCTTCTCGGTTTGACAACTGAAATTGACCGGTTAGCCAAACATCAAAGGAAGAACAAGCTCGGGAGGGATGCTCGGTAAGGAAAAAATAGCCTCGTATTGGGGAACCAAACTCTACCCACTCCCCGAAGCATGAACGAGCTCAGGAGAAGTGTTTTCTCCGTAAAAGGTGGCCGTGAGCGCAAAATTGCGCCGAACGCCAAAAGGAGATCTCGTTCTCCGAAAGGCCAAGACAGAACCCCGAGAACTACCTCGGGGGAGAACTTCGGCCACTATGAAAAAAGGATCTCGCTTGATTTAGGGCGAGGTCCGAAAGAGAGGATTATCAACTTGGCAGCATCAATGGGAGAAAATTGAGAAATATCCTAGAAGAATTCTATACTTAGAATTTTATTCTACACTTAGAATTTTTTAGATGAACAAACTATACTTAGAAAAAATTTCTCTTTTCTCCTGTACAGGTTACCCGCTGAAGAAAGCTGAAGCACACGTGCCCGAAGGGTATGATATGTTTTCCTTCTAAAAAAAAAAAAAACGGAAGCACAAAGTCCATCAAAGGTAATCAACGAGGATAGACTACTGTTCGCTTGAAAAGTCTTTGTCAAATCAGGGTGGCCGAGAAAGCGAGATCGGCCAGCAAAAAGGGCAAGGATGGGCTTTCCGAAATCCCTTAGCCGAAAGTAGCCAGGGCAACTGGAAAACAAAAAATTGCTCAAGCAAGACAGAGCGAAGAAATGAAAAAGAATCCATTAAAGAAGGTCTTTTCATACAAGAGGAGTACAAGAGAAACACGAAAATGAAAAAGCCTAGGATGTCTAAGGATCCCCAGCGACGCGAGAAGTTCCGGCTCCCGTGTCTCTTGCCGTCGCCTTCGGCGCGAGTAGAGGAACAGGTGGCAGATTGAGGTGATCAGCTTTCGACCAAGTCCACCGAGGACCCTCGGGAATATCCAGGGCTGCAAGAAAGGAGGTCTCGAGGTCCAGGTATCGTTGCAGAAATTGATGACGAGCTAGACAGAAGCCGTCCTGAAAGGACACCTTCGACATTTGGACGGCTTTGTCCTTGTCCACGTCGAGCAAGTCCACCTCATTCTCAAGACCAGAAACCTCTTTCTTGAGACCCAGGACCTCCTCCTTAAGATCGGCAATCCTCCTCACTAGTCCTTTTAAGTTCCTTCTCTTCATCGCACTCCTCCTCAGAAAATAGACCCTGGCTTGAAGAGCCGCTTTTTCGGCAAGAGTTTTCTTCAGAAAGGCAGCTTCTTCTTCTTTCTCCTTCTGAATAACCTCATTGGCCGAAGTCAAGCGCACAACCTCCTCGCCAAGGTCTCGCATTTTGCGGGAAAAGTCCTTCAAGAGATCCGATTGGCCTATTAGGAACTCATCCCGGAGCTGAGCCACCTTCTCCCTGGCTATGCGCCTCAATTCGACATTAGCTATGTCCAAGTTAATACAAAAGAGCCTGGCCTTCTCCAATTCAGTTTCAGCCCGAGCTCGGGCAGAAGATTGCTGTGCCGCCCAAACTCGGAGGTGCTCACTGTACCCCAAAAGCTGCGAAGAAGAAGGAGAAAATCCTCAGGGAAAGCAGCATAAGGGAAGGCAAAACACTTGGGCAAAAAAGAGAAGGCCAAAAGGATCACCTGAGCGGCGAGGATATCCCTAGAAGCACACTCTTCGGCAACGGCCTTGGAAGAAGCCTCGGTAAGAACACCCCTCGCCATCTGGGGAGCCATCTCGTGGCAATCCCTGGAGAACAAGTTCATGTCCTCCGTGAAAGACCAAAATGGCTCCCTCAGAACCTTGTCTTTCGGGAGAAGGGAGTCCCGGAGAGCCCATCTTCGGGCATGGTCAACCATCCATATGGTGGCCACACGGTCCTCTGCAAAAATGGAGGGGCGCAAGTCAGGAAGGGCTCCCTGGAAACACAAGCCATGAGGGAGGAGGTGTGAGAAAAGAATTCGACGCAAACCTAGCGCAACCTCAGTACCCTCCTCCACAAAAGCCGGAATATGCTTGCCTTTGTCCTTACGATGTCTCTCCATCTTTTTAACAGTAGGACTCTCAGGCAAAGAGCCTAAAAGCTTCACCGATGTGATAGGACTCGACGGAGTGAAATGGGTGACTGCTCCGGCCGGCACCTCGGCTGCAGCAGTATCAGCCTGAGAAGATGTCGCAGCTACTTTGGAGGGGGCAGCAACCCTGGTAGATATCGGAGTGACATCAACCATGGCAAAGGTCACAGTAGCATCGGTGGAAGTGGCTATCCCATTGGTTGAGATAGCAACCTCGGTGGAAGTAGCAATAACTTCATCGACCTCCACCACATCCTCCGAGGGTGGAGTAAGGGCCCTCTTCTTTGACTTCTTGGTGGAAGACGGTCTACTCCCAGTAGACTTATGTCTTTTGGAACCACTTTTCTTTGCTTGTTCTCCCTTCTCTACCTGACCAAGGAAGAGACTCTTGTAGTAGGCGGCAGAATCGTCAGCCATCTCTGAAAAGGGGGAAAAGCATCAGTATGAGTCCAAAAAGGCACTGAAGCTGAAAATGTGAGCCAAAAATGGTTAGCCAAAAAAAAAAAAAAAGGAGGAGCTTCGGGAAGAAAGGAAAACGTCAGCAAAAACCGAAAAAATACGACTTCGGGAGGCTGAGAAGTTAACAAAATTTGAACGATTCCCGAGAAAGGCACTCACGAAAAGCCTTGCCAAAGTCAGGATTCCTGGATGCTGTCGTAAATAATGGCCGGAAATCGCTCCGCCGGGCAGACCGTCGCTGGAAGAAATGAAACAGGCGAGAGAAAACGAGAGCGAGGGCGAGAGCAAAGAAAAAAAAAAGGAAAAGAATGGCAGGAGGAGGCTTATATAGAGCAGGTAAGGGCAACTGAAAAGGCGTCATAATTGCTGCGTTGGAATGAAACGTCACCGTAATTACCCTTCCCGCGCAAAAAGACGTGCCATCCCAATTGACGCTTGCCACGTGTCGACCAATGCGAGAAACTAGGGCATGTTTTCTGACATCCTGAAGATTTGGGTGCATCCCCAGATTGACACGCCTAGTTTCAAGGCATGACAGTCCACTAATTTAAGACAGAAAAAATAAGATTGGAAATCTCGAGGACGCCGGAAGGAAGGTGTGCGACATCCGCCTGAACAAACTACACGCTTAAAACGGCGAAGTACCTTCCTTGCAAACAATATAAGCCGGATCCTCTGAAAGTGCTCCTGAAAGGGCTACAAGCCGAAGTTACACTCCGGCTTTCCGAAGGAGGGCATGTGATAGCCAAAGTCCTATCGCCCTGTCCACTGACTTCGGAGAAAGAGGGAGCCAAACACATGATGTATACGACCTCGGAAGCCCCATCGTACTAACCTCGGGAAATTACCATATCACCTCTCCATCAGAGGATGAATGAACCGACTTCGGAAGAATAAGAACACCCCGAAGAAACAGTATCACCCCGGGGAAAGGTCCTTGTTCATTCTCCCTAAAATATAACGTCGGCTGAAGGGACCTCGGAGGAGCGATGGGTGCCATGAAGGAGTCTCTGACATATTCGCCCGTACGCACTAGACATCGACCTCAAGCACTCTGACAGGCCACTGCAGTCTGCACTCTGACACGCTGCGACACACTTCTCGATAAGCCACGGCCCGAGAAAGCCTGCATGCGGCTAGCCATTCTTCGGGTCAGAGGTACGGGCATCATTCGTCTATACACGTGTCACAATCCGAGGGGCTCACTTTCTCCTATTTATAGTAAGGGAGTTTTTTGGGCTCCGGCCGCTGGCTTTCCCCCCCCCCCCTTTTTTCTCCCCCAGGCTTGCCGGAAAAATGCCTCCGGCGAGATTCTTTCCCTTCTTAGCATATCAGATAAACGCTCCCGGCAAGCCTATTTTGTGCTTACTCTTTGTCACCATTTAGAGACACTGACCTGGACGTCGGAGGCTCATCCCCGGAAAACCACTCCGGGGACCTCCTAACCCCTATTTTCTGCGCATTTCAGGTGATGACTACTTGGGGACATCCCCGTTTCAGGCTCTTTCCAGCACCGAAAAGCTTTCTCGGCTACTGCTATCCATCACCGGACGGCCCCGCGCAACACTCCTCAGGAGGTCCCTGTTACTCCCGTCGTGGAGCCACGGCAAGAACATCTATAATGGCCACCCAAAGCCATCACAAGATATAGCAACCAAATGCAGCAGGCAAACACAAACAACAAACACATGAAATGTGGCAGTAGCATATTCCATAGGTTAGTCCATAAAACATGCAAGAAACTTAAATAAATCACTATGGCACCCCTCCTCAAGCTAATGCTTGGTCTTAGGAGGATTGTAACAGCAGTTAGTACTAACTTTGGGCTCTAGAAACCCTCATTTTACTGCCATCTTTGTGCACTTCACACTAGGTCAGAAAACCTGCAATAAGTGCACTCCCTTCAGTAAGCTTGGTTCATCAAGCTCATGGCTCTCTTCCAAGCTTAACCCTAGCTCCTTGGATGTTTGAAAATTGTAGAAAAAAGTCCTTGAGAGGAGAAGAACCCTTACCAAAGTGGGTAGGCTGAAAATCAAGGTTGATCCTTGAAGTATCTAAGAAATAGCTATAGTTTGCTTCCAATTGCTTCCTTTTACCTTCAATTTCAATCAATTGCAAGTTTAAAGGTGTGGTGGCTATGGAGGAAGTATGGTTGTGTTCATGGGATGGAGGAAGATCAAAATGAGAGAGGGATAAGTGCTTTGGCCACTTAAATGGCCTTAAATGAGCTTAAGGGCACCAAAACACACGTAACAAGTTTAGGCTTGCTTTATGTCATTTTCCTTCTTACTAATTATGGTTTCTTTGTCTTAAAATCATTGGTACACATGTGCCCAACATTTTTGACTAATTATCAAGTCTTGGCTTCCTCCCCAATGGTGGGATAGCCCCACAATTCCACCCTTAGACTTAAGTCAAAAGCTTGAACACCTAAAGGTTTACACTAGGACATTTAGGTCCTTATTGCCTTTAGTGTTTCCTTTGTCCAAACATGTCTTCCATGAGCAATTTGGTCCTCCAATAGCACTTTCATACCATTTATATCCTTCCCATAACTTTCCAAGTCTCCTTCTTGAGTGTTTTGCAAGTGAGTACCTAAATTTCCAAAACCTTACAAAAAAGTGCATAGGTTGCTTAACAAACAAGCAATCCTTTAGGATTTTCTTGGGAACCAAGTTACCAACTTGGAACACTTTTAAGGAGGTTTTGATCATGCCTTTAACCCCTCACACTTCAATTACTATGGTGAGAATTACACAATATAATGGTTTTTAGCCATTATGACACACTTGTAATTCTCCCATTTTGTGAGGTGGTAACAAAGGAGAACACTTGTAGTCTTAACATAATGTAACCCTTGATATCACCTACATCCAAATACACTAAAACATAAAGAAAACACAAGGCAAATATCCAATATAGAACAACCAAATGTAGCAGCAAAACAAAAACAACAAACAAATGTATAGGGCAACACCAATATGCGTTGGTTAGTCCATAAAACATAAAATAAACATAATCAAATCACTATGGAAGCCCTCCTTAATCTTAAGCTTTGTTTTAGGAGAGTTTTAACACTAGTTAGTACAAACTTTGGGCTCTAGAAACCCTGAAATTTGCTACCATCACTGTGCACTTCACACTAGGTCACAAATCATCCACTAAGTGCACTCACCTCACTAAGCTTGGTTCATCAAGCACTTGGCCCTTTTCCAAACTTAGCCCTAGCTATATGGATGTTTGAATAATATAATAAATAGTCGATGGGAGTAAGAGAACTCCTTACCTTGAGTGTATGAAAAAATTGGAGCTTGATCCTCGATGCACTCAAGTCTTAGCACTAAATAGCTTCCAATTGCCCTTTCTTGCTTTCAATTGCCTCTAGCTTCAAGCTTGGAGGTATGGCGGCTGTGGAGGAGATATGGAGGTGAAGGTGGTTGGTGTGGGTCGAATATGGGAGAAGAAAAGGTAGTCTTGACTACCTAAATGGTCAAAAGTACTCTAAACACACTTAAGTAGTCTTAATCTTGCTTTATGTCATTTTCCTTAGTTCCAAACCATGGTTTCTTAGTCTTAAACTCATGGCCCACAACTTTGACATTCTTATAATCCCATAGCAGCCCTTCCTTAGGTGGGATAATCCCACAATTTTGGCTTTTGACTTAAGTCAAAGACATACACATCTTAAGGCCTACATTAGAACACTTAGGTCCTTTATGCCTTTTGTGTTTTCTTTTTCCTTAGTTATCTTCCATAACAAATTTAGTCCTTCAATAGCACTTTCATATCATTCATATCCTTTTCATAACTTTCCAAATCCTTTTCTTAAGAGTTTTTCAATTGAGTACCCAAATTTCCAAGGCCTTACAAAAAAGTCAATAGGTCAGGTTACCAACTTGGAACACTTTCAAGGACGTGTTGATCATGCCCTTTACCCCTCACACTTTAATCACTATGATGAGAAATATACAATATAATAGTTTTTGACCATTGTGCCACACTTTCTAATTCTTCCATTTTTTGTGAGCTGGTAATAGATATTCCCCCCGGAAGATGGTGAGTGGCTTTTCCCAATTTTATGGCATAGCTGCTAACTAGCTGTCACCAAACTCATACTATTACTTCAATTCCTTTCTTTGCAAGTGTGCGGTCTTCAAGCTATACCCTCACTTCATTTTTTTCATGCAATATTACAAACTCCATCTCATCCCGAATGGGAGATTTTACTTCTTGCTCCCTCGGGGAACTGGGAGTAAGAAATTCACTTTCAACTTTGAAACCAAGGATAGCTGATGGGATGGAAAAAAAGTATTTCATCATGGAGATGGATGAAAAATGGAAAGACATGCCTGTGAAGTGGCCCTCTAGGACTTTGGCTATCGACGTGATGGATCCATTGAAGTTGCTTACACTTGAACTAGGGTCCTAATTCGAGGAGTTCGACGGTTGCATTCGGGTCGTAGTTGACTGGACAGGTTAGGCTTCTTCACGTCGACTCTATCCCTTTCTAATTAGATGAAATTTCATGACTGAAGACATCTTTGAAAAGTTAATGGTCATCAAAGAGCATGTCACTGATAAGAACATGCCAAAGCCAGCAGTGGATGGGAAGAACACTTGGCTAGTTCTACTCCTTCGCGGATAACTCTCCTATTTTGCCCTTGCAAAAAGTAAGCTACTTTCAAACTTGTGTCTTTTTGGATTTTTGATACTTACACTGGTATTTTCCTTTTTGTAGAAATGGGTGACAAATCCGCAACCTTCTACAAGAGTTTGTTCCTTGTTCAAGCTGAGAAGGGGGAGCAGAAGAAAAAGGCTAAAAAAAGAAAGAAAGAATAGGTAGGATAGTCTTCAGTGGCTTAGAAGCCAAAGAAAGTAGCGGAGGACTCCCTTTCTCCTCATGCTAAAGTTATGACCAAAGCTGTGGACCACTTTGCCGAAGGCATTAATCCTTCATCAGAGGCTGCCATCTTATTAGTTCTTCTCAATCCTGATGTCGCTATAGAGACCTTATGGACATCTTTTGGGGTCATTTTGGTTGAGGAGGTTGAAAAGATGTGAAGGAAAAAAGGAAAGGAAGTCCCTGCCTAGGGCCTCAACGTCAGTGACTCTGACGAGCAAAATGTCGAAGTCTTACCAGGTTCGTCTCTTAGTCATTCATCTACGAATTTTGGATTTTTTGGCATTTTAGATTTTGTAAATGAATGCTCAAGACACAATGTGGTGAGGGAACTTCAGCCTGATTTTACAGAGGATCGGGCCCAGATAGGGTGGATGGTGGACCATGCTCAGAAGCGAGCCATTTGGGATTCGAAGATCCTTAAAGATAAAGTGCCAAGGGAACCTTTCTAGACTTTAACATAAGACATGGACTTGTTTTTGGAGGACTCTAAGAAGATGGTTGCCCAGAATGCAAAGGGCATTATAAAAAATGCAACCTTCCAATCTCTAACAAATCATTATCCAAATGAAGAGATTCTTGCTGCTTGCATTTTCAAGTGTGCTGCTTTGGTAATCCTTATTTCTTTAGTACTTTGAAAAAATTTAGGCCTCCAAGCTATTGTATCTCATGTAAAGCTCTTTCATCATGCAGTTGCTCGTGTATGAAAGCTATATTTGGGCATGGGCATCAAAGCAATCCACCATCTGAGGTCAATTGGAGGAGAACTTGGCCAAGGTGAAAGAGTTGTTCGTGAGCTTATGCCTCCAGTATGGCGAACTCAACAAGATTGCCAAGGAGGACCTAGCCAAGCTTCATCAAGAGATGCTAGAGAGCCAGAGGGAACTCCTCGAGGAATGTTCTTTCAAAATTCTTGACCTCAGGGTGAAGCTAGCAGAGTAGAGTTCAATGGGGGAGACTTTTTGGATGGAAAAGGAGGACACAATTGTTGATTTGACTAAGGCATTGGAAATCAATGTTGAACTTATTGTCGAAGTTGATTAGCTACAGAAGTGGAAGAATAAGAAGAAGAAGGCATAGAAGGAGATGGAGGCCCTAACGAAAGAGGTGGATGTTTGGAAGGTTGAGAAGGCCAAGGCAGATGAGGCAACAAAATCTTTATTCCAAGATGGTTTCTGCCTTGCTCACCATCAATTTTACTCACATGTTCTAAACCTCAATATCTTTGTCCTCAGAGCCCTTGACATTTCCAAGTAACCATCTTCGTCGTGGTCAAAGAAGGAGTTCCTCAACCTTCCTGAGCATCCTCTTTCAACTGAAGATGTTGGTGATGATGAAAATGACTCTGAGGATGATAGAGTCAAGAAGCCTGAAGGTGGAC
Organism: Aquilaria yunnanensis; assembly: GCA_039654915.1. NCBI lineage: Eukaryota > Viridiplantae > Streptophyta > Magnoliopsida > Malvales > Thymelaeaceae > Aquilaria > Aquilaria yunnanensis. The sequence goes on from CM077594.1 coordinate 71,264,095, forward strand.
AAGAAAAGCCATAGGGCCTTCGTAGCTCCCCCCTCATCTTTTTTTTTTTTACGCTTATTCCTTTGTACTCTTTCTCTTCTTTTAAATAGAATGCCTTCATTTTGTTTCTAAAAAATTTTGGCTAAGTCCATGACAAGTGTTGCAACTTTGGTTGGCCTTTGCATGCTTGAGAAATTTTTTTGTCACTTTTGGTGAAATTATTTAACCTTTAAGTTGTTTACTGAACCCATTTGCTGTTTTCGGCTAGCTTACCATCTTTGGCATTGCAAAGCTTGACACATTCAGTTGAGTACTTTCTCAAGAAGAATATTATCAAGATTTCAAAACTTAAACCTTTTCAAAAGTGATATTCTATCACTTTCAAAAAGTTATGAGTAATGAGTATTTTCTATGTGTTTTGAAATGGAATTGAAGCAATGTTTTCATCAAACTTGCTATGTACAAAATGCTTAGGCAACTTTGAACATTGTCAAATTCAACTAATCTCCTTTGGGAGGTCTAGACTACTTTCGTAGAAATTTCTAAGTTTATAGCACTTTCTAGGTGTAAAACTTTTTCAGAGAGTATGAATGCCACATGTTCTTTAACTCTTCTCCTTCAGTGTTTCCATGTTTATAGACTTCTTGCCGAACTTCTCGAAGGACCAAATAAGGTCCTTCCTAAGTTGCCTGAAGTGTGCCATGAAATGGTCTTCGGGATTCCAGTTCAGCCTTTCGGAGAACAAGGCCTCTGTTCTTGATCCCTTTAGGTTTGACATGCAAGTTCATTGCTATGGCTACCCTTTGCTAGAAAACTTTTCTTCTAAGTTCAGCCATCTACCTATGTTCATCAACCATGTCAAGTTTGGTTCTTAAACCAATGTTATTCCCTTCTTCGTCGAACACCTATACTCTGATGGGCGATTGTACAATTTAAACAGGGATAAGAGCCTCAATACCGAATACGAGTGAAAAAGGTGTTTCACCAGTAGCTCTTCTAGTAGTTGTTCGGTAACTCCATAATACACTTGGGAGTTCTCTACGCGATTTTCCCTTGGCCTCTTTCAACCTCCTATTTAGTCCATCTTTTAACGTTATATTCGATACTTTAACTTGTCCATTATTCTATGGGTGGGCTACTAGAGCAAAGTGTAATTTTACTCCGAGGTTGGTGACAAATTCTTGGAACCCTTTCGGAATGAACTAGGAACCATTATATGCTACTATAACCCTCAGACAACTGAACCTACATATGATGCTTTTCCAAACAAACTTATAAATGTCTTTTGCTAAAATTGTTGCTAGTGGTTCTGCCTTAATCTACTTTGTGAGATAATCTACTACAACTACGTAGAACTTTAGCCCTCCAGAGGCTGTTAAGAGAGGACCAATGAGGTCAATACCCCAAACTATGAAAGAGCAAGGATAGTTAGCAGAAGTGATGACTTCCAAAGGTGCCATTTGGATGGGTGCATGCCTCTGACACTTATTGCATCGTTTGATTGACTACTGTGCATCCTTCCTTAGAATGGGCCAAAAATATCCCTACCGAAGTAGTACTTCAGCAAGGGTGTCAATCCCGATGTGATATCCACAAACTCCTTCATGAACTTCTTCTAGGACTGCTTCAGTGTCCTTTTCACTGATGCACCTTTGCATGGGATTTTCGTACCCTTGTCAGTACAACTATTCCTCAATCATGATGTACCATCCTAAGCACCTCCATATCTTCACAGCTTCACTAGGGTCATTGGGTAAGGATGAACTAATCAGATATTCCTTTATAGAATCTTTCCACCCCTTGTTTGGAGTAACGAATGCCATTATGGCTATGCTAGGGCGATCAAGTACTTCAGTGGACTATTTCAACTTAGCCAATACGTCCGGTTCGATGTTTTCTTTTTTAGGTACCTTTTTTATCTTTACTTTGTCAAATTCTTGGATCAATTTTTTCACGAGATCATGGTATTTTTCCAGGTTGTGATCCTTGGCACTGGATTCCCCCGTTGTGTGCCGAACCACCAATTGTGAGCCACTATAAGCCTTCAGATTCTTCACACCAACTCTTTTTTCCAATCATAATCCTACTACAAGGGCTTCATATTTGGTGATGTTGTTGGTGACTTGGAATCCAAACTTGATAGCTTTCAAGGCCTCCATACCTTCACAGCGTCGTAGTATTCTTCCAGCTATCTGGTGTTTTGATCATGAAGCACCGTTTACAAATAGTGCCCATTTAGGCTCCTCATCATTAAGGTCATCGAGCTTATCTTTAGTCTTGGGCAATTCGGCAATAAATCTGCTGAAGCCTACCCTTTTATGGCCTTTTTCACTTCATTCGTGAGGTCATGCTCTCGGAGCTTGATACATCACTTTGACAGCCTCCTCGAATGGTCCACCTTCTTCGTGACATCCCAAAGGGGTAGGTTACTTTGTACCATGGTAAAATGTACTTGGAAATAAGGCCAGAGGCTTTTACTTTCCATGACTAAAGCATAGATAGCTTTTTGCAATAGTGGGTACCTGACTTCGGCATCGCGCAAAGACTTGTTGATGTAATATACACACTCTAGCTTTCCTCATTCTTCTTCCCCGACTAGTACCAAACTTACTACTTTCTCAGCAACCACAGCCTAGAGAATGGAAGGTTATCCATTTCTTGGTTGACGCAAGTTCAACAAGTGGGTTAGTAGTTTTTGAGTTTATCCCAACCGTTTTGGCAATCTTCGTTACAAGGGTGTTTTTCGCAACTAAGGTTACCTTCATTTTTGGTTGCTTTGGTAAGCACTTTAAAGAATGGTTGGCACCAATCTCCGTACCTGGAAATGAATTTGCTAAGGGCCATTATTCGCCCTGTATGCCTATGTATGTCCTTAGTAGTTGTAAGAATTTGAAATCCCAGTAAGGCCTTGACCTTCTCTGGATTGTCATCTATACCTTTTTTGGATAGCATAAAGCCGAGGAATTTGCCTGCAATCACCCAAAACACATAGTTTCAAGGTTAAGATGGATTTCAAATTTTTGAAGACGCTGGAATGTTTCCCCTAAGTCTATGATATGACTACAAGGTATTTTACTTTTAACTATGTACACTTTCATGTTTCTCCCAATTTGGGAACTGAACACCGTATTCATTAGCATTTGATATGTGGCTCATGCATTTTTAAGGCCGAAAGGGGTTCTGACATAGCAGTAGGTCCCGACTTTGGTAATAAATCCAATTTTTTTCTCATATTTGGGATTCATCTGAATCTGGTGACATATTCCAAAAGCATTGAGGATGGTAAGTAGTCCATATTCAGCGATGGAATCTACCAATTGGTCGATTGATGGCAGAGGATATGGGTCCTTCAGACAGGTGTCATTAATATTTCAAAAATTGATGCACATTCGACGTTTATCGCTCCCTTCCGTTGTGCCAATGACAACGTTGCTAAGCCACTATGGGTACATGACTTCCCTTATTATGCCTGCTTCCATTAATTGTTGGACTTCAGATTTGATAAAATTGGTCTTGTGTGTTGAAATGCTACAGTTTTTCTGTCGAACAGGCCTCACCTTAGGGCGTACCTTAAGGCTGTGTTGAATTATACATGGATTTATTCTGGGCATGCCCTTCAGGGAGTAAGCAAGTAAATATTTGTTCATTAATAAAAGGGATACAAGTTTTTCCTTGTCACCTTTGTGTTGGGTTTCGGGAGCCAAACAGCGCAGCGGAATTTAACCGAAACCCTCCAGGATCCAAGTGAAACGGGGTAAACCGGGTGTTCGAAAATTTCATACCTAATTTTGGGTTGAGATCTTTCACTCAACTGTAGAGTCGAATCACAAAACCTGAATAGTTGACGTGTTCAGGCTCTCTATGGTATCCACACGAGCCTCTCGGGATCACCACGCTTCCACCATGTCCCGGCAGATGCGTTTCTCTTGCGCTCGCAGTGCTAGCTTGCGTCCTCCAAGGAATTGCAAGAGAAGAGTGCGGCTGTCCTTTTGGGAGGCTAGGGAAAGGAGACCTGCGAATTTCTCACTTAAAAGTTGTATTTATAGTGAGACTCAAGTTCCAGGCCTAACGGGTTTCAAAGCCCTAATCCAATTAGGATTTAATTTCGGGCTTAATAATGGCTCAACTCCTTGGCCCATTATTAATATGAAATTAAAGTGAAACCATAACCCAAATAATTAGCCCATGCACTCTAATGATCCAAATAGCTCTATGTGTGTGACCCAATAGGCTCTTGCCATGTTGGCAGTGATCATAAATCACATTTATAATCATAAGCAATGAGCGGTGTCTAGCAACACATCATTGCTACCCAAGTGACAAGATTGTCGGTGAATCGACTAAACCTTTATGATCATCACCGATATATGCCATTGTCCCTTTGTCCAAGATGTCAAGACTAAGCACGAGACATGGAATGTGTCACTCTTGTATAGCCCAATCTTTGGTTTCTTGATTACCGAGTAGACCAACTTAAACTGACGACATTGATATCATATATCAACTCATCGGAGCATGGCCATGCATTTTCTAAGTCTCACTCTATCAAGGGGCCCAAAGATATCACTCCCGTTACATAGGAGGGACAAATCCCTCCACATGATATGTGACATACCCAATGACCTCCTTCAATTTCACTCAGTTACGAGCAACAAATGAAAGTATCAAAGTATGTGACTCACATGTAGGGAACCTTGATGATCTTAGGTCGAAGGACTACATATACCATGATCACTATAAGAATCACTTATGACACTCATATAACGATCCATGAAGTGTTCTCATGGTGGGTCGGTCCAGTACACAAGTTCTCCAACTTGTACCCATATGTAGACTACATATCTCATATTAGTCTCCACATATGCTAGTCATTATGTATTATTGCAACCCGCTCCACAATAATACTAGACTAGGGACGTTTAAGAATATCATTAATATAGGGTTACCATTATGTTTATTACGTTACGCAAAAACAAAACAACAAACAAAATTGCTGGATTAATGCCTCAATAAAATATCATGACTTAATGTGCAAAAATACAATCATCTGATGATTGGCTTTTTTTGGGCACAACACTAACAATCTCCCACTTGCACTAAAAGCCAATCATCCATGTATCTAATACCGATGGACCTCGAATGGCTATCATGCTTCTGCTGCGTAAGGGGCTTTGTCAGTGGATCAGCAATGTTGCTGTCTGTCGAAGTCCTACATATCCTTACATCACCCCTCTCGATGATCTCCCTGATGAGATGATAGCGTCGGAGTATGTGTTTGGATCGCTGGTGAGATCGAGGTTCCTTAGCCTGTGCGATTGCTCTATTGTTGTCACAATAGAGCTCTATCGGGTCAACAATGCTTGGAACCACTCCAAGTTCAGTGATGAACTTCTTGATCCAAACTGCCTCCTTCACAGCATCAGAGGCGGCAATGTACTCAGATTCTGTTGTAGAGTCAGCTACTGTCTCTTGCTTTGAACTCTTCCAGCTCACAGCACCACCACCAATACAAAACACATAACCAGATTGTGATCTAAAATCATCCTTATCGGATTGGAAGCTTGCATCGGTGTAACCCCTTACAACGAGCTGATCTTCACCTCCAAAGACCAAGAATGCATCCTTAGTCCTTCGGAAGTACTTAAGGATGTTCTTAACAGCTGTCCAGTGACTTTCACCGGGGTTCGATTGGTACCTACTCGTCATGCTCAAAGCATATGAGACATCGGGACGAGTACATATCATGGCATACATGATAGATCCAATTGCTAAGGCATATGGAATCTTATGTTGGGTTTCGGGAGCCAAATAGCGCAGCGAAATTTAACCGAAACCCTCCAGGATCCAAGTGAAACGGGGTAAACCGGGTGTTCGAAAATTTCATACCTAATTTTCGGTTGAGATCTCTCACTCAACTGTAGAGTCGAATCACAAAACCTGAACAGTTGACGTGTTCAGGCTCTCTATGGTATCCACACGAGCCTCTCGGGATCACCACGCTTCCACCACGTCCCGGCAGATGCGTTTCTCTTGCGCTCGCAGTGCTAGCTTGCGTCCTCCAAGGAATTGCAAGAGAAGAGTGCGGCTGTCCTTTTGGGAGGCTAGGGCAAGGAGACCTACGAATTTCTCACTTAAAAGTTGTATTTATAGTGAGACTCAACTTCCAGGCCTAATGGGTTTCAAAGCCCTAATCCAATTAGGATTTAATTTCGGGCTTAATAATGGCTCAACTCCTTGGCCCATTATTAATACGAAATTAAAGTGAAACCATAACCCAAATAATTAGCCCATGCACTCTAATGATCCAAATAGCTCTATGTGTGCGACCCAATAGGCTCTTGCCATGTTGGCAATGATCATAAATCACATTTATGATCATAAGCAATGAGCGGTGTCTAGGAACACATCATTGCTACCCAAGTCACAAGATTGTCGGTGAATCGACTAAACCTTTATGATCATCACCGATATATGCCATTGTCCCTTTGTCCAAGATATCAAGACTAAGCACGAGACATGGAATGTGTCACTCTCGTATAGCCCAATCTTTGGTTTCTTGATTACCGAGTAGACTAACTTAAACTGACGACATTGATATCATATATCAACTCATCGGAGCATGGCCATGCATTTTCTAAGTCTCACTCTATCAAGGGGCCCAAAGATATCACTCCCGTTACATAGGAGGGACAAATCCCATCTTGATCATACAAATCCCTCCGCATGATATGTGACATACCCAATGACCTCCTTCAAGTTCACTCAGTTACGAGCAACAAAGGAAAGCATCAAAGTATGTGACTCACATGTAGGGAACCTTGATGATCTTAGGTCGAAGGACTACATATACCATGATCACTATGAGAATCACTTATGACACTCATATAACGATCCATGAAGTGTTCTCATGGTGGGTCAGTCCAGTACACAAGTTCTCCAACTTGTACCCATATGTAGACTACATATCTCATATTAGTCTCCACATATGCTAGTCATTATGTATTATTGCAACCCGCTCCACAATAATACTAGACTAGGGACGTTTAAGAATATCATTATTCTAGGGTTACAATTATGTTTATTACATTACGCAGAAACAAAACAACAAACAAAATTGCTGGATTAATGCCTCAATAAAATATCATGACTCAATGTGCAAAAATACAATCATCTCATGATTGGCTTTTTGGGCACAATACTAACATCTTACTCATGCGCTCTCTCTCCTCGGTTGTACTCGGACACTGAGATCTAGAAAGAGTGATACCATGTGACATGGGCAAGAATCCTTTCTTGGAATCTTGCATGCTAAACCTCTTTAGCACCATGTCAATATATGTACTTTGACTTAGGCCAAGAAGCTTTCTAGATCTATCTCTATAGATCCTGATGCCTAACACATAGGCTGCTTCACCCAAGTCCTTCATAGAGAAACATTTCCCTAACCAAGTCTTCACAGACTGTAGCTCAAGAATGTCATTCCCGATGAGTAGTATGTCATCTACATACAACACCAAGAAGACAATAGCACTCCCACTAACCTTCTTGTAGACACGAGGTTCATCTTCATTTTTGATAAAACCAAACTCTTTGATTGCATCATCAAAACAAAGATTCCAACTTCAAGAAGCTTGCTTCAGTCCATAAATGGACCTTTGCAATTTGCACACTTTATTGGCATTCCCAGGAGTGACAAAACCCTCAGGTTGTGTCATGTACACATCCTCAAGTAGCTTTCCATTTAGGAATGCAGTTTTGACATCCATTTGCCATATCTCATAATCATAGTGTGCAGCAATAGCAAACAAAATTCGGATGGATTTAAGCATAGCAACTGGTGAAAAATTTTCATCATAGTCAATACCATGAATTTGCTTGAAACCTTTTGCGACCAATCGTCCCTTAAAGGTAATCACATTACCATCCATGTCAGTTTTCTTCTTAAAAACCCATTTGCACCCTATGGGTTTTACCCCTTCAGGTGGGTCAACCAAAGTCCATACTTGGTTTTCATACATGGATTCCATCTCGGATTTCATGGCCACTAGCCACTTCTCAAAGTCAGGCCCTGACATAGCTTGTTGGTAGGTTGTGGGCTCATCTTGATCCATGAGCATCACATCACCGGTGTGAGTCACGAGAAATCCATATCTCTCGGGCTCACGCCAAATCCTACCAGTCCTACGTGGGCTCTGTGCTACAGGAACAGACTCTTGAACCACAACATCTTGTGGTGTCTGTTCAGGTTCCATTTCAGGTTTGATGTCTCCTTGTTGTTCTTGAATTTCTTCAAGTTCTACTTTCCTCCCACTAGTTCCTTTAGAGATAAACTCTTTCTCCAAAAAGACACCAGTTCGAGCAACAAACACTTTTTGCTCAGAGGGATTGTAGAAATAGTAACCCTTTGTTTCTTTGGGATACCCAACAAAAAGACATTTTTGAGATTTGGGCCCTAGTTTGTTAGAGGATTGACGTTTTACATAAGTGTCACAGCCCCAAATCTTCATAAAAGACAAATTGGGACGCCTCCCACTCCATATCTCACATGGTGTCTTTTGAACCGATTTAGATGGAACTCGGTTTAGTGCAAAAGCGGTCATCTCTAGAGCATGTCCCCAAAAGGAGTTTGGAAGGTCAGCTTGACTCATCATAGAGCGAACCATGTCTAACAGAGTTCGATTTCTCCTTTCAGAAACACCATTCCATTGAGGTGTACCTGGTGGAGTGAGTTGTGATACTATACCACACTCCTTCAGATAGTCAAGGAATTCTCGATCCAAGTACTCTCCACCTCGATCTGATAGAAGCACTTTGATACTCTTCCCGAGTTGATTCTCTACTTCATTCTTGAATTCTTTAAACTTTTCAAAGGATTCTGACTTGTGTCTCATAAGATACACATAGCCATATCTGCTGAAGTCGTCAGTGAAAGTAATGAAGTATTGGAAACCTCCTCTAGCTTGTGTAGACATAGGGCCACATACATCACTATGTATGAGTCCTAGTAAGTCATTAGCCCTTTCACTTTGCCCTGTGAATGGGGCTTTGGTCATCTTGCCCAACAAACATGACTCACATGTCTCATATGATTCAAAATCAAATGAGTCCAAGAGTCCATCCTTATGGAGCTTGGATATGCGGGTCTCATTTACATGGCCCAAGCGACAATGCCAGAGATAGGTCGGGTTTGAATCATTTAATTTGACCTTCTTGGTATTCACATTATAGATTGGATCTTCGAGGTCTAGAACATACAACCCATTACTAAGTTGAGCACTACCATAAAAGATTTCATTCAAATAAATAGAACAACATTTGTCCTTTATTATAAATGAAAAACCTTTCTTGTCCAAACAAGAAACAGAAATCAAATTTCTATTAATAGTAGGCACAAAGTAGCAGTTGTTTAATTCTAAAACTAATCCACTAGGTAAAGTGAGAACATAAGTCCCTACGGCTAAGGCAGCAACCCTTGCTCCATTTCCAACACGTAGGTCCACTTCACCTCGGGCCAATCTTCTACTTCTACTTAGATCCTGCACATTTGCACAAATGTGAGATCCACATCCAGTATCCAATACCCAAGATGAGGAAGTAGAAAAGTTAGCCTCTATAACAAGAATACCTGAAATGGAAGTCTTACTTCCTTTTTCCTTAGCAAGTTCTTCAAGATAGAGCTTGCAGTTGCGCTTCCAGTGTCCAGGTTGCTTACAATGGAAGCACTCCCCTTCCTTTGCCACACCACCCTTTGGTTTCAGTGCAGCTGAAGAAGAACTAGCATTGGACTTTCCATTAGCTTTATCCTTCTTCTTGTTGGCTTTTCCCCTTCCCTTGCCCTTTTGAACCATCAAAATGGGCTTAGCCTTCTTAAGGTTTTGCTCAGCAGTTCTCAACATGTTGAGCAATTCAGGAAGGGACTTGTCAAGGTCGTTCATGTTATAGTTCATGACGAACTGACTGTAGCTTTCAGGCAACGATTGCAAGACTACATCGATAGCCAACTCTTTCTGAAGAGCAAATCCCAAATTCTCAAGATTCTCAATGTACCCAATCATCTTGAGCACATGAGGACCCACGGGACTTCCCTCAGACATCTTGCACTGAAACAATGCCTTAGAGGTCTCAAACCTCTCATGCCTAGCTTGCTCTTGGAAAAGCATTTTGAGATGTTCGATCATATCGAACGCCCCCATGTTCTCATGTTGCTTCTGAAGCTCAGATTCCATGGTAATAAGCATGAGGCATGCAACATCCAAAGCATCATCAGAATGCCTCTTGTGAGCATCCCTTTCAGCTCTTGGAGCAGTGGCAGCAGGCTCATTCGGAATGGGCTGCTCTAGGACATAAGCCTTTCTCTCTTGTTTAAGGACTATCCTCAAGTTTCGGTACCATTTGAGAAAGTTGGTCCCATTCAGTTTTTCCTTCTCAAGGATCGATCGCAACGAAAGTATCGATGTGTTTTGTGCCATGGTTATCTACAACAGTAAATATGCAGTGTAAGAGTCATGTATTTTAATTCATTTAATAAGGACTTTTATTAAATGATACTCCCACTATTTTCCTCAAAATAATAACCCTCGGTATTATTTCGGAACACCTCGGTGCTAAGGTATTCTTGCGGGCCAAGATCCATATTTGACCACAACCTGAGTCAGCTTTGGCTTTTCTCTCAAGTTACAGCTATTTAGGTTGGCAACTCCTCTCCAATTGCATCTTATGCAACTCTTGGATAGTTGGGTGAACAACACTTGTCCAAGCTCATCTCATGAACTTACGCCCAACTCTATGCCTCTAAGTCCCTAATCCTATTAGGTTGACTTAGTTAAGTCAAACCCAAAGTTAGCAGTTTGGATATCACTATTATCCCATCGCGCCTTACCAAGATGAACATAGGTGCTTTGCTTTGGCAAACCCACCTAATGTTGATCAAAGTCTTGACGAGTGCCAACATTTGGAAGGCATCACATTTAATGACTTAATATTTGTTTGAGGGATTTTTCTTTTGATCTCACCAATTTGTTATCTCCAGTTGTTTTATACATGCATCACATACAAATATAAAACATGCATCTCATGCTTACAAGAAATAAACGTGACATGGTTATAGCCCAAACTATGCGATATTCTCAAGCCAATGAGAATATCATAAAAGCCTAAGAAAAGAAAAGAGTCTTCACAAGCTCCTTATCTTCCTTTCTTGGTTTCCTTTTTGTTGTCACCTCCTTGGACATACCACCTTGGACGATCCCATAATGCACCATTACATCAACAATAGAAACCTCGAGTTACATTCGAGGGGAGTAAGGTGAGAAGAGAATGTACAATGAGAGTGATAAGAAAAGGCAGGACTCGCAGGCCGTATTTACAAGTACAACCAATCAAGGGCTATAACCATGCACCATGCTTCAAACACCAATCAGCATATCATGTCAAATCTCATTCAACAAAGATGCATGCCAATTTTCGTGTGTTGATTAACCAGTTTTTATTTATGTGGCGCTTCGCATACAGCGGTCCCGCTGGCCGATCAGCGGGCGGTGGTTCCACTGACTGGTCAGCGGACGGGGTCAAGGGGGGCCGCCCTTGCGGGGGGCGTGGGGGGCAGCGCCCCCCGGCGCAAAAAATTGTCTTACAATTGCTTAGCCCGAAATCTTCTATTTCGAGAAAGTAGGCACCCGAGACTCCTCCATTCGAGCCACCAAAAATACCTTACTTTCGGTGCCCGAACAGGCCGAACCCGAACAAACCTAGGGTTTTTGCAACAATTGCAAGAATCCTAATCCATATAGGTATCTCATACCTATCAATTTCGGGTTAATCTCATTAACCAATTTGTGTCGTTTCTTCATATATCTCATATGTTCATTACGAATTCCGGTTTCATGCATCATGAATCAATCTAATTAATCATGGCCGAAAACCAATCGAACACATAGCATCATGCGATTCAACACTCAATCCTGATTTAGGGTTTCACCAGTAGCTCTGATACCACTGTTGGGTTTCGGGAGCCAAACAGCGCAGCGGAATTTAACCGAAACCCTCCAGGATCCAAGTGAAACGGGGTAAACCGGGTGTTTGAAAATTTCATACCTAATTTTGGGTTGAGATCTCTCACTCAACTGTAGAGTCGAATCACAAAACCTGAACAGTTGACGTGTTCAGGCTCTCTATGGTATCCACACGAGCCTCTCGGGATCACCACGCTTCCACCACGTCCCGGCAGATGCGTTTCTCTTGCGCTCGCAGTGCTAGCTTACGTCCTCCAAGGAATTGCAAGAGAAGAGTGCGGCTGTCCTTTTGGGAGGCTAGGGAAAGGAGACCTGCGAATTTCTCACTAAAAAGTTTTATTTATAGTGAGACTCAACTTCCAGGCCTAATGGGTTTCAAAGCCCTAATCCAATTATGATTTAATTTCGGGCTTAATAATGGCTCAACTCCTTGGCCCATTGTTAATACGAAATTAAAGTGAAACCATAACCCAAATAATTAGCCCATGCACTCTAATGATCCAAACAGCTCTATGTGTGCGACCCAATAGGCTCTTGCCATGTTGGCAATGATCATAAATCACATTTATGATCATAAGCAATGAGCGGTGTCTAGCAACACATCATTGCTACCCAAGTGACAAGATTGTCGGTGAATCGACTAAACCTTTATGATCATCACCGATATATGCCATTGTCCCTTTGTCCAAGATATCAAGACTAAGCACGAGACATGGAATGTGTCACTCTCGTATAGCCCAATCTTTGGTTTCTTGATTACCGAGTAGACCAACTTAAACTGACGACATTGATATCATATATCAACTCATCGGAGCATGGCCATGCATTTTCTAAGTCTCACTCTATCAAGGGGCCCAAAGATATCACTCCCGTTACATAGGAGGGACAAATCCCATCTTGATCATACAAATCCCTCCACATGATATGTGACATACCCAATGACCTCCTTCAAGTTCACTCAGTTACAAGCAACAAAGGAAAGTATCAAAGTATGTGACTCACATGTAGGGAACCTTGATGATCTTAGGTCGAAGGACTACATATACCATGATCACTATGAGAATCACTTATGACACTCATATAACGATCCATGAAGTGTTCTCATGGTGGGTCGGTCCAGTACACAAGTTCTCCAACTTGTACCCATATGTAGGCTACATATCTCATATTAGTCTCCACATATGCTAGTCATTATGTATTATTGCAACTCGCTCCACAATAATACTAGACTAGGGACGTTTAAGAATATCATTATTCTAGGGTTACAATTATGTTTATTACGTTACGCAGAAACAAAACAACAAACAAAATTGCTGGATTAATGCCTCAATAAAATATCATGACTCAATGTGAAAAAATACAATCATCTCATGATTGGCTTTTTTTAGGCACAACACTAACACTTCGGGCAATTTTTTCCCAACTAGGGTACTTCGGCCAAGGAGTAGTTCTACATCCTTAGTTTCTATTTTTTCAACATCACCCTTTTTCATTTCCATTTCAACTTCACCATGGGTGTTTGTGTCCCCCAAACTTTATATGTGCAATTTGGCAGGACTCTGCCTTACTTTGAGAAACACCTTCTTGACTTCAGATTGGTCAATAAGTATCTCCACATCCCCCTCCTTTGCCTCGAATGTGACTATTAGGTATTTCACATGTACTTAGAGGTGGAGGTTGCCTTGTATCTATTTTCCAATGATGCCGTTGTATGAAAATAGGACATGTATGACGATGAACCTCACCATAGTGGAAGCAAAGAGTTCTTCTTTGGTCTGGATTGAGGTACCCCTCAGCATCAATGGTAGGTCAATCCATTTGATCATAGGGAGTTCCAAGGGATTAACTCCAAAGGTGGGTGACGTCATGGGCTTGAGATCACCCACAGAAATACCCAAGTTTGGCAATAGGTGGGTGAATAGGACGTCAGTGTTTGATCCGTCATCAATGAGCACCCTCTTCAGATCCCAATTTTTTATCTATGCCATGATGAGGAGAAGATCATCATGGGGGAACTATACAATTAACCAGTGACTTAGGGTGAGCTTCTTCATCGGATTGTAAAACTCCATCATTGCAACCTCCCTCACCTTCCTCTTTCTTTCAGCTAAGGGTAATCTAGTTGTTGTGGTCTGGATTACCTTAGCTGAAGGCAGGGGTGATTTCTGGGCCTTCAATTAGTTGAGCGCTTGTCAATGTCATACTCCTCATCTTCTGCTTTTCTCTCATCATCCATTTTTTCCATGGCCTTTGGAAACGGTATCCACAAGTAGCACTGAAGTTGCCCTTGTTTGATTAAGGACTCAATGTACTTCCTCAATTGGAAGCAAACCTCGGTATCATGACTTTGGTACTGATGAAATTGGTAGTACTTCTTCATGTTCTTTTTGTTATCTGAGGTCATGGCCCTTGGATGTTTGATTAAAGTTCACTACATTTCCATGCCCATGAGGATATTTATCCTTATAATGTTTAGGGGGATGAATGTCAATGGCTTTCTTCCCCTAGACATTTGAGGTCTGCCTCCTCCCTCGGCCTGATACAGAGATTGGTGACTTTGACCTTCGGATTGATGAGGCTCAGACTTTGGTCCTCCCATTTTCAGTTCCTCAGTTGTCATGTGCTGTTCTGCCCTTTGGTAAAATTCACTGAGGGTGTCCAAGGGATCCTTTGAGAACTTGTAGAAAAGCTACAAATCCCTCATTAGCCCTTGATCATTACAAGGATTCAGATCTCGTGGCAAAAGTCTGGAACATTGAGTGCTTCTCTATTGAATCTTTTGACATAGTCCTAAATGGTCTCCCCATTCTTTTGGGCTTTTTCACACATCTGGACTGACATCTTCACCGTTGGCTTGCTCCCTATGAATTGCTAGGTGAAGGCGGTGGACAACTCTTACAAGCCCATGATGGTTCATGGTGCCAAGGAGTTGTACCACACAGTTGCTGCTCTAGACAAGGTAACTTCAAAACACTTGCAGATGATGGTGTCATCCCCATGCAGCGTCATACTGCTTCTGTATTTTGTTAAGTGGGCATGGGGGTCACTTCACCCATCATAAGTTCCCAAGTATGGTACTCAAAAATCAATGGGCATTGGCGCTTCCACTATCGCCCTGGTAAAGGAGGACTCCTCTCTAGTGAGTGTCTCCTATAGCCTCGACCAGATGAGCTTTCGAGAGGCCTGTTTCTCCACCTTATGTAGCCTTTCTAGGAGTCTCTCCATCAAGATGGTAGTACCATCTTCTACCCATTGCGTGGGAGCTAGGGGCAAGGAAGATTGACATCTTCTCCTCGGTGAATAGCTTCGATGGTGAAGAGACAGGGACTTCTCCTGCGATGAAGGGCTTTATCATTGGGACATCCTTGGTTATTTTGATTTGGTCCTAGTCATGTACCGCTCGTGAGACGAGGGGTTCTCCATTGAAGGCTCCACATGGAAGCTTCTATTTAGGGAACTCCGGCGAGATTACCAACGCCCCCTTTCCAGATGTACCTCCAGAGAGGTGTTCTTTCCATGAAAATGTGGATGTGACCATCTTTGCCTAAGTTGCTGTGTCATTTTGCCCGCCATGGAGCACTAGAAGTCGCATAGGAAGCCCATAGTGACCATCAAAGGATGCTCATCCTCAGGGAGGGAAGGCTCCAGGGGTGCTTGGACGTTCACCACCGGAGGCTCAGGCACGGACTGGGACTTTGAAATACCATTGTCTTAACAACATTGAGTCTCCACTACGGTGACTTGGGAGTGATTTCCCACAGAGGGCGCTAAATGATGGTCTAGCGCATCTTTGATGTAGGACATTTTGGTTGGACCTCTAGTAGAACTTCACCTTAGTAGTATCTGTAGCACTTGAAGAATAAGGTTTAGGAACTCCCCATAGTGTTTTTGCAGGGGAGGGATCTTCGATGCCCAAGTCAGTTTGTGATGGAGAAATTGCTAAGAGTAGAGAGCGAAAGAAGAGTGTGGCTTATGGCTATTACCTGGGAGCCTATCTAAGTATTTATAGGTGCTAGGACCCTATCTCAATGCCTAGCCCATTCCAAAAATGTAAGAAAAATGCATTAAAATAATCAGGGACTCAAATGAAAATGGACAATATCATGTGTATGGTTAACCAAGGCTTATTGGGTTCAAAATGTGCATGTAAAATGACTTAAGTGGTAATGGCGAGAAACAAAGCTGGAGGGCTAAATTGAACATTCTTTCGAGTGCTAATTATGTTGTGAAAAGACCATGCAAGGGTCAAAGTGTGCCATGCAAAAAGTGGGATTACTAGGGCTATCATTAGCCCCATTTTTGTACCATTTGGCACATAACCGGATTGCATGCTTCCACTTAAGTTGAAAATGTTAATCTCGGGTCAAACCTCCATTTGCATGTCAAGATTATGTTCTTGGCAAGGAAGGGTCGGGTTCTTGGTGATTTCACGGCAAAGCTTGGGAATTAAGGCTTGAATTGAAGAATTAAGCTCATATTTGGTGATTTCGGCCATTGGCGGCCTTGTACTTGTGTTTTCAAGCTTGGTCTTTGAGATTCAAGTTGGCTGAGAGTTCCAAAGCAAGAAATTGGTAAAGAATTATGGTATACTACTTGATTTTTGTATTGTTCCATGTTCAAGTAGTGTTTTGGCTTCTAAGTCATGGTAGTTTGAGGTAAATGATCTCGGAATGCTATATGGGCTTATGTGATACCTTCGGGTTAATGTGAAATAGTGGCTAGGTAGTTACTAATGGCAAGTACTTAAAGTTCAATATAGGTAGGCCGACCTATAGTTGAACTTGGAGCTTCGGTGGATTGGGCGTTAATATGGTGAAGCTTTGATGGCAACTATGTGTGTACTTCCTAGTTAGCTTTGGCTGATAAGGAACTAACTGTGTGGTGTGTGTGTTGTGTGCCCTGGATACTTGTTTGTGTTTGCTAACCTTTTGTAGTCATAGTTATTATGTGTATATGCTATTGTATATGTTCGTTTCGTGTTTTCTTGTCTCTGATTATAGGTAAAGCATGTTTATGGGAGGTTAAGCCCTCGAGTTTAACTAAATAAGCTCAATTTGCTGTAGGGATTTATTACTGGGTTTTGAAAACTCATGGCCCATTTTCTATATGTTGTAGGAAATGGTTTTGAGCTTGATTAGTTGCTTGTGTGCTAAGTTAGTGCTCAGTTTTGCCAAGGTATGTTCTAGACCGAAAGCTTGGCTTATTATGCACATAGTGCAAGTTTTATGCTTATTGCACAAACTCATGTGTTTGAGTTTTGTAGGCTTGTGTAGATTTGTGGGACAAGTCTAGGACTATGGATGTGTGCTCTTGGTCATTAGTGTGGTGGATGGCACTTTTGATTATGGGAGTAGTTGTAGGACTTTTCCTACAAACCTTGATATTGTATTATACACTTAAGGTAGCTCTTGGGTACTGTTAAGAACTTGGATATGTATTGCATAACAAATGATCCTTTTGTAGTTTGAGTACTCTTGGTAATGTTCCAAGTATGTAAGTACTAGTGTGGAAGATTTTTTGTGTAAATACCCTCGGATGACTACTAGTGTGGAGGATATTTTGTGTAAATAGCCTCGGACGACTTTTGAAACTTTTGTGTAAGTGCTATGCATGAAATGCCAAGTTATGTTATGAGTACTATTGGTTTTGACCATAATGTGTTAAACCTCTCCTGGAACTTGTTACCCACGCCGGGGTAGTCTAGTTATGGTCCCAAAACTGTGCATTTAAACTCCTAGGATTGGTGTCTCCTGTAGGTCATCAGAACAACACACCTAGTGTGCATACTCAAGTGACACTCTTGAGAACTATGCAAATACATGCCTATTGGTCTAACCATAACACACATATTTACATTTATGCACAGTATGGTAGCTAAGAAGGAAAACACTAGCACAAGTCATAGTTTTGGCTTCCGTACATTAGGCAATCTTGTTAAGTTCTAGTGACCAGCAACTGCACCTGTAACTTCCACTAACAAACTGTATCATTATAGCCACATGGCCCCCTGTTTCATTTGCTCCATTATCAAGTAGAGACATAGAGAAAACCAAGGAATTTTATTTTATATCAATAGCCCACCTATAGACTAAGTTATGGATTTTTTAAGTTGATTACAAAATTCTGACCAAATGAACAGTAACTTAGTCAAATTTGAAACATCATATATTTGGCTACATGGCTCTAAATCCAGAAATTCCAAAGCCCAGTTAACCACTAGATGTCCTCTAGGTGTGCCCAAAATTTCATACCAAGATTCATTCAACTCAGGGAGATATTAAACTTTAGGTCCAGAGTCAAAATTCTGGCAACTTTTGGACCATTTTGCCCATACAATTTTTCCAAACCATGGAAACACTTCATTCACAAGGGGAAATCCCTCCAAGGCTATCCCATATATGTCCATTACACATAGGAATTACAGTCCCTTTCTTTTAACAACTTTATGTGGTCAAAACAGAATTTACAAGTAAGCAGCCCATCATTCACACTTAGGCAGCTTTGCACCACATCACTTACATAGCCAAAACATTACTCAAATATTCACATACTTGTATCATTTTACATACACTACATGTACATGTATACATGCACTAAAATATGGCCTTAACTGAGCTAAGTACGCACCCTAGGATACAGGAGGTCCTGAGACACAATGGACTCCAAAAACAGGATGCTGGACAGCTTCTGCATAACACAATAAGTACCACTGTTAAAAATACCAAATGTGCTCCTAAAATCACCATACTTTCCAGATCATAACTAGACATATGGAAGTTCATGTGCCTGAAATTTCAGATTAAAACTCAAACCAAAAAGGTTAGTTTTAAGGTGATCTTTCATCTGGACATGAAATGACAGAATTGAGGGGAGTAAGTTTCATTGAGAAACTTAGTAAGGGTAACACTTGGATTCAGTAGTCAATGTGGCCCTCATTAAAACTTGCATCTGAAGACACTAAAACAAAAAAACCACAATGCATATATACAAGATATAGCAACCAAATGCAGCAGCCAAACACAAACAACAAACACATGAAATGTGGCAGCAACATATACCATAGGTTAGTCCATAAAACATGCAATATGGAAGCCCTCCTCAAGCTAATGCTTGGTCTTAAGAGGATTTTAAGACTAGTTAGTACTAACTTTGGGCTTTAGAAACCCTCATTTTACTGCCATCTTTGTACACTTGACAGTAGGTCACAAAACCTTCCATAAGTGCACTACCCTCACTAAGCTTGGTTCATCAAGCTCATGGCTCTCTTCCAAGCTTAGTCCATGAGAGAAAGAGAACCCTTACCTTGATGGTTATGATGAAATTGGAGCTTGATCCTAGATGCACTCAAGTCTTAGCACCACGTAGCTTCCAATTGCCTCATTTTGCCTTGAATATCAATCAATTGCAAGTTTGAAGGTGTGGTTGTTAGAATTCTTGGCGCACCAAGATCCTTTTAAGATAGGATTTGAGCTCGTTGAGCTAACTATAGCTTGAAAAGGTATCTAAGGCAGCTAGAAGTAGCTCCCTAGCTCAAGTCAGCTCACTTCAGCTATAAGTAGCTCAAAGTAGCTGGACTTCAGCTCAAGTTAGCTCAAGTCAGCTCAAGTCAGCTCACTTCAGCTTATGGTAGCTGAATGTAGCTGGACTTCAGCTCAAGTCAGCTCACTTCAGCTTATGGTAGCTGAATGTAGCTGGACTTCAGCTGAAGTTAGCTCAAGTAAGCTCAAGTCAGCTCACTTCAGCTTATGGTAGCTGAATGTAGCTGGACTTCAGCTCAAGTCAGCTCAAGTCAGCTCACTTCAGCTTTTGGTAGCTGAGTGTAGCTGGACTTCAGTTTACTTCAGCTGAAAGCAGCTAACTCCAGCTCAAGGTCAGTTCTTGGAGCTGGACCTTAGTTCATGGTGCTAGGTTGGAGCTCAAAGGAGCTCAATGGTGCATAAGTAGCATATTGAGCTAGCTTTGTGCCAGCTCACCTTGTTTTTAGCTCAAAACCACCAAGAGACACATCTTTTGTGTAAAGGTATGTCTCTTCATCAAAAGAAATAACTCTTGGCTAAAAGAACATGTCCTTTCATCCAAAGGAAGTGTTCCTTGGGTGAATGGACATGTATATTCGGCCATAGGGTGCTTATAGCACCAAGAGTGATGTCCTTTGACTTTAAAGGACATGTATGTTCGGCCATGGAGGTGGTTGAGGTGGTTATTGAACCAAATGTGATGTCCTTTAGACTTAAAAGACATGTATTTTCGCCCATAAGGTAGTTATGGGTGGTTATAGGCCAAAGGAAGTGTTCCTTGACTTAAAAGACATGTATTTTCGCCCATAAGGTAGTTATGGGTGGTTATAGGCCAAAGGAAGTGTTCCTTGGCTAAAAGACATGTATTTTCGCCACCATACATGACCCTTAGCCAAAGGAAGTGTTCTTTGGCTTAAAGGACACCTTTCTTGGTGTAAAGGTGTGCCTTTTGGTCATCTATAAATAGCCTTTAGTGGCTGGCCATTGTGAGTACGAATTTTACACTCAATTTGCACCATTTTTCTTGAGAGAAAAATTCCTCCTTTCATTCCTTTAAAGAGCCGAAATATTAGACACTTTCTTAGAGCATTGTGGGTGGAACTACATTGAGATTCTTCATCTCAATTCAAGCCTCAAGGCGTATCTCTAAGATCAAGTCCTTCCTTTTCCTTTTCGGCACAAGACTATCAAAAAGGAAGGTACGCATCCTTTCTTGCTTTAGTAGCATGCTAAGGATTTAAATTTTATGAATGATCTTAGTGGCATACTAAGTTTGTTTGACTGGATAAGTATGTCTATATTCATGTTGAACTCAAATAGCATGCTAGATATTGTTTTTTGAGACAATATGTATGGAAAACTTATATGCATGTGGCATATACACAAATGAATAACATAAGAGTATGTTATTATTGAGATCCTGAAAATCTTCAATTGGTATTAGAGCCTAGGTCATGAAAATGTATGTGTTGCATGTAATGAGCGTGATTTAGGATCATACATGTGTGTATGATTTTGATGAAGGCTAATGAAGGATGTGTGCATGAAGCAATGAAGGCATGTTTATATATTTCTGATCGAATGCTATATGCATCTCTTTTGCCATATATAAGCATGTTAAAAGTTGTTTCATACACATGTTGCTTTGTTGAGTCTTGTTGTGTAAATTGAACAAAAACAAGTGAATTGCATCGATGTAGATGGCTAGTAAGAATATTGTTGCTGAATTAAACCGTGACCTCAAATTGGATGGTGAAAACTATTCAATTTGGCAACAAAAGGTCAAATTCATTTTAACTGAACAAGTTACTCTTGATGTGCTCATTGATGAGCAACAAGTACAAGCAATAATTCGTTCCTTGCCTGATGAGGAATGGCAGTTGATGAAGGTCAAGTTACGCCATAACCCTCAAATAATGTCATTTGATGACATTGCCCGTCACCTCCTCCTTGAGGCTGAGGTAATGGCCCTCAAGGACCATTCTAAGGCATATGTTGCCTCATCTTCTATCCAGAAGGGATGGAAGAAGAATGGTGGAAAAGGAGGGCCAAGGAAGGGCAAGGGAAAAGTTCCTGCTTCTAAGAAAAGGTTCAAGAAGAAACGGGACATAAGCAAGCTAAAGTGCTTCAACTGTGGGTATAAAGGACACTTTGCAAAGGTCCACCCAAGGTACATACATACCCTTCTACTTCCATTGTACATGTTGTGTCATGTACATTACTAACTGAGTGCAATTCTTTGTGGATTGTAGACTCGGGAGCAACAGACCACATAGCACGGGAGAAGTCCTGGTTTGTGGCCTACAGGAAGCTCTCAAAAGGAGCTAAGCACATTTCAGTAGGAAATGATGCTAGGCTGGAAGTGGAAGGCATAGGAACATGTAGGATTCCTATAGATATTGGATATTTGTATCTAATAGATGTATTGTATGTACCAAACATTTGTAGAAATTTGATTTCTATAAGTTGTATGTCGAAGTACAATTATTGCTTTAATTTCTTTAATAATAGTGTGTCTATTATTAAAGATAATCAAATAGTGTGCACTTGTTCAGTTAATAATGGGCTTTATGAGTTAAAGCCAACTGACCATTCTGTTGCAAGTCCTAGTTGCTATGTGACAGAGGTCACAAATGAAATGAGATGGCATGAAAGGTTAGGTCATATTGGTCAAGATAGAATGAACAAGCTAGCCAAGGGTGGCTTGCTAGGTTCCTTGACCAAGGTTGTCCTTCCAAGTTGTCAATCATGCCTAGAAGGCAAAGCCACAAGAAAGCCTTTTGGCAAAGCAACTAGGAGAGGTGAGGCACTTAGTTTAGTTCACTCTGACCTGTGTGGGCCAATGAGGGTTGAATCTAGAAATGGATTTAAGTATTTCATCACATTCACAGATGATTATACTCGATTCACCCATATCTACTTACTCAGAAACAAGGCAGAAGCCTTGGCATGCTTTGAGAAGTATGTGTACTTGGTTGAGAACCAAGTAGGTAAGAAGATTAAGTCCTTGAGGACAGATAGGGGTGGAGAGTATACATCTAATGCATTCAAAGCATTTTGTGACTTGAAAGGTATTGAGAGGGAGTTCACCCTTCCTTGGACACCCCAACAGAATGGAGTATCTGAGAGGAAGAATAGAACTCTTATGGACATGGTACGTTCCATGATGGCAAAGGCCAATTTAGACATCACTTATTGGAGTGATGCACTGCTGTGTGCAGTTCATGTCCTTAATAGAGTACCCATCAAGAATGTGAATTCTTCTTCATATGAGTTATGGAAGAAGAAAACTCCTAACCTAAGCTATTTACGCCCTTGGGGTTGTTTAGCTTATGTTCACATAACGGACCACCCTTTGGGAAAGTTGGGTCCAAGAGGGAGGAAGTGTGCCTTCCTTGGTTATGCTGAACAATCTAGGGGTTATGTGTTCTTGGATGTAAGTCACAAAATTGGGAACATCTTTGATGCAAGGAATGCTAACTTTGTGGAGGATGAGTTCCCCAAAGTTGGTGAGTGTGGTGACTTAACCTCATTAAGCCAAATCCTAGATGAGGGTCAACCAAGTGTCATAAGGACACTTGGGACACATGCACCTACTCTAGAGGGAGTACCTCAACCACGTGGAGCAATGGCTCTAGAAATCCCTGTTGTTGTGGACCAACATGAGCAAGACTTCCAAGAGGAAGGTTTTGTTCAAGAGGGAGTTGAGGATACTCAAGGGCAAAATGTTGAGCCTCAAGAGATGGAGCATGAGTTGCCTCCATCTCAGCCTATATTGAGAAGATCAATGAGGAAATTTGGACCACCTAAGGAATGGTGGATCCTGGATAGTGAGGCAAACTTGGTTGCATCTGAGATAGATGAGCCAAGTAACATTGAGGAGGCTCTTGAGGGTGAACAAAGGGAAGAGTGGCTAAATGCAATGAAGGATGAATTGCATTCGATGCATCTCAATGGGGTTTGGGAGTTAAGTGATCTTTCTCTAGGCCGTAAGGCAATTGGGAACAAGTGGGTTCTCAAGATCAAGGTGAACTCTGATGGAAGTATCGAAAGATACAAGGCCCGGTTGGTGGCCAAGGGTTTCACACAGAAGGAGGGTGTTGATTTCAAAGACACCTTCTCTCCTGTTGTGAAATTCACTTCCATCAGGATATTACTTGCCATTGTGGCAAATCTAGACTTAGAGTTACATCAGATGGATGTAAAGACCGCCTTTCTCAATGGTGAATTGAGTGAGGAGATATATATGAGACAACCTGAGGGGTTTGTCCAAAAGGGTCAAGAGGACAAGGTATGTAGACTAAAGAAGTCTATCTATGGTCTTAAGCAAGCTTCGAGACAGTGGTACTTGAAGTTTCACCATGCAATCACAAACTATGGCTTTGTGATGATGCATGAAGACCATTGTGTATACTTGTACTCTTCTGGGTCTAGTTTTGCAGTATTGACTCTATATGTAGATGATATACTGATTGCAAGTAATAGGCTTGCATTGTTAAGTACCATCAAGGGATGGTTGTCTTCCACCTTTGACATGAAGGATATGGGAGAGGCTGCCTTTATTCTAGGGGTGAAGATCCTGAGGAATAGAAAGGCAAGGCTATTGGCCCTTTCTCAAGAATCTTATATTGATAAGATTCTTGCAAGGTTCAACTTAACAAATGCAAAGCCCATGAGTACACCTCTTGCATATGGTTGCAAGATTGGAGAGGACTTATGTCCTAAGACTCCAAAGGAGAAGGAAGAGATGGCTCAGATTCCCTACCTAAGTGCCATTGGTAGCTTGATGTACGCCATGTTATGTACAAGGCCAGACATCAGCCAAGCGGTTGGTCTTTTAGCACGATATTCTTCCAACCCTGGTCTGGAGCATTGGAAGAATGTCAAGAGGATCCTAAGGTACCTCAAGGGTACTAAGGATTATTGGCTTTGTTACCAAGGTAAAGACCTTGGTTTACGTGGCTATTCTAATGCTGACTAGGGTGGGGATAGAGACTCCAGCAAGTCTACATCTGGTTATCTTTTCATGCTAAATGGTGGTGCTACTACTTGGTGTAGTAAGAAGCAAACTTGTACAGCATTGTCCACAATGGAGGCTGAATTTGTTTCATGTGCCTCAGCTGTACAAGAAGCCCTTTGGCTAGGTTATTTCCTTAAGAATTTGGAGTCCAAGGTTTCTATTGAGAGACCTATTACTATCTACAGTGATAGTATGGCAGCCATGGCTTATACTAGGGACCCCAAATACCATGGAAAAACCAAGCACATTAGCATGAAATATAACTTTGTAAGGGATGCAATTGAAGAGGGTGAAGTTAGGATTGAGTACATTTCTACAGACCTGATGGTGGCAGATCCTCTCACTAAGCCATTGCCACCACTTGTGTTTGCTCGACATGTTAGAGCAATGGGTCTTAGAAGAATGTAAATGTTGGATGTACTTCACCTCTTTGGTGTCACACATGTTAAGTATTATTTTTGTGATAATATAGATTATTTTATGAAATAATCAGTTCAATTTTAGAAAACACAACGAACAAATGAACATGTCAAACATAGGTAGAGAATGACTTTCTCACACGAGTCATTCGCCCTTGATCTTTGTGTAAGATTAAGGATGAGACTGGCTAAAGACTTAAATGAATGGTACATTTAAGTGGGAGTCATGCTCCAACACATGACACTTTAGCCTTTCATGGTCGCCTAGATTATGAGTAATCAAGGTTCAATGCTTTGGTGCATTCAGTTTGTATGACCATTCATACATCCTAGCCTATGTTAGATGTAAGCAAGGGCTTACATGGAGAAATTTCATGGTTATTGACATGTCCTCCTTTTATATGTTAAGAGGAGTACACTTAATGGTGTTTTAAGAGGGAGAAATGACACACTCCTCAATTGGAATGGAGATCACTCCAAGTGGGAGTGACATGAGTAAAACACCTTAGAAGTGTATTCTGGAACTTTAATGGATGTGTTTCCAAGTGTTCCATGACCATGAAATACGACCATAGAAGAATTTAAGCAAGTTGTCTCTGTTCTTGCTTAGTGTGAGATTCTTCAAATCAGACTCTTAGTGACTATAGCTTGCTATTAGGAAGTTGAGTTAATTATGATCACTTTGATTGGTTGTCGAAGGTCTTAGAGAAATGAGACTGGAGTATCCTCCTTTTGGGTGATCATGTTAATTCATTGACCTAAGTAGTTGAAGCTCAAAGGAAAGACATTAAGATGGTACACGTTCACTAAATTCAATCTTGGGCCCACATATTACTGTGAGTAGTATGATAGATTGAATTGTGATTTAAATGAGTACACAATGCTTAATACAATCATGGATTTCAAGGAGTTAAAATTCAGAGAAAGAGACTGATTGTGATTAAGAAGTGTATCATATGTCTGGGGTCTGAAAGGCAAAACTTGATGTGTTCAAGAAAAACTTGATGTGTTCAAGAAAGCTTGATGTGTTTAAGCAACACACTTGTACTTGATGTGTTCAAGGAAAGTTTGAAGAAGTTCAAACTATGAGGAGAGGACAATCTTCTATTGAGAGTCTAACAACCTCAATAGAAGAGACTTAGTGTGTGTGCCTTGAGGTCGCACCCACAACTCTATATATGTAGAAGTGTCTAGATTATTTCGGCTATAAGGATTAAGGAGTTTTGTTTTGAGTGGGAGCTGGGAGTTTTAAAAGCATCTTAGTGCGAGTGGGAGTTTGTTGGAATTCTTGGCGCACCAAGATCCTTTTAAGATAGGATTTGAGCTCGTTGAGCTAACTATAGCTTGAAAAGGTATCTAAGGCAGCTAGAAGTAGCTCCCCTTAGCTCAAGTCAGCTCACTTCAGCTATAAGTAGCTCAAAGTAGCTGGACTTCAGCTCAAGTTAGCTCAAGTCAGCTCAAGTCAGCTCACTTCAGCTTATGGTAGCTGAATGTAGCTGGACTTCAGCTCAAGTTAGCTCAAGTCAGCTCAAGTCAGCTCACTTCAGCTTATGGTAGCTGAATGTAGCTGGACTTCAGCTCAAGTCAGCTCACTTCAGCTTATGGTAGCTGAATGTAGCTGGACTTCAGCTCAAGTTAGCTCAAGTAAGCTCAAGTCAGCTCACTTCAGCTTATGGTAGCTGAATGTAGCTGGACTTCAGCTCAAGTCAGCTCAAGTCAGCTCACTTCAGCTTTTGGTAGCTGAGTGTAGCTGGACTTCAGTTTACTTCAGCTGAAAGCAGCTAACTCCAGCTCAAGGTCAGTTCTTGGAGCTGGACCTTAGTTCATGGTGCTAGGTTGGAGCTCAAAGGAGCTCAATGGTGCATAAGTAGCATATTGAGCTAGCTTTGTGCCAGCTCACCTTGTTTTTAGCTCAAAACCACCAAGAGACACATCTTTTGTGTAAAGGTATGTCTCTTCATCAAAAGAAATAACTCTTGGCTAAAAGAACATGTCCTTTCATCCAAAGGAAGTGTTCCTTGGGTGAATGGACATGTATATTCGGCCATAGGGTGCTTATAGCACCAAGAGTGATGTCCTTTGACTTTAAAGGACATGTATGTTCGGCCATGGAGGTGGTTGAGGTGGTTATTGCACCAAATGTGATGTCCTTTAGACTTAAAAGACATGTATTTTCGCCCATAAGGTAGTTATGGGTGGTTATAGGCCAAAGGAAGTGTTCCTTGACTTAAAAGACATGTATTTTCGCCCATAAGGTAGTTATGGGTGGTTATAGGCCAAAGGAAGTGTTCCTTGGCTAAAAGACATGTATTTTCGCCACCATACATGACCCTTAGCCAAAGGAAGTGTTCTTTGGCTTAAAGGACACCTTTCTTGGTGTAAAGGTGTGCCTTTTGGTCATCTATAAATAGCCTTTAGTGGCTGGCCATTGTGAGTACGAATTTTACACTCAATTTGCACCATTTTTCTTGAGAGAAAAATTCCTCCTTTCATTCCTTTAAAGAGCCGAAATATTAGACACTTTCTTAGAGCATTGTGGGTGGAATTACATTGAGATTCTTCATCTCAATTCAAGCCTCAAGGCGTATCTCTAAGATCAAGTCCTTCCTTTTCCTTTTCGGCACAAGACTATCAAAAAGGAAGGTACGCATCCTTTCTTGCTTTAGTAGCATGCTAAGGATTTAAATTTTATGAATGATCTTAGTGGCATACTAAGTTTGTTTGACTGGATAAGTATGTCTATATTCATGTTGAACTCAAATAGCATGCTAGATATTGTTTTTTGAGACAATATGTATGGAAAACTTATATGCATGTGGCATATACACAAATGAATAACATAAGAGTATGTTATTATTGAGATCCTGAAAATCTTCAGTGGTGGCTATGGAGGAAGTATGGATGTGTTCTTGGGCTAGGGGAGGACGAAAATGAGAGAGGGATAAGTGATTTGGCCACTTAAATGGCCTTAAATGAGCTTAAGGGCACAAAACATACCTAACAAGCTTAACCTTGCTTTATGTTATTTTCCTTCTCACTAATTATGGTTTCTTTGTCTTGAAATCATTGGTACACATGTGCCCAAAATTTTTGACTAATTATCAAGTCTTGGCTGCCTCCTTCATGGTGGGATAACCCCACAATTCCACCCTTAGACTTAAGTTAAAAGCTTGAATGCCTTAAGGTTTACACTACGACATTTAGGTCCTTATTGCCTTTAGTGTTTCCTTTGTCAAAACTTGTCTTCCATGAGTAATTTGGTCCTCCAATAGCACTTTCATACCATTTATATCCTTCCCATAACTCTCGAAGTCTCTTTCTTGAAATTTTTGCAATTGAGTACCCAAATTTCCAAAACCTTACAAAAAAGTCCATAGGTTGCTTGACAAACAAGCAATCCTTTAGGCTTTTCTTGGGGGCCAAGTTACCAACTTGGAGCACTTTTAAGGAGGTGTTCATCATGCCTTTACCCCCCACACTTTAATCACTAAGGTGAGAATTACACAATATAATGGTTTTTAGCCATTATGACACACTTGTAATTCTCCGATTTTGTGAGGTGGTAACAAAAGTTGTTGTGCATAAGTCATGAAAAGCTTATGGTTTCAAAACTTGAATGGATATGGGCTTCTTGGTTGTCATGCATTGAAATACCACACTTGTTGAGCACACACCCAAAGCACTTAACTATAAAGGTATCTAAAACTTGCCTTGTGTTGCAAGTAACCTTTTAAGCCTTACCTTGTAATGCCAGGAATGACCTAAGACTACTTGATTAGCCTCCTAGGGCACCTTTCAGGCTTTAGCCATATGGGTAGAGGTTTTGAACAATTAAAAGGAACTTGGCTGAGCCATAAAGGTACTTATAAAGCATTATAGGTACAATAGTTGAACATAAGTGTTAGTGCTTGTTAGCATAGTTGAGTAGCACTGTATGTGCACAGGAGAGGGCCTATGTGGGGTATGAGAGGCATTGTTGGTATCAGAGCTTTGGTTTATAGCTTTTGGTTAAGCTATAGTGTTTTGTCTAGACTTGTTCCCACTTAGGATGAAATAGGCTTGTACTTATTGAGCATATGTGCATAGATGCATCTTGAGTGCAGGATGAGAACCTGAGGTAGGGAAAGAGAATTCCTTGAACAGGAAGAAAGTAGAACAACCCATCCTAGAGATGGATTACATACAGTTGAGCCTGAAAGGCAAGTAAAGGCCTTAAAGCCTGATTTGGCAAAGAGCCTAATGCTAGGGTAAATGTACCTAGACCTAGTAGGGGTAGACAAAAAAGAATGGAGCAGATGATGGAAACATTACAAGCCGCAGTAGACCAACTAGTGGTAGGCATGCAAGCCTTGGCTAGAGGCCAAGCTCAAGCACAGGAAAGTCCAGAACAATCAAAAGCAGGAGAGAATATGGAAGGTGAAGGAGGAAGAGGAAGAAGGCCTGGTAAAGAACTAGTGAACTATGATCAAGCAAGAAAAAATGGAGGGAACTGAGGGGAAGAGGAAGGTGATGAAGAGAGAAGCTACCCAAGGGCCAGGAGGATGAGGTCAAAAGTGAGACAGGAACCTAGGGCAAAAGTAGAAGGAAGCCCAGAGGTCGAGGAGATGGACACTTACATGTCTCCAAGGAGGACTAAGCCTCATACTGAAATTATAGCCAGAGGAGGGCCACCAGGGGTTGGAACCCAAAACATAGAAGCTGGAGAAGAAAAACCAAGAAGAGGTGGACTAAGGGAGGGCTAGTTGGAAGGATTCCTAGCTTTGAAATCACCTATTTTCAAGGGTGGATGTGATCCTGGATAAGCTAAATTCTGGATCTACTAGGTGGAGAAAATATTTGAGAGGATGGATGTATCCTCTACCTAGAAGGTGCATTTAACCACCTTTTAGTTCTAAGGGAATGCAGAGCTCTGGTGGAGAGCTATACAGAGAACTTACGAGGACAAGAACGAAAGGAGGCCAGCTGTAAGAAGGAGGTCCATGAGATAGGCTGAATTCCACCAAGTTTTTCGACAGCAGTATGTGAGTGAGGCCCAAAAGGATCAGAAGTAGGTAGAATTTGACCAGTTAGAGCCAGGAGACTTCAGTGTAATGGAGTATGAATAGAAATTCAAAAGCCTGATAAGATATGCTCATCAGTATGATGGGCAGGAAGAGCTAAGGACCAAAAGGTTCTTAAGAGGCTTACGGCCTGACCTAAGACAAATACTCAAAGTTGTGGGAGCCAAAGACTACTAGCAGCTAGTATAAAGTGCTATAGCACTTGAGCATGGGTTCAAGGAGCAAGCCAGAAGTTGTCCAGGGAGTGTAAGTGGAACACAAAAAGGACAAAAGGAGAGACCCAGAGAAGAAATTGAACCAAGTGAGGGAAGGAAAGGAAGCAAGAAAGAAAATAGGCCACAACCATATGGTCCTCAATGTCCTACTTGTGTAAAATTTCATGGCAACAAGCCATGTTTTAAGCTTACCAGTCGATGCCACACGTGTGAGCCCCAGATCACTAGGTGATAGATTGTCCTAAAAGAGGGGATGATAGGAGAATGCCAGCGAGGTACAACTCTAAATGGCCTAGAGGGTAGCTACCTAAGCCACAAATGAGGACTAATAAGCCTAACCCTGGGTGAAGGCATGCACTGAAGCTACCTTTGGAACAGAGGAGGCAAAATGCACCTTTTGGTAGGGTGTTTCAACTGGGGACCTCGAAGAAGGTGCAGGGGGCACTAGAGGCCGAGGCAGTTGAGAAGGAAACTAGTCAGCAGAGGACAAGCAGAAGGGCCTTGAAAGGTACTGTTTACATTAATGGCCAGTTAGTGTTTGCATTATTAGAGACTGGAGCTTCATTCTCCATAATTTCATCTAACTTGGTTATGACCATGAATTTAGAAGTAAAGTACATGAAAAACATGTATTTGATTAAAACTGCTGGCAATGAAGTCTTATTTACATAGAACATAGAGGAAGATTGTGAAATTCAAATTGACAAGCTGAAACTGAAAGCAAACTTAATAGTGCTAGACACTTATGATTATGATGTGATATTAGGCATGAACTGGCTAAGTGAAAATAAATCGGTTATAGATTGTCATGCAAGACAATTATTGATGCTTGCTTGTCAACCATTTGAATTGGAAAAGCACTAGAGTTAGCCTTGGACTGCCAAGTTGAAGTGTTGAAGTTAATAACTCTAGAAAATGAATATGAATGCCTGGAATTAAAGGAATAGGGAATGGCTAGTGAACTTAGACAGATTCCCATAGTTCAGGATTACGCAGAGGTTTTCCCTACAGACCTACCTGGACTACCACCCATGAGATAGGTGGAGTTTGAAATTAAACTGATACCAAGAGCAGCCCCAGTGTCTATTGCTCCATGTAGGATGGCATTACCTAAAATGGTAGAACTGAGAAAGCAATGAGATGAATTGCTTGAAAAAGGGTTCATCAAACCTAGTGTGTCTTCTTGGGGAGCACTTATTTTGTTTGTGAAGAAGAAAGATGGGACCCTTAGACTTTGTATAGATTACAGAAAGCTTAATGCCTTAACCATTAAAAACAAGTACCCCCTCCCCAGAATTGAAGATCCATTTGATCAGTTAAAAGGAGCAAAGATATTTTGTAAAATAGATCTAAGGTCTGGTTATTTCCAAC
This sequence comes from Aquilaria yunnanensis, assembly GCA_039654915.1. Lineage (NCBI taxonomy): Eukaryota > Viridiplantae > Streptophyta > Magnoliopsida > Malvales > Thymelaeaceae > Aquilaria > Aquilaria yunnanensis. The sequence continues at coordinate 71,295,687 of CM077594.1, forward strand.
TAAGGGCTAAGGAGGAAGACATACCTAAGACTGCTTTCAGGACTAGGTATGGACATTTTGAATACACAATGATGCCATTTGGGCTCACAAATGCACCTACATTTTTCATGGATCTTATGCAGAGGGTGTTTAGAGCATACCTAGACCACTTTGTGGTGGTTTTTATTAATGATATTTTGGTATACTCAAAAGATGAGGAAACTCATAAAGAACACCTGAGGATGGTGCTTGGCTTGCTCCAAGAACATAAGATTTATAGGAAGCTAAGTAAATGTAAATTTTGGACTTGAGAAATTGGGTTTCTGGGTCATGTGATTAATGATCAAGGATTAGCAGTGGATCCTGAAAAGGTTAGATCAATCTTAGATTAGAAATAACCCCAGAATGTGAAACAAGTTAGAAGTTTCCTGGGGTTAGCTGGCTATTAGAGGAGATTTGTGCAAAATTTTTTTGTTATAGCAGCTCCCATGACCCAGTTAACTAGAACGAACCAGAAGTTTGTCTAGGAGAGCAAATGTGAAGAAAGCTTCCAAGAGCTAAAAAACAGGTTGACAACAGCTCCTGTGTTAGTTTTACCAAATCTTGAAAAGTACTATGAGCTATATACTGATGCATCTCATGTAGGGTTAGGTTGTGTCATAATGCAAGACAAACATGCTATTGCTTTTGGATCAAGACAATTAAGACCACATGAAAAGAAATATCTATTGCATGACCTGGAACTAGTAGTAGTAGTCTTTGCTCTTAAGCAATCGAGAAATTCCCCGTTAGGTAATAGATTTCAGGTTTATACAGACCATAAAAGCCTTAAGTACCTTTTTACTCAGAAGGACTTAAACATACGGTAAAGAAGATGGCTGGAGTACCTGAAGGATTTTGACTGTGTAACTGAATACACAGCTAGTAAAGCCAATGTAGTGGCAGATGCCCTGAGCAGGAATTACACTGGAGTGCTCAAAGGAGGAAAAGGAGAACATAACACCGAGAGCCTTAATCTTACTTGCTTAGCAAGCCAGTGGTTAAATTGGGAGCATGAACAACTTAGTGTGCTCACTATTACACCTAAATGGAAAGAACTCATCAGAAAAACACAATTTAGTGATGAGAAAATTGGATTAGTGTCTGGCCAAAGGAGACGAGAACTAGTCTAAGCATTCCCCTATAGACAAGGATTGTTATACTTCCATTATAGGTTATATGTGCCTGAAAAGGATCACCTAATACTCTAGATTTTGGAAGAGGCACACTCTAGTAAACTTAGGATGCATTTTGGAGCCACAAAAATGTACCATGCTCTTAGAGCTTACTTTTGGTGGCCATACATGAAGCATGACATTAGAACTCATGTAGCTAAGTGTGAAGTGTGCCAACAAGTAAAGGTTGAGCACCAAAAACTAGGAGGGAAGCTTCCGAGCTTACCCATAATTGAGAGAAAGAGGGGGCCCATATCCATGGACTTTGTAGTGGGAATGCCACTAATAAGAAAAAATCATAATTCCATTTGGGTCATTCTAGATAGATTGACCAAGGCAGCTTAATTTCTCCTAATGAATCTCACAGATTCTTTAAACAAGCTTGCCCAACTCTACATAAGGGAGATATTGAGACTTCATGGAGTACCTAATGATATTCTGTTAGATTGGGATCCTAGGTTTCCTTCTAGGTTCTGGAAATCCCTACATCAAGCATTAGGAACTAAACTTAAGTTTAGTTTAGCATACTATCCACAGATAGATGGAAGAATAGATAGAACAATTCAAACTCTGGAAGATATGCTAAGGTCATGTGTCATTCATTTCCAAGGATAATGGGATGTGCATCTCCTAGTAGTGGAATTCTCTTATAACAATGGTTACCATTCAGTGATTGGAATGGCCCCATATAAAACCTTATATGGTAGGAAGTGTATCACACCCCATTGCTGGCATTAGCTAGAAGATAAGTTGGAATTGGGACCAGGCATTGTTAAAAAGACAACTGAAAAGATAACGGTGATACAAGCAAGGATCAAGGCTACTAATGATAGATAGCAGTCTTATGCAAACTTGAAAAAGAGAAGAGACCTAGAATTCCAAGAAGGGGACTGGCCATGGCTTAAGGTCTCTCTTATGAAAGGAGTAATAAGATTTGGAAAGAAAGGGAAATTGGCACCCAGGTATATAGGGCCATAACAAGTGTTGGCCAAGGTTTGAAATATGGCATACAAGTTAGACTTGCCACCTGAACTTGGTAATATACATGATGTATTTCATGTAAGCCTACTTAAGAAGTATGTTCCAAGTTCTAAACAAATAGTATTACCTGCTAATGTACCTACAACCCTATACCTTTCATATGAAGAGGTACCTATTCAAATCCTAGCTAGAGACACTAGGAAGTTGAGAAGTAGGTGAATTTCCATGATTAAGGTTTAGTGGAGTAATCATACGCCAGAAGAGGCAACCTAGGAAGTAGAGCAGGAAATTGACAAATGTTACCCTTAATTGTACCCAAAACTTGTGAAGAATTTGGAGGACCAAATTCTTTAAGGAGGGATGAGTTGTCAGGACCCTACCTCAATGCCTTGCCCATGCCAAAAATGCAAGAGAAATGCATTAAAACAATGAGGGACTCAAATGAAAATGGAGAATATCATGTGTATGTTTGACTAAGGCTTATCAGGCTCCAAATGTGCATATAAAATGGCTTAAGTGGTAATGGTGAGAAACAAAGCTAGAGGGCTAAATTGAACATCCTTTTGGGTGCTAATTATGTTGTGAAAAGTTCATGCAGGGGTCAAAGTGTGCCATGAAAAAAGTGGGCTTACTAGGGCTAGCATTAGCCCCCATTTTTGGGCGATTTGGCACATAACCAGATTGCATGCTTCCACTTAAGCCAAAAATGTTAATCTCGGGTCAAAGCTCCATTTGCAAGTCAAGATTGTGTTCTTGGCAAGGAAGGGTCAGGTTCTTGGTGATTTTATGGCAAAGTTTCACAATTAAGGCTTGAATTGAAGAATCAAGCTCATATTTGGTGATTTCAGCCATTGGTGACCTTGTATTTGTGTTTTCAAGCTTGGTCTTGGAGATTCAAGTTGGCTGAGAGTTCTAAAGCAAGAAACTGGTAAGGAATCATGGTATACTACTTGATTTTGGTATTGTTTTATGTTCAAGTGGTGTTTTGGCTTCTAGGTGATGGTAGTTTGTGCTAAATGATCTTGAAATGTTATAGGGGCTTATGCAATACCTTTGGGTTAATGTGAAATAATGGCTAGCTAGTTACTAATGGCAAGTACTTAAAGCTCAATATAGGTTGGCCAACCTATAGTTGAACTTGGAGCTCTAATGGAATGGGTGTTAATATGGTGAAGCTTTGATGGCAACTATGTGTGTACTTGCTAATTGGCTTTGGCCGATAAGGAACTAACTGTGTGGTGTGTGTCTTGTGTGCCTTGGATGCTTGTTTGTGTTTGCTAACCTTTTTTAGTTGCAGCTATTATGCGTATATGCTATTGTATATGTTGTTTTTGTTTTTTCTTGTCTCTGATTGTAGGTAAAGCATGTTTATGGTAGGTTAAGCCCTCGGGTTTAACTAAACAATCTCAATGAGCTGTAGTGATTTCTTACTGAGTTTTGAAAATTCATGCCCCATTTTGTATATGTTATAGGAAAAGGTTTTGAGCTTGATTAGTTGCTTGTGTGCTAAGTTAGTGCTCAGTTTTGGCAAGGTATGTTCTAGACTGAGAGCTTAGCTTATTATGTACATAGTGCAAGTCTTATGGTTATTGCACAAACTCATGTGTTTGAGTTTTGGAGGCTTATGTAGAGTTGTGGGACAAGTATAGTACTATGGATGTGTGCTCCTGGGCATTTGTCTTGTGGATGGCACTTTTGATTATGGGAGTAGTTGTAGGACTTTTCCTACAAACCTTGATATTGTATTATGCACTTAAGGTAGCTCCCGGGTACTATTAAGAACTTGGATATGTAATGTGTAGCAAATGATCATTTTGTAGTTTGAGTACTCTTGGTAATCTTCCAAGTATCTAAGTACTAGTGTGGAGGATATGTTGTGTATATAGCCTCGGATTTATGAAGCCTTTGTGTAAGTGTTATGCATGAAATGCCAAGTTATGTTATGAGTACTTTTGATTTTGACCATAATGTGTTAAACCTCTACTGGAACTTGTTGTGCATAAGTCGTGAAAAGTTTATGCTTTCAAAACTTGAATGGATATGGGCTTCTTGGTTGTGATGCATTGAAATACCATGCTTTATGAGCACACACCCAAAGCATTTAACTATAAAGGTATCTAAAACTTGCCTTGTGTTACAAGTAAACTTTTAAGCCTTACCTTGTAATGCAAGTAATGACCTAAAACTACTTGATTAGCCTCCTAGGGCTCCTCCCAGGCCTTAGCATATGGGTAGAGGTTTTGAACAATTAAAATGAACTTGGTCGAGCCATAAAGGTACTTATAAACCATCATAGGTACAATAGTTTAACATAAGTGTTAGTGCTTGGTAGCACAGTTGATTAGCACTACAAGTGCACAGGCTAGGGTCTGTGTGGGGTGTAACAATAGGAGGCCTAGAGTAGAAGGCCATTATGCCCAATTTGAGTAGGTCAGGACATGTCGATGGCCAGATTTGGCTTGTACCTTTGGATAGAGGTGTCTCCAACTGGCCGTAGGCGGTTATGCCCAAAGGGTAAGGATGTGTGCAAAGTTCCCGTTAGAGATCCTTCAACTGTATTTGTCATTTTTCCCTTGGACCCGTCAAGGATCTGAGACCCTTTCGGATGTAGGATTTCCCCCAGAAAATGACTAGAGAAAGCCCATGGGTTACACAGACCATTTTTGGGAGGTATTTTTTTCATTGAGGATGGTATACTTATGTTTATGAGGTTCGTAATATACACTTCCGAGGGTGGCATAGAGACTTTTCCCAAGGTTGGTCATACACTTTTCTGAGGGTGGTGTCAGCTCCGCTAATAGGAAGGTCGTGTGGGTACTAGCCCTTAGGCTATCAAATGGTATATGCTATAGGCCATCAGAACAATACCATTAGTGTTCATACCTGGGTGGCCCTCTTAGGCACTATGTAAATACATGCATATTAGTCTAGTCATTACACATATATTGAAATTTTATGCACACTATGGCAATAAGGAAGGAAAACACAAGCACAAGTCTTAATCATGGCAACCACATATTAGGCATTTTTACTAGGTTTATTTGTCCAACCACTGCACCCGAAACTTCTTCCCAAAAACTATTTTAATCTAGCAATGTACACCTATATTTTCTTGATTTCATTATCAAGTAGAATCTTAAGCCAAATGATGGAAACAAGTTTTACATCAATAGCCCATTTATGGACCAAGTTATGGATTTTTGAAATTTGTTACAAAATTTTGGCCAAATAAACAATAAAATAGCCAATATTACAACATGATATCTTTGGCTACAAGGCCCCAAATGTAGAAATACCAAAGCCCATTCAAACATCTAGATGTGTTCTTTGTGTGGTCAAATTTTTATAGCAAGATTCTTTTCTTTGTGTGGTCAAAATTTTATACCAAGATTCTTTGTACACAAACATCAAACATATGTATGCGGCAGCAACAAGTATCATTTGTTAGTCCATAAAACATGCAATGAACATATGCAAATCACTATGGCTGCCCTCCTCAAGCTTAGGCTTGGTCTTAGGAGAGTTTTAACACTAGTTAGTACTAACTTTGGGCTCTAGAAACCCTAATTTTTGCTGCCATCATTGTGCACTTCACACTAAGGCTGAAACCTTCACTAAGTGCACATCCCTTTACTAAGCTTGGTTCATCCAGTACTTGGCTATTTTCCCAACTTAGCCCTAGCTCCATGGATGTTTGAATAATACAAGAAATAGTCCATAAGATCAAGAGAACTCCTTACCTTGTGGGTAGGCCAAAATTTGAGCTTGATCCTAGCTGCACCTAAACAATAGCACCAATAAGGTTCCAATTGTGCTTCCTTGACTTCAATTGCAAGTAGTTGTAAGCTTGGAGGTATGGTGGCTATGGAGGAAGTGTGGAGTGGAGGGATACATGTTTGGCTACTAGAGAAGGCCAAATATGGGATAGATAAGATAATGATGGCCACTTCTATGGACTTAGGTGCATAAACATCCTTAACAAGCATTAACCACTTTATGTCCTTTTCCTTGCTACAAGACCATGGTTTCTTAGGCTTAATCTCTTGCGCACCCTTCTTACTTCTTTACCATGCCTTAGTTGACCTTCCCATGGTGGGATAACTACAAAATGTCTCCATTTGACGTAAGTCAAAAGCATGGACATCCAAAGCCCTACACTAGGACAATTAGGTCCTTATAGCTCTTTTGTGTTTTCTTTCTCCAAAATTCTCTTCCACAAGCACTTTTAATCCTCCAATAGTACTTTCATACCATCCATATCCTTCTCAAAACTATCCTTAATGCTCTTTTAAGTGTTCTACAATTGAGTATCCAAATTTAAAAAATCTCACAAGAAAGTACATAGGTTGGTTGACAAACAAGCAATCCTTAAGGCTTTCCTTGAGGGCCAAGTTACCAACTTGGAACACTTTTAAGAAGGTATTGATCATACATTTTACCCCTCACACTTCAATCACTATGGTGAGAATAACATAATATAATGGTTTTTTGACCATTATGCCACACTTTGTAATTCTCCCATTTTTGTGAAGTGGTAATACAGCAAGCCATACCAATTTCTGATGTTTTAGAAGCTCTTAACCCTAGTTGAGCCTGTGGCCATTCCCTTATCCAATGACCACTCTATCCATAGTTGTTGCAAATGTTGGTTACCAAAGTCCATGGCTTGGAGCCATGAAATCTTCTACACTTAGGGCACAAGCCCCTTTTCCACTTCTTCATTGACCATTAAGTCTCAGCTGCCTTTCCTATGATTGGATGCTTTTCAACACTTTTCCCTAGGTTGGATGGCCCATCCTCCACTTTCTTTCTTTGAATCATCGAGTCTTCAAACTCTCTTTCTAAAGGTAATGCCTTTTGAACCATTAGATGATAGCTTTAAATGTCCACTATCAGCATATATCTCCAAAGGACGGGTTTAGGGCCCTGGAGGAATTTCATGGCCTTCAGCTCATCATCTATGGCTTTGTGTAGAGCACACCAAATGAGTGAATTATAGTGCTACTCATAGTCTCTTACAGACATCTCTTCTTGGGTGTGATTTTCAAACTGAATCCTTCTTTGTTCTCGAGCCACCTCACTAATATACTCTTGTCAGATCTTCTCTCCAAGTCCAACCACTTGAGAACCTTTTTCTTACGCTATGGTCAATTTCCATTACTTTCTTGTAGCATTTCTAAAACTTTATCCCACATAAGATAGTCCTGTTGGGTTTTGGGAGCCAAACAGCGCAGCAGAATTTAACCGAAACCCTCTAGGATCCAAGTGAAACGGGGTAAACCGGGTGTTCAAAAATTTCATACCTAATTTTCAGTTGAGATCTCTCACTCAACTGTAGAGTCGAATCACAAAACCTGAACAGTTGACGTGTTCAGGCTCTCTATGGTATCCACATGAGCCTCTTGGGATCACCACGCTTCCACCGCGTCCCGGCAGATGCGTTTCTCTTGCGCTCGCAGTGCTAGCTTGCGTCCTCCAAGGAATTGCAAGAGAAGAGTGCGGCTGTCCTTTTGGGAGGCTAGGGCAAGGAGACCTATGAATTTCTCACTAGAAGTTGTATTTATAATGTGACTCAACTTCCAGGCCTAATAGGTTTCAAAGCCCTAATCCAATTAGGCTTTAATTTCAGGCTTAATAATGGTTCAACTATTGGGCCCATTATTAATACGAAATTAAAGTGAAACCATAACCCAAATAATTGGCCCATGCACTTTAATGATCCAAATAGCTTTATGTGTGCGACCCAATAGGCTCTTACCACGTTGGCAATGATCATAAATCACATTTATGATCATAAGCAATGAGCGGTGTCTAGCAACACATCATTGCTACCCAAGTGACAAGATTGTCGATGATTCGAGTAAACCTTTATGATCATCACCGATATATGCCATTGTCCCTTTGTCCAAGATATCAAGACTAAGCACGAGACATGGAATGTGTCACTCTCTTATAGCCCAATCTTTGGTTTCTTGATTATCGAGTAGACCCACTTAAATTGATGACATTGATATCGTATATCAACTCATCCGAGCATGGCCATGCATTTTTCTAAGTCTTATTCTATCAAGGGGCCCGAAGATATCACTCCCGTTACATAGGAGGGACAAATCCCATCTTGATCATACAAATCCCTGCGCATGATATGTGACATACCCAATGACCTCCTTCAAGTTCACTCAGTGACGAGCAACAAAGGAAAGTATCAAAGTATGTGACTCACATGTAGGGAACCTTGATGATCTTAGGTCAAAGGACTACATATACCATGATCACTATGAGAATCACTTATGACACTCATACAACGATCCATGTAGTGTTCTCATGGTGGGTCGGTCCAGTACACAAGTTCTCCAACTTGTACCCATATGCAGACTATATATCTCATATTAGTCTCCAAATATGCTAGTCGTTATGTATTATTGCAACCCGCTCCACAATAATACTAGACCAGGGACGTTTAAGAATATCATTATTCTAGGGTTACAATTACGTTTGTTAAGTTACCCAGAAACAAAACAACAAACATAATTGCTGGATTAATGCCTTAATAAAATATCATGACTCAACATGCAAAAAATACAATCATCTCATGATTGGCTTTTGGGCACAACACTAACAAGTCCTCCCTCTAAAAAAATAAAATATTAAGGCCATCCTCTGCTCCAATTCGTATCATCCACAAGTAAAGATTCGATTCATCCTATTCAACCAATCCTCTACCTTATTGGGTTCACCTAACGCATCAAAGCTTGGTAGGTCAACCATCTTGAACATCTAAACTGATCCTCATTTGATGTGGTGTTTTTCCCCTTCTTAGAGCTTCCATAACTTCCTGCTTCTTCTCATGTTTATAAGCATGGTCTTGCCTCTCTTAAGCCCTAGGCACTTGTCGATGGGCAGCATGCCTCTCATGACCTTGGGGTGGGTCATTCCCTTGGTCATCATCTTCCTATGTAGCCCCTCTATTCTCCTAGCCCTAGAATAATTCTTTAATTATGGTGGTCATGCCTTCTGCCACTTGCACCAAGGTCTGTGCCATCCCTTGAACCACTACGGATATCTCATCCAACCCTATCATAATCAAATTACTAGCACATTTACTAGGTTCTATTGCCCCTCTAAAGGCTCCTGACCTTTTGTCAACCATAGCAACCTGCGACCAAAGCCAGATGACATTCCACAAATGTTAGTCAGTACTAACTATCCTAGCACATGGACTTTAAAACTGCATCCCAGTCCTAGCCTTGAATGTCTATAAACTTTAAACTAGAGTTTTGATACCAAACTAACACAGCCGTCCCCGACCTTGCCCAAGAATCCTATGACAATGGGTCTCATGGCGGTTGCAATTAGCTAGTTATATATGTGTATGAATTAAAACTTCATGATGGTAGTTGATTAAGCCAGAAAATGCAAGATACATGCTCCTTTAGCTTTGACTTGAGTAATTGGAATCCATAAAACATCCACATGGCCAAGGCACTTTTTAATAGAAATCAAGTTCAAATAGTCAAAGTGCACATAATCAACATTTGTATTAGCATTACTACACATAATAACTATGTGAGGGCAATCAACAAAAGTAGACTAATGCTCCTCACCTAAGAGCAACCTTAGAGCCACTTACTTTTTCCATAAACAAATGAGGCAACTAGTGCATTACAATATACACATGGATTTCATATTGAGATCCTTCTATCTAACTTCTACCTTAGATCCAATCCAGTGCCAAGCATCAGAAAGTCCTCCATGTGCTCTACTAGCCACTTTCACCTAAAGAAAACTGTAGTTAGTACTGTTACTTTACCAATAAGCAACTTTAAAAAATATAATCACAAGGATTCTCTTCAGTTCGTACCTACAACAAAAGACTAACACAAGAACCGTTAGTGGTTATTAAGCTGAGCAATATTAGGATCTCTAGTTCTTACTTACAACAAAAGACTAACACAAGATGTGGAAGTGATAATTTGTAATTGTTATTAAGGGATTTTCACATACAAAAAAATTCTAAGGACAACACATATATTATCATACGTAATTTGCTATGAGCTCATACAACATGAGCCTAAACCTATGCTCATACGTTTTAGTCCTTTGGTACTTGTCCTCATCCTAGTCCTTAAACTAAAAGGCAAAGCCATGTCTATAAGCAAGCATTACTTCCTATGCTAACTAATGATGATTCACTAGTTGAACTCCCTTATGCTATAAAGGGGCTCTATGGCGGGACTACTATCGACTCGGCCATAAATATTCACTAGGCCATAATACCCACTAGGTGCACCAAAACCTCAAGCTTGACGGCACGGCTAGGTCACTGATGGTACTAAACCTTTCACCCAAGCTAATGATACATAGTTGTGGCCCTTGTTAACTAGTTTTCTTTCTTATCATGAAAGTAACCACTAAAATCCAAGGAAACTCCTAGGTCTTAGAGGACTTTTGGAAGCCTCGGAATACCCGTGAAATAGTTGGACCCCTAGGTATCCTAAGAACCCACTTAGGCGTCCATTCAAACCTTCTAGAAAAATTGAGAAAGTTGAGTCATCATAACTGTGGGGACGCATTGTTCCAGGACAAAATGCTTTGGTGTTTTTGAGCTAAACTAGCAATGCATCATGGGTATTGGCGATGATTGGTGACGTGCCACTAATACATACAATTGCTAGAATTTCTCAGTTACGCTGCTACAACATTTAGAAACTTACCAAACATGTTGAACATGGTTAACAGTCCTTCAACTGCACATACATATAAAACATTTTACAAAGGCCACAAGAAACTATCAAAAGCATTCTTATGATGCATTATAACATCAATCCAAGCCTCAGAAACACAGTAGTCCACCATGATCAAACTAGCCCACAAACTAATGCTATTGCCAATTCTAGTTGATTTCATTAAGTAAACACAACTCAATAGCATTAATCTAGCCTAAAAATATAACTCCCTTACCTTAAATTCAACTCACAAGCAAGAAATAAGAAACCTAATGCCCGGCGGCATCTTCATTATAGGACATGCTGGGCCTGAGAAAGACTTCCGGTGAGAAGGTGTCTCTAAGATCTTAAAGAAAGAGGGTTAGTAGCTCCCCGAAATGTGTTTTTAATAGAGGAGCCTCCGACATCCAAGTTAGTACACGGGAAAGAAGTTATTTGCGAGCAAAGAGTAAGGAAGAGAGAGTCATGTCGTTCTTACAAAGGAGCCTCCTAAGTGTTTATTGGAGGATGGATGGAGGAGGCCATTTTGCACAGCTTACCCAGATCATGACACGTGTTCGGCCAAATCTGGTCCGTACCTCCGGAGGCAGGCATCCCCAACTGGCCGTAGGTAGTGCCGGCTAAAGGGTATGGGTGTGTATGAGGCCTCTGTGTCAAAGGTTCCCTAACCGTATTTGTCATTTGTCCCTAAGACCCCTTCAAAGATGCAAGACCCCTTTGGGGAGAAATTTAACGTGAGGGCTATCAGATAAGACCCCTCGGATGGGCGGACCTTCCTTGGGAGGCTTTTTCCTCTATCGAGGGTGGAGAACCCATGCTACCAAGGTTGGTTGTGTCTGGTTGAAGGTAGAAGATACCCCCTTTTCCAGAAGTTGGTCACATATATTTTCCGAGGGTGGATGCCGAGAGGCCTCGATTGGTGTCACAAATTCCTCAAGGGTGGTGTTACAAATTCTCTAGGGGTGGTGTTCAGCAAATAATTGGGAGTTCTTTGTGGGTGATAGCCTTTCGGCTTTCACATGCCCCCCTCGGGAAGCTGAAGTTGTATCTTCTGCAACAATCTTCCACCAGCGTGTCATATAAATCTTGCACTGTGGGGAGCCACAGCTGTCCCAGACAGAAGAACTTCTTTTAATCGAGGTCGACTCCTCGGCTCGATTAGCTCCCTTAGCCCAAGATACTTTCTTTTGTTAATGTACTATCTTCGGTATTCTCTAGGGCTCCTAGATTTTGGCAAGGCCGCACCTTCAGAATTTGAGGAGGTGTTCCACCCTCTAGCCAAATTCTCAATTTAACCAAGGTTGTATGAGGGGAGGAACTATTTTCCTCTCAAGGTTTTTTGTTCCTGCCTTCTGTCAGTGAACTATCCTATCTTTTGATTGAGCCATCACATCACTTTCAAATAGGCAATATAGGCCTGTAAGTGTCAAAAGTTGTGCCCTTGTTTCCACATCATGTGACACGTATCGTTAGAGCATTGACAATCAGTCGCATCCGTTATATCGGTTACATCCCTTTGCTTGTGAAGCTTCATTATTGTGACGCTTCACCTGCCTTGCACGGTCTTTGTAAACCTTCTCACCTGCCTCGCACGGTCTTTCTAAACCCTCTTACTTTCAGAGTTTCCTCACTTCTTCTAATTTCATTGCCCTTGCTTTCAGACTCCCTTTTACTTTCCAATTTTTCTTACGGCAGTGTTAGTGGTCGATCAATTTTTGGCTAGTTTCGTGGCATTTTCTAAAGTCTGCCTTGTTTTCTGAATAGGTGGGTTTCTTTTCATAGTTACTCTTCTTCTTCCTTTTTCTTTGCTTTTTCCTTTGGCTGTCCGAGGTTAGGGTTTTAGTCACTGAGGATGTCAGCCGAACAAGCCAAGGTTAGGGCTTTTCCCGAGAGTTGGATACCTCTTGGCTCTCGTATGAGCTGTGCGACTTTGAAGAAGTTGGAGAAGTGGAGTCTGAAGTTCTTTCTCCCTTCTTATGCAAAAATTAGGCTCCCTGGTCATAATGAACCGAGCTACCTTCCTCAAAAAAAGGAGGTTACTGTCTTCAGAATGCAACTGAAGGCGGGTCTACGTTATCCTCTACCGAAGGTGGTCTCCGACTTCTACTATTTCCACAGCATAGCCGTCAATCAGATGCCCCTGAACTTGTACGCCTGTTTTAATGCCTTCCTTTTCATGTGTGGAGTTTTCAAAATTGTTCCACACTTTATCTTTTTTCTCGAATACTACAAACTCTATCCTATCCCAAATGGGGGATTCTACTTCTTGCTCCCACAGGGATCCAGGAGCAAAAAATGTACTTTAACCTTTGGCACTAAAGACAGTTGGCAAGGGTAGTAGAAGAATTATTTCTTCATGGAAGTGGATGAGAAGTGGAAAGATCTTCCCGCTCGATGGCCTTTGGATACCCTGGTTATTGATGTAGTGGATTCGAGGAAGCTCTTAACACTAGAATTGGAGTCTTAATTTGAGGAGTTCGACAGCTGTATTCGGGTCGTCGTGGACTCGGATGCCCAGGCACCATTGTGTCCTCTCTACCCCTTATTAGATGGAGCTTGATGACCGAGGAGGTTCTTTGCGAGCTTGGAGTTATCACTGAACACATTACCAGCAAAGATATGCCAAAGCCCTTGGTGGACGGAAAAAAGTCGTGGCTCATTTTGCTCCTTCAGGGAGAACTCTCTTACTCCGGCCACGTAGAAAGTAAGTGGATTCTTCAACCATAGTGTTAGAATTTTTTATACGTACACTAATATTTTCTCTTTTGCAGAGATAGGTGACAAGTCTACAGCCTTCTACAAGAGCTTGTTCCTCGGCCAAGCTGAGAAATGGGAGCAGAAGAAGAAGGCTCCAAAGAGAAATAAAGCACCAGTTAGTCCATCGTTTGGTGCCTAGGAAAAAAAAACCAAGGAGGATTCCTTACCCCCTCCCCCTGAAGGCCAGGTTGAGGTACCAGTCCAAACACCCGCAGGTGCTGACACGCCTTCGAGCGCGGCCATCTTCTCAACCCCTTTAAGTCCTGATGCTGCTGCAGAAACATTAGGGACCTCATTATGGGAGATTTTGGCAAAGGATGCCCAAGAGAGGCAAAGGCACAAAGGGAAAAAGATCCTTGCTGAAGTACTCAACGTTAGTCATTCTGACACCCCAGGTTTGTCTTTAGCCATTCATCTATGAGTTTTGGAATTTTTGGTATTCTAGACCTCGTAGTTGAATGGCTAAGGGATAATGCAATAATGGAACTATGGCATGAATTTACAGAGGATAGGGCCCAAATGGTGTGGATGATGGACCACCTTCGATGGAGGGCCATTTGACTCAAAGATCCAGAAAAACAAGGTCTGGAGAGAGCCCTTTTGGACCGTCCCCAAGGACATGGACCTCTTTTTTGAAGACAGCCTAAAGATGGTCCCCTCAGATGGCGAGGGGTATCATGACCAATGCCACCTTCAAAACTTTGACCAAGGACACTCCAAATTAGGTGATCCTCGCAGCTAGGATGACCGAGCATGCTGCTCAGGTAATCAATTGTACTTAGAAAAATTTTGATTTGCAAAAGTCTTCAAACTTGTTGTGGTTCACATAAGGTATTTTTCCACTTGCAGCTATTGGCATATAGAGGCTACTTTTGGGCTTGGGTGGCAAACCAGTTTGCCATCCGGAGTTAGTAAAAGGAGAACTTGGCCAGGGCCAAGGAATTATTTGTGCGCTCAGTTGTGAAATACGGTGAGCTCAATAAGATCGCTAGGGAGGACCTGGCCAAGCTTTACCAGGAAGTGGTGGAGGCCCAGAGAAGGGTCCTTGATAAGTGCTTCCATAAAATATCTAACCTCAGGGTGAGGGTCGTTAAGCTATCTTCGAAGGGGGAGGCCCTTCAGATGCAAAAAGAAGATGTAGTAGTAGACTTCACCAAGTCACTACAGAACAATGTTGAATTCTTCACTGAGATTGAGTGACTGAAGAAGGAAAGGAAGAAGATGAAGAAGGCTAAAAAGGAGATGGAGGCACTTAGGAAGGAAAAGGAGCATCTGAAGGCCGAGAAGGCTAAGGCAGAGCAAGCGGCGAAGTCATCATTTCAAGATGGCTTTTGCCTCACTCGTCATCAAATGCTTTTTCAGTACCCTGACCTCAACGTTTCCTTTCTTCGAGTGCTTGATATTCCCGAAGGACCTTCCTAGTCATGGTCAAAGGTAGAGTTCCTGAATCTGCCTAAGCTCCCTCATTCGATAGCTGATGAGGATGAGGAACACGTCGAGGATGCCAATGCCGAAGAAGATGATGATGGGCAAGAAAATGCATAGGGCTTAGTTGCTTTTGCCCCATTTTTTTTTATGTACAACGCTTCTTAATGGAACTTTATTTCAAAAAATTTGGCGAAGTTCATGATGGATGCGACCTCTGGTTTGACCTTTGGCATTTAACCATCTTTTGGTACTTTACCAAATTCGGCAATGTAGGGCTCAACACCTTTGGTCACAAGCTACTTTAAAAAAAGATTTTACCAAGGATTCACAACCTTAGTCTATTCCAAAGGTGACATCTGATTATCCTCGATGATTTATGGATGTCATTCTAAGAGTTTAAGAATATAATCAACCATATTCGATCAACCTTTTTCTGAATCAACCATATTCAAAATCAACCATTTTTAGAATCGGCCATATTCAGAATTAACCATATTTGGTGACCATATTCAGAATCAACCATATTCGGTTAACCACAATCAGACAAAGTTAGGTACTTTCGGGATTAACCACATTCGGTCATCCACCTTTGGCAACACTTAGTGTAGAATTTTTGGAAAATTCTAAGTGCAAAATTTTTTCAAAGAGTCATAATGCCATGAGTCCTTCAACTCTTCTCCTTCGGTATTTTCGAGCTTATAGACTCCTGGCCAAACTTCATCAAGGACCAAATTTGCCTGAAGTATGCCATAAAATGGTCTTTAGGGCTCCAGTTCAGCCTTCCAGAGAACAAGGTGTCCTTTTTTTATCCCTTTAGATTTGACGAGAGAGTTTGAGGCAATGGCTACTGTGTGCTGAAAGGATTTTCTTCTAAGTTTGACCATCTCTCTTTGTTCATCAATCATGTCTAAGTTAGCTCTTAGACAGAGGTTGTTCCCCTCTTCATCAAACACTTGTATTATGATAGATGGTTCTATGACTTCAATAGGGATGATGGCCTTAGTACCGAAGACAAGTGAGAAAGGTGTTTCTCCAGTAGCTCTTCTAGGTATTGTTTGGTAACTCCATAGTCCACTCGGGAGTTCTCCTGCCCATTTTCTCTTTGTCTCTTTCAACCTATTTTTCAGACCATCTTTTATTGTCCTATTAGACACTTTCAATTGCCCATTGCTCTGAGGATGGGCAATAGGGGTGAAGTGCAATTTTACTGGAAGGTTGATTGTGAATTCCTAAAATCCTTTGTCAACGAATCAGGAACCATTATCTGCTACTATCACCCTCAGCACACCGAATCTGCATATGATTTTCTTCCAGACAAATTTCTATATGTCCTTTGCCAAAATTGCTGCCAAAGGTTCTATCGTGATCCACTATGACTATGCAAAACTTCACTCCTCTTGGAGCCATTGGGAGAGGCCCATTGAGGTAAATGCCCCAAACAACGAAGGGGCAAGGATAGTTCGCTGACGTTATCACGTCCAAGGGTATTCTCGGGATGGGTTTGTGTCTCTGGCACATGTCGCATTTCTTGATGAATTGCCTTGCATCTTTCCTTAAAGAAGGCCAGAAATTTCCTTGGCAAAGTAGTACCCCAACAAGGGCGTCAGTCCCGATGTGAGACCCCCAAGCCGCCTCATGGACTTCTTTAAGCACTCTCTCGATGTCCTTTTCACTGAGGCACCTTTGTAATGGGATTGTGTACCCTTGTCAGTACAATTCTTCTATAATTTGGAAGTATCTACCCGAGCGCTTTCGCACCTTTGCCGCCTCCAGAGGGTTTTCGGGCAATTATGAAGTCATGAGATATTCTTTAATTGGATCCTTCCACCCTTTCTCAAAAGTTGTGAAGGCTAATACTACTATACTCGGGCAATCTAGTACCTCGATGGACTGCCTAGATTTTGCCTAGGTGTCTACTTCCACAAGATCTCATCGGGATACATTTTCTATTTGTACCCTGTCAAACTCTTGAATGAGCCCCTTCATGATATTATGGTACTTTGCCAACATCGGGTCTTTTGCCCCGTAGTCTCCTGTCATTTGTTAGACCACCAATTGAGAGTCACTGTGGGCCTTTAGATTTCTCACGCCAACTCTTTTTGCCAACCGTAAGCCTATTATGAGGGCTTCGTATTCAGCAATGTTATTGGTGACTTTGAAACTGAATTTAATGGAGTTCGAGGCTTTTATACCTTTGGGTCCATGAAGAACTACTCCTGCTCCCTGGTGTTCAGATCCTGAGGCTCCATTGACAAATAATGTCCACTCAGGTTCATTATTTTTTAGGTCCTTTGGGGTGCCTTCAGTTTCAGGCACCTCAACAATAAAATCTGCAAGTGCTTGGCCTTTTATTGCTTTTCTTGGCTCATAAGTGGTATCATACTCACCTAGCTCGATGCATCACTTTGATAACCAGCTCGAGTGGTCCACCTTCCGCATGACATCTCGGAAAGGTAAATTGCTCCGCACTGTGATAGGATGTCCTTGGAATTAAGGCCAGAGCTTCCTTCCTTCCAATACTAGGGCATAGATGGCCTTCTGTAGAAGATGGTAGCTAACTTCGGCACAATGCAAGGACTTGCTCACATAGTACACTGGCCATTGCTTCCCTCCTTCACCCCTAACGATAACCAAACTTATGGATTTCTCAGTTACTGCGAGGTAGAGGATGATGGCCCAGGGCCTCATCGTTGTGAGTCATGATGACTGTTGAGGAGACTTCTAGGAGGAAGAACGCCTGGAAGGTGGATCGCCCCAAGGAGAGTACCTGAAAAGCTGGTAAACAGGGTTAGGAGGCCCCCGGAGTGTTTTTCCGGGGGGGGAGCCTCCGACGCCCAAGTCAGTGGTGGCCGGAAGAAGGAGAAAGTCACTAGCTCAAAGAGAAAGGCGGAAAAGTCTCGCCTGGTATTTTCTCAGAGTGTGGGAGCTGTATATCCGGCCTGCCAACCTCCTGTCAAGTATTTATTTCCTGTATATATAGGAATACCTAGCCCGTTCAGATCATGACACGTGTGCGGTCGGATGCTCCTGAACGTCTGGGCGTAGGGGACAGATAGTTGGTAACTAGATGGCCTCGAGCCTTGTGCTGAGACGGGCCATGATATGATTCTGATGGCGTCTGCGCGTCAGGGCGACTTTTTACGTCTGTGATGGGACGTGTCAGAGGCTTCCTTAAATGCTTCCTTAAATGCGCCTGCCGTACTCCCGAGGTCCCTGGGCGAGGTCGTCCTCTAGTTCGGACAGAGCCTCTTCGGGAAGCCTACCCTCAGTTCGGGGGTTCCCAGTTCCAGGGGGTTCCGCCTTCGGGGATATCATATTCGGGCAGCAATGTCTGGTGCCACTTTTCCGAAGGCGCGTTGTTCACAACCTTGGGGGGCGAATGGAGTCCTCAAGTTTTACTGGCGTGCCGAGGCTCGGAGCTCTCAGGCTATCTCCCGAGGTGCATGATTCCACCTATTCCCGGGAAGCGCCAGTTCTTCTGGCCGTTGTTGTGGCAGGGTATTCGGCCAGATTGAGGCGACAGCCTTTGGCTATCACATGCCCCCCTCTGGAAAGCCGAAGTGAAGACTTCGGTTTGCATCTCTTTCCGAGGTTGCCGTTGGGAGTCTTGTTGGGAAGCATAACCTGTTCCGAGGTCGCACCTTTTGCCCGAGGGTCTGGGCTGTTCGGCCTTGGCCTATTCTTTGGTGTCTCCGAGGCAAAGCCTGTACCGAAGATACACCTCTTGCCCAAAAGTCATGGGCTGTTCAGCCATAGCCTGTCTCTTGGTGTCCTCGAGGTGGCCTGCTTTTTATTTCTGCAGGTCTGATGGCCAAGCGTGTCAGACTGAGCGGCGCGTCTCCATTTCTCAGGGATGTCAAACGACGTGTCCCAATCAGGAGGCGTGTCCCGGTTTTCCAGGCACGTTTGGGGAGGCACGTCCCCCATTTCTGCGCAGCGGTTGACACGTGGCTTCTTGCCATTGGAGGAGAGGCGCGTCATTTACAGAGGGCGCGCCTTTTCGGGTGCAGCGGGCAGTTATGGCGACGGTTCGCCTCCAATGGGTACTTATGATGTTCTTTCGGTTACCCACCTTTGGCCTATAAATAGCCCATTCCATCATAAGTCCCACTTACTGTTTTTCTGCTCTTTTTCTGCTCTGCCCTCTGTTCTTGCATTTTATCTTGCTTTCTGTGGCGGAGCTTCTTTAATCAGAGCTTTTTCCTACCAACTTTCACGACGGCGTCCTCAGGCAAATCTTTTGGTGGGTTTTGATTTTCAGAGTACTCTGATTCCTCTATTTTTCTGAGTTTTTCTGGAAAACTGTTGTTTTTTCCAAACTCGTCTTCTGAGTTTTTTCTGGAAACTATTTTCTTTTCCATCTCAAACTCTTTTTCATGTCTGCGATGCCTGTTCCCGAGAGCTGGAAACCTCTTCTGGCCCATCCTTGCTGTACCACCCCCGAAAAACTAGAGAGGTGGAAGAAAAAATTCTTTCTTCCGTCTTACGCTGTGACCAGACTGCCTCGTTTTAGCCATTTTGCTTTTTCAAACCGTGGCGACGAGGTTACCGTCTTCTGAGCCCAACTGAAGGCCGGTCTTCGGTATCCTCCCCCGAAGGTGGTTTGCGAGTTCTGCCAATTCCATGGAATTGCTGTGAACCAGCTTCCCCCGAACGCGTACTGCTATTTTAACGCCTACCTCTGCATGTGTGGCGTGTTCGGGATAGAGCCCCACTTCATCATTTTCATGCAGTACTACAAGCTCTATGTGGTCCCGAAGGGTGGCTTCTATTTTCTGCTGCCTCGGGGATCCGGGAGCAAAAAATTCACCTTCACCTTCGACACGAAGGATACCTGGCGGGGGTGGCAGCCTAAGTTCTTTTTCCTGAAGGTGGATAAGAACTGGTCTGGTGTCCCGACCAGATGGGCTCAGGGAGTGCTGAACGCAGACGTCGTTGATCCGAGGATGCTGTTGACCCCACCGTTGGCTTCCGTGTTCGCGGATTTCGACGCCCGCATTCGGGCAGTCGCTGACTGGGCTGCCGAGGTCTCTCCTCGTGCTCTTTACCCCTTTCCTATCAACTGGAGGTTGATGACCGAAGAAGTCCTTCGGGAGCTGAAAGTGGTTAAGGAGCACGTGACCGACCTCAATATGCCCGCTCCCGCCATCGCCGGGAAGGACTCCTGGCTGGTCAAGCTCCTTAAGGGGGAGACTTCTTTCGAAACTTTTGCCGAAAGTGAGTAATCTTCCATCCCTTTATACTTTTTCCTCGGACTTACGCTGATATTTCTTCTCTTTTTCAGAGATGGGCGATGGGGCTGCCGCTTATTACAAGGCCCTCTTTTCTGGCCAAGTGGAGAAGGGGGAGCAGACAAAGAAGGCGGCTTCCCGAAGAAGGAAGACGACAGGGGCTGGACCCTCGGCGAAGCGAGCTAGGAAGGCTCTCCAGCCTTCTCAGCCAGAGCTTTTGGAAGAAGAAGCTGGCGAAGACGCTGGTCTTGTTGAAATTCCACCGGCCGAGGTCCCCGCTACTTCCGCCGAGGTGCCTCCTCTCGACCTCGAGGCCCCCAGAAACACTGTAGTGGTAGAAGTACCCACCGCCGAGGAGCGGTACCGGCAGAAGGGTAAGGGTCTTTCTTCCGAGGGGCCCGAGGATCCCGAGGACACTGTCTCCGAGGTTCCTCCAGGTATGCCTTTAGGCGAAGTTCAGCTCCTTTTCCTTTCGCGAATTTTTCTTCTGCTCCTAACTTCCTTCTCACTTTCAGGGGAGCCTCTTACTGCTGGCTGGAGGGCCATTCATGAGAGGAAACGGGCCCTGCGCGATGCCACAGTCCCTGAGGGGAAGATCCCCTTGGAGCCCTTTTGGACAATCACGGAGGATATGAATTTGTTCTCCGACGATTTTCCGAAGATGACAAAAGAGATTTGGAAGGGGATCACCACTGACGCCTCCTTCCGGGCCATTGCGGCGGCTCACCCGGGGGATAATACCCTCACCGCAAAAGTCACCGAGCATGCTGCTCAGGTATAGTCTTTACACTTTTTTCCTCAATTTTCTAAGTGTTTAGACTTGTACTAACCTGGACTTTTGCCTTGCCGTAGCTGCTGGAGTACGCTGGTTATCTCCGAGTTCGGGTGGCCAGACAGGCTGCCTCCAAGGATGCGACTTCGCGGGAACTCAGTGAAGCGAAGGCTTCGCTTGCGAAGGTGATCGCCAGCAACCAGCAGCTGACAGCGGATTGTTCTCAGCAACTTGTTGCCGTTCGGGAGGAGTTCTCGAAGAAAAGAGAAGAACTTGAAAAGGACTCCTCCCGGAAGATTGCCGACCTCGGCAACCAAGTAAAGGGGCTGCTCGCCGCCAACGAAGATCTTGTCAAGGACAAGGCTGTTTCCGACAGTCTTGCGTCGAGGTTGACGGACGAGAACAATGCTCTTCAAGCCGAGGTCGAGGCTCTGAAGAAGGAGTCCGGAGAGACGCTGGGGATAAGCGAGCTCGAAGAGGAGGTTGCTGAGCTGAGGGACGAGGTCAATGTCCTTGGCGTTCAAAAACGTACTTCTGATGACATTGCCAAGGTCGCCTTTCAGGACGGCTTCTGCCTCGCTCGGCACCAGGTGCTGCAGAGGTTCCCAGATTTGGACCTCTCTTTTCTGGAGGGCCTAAATATTCCTGAGGGACCTCGGTGGCAGTGGTCCAAGGTCGAGCATCTGAAGCTTCCTGGTCTTCGTCCGCCCGGCTCTCCCTAGTTTGTTTTAGGGCTCCTCTTATTTTTCTCCTTTGTGCTCCTTCTTTGGGCACTTCTTTTGTAAGGCGATTTGCTCTAAATGAACAATCTTTTGGCTAAGTCCTTTCTTGCAAGTTTCTTCATTTCCACTATCCCGAACACGTTTGCTTCAAGAGACTTTCGGAAAACCTGCAGCCAAAGAAACTTTTTACCTTCCTTTGTCCCGAGCGTGCTCGCTCAAGAGACTTTCTGGAAAGTTTGTAAAAATTTGGCTAAGTCTTTTGCAGGCTTTTTGTTTCCTTCTATCCCGAACATGTTCGCTCAAGGGCCTTCGGAAAACCTTCAGCCAAATTTTTCTGTCTTCCTATTGTCCCGAGCATATTTGCTCAAGGGACTTAGGAAAATTTTCACGAGATTGCTCATTCCCTTTTTCCCGAGCACGTTCGCTCAAGGGTGTTCGGAAATTACCTCTGCTTTTGTTTTGGCGTGTACTTTTGCGAGATTCTTGCTTTCCCTTTTTCCCGAGCATGTTCGCTCAAGGGTGTTCGGAAAATTTTCTCTGCACTGATTATGCCGAGTACTTTTGCAAGATTCTTGTTTCCCATTTTTCCCGAGCATAGTGGCTCAACGGACTTCGGGAAGTCATATCTGCTTTTTTCGTGGCGAGCACCTTCGCGGAATTTTGTCCTGGACAATTTGGTATACTTAAAAATTTTCTCAAGACCATTCTTCTCCGGACCATCCTGTACTTAGAATATTTTTTGTACAATATATTTCTTCCGCTCAACCTTAGGCGTAGAATTTTTTCAGGGCGTCTGAATGCCAAGTGTTTTTCAATTCTACGCCTTCGGCGTCGCCAAGCTTGTACACGCCTTTTCGTACTTCGGCGAGAACCAGATAAGGTCCTTCCCAATTTGCGCGAAGTACTCCGTGAGATGGCCTTCGGGGTGCAAAGTCGGCCTTTCGGAGAACGAGGTCTCCTTTTTGGATTTCTTTTGGCCTGGCTTTTAAGTTGATAGCCGCGGCCACTCTTTGCTGGAAAGCTTTTCTTCTCAGCTCGGCTATTTCTCTGTGTTCGGCCACAAGGTCGAGCTTAGTTCTCAGACCGAGGTCGTTTCCGCCTTCATCAAATACTTGCACCCGTATTGAAGGCTGAACTATCTCTATTGGGATAATGGCCTCTGTTCCGAAGACGAGTGAGAAGGGAGTTTCCCCTGTGGCTCTTCGTGGCGTCGTTCGGTAGCTCCACAATACACTTTGGAGTTCTCCTGGCCATTTCCCCTTGGCTTCCCCAAGTCTCTTTTTCAGGCCATCTTTTATGGTCCTGTTTGATACTTCCACCTGCCCATTGCTTTGGGGGTGAGCTACTGGGGCGAAGTGCATCTTTATTCCGAGGTCGCTGATGAATTCCTGGAATCCTTTGTCTATGAACTGGGATCCATTATCAGCTACTAGTACCCTCGGTATGCCAAATCTGCATACGATGTTTTTCCATACGAATTTCTGCACTTCTTTTGCCGAGATAGTTGCTAGTGGTTCTGCCTCTACCCACTTTGAGAAATAGTCCACTGCTACCACGCAGAATTTCACGCCTCCGGGCGCTGTGGGGAGTGGCCCAATGAGGTCTATACCCCAGACTGCGAAGGGCCAAGGATAGTCTGCCGACGTTACCATTTCCGAGGGTATCCTCTGGATTTTTGCATGTCTCTGGCAACTACCGCACTTCTGGACGAACTGCCTTGCGTCCTTTCTCAGGGTAGGCCAGAAGTATCCTTGGCGGAGTATCACTGCTGCAAGGGCATCAGTTCCAATGTGCGAGCCGCACATGCCTTCGTGGACTTCTTCGAGGACCATCTCAGTATCCTCTTCGCCCACACATCTCTGCAGCGGATTTGCATATCCTTGCCGATATAACTCTTCACCAATCAGGAAGAATCTTCCGGCGCATCTTCGCAGTCTTGCAGCATTGCCGGCGTCTTCGGGAAGCTCATTCTCTGCGAGGTATCTCTTTATGGGGTCCTTCCACCCCATTCCCGAGGTCGTTACGCTTAGCACGGAGATGCTTGGATGGTCTAGCACCTCGGTGTATGTTTTGGACTTCGCTAAGCAATCTGCCTCAGTGTTATTCCGCCGGGGTACATTTTCGATCCACACGGCGTCAAACTCTTGGATGAGTTTTCTTACCAGCTCGTGGTATTTTGCCAAGATTGGGTCCTTCGCCCCATAATCTCCTGCCGTCTGCCGAACTACCAGCCGGGAATCGCTGTGAGCCCTTAAGTTTCTCACGCCAATCTTTCTGGCCAAGCGTAATCCCGCTATGAGGGCTTCATACTCAGCCACATTATTGGTGACGTTGAAGCTGAACTTGATAGCCTTCATCACCTCTAGGCCTTCGGGTTCTCTGATAACTATTCCAGCTCCCTGGTGTACGGACCCCGAGGCTCCGTCAACATGCAAGGTCCATTCTGGCTCACCTTCTTTCGGATCTGAGTGGTTCTCCTCAGTGGTGGGTATTTCGGGGATAAAATCTGCCAATGCTTGGGCTTTTATGGCCTTCCGAGGCTCATACGTGATTTCGTGTTCGCCAAGCTCTATGCACCACTTGGAGAGCCTTCCCGAATGATCAACTCTCTTCATAACATCCCGTAGTGGTAGACTACTTCGGACGATGATGGGGTGAGCCTGAAAGTATGGTCGCAGCCTTCTCCCTGCAAGCACCAAGGCGTATATAGCTTTTTGAAGCAAAGGGTACCTGACTTCGGCGCCATGCAGGGACTTGCTGACGTAGTAGACCGGCCATTGTTTCGGCCCTTCTTCTTTTATCAGGACCGAGCTCACGGCCTTTTCTGTGACGGCGAGGTACAGTACGAGGGGTTCTCCCTCCCGAGGTTGTCGCAGAGTCGGCAGGCTGGCCAGGTAGACTTTGAGTTCTTCCCAGGCCTTTTGGCAATCTCCATCCCAGGGATGGTTGTTTCTTCCGAGGTCGCCTTCCATCTTTGCTGCCTTTGTGAGGACTTTGAAGAAAGGTCTACACCTATCTCCGTACCTGGAAATAAACCTGCTCAGAGAGGTTATTCTTCCGGTTAGTCTCTGCACGTCTTTAATTGTGGCAGGAGTTCGGAACTCAAGTAGAGCCTTAATCTTCTTAGGATTGGCGTCGATGCCTCTTTCGGATACCATGTACCCAAGGAATTTTCCCGACGTCACCCCGAAGATACACTTCTCGGGGTTAAGGCGAATCCCGAAGGCTCTGAGCTTTTGGAAGGTTTCCTCCAAATCTGCAACGTGGTAGCCGGGCAGCTTGCTTTTTACTATCATATCATCAACATATACTTCCATGTTTCTCCCCATTTGGTCTTTAAAGACCTTGTTCATCAGTCTCTGGTAGGTGGCTCCTGCATTTTTCAGCCCGAAGGGCATTCTGATATAGCAGTACGTTCCTCCCTCGGTGATGAAGGCAGTTTTCTCTTCATCTTCGGGGTCCATCCTTATCTGATGGTAGCCGCTGAAGGCATCTAGGAAGCTCAGGAGCCCGTATTCGGCCGTTGAATCTACCAGTTGATCTATTGGCGGGAGGGGAAATGAGTCTTTCGGGCAAGCATCGTTCAAGTTTCTGAAATCAATGCACATCCGGAGTTTGCTGCTACCTTCTTTTGTGGCAATGACCACGTTGCTTAACCATTTGGGGTATTTTACCTCCCTGATAACTTCAGCATCCAATAGGCGCTGGACTTCGGTTTTCACGAAGTTGCTTTTGTGGGCTGAGATGCTTCGTTTCTTTTGCCTGATAGGTTTTGCTTCCGGGCTTACTTTGAGGCTGTGCTGTATTATGCCAGGGTTCACTCCTGGCATGTCTTTCGGTGAGTAGGCAAACAGATCTTTATTTTTTAGCAGAAAGGATACAAGATTTTCCTTATCACCTTTGGCCAAGCTCTTCCCTATTCGGGTAGATTGTCCTGGGACAAGATCTACTGCTTCCGTTTCTGCTTCTGCGGGATCTCCTTTTTTGCCTTTCTCCTGCGCCTTTGCCTCCACCGTTTGTGTAGAGCTGTTTGCCGGAGCCTTTCGTGTTTTTACAAACACCTTTCTTACCTCGGCTTGGTCGATGAAGACCTCTGCATCTCCATCCTTGGTGGCGAATGTGACAGTCAAGTACTTCACATCGGGGCGAATGTGCAGGTTCCCCTGAGTCCGCCTTCCAAGGATGGCGTTGTACGAAGACGGGACGTCCATGACGATGAATCTTGCCATTGTGGACGCGTACAACTCAGCTGCTCCGTCTACCGAAGTGCCTTTCATCATCAAAGGGAGGTCGATCCATCCGAGGACAGGTAGTTCGGATGGCCCAACGCCGAAGGTGGGCGTGGTGACAGGTTTCAGCTCGCTGCTCGAGATGCCCAAGCTCGGCAGTAAGTGCGAGAATAGGACGTCAGCATTTGAGCCATCATCAAGCAACACTCTCTTGACGTCCCAGTTCCCTATTCTCGCCATTATCAGCAGCGGGTCGTCGTGGGGGAAGACGACAGTGGAGCCATCTTTGCGAGCCAATTTCTTTGATGGACTTTGATACTCCATAACCGCAATTTCTCTGGCTTTCCGCTTTCTTTCCGAGGATGGGAGCCCCGTGGTGATGGTTTGGATGACCCCTACTGGAGGTGGAAGGCGCCTTTTTGGACTTCTGTTTCTCCGCCTGTCGGAGTCATAGTCCTCGTTTTCGGCCCTCTCTTCCTCCTCTTTTCTGCCCTTTGGGGAGGGCATCCGCAGGTACTTGCGAAGTTGGCCCTGTTTGATCAGCGACTCTATGTACTTCTTCAGCTGGAAGCAGTCTTCGGTGTCATGACCGTGGTCGCGATGAAACTGGCAGAACTTCTTGGCATTCTTCTTATTATCGGCGGCCATGGCCTTTGGCCGCCGAATCTGCGTCCCTTGCCTTTCCAGCGCCATGAGAATGTTGGTCCGTGTCGTGCTCAAGGGTGTGAAACTTTGAGGTTTCTTTCCTCGCATTCGCCGTGGTCTACCTGTATGTTCAGAAAGATGCCGAGCTTGCTGGCTGGACCCTTCGGCGCGGTGATGATCAGACTTCGGCCCCGCCATCCTCAATTCCTCGGCTGTCATGTGCTGCTCTGCCCTTCGGTAAAATTCTCCGAGGGTCTCCGGGGGGTCCTTTGACAACTCGTAGAACAGTTGCGAGTCACGCCGAAGGCCCCGTGTCATAGCGAGGATGCGGATTTCGGGCCGGAAGTCCGGGACGCTGAGTGCTTCCCTGTTGAATCGTTCGACATAGTCTCGGATCGTCTCTCCGTTTCTCTACTCTATGTCGAACATCTGTACAGGCATTTTGGCCGTCGGCCTGCTCCCAATGAACTGCTGGGTAAAGGCTGTGGACAACTCCTGAAACTCAGTGATAGTCCCTGGGGGCAACGAACTGTACCATGCTGTTGCTGGGCCCGTGAGGGTGACTTCAAAGCATTTGCACATGGTAGCGTCATTAGCTCCGTGCATTATCATGCTCCGCCTGTACTTCGTCAGATGGGCCTGTGGATCAGTCCGGCCATCATAGATCTCCAGCCTAGGCACTCTGAAGTCGCCTGGCATAGCTGCCTCAACAACGGTGTGAATAAACGGGGAGCCATCTTCGCATAATGCCCCCGACAGCCTGTCCCAAACGGGTTTCCTGGTCACTTGCTTCTCCACTCTGTCCAGCCGTGCCAATATCCTTTCCATAAGCGCAGTGGCGCTAGGACCATTTTCGCGGGAGGGAGATCGACGGCGCCTTTTCGGGGAGCGAGTTCGGCGCGGAGGGGTCAGGGCCCTCGCCTCGGGCGACGAACTGCTTCGCTGTGAGACTCTCGGTCGCTTGGACCCGGTTTGTCCCACAGGCCGTTTCCCGAGGGCTATATCTTCTGTGGATGATTCTCCGCGAGGATCTCCACTTTCTGAACTGCGGTGTGTAGACTTGGGGCTTCTCTCCCGAGGGCGTGTTGATGAGGAGGGTTTCTGGGCCTGTGACTGCTGTGGCCATCTTCGGTCGATCTGCTGAGTTATTTCAGCAACGACCGAGCGCTGAAAGTCCCTCAAGAAGCTCATGGTGATTACCAGAGGGCGGTCCTCCTCGGGCGTAGAATGTTGGGTTTCGGGAGCCAAACAGCGCAGCGGAATTTAACCGAAACCCTCCAGGATCCAAGTGAAACGGGGTAAACCGGGTGTTCGAAAATTTCATACCTAATTTTCGGTTGAGATCTCTCACTCAACTGTAGAGTCGAATCACAAAACCTGAACAGTTGACGTGTTCAGGCTCTCTATGGTATCCACACGAGCCTCTCGGGATCACCACGCTTCCACCACGTCCCGGCAGATGCGTTTCTCTTGCGCTCGCAGTGCTAGCTTGCGTCCTCCAAGGAATTGCAAGAGAAGAGTGTGGCTGTCCTTTTGGGAGGCTAGGGCAAGGAGACCTGCGAATTTCTCACTTAAAAGTTGTATTTATAGTGAGACTCAACTTCCAGGCCTAATGGGTTTCAAAACCCTAATCCAATTAGGATTTAATTTCGGGCTTAATAATGGCTCAACTCCTTGGCCCATTATTAATACGAAATTAAAGTGAAACCATAACCCAAATAATTAGCCCATGCACTCTAACGATCCAAATAGCTCTACGTGTGCGACCCAATAGGCTCTTGCCATGTTGGCAATGATCATAAATCACATTTATGATCATAAGCAATGAGCGGTGTCTAGCAACACATCATTGCTACCCAAGTGACAAGATTGTCGGTGAATCGACTAAACCTTTATGATCATCACCGATATATGCCATTGTCCTTTTGTCCAAGATATCAAGACTAAGCACGAGACATGGAATGTGTCACTCTCGTATAGCCCAATCTTTGGTTTCTTGATTACCGAGTAGACTAACTTAAACTGATGACATTGATATCATATATCAACTCATCGGAGCATGGCCATGCATTTTCTTAGTCTCACTCTATCAAGGGGCCCAAAGATATCACTCCCGTTACATAGGAGGGACAAATCCCATCTTGATCATACAAATCCCTCCGCATGATATGTGACATACCCAATGACCTCCTTCAAGTTCACTCAGTTACGAGCAACAAAGGAAAGTATCAAAGTATGTGACTCACATGTAGGGAACCTTGATGATCTTAGGTCGAAGGACTACATATACCATGATCACTATGAGAATCACTTATGACACTCATATAACGATCCATGAAGTGTTCTCATGGTGGGTCGGTCCAGTACACAAGTTCTCCAACTTGTACCCATATGTAGACTACATATCTCATATTAGTCTCCACATATGCTAGTCATTATGTATTATTGCAACCCGCTCCACAATAATACTATACTAGGGACGTTTAAGAATATCATTATTCTAGGGTTACAATTATGTTTATTACGTTACGTAGAAACAAAACAACAAACAAAATTGCTGGATTAATGCCTCAATAAAATATCATGACTCAATTTGCAAAAATACAATCATCTCATGATTGGCTTTTTGGGCACAACACTAACAGTCTCCCACTTGCACTAAAAGCCAATCATCCATGTATCTAATACCGATGGATCTAGAATGGCTATCATGCTTCTGCTGCGTAAGGGGCTTTGTCAGTGGATCAGCAATGTTGCTGTCTGTCGAAGTCCTGCATATTCTTACATCACCCCTCTCGATGATCTCCCTGATGAGATGATAGCGTCGGAGTATGTGTTTGGATCGCTGGTGAGATCGAGGTTCCTTAGCCTGTGCGATTGCTCCATTGTTGTCACAATAGAGCTCTATCGGGTCAACAATGCTTGGAACCACTCCAAGTTCAGTGATGAACTTCTTGATCCAAACTGCCTCCTTCGCAGCATCAGAGGCGGCAATGTACTCAGATTCTGTTGTAGAGTCAGCTACTGTCTCTTGCTTTGAACTCTTCCAGCTTACAGCACCACCACCAATACAAAACACATAACCAGATTGCGATCTAAAATCATCCTTATCGGATTGGAAGCTTGCATCGGTGTAACCCCTTACAACGAGCTCATCTTCACCTTCAAAGACCAAGAATGCATCCTTAGTCCTTCGTAAGTACTTAAGGATGTTCTTAACAGCTGTCCAGTGACTTTCACCGGGGTTCGATTGGTACCTACTCGTCATGCTCAAAGCATATGAGACATCAGGACGAGTACATATCATGGCATACATGATAGATCCAATTGCTGAGGCATATGGAATCTTACTCATGCGCTCTCTCTCCTCGGTTGTACTCGGACACTGAGATCTAGAAAGAGTGATACCATGTGACATGGGCAAGAATCCTTTCTTGGAATCTTGCATGCTAAACCTCTTTAGCACCTTGTCAATATATGTACTTTGACTTGGGCCAAGAAGCTTTCTAGATCTATCTCTATAGATCCTAATGCCTAACACATACGCTGCTTCACCCAAGTCCTTCATAGAGAAACATTTCCCTAGCCAAGTCTTCAGAGACTGTAGCTCAGGAATGTCATTCCCGATGAGTAGTATGTCATCTACATACAACACCAAGAAGACAATAGCGCTCCCACTAACCTTCTTGTAGACACAAGGTTCATCTTCATTTTTGATAAAACCAAACTCTTTGATTGCATCATCAAAACGAAGATTCCAACTTCAAGAAGCTTGCTTCAGTCCATAAATGGACCTTTGCAATTTGCACACTTTATTGGCATTCCCAGGAGTGACAAAACCCTTAGGCTGTGTCATGTACACATCCTCAAGTAGCTTTCCATTTAGCAATGCAGTTTTGACATCCATTTGCCATATCTCATAATCATAGTGTGCAGCAATAGCAAACAAAATTCGGATGGATTTAAGCATAGCAACTGGTGAAAAAGTTTCATCATAGTCAATACCATGAATTTGCTTGAAACCTTTTGCAACCAATCTTCCCTTAAAGGTAATCACTTTACCATCCATGTCAGTTTTCTTCTTGAAAACCCATTTGCACCCTATAGGTTTTACCCATTCAGGTGGGTCAACCAAAGTCCATACTTGGTTTTCATACATGGATTCCATCTCGGATTTCATGGCCATTAGCCACTTCTCAGAGTCAAGCCCCGACATAGCTTGTTGGTAGGTTGTGGGCTCATCTTGATCCATGAGCATCACATCACCGGTGTGAGTCATGAGAAATCCATATCTCTCGGGCTCACGCCGAATCCTACCAGTCCTACGTGGGCTTTGTGCTACAGGAACAGACTCTTGAACCACAACATCTTGTGGTGTCTGTTCAGGTTCCATTTCAGGTTCGATGTCTTCTTGTTGTTCTTGAATTTCTTCAAGTTCTACTTTCCTCCCACTAGTTCCTTTAGAGATAAACTCTTTCTCCAAAAAGACACCAGTTCGAGCAACAAACACTTTTTGCTCAGAGGGATTGTAGAAATAGTAACCCTTTGTTTCTTTGGGATACCCAACAAAAAGACATTTTTGAGATTTGGGCCCTAGTTTGTTAGAGGATTGACGTTTTACATAAGCGTCACAGCCCCAAATCTTCATAAAAGACAAATTGGGATGCCTCCCACTCCATATCTCATATGGTGTCTTTTGAACCGATTTAGATGGAACTCGGTTTAGTGTAAAAGCGGCTGTCTCTAGAGCATGTCCCCAAAAGGAGTTTGGAAGGTCAGCTTGACTCATCATGGAGCGAACCATGTCTAACAGAGTTAGATTTCTCCTTTCAGAAACACCATTCCATTGAGGTGTACCTGGTGGAGTGGGTTGTGATACTATACCACACTCCTTCAGATAGTCAAGGAATTCTCGATCCAAGTACTCTCCACCTCGATCTGATCGAAGCACTTTGATACTCTTCCCGAGTTGATTCTCTACTTCATTCTTGAATTCTTTGAACTTTTCAAAGGATTCTGACTTGTGTCTCATAAGATACACATAGCCATATCTGCTGAAGTCATCAGTGAAAGTAATGAAGTATTGGGAACCTCCTCTAGCTTGTGTAGACATAGGGCCACATACATCACTATGTATGAGTCCTAGTAAGTCATTAGCCCTTTCACTTTGCCCTGTGAATGGGGCTTTGGTCATCTTGCCCAACAAACATGACTCACATGTCTCATATGATTCAAAATCAAATGAGTCCAAGAGTCCATCTTTATGGAGCTTGGATATGCGGGTCTCATTTATATGGCCCAAGCGACAGTGCCAGAGATAGGTCAAGTTTGAATCATTTAATCTGACCTTCTTGGTATTCACATTATAGATTGGATCTTCAAGGTCTAGAACATACAACCCATTGCTAAGTTGAGCACAACCATAAAAGATTTTATTCAAATAAATAGAACAACATTTGTCCTTTATTATAAATGAAAAACCTTTCTTGTCCAAACAAGAAACAGAAATCAAATTTCTACTAATAGTAGGCACAAAGTAGCAGTTGTCTAATTCTAAAACTAATCCACTAGGTAAAGTGAGAACATAAGTCCCTACGGCTAAGGCAGCAACCCTTGCTCCATTTCCAACACGTAGGTCCACTTCACCTCGGGCCAATCTTCTACTTCTACTTAGATCCTGCACATTTGCACAAATGTGAGATCCACATCCAGTATCCAATACCCAAGATGAGGAAGTAGAAAAGTTAGCCTCTATAACAAAAATACCTGAAGTGGAAGTCTTACTTCCCTTTTCCTTAGCAAGTTCTTCAAGATAGAGCTTACAGTTGCGCTTCCAGTGTCCAGGCTGCTTACAATGGAAGTACTCCCCTTCCTTTGCCACACCACCCTTTGGTTTCAGTGCAGCTGAAGAAGAACTAGCATTGGACTTTCCATTAGCTTTATCCTTCTTCTTGTTGGCTTTTCCTTTTCCCTTGCCCTTTTGAACCATCAAAATGGGCTTAGCCTTCTTAAGGTTTTGCTCAGCAGTTCTCAACATGTTGAGCAATTCAGGGAGGGACTTGTCAAGGTCGTTCATGTTATAGTTCATGACGAATTGACTGTAGCTTTCAGGCAACGATTGCAAGACTACATCAATAGCCAACTCTTTCTGAAGAGCAAATCCCAAATTCTCAAGATTCTCAATGTACCCAATCATCTTGAGCACATGAGGACCCACGGGACTTCCCTCAGACATCTTGCACTGAAACAATGCCTTAGAGGTCTCAAACCTCTCATGCCTAGCTTGCTCTTGGAAAAGCATTTTGAGATGTTCGATCATATCGAACGCCCCCATGTTCTCATGTTGCTTCTGAAGCTCAGATTCCATGGTAATAAGCATGAGGCATGCAACATCCAAAGCATCATCAGAATGCCTCTTGTGAGCATCCCTTTCAGCTCTTGGAGCAGTGGCAGCAGGCTCATTCGGAATGGGCTGCTCTAGGACATATGCCTTTCTCTCTTGTTTGAGGACTATCCTCAAGTTTCGGTACCATTTGAGAAAGTTGGTCCCATTCAGTTTTTTTTTCTTTCTCAAGGATAGATCGCAACGAAAGTGTCGATGTGTTTTGTGCCATGGTTATCTACAACAGTAAATATGCAGTGTAAGAGTCATGTATTTTAATTCATTTAATAAGGACTTTTATTAAACGATACTCCCACTATTTTCCTCAAAATAATAACCCTCGGTATTATTTCGGAACACCTCGGCGCTAGGGTATTCTAGCGGGCCAAGATCCATATTTGACCACAACCTGAGTCAGCTTTGGCTTTTCTCTCAAGTTACAGCTATTTAGGTAGGCAACTCATTGCCAATTGCATCTTATGCAACTCTTGGATAGTTGGGTGAACAACACTTGTCCAAGCTCATCTCATGAACTTAAGCCTAACTCTATGCCTCTAAGTCCCTAATCCTATTAGGATGACTTAGTTAAGTCGAACCCAAAGTTAGCAGTTTGGATATCACTATTATCCCATCGCGCCTTACCAAGATGAACATAGGTGCTTTGCTTTGGCAAACCCACCTAATGTTGATCAAAGTCTTGACGAGTGCCAACATTTGGAAGGCATCACATTTAATGACTTAATATTTGTTTGAGGGATTTTTCTTTTGATCTCACCAATTTGTTATCTCCGGTTGTTTTATACATGCATCACATACAAATATAAAACATGCATCTCATGCTTACAAGAAATAAACGTGACATGGTTATAGCCCAAACTATGCGATATTCTCAAGCCAATGAGAATATCATAAAAGCCTAAGAAAAGAAAAGAGTCTTCACAAGCTCCTTCTCTTCCTTTCTTGGCTGCCTTTTGTTGTCACCTCCTTGGACATACCACCTTGGACGATCCCATAATGCACCATTACATCAATAATAGAAACCTCGAGTTACATTCGAGGGGAGTAAGGTGAGAAGAGAATGTACAATGAGAGTGATAAGAAAAGGCACGACTCGCAGGCCGTATTTACAAGTACAACCAATCAAGGGCTATAACCATGCACCATGCTTCAAACACCAATCAGCATATCATGTCAAATCTCATTCAACAAAGATGCATGCCAATTTTCGCATGTTGATTAACCAGTTTTTATTTATGTGGCGCTTCGCATACGGCGGTCCCGCTGGCCGGTCAGCGGGCGGTGGTTCCGCTGACCGGTCAGCGGACGGGGTCAAGGGGAGCCGCCCTTGCGGGGGGCGTGGGGGGCAGCGCCCCCCGGCGCAAAAAATTGTCTTACAATTGCTTAGCCTTCTATTTCGAGAAAGTAGGCACCTGAGACTCCTCCATTCGAGCCACCAAAAATACCTTACTTTCGGTGCCCAAACAGGCCGAATCCGAACAAACCTAGGGTTTTTGCAACTATTGCAAGAATCCTAATCCATATAGGTATCTCATACCTATCAATTTCGGGTTATTCTCATTAACCAATTTGTGTCGTTTCTTCATATATCTCATATGTTCATTACGAATTCCGGTTTCATGTATCATGAATCAATCTAATTAATCATGGCCGAAAACCAATCGAACACATAGCATCATGCGATTCAACACTCAATCCCGATTTAGGGTTTCACCAGTAGCTCTGATACCACTGTTGGGTTTCGGGAGCCAAACAGCGCAGCGGAATTTAACCGAAACCCTCCAGGATCCAAGTGAAACGGGGTAAACCGGGTGTTCGAAAATTTCATACCTAATTTTCGGTTGAGATATCTCACTCAACTGTAGAGTTGAATCACAAAACCTGAACAGTTGACGTGTTCAGGCTCTCTATGGTATCCACACGAGCCTCTCGGGATCACCACGCTTCCACCACATCCCGGCAGATGCGTTTCTCTTGCGCTCGCAGTGCTAGCTTGCGTCCTCCAAGGAATTGCAAGAGAAGAGTGTGGCTGTCCTTTTGGGAGGCTAGGGCAAGGAGACCTGCGAATTTCTCACTTAAAAGTTGTATTTATAGTGAGACTCAACTTCCAGGCCTAATGGGTTTCAAAACCCTAATCCAATTAGGATTTAATTTCGGGCTTAATAATGGCTCAACTCCTTGGCCCATTATTAATACGAAATTAAAGTGAAACCATAACCCAAATAATTAGCCCATGCACTCTAATGATCCAAATAGCTCTACGTGTGCGACCCAATAGGCTCTTGCCATGTTGGCAATGATCATAAATCACATTTATGATCATAAGCAATGAGCGGTGTCTAGCAACACATCATTGCTACCCAAGTGACAAGATTGTCGGTGAATCGACTAAACCTTTATGATCATCACCGATATATGCCATTGTCCTTTTGTCCAAGATATCAAGACTAAGCACGAGACATGGAATGTGTCACTCTCGTATAGCCCAATCTTTGGTTTCTTGATTACCGAGTAGACTAACTTAAACTGATGACATTGATATCATATATCAACTCATCGGAGCATGGCCATGCATTTTCTTAGTCTCACTCTATCAAGGGGCCCAAAGATATCACTCCCGTTACATAGGAGGGACAAATCCCATCTTGATCATACAAATCCCTCCGCATGATATGTGACATACCCAATGACCTCCTTCAAGTTCACTCAGTTACGAGCAACAAAGGAAAGTATCAAAGTATGTGACTCACATGTAGGGAACCTTGATGATCTTAGGTCGAAGGACTACATATACCATGATCACTATGAGAATCACTTATGACACTCATATAACGATCCATGAAGTGTTCTCATGGTGGGTCGGTCCAGTACACAAGTTCTCCAACTTGTACCCATATGTAGACTACATATCTCATATTAGTCTCCACATATGCTAGTCATTATGTATTATTGCAACCCGCTCCACAATAATACTATACTAGGGACGTTTAAGAATATCATTATTCTAGGGTTACAATTATGTTTATTACGTTACGCAGAAACAAAACAACAAACAAAATTGCTGGATTAATGCCTCAATAAAATATCATGACTCAATTTGCAAAAATACAATCATCTCATGATTGGGTTTTTGGGCACAACACTAACATAGAAGTCTCTGGGAGTGTCTGCTCAGCAGCCGGTTGTATCTCAGGCGCGGACGAGGACCTTGGGAGTCCCTTGTCCTTAGAACGCCGAGTCTCAACGACGGCAATCTGCAAGCGGGTTCCCACAGACGGCGCCAAATGATGGCCCAGGGCCTCATCGTTGTGAGTCATGATGACTGTTGAGGAGACTTCTAGGAGGAAGAACGCCTGGAAGGTGGATCGCCCTAAGGAGAGTACCTGAAAAGCTGGTAAACAGGGTTAGGAGGCCCCCGGAGTGTTTTTCCGGGGGGGGAGCCTCCGACGCCCAAGTCAGTGGTGGCCGGAAGAAGGAGAAAGTCACTAGCTCAAAGAGAAAGGCGGAAAAGTCTCGCCTGGTATTTTCTCAGAGTGTGGGAGCTGTATATCTGGCCTGCCAACCTCCTGTCAAGTATTTATTTCCTGTATATATAGGAATACCTAGCCCGTTCAGATCATGACACGTGTGCGGTCGGATGCTCCTGAACGTCTGGGCGTAGGGGACAGATAGTTGGTAACTAGATGGCCTCGAGCCTTGTGCTGAGACGGGCCATGATATGATTCTGATGGCGTCTGCGCGTCAGGGCGACTTTGTACGTCTGTGGTGGGACGTGTCAGAGGCTTCCTTAAATGCTTCCTTAAATGCGCCTGCCGTACTCCCGAGGTCCCTGGGCGAGGTCGTCCTCTAGTTCGGACAGAGCCTCTTCGGGAAGCCTACCCTCAGTTCGGGGGTTCCCAGTTCCAGGGGGTTCCGCCTTCGGGGATATCATATTCGGGCAGCAATGTCTGGTGCCACTTTTCCGAAGGCGCGTTGTTCACAACCTTGGGGGGCGAATGGAGTCCTCAAGTTTTACTGGCGTGCCGAGGCTCGGAGCTCTCAGGCTATCTCCCGAGGTGCATGATTCCACCTATTCCCGGGAAGCGCCAGTTCTTCTGGCCGTTGTTGTGGCAAGGTATTCGGCCAGATTGAGGCGACAGCCTTTGGCTATCAGAGGATGAGCAGTACTCCTTCCCTTTGTTGTTGCAGTGTTGGCAAATGGCTCAAGTAATTTTTTAGCTCCTCCCATGCATCTTGAAATTCCACGTTCCAAGGGTGTTCCTCAATTTTGAGTTTGCCTTCATTTTTGGCCACTTTCATAAGCACTTTAAAGAATGATCGGCATCAATCTCCATATCTAGATATGAATCTACTAAGTGAAGTTATTCTTTCAATGAGCCTTTGTATATCCTTCATTGTTGTTGGAGTTCGGAATGCTAGCAGAGCATCAACTTTTTTGGGGTTGGCATTTATGCCTCTTTCGGATACCATGAATCCACAAAATTTTCCCGTTGTTACACCGAACATGAATTTTTCGGGGTTAAAATGGATTCCAAATTTCTGAAGATCGTGGAATGTTTCCCACATGTCAACGGTATGATTACTAGGTATTTTACCCTTAACTATCATATCATTGATGTATACTTCCATATTTCTCCCAGTTTGAGAGTCGAACTATTAGGTTTCCGGAGTCAAACAAGCGCAGCGGAATTTAACCGAAATCCTCCAGCATCCAAGTGAAACGGGGTAAATCGGGTGTTCAAAAATTTTCATATCTAATTTTTGGTTAAGATCTCTCACCCAACTGTAGAGTCGAATCACAAAACTTGAAGAGTTGACGTGTTCAAGCTCTCTATGGTTTCCACATGACTCTCTTGGGATCACCATGCTACCACCATGTCACGGCAGATGCGTTTCTCTTGCGCTCGCAGTGTTAGCTTGCGTCCTCCAAGGAATTGCAAGAGAAGAGTGCATGTGTTTTTTGGGAGGCTAGGGCAAGAAGCTACGAATTTCTCACTAAAAGTTGTATTTATTGTTAGACTCAACTTCCAGGCCTAATGGGTTTCAAAGCCCTAATCCAATTAGGCTTCAATTTCGGGCTTAATAACAGCTCAACTTTTGGGCCCATTACTAATTCGAAATTATTGTGAAACCATAACACAAATAATTAGCCCATGCACTCTAACAATCCAATTAGCTCTATGTGTGCGACCCAATAAACTCTTACCACATTGGCAATGATCATAAATCACATTTATGACCATAAGCAATGAGTGGTGTCTAGCAACACATCATTGCTTCCCAAGTGGCAAGATTGTTCGTGATTCGACTAAACCTTTATGATCATTACCGTTATATGCCATTGTCCATTTATCCAAGATATCAAGACTAAGCACGATACATGGAATGTGTCACTCTTGTATAGCCCAATCCTTGGTTTCTTGATTACCGAGTAGACCAACTTAAACTGATGACATTGATATTGTATATCAACTCATCTGAGCATGGCCATGCATTTTTCTAAGTCTTACTCTATCAAAGGGCCTGAAGATATCACTCCCGTTACATAGGAGGGACAAAATCCCATCTTGATCATACAAATCCCTCTGCATGTTATGTGACATACCCAATGACCTCCTTCAACTTCACTTAGTTATGAGCAAGAAATGAAAGTATAAAAATATGTGACTCACATGTAGGGAACCTTGATTAGGTCAAAGGACAACATATACCACGATCACTATGAGAATCACTTATGACACTCATATAACGATCCATGTAGTGTTCTCATGGTGGGTCGGTCCAGTACGCAAGTTCTCCAACTTGTACCCATATGTAGACTACATATCTCATATTAGTCTCCACATATGCTAGTCGTTATGTATTATTGCAATCCGCTCCACAATAATATTAGACCAGGGACGTTTAAGAATATCATTATTCTAGGGTTACAATTATGTTTATTACGTTATGCAGAAATAAAACAACAAACGTAATTGCTGGATTAATGCCTTAATAAAATATCATGACTCAATGTGAAAAAAATACAATTATTTCATGATTGAATTTTGGGCATAACACTAACAATCTCCCACTTGCACTAAAAGCTGATCATCCATGTATCTAATACCAATGGACCTAGAATGGCTATCATGCTTCTACTGCGTAAGGGGCTTTGTGAGTGGATCAGCAATGTTGCTGTCTATCGAAGTCCTGCATATCCTTACATCACTCCTCTCGATGATCTCCCTGATGAGATGATAGCGTCGGAGTATGTGTTTGGATCACTGGTGAGATCAAGGTTCCTTAGCTTGTGCGATTGCTCCATTGTTGTCATAATAGAGCTCTATCGGGTTCGCAATCCTTGGAACGACTCCAAGTTTAGTGATGAACTTCTTGATCCAAACTGCCTCATTTGCAACATCAGAGGTAGCAATGTACTCAGATTCTGTTGTAGAGTCACCTACTGTCTCTTGCTTTGAACTCTTC
Source organism: Aquilaria yunnanensis (assembly GCA_039654915.1). NCBI lineage: Eukaryota > Viridiplantae > Streptophyta > Magnoliopsida > Malvales > Thymelaeaceae > Aquilaria > Aquilaria yunnanensis. Next base: position 71,335,239 of record CM077594.1, read on the forward strand.
CAGCTTGATGCCCTCCGGCATCTCTGTCCAGTGACATGGTGAATTCCAAGGGAGCTTCCGGGGGGGAAGGACGTCTTGCTAAGATATTCCCCAGGTGGGAAAATACCTGAAAAGCTCAGAAAAAAAGGGTTAGGAGGTCCCCGGGATGGTTTTCCGGGGAGGAGCCTCCGACGCCCAAGTCAGTACTCTGATAATGAATAAAGTAGGCACGCTAGAAAGGTGCGAGAGCTAGCCTGCATATATTTTCAGCTATGGACGAGGGCTGATCAGGGAGAGGGGATGGATCCCTTGCCAAGTCCTTTTTCCCAGTATTTATAGAAATGCCTGGCCCGTTCAGATCCTGACACGTGTTCGCCTGGATCCTTTTTGGGCGTAGGGAACAGGCAGCTGTCTTCAGGCTCCTGGTTTTGTGGCTGAGATGGGACTTGGACGGTGTCAGTGTGTCAAGTCGCCGTTTCAGGCGGCGTGTGGGTTTCCTGTCAGAGGCTCCTTAAATGCTCATTAAATGCTCATGCCGTACTTCTGAGGCCCTTTGGGCGAGGTTGCCCCTTTGGCACGAATGCCCTTCCTCGGGAATCATGTTGGTGGCTCGGGGAGTTATGCCTTCGGGGGAATCTCTCCTCTTTTCAGTAGCTGGCTCTTTGCTTCCCGAAGACGATATGTTCGGTATCCCGAGGTAGCCGGCAACACATTTAAATAATTCTGGCATTTTAGTCAAAGTGCTTACTTTGTCGTGCTCGACTCCACTTCTGTCGAGGTCGTTGGCAATGCTTATTTCCGAGCTACATCAGGCTCCCCAGACCGCCCTTCGGGGAAGCGCGTACTGGAAGAGGCAAAAGGCCTTCGGCTATCACAGCTGACAACATCACCACCAATACAAAACACATAACCAGATTACGATATAAAATGATCCTTATTGGATTGGAAGCTTGCATTGATGGAACCCCTTACAACTAGCTCATCTTCACCTCCAAAGACCAAGAATGCATCCTTAGTCCTTTGTAAGTACTTAAGGATGTTCTTAACAGCTGTCCAGTGACTCTCACCGGGGTTTGATTAGTACCTACTCGTCATGCTCAAGGCATATGAGACATCAGGATGAGTACATATCATGGCATACATGATAGATCCAATTGTAAAGGCATATAGAATCTTACTCATGTGCTATCTCTCCTCAGGTGTACTCAGACACTGAGATCTAGAAAGAGCTGTACCATGTGACATGGGCAAGAATCCTTTGTTGGAATCTTACATGCTAAACCTCTTTAGCACCTTGTCAATGTATGTACTTTGACTTAGGCTAAGAAGCTTTCTAGATCTATCTTTATAGATCCTGATGCCTAACACATATACTGCTTCACTGAAGCCCTTCATAGAAAAACATTTCCCTAGACAGGTCTTCACAGACTGTAGCTCAGGAATGTCATTCCCGATGAGTACTATGTTATCTACATACAACAGCAAGAAGACAATAGCGCTTCCACTAACCTTCTTGTAAACACAAGGTTCATCTTCATTTTTTATAAAACTAAACTCTTTGATTGCTTCATCAAAATGAAGATTCCAACTTCGAGAAGCTTGCTTCAGTCCATAAATAGACCTTTGCAACTTGCACACTTTATTGGCATTCTCAGGAGTGACAAAATACTCATGTTGTGTCATGTACACATCCTCAAGTAGCTTTCGATTTAGGAATGTGATGGCCCAAGGCCTCATCGTTGTGAGTCATGATGACTGTTGAGGAGACTTCTAGGAGGAAGAACGCCTGGAAGGTGGATCGCCCCAAGGAGAGTACCTGAAAAGCTGGTAAACAGGGTTAGGAGGCCCCCGGAGTGTTTTTCCGGGGGGGGAGCCTCCGACGCCCAAGTCAGTGGTGGCCGGAAGAAGGAGAAAGTCACTAGCTCAAAGAGAAAGGCAGAAAAGTATCGCCTGGTATTTTCTCAGAGTGTGGGGAGCTGTATATCCGGCCTGCCAACCTCCTGTCGAGTATTTATTTCCTGTATATATAGGAATACCTAGCCCGTTCAGATCATGACACGTGTGCGGTCGGATGCTCCTGAACGTCTGGGCGTAGGGGACAGATAGTTGGTAACTAGATGGCCTCGAGCCTTGTGCTGAGACGGGCCATGATATGATTCTGATGGCGTCTGCACGTCAGGGCGACTTTTTACGTCTGTGGTGGGACGTGTCAGAGGCTTCCTTAAATGCTTCCTTAAATGCGCCTGCCGTACTCTCGAGGTCCCTGGGCGAGGTCGTCCTCTAGTTCGGACAGAGCCTCTTCGGGAAGCCTACCCTCAGTTCGGGGGTTCCCAGTTCCAGGGGGTTCCGCCTTCGGGGATATCATATTCGGGCAGCAATGTCTGGTGCCATTTTTCCGAAGGCGCGTTGTTCACAACCTTGGGGGGCGAATGGAGTCCTCAAATTTTACTGGCGTGCCGAGGCTCGGAGCTCTCAGGCTATCTCCCGAGGTGCATGATTCCACCTATTCCCGGGAAGCACCAGTTCTTCTGGCCGTTGTTGTGGCAGGGTATTCGGCCAGATTGAGGCGACAGCCTTTGGCTATCACATGCCCCCCTCTGGAAAGCCAAAGTGAAGACTTCGGTTTGCATCTCTTTCCGAGGTTGCCGTTGGGAGTCTTGTTGGGAAGCATAACCTGTTCCGAGGTCGCACCGTTTGCCTGAGGGTCTGGGCTGTTCGGCCTTGGCCTATTCTTTGGTGTCTCCGAGGCAAAGCCTGTACCGAAGATACACCTCTTGCCCAAAAGTCATGGGCTGTTCAGCCATAGCCTGTCTCTTGGTGTCCTCGAGGTGGCCTGCTTTTTATTTCTGCAGGTCTGATGGCCAACCATGTCAGACTGAGCGGCGCGTCTCCATTTCTCAGGGATGTCAAACGACGTGTCCCAATCAGGAGGCGTGTCCCGGTTTTCCAGGCACGTTTGGGGAGGCACGTCCCCCATTTCTGCGCAGCGGTTGACACGTGGCTTCTTGCCATTGGAGGAGAGGCGCGTCATTTACAGAGGGCGCGCCTTTTCGGGTGCAGCGGGCAGTTACGGCGACGGTTCGCCTCCAATGGGTACTTATGATGTTCTTTCGGTTACCCACCTTTGGCCTATAAATAGCCCATTCCATCATAAGTCCCACTTACTGTTTTTCTGCTCTTTTTCTGCTCTGCCCTCTGTTCTTGCGTTTTATCTTGCTTTCTGTGGCGGAGCTTCTTTAATCAGAGCTTTTTCCTACCAACTTTCACGACGGCGTCCTCAGGCAAATCTTTTGGTGGGTTTTGATTTCCAGAGTACTTGATTCCTCTGTTTTTCTGAGTTTTTGTGGAAAACTGTTGTTTTTTCCAAACTCGTCTTCTGAGTTTTTTCTGGAAACTATTTTCTTTTCCATCTCAAACTCTTTTTCATGTCTGCGATGCCTGTTCCCGAGAGCTGGAAACCTCTTCTGGCCCATCCTTGCTGTACCACCCCCGAAAAACTAGAGAGGTGGAAGAAAAAATTCTTTCTTCCGTCTTACGCTGTGACCAGACTGCCTCGTTCTAGCCATTTTGCTTTTTCAAACCGTGGCGACGAGGTTACCGTCTTCCGAGCCCAACTGAAGGCCGGTCTTCGGTATCCTCCCCCGAAGGTGGTTTGCGAGTTCTGCCAATTCCATGGCATTGCTGTGAACCAGCTTCCCCCGAACGCGTACTGCTATTTTAACGCCTACCTCTGCATGTGTGGCGTGTTCGGGATAGAGCCCCACTTCATCATTTTCATGCAGTACTACAAGCTCTATGTGGTCCCGAAGGGTGGCTTCTATTTCCTGCTGCCTCGGGATCCGGGAGCAAAAAATTCACCTTCACCTTCGACACGAAGGATAGCTGGCGGGGGTGGCAGCCTAAGTTCTTTTTCCTCAAGGTGGATAAGAACTGGTCTGGTGTCCCGACCAGATGGGCTCAGGGAGTACTGAACGCAGACGTCGTTGATCCGAGGATGTTGCTGACCCCACCGTTGGCTTCCGTGTTCACGGATTTCGACGCCCGCATTCGGGCAGTCGCTGACTGGGCTCCCGAGGTCTCTCCTCGTGCTCTTTACCCCTTTCCTATCAACTGGAGGTTGATGACCGAAGAAGTCCTTCGGGAGCTGAAAGTGGTTAAGGAGCACGAGACTGACCTCAATATGCCCGCTCCCGCCATCGCCGGGAAGGACTCCTGGCTGGTCAAGCTCCTTAAGGGGGAGACTTCTTTCGAAACTTTCGCCGAAAGTGAGTAATCTTCCATCCCTTTATACTTTTTCCTCGGACTTACGCTGATATTTCTTCTCTTTTTCAGAGATGGGCGATGGGGCTGCCGCTTATTACAAGGCCCTCTTTTCTCGCCAAGTGGAGAAGGGGGAGCAGACAAAGAAGGCGGCTTCCCGTAGAAGGAAGACGACAGGGGCGGGACCCTCGGCGAAGCGAGTTAGGAAGGCTCTCCAGTCTTCTCAGCCAGAGCTTTTGGAAGAAGAAGCTGGCGAAGACGCTGGTCTTGTTGAAATTCCACCGGCCGAGGTCCCCGCTACTTCCGCCGAGGTGCCTCCTCTCGACCTCGAGGCCCCCAGAAACACTGTAGTGGTAGAAGTACCCACCGCCGAAGAGCGGTACCAGCAGAAGGGTAAGGGTCTTTCTTCCGAGGGGCCCGAGGATCCCGAGGACACTGTCTCTGAGGTTCCTCCAGGTATGCCTTTAGACGAAGTTCAGCTCCTTTTCCTTTCGCGAATTTTTCTTCTGCTCCTAACTTCCTTCTCACTTTCAGGGGAGCCTCTTACTGCTGGCTGGAGGGCCATTCATGAGAGGAAACGGGCCCTGCGCGATGCCACAATCCCTGAGGGGAAGATCCCCTTGGAGCCCTTTTGGACAATCACGGAGGATATGAATTTGTTCTCCGACGATTGTCCGAAGATGACCAAAGAGATTTGGAAGGGGATAACCACTGACGCCTCCTTCCGGGCCATTGCGGCGGCTCACCCGGGGGATAATACCCTCGCCGCAAAAGTCACCGAGCATGCTGCTCAGGTATAGTCTTTACACTTTTTTCCTCAATTTTCTAAGTGTTTAGACTTGTACTAACCTGGACTTTTGCCTTGCCGTAGCTGCTGGAGTACGCTGGTTATCTCCGAGTTCGGGTGGCCAGACAGGCTGCCTCCAAGGATGCGACTTCGCGGGAACTCACTGAAGCGAAGGCTTCGCTTGCGAAGGTGATCGCCAGCAACCAGCAGCTGACAGCGGATTGTTCTCAGCAACTTGCTGCCGTTCGGGAGGAGTTCTCGAAGAAAAGAGAAGAACTTGAAAAGGACTCCTCCCGGAAGATTGCCGACCTCGGCGACCAAGTAAAGGGGCTGCTCGCCGCCAACGAAGATCTTGTCAAGGACAAGGCTGTTTCCGACAGTCTTGCGGCGAGGTTGACGGACGAGAACACTGCTCTTCAAGCCGAGGTCGAGGCTCTGAAGAAGGAGTCCGGAGAGACGCTGGGGATAAGCGAGCTCGAAGAGGAGGTTGCTGAGCTGAGGGACGAGGTCAATGTCCTTGGCATTCAAAAACTTACTTCTGATGACATGGCCAAGGTCGCCTTTCAGGACGGCTTCTGCCTCGCTCGGCACCAGGTGCTGCAGAGGTTCCCAGATTTGGACCTCTCTTTTCTGGAGGGCCTAAATATTCCTGAGGGACCTCGGTGGCAGTGGTCCAGGGTCGAGCATCTGAAGCTTCCTGGTCTTCGTCCACCCGGCTCTCCCTAGTTTGTTTTAGGGCTCCTCTTATTTTTCTCCTTCGTGCTCCTTCTTTGGACACTTCTTTTGTAAGGCAGCGTTTGCTCTAAATGAACAATCTTTTCGGCTAAGTCCTTTCTTGCAAGTTTCTTCATTTCCACTGTCCCGAACACGTTTGCTTCAAGAGACTTTCGGAAAACCTGCAACCAAAGAAACTTTTTACCTTCCTTTGTCCCGAGCGTGCTCGCTCAAGAGACTTTCTGGAAAGTTTGTAAAAATTTGGCTAAGTCTTTTGCAGGCTTTTTGTTTCCTTTTATCCCGAACATGTTCGCTCAAGGGACTTCGGAAAACCTTCAGCCAAATTTTTCTGTCTTCCTATTGTCCCGAGCATATTTGCTCAAGGGACTTAGGAAAATTTTCACGAGATTGCTCATTCCTTTTTTCCCGAGCACGTTCGCTCAAGGGTGTTCGGAAATTACCTCTGCTTTTGTTTTGGCGTGTACTTTTGCGAGATTCTTGTTTCCCATTTTTCCCGAGCATAGTGGCTCAAGGGACTTCGGGAACTCACAGCCGCTTTTTTCGTGGCGAGCACCTTCGCGGAAATCTGTCTTGGACAATTTGGTATACTTGAAAATTTTTCTCAAGACCATTCTTCTCTAGACCATTCTGTACTTAGAATATTTCTTGTACAATATATTTCTTCCGCTCAACCTTAGGCGTAGAATTTTTTCAGGGCGTCTGAATGCCAAGTGTTTTTCAATTCTACGCCTTCGGCGTCGCCAAGCTTGTACACGCCTTTTCGTACTTCGGCGAGAACCAGATAAGGTCCTTCCCAATTTGCGCGAAGTACTCCGTGAGATGGCCTTCGGGGTGCAAAGTCGGCCTTTCGGAGAACGAGGTCTCCTTTTTTGATTTCTTTTGGCCTGGCTTTTAAGTTGATAGCCGCGGCCACTCTTTGCTGGAAAGCTTTTCTTCTCAGCTGGGCTATTTCTCTGTGTTCGGCCACAAGGTCGAGCTTAGTTCTCAGACCGAGGTCGTTTCCGCCTTCATCAAATACTTGCACCCGTATTGAAGGCTGAACTATCTCTATTGGGATAATGGCCTCTGTTCCGAAGACGAGTGAGAAGGGAGTTTCCCCTATGGCTCTTCGTGGCGTCGTTCGGTAGCTCCACAATACACTTTGGTGTTCTCCTGGCCATTTCCCCTTGGCTTCCCCAAGTCTCTTTTTCAGGCCATCTTTTATGGTCCTGTTTGATACTTCCACCTGCCCATTGCTTTGGGGGTGAGCTACTGGGGCGAAGTGCATCTTTATTCCGAGGTCGCTGATGAATTCCTGGAATCCTTTGTCTATGAACTGGGATCCATTATCAGCTACTAGTACCCTCGGTATGCCAAATCTGCATACGATGTTTTTCCATACGAACTTCTGCACTTCTTTTGCCGAGATAGTTGCTAGTGGTTCTGCCTCTACCCACTTTGAGAAATAGTCCACCGCTACCACGCAGAATTTCACGCCTCCCGGCGCTGTGGGGAGTGGCCCAATGAGGTTTATACCCCAGACTGCGAAGGGCCAAGGATAGTCTGCCGACGTTACCATTTCCGAGGGTATCCTCTGGATTTTTGCATGTCTCTGGCAACTACCGCACTTCTGGACGAACTGCCTTGCGTCCTTTCTCAGGGTAGGCCAGAAGTATCCTTGGCGGAGTATCACTGCTGCAAGGGCATCAGTTCCAATGTGCGAGTCGCACATGCCTTCGTGGACTTCTTCGAGGACCATCTCAGTATCCTCTTCGCCCACACATCTCTGCAGCGGATTTGCATATCCTTGCCGATATAACTCTTCACCAATCAGGAAGAATCTTCCGGCGCGTCTTCGCAGTCTTGCAGCATTGCCGGCGTCTTCGGGAAGCTCATTCTCTGCGAGGTATCTCTTTATGGGGTCCTTCCACCCCATTCCCGAGGTCGTTACGCTTAGCACGGAGATGCTTGGATGGTCTAGCACCTCGGTGTATGTTTTGGACTTCACTAAGCAATCTGCCTCAGTGTTATTCCGCCGGGGTACATTTTCGATCCGCACGGCGTCAAACTCTTGGATGAGTTTTCTTACCAGCTCGTGGTATTTTGCCAAGATTGGGTCCTTCGCCCCATAATCTCCTGCCGTCTGCCGAACTACCAGCTGGGAATCACTGTGAGCCCTTAAGTTTCTCACGCCAATCTTTCTGGCCAAGCGTAATCCCGCTATGAGGGCTTCATACTCAGCCACATTATTGGTGACGTTGAAGCTGAACTTGATAGCCTTCATCACCTCTAGGCCTTCGGGTCCTCTGATAACTATTCCAGCTCCCTGGTGTTTGGACCCCGAGGCTCCGTCACAATGCAAGGTCCATTCTGGCTCACCTTCTTTCGGATCTGAGTGGTTCTCCTCAGTGGTGGGTATTTCGGCGATAAAATCTGCCAATGCTTGGGCTTTTATGGCCTTCCGAGGCTCATACGTGATTTCGTGTTCGCCAAGCTCTATGCACCACTTGGAGAGCCTTCCCGAATGATCAACTCTCTTCATAACATCCCGTAGTGGTAGACTACTTCGGACGATGATGGGGTGAGCCTGGAAATATGGTCGCAGTCTTCTTCCTGCAAGCACCAAGGCGTATATAGCTTTTTGAAGCAAAGGGTACCTGACTTCGGCACCATGCAGGAACTTGCTGACGTAGTAGACCGGCCATTGTTTCGGCCCTTCTTCTTTTATCAGGACCGAGCTCACGGCCTTTTCTGTGACGGCGAGGTACAGTACGAGGGGTTCTCCCACCCGAGGTTGCCGCAGAGTCGGCAGGCTGGCCAGGTAGACTTTGAGTTCTTCCCAGGCCTTTTGGCAATCTTCATCCCAGGGATGATTGTTTCTTCCAAGGTCGCCTTCCATCTTTGCTGCCTTTGTGAGGACTTTGAAGAAAGGTCGACACCTATCTCCGTACCTGGAAATAAACCTGCTCAGAGAGGTTATTCTTCCGGTTAGTCTTTGCACGTCTTTCACCGTGGCAGGAGTTCGGAACTCAAGCAGAGCCTTAATCTTCTCAGGATTGGCGTCGATGCCTCTTTCGGATACCATGTACCCAAGGAATTTTCCCGACGTCACCCCGAAGATACACTTCTCGGGGTTAAGGCGAATCCCGAAGGCTCTAAGCTTTTGGAAGGTTTCCTCCAAATCTGCAACGTGGTAGCCGGGCAGCTTGCTTTTTACTATCATATCATCAACATATACTTCCATGTTTCTCCCCATTTGGTCTTTAAAGACCTTGTTCATCAGTCTCTGGTAGGTGGCTCCTGCATTTTTCAGCCCGAAGGGCATTCTGATATAGCAGTACGTTCCTCCCTCGGTGATGAAGGCAGTTTTCTCTTCATCTTCCGGGTCCATCCTTATCTGATGGTAGCCGCTGAAGGCATCTAGGAAGCTCAGGAGCCCGTATTCGGCCGTTGAATCTACCAGTTGATCTATTGGCGGGAGGGGAAATGAGTCTTTCGGGCAAGCATCGTTCAAGTTTCTGAAATCAATGCACATCCGGAGTTTGCTGCTACCTTCTTTTGTGGCAATGACCACGTTGCTTAACCATTCGGGGTATTTTACCTCCCTGATAACTTCAGCATCCAATAGGCGCTGGACTTCGGTTTTCACGAAGTTGCTTTTGTGGGCTGAGATGCTTCGTTTCTTTTGCCTGATAGGTTTTGCTTTCGGGCTTACTTTGAGGCTGTGCTGTATTATGCCAGGGTTCACTCCTGGCATGTCTTTCGCGAGTAGGCAAACAGATCTTTATTTTTTAGCAGAAAGGATACAAGATTTTCCTTATCACCTTTGGCCAAGCTCTTCCCTATTCGGGTAGATTGTCCTGGGACAAGATCTACTGCTTCCGTTTCTGCTTCTGCGGGATCTCCTTCTTTGCCTTTCTCCTGCGCCTTTGCCTCCACCGTTTGTGTAGAGCTGTTTGCCGGAGCCTTTCGTGTTTTTACAAACACCTTTCTTACCTCGGCTTGGTCGATGAAGACCTCTGCATCTCCATCCTTGGTGGCGAATGTGACAGTCAAGTACTTCACATCGGGGCGAATGTGCAGGTTCCCCTGAGTCTGCCTTCCAAGGATGGCGTTGTACGAAGACGGGACGTCCATGACGATGAATCTTGCCATTGTGGACGCGTACAACTCAGCTGCTCCGTCTACCGAAGTGCCTTTCATCATCAAAGGGAGGTCGATCCATCCGAGGACGGGTAGTTTGGATGGCCCAACGCCGAAGGTGGGCGTGGTGACAGGTTTCAGCTCGCTGCTGGAGATGCCCAAGCTCGGCAGTAAGTGCGAGAATAGGACGTCAGCATTTGAGCCATCATCAAGCAACACTCTCTTGACGTCCCAGTTCCCTATTCTCGCCATTATCAGCAGCGGGTCGTCGTGGGGGAAGACGACAGTGGAGCCATCTTTGCGAGCCAATTTCTTTGATGGACTTTGATACTCCATAACCACAATTTCTCTGGCCTTCCGCTTTCTTTCCGAGGATGGGAGCCCCGTGGTGATGGTTTGGATGACCCCTACTGGAGGTGGAAGGCGCCTTTTTGGACTTCTGTTTCTCCGCCTGTCGGAGTCATAGTCCTCATTTTCGGCCCTCTCTTCCTCCTCTTTTCTGCCCTTTGGGGAGGGCATCCGCAGGTACCTGCGAAGTTGGCCCTGTTTGATCAGCGACTCTATGTACTTCTTCAGCTGGAAGCAGTCTTCGGTGTCATGACCGTGGTCGCGATGAAACTGGCAGAACTTCTTGGCATTCTTCTTATTATCGGCGGCCATGGCCTTTGGCCGCCGAATCTGCGTCCCTTGCCTTTCCAGCGCCATGAGAATGTTGGTCCGTGTCGTGCTCAAGGGTGTGAAACTTTGAAGTTTCTTTCCTCGCATTCGCCGTGGTCGACCTGTCTGTTCAGAAAGATGCTGAGCTTGCTGGCTGGACCCTTCGGCGCGGTGATGATCAAACTTCGGCCCCGCCATCCTCAATTCCTCGGTTGTCATGTGCTGCTCTGCCCTTCGGTAAAATTCTCCGAGGGTCTCCGGGGGGTCCTTTGAGAACTCGTAGAACAGCTGTGAGTCACGCCGAAGGCCCCGTGTCATAGCGAGGATGCGGATTTCGGGCCGGAAGTCCGGGACGCTGAGTGCTTCCCTGTTGAATCGTTCGACATAGTCTCGGATCGTCTCTCCGTTTCTCTGCTCTATGTCGAACATCTGTACAGGCATTTTCGCCGTCGGCTTGCTCCCAATGAACTGCTGGGTAAAGGCTGTGGACAACTCCTGAAACTCGGTGATAGTCCCTGGGGGCAACGAATTGTACCATGCTGTTGCCGGGCCCGTGAGGGTGACTTCAAAGCATTTGCACATGGTAGCGTCATCAGCTCCGTGCATTATCATGCTCCGCCTGTACTTCGTCAGATGGGCCTGTGGATCAGTCCGGCCATCATAGATCTCCAGCCTAGGCACTCTGAAGTCGCCTGGCATAGCTGCCTCAACGACGGTGCGAATAAACGGGGAGCCATCTTCGCATAATGCCCCCGACAGCCTGTCCCAAACGGGTTTTCTGGTCACTTGTTTCTCCACTCTGTCCAGCCGTGCCAATATCCTTTCCATAAGCGCAGTGGCGCTAGGACCATTTTCGCGGGAGGGAGATCGCCGGCGCCTTTTCGGGGAGCGAGTTCGGCGCGGAGGGGTCAGGGCCCTCGCCTCGGGCGACGAACTGCTTCGCTGTGAGACTCTCGGTCGCTTGGACCCGGTTTGTCCCACAGGCCGTTTCCCGAGGGCTATATCTTCTGTGGATGATTCTCCGCGAGGATCTCCACTTTCTGAACTGCGGTGTGTAGACTTGGGGCTTCTTTCCCGAGGGCGTGTTGATGAGGAGGGTTTCTGGGCCTGTGACTGCTGTGGCCATCTTCGGTCGATCTGCTGAGTCATTTCAGCAACGACCGAGCGCTGAAAGTCCCTCAAGAAGCTCATGGTGATTACCAGAGGGCGGTCCTCCTCGGGCGTAGAAGTCTCTGGGAGTGTCTGCTCAGCAGCCGGTTGTATCTCAGGCGCGGACGAGGACCTTGGGAGTCCCTTGTCCTTAGAACGCCGAGTCTCAACGACGGCAATCTGCGAGCGGGTTCCCACAGACGGCGCCAAATGATGGCCCAAGGCCTCATCGTTGTGAGTCATGATGACTGTTGAGGAGACTTCTAGGAGGAAGAACGCCTGGAAGGTGGATCGCCCCAAGGAGAGTACCTGAAAAGCTGGTAAACAGGGTTAGGAGGCCCCCGGAGTGTTTTTCCGGGGGGGGAGCCTCCGACGCCCAAGTCAGTGGTGGCCGGAAGAAGGAGAAAGTCACTAGCTCAAAGAGAAAGGCAGAAAAGTCTCGCCTGGTATTTTCTCAGAGTGTGGGGAGCTTATATCCGGCCTGCCAACCTCCTGTCAAGTATTTATTTCCTGTATATATAGGAATACCTAGCCCGTTCAGATCATGACACGTGTGCGGTCGGATGCTCCTGAACGTCTGGGCGTAGGGGACAGATAGTTGGTAACTAGATGGCCTCGAGCCTTGTGCTGAGACGGGCCATGATATGATTCTGATGGCGTCTGCGCGTCAGGGCGACTTTTTACGTCTGTGGTGGGACGTGTCAAAGGCTTCCTTAAATGCTTCCTTAAATGCGCCTGCCGTACTCCCGAGGTCCTTGGGCAAGGTCGTCCTCTAGTTCGGACAGAGCCTCTTCGGGAAGCCTACCCTCAGTTCGGGGGTTCCCAGTTCCAGGGGGTTCCGCCTTCGGGGATATCATATTCGGGCAGCAATGTCTGGTGCCATTTTTCCGAAGGTGCGTTGTTCACAACCTTGGGGGGCGAATGGAGTCCTCAAATTTTACTGGCGTGCCGAGGCTCGGAGCTCTCAGGCTATCTCCCGAGGTGCATGATTCCACCTATTCCCGGGAAGCACCAGTTCTTCTGGCCGTTGTTGTGGCAGGGTATTCGGCCAGATTGAGGCGACAGCCTTTGGCTATCAGAATGCAGTTTTGACATCCATTTGCGGTATCTCATAATCATAGTGTGCAGCAATAGTAAACAAAATTTGGATGGATTTAAGCATAGCAACTGGGGAAAAAGTCTCATCATAGTCAATACCATGAATTTGCTTGAAACCTTTTGCAACCAATCGCCTTTTAAAAGTAATCACATTACCATCCATGTCAGTTTTCTTCTTGAAAACCCATTTTGCACCTTATGGGTTTCACCCCTTTAGGTGGGTCAACCAAAGTTCATACTTGGTTTTCATACATGGATTCCATCTCGGATTTCATGGCCACTAGCCACTTCTCAGAGTCAGGCCCCGACATAGCTTGTTGGTAGGTTGTGGGCTCATCCTGATCCATAAGCATCACATCACCAGTGTGAGTCACGAGAAATCCATATCTCTTGGGCTCACGCCAAATCCTACCAGAGCTACATGGGCTTTGTGCTATAGGAACAGACTCTTCAACCACAACATCTTGTGGTGTCTGTTCAGGTTCCATTTCAGGTTCGATGTCTCCTTATTTTTCTTGAATTTCTTCAAGTTCTACTTTCCTTCCACTAGTTCCTTTGGAGATAAACTCTTTCTCTAAAAAGACACCAGTTCGAGCAACTAACACTTTTTGCTCAGAAGGATGATAGAAATAGTAACCTTTATTTCTTTGGGATAGCCAACAAAAAGGCATTTTTTACATTTGGGCCCTAGTTTGTTAGAGGATTGACATTTCACATCAGCGTCATAGCCCCAAATCTTAATAAAAGACAAATTGGGATGCCTCCCACTCCATATCTTATATGGTGTCTTTTGAACCGATTTAGATGGAACTCGATTTAGTGTAAAAGTGGTTGTCTCTAGAGCATGTCCCTAAAAGGGGTTTGGAAGGTCATCTTAACTCATCATAAAGCGAACCATGTATAACAGTGTTTGATTTCTCCTTTTAGAAACACCATTCCATTAAGGTGTACCTAGGGGAGTGAGTTGTGATACTATACCACACTCCTTCAGATAGTCAAGGAATTCTCGATCCAAGTACTCTCCACCTCGATCTGATTAAAGCACTTTGATACTCTTCCCGAGTTGATTCTCTACTTCATTCTTGAATTCTTTGAACTTTTCAAAGGATTCTGACTTGTGTCTCATGAGATACACATAGCCATATCTGCTGAAGTCATCAGTAAAAGTAATGAAGTATTAGAAACCTCTTCTAGCTTGTGTAGAGATAGGGCCACATACATCACTATGTATGAGTCCTAGTAAGTCATTAGCCCTTTCACTTTGCCCTATGAGTGGGGCTTTGGTCATCTTGCCCAACAATCATAACTCACATGTCTCATAAGATTCAAAATCAAATGAGTCTAAGAGTCCATCCTTATGGAGCTTGGATATACGGGTTGATGGCCAAAAGGCTATTACCCTTTAGAACCCCAAGCTTTGGAAGAGCACCACCCGCGGAAAGGGCGAGCATCACCCTCGGGAAGTACCAGTGCCAACCTCAGTAAGACAGGGTCTGATCCCCTGACCCCTCAACCTTGGTGATCCACCATCTCCTTTAGGGAATGACAATATTAACCTCGGGAACACGGTGCTCTACTACCCTCGAAAAGATGACATGACCAGCTTCGGGAAAGGTAGACTCACCATCCTCGGAAGAAGAGAGTATCCCCCAAATGGGGTCCTCCGTGCCAAGGGGACTTTCGAATAACTGGAGCAACCTTGGCAGGAAGCCCTCCCATCCCAAAAGAGGTGTTTCACCATAGGGGTCTCAGGATTACGACAATAGTGGTTAACGAGCTTCTGACACGCCGCCCTCACACATGTCCTGACACACCGCCCTTTCACACGTCCTATCGCGCAGACCTCCCGCGGCCCTGACCTCTGACCAAGACAGCCTAGGGCCAGCTAGAGGTCCTCATTTTTTAAGGTACAGACGAAATGCAACCGAACACGTGTCGTGATCTGAGTTGGCTGTGGCAGGCAGGTTTATTCTAACACCTCCCTATAAATACTTGGGAAACAACCTTGGTAAGGGGGGAATTGGGCTCTAAACAGAAACATATTCTTTACTCTCTACCCATCACTCTTCATCTGGCTAAATACTGACTTGGGCGTCGGAGGCTCCTCCCCCGGAAAAACACTTTGGGATCCTCCTAACCTTTGTTCTTTGAGTGGTTCAGGTAACCTCTCCCGTCGGAACTCCCGTCTCCAAACACCCTCTTCGCTGGAAGTCCCTACTGTAGGCCATTATGTCGTACAACAAAGGTTCTGACGAGCATCAAGGGTCTCATTTATATGGCCCAAGTGACAGTGCCAGAGATAGGTCAGGTTTGAATCATTTAATCTAACCTTCTTGGTATTCACATTATAGATTGGATCTTCGAGGTCTAGAACATACAACCCATTGCTAAGTTGAGCACTACCACAAAAGATTTCATTCAAATAAATGGAATAACATTTGTCCTTTATTATAATTGAAAAACCTTTCTTGTCCAAACAAGAAACAGAAATCAAATTTCTACTAAAAGTAGGCACAAAGTAGCAGTTGTCTAATTCTAAAACTAATCCACTAGGTAAAGTGAGAACATGAGTCCCTACGGTTAAGGCAGCAACCGTTGGTCCATTTCCAACACGTAGGCCCACTTCACCTCAGGCCAATATTCTACTTCTACTTAGATGCACATTTGCACAAATGTGAGACCCACTACCAGTATCCAATACCCAAGATGAGGAAGTAGAAAAGTTAGCCTCTTTAACAAAAATACCTGAAGTGGAAGTCTTACTTCCCCTTTCCTTAGCAAGTTCTTCAAGACAGAGCTTCTCGTTGCACTTCTAGTGTCCAGGTTGGTTATAATGGAAGCACTCCCCTTCATTCGCCACACCACCCTTTTATTTCAGTGCAGCTAAAGAAGAATTAGCATTGGACTTTCCGTTAGATTTATCCTTCTTCTTGTTGGCTTTTCCCTTTCCTTTGCCCTTTTAAACCATCAAAATGTGCTTAGCCTTCTGAAAGTTTTGCTCAGCAGTTCTCAACATGCTAAGCAATTCAGGGAAGGACTTGTCAAGGTCGTTCATTCTATAGTTCATGATGAACCGACTGTAGCTTTCAGGCAATGATTGCAAGACTACAACAGCAACCGACTCTTTCTGAAGAGCAAATCCCAAACTCTCAAGATTCTCAATGTACCCAATCATCTTGAGCACATGAGGACCCACGGGACTTCCGTCAGACATTTTTCACTGAAACAATGCCATAGAGGTCTCAAACATCTCATGCGTAGCTTGCTCTTGGAAAAGCATTTTGAGATGTTCGATCATACCGAACGCCCCCATGTTCTCATGTTGCTTATGAAGCTCAGATTCCGTGGTAATAAGCATGAGGCATGCAACATCCAAAGCATCATCAGAATGCCTCTTGTGAGCATCCCTTTTAGCTCTTAGACCAATGGCAGCAGGCTTATTCGGAATGGGCTGCTCTAGGACATAAGCCTTTCTCTCTTGCTTGAGGACTATCCTCAAGTTTCGGTACCATTTAAGAAAGTCGGTCCCATTCAATTTTTCCTTCTCAAGGATCGAGCGAAACAAAAGTGTCGATGTGTTTTGTGCCATGGTTATCTACAACAGTAAATATGCAGTGTAAGAGCCATGTATTTTAAATCATTTAATAAGGACTTTTATTAAATGATACTCCCACTATTTTACTCAAAATAATAACCCTCAATATTATTTTGAAACACCTCAGCGTTAAGGTATTCTAGCGGGCCAAGATCCATATTTGACCACAACCTAAGCCAACTTTGGCTTTTCTCTCAAGTTACAGTTATTTAGGTAGGCAACTCCTTGCCAATTCCATCTTATGCAACTCTTGGATAGTTGGGTGAACAACACTTGTCCAAGCTCATCTCATGAACTTAAGCCCAACTCTATGCCTCTAAGGCCCCAATCCTATTAGGATGACTTAGTTAAGTCGGACCCAAAGTTAGCAATTTGGATATTACTATTATCCCAACGCGCCTTACCAAGATGAACATAGGTGCTTTGCTTTGGCAAACCCACCCAATGTTGATCAAAGTCTTGACGAGTGCCAACATTTGGAAGGCATCACATTTAATGACTTAATACTTGTTTGAAGGATTTTTTTTCTTTGATGTCGCCAATTTGTTATCTTCGGTTTGATAGCCAACTGGCTTACACTTAGATAGCCTCTAGGGATAACTGAAAAGTACCACCATCGATGGTACATCTGACCAAACTCAGAAAATGGATGCTCACCACCCTCGGTTGATGACACAACCACCCTTGAAAGGACATACTGCGCCATCCTCGGTAAAGTGATTTGGCGACCTCGGGAAACCATTTCTCCATCCTCGGTAAAATATAGCGTTCGCTGAAGGTGGTCCACTCTGCAGAGGAGCCTCCCTCTGCGGCCCTTGAGAGCAAAAACCGAATCGATGGAGACCCGTCTGCCGAAGGGGCATTACCCCCCGAAGAGGGCCCATCATCGAAGGAGTTCTCACCCATATAAGATAAAGATAGTTAGGAGCCTCTGGCACAGAGACCATGCACACGCCCCTGACACACAGGCCTCCCACGGGTCTGACCTCTGGCCAGAACGGCCTATGGCCAGCTGGAGATCCCCATCCCTGAAGGTACAAATCGTATCTGGCCGAACACCTGTCATGATCTGAGTGGGCTGTGTCAAACGAACTTCCCCCAAAGCCCTCCTATAAATACTTGGGGAACGACCATGGTAAGGACAGAACCTGAACCCCTAATAGAATTCTGCTCCTTATTCTCTTCCATACTTGCCAAATAGTAACTTGGGCGTCGGAGCCTCCTTCCTCAAAACACACTCCGAGGACCTCCTAACCCCTGTTCTTTTGAGTCTTTCAGGCGATCTCACGCTGGAAGTCTCCTCTACCAGCATTTCTACACCGGAAGTCCCTCTCAGGCCCACCATGTCACACAACGAAGATGGCGCCGTCTGTAGAAAACTACCCTTAGAAAGCCATCATTGAGATTCGGCGTTCTAAGGACAAAAGACTCCCGAGGTCCCCATCCGCACCAAAAACTCAACCGATGACTGAACAACCTGCCGTAAGGACTTCTTTACCGGAGGACGAACGTCCTCTGACGGTCACAATGGGCTTCCTAAGGGATTTCCAACATTCCATCGTGGCTGAAGTATCACAACAACTCGACCAGAGGTGGTCTCAACCACCATTAGGCCAAAGGGCCTCTTCACCAACTACACTCTGGGAGAGAAGTCCAAAGTCTACTCACCGGAGTTCAGGAAGTAATGACTTCAGCGGTGAGTCTTCAACATAGGACATTCCCCCCAGGGGACGTTGTGTTGAAGAAACAACATCAAACGGGCACAGGACCTCTTACCGGAGAAGCCCGTCGCCATACTGAAGGTCTGCCTCCTTGGTGAAGTTATTCACCGAAGATGAGACATCATTCCCCACTGCCGGAGACTCCCCGGCAATGGGAAGAGACCAGTGCCACCACAGTCATGGAGAAGATCCTAGAAAGGTTGGAAAAAGTAGAAAGGCTGATCGCCTGAAAGCCTGTCTTGTCAAGGTTATCTGAGACCTTCGCCAGAGAAGAGTCACCCTTCGTCCAGATGGTAGTGGAAGCACCAATGCCAAGTGATTTTCGGGTGCATCCCTTGGGAACCTATGATGGGCATAGTGACCCTCAAGCCCACCTCACCAAGTACAGGCGTAGCATGGTACTACATGGTGCCGATGACGCTACCCTTTGCAAGTGCTTTGAGGTCACCCTCTCCAGCCCGGCACCCGCATGGTACAACTCCCTAGGCCCTAGAAGTATAATGAGTTTCGAGGAGCTGTCCACGATGTTCACACAGCAGTTCATCGGTAGCAGGCCAACGGCGAAGATTCCGGTTCAGATGTTCGACATAGCGCAAAGAAGTGGAGAGACTATTCGTGACTATGTGGAAAGGTTTAACCGAAAGGCCCTGAGTGTGCTGGACTTCCGTCCCGAAATACGTATTCTCGCCATGATAAGAGGACTTCGGAGAGACTCACAACTCCTCTATGAGTTCTCTAAAGACCCCCCGGACACCCTCGATGTTAGGCTCACCTCCTAAGTGCTTGGCTTAGGCCAAGGAAATATAGAGAAATACTATAAAGGACTATGAAAACAAGGCACAGTGGTGTATGTGCAAATTTGAGAACTTTCGGGTCCTAAATGCGCAAAGAAAACTGATCAGGGGAAGAATGCAAGAAAATAAAGTAAGGGGACCAAATTGCACATTGAATTAGTGGTGTTAATAAAACTACAAAGTTTGAGTAGGCATTTTCGGCCATGCAAAGTTATGTGATGTTACACCCGGAAAGGGCTAAATGACTAAGTCCCGGGTTAAGATGATTAGTGGAAATAAATAGTTTCCTAATTTGGAAACTTAGCAATTAAATTGAGGAGACATGGAAATTTTTTCGGGAGATCTTAAATTAATTATGAAATGGGCATAATGAGTGTTGGACACTCTATGAATTTTGCCTGGCTTAGGCCAAGAGTTTTGGTGATGAAAATGGCAAATTATGAAGTTGAGGGACTTAATTGAAGAATTGAAGAAAGATGGAGGACTAAAGGTGAGATTTGGCCAATTTTCATGGCAAATTGTGCCATGGCCGGCCATCACATGAATTTTGCTATTTAAAATGGCCACATAAGCCTCCACCCATATTATTTAAATTGCCCACATGGATTTGACCCCACCATCACCATAAACAAATATTTTGCCCACCATTTTTGACTAGTCTTTGTCTCCCACTTTACATTACTTTATTTCACCTCACCATCACTTGTCAAATCAATTCTTTAATGAGCATTTGACTCATTCTCCCCCCTTTTCCATTCAAAAATTCGGCCATGACATATAAATGAAACAAATGGGTTGTTTTGATGGGACATCACTTTCCTTTGTCCATGAATTATTGCATTTGACTTTTCTCCCCCATTTCGAATCAAATGGCAGGCCATCACACTTGAATATGCATTTGGCTTGCATTTGGACCACATTTCCTTCCATGTGCAAGCATACATCCGGCCATACACTCCCAAAATCATTTCAACACTTACCTCAATCTTTCTCTAGCTCACTTTGCTCTCCCTTCTCTCTAAAAACCAGCCATGGCGTTCTTCCAAGTTCATCATCTTCTTCCTTGCTTCTAAGATTTGGCCATGAGCAAACTGATAGCCGAAGGACTATCGCCTCCACCTGGCCAAACTCCCTGCCACTAGAATGCCAGGAGATCTGGCGCTACCCGGAAAAAGGTGGGATCACACACCTCGGAGAAAAGCCGAAGAGCCCGAGCTCGGCACGCCAGGGAACTTGACGATACTATTAGCCCCCCCAAAGGTAGTAAACAGACTGCCTTCGGAAAAGTGGCACTAGCTAGTGCAGGCCGAACATGATCTTCCCGAAGGCGGAACTCCCTGAATCTGGGAAACCCCGAACTGGGGGCATGTTTCCCGAAGTGGCACGGTTCGTAATAGAGGACGACCTCACCCAGGAACCTCGGGAGTACGGCAGGAGCATTTAAGGAAGCCTCTGACATGTCGCCCACAGACGTCACAAGCCGCCTCAAACGGCGCTCTGACACGCCGACGCCATCAAAGTCACATCATGGCCCGTCTCGGCTCAAGGCTCAAGGAAGCCTGCCACGATCTACTTGTCCTCTACGCCCAGACATTCAGAGAACATCCGACCGAACACGTGTCATGATCTGAACGGGCTGGACACCACTATAAATAACAAGGAATACACCCTGGCAAACGGCTGGCAAATATTCTGACTCCTCACTCTGAGAAAATACGACCAGGCGAGTTCACTGAACCCCTCAGTGCTATTTCCTCTGCCTTCTCTCAGCACCACTGACTTGGGCGTCGGAGGCTCCTCCCCAGAAAAACACCCCGGGGACCTCCTAACCCACTTTTTCTGAACATCTCAGGCACTCCCCCTTGGGCAAACCGGCCACCAGGCGTTCTTCCTTTCCGGGAATCCCTCCATCAGTGACCATGACTACCAACGATGAAGCCCCTGGGCATCATTTGGCGCCGTCTGTGGGAACCCGCTCTGAGATCACTGTCGTTGAAACTCGGCATTCTAAGGACAGGGGACTCCCGAGGTCTCCGTCCGTGCCTAAGACATAACCGGCTGCTGAGCAAACATTCCCAGGGACTTCTGCGCCTGAGGAAGACCGCGCTCTAATAATTACTATGAGCTTTATGGGGGAGTTTCAGCGTTCGGTCGTGGCCGAAATGACACAGCAGATCGACCGAAGGTGGCCACAGCAGACACAGGCCCAAAGCCCGAGGTCAACTCATCGCAGTTCGGGAAGTGGAGACCCACGCGAAGAGTCATCTACGGAGAATATACCCTTCGGGAAATGGCCTGTGGGACAAACTGGGTCCAAGCGACCGAAAGTTTCCCAGTGAAGGAGTTCGTCGCCTGAGGCGAGGTCCCTGTCCCCTCAGTGCCAAACTCGCTCCCCGAAGAGGCACCGACGATCTCCCTTCCCAGAGGAAGAGCCTAATGCCACAGTTCTCATGGAAAGGATACTAGCGCGGCTAGACAGGGTGGAAAAGCAAGTAGCTCGCAAACCCGTCTGGGACAGGCTGACGGGAGCCTTCTGCGAAGATGGGTCCCCATTCACCCGGGTGGTGGCCGAGGCAGCCATGCCAGGTGACTTCAGGGTACCTCGGCTGGAGATTTATGATGGCCGCACTGATCCGCAGGCCCATCTGACCAAGTACAGACGCAGCACAATAATGCATGGTGCTGACGACGCTACCACATGTAAATGCTTTGAGGTCACCCTCACGGGACCAGCAAGTATGTGGTACAACTCATTGCCCCCAGGAGCCATCACTGAGTTCCAGGAGTTGTCTACGGCCTTCGCGCAACAATTTATTGGAAGCCGGCCAACGGTGAAGATGCCTGTTTAGATGTTCGACATAGAGCAGAGAAACGGAGAAACCATCCGAGACTATGTCGAAAGATTCAACAGGGAAGCTCTAAGCGTCCTGGACTTCCGGCCCGAAATACGCATCCTCGCCATGACACGGGGCCTTCGGCGAGACTCACAGCTGTTTTATGAGTTCTCAAAGGACCCCCTGGACACCCTCGGAGAATTTTACCGAAGGGCCGAACAGCACATGACTGCCGAGGAGCTGAGAATGGCTGGGCCGAAGTCCGATGTCAACCGCGCCGAAGGGTCCAATCAGCAAGCCCGGCATCCAACGGAACAGGCAGGCCGACCTTGGAGGATGCGGGGAAGCAAAACTTCAAAGCTTCACACCCCTGAGCACTACACGGACAAACATCCTCATGGCACTGGGAAGGCAGGGGACGCAGATTCGGCGGCCAAGAGCCATGACCGCTGATAACAAGAAAAACATCAAGAAGTTCTGCCAGTTTCACCGCGACCACGGCCACGACACCGAAGACTGCTTCCAACTGAAGAAGTACATTGAGTCACTGATAAAACTCGGCCAACTTCAGAAATATCTGCGGATGCCTTCCCCAAAAGGAAGAAAAGATGAGGAAGAAAAGGCCGAAGATGAGGACTACAACTCCGACAGGCGGAGAAACCGAAGTCCGAAAAAGCGCCCTCCTCCTCCTGCAGGGGTGATACAAACCATCACTACGGGGCTCCCATCCTCGGAAAGAAAGTGAAAGGCCAGAGAGATTGCGGTCATGGAATATCGGAGTCCGGCAAAGAAATTGGCTTGCAAGGATGGATCCACCGTCATCTTCCCCCATGACGATCCGTTGCTAATCATGGCAAGGATAGGGAACTGGGATGTCAAAAGAGTGTTGCTTGATGATGGATCAAATACTGACGTCCTATTCTCGCATTTACTGCCAAATTTGGACATCTCCAGCAGCGAGCTCAAGCCTGTCACCTCGCCCACCTTCGGGGTTGGACCGTCCGAACTACCTGTCCTCGGATGGATTGATCTCCCCCTGATGATGAAAGGAACTTCGGTCGACGGAATAGCTGAGTTGTACGCCTCCACAATGGCGAGATTTATCATCATGGATGTTCCTTCTTCGTACAATGCCATCCTAGGAAGGCGGACACAGGGTAACTTGCACATTCGCCCTGACGTGAAGTACTTGACTGTCACATTCACCACCAAGGATGGGGATGCAGAGGTCTTCATAGATCAAGCTGAGGTAAGGAAGGTGTTTGTAAAAGCGCGAAAAGCTCCGGCAAATAACCCCGCACAAATAATGGAGGCAAAGGCGCCAGAGAAGGGCAAAGAAGAAGATCCCACGAGAGGGGAAACGGAAACAGTAGAACTTGTCCCAGGACAATCTACCCGAATAGGGAAGAGCTTGCCCGAAGGTGACAAGAAAAACCTTGTATCTTTCCTGCTGGAAAATAAAGATCTCTTTGCCTACTCGCCGAAAGACATGCCAGGAGTGCACCCTGGCTTAATACAGCATAGCCTCGAAGTAAGCCTGGAAGCAAAGCCTGTCCGGCAAAAGAAGCGAAGCATCTCAGCCCATAAGAGCAACTTTGTGAAAACCGAAGTCTAGCACCTGTTAGACGCTGAAGTCATCAGGGAGGTCAAATACGCCGAATGGTTAAGCAACGTGGTCATTGCCACAAAAGAAGGCAGCAGCAAACTCTGGATGTGCATCAACTTCAGAAACTTGAACGATGCTTGCCCGAAAGACTCATACCCTCTTCCTTCAATAGACCAACTGGTAGACTCAACTGCTGAATACGGGCTCCTAAGTTTCCCAGACGCCCTCAGCGGCTACCATCAAATAAGGATGGACCCTGAAGATGAAGAAGAAACCACCTTCATCACCAAGGGAGGAACATACTGCTATGTCAGGATGCCCTTCGGGCTTAAAAATGCAGGAGCCACCTACCAAAGGTTGATGAACAAGGTCTTTAAGGACCAAATGGGGAGAAACATGGAGGTATATGTTGACGACATGATAGTCAAAAGCAAGCTCCCTCGCAACCACGTTGCAGATCTAGAGGAAACCTTCTGAAAGCTCAGAACCTTCGGGATTCATCTCAATCCTAAAAAATGCATGTTCGGGGTGACCTCGGGAAAGTTCCTTGGGTACATGGTATCCGAAAGAGGCATCGATGCTAACCCCGAAAAAATTAAGGCCCTGCTCGAGTTCCGAACTCCTACCACGGTAAAAGATGTGCAGAGATAGGTGTCGGCCTTTCTTCAAAGTCCTCACTAAGGCAGCAAAAAAGGAAGGCAACCTCGGAAGGGATGATCATCCTTGGGATCAAGACTGCCAAAAAGCCTGGGAAGAACTCAAAATCTACCTAGCCAGCCTGCCGACTCTGCGACAACCTCGCGAGGGAGAGCCCCTCGTGTTATACCTCGCCGTCACGGAAAAGGCTGTGAGCTCGGTCCTCGTGAAAGAAGAAGGGCCAAAACAATGGCCGGTCTACTATGTAAACAAATCCCTGCATGGCGCCGAAGTCAGGTACCCTCTGCTACAAAAAGCTATATACGCCTTGGTGATTGCAGGGAGAAGGCTGCGACCATACTTTCAGGCTCACCCCATCATCGTCCGAAGTAGCCTACCACTACGGGACGTTATGAGGAAAGTGGATCATTCGGGAAGGCTCTTCAAGTGGTGTATAGAGCTTGGAGAACACGATATCACCTATGAACCTCGTAAGGCCATAAAAGCTCAAGCACTGGAAGAATTCATTGCCGAAATACCCACCACTGAGGATAGTCATCCGGATCTGAACGAAGGTGAGCCAGAATGGACCTTACATGTTGACGGAGCCTCGGGGTCCGAACACCAGGGAGCTGGGGTAATTATCAGAGGCCCCGAAGGACTGGAAGTAATGAAGGCTATCAAGTTTAGCTTCAACGTCACTAACAATGTGGCTGAATATGAGGCCCTCATAGCGGGATTACGACTGGCCAGAAAAATTGGCATGAGAAACTTAAAGGCTCACAGCGATTCCTAGCTAATAGTTCGGCAGACAGCAGGAGACTATGGGGTTAAGGACACAACCTTGGCAAAATACCACGAGCTGGTAGCAAAACTCATTCAAGAGTTTGACGCTGTACGGATTGAAAACGTACCTCGGTGAAAAAACACCGAAGCAGATTGCTTAGCGAAGTCAAAGACCTACACCGAGGTGCAAGACCATCCGAGCATCTCAGTGCTAAGCATAGTGACCTCGGGAAAAGGATGGAGGGATCCAATAAAAAGGTACCTCGTGGAAAATGTGCTCCCCGAAGACCCCGATGACGCTGCAAAACTGCGAAGGAGCTCCGGCCGTTTCTTCCTAATTGGTGAAGAACTATACCGACAGGGATACGCGAATCCACTGCAAAGATGTGTGAACGAAGAGGATACTGAAATGATCCTTGAAGAAGTCCACAAAGGCATGTGTGGTTCACACATTGGAACCGATGCCCTGGCGGCAGTGATACTTCGCCAGGGATACTTCTGGCCTACCCTAAGAAAGGACGCAAGGTAGTTCATCCGGAAATGCGGTAGTTGCCAGAGACACGCGAACATCCAGAGGGCACCCTCAGAAATGGTAACTTCGGCTGACTATCTCTGGCCCTTCGCAGTCTAGGGTATAGACCTTATTGGGCCACTCCCCTCAGCGCCCGGAGGCGTGAAATTCTGCGTGGTAGTAATAGACTATTTCTCCAAATGGGTCGAGGCAGAACCGCTAGCAACTATCTCGGCGAAAGAAGCGCAAAAGTTTGAATGGAAGAACATCGTATGCAGATTCCGAATACCAAGGGTACTAGTGGCTGATAATGGATCCTAATTCATAGACAAAGGATTCCAGGAATTTATCAGCGACCTCGGAATAAAGATGCACTTCACCCAAGTAGCTCACCCCCAAAGCAACGGGCAGGTGGAGGTATCTAACAGGACCATAAAAGATGGCCTGAAAAAGAGACTGGGGGAAGCAAAAGGGAAATGGCCAGGAGAACTCCAAAGCGTATTATAGAGTTACCGAACGACGCCCCGAAGAGCCACAGGAGAGACTCCCTTCTCACTCGTCTTCAGAACAGAGGCCATCATCCCTATCGAGATAGTTAGACCATCAGTACGGGTGCAAGTATTTGATGAAGGTGGAAATGACCTCGGCCTAAGAACGAAGCTCAACCTCGTCGGCGAACACAGAGAAATAGCTGAGCTGAGAAGAAAAGCTTTCCAGTAAAAAGTGGCCGCGGCTATAAATTTACGAGCCAGGCCAAAAGAAATCAAGAAAGGGGACCTCGTTCTCCGAAAGGCTTACTTTGCACCCCGAAAGCCATCCCACGGAGTACTTCACACGAACTGGGAAGGACCTTATCTGGTTCTTGCCGAAGTACGAAAAGGCGTGTACAAACTTGGCGACACCGAAGGTGTAGAATTGAAAAATACTTGGCACTCAGAGGCCCTGAAGAAATTCTACGCTTAAGATGGAGCGGAAGGATTGTGTTAGGTACAGAATGTCCTTGAGAAAATTCTTAAGTGTACAAAATGGTGCAAGACAGAATTCCGCGAAGGTGTTCACCGTGATAAAGCGCATATGTGATTCTCCGAAGTCCCTTGAGCCATCATGCTCAAAAAAATGGAAAAAATCTCACGAAAGTACACGCCGCAACAAGCGCAGAATAGTTTTCTGAAGACTCTTGAGCAAACGCGTTCGGGACGAATGGAAATGCAAAATCTTGCAAAAAGAGTTAGTCAAATTTTACTGACTTTCCGAAAAGTCTCTTGAGCGACCTTGTTCGGGACGATGGAAATACAAAATCTTGCAAAAATGACTTAGCCAAAATTTATTCATTAAGAATGATCACACTTACAAAGAAGAAGTGCCCAAAGAATGAGCACAAAAATGAAGAGGAAAAAAAGGAGAAGGCCCCTAAAATAGCCTAAGAGTTCTCGGCATCCCGGGAGCCACCAGCCTCTGTGCCCTTTTCCACCACCTTCGGCGCCGGAATTATGGAAGGCAGGTTCAGGTGCTCGATTTTTGACCAGGACCACCGAGGCCCCTCGGGAATGTTCAGAGCTTCCAAAAAAGAGAGGTCCAGACCTGGTAACCTCTGAAGGACTTGGTGCCGAGCAAGGCAGAACCCGTCTTGGAAGGCGACCTTGGTCATTTGGTCGGATTTGTCCTTCTCAACCTCAAGGTCCTCGAGCTCATCCTTCAAATCTGCAACCTCCTTCTTCAGCGCCTTCATCCTCTTCTTCACGTCGGGCTCCTTCTTCAAAGACTTGACCTCGGCTTCAAGAGGATTTTTCTCAGTCACCAACGACCGTATGAGATTGTCAGAATCTGATTTATCCTTGAGAAGGTCTTGGTTGGCAGTGAGCATCCCCGCCACCTGATCGCCGAGGTCAGCAATCTTCTGGGAGGAGTCCTTCTCAAGGTCTTCCTTTTCCTTCTGGAACTCCTCCCGAAGGGCAGCAACTTCTTTCTTCGCAGCATCTGCCAGCTGCTGGTTCTTGGCGGTCAATTCCGAGCACGTGACTTTCGCTTTTCCTAAGGCCTCTAAGGCCGAAGCTCGGAATGACGTCTGCCTGGCTACCCGAACTCGGAGAAAGCCGGCATACCCCAGCAGCTGCCAAAAGATGAACGCAAGGTCGGTAAGAGCCAAGCACTTAGGAAAAATTGAAGGGAAAAAAGTGTGAAGAGCATACCTGAGCAGCATGCTCGGTAACTTTCACGGTGAGGGTGTCATTGCCTAGATGGGCCGCCGCAATAGCCTTGAAGGAGGCCTCTGTAAGCACCCCCTTCGAAATCTGCTTCGCCATTTGAGGACAGTCCTCGGAGTACAAGTTCATGTCCTCCGTGAATGCCCAGAAAGGCTCTTTGGGTATCTTCCCTTGCGGGACTTTGGCATCGCGAAGGGCCCGCATCTTCGCGTGTTCGGCCGCCCAGTTCGGAGTAAGCAACTCCCCTGCATGGCGAAAATGAGAAGCAGGTCAGAGACAAAGGAAATTTCAGAAAAACAAAAGAGCCATACTTGTTCTGAAAACAACAAACCTGGCGGCACTTCGATCACGACATCCTCGGAGTCCTGAGACTCCTCGGTCGAAATCCCCTTGCCTTTCTTCTTGCGCCGCTCCTCGGCAGAAGGAGCCTCTACCACGGCCTCCAGAAGGGCCTGCGGCGCGGAAAGGCTCTGGGGAGGGACGTCGGCGGAAGGAACCTCAGCAGTGGCAGGGACTTCGGCAGCAGCCTCGGGTGGCGGAATCTCGGCTGCCCCAGGCTCCTCGGCAACCTCCTCAAAATTTTCTTGCTGAGGAAGCTGGGCAGTTTTCTTTACCCGTTTCGCCGAAGGACCAGCGCCAGTAGACTTCCGCCTTCGGGAAGCCGCCTTCTTTGTCTGATCGCCCTTCTCCACCTGGTCAGAAAAAAGGGACTTGTAGAATGCAGTAGTCCCGTCCCCCATCTCTGAAAAAGAAAAAAGACATCAGTGTAAGTCCGAAGGAAAAACTGCAAGGAAGTAGAAGATAACTTACTTTCGAAAAGCGTTTCGAAAGAAACTTCCTCCCGAAGGAGCTGCACCAACCAGGAGTCCTTCCTGGCGATAGCAGGAGCTGGCATCTCGAGGTCAATCTCATGCTCCTTGACCACCCCTAACTCCCGAAGGACCTCTTCGGTCATCAACCTCCAGTTAATGGGGAAGGGGTACAGGGAGCGCGGAGCGACCTCGGGAGCCCAGTCGGAGGCGCGAATATGTCCGTCGAAGTCCTTGAACACGGGAGCCAACTCTGGAGTCAGCAGTATCCTCGGATCAACGACGTCCACATCCAGCTTTCCCCGAGCCCATTTGGTCGGAACATACGACCAGGCCTCATCTATCCTTAGGAAGAAGAATTTCTGTTGCCACCTTCGCCAAATGTCCTTAGTGACAAAAGTGAACATGAATTTTTTGCTCCTGGATCCCCGAGGTAGCATGAAATAGAAGCCACCCTTTGGGACCACGAAGAGCTTGTAGTACTGCATGAAAATTACAAAATGGGGTTTTATCCCGAAGACGCCACACATACAGAGGAAGGCATTAAAATAGCAGTACGAGTTCGGGGGAAGCTGATTCACAGCAATGCCATGAAATTGGCAGAACTTGCAAACCATCTTCGGAGGAGGATACTGAAGTCCGGCCTTCAGCTGGGCTCGGAAAATGGTAACCTCGTTACTATGGTTTGAAAAAGCATAGTGGTCAGATCGTGGCAGCCGGGTAATGGCGTAAGAGGGAAGAAAGAACTTCTTCTTCCACCTCCCTAATTTTTTAGGGGTGGTGCAACAAGGATGAGATAAAAGAGGCCGCCAACTCTCAGGGATAGGCATTTTGGACAGAAAAATGAGTTTGAAAAGAGGCAAGAAAACAACTTCCGGCAAAAACTTGAAAAAACAGAGGTATTAAAAGACTCTAGAAAGAAAAAACCCACCAAAAGACTTGCCAAAATCGAAGGTCACCGTCATAAAAGGTTGCCAAAAAAAGCTCTGATTAAAATAGCTCCGCCGCAAAAGTAAGAGAAGGCGCAGAGAAAAGGGCAAGCAGGGAAAGAGCAGAAGCAAAAGCAAAAGGGGCTTATGACGGAATGGGCTATTTATAGGCCAAGGGTGGGTAACTGAAACGATGTCATAAGTGCCCTTTGAAGCCGAACCGTTGCCATAACTGCACTCTACGCCTGAAAAGATGCACTCTCTGTAAACGACGTGACTCTCCTCCAATGACAGTGTGCCACGTGTCAACCATCGCACCAAAATAGGGGACACGTCTTCTGACATCCCTAAAAAACTGGGACGCATCGCTCAGACTGACGCGCTTGGCCATCAGACGCGACGCTGAATAGACCTGCAAAAGCAAAGAAGCAGGTTGCCTTGAAGACACCAAAAGACGGGCTATGGCCGAACAGCCCATACGTTCGGGCAAGAGGTGTATCTTCGGCACAGGCTTTGCCTCGGAGACACTAAAAAACAGGCCAAGGCCGAGTAGCCCACACCTTTGGGCAGGAGGTGTACCTTCGACACAGGTGTTACTCTCTATAGACTCCCAAAGAACATCCTCGGAAAGAAAACAAAACCGAAGTCTTCACTTCGGCTTTCCGAAGGGGGGCATGTGATAGCCGAAGGACTATCGCCTCCACCTGGCCGAACTCCCTGCCACTAGAATGGCCAGGAGATCTGGCACTACCCGGAAAAAGGTAGGATCACACACCTCAGAGAAAAGCCGAAGAACCCGAGCTCGGCACGCCAGGGAACTTGAGGATATTATTAGCCCCCCCGAGGTAGTAAACAGACCGCCTTCCGAAAAGTGGCACCAGCAAGTGCGGGCGGAACATGATCTTCCCGATGGCGGAACTCCCTGAATCTGGGAACCCCGAACTGGGGGCATGTTTCCCGAAGTGGCACGGTCCGTACTAGAGGTCGACTTCACCCAGGAACCTCGGGAGTACGGCAGGAGCATTTAAGGAAGCCTCTGACATGTCACCCACAGACGTCACAAGCCGCCTCAAACGGTGCTATGACACGCCGACGCCATCAAAGTCACATCATGGCCTGTCTCAGCTCAAGGCTCAAGGAAGCCTGCCACCAGCTACTTGTCCTCTACGCCCAGACATTCAGAGAACATCCGACTGAACACGTGTCACGATCCGAACGGGCTGGACACCTCTATAAATACCAGGGAATACACCCTGGCAAACGGCTGGCAAATATTCTGACTCCTCACTCGGAGAAAATACGACTACGCGAGTTCACTGAACCCCTCAGTGCTATTTCCTCTGCCTTCTCTCAGCACCACTGACTTGGGCGTCGGAGGCTCCTCCCCGGAAAAACACCCCGGGGACCTCCTAACCCACTTTTTCTGAACATCTCACGCACTCCCCCTTGGGCAAACCGGCCACCAGGCGTTCCTCCTCTCCGGGAGTCCCTCCATCAGTCACCATGACTACCAATGATGAAGCCCCTGGGCATCACAAACCAACTCCTTTTCCACATGCAAACATGATTTCGTAGTGATTTCATACTCCTAAACACATCTAAACCAAGCACCAAGTGAGAAATCAAAGAAAACCCATGAAGAAATTGACACGATCCCCGTGCCCCTGCCCGGGATACCCTGTGAGCGTTTGTCTCACGGTGGATTGTAATTGGCTAGCTGGTTATGTGTGTGGATTAAATCCAATGCTACTAGTTGATTAACCTAGAAATGCAATATGTATGCACTTATGCTTTGACTTGGTTTATTAAAACCATAAAACATTTAAACATTTAGACATTTAGCCGGCTAGGTAAAATTCTATATAAATAAATACAAAATGCCAAAGCATATCAAAATCAACCTTTGAGTGATTAACTACACATACACCGCTCGTGAAAGCATTTATACATAAGTAACTAATGCTCTCACCCAGAGAACAATCCCCTGAGTCAAGGACTCTTTATAACATAAATACTGGAGGCAAAATAAAGTACTGTATCAAAATACAAGACTTTGCTGAGATCTTTTACCCTAGCTCCCACTTTGGACTCCTGTCCCAGTGGCGAGTCTCACAAGTCCTTTGCCAAGTGCTACTAGGCTCTGCAGCCAAAGGAAGAAGCAAGTTAGTACCACAGCCTGACCAACAGACCAACTAATCACTTAAGCAGGCTAGAAACTTAAAGTTTCTCAACTACCGTACCTTTACAGACAAAAAGGTACTACCGTGATAATCCTCAGCGATTATCCGGTCCTGCTACTCCAGACTCTGCATAACAAACAGGGAGTGATAATTCAACATTCTCAGTAAGGGTCTTCGATGTACCTGCAAGAAAAATTACTAGGACTCTGGCTGCGAGCTCACACAGCATGAGGGTACTAGTAATATATATATATACTAGGCCGGTAGACCTCTCCTCAAGTAGTCCTCTGTATCAGGCCAAGTGCAATCACTTAGCAACCTGACACATATACAGGCCAAGCGCCATCACTTAGCAACCTGACATATAGGCCAAGCGCTATCACTTAGCAACCTATCATATGGCTCAAGGGCGAACCTTAGCAAGCCTCATTCAAACATAGAACCTCTCACCTAGTTGTTATGCAGGGGAATTTATGATGGGACTTGTAGACTAGGCCGCAGGGCCTCTTTGATGTAAACTAGATGAACAAGGTTTCACCTCGGGGCCTCGTGGCTACCGCACGGCTAGGCCGACGAGGGTTCCAAACCTCTCACCTGAGCTATTGATAGCTAATTAAGTTCAATTGCAACATTTGTTTCCTTACTTGTTGCCTAAGCAACTTACTTACCTCAAACAGTTCAAGAAAACTCATACTTCCGGTGGAACTTTCGGAAGTTTCGGAGTACCATCGGGATCCTCGGACCCTTAGGCACGTTCCGAGCCTTCCGTAGTCTCGGTCGGGTCAACGCAGCAAAAAGTCAAACCCTCCATTTTTAGGTGTTGGCGCCGCGTCGCCAAAGGCAAAAAGGAATTGGCGACGCGTCGCCAGCGAACAAACGTTCTGTGACTGAAAATTGAATTGGCGACGAGTCGCCAATTTTCGGGCCAATTGGCGCCGCGTCGCCAATTCTGCAGAAACGCAGAATTCGGCCATTTGCTGCTTCGAACTTTGGCAACCAAATACATATAGCAAACATGCATCAAAAGTTACCAAATTTCATACACATGAAGTACATGTTGCAAGGAACAAAACCAACTATCAAAGCTAAACTATGATGCATTAGAAACATCAAACCAATCCTTCGAACATAGCTAGTCCATCATAATTCCCAAAACGTTTCTTCATACCATAACCAAAAATTACTCAACTTTCTCAATCCATTTCAATCCAAAAGCAATCCAACAACTTAAAAACACTTTCTCCCTTACCTTAACACCAAGAACAAGCAAGAATTCGAACCCTTCCTCTTCCAAACAAGCTTCCAAAGTTCTACACAAAACCATACCAAAACAAAGCTCCTAAACATCAAAAACACCTCTTCCAACCAAAACCCAAGCTTTCAATCAATCAAATAACATGAATTCAATCAAGAACATGAATCATACCTCGTTCAAAAACAGGGGATGGAGAAAAACACTCTTCCACGCCTCAAAAACATGGATTCAAGCTTGAAAATGCATCCTCCAAGCTTAAACACCCTTAATTGCACCTTTTGACACCAAGATCACTTGATTCCAAGTTCAATTTGAGAGAGAAATGAGTGAGGGAAGCTTAAGAACGTGTTAATGGTAGCTTCTCCCCCTCTTTCCCTTCTTAAACCCTCACTTAGCAACCAAGATCACCAAGGTTTCAAGTTAAGTGCAATTAGGTCCCCCATCTTTGTAACTTGACAATTCTTGATTAAATTCTTGTCTATTTGTTGAGTTTGAGTTAAGGTTAAAAGTTAAGTTCTAAAAATTCATTTTAAAACACTCGGGACTCGTCCCGGCCACTCAGGGTGCAAAATTACCATTTTGCCCCTGAACTTAGTTCAGAGCTTTATTCTTGTCGGAACTTAGTGAACTTTGGCAAACTTCTTAATTCTTGCTAGACAAACTTAAATTAAACTTCTACACTAAATTCTAAAATCCTTACCTCCCTCTAGAAGGGCCGTAACATTCTCCCCTCCTTCTGGAATTTGGTCCCCCAAATTCCGCTGCAACTCTGGAAAAATACTAGGATATCTTTTCAGCATATCCTGCTCTGTCTCCCAGGTAGCTTCCTCCTCACTATGGTTAGACCAAAGGATCTTAACCATCGGAATCCACTTAGTCCGCAGTTTCTTGACTTGCCTATCCAAAATCTGAACTGGTTTCTCTTCATAAGTCAAGTCCTCCTGAATGGGTATCACTGAAGGATTTACTACCTGTCCGGGCTCAACTGTGCACTTCCTGAGTAAACTAACGTGAAACACATTATGCACTTGAGAAAGGTTAGGCGGTAAAGCCAACCGATAAGCAACTTTCCCAACTTTCTCTAACACTTCATACGGTCCATTGAACCTTGGAGCTAACTTGCCCCTCTGTCCAAAACGACTAACTCCTCTCATGGGCGACACTTTCAGAAGTACTTTGTCACCAACCTCAAAACTCAATTCTCTTCTTCTTCTGTTTGCATACTTAGTCTGTCTGTCATTAGCTGTCTTGATTCTCTGCTGAATCAACTTAATCTTAGCTGTAGTGTCAGCTATGATCTCAGGTCCAACGACCACTCTGTCTGTCGGATCTGCCCAACAATGAGGTGTCATACACCGTCTCCCATACAAAGCTTCATAGGGCGCCATTCCAATGACAGATTGATGACTGTTATTATAGGCAAACTCGATCAGTGGTAAGTGCTGATCCCAATCACCTCTGAAATCAATGACACACATGCGTAGCATGTCCTCCAAAGTCTGAATTACCCTCTCTGACTGTCCGTCAGTCTGCGGATGAAAAGCGGTACTGAGGCTAACTTTACTGCCCAATGCTTCCTGAAAAGCATTCCAAAACCGTGATGTAAATCGTGGATCTCTGTCTGATATAATCTGATCCGGTATCCCATGGAGTCTCACAATCTCCCTGAGATATAACTGAGCCAACCTCTCCAATGTATAGGTGACTCTGATCGGTATAAAGTGTGCCGACTTCGTCAACCTGTCAACCACTACCCAAATAGCATCATGTTGACTCCGGGTGATCGGTAACCCCACTAGGAAATCCATAGTAACGGATCCCCACTTCCTCACTGGTAGAGATAAACTCTGAAGTGTGCCTGCTGGTTTCTGGTGTTCAGCTTTCACCACCTGACATGTCAAACACTTTGCCACATGCCCTCGTACATCTCTCTTCAGTCCTGGCCACCAAAAATGTGTTTTCAGATCTTGATACATCTTACTAACACCAGGGTGAATACTCAATGTACTACTATGTGCCTCCTGTAGGACTTGCTGCCTAAGTCCCTCAACATTCGACACATAGAGTCGATCACCATAATGCAGTATTCCATCTTTGTACTTGAACTCTTTCTTCAAAGCACCAGTCTTAGCTTCACCTAAAATCTTCTTCAACAATGGATCTTTCAACTGAGCTTCTCTGACTCTGGCTAACCAAGCCGTCTGAATCTCCAAAACGTAGACTAAGGATTTTTCTCGACTTTGCCATAATTCATGCAAAGCTAAGAAACAATCCTTCAATGTTCCTTCTGAAGAATCTGTAGCCTGATCCTTGGACAAGATCACTCCTGTGTACTTCCGGCTCAAAGCATCTGCTACCACGTTCCCTTTACCCGCACAATACTCGATCGAACAATCATAGTCTTTAATGTACTCAATCCATCGCCGCTGTCTCATGTTCAGATCCTTCTGAGTAAACAAATACTTCAAACTCTTGTGATCAGTGAAGATTCTGAACGATCTTCCCATCAAATAATGTCTCCATAATTTCAGTGCAAAGATCACTGCTGCAAGCTCAAGATCATGAACAGGGTAGTTCAACTCATTAGGCCTCAGCTGTCTCGAACCATAAGCAATCACCTGACTGTCCTGATGTAGAACACAACCTAAACCTGAACCTGACGCATCAGTATAAACTGTAAAGGCTCTGTCCGGGTCTGGTAACACAAGTATGGGTGCACTGGTCAACTTTTCCTTCAGCTTCATATAGGCTTCTTCACACTTCGGTGTCCACTCAAATTTCTGAGCTTTCCTGGTCAATGCTGTCAACGGCGTAGCTATCACAGAGAATTTCTCTATGAAGCGTCTGTAGTAACCTGCTAGACCCAAGAAAGTCCTGACCTCTGTAACTGTAGTCGGTCTCTTCCAATCAACCACTGCTTGAACCTTTTCAGGATCAACTGACAAACCTTGAGCACTGATAATATGCCCCAAAAACTGAATCCTCTCGGACCAAAACTCACACTTAGAAAATTTTGCATAGTACTGATTATCCTTCAGCACTTGCAAAACCGTTCTAAGGTGCTCCTCATGCTCTGCTGTAGACTGTGAATAGATCAGAATATCATCGATGAAGACCTCAACAAACTGATCCAGAAATGGCTTAAAGATCCGATTCATAGCTTCCATAAACACTGCTGGAGCATTAGTCACACCAAAAGGCATAACCGTATACTCATAATGTCCGTACCTTGTCCTGAAGGCAGTCTTCGGAATGTCTTCCTCCTTAACTCTGATCTGAAAATACCCAGACCGAAGATCAATCCTGGAAAACACTCTCGCTCCTCTGAGTCTGTCAAACAAATCATCAATTCTAGGAAGTGGATACTTATTCTTAACTGTCACTGCATTCAACTTCCTGTAATCGATGCACAACCTGAAAGTTCCATCCTTCTTCTTCACAAATAATACTGGAGCTCCCCACGGTGATACACTCGGTCTTATGAAACCTTTCCCTAGCAGTTCCTCCAACTGCTTCTTCAACTCATCCATCTCAGGAGCCGACATCCTATAAGGTGGTACTGAAATAGGCTCAACCCCTGGTTGCAGATGGATAGCAAACTCAGTATCCCTCCTAGGTGGTAACCCAGGTAACTCCACTGGAAACACCTCAGGAAACTGATTAGCTACAGGAATGCTCCCCAATTCCTCCTCTATAGCTACTCCATTCAACGAGTAATACTCCTCTTCACCCACTACAGGGATGGTATCTACAAGTCTAAGGTGTAAACTCTTAGCACTAGATGCCAACCCTCCTGTGCAAGTCACTCTAGCTCCTTGAGCATCAGTGATGTCAACTGAGTGATTCGCACAGTTAATTTGTGCTTTGTGCTTACTCAACCAATCCATTCCCAACACTAGATCATAAGATCTCAGTTCAATCACCCACAACTCACAAGAAAATCCATGATCACCTAAGTGCAAGGGGTACCTAGTAACCACTTCATTGGTCACAATAAAACCTCTCCCTGCAGTCCTGATGAGTCTCAACTCACCCGCAATTTCACGCTGTAAACTATGCTTATCTACCAAGGCAGAAGATATCACTGAAAGAGTAGCTCCCGTATCGAAAAGCACTCTAACACTACTGCTCAGAAAAGTAAAATTACCTCGTACAGCTGGCGGTTCTCTGGTCGCCTGGTTCGTCAAAGCAAAGACTCTCGGGTTCACTGCTGCAGCAACTACTCCAGGCCGGTTCCCAATGGCAAGCGGTACTGGAGGTAGAACCCGAGATGGACCTGTAACTGATCGAACTCTTGGGCAGTCCCTGGCCCAATGCCCTCTCTGACCACAGACATTACAAATATCTGTGCCCAGAGTACATGGTCTTCCACCATGGAACCGTCTGCACCTAGGACACACACCTGTCCTCCTCCTCTTAGATAGATCCTGGTTCCCTACCATTGGTCGCTTTCCAGCACTTTTCCCCAAGTTAGATGGCCCAGCTTCCACCTTTTTTACAGGTGCTCTGGAATCCTCGAATTCCCTTTCCAATGCCAATGCCTTCTGAACCATCTGGCGATAACTCCTGATGTCAACTGTTGCCATATACCTCCTGAAAATAGGCTTCAGGCCCTGGGAAAACTTCTTGGCTTTCAACTCCTCATTACCCAACATGTATGGAGCATACCGGATAAGTGAATTGTATCGCTGCTCATACTCTCGTACTGACATCTCTCCCTGTGTCAGATTCTCAAACTGGATCCTCCTCTGATCCTGTGCAGCTTCACTAATATACTCCTGTCTAAACTTCTTTTCGAAGTCTGACCACTTGAGCACCTTTTTCTTGTGCTCTGGGCGAGTGCCATTACTCTCCCTCAATAACTCCATCACGTCGTCCCACCAAAGACTGGCTCTCCCTCTCAGAAAGAAAGGTACTAGAACCATCCTCTGCTCTGTCTCATAACCACCACAAGTAAAGAGTCTGTTCATAACAGACAACCAATCCTCTGCTCTATCAGGATCTCCTGTCCCGTCAAAGCTAGGTGGATCAACTGTCTTAAACTTTTCCAGCAACCTCATCTGATGTGGAGTGTCTCCCCTCCTTGGAGCCTCCATCATCTCTGGTTCCTCAACCTC
This sequence comes from Aquilaria yunnanensis, assembly GCA_039654915.1. NCBI lineage: Eukaryota > Viridiplantae > Streptophyta > Magnoliopsida > Malvales > Thymelaeaceae > Aquilaria > Aquilaria yunnanensis. The sequence goes on from CM077594.1 coordinate 71,373,003, forward strand.
CTCAAGAACTTGATTTCTGGGTTCCTGAGCTCTAGGCACTTGCTGTTGTTCAGCATGCCTTTCCTGTTCCTGTTGTGGCTCAACTTCCTCCTGGACAACACCTCTGTCCCCATAATCTCTGAACATCTCTGTTACAAGAGTGTTCATACCCTGTGCCACCTGAGACATAGTCTCAGTCAAACCCTGTAGCACTCTGGATATCTCATCCAACCTCGCCACAACTGGGTCACTAGAACCTTCACCAGGTTCCCTAGTCCCCCTCAAAATTCCAGACCTTGTATCAACCATAATAACCTGCAACCACAACCAGACAACATTTCCCCAGATGTTGGTCAGTACTAACTTCCTAGCACTTGGACTTTACTACTAGATCTCAGTCTAAGCCTCCAATATCCATGAAATAAAACCCTTAGCTCTGATACCAAGAACACTGACACGATCCCCGTGCCCCTGCCCGGGATACCCTGTGAGCGTTTGTCTCACGGTGGATTGTAATTGGCTAGCTGGTTATGTGTGTGGATTAAATCCAATGCTACTAGTTGATTAACCTAGAAATGCAATATGTATGCACTTATGCTTTGACTTGGTTTATTAAAACCATAAAACATTTAAACATTTAGACATTTAGCCGGCTAGGTAAAATTCTATATAAATAAATACAAAATGCCAAAGCATATCAAAATCAACCTTTGAGTGATTAACTACACATACACCGCTCGTGAAAGCATTTATACATAAGTAACTAATGCTCTCACCCAGAGAACAATCCCCTGAGTCAAGGACTCTTTATAACATAAATACTGGAGGCAAAATAAAGTACTGTATCAAAATACAAGACTTTGCTGAGATCTTTTACCCTAGCTCCCACTTTGGACTCCTGTCCCAGTGGCGAGTCTCACAAGTCCTTTGCCAAGTGCTACTAGGCTCTGCAGCCAAAGGAAGAAGCAAGTTAGTACCACAGCCTGACCAACAGACCAACTAATCACTTAAGCAGGCTAGAAACTTAAAGTTTCTCAACTACCGTACCTTTACAGACAAAAAGGTACTACCGTGATAATCCTCAGCGATTATCCGGTCCTGCTACTCCAGACTCTGCATAACAAACAGGGAGTGAGAATTCAACATTCTCAGTAAGGGTCTTCGATGTACCTGCAAGAAAAATTACTAGGACTCTGGCTGCGAGCTCACACAGCATGAGGGTACTAGTCATATATATATATACTAGGCCGGTAGACCTCTCCTCAAGTAGTCCTCTGTATCAGGACAAGTGCAATCACTTAGCAACCTGACACATATACAGGCCAAGCGCCATCACTTAGCAACCTGACATATAGGCCAAGCGCTATCACTTAGCAACCTATCATATGGCTCAAGGGCGAACCTTAGCAAGCCTCATTCAAACATAGAACCTCTCACCTAATTGTTATGCAGGGGAATTTATGATGGGACTTGTAGACTAGGCCGCAGGGCCTCTTTGATGTAAACTAGATGAACAAGGTTTCGCCTCGGGGCCTCGTGGCTACCGCACGGCTAGGCCGACGAGGGTTCCAAACCTCTCACCTGAGCTATTGATAGCTAATTAAGTTCAATTGCAACATTTGTTTCCTTACTTGTTGCCTAAGCAACTTACTTACCTCAAACAGTTCAAGAAAACTCATACTTCCGGTGGAACTTTCGGAAGTTTCGGAGTACCATCGGGATCCTCGGACCCTTAGGCACGTTCCGAGCCTTCCGTAGTCTCGGTCGGGTCAACGCAGCAAAAAGTCAAACCCTCCATTTTTAGGTGTTGGCGCCGCGTCGCCAAAGGCAAAAAGGAATTGGCGACGCGTCGCCAGGGAACAAACGTTCTGTGACTGAAAATTGAATTGGCGACACGTCGCCAATTTTCGGGCCAATTGGCGCCGCGTCGCCAATTCTGCAGAAACGCAGAATTCGGCCATTTGCTGCTTCGAACTTTGGCAACCAAATACATATTGATGGCCCAGGGCCTCATCGTTGTGAGTCATGATGACTGTTGAGGAGACTTCTAGGAGGAAGAACGCCTGGAAGGTGGATCGCCTCTAGGAGAGTACCTGGAAAACTGGGAAACAGGGTTAGGAGGCCCCCGGAGTGTTTTTCCGGGGGGGGAGCCTCCGACGCCCAAGTCAGTGGTGGCCGGAAGAAGGAGAAAGTCACTAGCTCAAAGAGAAAGGCAGAAAAGTCTCGCCTGGTCTTTTCTCAGAGTATGGGAGCTGTATCTCCGGCCTGCCAACCTCCTGTCAAGTATTTATTTCCTGTATATATAGGAATACCTAGCCCGTTCAGATCATGACACGTGTGCGGTCGGATGCTCCTGAACGTCTGGGCGTAGGGGACAGATAGTTGGTAACTAGATGGCCTCGAGCCTTGTGCTGAGACGGGCCATGATATGATTCTGATGGCGTCTGCGCGTCAGGGCGACTTTTTACGTCTGTGGTGGGACGTGTCAGAGGCTTCCTTAAATGCTTCCTTAAATGCGCCTGCCGTACTCCCGGGGTCCCTGGGCGAGGTCGTCCTCTAGTTCGGACAGAGCCTCTTCGGGAAGCCTACCCTCAGTTCGGGGGTTCCCAGTTCCAGGGGGTTCCGCCTTCGGGGATATCATATTCGGGCAGCAATGTCTGGTGCCACTTTTCCGAAGGCGCGTTGTTCACAACCTTGGGGGGCGAATGGAGTCCTCAAGTTTTACTGGCGTGCCGAGGCTCGGAGCTCTCAGGCTATCTCCCGAGGTGCATGATTCCACCTATTCCCGGGAAGCGCCAGTTCTTCTGGCCGTTGTTGTGGCAGGGTATTCGGCCAGATTGAGGCGACAGCCTTTGGCTATCACATGCCCCCCTCTGGAAAGCCGAAGTGAAGACTTCGGTTTGCATCTCTTTCCGAGGTTGCCGTTGGGAGTCTTGTTGGGAAGCATAACCTGTTCCGAGGTCGCACCTTTTGCCCGAGGGTCTGGGCTGTTCGGCCTTGGCCTTTTCTTTGGTGTCTCCGAGGCAAAGCCTGTACCGAAGATACACCTCTTGCCCAAAAGTCATGGGCTGTTCAGCCATAGCCTGTCTCTTGGTGTCCTCGAGGTGGCCTGCTTTTTTATTTCTGCAGGTCTGATGGCCAAGCGTGTCAGACTGAGCGGCGCATCTCCATTTCTCAGGGATGTCAAACGACGTGTCCCAATCAGGAGGCGTGTCCCGGTTTTCCAGGCACGTTTGGGGAGGCACGTCCCCCATTTCTGCGCAGCGGTTGACACGTGGCTTCTTGCCATTGGAGGAGAGGCGCGTCATTTACAGAGGGCGCGCCTTTTCGGGTGCAGCGGGCAGTTACGGCGACGGTTCGCCTCCAATGGGTACTTATGATGTTTTTTCGGTTACCCACCTTTGGCCTATAAATAGCCCATTCTATCATAAGTCCCACTTACTGTTTTTCTGCTCTTTTTCTGCTCTGCCCTCTGTTCTTGCGTTTTATCTTGCTTTCTGTGGCGGAGCTTCTTTAATCAGAGCTTTTTCCAACCAACTTTCACGACGGCGTCCTCCGGCAAATCTTTTGGTGGGTTTTGATTTCCAGAGTACTTGATTCCTCTGTTTTTCTGAGTTTTTCTGGAAAACTGCTGTTTTTTCCAAACTCGTCTTCTGAGTTTTTTCTGGAAACTATTTTCTTTTCCATCTCAAACTCTTTTTCATGTCTGCGATGCCTGTTCCCGAGAGCTGGAAACCTCTTCTGGCCCATCCTTGCTGTACCACCCCCGAAAAACTAGAGAGGTGGAAGAAAAAATTCTTTCTTCCGTCTTACGCTGTGACCAGACTGCCTCGTTCTAGCCATTTTGCATTTTCAAACCGTGGCGACGAGGTTACCGTCTTCCGAGCCCAACTGAAGGCCGGTCTTCGGTATCCTCCCCCGAAGGTGGTTTGCGAGTTCTGCCAATTCCATGGCATCGCTGTGAACCAGCTTCCCCCGAACGCGTACTGCTACTTTAACGCCTACCTCTGCATGTGTGGCGTGTTCGGGATAGAGCCCCACTTCATTATTTTCATGCAGTACTACAAGCTCTATGTGGTCCCGAAGGGTGGCTTCTATTTCCTGCTACCTCGGGGATCCGGGAGCAAAAAATTCACCTTCACCTTCGACACGAAGGACAGCTGGCGGGGGTGGCAGCCTAAGTTCTTTTTCCTCAAGGTGGATAAGAACTGGTCTGATGTCCCGACCAGGTGGGCTCAGGGAGTGCTGAACGCAGACGTCGTCGATCCGAGGATGCTGCTGACCCCACCGTTGGCTTCCGTGTTCGCGGATTTCGACGCCCGCATTCGGGCAGTCGCTGACTGGGCTCCCGAGGTCTCTCCTCGTGCTCTTTACCCCTTTCCTATCAACTGGAGGTTGATGACCGAAGAAGTCCTTCGGGAGCTGAAAGTGGTTAGGGAGCACGTGACTGACCTCAATATGCCCGCTCCCGCAATCGCCGGGAAAGACTCCTGGCTGGTCAAGCTCCTTAAGGGGGAGACTTCTTTCACAACTTTTGCCGAAAGTGAGTAATCTTCCATCCCTTTATACTTTTTCCTCGGACTTACGCTGATATTTCTTCTCTTTTTCAGAGATGGGCGATGGGGCTGCCGCTTATTACAAGGCCCTCTTTTCTGGCCAAGTGGAGAAGGGGGAGCAGACAAAGAAGGCGGCTTCCCGAAGAAGGAAGACGACAGGGGCGGGACCTTCGGTGAAGCGAGTTCGGAGGGCTCTCTAGCCTTCTCAGCCAGAGCTTTTGGAGGAAGAAGCTGGCGAAGACGCTGGTCTTGTTGAAATTCCACCGGCCGAGGTCCCCGCTACTTCCGCCGAGGTGCCTTTTCCCGACCTCGAGGCCCCCAGAAACACTGTAGTGGTAGAAGTACCCACCGCCGAGGAGCGGTACCGGCAGAAGGGTAAGGGTCTTTCTTCCGAGGGGCCCAAGGATCCCGAGGACACTGTCTCCGAGGTTCCTCCAGGTATGTCTTTAGCCGAAGTTCAGCTCCTTTTCCTTTCGCGAATTTTTCTTTTGCTCCTAACTTCCTTCTCACTTTCAGGGGAGCCTCTTACTGTTGGCTGGAGGGCCATTCATGAGAGGAAACGGGCCCTGCGTGATGCCACAATCCCTGAGGGGAAGATCCCCTTGGAGCCCTTTTGGACAATTACGGAGGATATGAATCTGTTCTCCGACGATTGTCCGAAGATGACCAAAGAGATTTGGAAGGGGATGACCACTGATGCCTCCTTCCGGGCCATTGCGGCGGCTCACCCGGGGGATAATACCCTCGCCGCAAAAGTCACCGAGCATGCTGCTCAGGTATAGTCTTTACACTTTTTTCCTCAATTTTCTAAGTGTTTAGACTTGTACTAACCTGGACTTTTGCCTTGCCGTAGCTGCTGGAGTACGCTGGTTATCTTCGAGTTCGGGTGGCCAGACAGGCTGCCTCCACGGATGCGACTTCGCGGGAACTCACTGAAGCGAAGGCTTCGCTTGCGAAGGTGATCGCCAGCAACCAGCAGCTGACAGCGGATTGTTCTCAGCAACTTGCTGCCGTTCGGGAGGAGTTCTCGAAGAAAAGAGAAGAACTTGAAAAGGACTCCTCCCGGAAGATTTCCGACCTCGGCGACCAAATAAAGGAGCTGCTTGCCGCCAATGAAGATCTTGTCAAGGACAAGGCTGTTTCCGACAGTCTTGCGTCGAGTTTGACGGACGAGAACACTGCTCTTCAAGCCGAGGTCGAGGCTCTGAAGAAGGAGTCCGGAGAGATGCTGGGGATAAGCGAGCTCGAGGAGGAGGTTGCTGAGCTGAGGGACGAGGTCAATGTCCTTGGCATTCAAAAACGTACTTCTGACGACATGGCCAAGGTCGCCTTTCAGGACGGCTTCTGCCTCGCTCGGCACCAGGTGCTGCAGAGGTTCCCAGATTTGGACCTCTCTTTTCTGGAGGGCCTAAATATTCCTGAGGGACCTCGGTGGCAGTGGTCCAGGGTCGAGCATCTGAAGCTTCCTGGTCTTCGTCCACCCGGCTCTCCCTAGTTTGCTTTAGGGCTCCTCTTATTTTTCTCCTTCGTGCTCCTTCTTTGGACACTTCTTTTGTAAGGCAGCGTTTGCTCTAAATGAACAATCTTTTCGGCTAAGTCCTTTCTTGCAAGTTTCTTCATTTCCACTGTCCCGAACACGTTCGCTTCAAGAGACTTTCGGAAAACCTGCAACCAAAGAAACTTTTTACCTTCCTTTGTCCCGAGCGTGCTCGCTCAAGAGACTTTCTGGAAAATTTGCAAAAATTTGGCTAAGTCTTTTGCAGGCTTTTTGTTTCCTTTTATCCCGAACATGTTCGCTCAAGGGCCTTCGGAAAATCTTTAGCCAAATTTTTCTGTCTTCCTATTGTCCCGAGCATATTTGCTCAAGGGACTTAGGAAAATCTTCACGAGATTGCTCATTCCCTTTTTCCCGAGCACGTTCGCTCAAGGGTGTTCGGAAATTACCTCTGCTTTTGTTTTGGCGTGTATTTTTGCGAGATTCTTGCTTTCCCTTTCTCCCGAGCATGTTCGCTCAAGGGTGTTCGGAAAATTTTCTCTGCACTGATTATGCTGAGTACCTTTGCAAGATTCTTGTTTCCCATTTTTCCCGAGCATAGTGGCTCAAGGGGCTTCGGGAAGTCACAACCGCTTTTTTCGTGGCGAGCACCTTCGCGGAAATCTGTCTTGGACAATTTTGGTATACTTGAAAATTTTTCTCAAGACCATTCTGTACTTAGAATATTTCTTGTACAACATACTTCTTCCGCTCAACCTTAGGCGTAGAATTTTTTCAAGGCATCTGAATGCCAAGTGTTTTTCAATTCTACTCCTTCGGCGTCGCCAAGCTTGTACACGCCTTTTCGTACTTCGGCGAGAACCAGATAAGGTCCTTCCCAATTTGCGCGAAGTACTCCGTGAGCTGGCCTTCGGGGTGCGAAGTCGGCCTTTCGGAGAACGAGGTCTCCTTTTTTGATTTCTTTTGGCCTGGCTTTTAAGTTGATAGCCGCGGCCACTCTTTGCTGGAAAGCTTTTCTTCTCAGCTCAGCTATTTCTCTGTGTTCGGCCACAAGGTCGAGCTTAGTTCTCAGACCGAGGTCGTTTCCGCCTTCATCAAATACTTGCACCCGTATTGAAGGCTGAACTATCTCTATTGGGATAATGGCCTCTGTTCCGAAGACGAGTGAGAAGGGAGTTTCCCCTGTGGCTCTTCGTGGCGTCGTTCGGTAGCTCCACAATACACTTTGGAGTTCTCCTGGCCATTTCCCCTTGGCTTCCCCAAGTCTCTTTTTCAGGCCATCTTTTATGGTCCTGTTTGATACTTCCACCTGCCCATTGCTTTGGGGGTGAGCTACTGGGGCGAAGTGCATCTTTATCCCGAGGTCGCTGATGAATTCCTGGAATCCTTTGTCTATGAATTGGGATCCATTATCAGCTACTAGTACCCTCGGTATGCCAAATCTGCATACGATGTTCTTCCATACGAACTTCTGCACTTCTTTTGCCGAGATAGTTGCTAGTGGTTCTGCCTCTACCCACTTTGAGAAATAGTCCACTGCTACCACGCAGAATTTCACGCCTCCGGGCGCTGTGGGGAGTGGCCCAATGAGGTCTATACCCCAGACTGCGAAGGGCCAAGGATAGTCTGCCGACGTTACCATTTCCGAGGGTATCCTCTGGATTTTTGCATGTCTCTGGCAACTACCGCACTTCTGGACGAACTGCCTTGCGTCCTTTCTCAGGGTAGGCCAGAAGTATCCTTGGCGGAGTATCACTGCTGCAAGGGCATCAGTTCCAACGTGCGAGCCGCACATGCCTTCGTGGACTTCTTCGAGGACCATCTCAGTATCCTCTTCGCCCACACATCTCTGCAGCGGATTTGCATATCCTTGCCGATATAACTCTTCACCAATCAGGAAGAATCTTCCGGCACGTCTTCGCAGTCTTGCAGCATTGCCGGCGTCTTCGGGAAGCTCATTCTCTGCGAGGTATCTCTTTATGGGGTCCTTCCACCCCATTCCCGAGGTCGTTACGCTTAGCACGGAGATGCTTGGATGGTCTAGCACCTCGGTGTATGTTTTGGACTTTGCTAAGCAATCTGCCTCAGTGTTATTCCGCCGGGGTACATTTTCGATCCGTACGGCGTCAAACTCTTGGATGAGATTTCTTACCAGCTCGTGGTATTTTGCCAAGATGGGGTCCTTCGCCCCATAATCTCCTGCCGTCTGCCGAACTACCAGCTGGGAATCGCTGTGAGCCCTTAAGCTCCTCACGCCAATCTTTCTGGCCAAGCGTAATCCCGCTATGAGGGCTTCATACTCAGCCACATTATTGGTGACGTTGAAGCTAAACTTGATAGCCTTCATCACCTCTAGGCCTTCGGGTCCTCTGATAACTATTCCAGCTCCCTGGTGTTCGGACCCCGAGGCTCCGTCAACATGCAAGGTCCATTCTGGCTCCCCTTCTTTCGGATCTGAGTGGTTCTCCTCAGTGGTGGGTATTTCGGCGATAAAATCTGCCAATGCTTGGGCTTTTATGGCCTTTCGAGGCTCATACGTGATTTCGTGTTCGCCAAGCTCTATGCACCACTTGGAGAGCCTTCCCGAATGATCAACTCTCTTCATGACATCCCGTAGTGGTAGACTACTTCGGACGATGATGGGGTGAGCCTGGAAATATGGTCGTAGTCTTCTTCCTGCAAGCACCAAGGCGTATATAGCTTTTTGAAGCAAAGGGTACCTGACTTCGGCGCCATGCAGGGACTTGCTGACATAGTAGACCGGCCATTGCTTCGGCCCTTCTTCTTTTATCAGGACCGAGCTCACGGCCTTTTCTGTGACGGCGAGGTATAGTACGAGGGGTTCTCCCTCCCGAGGTTGCCGCAGAGTCGGCAGGCTGGCCAGGTAGACTTTGAGTTCTTCCCAGGCCTTTTGGCAATCTCCTTCCCAGAGATGATTGTTTCTTCCGAGGTCGCCTTCCATCTTTGCTGCCTTTGTGAGGACTTTGAAGAAAGGTCGACACCTATCTCCGTACCTGGAAATAAACCTGCTCAGAGAGGTTATTCTTCCGGTTAGTCTCTGCACGTCTTTCACTGTGGCAGGAGTTCGGAACTCAAGCAGAGCCTTAATCTTCTCAGGATTGGCGTCGATGCCTCTTTCGGATACCATGTACCCAAGGAATTTTCCCGACGTCACCCCGAACATACACTTCTCGGGGTTAAGGCGAATCCCGAAGGCTCTGAGCTTTTGGAAGGTTTCCTCCAAATCTGCAACGTGGTAGCCGGGCAGCTTGCTTTTTACTATCATATCGTCAACATATACTTCCATGTTTCTCCCCATTTGGTCTTTAAAGACCTTGTTCATCAGTCTCTGGTAGGTGGCTCCTGCATTTTTCAGCCCGAAGGGCATTCTTATATAGCAGTACGTTCCTCCCTCGGTGATGAAGGCAGTTTTCTCTTCATCTTCCGGGTCCATCCTTATCTGATGGTAGCCGCTGAAGGCATCTAGGAAGCTCAGGAGCCCGTATTCGGCCGTTGAATCTACCAGTTGATCTATTGGCGGGAGGGGAAATGAGTCTTTCGGGCAAGCATCGTTCAAGTTTCTGAAATCAATGCACATCCGGAGTTTGCTGCTACCTTCTTTTGTGGCGATGACCAAGTTGCTTAACCATTCGGGGTATTTGACCTCCCTGATAACTTCAGCATCCAATAGGCGCTGGACTTCGGTTTTCACAAAGTTGCTTTTGTGGGCTGAGATGCTTCGTTTCTTTTGCCTGACAGGTTTTGCTTCCGGGCTTACTTTGAGGCTGTGCTGTATTATGCCAGGGTTCACTCCTGGCATGTCTTTCGGCGAGTAGGCAAACAGATCTTTATTTTTTAGCAGAAAGGATACAAGATTTTCCTTATCACCTTTGGCCAAGCTCTTCCCTATTCGGGTAGATTGTCCTGGGACAAGATCTACTGCTTCCGTTTCTGCTTCTGGGGGATCTCCTTCTTTGCCTTTCTCCTGCGCCTTTGCCTCCACCGTTTGTGTAGAGCTGTTTGCCGGAGCCTTTCGTGTTTTTACAAACACCTTTCTTACCTCGGCTTGGTCGATGAAGACCTCTGCATCACCATCCTTGGTGGCGAATGTGACAGTCAAGTACTTCACATCGGGGCGAATGTGCAGGTTCCCCTGAGTCTGCCTTCCAAGGATGGCGTTGTACGAAGACGGGACATCCATGACGATGAATCTTGTCATTGTGGACGCGTACAACTCAGCTGCTCCGTCTACCGAAGTGCCTTTCATCATCAAAGGGAGGTCGATCCATCCGAGGACGGGTAGTTCGGATGGCCCAACGCCGAAGGTGGGCGTGGTGACAGGTTTCAGCTCGCTGCTGGTGATGCCCAGGCTCGGCAGTAAGTGCGAGAATAGGACGTCAGCATTTGAGCCATCATCAAGCAACACTCTCTTGACGTCCCAGTTCCCTATTCTCGCCATTATCAGCAGCGGGTCGTCGTGGGGGAAGACGACAGTGGAGCCATCTTTGCGAGCCAATTTCTTTGATGGACTTTGATACTCCATAACAGCAATTTCTCTGGCCTTCCGCTTTCTTTCCGAGGATGGGAGCCCCGTGGTGATGGTTTGGATGACCCCTACTGGAGGTGGGAGGCGCCTTTTTGGACTTCTGTTTCTCCGCCTGTCGGAGTCATAGTCCTCGTTTTCGGCCCTCTCTTCCTCCTCTTTTCTGCCTTTAGGGGAGGGCATCCGCAGATACTTGCGAAGTTGGCCCTGTTTGATCAGCGACTCTATGTACTTCTTCAGCTGGAAGCAGTCTTCGGTGTCATGACCGTGGTCGCGATGAAACTGGCAGAACTTCTTGGCATTCTTCTTATTATCGGCGGCCATGGCCTTTGGCCGCCGAATCTGCGTCCCTTGCCTTTCCAGCGCCATGAGAATGTTGGTCCGTGTCGTGCTCAAGGGTGTGAAACTTTGAGGTTTCTTTCCTCGCATTCGCCGTGGTCGACCTGTGTGTTCAGAAAGATACCGAGCTTGCTGGCTGGACCCTTCGGCGCGGTGATGATCAGACTTCGGCCCCGCCATCCTCAATTCTTCGGCTGTCATGTGCTGTTCTGCCCTTCGGTAAAATTCTCCGAGGGTCTCCGGGGGGTCCTTTGAGAACTCGTAGAACAGCTGTGAGTCACGCCGAAGGCCCCGTGTCATAGCGAGGATGCGGATTTCGGGCCGGAAGTCCGGGACGCTGAGTGCTTCCCTGTTGAACCGTTCGACATAGTCTCGGATCGTCTCTCCGTTTCTCTGCTCTATGTCGAACATCTGTACAGGCATTTTGGCCGTCGGCCTGCTCCCAATGAACTGCTGGGTAAAGGCTGTGGACAACTCCTGAAACTCAGTGATAGTCCCTGGGGGCAACGAATTGTACCATGCTGTTGCTGGGCCCGTGAGGGTGACTTCAAAGCATTTGCACATGGTAGCGTCATCAGCTCCGTGCATTATCATGCTCCGCCTGTACTTCGTCAGATGGGCCTGTGGATCAGTCCGGCCATCATAGATCTCCAGCCTAGGCACTCTGAAGTCGCCTGGCATAGCTGCCTCAACGACGGTGCGAATAAACGGGGAGCCATCTTCGCATAACGCCCCCGACAGCCTGTCCCAAACGGGTTTTCTGGTCACTTGCTTTTCCACTCTGTCCAGCCGTGCCAATATCCTTTCCATAAGCGCAGTGGCGCTAGGACCATTTTCACGGGAGGGTGATCGACGGCGCCTTTTCGGGGAGCGAGTTCGGCGCGGAGGGGTCAGGGCCCTCACCTCAGGCGACGAACTGTTTCGCTGTGAGACTCTCGGTCGCTTGGACCCGGTTTGTCCCACAGGCCGTTTCCCGAGGGCTATATCTTCTGTGGATGATTCTCCGCGAGGATCTCCACTTTCTGAACTGCGGTGTGTAGACTTGGGGCTTCTCTCCCGAGGGCGTGTTGATGAGGAGGGTTTCTGGGCCTGCGACTGCTGTGGCCATCTTCGGTCGATCTGCTGAGTCATTTCAGCAACGACCGAGCGCTGAAAGTCTCTCAAGAAGCTCATGGTGATTACCAGAGGGCGGTCCTCCTCGGGCGTAGAAGTCTCTGGGAGTGTCTGCTCAGCAGCCGGTTGTATCTCAGGCGCGGACGAGGACCTTGGGAGTCCCTTGTCCTTAGAACGCCGAGTCTCAACTACGGCAATCTGCGAGCGGGTTCCCACAGACGGCGCCAAATGATGGCCCAGGGCCTCATCGTTGTGAGTCATGATGACTGTTGAGGAGACTTCTAGGAGGAAGAACGCCTGGAAGGTGGATCGCCTCTAGGAGAGTACCTGGAAAACTGGGAAACAGGGTTAGGAGGCCCCCGGAGTGTTTTTCCGGGGGGGGAGCCTCCGACGCCCAAGTCAGTGGTGGCCGGAAGAAGGAGAAAGTCACTAGCTCAAAGAGAAAGGCAGAAAAGTCTCGCCTGGTCTTTTCTCAGAGTATGGGAGCTGTATCTCCGGCCTGCCAACCTCCTGTCAAGTATTTATTTCCTGTATATATAGGAATACCTAGCCCGTTCAGATCATGACACGTGTGCGGTCGGATGCTCCTGAACGTCTGGGCGTAGGGGACAGATAGTTGGTAACTAGATGGCCTCGAGCCTTGTGCTGAGACGGGCCATGATATGATTCTGATGGCGTCTGCGCGTCAGGGCGACTTTTTACGTCTGTGGTGGGACGTGTCAGAGGCTTCCTTAAATGCTTCCTTAAATGCGCCTGCCGTACTCCCGGGGTCCCTGGGCGAGGTCGTCCTCTAGTTCGGACAGAGCCTCTTCAGGAAGCCTACCCTCAGTTCGGGGGTTCCCAGTTCCAGGGGGTTCCGCCTTCGGGGATATCATATTCGGGCAGCAATGTCTGGTGCCACTTTTCCGAAGGCGCGTTGTTCACAACCTTGGGGGGCGAATGGAGTCCTCAAGTTTTACTGGCGTGCCGAGGCTCGGAGCTCTCAGGCTATCTCCCGAGGTGCATGATTCCACCTATTCCCGGGAAGCGCCAGTTCTTCTGGCCGTTGTTGTGGCAGGGTATTCGGCCAGATTGAGGCGACAGCCTTTGGCTATCACATATAGCAAACATGCATCAAAAGTTACCAAATTTCATACACATGAAGTACATGTTGTAAGGAACAAAACCAACTATCAAAGCTAAACTATGATGCATTAGAAACATCAAACCAATCCTTCGAACATAGCTAGTCCATCATAATTCCCAAAACGTTTCTTCATACCATAACCAAAAATTACTCAACTTTCTCAATCCATTTCAATCCAAAAGCAATCCAACAACTTAAAAACACTTTCTCCCTTACCTTAACACCAAGAACAAGCAAGAATTCGAACCCTTCCTCTTCCAAACAAGCTTCCAAAGTTCTACACAAAACCATACCAAAACAAAGCTCCTAAACATCAAAAACACCTCTTCCAACCAAAACCCAAGCTTTCAATCAATCAAATAACATGAATTCAATCAAGAACATGAATCATACCTCGTTCAAAAACAGGGGATGGAGAAAAACACTCTTCCACGCCTCAAAAACATGGATTCAAGCTTGAAAATGCATCCTTCAAGCTTAAACACCCTTAATTGCACCTTTTGACACCAAGATCACTTGATTCCAAGTTCAATTTGAGAGAGAAATGAGTGAGGGAAGCTTAAGAACGTGTTAATGGTAGCTTCTCCCCCTCTTTCCCTTCTTAAACCCTCACTTAGCAACCAAGATCACCAAGGTTTCAAGTTAAGTGCAATTAGGTCCCCCATCTTTGTAACTTGACAATTCTTGATTAAATTCTTGTCTATTTGTTGAGTTTGAGTTAAGGTTAAAAGTTAAGTTCTAAAAATTCATTTTAAAACACTCGGGACTCGTCCCGGCCACTCAGGGTGCAAAATTACCATTTTGCCCCTGAACTTAGTTCAGAGCTTTATTCTTGTCGGAACTTAGTGAACTTTGGCAAACTTCTTAATTCTTGCTAGACAAACTTAAATTAAACTTCTACACTAAATTCTAAAATCCTTACCTCCCTCTGGAAGGGCCGTAACAGAAATGCTCATGGTTATGAAAATATGGTTCTCTTGTTTAAAAGAGAGCAATTAAGTAACTTGTTAGTATTTTGGGCTTTATAGGTCCATTATGGAAAAGATAAGTTCCAACAACAAACAAAGCAAAGCAAGGCAAAGACAATGAGCAAAAGGTTATACAAATGGTAGTAAGAATCCCTATACTCACTCTCTGCATGGTATATTTTCCATGACCTTTCATTGTGAGTATTAGTGCCCCTATGTGATGGTCAAGGAACCAAGTGACCATAGGTGTGCATGTCAGGGCTATGTGGTTGTTACTTTTTGTGAGGACTCATGATACTTTCCTAGTTGGATATTTGGGCACATAAGTGCATAATGGGTGAGGTATTGTTGCTTTGGCAAATATGGTTTACTCATGAGTAATTAGCAAGCATTTAGGGCTAAGAATTGAGTTTGGCCAACTCAATTCTCAAGCTAAGGAGCACTCAGTAGGTTATAAAAAATAAATGGCATGCCGGGATTAGTGGCATGGATTATGCTAATGCTTGCGATACCCACGATAACTTGGAACATGATGTACGAGGACAGTGTTGTGTGTGTTGAGTTGCCTGCTTCTCTGAACCGTTGTTGTTTGTGCATGCTGACCCATATTATTATTGTTATTGTTATTGTGGTATATCTTGTGTTTTATTTGTTTTAGTGTTTTCCTTTGCAGGAACATGGATTAATTGCCATTACATTCTTGGCACAACTTTAGGCTTTGGAAGCCATATGATGACTTTGAAAGTCATGAGTATTTACCTCACTAGGCATTGGATGCCGTCAGGATTCTTACTGAGTTTTATAACTCACCCGCCCTGTTATACCTTTTTCAGGAAATGGATGGCTTGATAGATCAAGCGTAGAGTACTAGAGTACTCGTTACAATGTGCTAAAGGGTTGGGTATGTGTATAGTGTTGCTCAATATATTCATTGGTTCTAAGTGACTTATGTGGTATAGATTGCTTGTGGATCAAGCTAATGTTGTGGACTTACCTGTGCAGGATATGGAGTCTAGAAGTTGTGGGAACAAGGTCTATAGGTGGATTGTGTTCCGTGTTATATTAGTTTGCAGATTAAGTAGTTATGAAAACTTGATCTGTAAAACATGAACATTGGATAAACTTAGACATGAAGCATTCCTTGGTTTGTTTTCCAAGTAAGTGATGCTTGTTTGCTGTTCTATGGATAGGCATAGTTCTGGATGACTTATGATGATGAATTTTGCCTTGGATAGATGATTATGATGATTTATGATGGTGATGACTTTGAAGGATGATTATATGAGAAGTATGCTTGAATTCATACAGGTGGAATTCTTGATGGGTGATTGTGTTATGTGTACTAGATTGGCAGAATGCTCATGGACATATAAATGTGGTTTTTAAAATTGGAAATGAGATGGGCTTCTTGGTTGCCATGCATTGGATTAGTACACTTGATGGACACACATTCTATGCACTTAGTGGAATAAGTGTATGGCTATATGTAGCTTGGATCAAATGAGCATGTGAAAATATTACAGGAGAAGCTTATGTTGAATTGGAATAAAGTATGCTTTGTGATGAAGAATGCATGTAAGCAGGATAAAATCATGAATGGAACACTTGAAATCCCACTTAGGTACTAGCTTGACTCTAAAGAGCACCCTGATAACATATTGAAGGTAAATCATCAATCAAGCTAGAACCAGAATAGATCCTGGGCTCACGCCGTAGGTGCTCGTATTGAATAATAAAGCCCCTTCTGAATGAATAACTTTCGCTGCAAGCTTTGATATTTGGGCCCAGATGGGCCAGGGGCAGTAGTGGGCGTGACATGTGAGGACTAGTGCAATACTAGACTAGTTTTGGTAAACATCAATGATGGCTAGTCAAATCATGTTCCCCACTAAAGTCCTAAGGCATCATTTCCTTGTTTTACTTAACTAGCACTTATACTAGTGATTTGGCCGGTTGCACATGGGAGAAATGACACTTTGGGCTTATGTTGACTTGTGCTTGGCAATGTAAGCCATGAAGTGACCTAAGTGCCTAAGTGAACATCTAATTCGGTGATGGAAGTGTGACGGTGAGGATGTGAGGGCTCCATTGAGCCATGCAAACTTGTTAAATCTGAAAGCTAGCTTAATTGGCAACATGGTTACAAGTGGCTTGTAACCGGAATTGCATGAGTCCACTTGACTCATTTTGCTCTCAATTTTGGGCTTGTTCTTCCTTGACCGAGACTTGCTTTCCCTTGTGTTCTTGAGCTGCTCTTGAGCTCATCAAATTGGTCTCAGATAAAGGAGGCATTTGGAGCTTGAATGAATAGACAAGCTTGAAGGCCTTAGTTTCAGCACTAAACCACTCAAATTTGAGCTTTGGACTTGAAGAATCAAAGAAAGGCCAAGACGTTCCAAGCTAGAGTTTGAGGTAATTATGTGTTTTTCCTTGATTACATGGTAGATGTTCCATAAACAAGGATTGTTGATGCCTAAATGGTTATGTGTTAGGCTAAATTGGTTGAAGAACATCTCGGTTGAAAGTTTAGCATTGACCGAGAGAGAACAAGCTTGGAATTGGAGGTAGGGTTGACTAAACTACTTGATTGCTTGGTAGTATACCATGATTCAAGTGTTTAAAGTAGCTAAGTGATGGTTAAATTTGCTAAATGACCTTAGTTACTTGATGGGCTATTGAGATTAATTTGGTTATGGTTATTAATTAGCTAATTAACTATGGACATGTGCTAGAAATGCTAGTGAATGTGGCCATTTTGCTAGGCATTTCGTAGCTCTAGTGGAAGTGGAGTTATGGTGAAGTTTTGTGTGCAAAAGTGCACAGTGGCACATGTTATGATATTTGGCCGAATGGTCATTGTGGTGTGTGTGTGTGTTCATTGTGTGCTTGAGTGATTCCTTGTGCTTGCTAACCAATTACTTGTTGTTGTAGCTTATATGTCTCGGGTACACTAGTATGTGTATATATATGTTGGGTTTTCTTGTCTTTGTGTCTTATTTTGCAGGGTATATTGAGCAAATGGAGGTTAAGCCTTGAGTTGTACACTCGGCTTAACTAAATAAACTCTATAATGAGTTGGTACTGATAGTGAACTCTACTGAGTATTTATACTCATTGCCCATTATATTGTTTTTCAGGAAAGGATATTCGGCCTGGGTAGTATTGCTTGAGTTTGTGCTAGTGTGTTGTGCTAGCTTGCTTGTTTGCTAAGGTATGTGCCAATGTGTGCTTGGCTTGATCATTTTGTGCATACAAGTCTTATTTTGAAAGTTGGCCGAGACTTATGTGTTAAGTTATGCAGGCTTATAGTGTAGGAACTGTACTAGGAGGAAGCAATGGATATGTGGACACTTGCTCTGATCATAGTCTTCACCTTCATGATAATGAATATGGCCATAGGACTTGTACTGCAGTATGTCCTGCTTTATGGCATACTGAAGGTTCTGTTTGAGCATTAGAGGTTTCGGGTTGTAACATAACTTGGTAATGAAAAATTGAAATCATGGCATGTAGCCATGTATGTGTACTAGGTAGACTACTTTTGTATGTACATATGTATGTAGTCTCGGTTGCCTAGTTTTTGTGGTACATGGAGTACCTTGGTTGGCCAAGTTATGTTTGGACTTGTGGTATGGTTTTGGACATGTTTATATGATGGATGTTATTGATCAATGGATGGCATGAAATTGTGAATGTGAAGTATGTTATCTTGTGAACCTCCTTTTGTTCCTAAATATGGACGAATGTTCATTTGCACTCAAACCGTGAGTTTTCAAACTAAATGATATCTTGGGCTTCTTGGTTTCCATTCTAAAATAGCTCACTTGATTTGCACACATTCTAAGCACTTAATCTCATTGAGTGGTGCCTTGCTTGAAATGCAAGTTACCTATTACAGCCTTGCTTGTCTTGCGAGTTATTATTTTGGGCTCTACTTCTACTGCAAGAAATTAGTTGGTTTCTTTTCATAAGCCACCCGGGCCACCTCCCAGGCTAAATACCTAAAGAAAATATGACTTAAGGTTAAGTAACATTAGTTGGCCGAATTGAAAGGATGATAACTTAAACTACAGTTTGGGTGAGAGTAATACAGGGTGAATGGGCCAGGGCTTGTGTGAGGTGTGACACTCGGAGAATTCTACCAAAGGGTGGAACAACACATGACTGCTGAGGAACTTAAGATGGGGGGCCCAAAATCTGACCACACTCGCCTCGAGGGACAAAGCAGCCAACCTCAGTATCCAACCGAAGGTGGAAGGAGACCTCAGAAGTAGAGCGGGAAGAAGCCAATGACGTTCACCCCCTTGAATACCACGAAAACGAACATACTGCCAGTAATGGAAAGGCAAGGCACCAAGATTCTGTTAGTGTTGTGCCCAAAAGCCAATCATGAGAAGATTGTATTCTTGCGCATTGAGTCGTGATATTTTATTAAGGCATTAATCCAGCAATTATGGTTTGTTCTTTTGTTTCTACGTAACGTAACAAACATAATTGTAACCCTAGAATAATGATATTCTCAAACATCCCTAGTCTAGTATTATTGTGGAGCGGGTTGCAATAATACATAACGACTAGCATATGTGGAGACTAATATGAGATATGTAGTCTGCATAGGGGTACAAGTTGGAGAACTTGTGTACTGGACCGACCCACAATGAGAACACTACATGGATCATTATATGAGTGTCAGAAGTGATTCTCATAGTGATCATGGTATATGTAGTCCTTCGACCTAAGATCATCAAGGTTCCCTACATGTGAGTCACATACTTTGACACTTGCCTTTGTTGCTCGTAACTGAGTGAACTTGAAGGAGTTCATTGGGTATGTCACATATCATGCGGAGGGATTTGTATGATCATGATGGGATTTGTCCCTCCTATGTAACGGGAGTGATATCTTTGGGCCCCTTGATAAAGTAAGACTTAGAAAAATGCATGGCCATGCTCGGATGAGTTGATATACGATATCAATGTCATCAGTTTAAGTTAGTATACTCGGTAATCAAGAAACCAAAGATTGGGCTATACGAGAATGACACATTCCATGTCTCGTGCTTAGTCTTGATATCTTGGACAAAGTGACATGGCATATATCGGTGATGATCATAAAGGTTTAGTCGAATCACCGACAATCTTGTCACTTGGATAGCAATGATGTGTTGCTAGACACCGCTCATTGCTTATGATCATAAATGTGATCTATGATCATTGCCAACGTGGTAAGAGCCTATTGGGTTGCACACATAGAGCTACTTGGATCATTTGAGTGCATGGGCTAATTATTTGGGTTATGGATTCACTTTAATTTCATATTAATAATGGGCCCAAGAGTTGAGCCATTATTAAGCCCAAAATTAAAGCCTAATTGGATTAGAGCTTTAAAACCCATTAGGCCTGGAAGTTGAGTCTCACTATAAATACAACTCCTAGAGAGAAATTTGCAAGTCCCCTTGCCCTAGCCTCCGAAAAGGACAGCCAGAGTCTTCTCTTGCAATTCCTTGGATGACGTAAGCTAGCACTGCGAGCGCAAGAGAAACGCATCTTCCGGGACGTGGTGATCTCGAGAGGCTCGTGTGGATACCATAAAGAGCTTGAACACGTCAACTGTTCAGGTTTTGCGATTCAACTTTACAGTTGAGTGACAGATCTCAACCGAAAATTAGGTATGAAAATTTTTGAACACCCGGTTTACCCCGTTTCACTTGGATCCTGGAGCGTTTCGGTTAAATTTTGCTGCGCTGTTTGGCTCCCGAAACCAAACAGATTCAACTGCCGAAGGCATGACCTCAAAAAACAACAATAATATAAAGAAGTTCTGCCAGTTCCATCGGGATCACGGTCATGACACTGAGGATTACTTCCAACACAGGAAGTACATTGAATCCCTGATCAAGTTGGGTCAACTTCGCCGGTACCTATGGATGCCCTCTTTTAGGTGAAGGAAATAGGAGGAAAGAAAGGAAGATGAGGACTACAATTCCAACCGATGTCAGAACTGAAGTCCCAAGAAGAATCCTCCACATCTGGCTGGAGTAATCCAGACAACCACCACGGGACTATCTTCGGCAGAGAGGAAGAGGAAAGTAAGGGAGACCTCAGTGATGGAATTCGGCAACCCATCGAACAAGCTCACTCGGAAAGATGGGTCTACCGTAGTGTTTCCACACGATGACCCACTTCTTTTTATGGCAAGGATTGGGAGATGGGACGTAAAGAGGGTGCTCTTGGACGATGGGTCCAACGTCGACATCTTATTCTCCCACCTGTTGCCAAGCTTGGGCATCGCAAAAGCTGATCTCGAACCTATCACATCTCCTACCTTCAGGGTCCGTCCTTCCGAACTCCCTATCCTCGGTTGGATCGACCTACCTCTAATGCTAAGCGGAACTTTTGCTCAGGACAATAGAGAGCACTTTGCCTCTACCATGACCAGATTTATTGTAATTGACATCCCTTCTTGATATCATGCCATCATTGGAAGGCAAACTCAAGGGAACTTTCACGTCCGACTCGATGTGAAGTACCTAATGGTCACCTTTGGGATGAAGGATGAAGACATAGAAATATTTATTGATCAAGCTGAAGTCCAGAAGGTCTTCGGACCCAGTGAAAGTACACACATAGACCTCGGCAGAGAATGACACATCAAATGAAGAATCTATAGAAGGAGAGAAAAGAGACTCATAAAAAATTGAAATTGAGAGTGTAGAGCTTGTCCCGGGCCGAAGTACCCATATGGGGAAATATTTGGCCGAAGGTGACAAGCAAAAGTTTGTATCTTTCCTTTTAATGAACAAAGATCTGTTTACCTAGTCGCCGAAGGACATGCCTGGGGTAGACCCTCGCATAATTCAACATAGTCTTAAGATACACCCTGACGCAAAACCTGTTTGCCAAAAAAAGAGAAGCCTTTCGGCACACAAGAACAACTTCGTTAAATCCGAAGTCCAACGGTTGATGGAGGCAGACTTAATAAGGGAAGTCAAATATCCCGAATGACTTAGGAGCTCTCCTGGCCATTTCCCCTTTGCCTCCTTTAGCCTCTTCTTCAAGCCATCTTTTATTGTCCTATTGGATACCTCGACCTGCCCATTAGTTTGGGGGTGGGCTATTGGGGCGAAATCCATTTTTTCGCCGAGGCCAGCCACGAATTCCTGGAATCCTCTATTCGTAAACTAGATTCCATTGTCGGCTACTATTACCCTTGGTATGCCAAATCAGCATATGATGTTCTTCCACATGCACTTTTGGATATCCTACACCAAGATTGATGCCAATGGCTCTGCTTCAATCCACGTAGTGAAGTAGTCTACTACGACTATGCAGAACTTCACCCCACCGGGAGCGCTCGGAAGAGGTATGATGAGATCAATACCCCATATGGCGAAGGGCCAAGGATAATTTGCTGAAGTTATTCTTTCCGAAGGTAACTTTTGGATATTGGCGTGCCTTTGGCAATTGTCACATCTTCGGACAAATTGCCTTGCATCTTTCCTCAAGGTAGGGCAAAAGTAACCTCGATGAAGTAGTACCCCAACCAGGGCGTCTGTTCCTATATGCGAGCCACAGGCTCCTTCGTGGACTTCTACGAGTATTGTTCTGACATCATTTTCACCTATGCATTTCTGCAAGGGGCTCGCATACCCTTGTCTGTATAGTTCTTCTCCGATGAGGAAGTATCTTCCCGAGCGCTTTCGTACTTGTGCGGCCTCTTTGGGATCCTTAGGGAGTTCCGAAGTTGCTAGATATTTCTTGATGGGGTCTTGCCATCCTTCCCCTGAGGTTGCTACGCACATTAATTATGTACTAGGTTGCTTTAGTACCTCGGTGGGTTCCTTGGATTTTTCCAAGGTGTCAGCTTGAGTATTATCTCTTCGGGGCACATTTTCTATGTGTACCGAGTCGAACTCTTCAATGAGTTTTTTGGCAAGGTCATGATATTTTGCCAAGGTTGGATCCTTTGCCGTGTTTTCTCCTTTCATCTGTTGGACTACTAGCTGTAAGTCACTGTGGGCCATAAGGTTCTTTACGCCTACTTTTCTGGCCAGCTTTAGTCCTGCTATGAGGGCCTCATATTCGGCGATGTTATTGGTAACATCAAAACAGAATTTGATTGCTTTAATAGCTTCCATGCCTTCGGGCCCCTGAAGGACTATTCTAGCGCCCTGATGCTCTGCGCCTGACGCTCTATTCACAAAGAGCTTCCATTCAGGATCAACCTTTACCCGGTCTTCCGTGATGGTTTCAAGATTCTTGATTTCTGGGATTTCGACAATGAAATCTGCTAGTGCCTGGGCTTTTATTGCCCTTCTTGGCTCATAAGTGATGTCGTACTCTCCGAGTTCAATACACCATTTTGATAATCTTCCTGAATCCTCTACTCTTTTCATTACGTTGCGTAGAGGCAGGTTACTTTGAACGGTGATAGTGTGTCCTTGGAAGTAGGGTCGTAACCTTCTGCATGCGAGTGCTAAGGCGTAGATGGCCTTTTGGAGCAATGGGTACCTGATATCGATGTCATGTAGGGACTTGCTTTACGTAATATACTGGCCACTGCCTCCCACCTTCTTCTTTTACTAGGACCGAACTCACCGCTTTTTCAGTAACTGTGAGGTAGAGGATGAAGGGCTCTCCTTCCCGAGGTTGCCGGAGCGTTGGCAGGTGAGTTAAGTAGCTTTTAAGCTCATCCCAAGCTTTCTGGCATTCTGGGTTCCATGGATGCTCTTGGGTTCCGGATGTGTTTTCGCCCTTGGGGGCTTTGGTGAGTACTTTGAAGAATGGTTGACATCAGTCGCTGTACCTAGAGATGAATCTACTAAGGGAAATGATTCTTCCAGTAAGCCTTTGTATATCTTTGGTGGATGTGGGTGTTCGAAAATTCAGCAGGGCTTTGATTTTTTCAGGGTTGGGATCTATTCCCCTTTCTGATACCATAAACCCGAGAAACTTTCCTACACTTACTCTGAATACACACTTCTCGGGATTTAGACATATGCCGAACTCCCGAAGTCATTGGAAGGTTTTGCCTAAGTCGATGATATGATTACTAGGCATTCTACTTTTGACTATCATATCATCAACGTATACCTCCATGTTTCTCCCGATCTGAGAATCGAATACCTTATTCATCAGGCTTTGATAGGTGGCCCCTACGTTTTTAAGCCCGAAGGGCATTGTGATGTAGCAGTAGGTACCAATTTCCGTGATGAAGGCCATTTTCTCTTCATCTTCAGGGTTCATCCGAATCTGATGATAACCGCTAAAGGTGTCGAGGAATCTGAGAAGCCCGTATTCGGCGGTTGCATCCACCAGCTGGTCTATGGCTGGCAAAGGGTAAGAGTCCTTTGGGCAGGCGTCATTCAAGTTTCGAAAGTCGATGCACATTCAGAGTTTTTCACTCCCCTCTTTTGTGGAAATAACCACGTTGCTGAGCCATTCGGGGTATTTTACTTCTCTTATTACCCCGGCCTCAATGACACGGTTAACTTCGGTTTTAACAAAGGAATTCTTTCGAGCTGATACACTCCATTTTTTCTGCCGAACTGGTCTAACGTTCATGCGTACTTTGAGACTGTGATGGATTATGCTGGGGTTGACCCACAGCATGTCTTTCGGCGAGTAGGCGAATAGATCTTTGTTCATTAACAAGAAGGATACAAGCTTCTCCTTATCATTTTTGGCCGATTTTTTCCCGACTCGTGTGTTTCGGCCAGGGGTTAGCTCTACATCTTCTGTTTCTTCTTTTTCTGAGCTTTCATTTTCCTCCCTTGTTGTCTCTTCGCCCATCCTGACCGTTTCCTCATTTACCGAAGTTTGTACTTGGGCCTTTGCTGGACTTTGCCTGGCCTTTGTGAAAACCTTTTTGACTTCGGTTTGGTCAATGAAGATTTCTGCATCTCCTCCTTTAGTTGCGAAGGTGACTGTTAGGTATTTTACATCCGGGCGTATGTGGAGGTTGCCTTGAGTCTGCCTTCCGACGATAGCGTTGTCAGCTGAGGGAACGTCAATGACAATAAATTTTTTCATAACAGAGGCAATCAACTCTTCCTAACTCTGGGGGGAGGTCCCTTTCAACATCAAAGGTAGACTGACACATCCGAGGACTGGAAGCTCAAATGGGCCAATGCCGAAGGTAGGGGAGTTGCTATGCTGAGACTATTTCTTGAAATGCCTAATTTAGGCAGTAGGTGAGAGAAGATAACGTCGGTGTTGGAACCGTCGTCGAGGAGTACCCTTTTGACATGCCAGTTCCCTATCCTGGCCATGACAAGGAGTGGGTCGTCGAGGGGGAACTTTACTGTAGATCCGTCCCTGCGAACGAGGTTGCTTGGCGAGCTCCCATACTCCATCACGGAGATCTCTCTTATCTTCCTTTTCCTCCCCGCTGAAGGTATCCCGATAGTGATTGTTTGAATGACCCCTACTGGGGGCAGTGGATTTTTTTGAGGACTTTGATCCCGACGTCTATCTGAATCATAATCCTCCTCCTCCCCCCTTCTTTGCTCTTCTTTTCTCCCGTTCGGGGAAGGCGTCTGCAAGTACAGGCAAAGTTGGCCTTGCTTGATCAAGGACTCGATGTATTTCCTTAACTAAAAGCAATCTTCAGTGTTGTGGCAGTGATGTCGATGAAGTTGATAGAATTTCTTTATGTTCTTCTTGTTTTCTGAGGTCATGGCTTTTGGCCTTGGCACTGTGGTTCCTTGCCTTTCTAGCGCCATAAGGATGCTAGCTCTTGTTGTGTTCAAGGGAGTGAATGTCATCGGCCTTTTCCCCTTTTGTTTTCGGGGCCTCTCCCCCTCATTCAGATGTCTAGGCTGATGGCTGGGTCCTTCGGGGCGTGGGTGCCCCCCTTTTGGTCCTCCCATTCTAAGCTCTTCGACTGTCATATGCTGTTCAGCCCTTCTATAGAACTCCCCGAGGGTGTCCGGGGGGTCTTTGGAAAAATCATAGAAAAGCTATGAGTCCCTCCGAAGTCCTCTAATCATTGCGAGGAAGTGAATTTCTGGCCGAAAATCAGGTACACTCAGGGCTTCTCAGTTGAACCTTTCAACAAAATTGCGAATGGTCTCCCTACCCTGCTGTGTTATGTCGAACATCTGCACTGGCGTTTTGGTGGTTGCCCTACTGCCGGTGAACAGCTGAGTGAAGGCAGTGGATAGCTCCTGAAAACTTAGCAAGCTTCCATGGGCCAGAAAGTTATACCAAGCCGTTGCTGGACCCGAGAGCATTACCTCGAAACACTTACAGAGAGTAGCATCATCTGCACCATGGAGTACCATGCTTCGTTTAAATTTTGTCAGGTGCGCCTGGGGGTCACTACGCCTGTCATAAGTTTCTAGGCGTGGCAGCCTGAAGTCACTGGGCATGGGCGCCTCCACTACCTCGCGCACGAAGGGCGACTCTTCTCCGGTGTAAGAGTCAGACAGCTTAGACTGGACTAGTTTTCGGGAGATCTGCCTCTCAACCTTTTCTAGTCTTCCGAGGATTTTCTCCATGAGGACAGCTGTGTTACCTTCTCCTTGCTGCCTGGTGTTCATCGGTAATGGCAAATTTCTTCTCCTCCTCGGAGAACAACTCCGACGGTGAGGAGTGCATTCCATCGACAGGAGGCCCTAGTTTCTTTTGGGGCTCCCCCCCTGGTGGGTCGCCCCTCAACGGGTTCATTCTCTATTGAAGACCCATCGAGGGAGTTCCCGCTCCCTGAACTTCGGTGGGTGGACCTTGAACTCCTCTCTCAACGTACAACCGGGGAAGAGGTTCTTTGGACCAAAGGAGGTTGGCGCAACCTCTGATCGAGCTATTGAGTCACTTCGGTGATGATGGAGCATTGGAAGTCTTGCAAGAAGCCCATCGTCACCGTTAGAGGACGGTCGTCTTCTAGCACAGGAGCTTTTGCCACAGGCTGTGTGGTCGCTGGCTGAGCCTCGGGCGCCGAGGGGGATTTCGGGAGCCCTTTGTTCTTTGGGTGCCGAGTCTCTACGACGGTGACCTGGGGGACGTTTACCACAGACGGCGCCAAGTGATGCCCATCAGCATCTCCACTGTGTGTCATGATGAGGGTGGGAGGAACTTTCGATGGTAGAGGAACGTCCAGAGAGAATAGGTTCTGGGAAGACCACCTGGAAGACACAGGAAGTAGGGGTCAGTAGGTCCCCGGAGTGTTTTTCCGGGGGGAGGATCTCCGACGCCCAAGTCAGTGTTTCGAGGTGAAAGATAAGCAAACGGGGTAAAGGTTGTGTTATGAGGAGAACCCCTTTACCTGTGATGCCTCTCGAATATTTATAGGAGGTAGATAGGAGAAGTTCATTTGCCACAAGCTGCCCAGATCATGACACTTGTTCGGCTGGATGTGATTCGTACCCTTAGAGGGGCTTTTAGCCGACGATAGGTCGTTTGGCTGAAGGCCTATGCCGCCTGAGAACGGCGTGTCAGAGCGTGTCTGGGGGCGGCGTGTCGAGAGCTGTACAAGTACGGTGTGTCAAAGACTCCTAAGCTATCTACTCGTACGTCCACGTGGCCTTCCTAGGTGACGGAATTCCCACGAGGTCCAGGGGTTCCTCGGGGATGTGAACAACTTCGGAGGGAGGCCCTTTGTTTTATGCAAGACACCTTCGGGTCGACCTTCTCGAGGTTAGGCTCAGGTCCTTGGCATTGGTACTCTCGAGGTTATGTCCTGAAGGTGGTCCAAAGAATAATCGAAGGTGGGCTTAGGCACGTGGAGTCATTCCGAGGTCATTCTCAGGAGGATCGATGACCCTTCATAACCGAAGCTGGTCTGACGTGTCCCCTGAAGGCAACGCTTATCCGGCTTGTCTGAGGGTGCTTGAGGCCCTCTCTTTGCTGAGGTCTGGTCGCCTATTCCTGACCAAAGGTAATGTGTTGGACTACGATGATGTACACACGAGTAGACCAACTTAAACTGATGACATTGATATCGTCTATCAACTTATCCGAGCATTGCCATACATTTTTCTAAGTCTTACTCTATCAAGGGGCCCGAAGATATCACTCCTGTTACATAGGAGGGACAAATCCCATCTTGATCATACAAATCCCTCCGCATGATATGTGACATACCCAATGACCTGCTTAAAGTTCACTCAGTGACGAGCAACAAAGGAAAGTATCAAAGTATGTGACTCACATGTAGAGAACCTTGATGACCTTAGGTCAAAGGACTACATATACCATGATCACTATGAAAATCACTTATGAGACTCATATAACGATCCATGTAGTGTTTGTTGGGTTTTGGGAGCCAAACAGCGCAGCAAAATTTAACTGAAAACCTCTAGGATCCAAGTAAAACGAGGTAAACCGGGTGTTCAAAAATTTTCATACCTAATTTTTGGTTGAGATCTCTCACTCAACTATAGAGTCGAATCACAAAACTTGAATAGTTAACGTGTTCAAGCTCTCAATGGTATCCACACGAGCCTCTCAGGATCACCACACTTCCACCGCGTCCCGGCAGATGCGTTTCTCTTGCGCTCACAGTGTTAGCTTGCGTCGTCCAAGGAATTGCAAGAGAAGAGTGCGGCTGTCCTTTTGGGAGGCTAGGGCAAGGAGACCTGTGAATTTCTCACTATAAGTTGTATTTATAGTGAGACTCAACTTGCAGGCCTAATGGGTTTCAAAGCCCTAATCTGATTGGGCTCTAATTCTGGGATTAATAATGGCTCAACTATTGGGCCCATTATTAATATGAAATTATTGTGAAACAAAAACCCAAATTATTAGCCCATGCACTCTAATGTTCCAAATAGCTCTATGTGTGCGACCCAATAGGCTCTTACCACGTTTGCAATGATCATAAATCACATTTATGATCATAAGCAATGAGCTGTGTCTAGCAATACATCATTGCTACCCAAGTGACAAGATTGTCGATGATTCGACTAAACCTTTATGATCATCACTGATATATGCCATTGTCCCTTTGTCCAAGATATCAAGTCTAAGCACGAGACATGGAATGTGTCACTCTCGTATAGCCCAATCTTTGGTTTCTTGATTACCGAGTATACCAACTTAAACTGATGACATTGATATCATATATCAACTCATCCGAGCATGGCCATGCATTTTTCTAAGTCTTACTCTATCAAGGGGCCTGAAGATATCACTCCCGTTACATAGGAGGGACAAATCCCATCTTGATCATACAAATCCCTCCGCATGATATGTGACATACCCAATGACCTCCTCCAAGTTCACTCAGTTACGAGCAACAAAGGAAAGTATCAAAGTATGTGACTCACATGTAGGGAACCTTGACGATCTTAGGTCAAAGGACTACACATACCATGATCACTATGAGAATCACTTATGACACTCATATAACGATCCATGTAGTGTTCTCATGGTGGGTCGGTCCAGTACACAAGTTCTCTAACTTGTACCCATATGTAGACTACATATCTCATATTGGTCTCTACATATGCTACTCGTTATGTATTATTGCAACCTGCTCCACAATAATACTAAACTAGGGACGGTTGAGAATATCATTATTTTAGGGTTACAATTATGTTTGTTAAGTTATGCAGAAACAAAACAACAAACATAATTGCTGGATAAATTCCTTAATAAAATATCATGACTCAATGTGCAAAAATACAATCATCTCATGGTTGGCCTTTTGGGCACAACACTAACAGTGTTCTCATGGTGGGTCGGTACAGTACACAAGGTCTCCAACTTGTACCCATATGTAGACTACATATCTCATATTATTCTCCACATATGCTAGTTGTTATGTATTATTGCAACCTGCTCCACAATAATACTAGACTAGGGACGTTTGAGAATATCATTATTCTAGGGTTACAACTATGTTTATTACATTACTCATAAACAAAACAACAAACATAATTGCTGGATTAATGCCTTAATAAAATATCATGACTCAATGGGCAAAAATACAATTATCTCATGATTGGCTTTTGGGCACAACACTAAATCGAACACCCTGTTCATCAGCGTGTGGTATGTGGCTCCCGTATTTTTAAGGCTGAAGGGCATTCTGATGTAGCAGTGGGTCCCGACTTCGGTGATGACGGTGATTTTTTCCTCATCTTCGGGATCCTTCCAGATTTGGTGGTATTTGCTAAAAGCGTCGAGGAACCTAAGTAGGCCGTATTCAGCAGTGAAGTCTACCAATTGGTCTATTGGTGGTAGAGGATATGAGTCCTTTGTGCAGGCATCATTTATATTTTGGAAGTTGATGCACATCGAAGTTTATTGCTCCCTTCATTGGTGGCGACAACAACGTTGCTAAGCCGCTCGGGATACTTGACCTCGCTTATTAAGCCTACCTCTACTAGTTATTGGGCCATGGTCTTAACAAAATTGTTGTTAAGCACTGAGAGGCTACACTTTTTCTGCGGAACAGGCTACAGCTCTGGACATACTTTAACGCTTTGCTGAATTATACCCGGGTCTACTCCGGGCATATCATTCAAAGAGTAAGGAAATAGATCTTTGTTCACTAATAGAAGGGATACAAGCTTTTCCTTGTCACAGTCGGCTAGTTTTTTCCCTGCTTGGGTACTTCGGCCAGGGACAAGTTCTACACCCTCTATTTCTAATTTCATGAGGTTGATCCCTTCTTCTTCACTAACATCTTTGCCGATCATGCTCTTCTCTCTTGAAGTCTATGCATGAACTTTCAACAGGCTCTGTCTTGCTTTCACAAAAACTTTTCTTACTTCAGCTTGGTCGATGAATATTTCTGCGTCACCTCCCTTCATGATGAACATGACCGTCAGGTATTTCACATCTGGACAAATGTGAAGATTGCCCTGTGTTTTCCTCTTGAGGATGGTATTATATGAAGAAGGGACATCTATGACGATGAACCTTATCATAGTACAACCAAAATGTTACCACCACACAAAAATAGGAGAATTACAAGTGTGGCATAATGGTCAAAAAGCCATTACATTGTGTAATTCTCTTCGTAGTGATTGAAGTGCGAGGGGTAAAAGGTATAATGAACACCTCTTTAAAAGTGTTCCAAGTTGGTAAGTTGGCCCCCAAGAAAAGCCTTAAGGATTGCTTGTATGTCAAGCAACCTATGGACTTTTTTGTAAGATTTTGGAAATTCGGGTACTCAATTGTAAAACTTTCACAAAAGAGACTTGGAGAGTTATGAGAAAGATATGAATGGTATGAAAGTGCTATTGGTGGAACAAATTGCTTATAGAAGGCAAGTATGGACAAAGGAAAACACATAAAGGCTTTAAGGACATAAGTGTCCTATTGTGTGCCTTTGGTTGTCCATCCTTATGACTTAAGTTAAATCAAAGTTTTGTGGGGTTATCCCACATAAGGAGGGGCTGCTATGGCATGGGATAAGGAGGTCAAATGTGGGCCAAGAGATTAAGGTAAAGAAACCATGGTCTTGCAACAAGGAAAATGACATAAAGCTTGGTTAAGCTTGTTCAGTGTGTTTAGTGTACTTAAGACTGTATAAGTGTCCATTCTTGTCCTTATCTCACAAATTTTGGCCTCCACAAAAAAAAAGGAAGCCAGCCCTATGCTCCACATTTCCTCCATAGCCACCATACCTTCAAACTCAAAACTAGTTGCAATTAAAGTCAAGGAAGCACAATCGGAAGCTATTTGGTTCTATTGCTTGAGTGCACCTAGGATCAAGCTCCAATTTCAGCATACCCATAGTAAGGGTTCTCTTACTCTCATGGGTTCTTTTCTATATTTTCAAGCAACCATGGAGCTAGGGCTAAGCTTGGAAGAGGGCCATGAGCTTGATGAACCAAGCTTAGTGAGGGGAGTGCACTTATTGAAGATTTTGTGACCTAGTGTGAAGTGCACAGTGATGGCAACGAATTTGGGGTTTCTAGAGCCCAAAAGTTAGTAATAACTAGTGTTAAAATCCTCCTAATACCAAGCATTAGTCTGAGGAGGGCTTCCATAGTGATTTGGTTATGTTTACTATGTGTTTTATGGA
The DNA here is from genome assembly GCA_039654915.1 of Aquilaria yunnanensis. Lineage (NCBI taxonomy): Eukaryota > Viridiplantae > Streptophyta > Magnoliopsida > Malvales > Thymelaeaceae > Aquilaria > Aquilaria yunnanensis. The sequence continues at coordinate 71,404,099 of CM077594.1, forward strand.
CTAATCTATGGTTATTGTTGCTGTTGCATTTCATGTGTTTGTTGGTTGTGAATGGCTACTGCATTTGGTTGCTATATCTTGTATACATGCATTGTGCTTTTTGTGTTCTAGTGTCTTTGGAGGCTGGTTTTAATGATGGTTACATTGCCTATTGAATCCAAGTGCTACCCTTACTAGGATTCTCAATGAAACTTACTCCCCTCAATTCTGTCATTTCTGGTCCAGCAGAAATATCACATTCATACTGACATTTTTGCTTTGATTTTTGATCATAAATTTTAGGTACATGAACTTCCATATGTCTAGTTGTTATCTGGAAGGTTTTGTGATTTTAGGAGCACAATTGGAAATTTTAATGGTGGTACTTATTGTGTTGTGCAGCAGATGTCCAACATCCTATTTCTGGAGTCCATTGTGTCTCAGGAACAAATGTAACCTAGGGTGCATATTTAACTAAGTTAAGTCCATTTTGTAGTGCATGTATGCATATACATGTAGTGTATGTAAAATGAGACAAGTATTTGAACATTTGAGCAATGTTTTTGTTGTGTAAGTGATATGGTGCAAAGCTGCCTAAGTGTGAATGATGGGCTGCTTATTTGTAAATTCTGTTTAAGCAACATATGATTGTTAAATTCAATGGAATGTATTTCTTATGTGTAATGGACACATATGGGGTAGCCATGAAGGGCTTTCCCCTTATTAATGAAGTGTTTGCACACTTATGAAATTTTGTATGGGCAAAATGGTCATAAAGTGACTAGAATTTCAACTCTGCACTTAAAATCCTATATCTCCTGTTCTAGAAATAATCTTGGTATGAAATTTTGACCACATATAGATAAGATATAGATTTTGAATTTAAATTTTCAATTTCTGAATTTGGAGCCCTGTAACCAAAGGTATGACATTGTAAAGTTGGCTAAGTTACTGTTCATTTGGTTAGAATTTTGTAACCAACATAAAAAATCCATAACTTGGTCCATAGGTGGGCTATTGATGGAAAAAAAAATTTGTTCATTTTCCATAAGTCTCTAATTGATAATGGAGCAAATAAAATAGGGGTACATGGCTAGAATGATATAGTTTATTAGTGGAAGTTACAGGTGTAGTGGCTGGTCACTAGAACTTAACAAGATTGCCTAATATGTGGTAGTGAAGATTAAGACTTGTGCTAGTTTTTTCCTTCTTTGATGCCATGGTGTGCATGAATTATGAATATGTGTGTGATGGTTGGACCAATATGCATCTGTTTACATAGTGCCCATGAGGGCCACTGGGGTATGTACACTAAGGGTAGTGTTCTTATGGCCTACAGAACATTACCAATCCTGGGAGTCTAAATGCACAATTTTGGCACCATAATTGGACTACCCCGGAGTGGGTAAGATGAAAAGTTCATTCTTGGTCTGGATGGAGGTTCCCCTTAACATCAAGCGTAGATCGATCCACCTGAGCACTGGGAGTTCCGAGGGACAAACACCAAAGGTAGGTGAGGTAATGGGTTTAAGACCACGCTTGAAGATGCCCAAATTTGGCAACAAATTGGTGAACAAAATGTTGGCGTTCGACCCATCCTCAATGAGTACCCTATTGACATCCCAGCTTCCTATCCTTGCCATGATCAAGAGAGGTCATCGTGTGGAAATTTCACTGTAGACTTGTTTTTCCAAACAGGTTTGTTCGTTGGGTCATCGAATTCCATCATTGAGATTTCTGAAGCTTTCCTTTTCCTCTCCGTTGAGGGTATTCCAGTTGTGATTGTCTGTATTATTTCTGTTGGAGGTGGTGGGTGCTTTCTGGGACTTCGGTTCTGACGTCGGTTGGAATCATAGTCCTCATCCTCTCCTTTCCTCTCTTCTTCTTTTCTTTCTCAGGCTTTGGGCGACGGCATCCGCAAGTAGCGTCGAAGTTGCCCTTGCCTGATCAAAGATTTAATATACTTTTTCAGCTAGAAGCAATCCTCAGTATCGTGCTCATGGTCCTGATGAAATTGACAGAATTTCTTCATGTTCTTCTTGTTGTCCGAGGTCATGGCCTTCGGACGTTGGATTTTGGTTCCTTGCCTTTCCATGGCCATCAGGATGTTTGTTCTTATAGTGTTTAGAGCAGTGAACGATACTGTCCTTCTCCCCCTTGCTTTCCGAGCTCTGCTCCATCCCTTGGCTAAATACCGAGGTTGGTGACTCTGACCCTTGAAAGGATTGTGGTCAAACTTTGGGCCACCCATTCATAGCTCCTTGGCTATCATGTGTTGCTTTGACTTCGGTAGAATTCTCTGAAATTGTCTGGTGGGTATTTGGAGAACTCATAGAATAGTTGTGAGTCCCTCCTAATGCCCGGAGGCATCTTCGTTGTACGATGTGGTAGGCCTGAGAGGGACTTCTGGTGAGGAGATGCTGGTAGAAGAGACTTCCGACGTGAATGTGCCTAAAATGCTCAAGAGAACAGAGGATAGGAGGTCCCCGGAGTGTGTTTCTGGGGGAGGAGCCTCCAACGCCCAAGTCAGGATTTGGCGAATGGAGAGTAAGGAGTAAAGAGTAAAGAGTATGGTTCTCTTCAGAGTTTAGTCTCTTGTTCTTACCAAGGTTGTTTCCCCAAGTATTTATAGGAGGACAATGGGAGAAGTCCATTTGACATAGCCCGCTCAGATCTTGACACGTGTTCTGTTACCCACTCCGGAATAGTCCAATTATGGTGCCAAAATTGTGCATTTAAACTCCCAGGATTGGTAATGTTCTATAGGCGATCAGAACACTACGCTTAGTGTGCATACCCAAGTGGCCCCCATGGGCACTATGTAAACACAAGAATATTGGTCCAACCATCACACACATATTCACATTTCATGCACACCATGGCAGAAAAGAAGGAAAACACTAGCACAAGTCTTAATCTTCGCTACCACACATTAGGCAATCTTGTTAAGTTCTAGTGGCCAGCTACTGCACCTGTAACTTCCGCTAAAAAAATGTATCATTATAGCCTCATACCCCCCTGTTTTCTTTGCTCCATTACTAATTAGATACTTATAGAAAACCAAGGAATTTTTGTTTACATCAATAGCCCACCTATGGACCAAGTTATGGATTTTTTAAGTTGGTTACAAAATTCTGACCAAATGAACAGTAACTCAGCCAATTTTGCAACATCATATCTTTGGCTAAAAGGATCCAAATCCAGAAATTCAAAATTCCAGTTCAACATCTAGATGTTATCTAGATTTGGTACAAATTTTATACCAAGATTCATTCTACACAGGGAGATATTCAGCTTTAGGTACATGGTCGAAATTCTGGCAACTTTTGGACCATTTTGCCCATACAATTTTTCCAAACCATGCAAACACTTCATTCACAAGGGGAAAGTCCTCCAAGGCTATCCCATATATGTACATTACACATAGGAATTACATTCCCTTTATTTTAACAACTTTATGTGGCCAAAACAGAATTTACAAGTATGCAGCCCATCATTCACACTTAGGCAGCTTTGCACCACATCACTTACGTAGGCAAAACATTACTCGAATGTTCAAATACTTGTCCCATTTTACATAAAATACATGCACTACAATATGGTCTTAACTCAGCTAAATACACATCCTAAGTTACAGGAGTTCCTGAGACACAATGGACTCCAGAACAGGATGCTGGACAGCTGCTGAACAACACAGTAAGTACCACCATTAAAAATACAAAATGTGCTCCTAAAATCACCAAAATTTCCAGATCACAACTAGACATATGGAAGTTCATGTACCTGAAATTTCATATCAAAAATCAAACAAAAAAGGTTAGTTTGAAGGTGATCTTTCAGCTCGACCTGAAATGACAGAATTGAGGGGAGTACATTTCATTGAGAAACTTAGTAAGGGTACTACTTGGTTTCTTAAGGTAATTTGATCGTCATTAAAACCTGAATCCAAAGACACTAAAACACAAAAACCACAATGCATATATACAAGATATAGCAACCAAATGCAGCAGCCAAACACAAACAACAAACACATGAAATGTGGCAGCAACATATACCATGGGTTAGTCCATAGAACACATAATAAACATAATCAAATCACTATGGAAGCCCTCCTCAAGCTAATGCTTGGTCTTAGGAGGATTTTAACAGTAGTTAGTACTAACTTTGGGCTCTATAAACCCTCATTTCACTTCCATCTTTGTGCACTTGACAACAGGTCACAAAACCTTCAATAAGTGCACTCCCCTCAATAAGCTTGGTTCATCAAGCTCATGGCTCTCTTCCAATCCTAGCCATAGCTCCATGGATGTTTGAAAATATATAAAACAACCCATGAGAGCAAGAGAACCCTTACCAAAGAGAGTAGGCTGAATTTGAAGCTTAATCCTCGAAGTATGCAAGAAATAGCTCTAGTTTGCTTCCAATTGCTTCCTTTTGCCTTCAATTTCAATCAATTGCAAGTTTGAAGGTGTGGTGGCTATGGAGGAAGTATGGCTGTGTTCTTGGACTGGGGGACGACGAAAATGAGAGTGGGATAAGTGATTTGGCCACTTAAATGGCCTTAAATGAGCTTAAGGGCACCAAAACACACGTAACAAGCTTAACCTTGCTTTATGTCATTTTTTTTCTCACTAATTATGGTTTTTTTGTTTTAAACTCATAGGTACACATGTGCCCAAATTTTTTTCTAATTATCAAGTCTTGGCTGCCTCCCCCATGTTGGGATAACCCCACAATTCTACCCTTAGACTTAAGTCAAAATCTTGAACACCTTAAGGTTTACAGTAGCACATTTAGGTCCTTACTACCTTTAGTGTTTCCTTTGTCCAAACTTGTCTTCCATGAGCAATTTGGTCCTCCAATAGCACTTTCATACCATTCATATCCAAGTCTCTTTTTTGAGAGTTTTGGAATTGAGTACCCGAATTTCCAAAACCTTACAAAAAAGGCCATAGGTTGCTTGACAAACAAGCAATCCTTAAGGCTTTTCTTTGGGGCCAAGTTACCAACTTGGAACACTTTTAAGGAGGTGTTGATCATGCCTTTTACCCCTCACACTTCAAACACTATGGTGAGAATTACACAATATAATGGTTTTTAGCCATTATGACACACTTGTAATTCTCCCATTTTATGAGGTGGTAACAATCCTCCCCCCCTTAAAAATTTTGGTCCTCCCAAATAGCATTTAGCTTTGGGTATTCTTTAGGATACCTTTCCATAAGGTCTTTCTTAGTTTCCCAAGTTGCTTCTTTTTCAGAGTGGTGTGACCTCTGAACTTTAACCGTGGGAATAAGTTTGTTTCTTAACTTTCTGGTATCCTTAGCTAAGATAGCTATAGGTTTCTCTTCATATGTCAAGTTAGGTTCCAGCTGTATGTCTTCCACTACAATAGAATGCTTTGTGTCCAGTAGACACTTCTTAAGCATACTGATGTGAAAAACATTATGAACACTTGACATGCTTGGCGGTAGAGCTAACTTGTATGCTACCTTGCCAACTCTATCCAGGATCTCGTAAGGACCGATGTATCTTGGAGCTAACTTGGTTCTTCTGCCAAATCTGACAGGGCCTTTGGTTTGTGCAACTTTCAGCCAAACATTGTCACCAACCTCAAATTCCAAGTCTTTCCTTCTTTTGTTGACATAAGCTGTGGTCCTTTCATTGGCTGCCTTTAATCTTTCTTGAATCTTCTTGATTTTGGCAGTAGTCTCTTCAATAATTTCAGGACCCAACTCTAGCCTGTCTGAGGCTTCCACCCAATAGTGGGGTGTCATGCACCTTCTTCCATATAAAGCTTCAAAAGGTGGCATGCCAATAGCACTTTGGTAACTATTGTTATTTGAGAATTCCACCAAAGGCAAGTATTGGTCCTATTCACCTTTGAAATCCAACACACAGCTCCTGAGCATTTTTTCTAGTATCTGTATCATCCTTTCAGCTTGCCCATCTATCTAAGGATGATAAGCAGTACTTAGGTGGATTTTGGTTCCTAGTGCTTTATGAAAAGCACTCCAAAATTGAGCTATAAATCTTGGATCTCTATTAGATACAATGGAGTCTGGCACTCCATGTAGTCTCACTATTTCCTGGACATACATCTGGGCTAACTTCTCCAAGGAGTCTGTGAGGTTCATAAGTAAGAAGTGGGAACATTTGGTTAGCCTATCCACAATGACCCATATTGTAACTTGCCTTAATTTGGTCATAGGCAACCTAGTCAAAAAGTCCATGGTTATGTTGCCCCACTTCCTCACTAGTATAGGTAGAGTCTGTAGGGTACCAGCTGGCTTCTGGTGCTCTACCTTTACCCTCTGGCATGTGGCACATTTGGAGACATAAGTAACTATGTCTCTCCTCATGTTTTGCCATAAGAAGTGAGTCTTCAAGTCTTTATACATTTTCTCACTTCCTGGATGGATGTTCAACTTGCTTGTGTGAGCTTGTTCAAGTATTTCATCCTTGAGCTTTGCTCATTTAGGCACATATATTCGGTCCTTGAAGTACAGTAATCCTTGCTTGTAGGCAAAGGATTAAAACAAGGAACCTTTTTCCACTCCTGAAATCCTTTCACATTTCTCAGTCCACTCAAATCCTTGACCCTTCTTGGTCGGATGAGTAAGAACTGAGGCAATCATGGAAAAGCCTGATACAAATGTCCCACAGTATCCACCTAATCCTATGAAACTTCTGATTTCCTTCACAGTCTTTAATTTTTCCCACTCTTGCACTGCCTTGACCTTTTCAGGGTCTGCCTTGAGGCCTTGCGCATCTATGATGTTTCCTAAAAAAGACACCTCCTTTATCCAAAATTCACACTTGGATAACTTAGCATAAAGCTGATGCTGCAACAGAGTCTTTAAGACAATCTTTAGATGATGTTCATGTTCATTTTCATCCTTGGAATACACTAGGATGTCATCATTGAACACAACCACAAATTTGTCCAGATGTGGTCCAAACACCCTGTTCATCAAGTCCATGAAAGCAACTGGGGCATCAGTCAAACCAAATGGAATGACTGTGTCCTCATAATGGCCATATCTGGTCCTGAATGCAGTCTTAGGAATATCTTCTTCCTTTACTCTCAATTGGAAGTATCCAAATCTCAAATCTATCTTGGAGAAGATCTTAGCTCCCTTGAGTTGATCAAACAGATCCTTGATACTCCACATTGTTGGCATGAACTTGTAGGTGAGTGGGAAATTGACCCAAAACTCATAAGAGAAACTACTGGGAAGATCAACCTCAACCAAGAGAGGATTAGAGCTGCTAACAATAAGTAAGAATCCTATGCCAACCTTAAAAGGATAAGGGACCTTAAGTTCCAAGTAGGAGATTGGGTGTAGTTCAAAGTATCACCAATGAAGGGAGTAATGAGATTTTGCAAAAGAGGGAAGTTAGCCCCAAGGTATGTTGGACCATGCCAAATATTGGCAAGAGTTGGAAATGTAGCCTATAAGCTAGATCTACCTCGTAAGTTGGGGTGTGCCTATGACACATTTAATGTAAGTTTACTGAACAAATGTGTCTCATATCCTAAGTTAGTGGTCCATGTTACTAGTGTTCCTATTCCTCCAAATCTCATATATGATGAAGAACTAATTCGGGTCTTAGCAAAATAAACTAGAAAGCCTAGCAGTAGTTGGATGCCTATGGTTAAAGTCCAATGGACTAACCATTATGAGGAAGAAGCCAATTGGGAAGTTGAAGCTAAAATGCTCAAAAGCTATCCTAATGTGTTCCTTAAGCTGTTAGGAAATTTGGAGGACCAAATCTCTTAAGGAGGGGAGGTTGTAATGCCCTAAATCTTCTGAGTGTTTAGGTCAACGGCTATGAGGATCTAAGGCTTAAGAAACATGAGGAACCAAAAATTTGGGGCTTATGGACTTGAGAAATGAAGTTTTAGATGAAGTTTAGATGTTGTTTGAAAGTTTTAAGCTTTTGGGTTCATAAATAACTTGGCTGAAAAGCAAGAAATGCAAATGATAATTTAAGAAGTTGAGGGACTAAATTGCATGATTTCTCAGGTGCTTAATTTGGAGGAATATTTTATGTGGGAGGTTAAGCAATTCATGCAAGATTTACACTTGCTTAATGATGCCCGGCGGCATCCTCGTTGAATGACATACTAGTCTAGAGTAGGGACTTCCGATATGAAGGCATCTGGATGAGAGACTTCCGGCTTGAGGGTGCCTGAAATGCTCAAAAGAACAAGGGTTAGGAGCTCCCCGGAATGTGTTTCCAGGGGAGGAGACTCCAACGCCCAAGTTAGTGTTTTTCTAGTAAGGAGTATAGAATGGAGAGTAAAAGAGTAGAGAGAGTTATGTCCCTTTTTTTTACCACGGTTACTCCTAGGTATTTATAGGAAGGCATAGGAATGAGGCCGTTTGACACAACCCACCTAGATCATGACACGTGCTCGGTCGGATGCGATCCCTACCTCCATAGACGGGTATCTCTGGCTAGCCCTTAGCCTGTTCTGGACAGAGGTTAGGGCCGTGTGGGAGGTCTTCGTGTCAAGAGCGTGTGCGAGGTCCCTGTGTTAGACGCTGCTAGGGGAACCCCTTCGACAAATGAGACCCCTTTGGCGTATAACACTTCTTTGGAATAGGAGGTCCCCTTTGGGCAGATATCACGATCGAGGGTTGCTAGGGGAACCCCTTCAGTGAGTGGGGCACCTTCGGGAGACGTCCTAGTTTTTCGAGGATGTGGAATTACTCCTTCGAGGTCGGTAGGTTCATAAAATCCAAGGGTGGTAAAAGACAACCTTCCCCGAAGTTGGTCGTGTCATCATTCCAAGGGTGGTGAGGGCCTCATCTTCCCCGAGATCATGTCAACGTTTGAGGGTGGTGAGGCCCCTCTCTTCCCCGAGGTTGGTCACTTGTACTTTTTGAGGGTGGTGCTCATCAAACTGATTTGGGAGTTCTCCAAGGGTAATAGCCCTTTGGCTATCACATGCCCCCCTTGGAGAGCCGAAGTTGCATCTTTGGTACTTGAACTTTTGCAAGTATATCGTAGATGATCGGTGTCTCAGTAAACATTAGCTGACTTTTTGACCGAGGTTACCTTTTTCGGTGAAGGCTCCTCTTTGGCTCAGAAACCTTTTCTAACTGAGGTAGTAGTATTTGTTCTTTGGAAGAGCTTTTGACATTCCCCGAGCTTACTTTTTTATCCGAAGTGCATACTTGTCTCCCGGGTTTTTTTTTTTAATGACTGCCAGTGAATCATCATATCTTGTAGACAGATAGACGTGTTTCCTCGGGAAGGACCTGCCCAGGTCTGGTAGCTATAAGGAGGTGTGCCCTCATTTCTCGCATCAAGTAACACATGTCACTTGGTGACTAGCGAATAGTTGCGTCCGTTACGTCAGTCACAGGTTTTTGCCTTCGAGGGCTCATTATTGCGATGCTTCGCTTCCCTCCTTCAACCTATATAAACCCTTTCTCCTTAGTTTTTTTCACACTTCTGTTCTTTTGCTATCTTTTGCTCTCAAATTTTTCTCTTCTGTGATAGCCAAACGCTATCGCCTCTATCTGGCCGAACTCCCTGCCACAATGATGGCCAGAAGAAGCTGGCGCTACCCAAGAAAAGGTGCGATCAGGCACCTCAGGAGATAGCCGAAGAGCTCCGAGCCCGGCACGCCAGGAAACCCCGAGGACACTACTCGCCCCCCAGGGTTGTGAACATATCGCCTTCGAAAAAGCGGCAACAGACATAGCGAGCCGAACATGATATCCCCGAAGGCGGAACTCCCTGAAACTGGGAACCCCCGAACTGAGGGCTTGTTTCCCGAAGAGGCTCTGTCCGAACTAGAGGACGACCTCACCCAGGGACCTCGGGAGTACGGCAGGAGCATTTATGGAAGCATTTAAGGAAGCCTCTGACACGTCCTTTCACAGACGTCATAAAGTCGCCTGAATAGGCGCTCTGACATACGGACGCCATCAGAATCACATGATGGCCCATCTCAGCACGTGGCTCAGGACAACCTGCTACCAGTTATCTGTCTCCTATGCCGAGAAACTTAGGGAACATCCGACCGAACACATGTCGTGATCTGAACGGGCTTGGCGCTCCTATAAATACCAGGAATTAATACTTGGCAGGAGGCTGGTTGGTTGGTCAAACACTGCTCCCACACTCTGAGAAAACTGCCAGGCAAGACTCTTCAGCCCTTTGTGCTATTTCCTCTGCCTTTTCTCAGCCACCACTGACTTGGGCGTCGGAGGCTCCCCCCCCCGAAAAAACACTCCGGGGGCCTCCTAACCCTTTGTTTCTGAGCTTTCAGGCACTTTCATTTGGGCTATCCACTCCATCGGGCATTCTTCCTCCCAGAAGTCTCCCCAACAGTCACCATGACTACAAATGATGAGGCCCTTGGCCATCATTTCCCGCCGTCTGTGGGAACCCGCTCTGAGATCGCCGTCGTTGAGACTCGGCGTTCTAAGGACAAGGGGCTCCCGAAGTCCCCGTCTGCGCCTGAGATACAACCGGCTGCTGAGCAAACACTCCCAGGGACTTCTGCGCCTGAGGAAGACCGCCCTCTGATAATCATCATGAGCTTGTTGAGGGACTTTCAGCGTTCGGTCGTGTCTGAAATGACCCAGCAAATCGACCGAAGGTGGCCACAGCAAGCACAGGCCCAGAGACCCCCCTCAACGACACGCCCTCAGGAGAACAACCCCAAGTCTACACATCGCAGTTCGGGGAGTGGAGACCCTCGCGAAGAATCATCCACAGAAGATATAGCCCTCGGGAAACGGCCTGTGGGACAAACCACGTCCAAGCGACCGAGAGTTACACAGCGAAGCAGTTCGTCGGCTGAGCCGAGGTCTTTGTCCCCTCAGCGCCGAACTCGCCCCCCGAAGAGGCGCCAGCGATCTCCATTCCTTGAAGAAGGCCCTAGCGCCACAATGCTGATGGAGAGGATACTAGCACGGCTGGACAGAGTGGAGAAACAAGTGCCAGAAAGCCCGTTTGGGCCAGACTCTCGGGAACATGCTGCGAAGATGACTCGCCATTTATTCAGGCCGTTGTTGAGGCAGCCATGCCAGGTGACTTCAGAGTACCTCGGTTGGAGATTTATGATGGCCGTACTGATCCACAGGCCCATCTGACGAAGTACAGACGCAGCATGATAATACACGGTGCTGACGACGCTACCATGTGCAAGTGCTTCGAAGTCACCCTCACAGGACCAGCCACGGCATGGTACAATTCCTTGCCTTCAGGAACCATCACTGAGTTCCAGGAGTTGTCCACGGCCTTCACGCAGCAATTTATTGGGAGCAGACCTACAGCGAAGATGCCTGTGCAGATGTTCGACATAGAGCAGAGGAATGGAGAAACCATCCGAGACTATGTCGAAAGATTCAACAGGGAAGCTCTAAGTGTCCCAGACTTTAGGCCCGAGATCCACATTCTTGCCATGACACGAGGCCTTCGGCGAGACTCACAGCTGTTCTACGAGTTCTCAAAGGACCCCCCGGAGACCCTCGGAGAATTTTACGGAAGAGCGGAACAGCACATGACCGGGGAAGAACTAAGAATGGCTAGGCCGAAGTCTGATCACCACCGCCCCGAAGAGTCCAGTCAACAAGCTCGGCATCCTACCGAATACGCAGGACGACTTCGGAGGATGCGAGGAAGGAAACCTCAAAGTTTCACACCATTGAGCACTTCACGAACCAACATTCTGATGGCGCTGGAAAGGCAAGGGACGCAGATTCGGCGACCAAGGGCCATGACCGCCGATAATAAGAAGAATGCAAAGAAGTTCTGCCAGTTTCATCGCGACCACGGTCATGACACCGAAGACTGCTTCCAGCTGAAGAAGTACGTAGAGTCGCTGATAAAAAATGGCCAACTTCAGAAATACCCAAGGATTCCATCCCCGAAAGGCGGAAGAATGGAGGAAGAAAGGGCCGAAGATGAGGACTATGACTCCGACAGGCGGAGAAATAGAAGTCCAAAAAAGTGCCCTCCACCTCCAGCAGGGGTTATCCAAACCATCACCACGGGGCTCCCATCCTCAGAAAGAAAGCGGAAAGCCAGACAAACTGCAGTCATGGAATATCAAAGTCCATCAAAGAAGCTGGCTCGCAAAGATGGCTCCACCGTCGTCTTCCCCCACGACGTCCCGCTACTGATTATGGCGAGAGTAGGGAACTGGGACGTCAAAAGAGTGTTGCTTGATGATGGCTCAAATGCTGACGTCCTATTCTCGCACCTGCTGCCGAGCTTGGGCATCTCCAGCAGCGAACTGGAGCCTGTCACCTCGCCCACTTTTGGGGTTGGACCTTCCAAACTCCCCGTCCTCGGATGGATCGACCTCCGGCTGATGATGAAAGGGACTTCGGTGAACGGAGCAGCTGAGTTGTACGCCTCCACAATGGCGAGATTCATCATCGTGAACGTCCCATCCTCGTACAACGCCATCCTTGGAAGGCAGACAATGGGGAATCTGCATATTCACCCTGATATGAAGTACTTGACTGTCACATTCGCCACCAAGGATGGAGATGCAGAGGTATTCATAGACCAAGCCGAGGTAAGAAAGGTGTTTGCAAAAGCGCGAAAAGTTCCGGCAAGCAACCTCGCGCAACCGATGGAGGCAAGGGCACCAGAATAAGGCAAAGAAGAAGATCTCGCCAAAACAGAAATGGGAGCAATAGAGCTTGTCCCAGGTCAATCTACCGAATAGGGAAGAGCTTGGCCGAAGGTGACAAAGAAAATCTTGTATCCTTTCTGCTGGAAAATAAAGATCTGTTTGCCTACTCGCCAAAAGATATGCCGGGGGTGAACCCTGGCATAATACAGCATAACCTCAAAGTAAGTCCGGAAGCAAGGCCTGTCCGGCAAAAGAAACGAAGCATCTCAGCCCGCAAAAGCAACTTTGTCAGAACCGAAGTCCAGCGTCTCCTAAATGCTGAAGTTATCAGGGAGGTCAAGCACCCCGAGTGGTTAAGCAATGTGGTCATCGCCAAAAAAGAAGGTAGCAGCAAACTCCAGATGTGCATCGACTTCAGAAACTTGAACGATGCTTGCCCGAAAGACTCATACCCTCTGCCGCCAATAGATCAACTGGTAGATTCAACTGCTGAATATGGGCTCCTAAGTTTCCTAGACGCCTTCAGTGGCTACCATCAGATAAGGATGGACCCCGAAGATGAAGTGAAGACTGCCTTCATCACCGAGGGAGGAACATACTGCTATATCAAGATGCCATTCGGGCTTAAAAATGCAGGAGCCACCTACCAGAGGCTGATGAACAAGGTCTTCAAAGACCAAATGGGGAGAAACATGGAAGTGTATGTTGATGATATGATAGGCAAGAGCAAGCTGCCTGACTACCACGTTGCAGATTTAGAGGAAACCTTCCGAAAGCTCAGAGCCTTCGGGATCCGCCTTAATCATGAGAAGTGCATCTTCGGGGTGACCTCGGGAAAATTCCTTGGATACATGGTATCCGAAAGAGGCATCGACGCTAACCCCGAGAAGATTAAGGCTCTGCTTGAGTTTCGAACTCCTACCATAATCAAGGATGTGTACACCTTTCTTCAAAGTCCTCACAAAGGCAACAAAAATGGAAGGCGACCTCGGAAGAAATGATCATCCTTGGGATGAAGATTGCCAAAAAGGCCTGGGAAGAACTCAAAGTCTACCTGGCCAGCCTGCCGACTCTGCAACAACCTCGGGAGGGAGAGCCCCTCGTACTGTACCTCGCCGTGACAGAAAAAGCTGTGAGCTCGGTCCTGGTGAAAGAAGAAGGGTCAAAGCAATGGCCGGTCTACTATGTCAGCAAGTCCCTGCATGGTGCCGAAGTCAGGTACCCCTTGCTTCAAAAAGCTATATATGCCTTAGTGATTGCAGGGAGAAGGCTGCGGCCATACTTTCAGGCTCACCCCATCATTGTCCGAACTAGTCTACCGCTACGGGATGTTATGAAAAAAGTTGGCCATTCGGGAACGCTCTCCAAGTGGTGCATAGAGCTGGGCGAACACGAAAACACGTATGAGCCTCGGAAGGCCATAAAAGCCCAAGCCCTGGCAGATTTTATCGCCGAAATACCCACCACTGAGGAGAGCCACTCGGATCCAAAAGAGCGTGAACCAGAATGGACCTTGCACGTAGACAGAGCCTCGGGGTCCGAACACCAGGGAGCTGGAATAATTATCAGGGGCCCCGAAGCCTGGAGAAAGATTGGCATGAGAAACTTAAAGGCTCACAGCGGTTCCCAGCTGGTAGTTCGGCAGGAGATTATGGGGCGAAGGACCCAATTTTGGCAAAATACCATGAGCTAGTAGCAAAGCTCATCCAAGAGTTTGACGCCGTACGGATCAAAAATGTACCTCGGCGGAATAACAGAGGCAGATTGCTGGGCGAAGTCGAAAACATATACCGAGGTGCTAGACCATCCGAGCCTCTCAGTGCTGAGCATGACGACCTCGGGAACAGGATGGAAAGACCCAATAAAAAGATACTTCGCAGAGAATTTGCTCCCCGAAGACCCCGGCAAGACTGCGAAGATGCTCCGGAAGATTCTTCCTGATTGGTGAAAAGTTATATCGACAGGAATATGCGAATCCGCTGCAAATATGTGTGGATGAAAAGGATACTGAAATGGTCCTTGAAGAAATTCACGAAGGCATGTGTGGTTCACACATTGGAACTGATGCCCTGGCAGTAGTGATACTCCTTCAAGGATACTTCTGGCCTACCCCGAGAAAGGACGCAAGACAGTTTGTCCGGAAATGTGGTAGCTGCCAGAGACACGCGAAAATCCAGAGGACACCCTCGGAAATGGTAACTTCGGCAGACTATCCTTGGCTCTTCGTAGTCTGGGGTATAGACATTATTGGGCCACTCCCCACAGCACCCGGAGGCGTGAAATTCTGCGTTGTAACAGTGGACTATTCTTAAAGTGGGTGGAGGCAGAACCACTAGCAACTATCTCGGCAAAAGAAGTGCAGAAGTTCCTATGGAAGAACATCGTATGCATATTTGACATATCGAGGGTACTAATAGCTGATAATGGATCCCAGTTCACAGACAAAGGTTTCCAAGAATTCATCAGCGACCTCGGAATAAAGATGCACTTCGCCCCAGTAGCTCACCCCCAAAGCAACGGGTAGATGGAAGTATCGAACAGGACCATAAAAGATGACCTGAGAAAGAGACTAGGGGAAGCCAAGGGGAAATGGCCAGGAGAACTCCAAAGTGTATTATGGAGCTACCGAACGACGCCCCGAAGAGCCACAGGGGAGACTCCTTTCTCACTCGTCTTCGGAACAGAGGCCATTATCCCAATAGTGGTAGTTCAACCTTCAGTACGGGTGCAAGTATTTGATGAAGGTGGTAATGACCTCGGCCTAAGAACCAATCTCGATCTTATGGCCGAACACAGAGAGATAGCCGAGCTGAGAAGAAAACTTACAGGCCAGGCCAAAAGAAATCAAGAAGGGAGACCTCGTTCTCCGAAAGGCCGACTTCGCACCCCAAAGGCCATCCCATGGCGTACTTCGCGCAACTGGGAAGGACCCTATCTGGTTCTCGAGGAAGTACGAAAAGGCGTGTACAAGCTTGGCAACGCCGAAGGCGTAGAATTGAAGAACACTTGGCACTCAGACGCCTTGAAAAAAAATTCTACGCTTAAGGTTGAGCGGAGGAGTTATGTTGTACAGAATGGCCTTGAGAAAAATTCTTAAGTGCACAGAAGTTATGCAAAACAGAATTCCGCAAAGATGCTCGCCATGATAAAGTGTAGATATGACTTTCCAAAGTCCCTTGAGCCATCACGCTCGGGAAAGATGGAAAACAAAAATCTCGCAGAAGTACTCGCCATAGCCAGCGCAGAGATAATTTTCCGAAGTCCCTTGAGCAAACATGCTCGGGACAAATGGAAAAACAAAAAATTGGACTGAAGGTTTCCGAAGTCCCTTGAGCAATCATGTTCGGGGTAAATTGGAAATGCAAAAGCCTGTAGAAAGACTTAGTCAAATTTTTTCAGGCGTTCCAGAAAGTCTTACGAGCAAGCGCACACGGGAGAAAGGAAGGTAAAAAAGTTTCGTTAATCGCAGGTTTCCCGAAGTCTCTTGAGCGAACGTGTTCGGGACAATGGAAATGGAGAAACTTGCAAGAAAAGACTTGGGCAAAAAATCCTCATTAAGAGCAAAGCTGCTTTGAAATAAAGAACTGCCCGAAGAAGGATTACAAAATAGAAGGGAAGGAAAAGGGGCCCTAAAGTTAGCTAAGGGTTCGCGGCGTCCCGAGAGCCACTCGTCTGCCCGCCCTTTTCCATCACCTTCGGCACTGGAATTGAAGGAGGAAGTTTCAGATGTTTGACCTTGGACCATTTCCACCGAGGTCCCCCAGGAATGTTTAGACCCTCTAGAAAAGAGAGGTCCAGATCTGGGAACCTCTGGAGAATCTGGTGCCGAGCAAGGCAGAAGCCGTCCTGGAACGCGACCTTGCTCATCTGATCAGACTTGTTCTTCTCAAGCTCGAGGTCGTCAAGCTCGTCCTTCAGATCCGTGACCTCCTCCTCCAGCGCCTTTATTCGCTCCTCCCCCTTCGGCTCTTTCTTCAACGACTCAACCTCGGCCCGGAGAGCGTTATTCTCACACGTCAACGAGACTATACGGCTGTCAGAACCAGCCTTGTGCTGAAGAAGATCTTCGTTGGCGGCGAGCATCCCCTTTATTTGGTCACCGAGGTCAGCAATCTTCCTGGAGGAGCCCTTTTGAGTTCTTCTTTTTCCTCCCGGAACTCCTCCCGAAAGGCAGCTACTTCTCTCTCAGCAGCCTTTTTCAGCTGCTGGTTTTTGGCGACCGACTCCGCGAGTACGGTCCTCGTCTCATTCATGGTTCGAGTTGCCGAAGTTTGAAAAGCAACCTCCCTGGCCACCCGAACTTGGAGAAAGGCGGTGTACCCCATCAGCTGCAAAAAATAAACGCAAGATCAGCAAAGAGCCAAACACTTAGGAAAAAATTGAAGGGAAAGAGCTGTGAAGGATATACCTGAGCAGCATGCTCGGTGATCTTCGCGACGAGGGTGTTATCCCTTGGGTGGGCCGCCGCTATAGCCTTGAAAGAGGCCTCGGTGAGCACCCCCTTCGAAATTTCCTTAGCCATTTGAGGAACGTCCTCGGAGTACATATCCATGTCGTCCGTAAACGTCCAAAAAGGCTCCTTGGGTATCTTCCCTTGCGGGATTTTGGTATCCCGAAGAGCTCGTTTCCGAGCATGATCGGCCACCCAGCCAGGGGTAGTCAACTCCCCTGCGTGGTAAGAACGAGAAGGAGATTAAAAGACAAAGAAGGCAAAAAAAAAAAAAAAAAAGGGAGTACACTTTGTCTGGAAACAAACCTGGCGGAACCTCGACAACATCGTCCTCGGAGTCCTCGGCCGAAATACCCTTGCCCTTCTGCTTGCGCCGCTCCTCGGCAGAAGGTACTTCTACCACTACACCAAGGAGGGCCTGTGACGCGGTAGGACTCTGAGGAGGAACGTCGGTTGAAGGGACCTCGGAAGCAGCAGCCTCAGACGCCGGAACTTCGGCTGTCCCAGGCTCCTCAGCGGTCTCCTCGGGGATTTCTTCTAGAACAACTCTCTTTGCCCATTTCCTCGAAGGCCCCGCACCAGTAGACTTCCGCCTTCGGGAAGACACCTTGTTCGTCTGATCGCCCTCCTCCACTTGGCCGGTGAAAAGGGACTTGTAATAGGCGGCAGTCACGTCGCCCATCTCTGAAAAAGGAGAGAAACATCAGCGTGAGTTCGAGGAAAGAACAGTAAAGGAGTAGAATATAACTCACTTTCGGCAAGCACTTCGAAAGAAATTTCCTCCTTAAGAAGCTTGACCAACCAGGAATCCTTCCCGGTGATGGCAGGAGCTGGCATCCCGAGGTCAGTCTCGTGCTCCTTTACTACCTTTAGCTCCCGAAGGACCTCTTCGGTCATCAACCTCCAGTTGATTGGAAAAGGGTAAAGGACGAGCGGAACAACCTCGGGATCCCAGTCAGAGACAGCCCGAATGCGGGCGTCAAAATCCGCGAACAAGGGAGCTAACTCTGGGGTCAGCAGCATCCTCGGATCAGCAACGTCCACATCCAGTGTTCCCTGAGCCCATTTGGTCAGAACGTACGACCAGGCCTCGTCCATCTTCATGAAGAAAAATTTCTGTTGCCACCCCCGCCAGCTATCTTTAGTGGCGAAGGTGAACATGAATTTCTTGCTCCCGGATCCCCGAGGTAGCATGAAATAGAAGCCACCCTTCGGGACCACAGAGAGCTTGTAATACTGCATAAAAATTCTGAAATTGGGTTCTATCCCGAAGACGCCACACATGCAGAGGTAGGCGTTAAAATAGCAGAACGAGTTCGGGGGAAGCTGGTTCACAGCAATGCCATGAAATTTGCAGAACTTGCACACCATCTTCGGGGGAGGATACCGAAGACCGGCCTTCAGCTGGGCTCGAAAAACGGTAACCTCCTTACAGTGGTTTGAAAAAGCATAATGGCTAGAACGAGGCAGCCTAGTAATGGCGTAATAGGGAATAAAGAATTTTTTCTTCCACCTCTCTAACTTTTCAGGGGTGGTGCAACAAGGATGGGCTAAAAGAGGCTGCCAGCTCTCAGGAATGGGCATTTTCGACATAAAAACGAGTTTGAAAATGGAAGAAACAGTTTCCAGAGAAAAACTCAAAAGAGCACAGGGATCAAAGCGCTCTGAAAAACAAAAACCCACCGAAAGACTTGCCAAAATCTGAGGACGCCGTCGTGAAAGCTGGCTGGAAAAAAGCTCTGATTAAGGTAGCTCCGCCACAGAGAGCAAGAAAGTGCAAGAACAGGGGCAAAGCAGAGAGAATAGCAGAAGAGAAAGCAAAAGGAACTTATGATGAAGTGGGCTATTTATAAGCCAGAGATGGGTAACCGAAACATCGTCAAAAGTACCCTTTGGAGGCGAACCATCGCCGTAACTGCTCTCTGCACCTGAAAAGGCGTGCCCTCTGTAACCGACGTGACTCTCCTCCAATGGCAAAGCGCCATGTGTCAACCGCTGCGCGAAAATGGGGGACACGTCCTCCAAACGCCCCTTGAAAACTGGGACGCGCTGCTCAAACTGACACGCTTGGCCAAACAGACCTGCAGAAACAAAGAGCAGGCCACCTCGAGGACGCCAAGAAATAGGCTATGGCCGAACAGCCTGTGACCTTCGGGTAAGAGGTGTATCTTCGGTACAGGCTCCACCTCGAAGACACCAAAGAACAGGCCAAGGCCGAAGAGCCCATGATCTTCGGGCAAAAGGCGCATCCTCGAAACAGGTTAAGCTTCCAAAGAAACTCCCATACACAACCTCGGAAAGAGATGCAAAACCGAAGTCTTCACTTCGGCTTTCCAAAGGGGGGCATGTGATAGCCTAACGCTATCGCCTCTATCTGGCCGAACTCCCTGCCACAATGATGGCCAGAAGAAGCTGGCGCTACCCGAGAAAAGGTGCGATCAGGCACCTCGGGAGATAGCCGAAGAGCTCCGAGCCCGGCACGCCAGGAAACCCTGAGGACACTACTCGCCCCCCAAGGTTGTGAACATATCGCCTTCGGAAAAGCGGCACCAGACATAGCGAGCTGAACATGATATCCCCGAAGGCGGAACTCCCTGAAACTGGGAACCCCCGAACTGAGGGCTTGTTTCCCGAAGAGGCTCTGTCCGAACTAGAGGACGACCTCACCCAGGGACCTCGGGAGTACGGCAGGAGCATTTATGGAAGCATTTAAGGAAGCCTCTGACACGTCCTTTCACAGACGTCATAAAGTCGCCTGAATAGGCGCTCTGACATACAGACGCCATCAGAATCACATGATGGCCCATCTCAGCACGTGGCTCAGGACAACCTGCTACCAGTTATCTGTCTCCTACGCCCAGAAACTCAGGGAACATTCGACCGAACACGTGTCGTGATCTGAACGGGCTAGGCGCTCCTATAAATACCAGGAATTAATACTTGGCAGGAGGCTGGTTGGTTGGCCAAACACTGCTCCCACACTCTGAGAAAACTGCCAGGCAAGACTCTTCAGCCCTTTGTGCTATTTCCTCTGCCTTTTCTCAGCCACCACTGACTTGGGCGTCGGAGGCTCCCCCCCCGGAAAAACACTCCGGGGGCCTCCTAACCCTTTATTTCTGAGCTTTCAGGCACTCTCATTTGGGCTATCCACTCCGTCGGGCATTCTTCCTCCCAGAAGTCTCCCCAACAGTCACCATGACTACAAATGATGAGGCCCTTGGCCATCACTTTCTTTTTCGGCGGCGGTGCTAACGGCAGAGCAATTTCCAGCAATACATGCGGCATTTTGCAGAGTCTTTTCTTTTTCTGAACTAGGTGGATCTTCTTTCCAAAGTTGTTCTTCAGTATGTCTTTCGGTTCCCATTCTTTTTTCACCTTCTCGAGGATAGATTTATTTTTGCCGAACATGTCTACTCGAGTCTTGCTCCTGTCTATTCAAACTATTCCTGAGAGTTGGCTTCCCCTTAACTCTCATCCAAATTATACTACTTTAGAGAAGCTAGAAAAGTGGACAAGTAAATTCTTTCTCCCTTCTTATGTCGTTACCAGGCTACCTAGTCCCAGTATGTTTAGTTACATGAATCACTTGTATGAGGATACCGTCTTTCGGGCCCAACTAAAGGCCAGACTTCGGTATCCTCCACCGAAGATGATTTGCGAGTTCTGCCAATTTCATGGTATAGCTGTGAATCAACTTCCTTCAAACTCCTATTTTTACTTCAACGCCTTCGTCTGCATGTGTGGGGTCTTCAAGATAGAGCCTCACTTCATCTTCTTTATACAATATTACAAACTCTACCCTGTCCCGAAGGGTGAGTTTTACTTCTTGCTTCCTCAGGGATTTGGGAGCAGGAAGGACACGTTCACCTTCGGGAGGAATGACAACTAACGAGTGTGGTAGAAGAAGTTTTTCTTTCTGAAGGTCAATGAAAAATGGAAGCATGTTCCAACCACATGGGCTAAGGGGACCTTGGATATAAATGTAGTTGACCCTCAGAAACTATTAACCTTAGAGTTAGAAGCCCTGTTTGAAGAGTTCGATAGCCACATTCGGGCTATCGTGGACTAGGATCCCGAGGTCCCTCCGAGTTCTTTGTACCCTTTTCCTATTAAATGGAACCTCATGACTGAAGATGTCCTTTGAGAGCTAGGGGTGATCAAGGAACAGTAACCGACCTCAACATACCTGATAGCCAAAGGCTATCGCCTCAATCTGGCCGAATACCCTGCCACAACAACGGCCAGAAGAACTGGCGCTTCCCGGGAATAGGTGGAATCATGCACCTCGGGAGATAGCCTGAGAGCTCCGAGCCTCGGCACGCCAGTAAAACTTGAGGACTCCATTCGCCCCCCAAGGTTGTGAACAACGCGCCTTCGGAAAAATGGCACCAGACATTGCTGCCCGAATATGATATCCCCGAAGGCGGAACCCCCTGGAACTGGGAACCCCCGAACTGAGGGTAGGCTTCCCGAAGAGGCTCTGTCCGAACTAGAGGACGACCTCGCCCAGGGACCCCGGGAGTACGGCAGGCGCATTTAAGGAAGCATTTAAGGAAGCCTCTGACACGTCCCACCACAGACGTAAAAAGTCGCCCTGACGCGCAGACGCCATCAGAATCATATCATGGCCCGTCTCAGCACAAGGCTCGAGGCCATCTAGTTACCAACTATCTGTCCCCTACGCCCAGACGTTCAGGAGCATCCGACCGCACACGTGTCATGATCTGAACGGGCTAGGTATTCCTATATATACAGGAAATAAATACTTGACAGGAGGTTGGCAGGCCGGAGATACAGCTCCCATACTCTGAGAAAATACCAGGCGAGACTTTTCGGCCTTTCTCTTTGAGCTAGTGACTTTCTCCTTCTTCCGGCCACCACTGACTTGGGCGTCGGAGGCTCCCCCCCCGGAAAAACACTCCGGGGGCCTCCTAACCCTGTTTTCCAGTTTTCCAGGTACTCTCCTAGAGGCGATCCACCTTCCAGGCGTTCTTCCTCCTAGAAGTCTCCTCACCAGTCATCATGACTCACAACGATGAGGCCCTGGGCCATCAATACCGAAGCCTCATTTCGACGGGAATAAGGCATGGTTGGTAATGCTCCTTCGGGGCGAACTCACGTACTAGGTGTTGGGTTTTGGGAGCGAAACAGCACAGCGGAATTTAACCGAAACCCTCCAGGATCCAAGTGAAATGGGGTAAACCGGGTGTTCAAAAATTTTCATACCTAATTTTCAGTTGAGATCTCTCAGTCAACTGTAGAGTCGAATCACAAAACCTGAACAGTTGACGTGTTCAAGCTCTCTATGGTATCCACACAAGCCTCTCTGGATCACCACGCTTCCACCACATCTCGGCAGATGCGTTTCTCTTGCGCTCGCAGTGCTAGCTTGCGTCCTCCAAGGAACTGCAAGAGAAAAGTGCGGCTATCCTTTTGGGAGGCTAGGGCAAGGAGACCTGCGAATTTCTCACTATAAGTTGTATTAATAGTGAGACTCAACTTCCAGGCCTAATGGGTTTCAAAGCCTTAACCCAATTAGGATTTAATTTTGGGCTTAATAATGGCTCAACTCTTGGGCCCATTATTAATACGAAATTAAAGTGAAACCATAACCCAAATAATTAGCCCATGCACTCTAATGATCCAAATAGCTCTATGTGTGTGACCGAATAGGCTCTTATCATGTTGGCAATGATCATAAATCACATTTATGATCATAAGCAATGAGCGGTGTCTAGCAACACATCATTGCTACCCAAGTGACAAGATTGTCGATGATTCGACTAAACCTTTATGATCATCACAGATATATGCCATTGTCCCTTTGTCCATGATATAAAGACTAAGCACGAGACATGGAATGTGTCACTCTTGTATAGCCCAATCTTTGATTTCTTGATTACCAAGTAGACTAACTTAAACTAATGACATTGATATCATATATCAACTCATCCGAGCATGGCCATGCATTTTCTAAGTCTCACTCTATCAAAGGGCCCAAAGATATCACTCCCGTTACATAGGAGGGACAAATCCCATCTTGATCATACAAATCCCTCCGCATGATATGTGACATACCCAATGACCTCCTTCAAGTTCACTCAGTTACGAGCAACAAAGGAAAGTATCAAAGTATGTGACTCAAATGTAGGGAACCTTGATGATCTTAGGTCGAAGGACTTCATATACCATGATCACTATGAGAATCACTTATGACACTCATATAATGATCCATGTAGTGTTCTCATGGTGGGTCCGTCCAGTACACAAGTTCTCCAACTTGTACCCATATGTAGACTACATATCTCATATTAGTCTCCACATATGCTAGTCGTTATGTATTATTACAACCCTCTCCACAATAATACTAGACCTGGGATGTTTAAGAATATCATTATTCTAGGGTTACAATTATGTTTGTTAAGTTACATAGAAACAAAACAACAAACATAATTGCTGGATTAATGCCTTAATAAAATATCATAACTGAATGTGCAAAAATACAATCATCTCATGATTGGCTTTTTGGGCACAATATTAACACTAGGCCCTTCAAGAGAGTAAGTTGCTTCCCAGATTTTTCATATATGTCCTGCCGTACTTACACTGATATTTTTCTTTTTGCAGAGATGGGTGACAAATCTACTGCCTTCTACAAGTCTCTCTTCCTTGGCCAGGCCAAGAAGGGAGAGCAGTAGAGAAAGAAGGCCATGGCGAAGAGGAAGAAGGAACCAGAGGGACCATCTTCTGCCCTAAGGTTGAAGAAGACTAAGGAGGACCCTCTTCCCTTACCTCTCGAGGATGAAGTGGTGCCTATGGATCAGACCCCTGTTCGGCCAGACCCACCTTCAGAGCTCGCCATTTGTTCAACTCCCCTGAGTCCAAACACTGTGGTGGAGACCTTGGGGACCTCGGTTAGGGGGTTTTCGACCGAGGGGCTTGATGAGCGCCGAAGGAGGAAAGGCAAACACGTTCCTGCCGAGGTCCTCAAGGTTAGTGACTCCAAGGGTGATGACGCTGAGCTTCCACCAGGTTTGTCCCTTAGCCATTCTTCCATGAGTTTAGGAATTTTTGGTATTTTAGACCTTATAGATGAGTGGCTAAGGGATAACGTACTGATGGAACTTTGGCGCGATGTTGCAGGCGAAGCAGTGCAGGCTCCCTCGGTGGAATATCACGTCCAAAAGAGGGCCCTTCGGGATGCCAAGATCCCGAAGGGGAAGATTCCGATGGAGCCCTTCGGGACCTTCACAGAGGACGTTCTCCAAGGATAGCCAGAAGATGGCTCCTCAAACGGCAATGGGTGTGATCACACATGCCACTTTTCAGTCTCTGACTGAGGAGTGTCCGAACGAGGAGATCCTCGCCATGAGGATGACTGAGCAGGCTGCCTAGGTAAACCCATACCTTCTAGTTCTTAGGAACTTTCTACACTATTTTTGTGCTTTGTTCCTTATTCGGGGTCATTCCTTTTGCAGGTATCGGCGTATACTGGGTACTTCAGAGCTTGGGCGGCCAAATAATCTTCAGTATGAAGTCTGTCCAAGGAGTCCTTGGTGAAAGCCAAAGAACTCTTGGCTAGCTTAGTCACCAAGTATGCCGAGCTCAGTCACCAAGTATGGCGAGCTTAATAAAATAGCCAGTGAGGATCTGGTTAACCTTCGCGAGGATATTCTTAAAAGCAAAGGGGAGCTCATTCAAGACTTCTCCGCGAAGATGTCAGACCTTGGCACGAAGGTGATAGCTCTGACCCCGGCCAATGTGGTTCTTCAAAAGGAGAAGAAGGATGCTGCTGCCGAAGTGGCGAAGGCATTCAACCTCAACTCCTAACTTCAGGCTGAGGTCGATAAGCTAAAAAAGGGGGGAAAGGAGAAGAAGAAAAAGTTGGAGTGGAAGGTCGCAGTCCTTAGTAATGAACTGGAAGACTTGCATGTAGTGAAAAATAAGTTTGACCAGGTAGGCAAGTCCTCTTACCAGGATGGTCTTTGCCTGGCCCACCACCAAGTTCTATCCAGATTTCCCGACCTTGATCTCTCTTTTTTGGTGGCCTTGGACATCCCCGAAGGACCATCTTGGTAGTGGTCGAGGGTAGAATTCCTCTATCTTCCTGCTATTCCTTCTTCGGCGCCTAAAGCAGCTCCTACCAAAAGAGACTCCGAAGGTGAAGATGCAGAAGATGCTGCGAAGTCGACGAATGCCCAGGAACCCAAATAGGCCTCATTTTTCTTCATTTTCTTTTGTAATCCATCCTTTGTACTTTATCACCGTATTAAAGAAGTCTCTTCTTTTTCAATTAATGAAGTCTCTTTTCTTCAATTAATGAAGTTTCTTTTCTTCAAAATTTTGGCTAAGGTTATTGATGGACCTTCTTTGGGCTCGAAGGGTGTCACGACCGTGTTTGGTTAATACCCCTCCGGAAGACATCATCGTTTGTGGAATTTATCCCTAGTTCAAATTGATCAAGTGCCTTTTACACAGATCACATTTAATTGACACCCTTCGGGAAAAATTGCCTTTCAGTCATACCCTCACTTGGACAACCACTTTCGTCGTACTTAGCATCTTTTCTTTTTTGAAAATTTTTTTGAGTTTCGGCCGTGCATTTTAGAAAATACTTTCCTTTGACAACCACGTTTGGGTGAAGGAGATGTTCATCTTTGGAGTAAGCATCTTCGGTCATACCTACTTTGTTTATTGCATGACTTTTTACTTGAAAATTTTTCTAAGTGTGCAGTTCGGCACTTTTAGGGGGTGAACAACTCTGCTCGGTTGACCATTTTTGGCACAACTTAACCTCTGTCATAGTTTTACCCTTTTTTCTTCAACCATGTTCAGTTGGCATGATTTAACGAAGACTGGCCATTTCTGTGAATTTACCCCTTCGGTGTGATCATGTTCAGTCTTCCCCATCAAAATTGGGCATTTTCGATTCTCATTCGGAAATGAACATGTTCAGTCAAATATGCATTCGGTCAAAAATGGAAATAATGTCAGAGGCCATTTTGGAAAGAAGCTCCTTTGGTATGTACATCATGTTCAGTCAGTCACCCTTGAGGAGAATTGTACAATTTTCTACCTGGAAAAAATTTCTAAGTGTACAATTTTTTCAAAGAATCTGAATGCCACATATTTTTCAATTCTCCTCCTTCGGTATCACCGAGCTTGTAGACTCCAGGACGAACTTCCTCGAGGATGAAATAGGGTCCATCCCAATTTGCCCGAAGTACCCCATTGGATGGTCTTCAGGCTTTAAACTCAGCTATTCAGAGAATGAGGTCCCCTTTTTTTATCCCTTTTCGTTTGACTTGCGAGTTTGTAGCAATGGCTACTCTTTGTTGAAAGGTTTTTTTTTTTAGTTCGCTATTTCTCTATGCTCATCAATTAGGTCCAACTTGGTCCTAAAACCAAGGTTCTTCCCTTCTTCGTCAAACACCTATATCCTTAAGGATGGTTGTACGACCTTGATAGGAATAATGGCCTCTGTGCCAAACACGAGTGAGAAGGGTGTTTCACCCATGGCCCTTCTCGGAGGGATTCGGTAACTCCACAGGACACTCGGAAGCTCTCCTGGCCATTTTCCCTTTGCTTCTTTCAACCTTTTCTTCAGGTCATCCTTTATTGTTTTGTCGGACACTTCAACTTGCCCATTGCTCTGAGGGTGGGCCACCGGAGCAAAGTGCAACCTTGTCCTGAGGTTGACTATGAATTCTTGGAAACCTTTATCGGTAAACTAGGAACTATTATAAGCTACTATCACCCTCGAAATGCTGAATCTGCATATGATGTTCTTCCAGACAAACCTCTATATGTCCTTCACTGAGATTGTTGCTAGAGGCTCTACCTCGATCCACTTGGTGAAATAATCTACCGTGACTATGCAGAACTTTACTCCTCCTGTAGCTGTTGGGAGAGGGCCAATACCGAAGTCATCATTTTTTAGGGTAGTCTTTGAATAGGTGCGTGTCTTTGGCAATTATTGCACTTCTGGATGAACTGCCTTGTGTCCTTCCTCAGAGCAGGCAAAAAATATCCTTGCCGGAGGAGGACCCCAGCAACGGCATTGGTTCCTATGTCTGAACTAAAGGCTCCCTTATGGACTTCTTTGTGGATTATTTCAACATCCACTTCATTGATACACCTCTGTAATGGAGCTATATACCCTTGCCAGTACAGCTCCTCCACAATCAGGAAGTATCTTCCTGAACACTTTCGCACTTTGGCTGCTTCAAAAGGGTCTTTGGGAAGTTCTGAGTTGAGAGGTATTTTTTTATAGGGCCCTTCCACCTTTTTCCTGAGGTTGTTACACACATTACTGCTATACTCGGCTGATGCAATACCTCAGTAGACTCTTT
This sequence comes from Aquilaria yunnanensis, assembly GCA_039654915.1. Classification (NCBI taxonomy): domain Eukaryota; kingdom Viridiplantae; phylum Streptophyta; class Magnoliopsida; order Malvales; family Thymelaeaceae; genus Aquilaria; species Aquilaria yunnanensis. The sequence goes on from CM077594.1 coordinate 71,431,493, forward strand.
TGATTTGGCTAGAGTGTCAGCCTCCATATTTTTTCACTGAGGTACATTTTCTATATGGATCGTGTCGAACTCCTGGAATAGCTCTTTGATGAGGTCGTGGTACTTTGGCAAGGTTGGGTCCTTTGTGCCATAGTCCCTCGCCATCTACCGGACTACTAACTAGGAATCACTGTGGGCCTTTAGATTTCTCACACCCACTCTTTTTACCAAACGTAAGCTCGCTATGAGGACTTCATATTCGGCAACGTTGTTGGTGACTTGAATCCGAATTTGATGTCCTTCATGGCTTCCATACCTTCGGGACCACGGAGGATTACTCCAGCTCCTTGGTGTTTAGACCCGAAGGCGCCATCAATGAAGAGTGTCCACTCAGGTTCATTTTTTTCGGTGTCTTCGAGGGTATCCTCGGCTTTTGGTACTTCGACAATGAAGTCTGCCAATGCCTGGGTCATTATTACCCTTCTCGGCGCATAAGTGATGTCATACTCGCCGAGCTCACTACACCACTTTCATAGTCTTCCCGAGTGATCCACCCTCCTCATGACATCCCGAAGAGGTAGGTTACTTTGGACAGTAATAGGCTATCCTTGGAAGTAAGGCAGCAACCTTCTACTCGCCAACACTAAGGCGTAGATGGGCTTCTGTAGAAGAGGATATCTAACTTCAGCGCCGTGTAGGGATTTACTCATATAGTATACCGGTGACTGTCTTCCTCCCTCTTCCTTTACAAGCACCGAACTCACCGTTTTTTCACTGACGATGAGGTAAAGGATGAGAGGTTATCCTCCCTTCGGCTATCGAAGTGTTGACAGACGGGTTAGGAAACTTTTGAGCTATTCCCAAACCTTTTGGCAGTCTTTGGTCCACGGTTGTTCAACCGCACTAAAGGTACCTTCATTTTTTGCTGCTATGGTGAGCACTTTGAAGAATGGTTGACACCGATCCCCATATCTGGAGATGAATCTATTGAGCGAAGTGATTCTCCCAGTCAACTTTTACAAGTCCTTGATTGTTGTGGGAGTTCAGAATCCCAGCAGGGCCTTAACCTTTTTTGGGTTGGCGTCGATTCCTCTTTCCGATAACATGAATCCCAAGAACCTGTCCGCATTCACCCCGAACACGCACTTCTCCAGGTTGAGATGGATTCCAAATTCCCGAAGTTAGTGGAATGTTTCCTTTAAGTCTAAGATATGACTGCTAGGCAGTTTGCTCTTAACTATCATATCAGCAACATATACTTCCATATTCCTCCCGATTTAGCTGTTGAACACCATGTTCATCAGCCTTTGGTACGTGGCCCCTGCATTCTTTACACCGAAGGGCATTTTGATATAGCAGTAAGTCCCGACTTTGGTGATGAAGGCTATTTTCTCCTCATCTTTAGGATCCATTCGAATTTGGTGGTATCCACAAAAGGCATCAAGGAAGCTACGGAGACCATATTCGGTGGTTGAGTCGACCAATTGATCTATTGGTGGGAAAGGATACGAATCCTTGGGACAAGCATGATTTATGTTTCAAAAATTGATACACATTCGGAGTTTATCACTCTCTTCTTTCATAGCAATGACAACATTGCTAAGCCATTCAGGGTACTTGACCTCTCTTATTATGCCTACTTCCATTAAACATTGGGCTTAAGTTTTGATAAAGTTGTTCTTATGTGCCAAGAGGCTTCACTTTCTTTGTCGAACAGGCTTCACCTCCGGGCGAACTTTAAGGCTATGTTGGATTATGCGAGGGTCTACCCCAGGCATGTCCTTCGGAGAGTAGGCAAACAGGTCCTTGTTCAATAACAGAAAAGATACAAGCTTTTCCTTGTCACCTTCAGCCAGTTGTTTCCCCACTCAGGTACTTCGGCCTGGGACAAGTTCTACATCTTCTATTTCTATTTTTTCAAGGTCTCCTGTTTCTTCCCCCTTGCCCCTTCCCCGAGCACGGCCTTTTTTCTCGAAGTCTGTGCATGGATCTTTGTGGGTCCTTGTCTTTCTTTCACAAATACCTTCCTTACTTCAGCTTGGTCAATAAACATCTCAGCATCCCCATCCTTCATTGCGAAGGTGACAGTCAAGTACTTTACATCTGGACGGATGTGGAGATTCCCCTACATCTGCGTCCTGAAGATGGCATTATATGACGAAGGGACATCTATGACGATGAACCTTATCATTATGAAAGCAAAGAGCTCTTGCTTGTTCTGAGGTGAAGTTCCTCTTAGCATCAGAGGTAGGTCATCCATCCGAGGGCAGGGAGTTTGGATGGACCAACGCAGAAGGTAGGGGAGGTGACAGGTTTGAGATCACCTTTCGAGATGCCCAAATTCGACAGCAGATGAGAAAGTAGGACATCAGCATTGGAACCATCGTCGAGGAGTACTCTTTTGACATCCCAACTCCCTATCCTTGCAAATATTAGGAGTGGGTCATCATGAAGAAACATCATGGTGGATCCATCTTTCCGAACAAGCTTGTTCAATTGGTTACCGAACTCCATCATCGAGATTTCCCATATTTTTCTCTTTCTTTTGGCTGAGGGTATCCCAGTGGTGATCTTATGAATTACTCCTACCGAAGGAGGTGGATTTTTTCTCGGACTTCGGTTATGACGTCGGTCGAAATCGTACTCCTCATCTTTTGCTTTTCTTTCCTCCTCCCTCCTCCCATTCGGGGAGGGCATCTACAGGTAATGCCGAAGTTGGCATTGCTTTATTAAAGATTCGATGAACAACCTTAGTTGGAAGCAATCCTCAGTATCATGCCCATGGTCCCGATGGAACTGGCAGAACTTCTTCATGTTTTTCTTATTTTTCGAAGTCATGGCCTTCGGACGTTGAATTGAGCTCTATTGCCTTTCCATGGCCAGCAGTATGTTTGTTCTGGTGGTGTTCAGGGGGGTGAACATCATTGGCTTCTTGCCCCTTTCCTTCTGAGGTTTACCGCCAGCCTCAGCTGGATAGCGAGGTTGATGGCTTGGACTGTTAGGCTCACCTCCTAAGTGCTTGGCTTAGGCCAAGGAACAAAGAAGATTGATGTGGAGGACTATGGGAACTAGTACAGTGGTCTATGTGCAAAGCTGGAAACTTTCATGGCTTAACTGCACATAGAAACTGGACTATGGAAAAACAGACAGAAATCCAAGAAAGGGGATCAAATTGTACATTTAGATGAGTGGTACAATTAAAACTATAAACTTTAAGATGGTGATTTCGGCCATGCAAGTTTATTTGATGACTAGTGCAAGACTAGACCAAATCTAGTGGACAACAATGATTACTAGTCATGTCTTGTCTACCACTAAGGAACTATTCACTATTTAACTAGTTAAACTAACTAGTTTTTATACTAGACTTATGGCCGGTTTTATAAGGGAATTATGGAACTTTGGTACTTGTGTTTGACATGTGCATGGCATTATAGGCCATGAAGTGACTTAAATGTCAAGTTAGACACATGTTTTTGTGGCGGCATTGTGGTCATGTGAAGTTGAAGGCTACAATGAACCGTGCAAATTAATGGAAGACAAAAGTTACCATATTTTCCAACTATTGCACATGTGTCCTATGGCCAGACTAGTCAAGGCCATTTGTTTTGCCATTTCAGGTTTTCTTGCTCTTGACTTGGCCGAGAGTTGTCCTTGAGCTTCTCCTTAGAAATTGGTCTTGAATTCAAGCAAACATTGAAGGCACTTGAAGAATTCAAACTTGGAAACTAGTTTCGGCACAAGACAACTTGGAATCAAGCTTTGTTCTTGAAGGAACATTGAAGGGCCGAGCCATTCAAGCTAGGGTTCCAAGGTAACTTGTATATTTCCTTGATTACATGGTCTTTCTTCCATGAACAAGGAGCTAAAGGGTTGAATTGATGGAAAATGAGCCAATTTGGTGAAGAACACCTTGGCTTGAAAGTTTAGTGTTGGCCGAAAGAGTTGGATGGAATAATTTGGTGTTCTTCTTTGTTTACATGGAAATTAATCCATGATTAAGGTTTATTGATGCCTATTTAATCTTGTGGAAGGCTAAATTGAGTGAAGAACATCAAAGTGTGAAAGTTGGTGTTTGGCCGAAAGCTCAATTTGAGGTAATTCCATGTTCTTCCCTTGATTACATGGTAATTGTGCCATGCACAAGGGTTAATAATGCTTAGATGGTTATATGTTGGGTTAATTTAGTGAAGAACATCAATGTATGGAATTGGGCATTTGGCCGAGAGCATGAACTATAGTAATTTAGTGTTCTTCTTGGAATACATGGTAGTTGATCCATGAATAAGTGTTGTTGATGCCTATTTGTTGTTATGGTAGGCTATTTGAGTGAAGAACACTTGGGCATTGAAAGTTGATATCTTGGCCGAAAGCATCTTGAGGTAGGGTTCACTAACACTTGATTATGCTTGGTGAATTAACATGGTTCAAGTGTTTAGAGTAGCTAAGTGATGGTTAAAATTTGCCAAATGACCTTAGTTGCTTGATGGGCTATTGACAATACATTGGGTCTACTTGTTGATTAGCTAATTAACTAATGCACATGTACTAGAAATGCTAGTAAATATGGCCTATTTGCTTAGCATTTGGGAGCTCTAAGTGGAAGTGGAATGTTTGATGGTGATTTCTCTGCAAAGTGCACATGGGTACATGTATGGTATATTGGCTGAGAGCATTATGTGGTGTGTGTGTGTATGTGTTACTGTGTGCTTGGGTGAATTCTATGCCCTTGCTAACCCTTAGTCATTATTGTTACTCATATGCCTTGGCTATTTAGCATGTATATGCATAAGCTTGGTTTTCTTGGTCTTTGTGTTTGTTTTCCAGGTATGTTGAGCTAATGGGAGGTTAAGCTTTGAGTTGTATACTCAGCTTAACTAAATAGACTCATAATTGAGTTGTATATTAAAGTGAACTCTACTGATTTTTCTACTCACTGCCCATCCTACTTGTTTTTCAGGAAAAGACATACGGCCTGAGTAGTGCTAACTTGCTTGTGCTTGTGTTTAGTACTTACTTGCTTGTTTTCCAAGGTATGTGCCAATGTATGCTTGGCTTATGGAATTTAGTTCATTACAAGTCTTATATCTTGTTGGCCGCTTGTTGTCCGAGACTTATGAGATAAGTTTGCAGGCTGTAGTGTGGGGGACCTGTCTAGGAAAGCACTATGGACACTTGGACTTTGGCTCTGATTGTAGTCTTTACTTTTATGACAATGAACATGGCAATTGGGTTGGTGCTGCAGTGTGTGCTTTTGTATGGGATCCTTAAGGTTCTTTTTGACCATTAATGGTCTCGGTCTGTATTTAACTTGGCATGGACAACTTATGGGTTCATGGCATGTAGCCATGTTGGATGCTAGGTTGACTACCTTTTTGGAGTGTACATATATGTAGTCTTTGATGCCTAGGTTGGTGTTGGTTTTTGTTGGACTTAGATGCCAAGTTATGTGTATGGACTTATTGATGGTTTTGTGCTTGTATATATATTGAATGTTATGGGCCAAGGTTTGGCACCCTTATAAATGGCTATTGGCTTATATATGTGTATGTAAATGTGAACCTTCATGAGTTCCCCTTGTTGGCCGAGAAGAACATATGCATATTAACATGTGGTTTCAAAATCAAAGTAAATATTGTGGGCTTCTTGGTTGCCATATAGGTAGCACACTTGACTGCACACCATATATGCACTTAAGATTTCATTAAGTGTTGCCTTGCTTGTTATGCAAGTAGTCAATTAAAACCTTGCTTGTTTGGCAAGTTAGTGGTATTGGGCCTTGCATCTGCTGCAAGTAGTTAATGGTCTTATTTTAAAGGCTCCTGGGCCACCTCCCAGGCTTCTCAACTTAAGAAAATAAGACTTAATGTTGCCATTGCTTGCTTGGCCGAATTACAGAATTAGAATTTTGAGTTCTGGGTTGAGAGTTAAACTAGAAACTTATAGGCCATGGACCCTCGGAGCGAATTTGGTCGGACTTCGCCCCCTCCATCCTTAGTTCTTCAGCTATCATGTGTTGGTCCGCCCTTTGGCAGAATTCTCCGAGGGTGTTCGGGGGATCTTTGGAGACTTGTAGAAAAGCTGTGAGTCCCTCCGGAGTCCCCTGATCATTGTGAAGATATGAATTTCGGGGTGGAAGTTCGAAACACTCAGGGCTTCCCTGTTGAACCTCCTGAAACAATCGTGAATGGTTTTTGCATTCCTTTGTGCCATGTCGAACATCTGGACGAGGATCTTCACCGTCGGTCTGTTTCCAATGAACTGCTGAGTGAAAGCAGTGGGCAACTATTAGTGTTATGCCCAAAAGCCAATCATGAGATGATTGTATTTTTGCACATTGAGTCATGATATTTTATTAAGGCATTAATCCAGCAATTATGTTTGTTGTTTTGATTTTGGGTAACGTAATAAACATAATTGTAACCCTAAAATAATGATATTCTTAAACGTCCCTGATAGCCAAAGGCTATCGCCTCAATCTGGCCGAATACCCTGCCACAACAATGGCCAGAAGAACTGGCGCTTCCCGGGAATAGGTGGAATCATGCACCTCGATAGATAGCCTGAGAGCTCCGAGCCTCGGCACGCCAGTAAAACTTGAGGACTCCATTCGCCCCCCAAGGTTGTGAACACCGCGCCTTCGGAAAAGTGGCACCAGACATTGCTGCCCGAATATGATATCCCCGAAGGCGGAACCCCCTAGAACTGGGAACCCCCGAACTGAGGGTAGGCTTCCCGAAGAGGCTCTGTCCGAACTAGAGGACGACCTCGCCCAGGGACCTCGGGAGTACGGCAGGCGCATTTAAGGAAGCATTTAAGGAAGCCTCTGACACGTCCCACCACAGACGTAAAAAGTCGCCCTGACGCGCAGACGCCATCAGAATCATATCATGGCCCGTCTCAGCACAAGGCTCGAGGCCATCTAGTTACCAACTATCTGTCCCCTACGCCCAGACGTTCAGGAGCATCCGACCGCACACGTGTCATGATCTGAACGGGCTAGGTATTCCTATATATACAGGAAATAAATACTTGACAGGAGGTTGGCAGGCCGGATATACAGCTCCCACACTCTGAGAAAATACCAGGCGAGACTTTTCTGCCTTTCTCTTTGAGCTAGTGACTTTCTCCTTCTTCCGGCCACCACTGACTTGGGCGTCGGAGGCTCCCCCCCCGGAAAAACACTCCGGGGGCCTCCTAACCCTGTTTACCAGTTTTCCAGGTACTCTCCTAGAGGCGATCCACCTTCCAGGCGTTCTTCCTCCTAGAAGTCTCCTCAACAGTCATCATGACTCACAACGATGAGGCCTTGGGCCATCATTTGGCGCCGTCTGTGGGAACCCGCTCGCAGATTGCCGTCGTTGAGACTCGGCGTTCTAAGGACAAGGGACTCCCAAGGTCCTCGTCCGCGCCTGAGATACAACCGGCTGCTGAGCAGACACTCCCAGAGACTTCTACGCCCGAGGAGGACCGCCCTCTGGTAATCACCATGAGCTTCTTGAGGGACTTTCAGTGCTCGGTCGTTGCTGAAATGACTCAGCAGATCGACCGAAGATGGCCACAGCAGTCACAGGCCCAGAAACCCTCCTCATCAACACGCCCTCGGGAGAGAAGCCCCAAGTCTACACACCGCAGTTCAGAAAGTGGAGATCCTCGCGGAGAATCATCCACAGAAGATATAGCCCTCGGGAAACGGCCTGTGGGACAAACCGGGTCCAAGCGACCGAGAGTCTCACAGCGAAGCAGTTCGTCGCCCGAGGCGAGGGCCCTGACCTCTCCGCGCCGAACTCGCTCCCCGAAAAGGCGCCGTCGATCACCCTCCCGCGAAAATGGTCCTAGCGCCACTGCGCTTATGGAAAGGATATTGGCACGGCTGGACAGAGTGGAAAAGCAAGTGACCAGAAAACCCGTTTGGGACAGGCTGTCGGGGGCGTTATGCGAAGATGGCTCCCCGTTTATTCGCACCGTCGTTGAGGCAGCTATGCCAGGCGACTTCAGAGTGCCTAGGCTGGAGATCTATGATGGCCGGACTGATCCACAGGCCCATCTGACGAAGTACAGGCGGAGCATGATAATGCACGGAGCTGATGACGCTACCATGTGCAAATGCTTTGAAGTCACCCTCACGGGCCCAGCAACAGCATGGTACAATTCGTTGCCCCCAGGGACTATCACTGAGTTTCAGGAGTTGTCCACAGCCTTTACCCAGCAGTTCGTTGGGAGCAGGCCGACGGCCAAAATGCCTGTACAAATGTTCGACATAGAGCAGAGAAACGGAGAGACGATCCGAGACTATGTCGAACGATTCAACAGGGAAGCACTCAGCATCCCGGACTTCCGGCCCGAAATCCGCATCCTCGCTATGACACGGGGCCTTCGGCGTGACTCACAGCTGTTCTACGAGTTCTCAAAGGACCCCCCGGAGACCCTCGGAGAATTTTACCGAAGGGCAGAGCAGCACATGACAGCCGAGGAATTGAGGATGGCGGGGCCGAAGTCTGATCATCACCGCGCCGAAGGGTCCAGTCAGCAAGCTCGGTATCTTTCTGAACACACAGGTCGACCACGGCGAATGCGAGGAAAGAAACCTCAAAGTTTCACACCCTTGAGCACGACACGGACCAACATTCTCATGGCGCTGGAAAGGCAAGGGACGCAGATTCGGCGGCCAAAGGCCATGGCCGCCGATAATAAGAAGAATGCCAAGAAGTTCTGCCAGTTTCATCGCGACCACGGTCATGACACCGAAGACTGCTTCCAGCTGAAGAAGTACATAGAGTCGCTGATCAAACAGGGCCAACTTCGCAAGTATCTGCGGATGCCCTCCCCAAAAGGCAGAAAAGAGGAGGAAGAGAGGGCCGAAAATGAGGACTATGACTCCGACAGGCGGAGAAACAGAAGTCCAAAAAGGCGCCTTCCACCTCCAGTAGGGGTCATCCAAACCATCACCACGGGGCTCCCATCCTCGGAAAGAAAGCGGAAGGCCAGAGAAATTGCTGTTATGGAGTATCAAAGTCCATCAAAGAAATTGGCTCGCAAAGATGGCTCCACTGTCGTCTTCCCCCACGACGACCCGCTGCTGATAATGGCGAGAATAGGGAACTAGGACGTCAAGAGAGTGTTACTTGATGATGGCTCAAATGCTGACGTCCTATTCTCGCACTTACTGCCAAGCTTGGGCATCACCAGCAGCGAGCTGAAACCTGTCACCACGCCCACCTTCGGCGTTGGGCCATCCGAACTACCCGTCCTCGGATGGATCGACCTCCCTTTGATGATGAAAGGCACTTCGGTAGACGGAGCAGCTGAGTTGTACGCGTCCACAATGGCAAGATTCATCGTCATGGATGTCCCGTCTTCGTACAACGCCATCCTTGGAAGGCAGACTCAGGGGAACCTGCACATTCGCCCCGATGTGAAGTACTTGACTGTCACATTCGCCACCAAGGATGGAGATGCAGAGGTCTTCATCGACCAAGCCGAGGTAAGAAAGGTGTTTGTAAAAACACGAAAGGCTCCGGCAAACAGCTCTACACAAACGGTGGAGGCAAAGGCGCAGGAGAAAGGCAAAGAAGGAGATCCCGCAGAAGTAGAAACGGAAGCAGTAGATCTTGTCCCAGGACAATCTACCCGAATAGGGAAGAGCTTGGCCAAAGGTGATAAGGAAAATCTTGTATCCTTTCTGCTAAAAAATAAAGATCTGTTTGCCTACTCGCCGAAAGACATGCCAGGAGTGAACCCTGGCATAATACAGCACAGCCTCAAAGTAAGCCCGGAAGCAAAACCTATCAGGCAAAAGAAACGAAGCATCTCAGCCCACAAAAGCAACTTTGTGAAAACCGAAGTCCAGCGCCTATTGGATGCTGAAGTTATCAGGGAGGTCAAATACCCCGAATGGTTAAGCAACGTGGTCATTGCCATGAAAGAAGGTAGCAGCAAACTCCGGATGTGCATTGATTTCAGAAACTTGAACGATGCTTGCCCGAAAGACTCATTTCCCCTCCCGCCAATAGATCAACTGGTAGATTCAACGGCCGAATACGGGCTCCTGAGCTTCCTAGATGCCTTCAGCGGCTACCATCAGATAAGGATGGACCCGGAAGATGAAGAGAAAACTGCCTTCATCACCGAGGGAGGAACGTACTGCTATATCAGAATGCCCTTCGGGCTGAAAAATGCAGGAGCCACCTACCAGAGACTGATGAACAAGGTCTTTAAAGACCAAATGGGGAGAAACATGGAAGTATATGTTGACGATATGATAGTAAAAAGCAAGCTGCCCGGCTACCACGTTGCAGATTTGGAGGAAACCTTCCAAAAGCTCAGAGCCTTCGGGATTCGCCTTAACCCCGAGAAATGTATCTTCGGGGTGACGTCGGGAAAATTCCTTGGGTACATGGTATCCGAAAGAGGCATCGACGCCAATCCTGAGAAGATTAAGGCTCTACTTGAGTTCCGAACTCCTGCCACAGTGAAAGACGTGCAGAGACTAAGCGGAAGAATAACCTCTCTGAGCAGGTTTATTTCCAGGTACGGAGATAGGTGTCGACCTTTCTTCAAAGTCCTCACAAAGGCAGCAAAAATGGAAGGCGACCTCGGAAGAAACAATCATCCCTGGGAAGGAGATTGCCAAAAGGCCTGGGAAGAACTCAAAGTCTACCTGGCCAGCCTGCCGACTCTGCGGCAACCACGGGTGGGAGAACTCCTCGTACTGTACCTCGCCGTCACAGAAAAGGCCGTGAGCTCGGTCCTGATAAAAGAAGAAGGGCCGAAACAATGGCCGGTCTACTATGTCAGCAAGTCCCTGCATGGCGCCGAAGTCAGGTACCCTTTGCTTCAAAAAGCTATATACGCCTTGGTGCTTGCAGGAAGAAGACTACGACCATATTTCCAGGCTCACCCCATCATCGTCCGAAGTAGTCTACCACTACGGGATGTTATGAAGAGAGTTGATCATTCGGGAAGGCTCTCCAAGTGGTGCATAGAGCTTGGCGAACACGAAATCACGTATGAGCCTCGAAAGGCCATAAAAGCCCAAGCATTGGCAGATTTTATCGCCGAAATACCCACCACTGAGGAGAACCACTCAGATCCGAAAGAAGGGGAGCCAGAATGGACCTTGCATGTTGACGGAGCCTCGGGGTCCGAACACCAGGGAGCTGGAATAGTTATCAGAGGTCCCGAAGGCCTAGAGGTGATGAAGGCTATCAAGTTCAGCTTCAACGTCACCAATAATGTGGCTGAGTATGAAGCCCTCATAGCGGGATTATGCTTGGCCAGAAAGATTGGCGTGAGAAACTTAAGGGCTCACAGCGATTCCCAGCTGGTAGTTCGGCAGACGGCAGGAGATTATGGGGCGAATGACCCCATCTTGGCAAAATACCACGAGCTGGTAAGAAAACTCATCCAAGAATTTGACGCCGTACGGATCGAAAATGTACCCCGGCGGAATAACACTGAGGCAGATTGCTTAGCAAAGTCCAAAACATACACCGAGGTGCTAGACCATCCAAGCATCTCCGTGCTAGGCGTAGCGACCTCGGGAATGGGGTGGAAGGACCCCATAAAGAAATACCTCGCAGAGAATGAGCTTCCCGAAGACGCCGGCAATGCTGCAAGACTGCGAAGACGCGCCGGAAGATTCTTCCTGATTGGTGAAGAGTTATATCGGCAAGGATATGCAAATCCGCTGCAGAGATGTGTGGGCGAAGAGGATACTGAGATGGTCCTCGAAGAAGTCCACGAAGGCATGTGCGGCTCGCACATTGGAACTGATGCCCTTGCAGCAGTGATACTCCGCCAAGGATACTTCTGGCCTACCCTGAGAAAGGACGCAAGGCAGTTCGTCCAGAAGTGCGGTAGTTGCCAGAGACATGCAAAAATCCAGAGGATACCCTCGGAAATGGTAACGTCGGCAGACTATCCTTGGCCCTTCGCAGTCTGGGGTATAGACCTCATTGGGCCACTCCCCACAGCGCCCGGAGGCGTGAAATTCTGCGTGGTAGCAGTGGACTATTTCTCAAAGTGGGTAGAGGCAGAACCACTAGCAACTATCTCGGCAAAAGAAGTGCAGAAGTTCGTATGGAAAAACATCGTATGCAGATTTGGCATACCGAGGGTACTAGTAGCTGATAATGGATCCCAGTTCATAGACAAAGGATTCCAGGAATTCATCAGCGACCTCGGAATAAAGATGCACTTCGCCCCAGTAGCTCACCCCCAAAGCAATGGGCAGGTGGAAGTATCAAACAGGACCATAAAAGATGGCCTGAAAAAGAGACTTGGGGAAGCCAAGGGGAAATGGCTAGGAGAACTCCAAAGTGTATTGTGGAGCTACCGAACGACGCCACGAAGAGCCACAGGGGAAACTCCCTTCTCACTCGTCTTCGGAACAGAGGCCATTATCCCAATAGAGATAGTTCAGCCTTCAATACGGGTGCAAGTATTTGATGAAGGCGGAAACGACCTCGGTCTGAGAACCAAGCTCGACCTTGTGGCCGAACACAGAGAAATAGCAGAGCTGAGAAGAAAAGCTTTCCAGCAAAGAGTGGCCGCGGCTATCAACTTAAAAGCCAGGCCAAAAGAAATCAAAAAAGGAGACCTCGTTCTCCGAAAGGCCGACTTTGCACCCCGAAGGCCATCTCACGGAGTACTTCGCGCAAATTGGGAAGGACCTTATCTGGTTCTCGCCGAAGTACGAAAAGGCGTGTACAAGCTTGGCGACGCCGAAGGCGTAGAATTGAAAAACACTTGGCATTCAGACGCCCTGAAAAGATTCTACGCCTAAGCTTGAGCGGAAGAAGTATATTGTACAAGAAATATTCTAAGTACAGAATGGTCTAGAGAAGAATGGTCTTGAGAAAAATTTTCAAGTATACCAAATTGTCCAAGACAGATTTCCGTGAAGGTGCTCGCCACGAAAAAAGCGGTTGTGACTTCCCGAAGCCCCTTGAGCCACTATGCTCGGGAAAAATGGGAAACAAGAATCTTGCAAAGGTACTCAGCATAATCAGTGCAGAGAAAATTTTCCGAACACCCTTGAGCGAACATGCTCGGGAGAAAGGGAAAGCAAGAATCTCGCAAAAGTACACGCCAAAACAAAAGCAGAGGTAATTTCCGAACACCCTTGAGCGAACGTGCTCGGGAAAAAGGGAATGAGCAATCTCGTGAAGATTTTCCTAAGTCCCTTGAGCAAATATGCTCGGGACAATAGGAAGACAGAAAAATTTGGCTAAAGATTTTCCGAAGGCCCTTGAGCGAACATGTTCGGGATAAAAGGAAACAAAAAGCCTGCAAAAGACTTAGCCAAATTTTTGCAAATTTTCCAGAAAGTCTCTTGAGCGAGCACGCTCGGGACAAAGGAAGGTAAAAAGTTTCTTTGGTTGCAGGTTTTCCGAAAGTCTCTTGAAGCAAACGTGTTCGGGACAGTGGAAATGAAGAAACTTGCAAGAAAGGACTTAGCCGAAAAGATTGTTCATTTAGAGCAAACGCTGCCTTACAAAAGAAGTGTCCAAAGAAGGAGCACGAAGGAGAAAAATAAGAGGAGCCCTAAAACAAACTAGGGAGAGCCGGGTGGACGAAGACCAGGAAGCTTCAGATGCTCGACCCTGGACCACTGCCACCGAGGTCCCTCAGGAATATTTAGGCCCTCCAGAAAAGAGAGGTCCAAATCTGGGAACCTCTGCAACACCTGGTGCCGAGCGAGGCAGAAGCCGTCCTGAAAGGCGACCTTGGCCATGTCGTCAGAAGTACGTTTTTGAATGCCAAGGACATTGACCTCGTCCCTCAGCTCAGCAACCTCCTCCTCGAGCTCGCTTATCCCCAGCATCTCTCCGGACTCCTTCTTCAGAGCCTCGACCTCGGCTTGAAGAGCAGTGTTCTCGTCCGTCAACCTCGACGCAAGACTGTCGGAAACAGCCTTGTCCTTGACAAGATCTTCATTGGCGGCAAGCAGCTCCTTTACCTGGTCGCCGAGGTCGGCAATCTTCCGGGAGGAGTCCTTTTCGAGTTCTTCTCTTTTCTTCGAGAACTCCTCCCGAACGGCAGCAAGTTGCTGAGAACAATCCGCTGTCAGCTGCTGGTTGCTGGCAATCACCTTCGCAAGCGAAGCCTTCGCTTCACTGAGTTCCCGCGAAGTCGCATCCTTGGAGGCAGCCTGTCTGGCCACCCGAACTCGGAGATAACCAGCGTACTCCAGCAGCTACGGCAAGGCAAAAGTCCAGGTTAGTACAAGTCTAAACACTTAGAAAATTGAGGAAAAAAGTGTAAAGACTATACCTGAGCAGCGTGCTCGGTGACTTTTGCGGCGAGGGTATTATCCCCCGGGTGAGCCGCCGCAAGGGCCCGGAAGGAGGCATCAGTGGTCATCCCCTTCCAAATCTCTTTGGTCATCTTCGGACAATCGCCGGAAAACAGATTCATATCCTCCATGATTGTCCAAAAGGGCTCCAAGGGGATCTTCCCCTCAGGGATTGTGGCATCGCGCAGGGCCCGTTTCCTCTCATGAATGGCCCTCCAGCCAACAGTAAGAGGCTCCCCTGAAAGTGAGAAGGAAGTTAGGAGCAAAAGAAAAATTCGCGAAAGGAAAAGGAGCTGAACTTCGCCTAAAGACATACCTGGAGGAACCTCGGAGACAGTGTCCTCGGGATCCTCGGGCCCCTCGGAAGAAAGACCCTTACCCTTCTGCCGGTACCGCTCCTCGGCGGTGGGTACTTCTACCACTACAGTGTTTCTGGGGGCCTCGAGGTCGGGAAGAGGCACCTCGGCGGAAGTAGCGGGGACCTCGGCCGGTGGAATTTCAACAAGACCAGCGTCTTCGCCAGCTTCTTCCTCCAAAAGCTCTGGCTGAGAAGGCTGGAGAGCCCTCCGAACTCGCTTCGCCGAGGGTCCCGCCCCTGTCGTCTTCCTTCTTCGGGAAGCCGCCTTCTTTGTCTGCTCCCCCTTCTCCACTTGGCCAGAAAAGAGGGCCTTGTAATAAGCGGCAGCCCCATCGCCCATCTCTGAAAAAGAGAAGAAATATCAGCGTAAGTCCGAGGAAAAAGTATAAAGGGATGGAAGATTACTCAATTTCGGCAAAAGTTTCGAAAGAAGTCTCCCCCTTAAGGAGCTTGACCAGCCAGGAGTCTTTCCCGGCGATGGCGGGAGCGGGCATATTGAGGTCGGTCACGTGCTCCTTAACCACTTTCAGCTCCCGAAGGACTTCTTCGGTCATCAACCTCCAGTTGATAGGAAAGGGGTAAAGAGCACGAGGAGAGACCTCGGGAGCCCAGTCAGCGACTGCCCGAATGCGGGCGTCGAAATCCGCGAACACGGAAGCCAACGGTGGGGTCAGCAGCATCCTCGGATCAACGACGTCTGCGTTCAGCACTCCCTGAGCCCACCTGGTCGGGACATCAGACCAGTTCTTATCCACCTTGAGGAAAAAGAACTTAGGCTGCCACCCCCGCCAGCTGTCCTTCGTGTCGAAGGTGAAGGTAAATTTTTTGCTCCCGGATCCCCGAGGCAGCAGGAAATAGAAGCCACCCTTCGGGACCACATAGAGCTTGTAGTACTGCATGAAAATGATGAAGTGGGGCTCTATCCCGAACACGCCACACATGCAGAGGTAGGCGTTAAAATAGCAGTACGCGTTCGGGGGAAGCTGGTTCACAGCAATGCCATGGAATTGGCAGAACTCGCAAACCACCTTCGGGGGAGGATACCGAAGACACGCCTTCAGTTGGGCTCGGAGGACGGTAACCTCGTCGCCACGGTTTGAAAAAGCAAAATGGCTAGAACGAGGCAGTCTGGTCACAGCATAAGACGGAAGAAAGAATTTTTTCTTCCACCTCTCTAGTTTTTCGGGGGTGGTACAGCAAGGATGGGCCAGAAGAGGTTTCCAGCTCTCGGGAACAGGCATCGCAGACATGAAAAAGAGTTTGAGATGGAAAAGAAAATAGTTTCCAGAAAAAACTCAGAAGACGAGTTTGGAAAAAACAACAGTTTTCCAGAAAAACTCAGAAAAACAGAGGAATCAAGTACTCTGGAAATCAAAACCCACCAAAAGATTTGCCGGAGGACGCCGTCGTGAAAGTTGGTAGGAAAAAGCTCTGATTAAAGAAGCTCCGCCACAGAAAGCAAGATAAAACGCAAGAACAGAGGACAGAGCAGAAAAAGAGCAGAAAAACAGTAAGTGGGACTTATGATAGAATGGGCTATTTATAGGCCAAAGGTGGGTAACCGAAAGAACATCATAAGTACCCATTGGAGGCGAACTGTCGCCGTAACTGCCCGCTGCACCCGAAAAGGCGCGCCCTCTATAAATGACGCG
This sequence comes from Aquilaria yunnanensis, assembly GCA_039654915.1. Taxonomy (NCBI): domain Eukaryota; kingdom Viridiplantae; phylum Streptophyta; class Magnoliopsida; order Malvales; family Thymelaeaceae; genus Aquilaria; species Aquilaria yunnanensis. The sequence continues at coordinate 71,447,781 of CM077594.1, forward strand.
CCTCTCCTCCAATGGCAAGAAGCCACGTGTCAACCGCTGCGTAGAAATGGGGGACGTGCCTCCCCAAACGTGCCTGGAAAACCGGGACACGCCTCCTAATTGGGACACGTCGTTTGACATCCCTGAGAAATGGAGACGCGCCGCTCAGTCTGACACGCTTGGCCATCAGACCTGCAGAAATAAAAAAGCAGGCCACCTCGAGGACACCAAGAGACAGGCTATGGCTGAACAGCCCATGACTTTTGGGCAAGAGGTGTATCTTCGGTACAGGCTTTGCCTCGGAGACACCAAAGAATAGGCCAAGGCCGAACAGCCCAGACCCTCGGGCAAAAGGTGCGACCTCGGAACAGGTTATGCTTCCCAACAAGACTCCCAACGGCAACCTCGGAAAGAGATGCAAACCGAAGTCTTCACTTCGGCTTTCCAGAGGGGGGCATGTGATAGCCAAAGGCTATCGCCTCAATCTGGCCGAATACCCTGCCACAACAATGGCCAGAAGAACTGGCGCTTCCCGGGAATAGGTGGAATCATGCACCTCGGGAGATAGCCTGAGAGCTCCGAGCCTCGGCACGCCAGTAAAACTTGAGGACTCCATTCGCCCCCCAAGGTTGTGAACACCGCGCCTTCGGAAAAGTGGCACCAGACATTGCTGCCCGAATATGATATCCCCGAAGGCGGAACCCCCTGGAACTGGGAACCCCCGAACTGAGGGTAGGCTTCCCGAAGAGGCTCTGTCCGAACTAGAGGACGACCTCGCCCAGGGACCTCGGGAGTACGGCAGGCGCATTTAAGGAAGCATTTAAGGAAGCCTCTGACACGTCCCACCACAGACGTAAAAAGTCGCCCTGACGCGCAGACGCCATCAGAATCATATCATGGCCCGTCTCAGCACAAGGCTCGAGGCCATCTAGTTACCAACTATCTGTCCCCTACGCCCAGACGTTCAGGAGCATCCGACCGCACACGTGTCATGATCTGAACGGGCTAGGTATTCCTATATATACAGGAAATAAATACTTGACAGGAGGTTGGCAGGCCGGATATACAGCTCCCACACTCTGAGAAAATACCAGGCGAGACTTTTCTGCCTTTCTCTTTGAGCTAGTGACTTTCTCCTTCTTCCGGCCACCACTGACTTGGGCGTCGGAGGCTCCCCCCCCGGAAAAACACTCCGGGGGCCTCCTAACCCTGTTTACCAGTTTTCCAGGTACTCTCCTAGAGGCGATCCACCTTCCAGGCGTTCTTCCTCCTAGAAGTCTCCTCAACAGTCATCATGACTCACAACGATGAGGCCTTGGGCCATCAGTCCCTAGTATAGTATTATTGTGGAGCGGGTTGCAATAATACATAATGACTAGCATATGTGGAGACTAATATGAGATATGTAGTCTACATATGGGTACAAGTTGGAGAACTTGTGTACTGGACCGACCCACAATGAGAACACTTCATGGATCGTTATATGAGTGTCATAAGTGATTCTTATAGTGATCATGGTATATATAGTCCTTCAACCTAAGATCATCAAGGTTCCTTACATGTGAGTCACATACTTTGATACTTTCCTTTGTTGCCCGTAACTGAGTGAACTTGAATGAGGTCATTGGGTATGTCACATATCATGCGGAGGGATTTGTATGATCAGGATGGGATTTGTCCCTCCTATGTAATGGGAGTGATATCTTCGGGCCCCTTGATAGAGTAAAACTTAGAAAAATGCATGGCCTTGCTCGGATGAGTTGATATACGATATCAACGTCATTAGTTTAAGTTGGTCTACTCGGTAATTAAGAAACCAAAGATTGGGCTATACGAGAGTGACACATTCCATGTCTCGTGCTTAGTCTTGATATCTTGGACAAAGGGACAATGGCATATATCGGTGATGATCATAAAGGTTTAGTCGAATCATCGACAATCTTGTCACTTGGGTAGCAATGATGTGTTGCTAGACACTGCTCATTGCTTGTGATCATAAATGTGATTTATGATCATTGCCAATGTGGTAAGAGCCTATTGGGTCACACACATAGAGCTATTTGGATCATTAAAGTGCATGGGCTAATAATTTGGGTATAGGTTTCACAATAATTTCATATTAATAATGGGCCCAATAGTTGAGCCATTCTTAAGCCTAAAATTAAAGCCTAATTGGAATAGGGCTTTGAAACCCATTAGGCCTGGAAGTTGAGTCTCATTATAAATACAACTTCTAGTGAGAAATTCGCAGGTCTCCATGCCCTAGCCTCCCAAAAGGACAGCCACACTCTTCTCTTGCAATTCCTTGGAGGACGCAAGCTAGCACTGCGAGTGCAAGAGAAACGCATCTGCCAGGATGCAGGTGGAAGCATGGTGATCCCGAGAGGCTCGTGTGGATACCATAGAGAGCCTAAACACGTCAACTGTTCAGGTTTTGTGATTCAACTCTACGGTTGAGTGAGAGATCTCAACCGAAAATTAGGTATGAAAATTTTTGAACACCCTGTTTACCCTGTTTCACTTGGATCCTGGAGGGTTTCGGTTAAATTCCACTACGCTGTTTGGCTCCCGAAACCCAACAGCAACTCCTGGAAACCCATTACCGTTCCGGAGGCCAAGGAGTTATACCATGCAGTCGTCGGCCCAGAGAGGATGAACTCAAAGCATTTGTAGAGGGTGGCATTATCAACACCATGTAGCACCATGCTACGTCTATACTTCATGAGGTGGGCTTGGGGATTGCTGTGCCCATCGTATGTCTCCAAGTGTGGTACTCGGAAGTCACTTGGCATAGGTGCCTCGACTATTGAACGGACGAAGGGTGACTCTTCTCCGGTGAAGGTCTCTGACAACTTTGACCAGACAGGCTTCCAAACAACCTGCCTTTCCACTTTTTCCAACCTCTCTAGGATCTTCTTCATGAGGATGGTAGTGCTGGTCTCTTCTCATTGCCTGGAGGCCTCCGACAATGGAGAGCAACATCTTCTTTTTGGGGAGTAACTTCACTGACAGGGGGATTGTGACTTCTCTTCCAATGATGAGCCCCATCGGCGGGAAGACCTGGGCCCTTTTGACCCCATATCTCCAGCACGTCGCCCTCATGGGGGTACGTCTTTTGTTAAGGACTCATAACGGAAGTCCCCACTCCCTGAACTCCGATGAGTAGGCTTAGGACTTCTTTCTTAGGGGGCGGTTGGTGAAGAGGCCCTTTGGCACGAAGGTGGTTGAGACCACCTTTGGTCCAGCTATTATGTCATTTCTGCAACAACAGAGCACTGAAAATCGCGTTGGAAGCTCATCATGACAGTCAGAGGACACTCATCCTTAGGAAAAGAAGTCCTTGTGGTGGGTTGTTCGACTGCCGATTGAGTTTCCGGTGTAGACTGGGACTTCGGGAGTCCTTTGTCCTTAGAATGTCGGGTCTCAACGACGGCGACCTGGGAGTGAGTTCCCACAGACGGTGCCAAATGATGCCTGACGGCATCCTCGTTGAATGACATACTGGTATGGAGTTGGGACTTCCAGTTTGAAGGCGTCTGGATGAAAGACTTCCAGTGTGAGGGTGCTTGAAATGCTCAAAACAACAAGGGTTAGGAGCTCCCCGGAATGTATTTTCGGGGGAGGAGCCTCCGACGCCCAAGTAAGTGTATTTCCAGTAAGGAGCAGAGAATGGAGAGTAAAAGAGTAGAGAGAGTTCTGTCCCTTTTTTTTATGAAGGTTTCTCCTAGGTATTTATAGGAGCGCGCAGGAAAGAGGTCGTTTGACACAACCCACCTTGATCATGACACGTGTTCGGTCGGATGCGATCCGTACCTCTGTAGATGGGTATCTCCGGCTAGCCCTTAGCCTGTTTTGGCCAGAGATCAGGGCCATGTGGGAGGTCTTCGTGTCAAGAGCGTGTGCGAGGTCCCTATGTCAGAGGCTCCTTAACCGTTTTTGTCGTATCTTTGAGAGACCCCTTTGGCGTATAACACTTCTTCGGAATAGGAGGTCCCCTTTGGGCCGATGTCATGACCGAGGGCTGCTAGGGGAACCCTTTCTGCAGGTGGGGCACCTTCAAGAGACGTCCTACTTTGCCGAGGATGTGGAATTACTCCTCCGAGGTCGGTAGGTTCGTAAAATTTGATGGTGGTAAAAAATAGCCTTCCCCGAAGTTGGTCATGTCATTGTTTCGAGGGTGGTGAGGGCCCTATCTTCCCTAAGATCATGTCAACGTTCGAGGGTGGTGAGGGCCCTCTTTTCTCGAAGGTTGGTCACTTGTACTTTCCGAGGGTGGTGCTCATCAAACTGATTTGGGAGTTCTCCAAGGCTAATAGCCCTTTGGTTATCACTTAAGTTAGTGGTTAACCCACTTTTAAGGACACTTGGCCATGTCTGGTTCTTGCATGCTCCCGCTTGACTATGTTCCTCCTTAATCGGCTGACTACATCATGGTTGAAGGCATGAGCTCATTTTCCTGGTAAGTTTATGAATTTTCACACTCAACTGAAGCTAGCTAGAAGGAATTTTTTGAAGGTCTTGGTGGATTCATGCACCAAGTGAGCTAGGAAGGCCAATTATTGCACTTGAGAGTTAAAAAGGGCACCATTTGCGCTTCCAAGCTTTTGGGCAACAGGAGTTGCTAAGTCAAGGTAAGGATTCATCATACTCACTAAGTTCCATAGTGAATCTATGCTAGATTAGTGACTATTTAGTCACTTAGTTGGTGGATATGAAACCAAATGATCTTAAGGAAGTTATGTGGGCTACGGTTGTTAGACAACTAAGTGTAGGATTGCTAATTAGCAAAATTATGGAAAGTATTTGATGGCCGGGGGCCTCATCGTTTAGGGTCATGGTGACTGGTGGAGAGACTTCTAGGAGGAAGAACGCCCGGAGGATGGTTCACCCTTGGGAGTGTGCTTGAAAGTCTAGAAATAAAGGGTTAGGAGGCCCCCGGATGTGTTTCCGGGGGTGGAGCCTCCGACGCCCAAGTCAGTGGTGGCTGAGAAAGGCAGAGGAAATAGAACAAAGGGGCTGAAGAGTCTCGCCTGGTGATTTTCTCAGAGTCTGGGAGTCAGACCTTTTCCAACCAACCTCCTGTCAAGTATTTATTTCTTGGTATTTATAGGAGTGCCTAGCCTGTTCAAATCGCGACACATGTTCGGTCGGATGTTCCCTGAGTTTCTGGGCGTAGGGGACAGATAGCTGGTAGCAGGTTGCCTTGAGCCTTGTGCTGAGATGGGCCATGATGTGATTTTGATGGCGTCAGCGTGTCAGAGCGCCTATTGAGGCGGCTTTATGAAGTTTGTGAAAGGACATGTCAGAGGCTTCCTTAAATGCTTCCTTAAATGCTCCTGCCGTACACCCGAGGACCCTAGGTGAAGTCGTCCTTTGGTACGGACGGTGCCTCTTCAGGAAACACGCCCTCAGTTCGGGGGGTACCCAGCTTCAGGGAGTTCCGCCTTCGGGGAGATCATATTCGGCCCGCAATAGCTGGTGCCTCTTTTCTGAAGGCGATCTGTTTACAACCTCGGGGGGGCTAGTAATATCCTCAAGTTTCCTGGCGTGTCGGGCTCGGAGCTCTTCGGCTATCTCCCGAGGTGTATGATACCACCTTTTCTCGGGTAGCGCCAGTTTCTTCTGGCCATTCTTGTGGCAGGGAGTTCGGCCAGATAGAGGCGATAGCCTTTGGCTATCACATGCCCCCCTTTGGAAAGCCGAAGTGGAGACTTCGGTTTTGCATCTCTTTCCAAGGTTGTTCTTGGGAGTCTCTTAGGAAGCTCAACCTGTTCCGAGGGTGCACCTCTTGCCCAAAGGTCATGGGCTGTTCTTTGGTGTCTTCGAGGCAGAGCCTGTTCCGAAGATACACCTCTTGCCCGAAGGTCATGGGCTGTTTGGCCATAGCCTGTCTCTTGGTGTCCTCGAGGTAACCTGCTCTTTCTTCTTGCAGGTCTGTGTAACGTCACGTCTGATGGCAAAGCGTGTCAGTCTAAGCGGGGCGCCCCAGCTTTTTAGGGATGTCAGAAGACGTGTCCCCTGTTTTGGCACGGCGATTGACACATGGCGCTTTGCCATTGGAGGAGAGTCACGTCGGTTACAGAGGGCGCGCCTTTTCAGGTGCAGAGGGCAGTTACGGCGACGGTTCGCCTCCAAAAGGGTACTTATGACGACGTTTGGGTTACCAACCTTTGGCCTATAAATAGCCCATTCCATCATAAGTCCCACTTGCTTTTACTTCTGCTCTTTCCTCTGCTTTGCCCCTGTTTTTGTACTTTCTTGCTTTCTGTGGCGGAGCTACCTTAATCAGAGCTTTTTTCAGCCAACTTTCACGACGGCGTCCTCAGACTTTGGCAAATCTTTTGGTGGGATTTTGTTTTCCAGAGTGTTTTGATTCCTCTGTTCTTTTGAGTTTTTTCCGGAAACTATTTTCTGGCCTTTTCCGAACTCGTTTTCATGTCGAAAATGCCTATCCCTGAGAGCTGGCAGCCTCTTTTAGCCCATCCTTGTTGCACCACCCCTGCAAAATTAGAGAGGTGGAAGAAAAAGTTCTTTCTTCCCTCTTACCCCGTTACTAGGCTGCCTCGCTCTAGCCATTATGCTTTATAGTAACAAGATTACCGTTTTCCGAGCCCAGCTGAAGGCCGGACTTCGGTATCCTCCCCCGAAGATGGTTTGCGAGTTCTGCCAATTTCATGGCATTGCCGTGAACCAGCTTCCCCCAAACTCGTTCTGCTATTTTAACGCCTTCCTCTATATGTGTGGCGTCTTCGGGATAAAACCCCATTTTATAATCTTCATGCAGTACTACAAGCTCTTTGTGGTCCCGAAGGGTGGCTTCTATTTTATGCTACCTCGGGGATCCGGGAGCAAAAATTCATGTTCACCTTCGCCACCAAGGACAGTTGGCGGGGGTGGCAACAGAAATTCTTCTTACTGAGGATGGAGGAGGCCTGGTCGTATGTTCCGACCAAATGGGCTCAAGGAAGGTTAGATGTGGACATTGTTGATCCGAGGTTGTTGCTGACTCCAGAGTTGGCTTCCACTTTCGCGGACTTCGACGGCCGCATCCGCGCCGTCTCTGACTGGGCTCCCGAGGTCACGCCGCGCTCTCTATACCCCTTCCCTATCAACTGGAGGTTGATGACCGAAGAGGTCCTTCGGGAGTTAAAGGTGGTTAAGGAGCACGAGACCGACCTCGAGATGCCAGCTCCTGCAATCGCCGGGAAGGATTCCTGGTTGGTCAAGCTTCTTAAGGAGGAAATTTCTTTCGAAATGCTTGTCGAAAGAGAGTTGTCTTATACTCCCTTGCTGTTTTTTCCTCGGACTTACGCTGATGTCTTTTTTCTTTTTCAGAGATGGGCGACGGGACTGCTACATTTTACAAGTCCCTTTTCTTCGGCCAGGTGGAGAAGGGCGATCAGACAAATAAGGCGGCTTCCCAAAGGCGGAAGTCTACTGGCACTGGGCCTTCGGCGAAATGGGCAAAGAAAACTACCCAGGTTCCTCTGGAGGAAATTTCCGAGGAGGCTGCCGACGAGCCTGGGACAGCCGAGATTCCAGCGTCTGAGGCAGCTGCCGAAGTCCCTGTCGCTGCTGAAGTTTCTTCCACCGACGTCCCTCCCCAGAGTCCTTCGGCGTCGCAGGCCCTTCTGGAGGCCGTGGAAGAGGCTCCTTCTGCCGAGGAGCGGCGCAAGAGGAAGGGCAAGGAGATTTCGACCGAGGAGTCTCAGGATTCCGAGGACGCCGTGTTCAAAGTGCCACAAGGTCTGTTTCTCTCAGAACAAGTAAGGCTCTTTTTGTTTTTCTGAATTTTCCTTTGTCTCTGACCTGCTTCTCATTTTCGCCGTGTAGGGGAGTTACTTACACCGAACTGGGCGGCCGAACACACGAAGGCGCTGGCCCTTCGCGACGCCAAAGTCCCGCAAGGGAAAATACCCAAAGAGCCTTTCTGGACGTTCACGGAGGACATGAACTTGTACTCCGAGGACTGTCCTGAAATGGCAAAGCAAATTTCAAAGGGGGTGCTTACTGAGGCCTCCTTCAAGGCCATCGCGGCGGCCCATCCGGACAATGACACCCTTGCCGCAAAAGTCACCGAGCATGCTGCTCAGGTATGTTCTTCACACCTTTTCCCTTCAATTTTTCCTAAGTGCTTGGCTCTTACTGACCTTGCGTTCATCTTTTTGCAGCTGCTGGGGTACGCCGGCTTTCTCCGAGTTCGGGTAGCCAGGCATTCGGCGTTCCGAGCTTCAGCCTTAGAGACTTTAGAGAAAGTGAAGGCCACGCGCTTGGCATTGATCGCCAAGAACCACCAGCTGTCAGATGCTGCGAAAAAAGAAGTTGCTGCCCTTCGGGAGGAGTTCCGGAAGGAGAAGGAAGATCTTGAAAAGAACTCCTCTCTGACGATTGCTGACCTCGGCGATCAGATGAAAGGGATGCTCGCTGCCAACCAAGACCTTCTCAAAGATAAGTCAGCTTCTGACAATCTCATTCAGTCGTTGGTGAGTGAGAAAAAGGCTCTCGAAGCCGAGGTCTAGTCTTTGAAGAAGGAGCCCGATGCGAAGAAGAGGGTGAAGGCGCTGAAGAAGGAGGTTGCAGACTTGAAGGACGAGCTCGAGGACCTTGAGGTTGAGAAGGACAAATCTGACCAAATGACCAAGGTCGCCTTCCAAGACGGATTCTGCCTTGCTCGGCACCAAGTCCTTGAGAGGTTCCCAGGTCTGGACCTCTCTTTTTTGGAAGATCTCAACATTCCCGAGGGGCCTCGGTGGTCCTGGTCCAAAATAGAGCACCTGAACCTGCCTTCCACAATTCCAGCGCCGAAGGTGATAGGAAAGGATGGGGAAGTGGGTGGCTCTCGGGACGCCGAAAACCCTTAGGCTGTTTTAGGGCTCCTTTTCCCTTTTCTTTATTTTTGTACTCCTTCTTTGGGCACTTCTTCTTTGTAAGCTAGCTCTCTTTGTATTCCTTCTTCGGGCACTTTTGCAAGTTACTTTATTTCCATTGCCTCGAACGCATTTGCTCAAGAGACTTCGAAAAACCTGCGATCAAAGAAACTTGACTAAGTGTGAAAGATCTTTCCATTAGCCGAGCCTGTTCACTCAAGAGGCTTTTTGGAAAGTCTGAAAAATTTGACTAAGTCTTTTTGCAGGTTTTTGCATTTCCATTTTGTCCCGAACACGTTCGCTCGAGGGACTTCGGAAACCCCTTAGTCGAAATTTTTCATTTCCCCTTGTCCCGAGCATGTTCGCTCAAGAGACTTAAGAAACCTTTTGCGAGATTTTTTGTTTTCCATTTTTCCCGAGCGTGATGGCTCAACGGACTTTGGAAAACTGTCTCTGCGCTTATTTCGGCGAGTACCGCTGAGAGATTTTCCCATCTTTCCCGAGCGTGATGGCTCAAGGGACTTTGAAAAGTCATATCTGCGCTTGTGGCGAGCATCTTCGCGGAATTCTGTACAATTCTGTACTTAAGAAATTTTCTCAAGGCACTTCTGTACTTAGAATATTTGTCGTACAGTATGATTCCTTCGCTCAAGCTTAGGCGTAGAATTTTCTCAAGGCATCTGAGTGCCAAGTGTTTTTCAATTCTACGCCTTCGGCATCGCCAAGTTTGTACACGCCTTTTCGTACTTCGGCGAGGACCAGATAAGGTCCTTCCCAGTTTGCACGAAGTACTCCGTGGGATGGCCTTCGGGGCGCAAAGTCAGCCTTTCGGAGAACGAGGTCTCCTTTCCTGATTTCCTTTGGCCTAGCTCGCAAGTTTATGGCCACGGCCACCCTTTGCTAGAAAGCTTTTCTTCTCAGCTCAGCTATTTCTCTATGTTCGCCGACGAGGTCAAGCTTCGTTCTTAGGCCGAGGTCGTTTCCACCTTCATCAAATACTTGCACCCGTACTGATGGTCTAACTATCTCGATAGGGATGATGGCCTCTGTTCCGAAGACGAGTGAGAAGGGAGTCTCCCCTGTGGCTCTTCGGGGCGTCGTTCGGTAACTCCATAATATGCTTTGGAGTTCTCCTGGCCATTTCCCTTTTGCTTCCCCCAGTCTCTTTTTCAGGCCATCTTTTATGGTCCTATTAGATACTTCCACCTGCCCGTTGCTTTGAGGGTGAGCTACCGGGGCGAAGTGCATATTTATTCCGAGGTCGCTGATAAATTCCTGGAATCCTTTGTCTATGAACTGGGATCCATTATCAGCCACTAGCACCCTCGGTATGCCGAATCTGCATACTATGTTCTTCCATACAAACTTTTGCACTTCTTTTGCCGAGATAGTTGCTAGGGGTTCTGCGTCGACCCATTTGGAGAAATAGTCCACTGATACCACGCAGAATTTCACGCCTCCGGGCGCTGAGGGGAGTGGCCTAATAAGGTCTATACCCCAGACTGCGAAGGGCCAGGGGTAGTCAGCCGAAGTTACCATTTCTGAGGGTGCCCTCTGGATGTTCCCGTGTTTCTGGCAACTACCGCATTTTCGGACGAACTGCCTTGCATCCTTTCTCAGGGTAGGCCAGAAGTATCCTTGGCGAAGTATCACTGCCGCAAGGGCATCAGTTCCAATATGTGAACCACACATGCCCTCGTGAACCTCTTCAAGGACCATTTCAGTATCCTCTTTATCCACGCATCTTTGCAGCGGGTTTGCATATCCTTGTCGGTATAACTCTTCGCCAATCAGGAAGAATCGGCCGGAGCGTCTTCGCAGTCTTGCAGCGTCGCCGGGGTCTTCGGGGAGCACATTTTCTGCGAGGTATCTTTTTATGGGATCTTTCCATCCTTTTCCCGAGGTCGCTATGCTTAGCAATGAGATGCTCGGGTGATCTAGCACCTCGGTGTATGTTTTTGACTTCACCAAGCAATCTGCCTCAGTGTTATTCCGCCGAGGTACATTTTCGATCCGTACGGCGTCAAACTCTTGGATGAGCTTTGCTACCAGCTCATGGTATTTTGCCAAGATTGGGTCCTTCGCCCCATAATCTCCTGATGTCTGCCGAACTACCAGCTGGGAATTGCTGTGAGCCTTTAAGTTTCTCACGCCAATCCTTCTGGCCAAGCGTAATCCCGCTATGAGGGCTTCATACTCAGCCACATTGTTAGTGACGCTGAAGCTGAACTTGATAGCCTTCTTTACCGCTAGGCCTTCGGGTCCTCTGATAATTACTCCAGCTCCCTAGTGTTCGGATCCCGAGGCTCCGTCAACATGCAAGGTCCACTCTGGCTCACCTCCGTTCGGATCCCAATGGCTTTCCTTAGTGGTGGGTATTTCGGCGATAAAATCTGCCAGTGCTTGAGCTTTTATGGCCTTCCGAGGCTCATATATGATTTCATGTTCGCCAAGCTCTATGCACCATTTGGAGAGCCTTCCCGAATGATCAACTTTCTTCATAACATCCCGTAGTGGTAGACTACTTCGGACGATGATGGGGTGAGCCTGAAAGTATGGTCGCAGCCTTCTCCCTGCAAGCACCAAGGCGTATATAGCTTTTTGAAGCAGAGGGTACCTGATTTCGGCGCCATGCAGGGATTTGCTGAGGTAATAGACTGGCCATTGCTTTGGCCCTTCTTCTTTCACGAGGACCGAGCTTACAGCTTTCTCCGTGACGGCGAGGTACAAAACGAGGGGCTCACCCTCTCGAGGTTGTCGCAGAGTCGGCAGGCTAGCCAAGTAGACTTTGAGTTCTTCCCAGGCCTTTTGGCAATCTTCGTCCCAAGGGTGATCATTCCTTCCGAGGTCGCCTTCAATTTTTGCTGCCTTTGTGAGGACTTTGAAGAAAGGTCGACACCTATCTCTGTACCTGGAAATAAATTTGCTCAAAGAGGTTATTCTTCCGGTGAGCCTCTGTACGTCTTTGACTGTGGCAGGAGTTCGGAACTCAAGCAGCGCCTTAATCTTCTCGGGGTTAGCATCAATGCCTCTTTCGGATACCATGTACCCAAGGAATTTTCCCGAGGTTACCCCGAAGATGCACTTTTCAGGATTGTGCCGAATCCCGAAGGCTCTGAGCTTTGGGAAGGTTTCCTCTAGATATGCGACGTGATAGCTAGGCAGCTTGCTCTTGACTATCATATCATCAACGTACACCTCCATGTTTCTCCCCATTTGGTCTTTAAAGACCTTGTTCATCAACCTTTGGTAGGTGGCTCCTGCATTTTTGAGCCCGAAAGGCATCCTGACATAGCAGTATGTTCCTCCCTCGGTGATGAAGGCGGTTTTTTCTTCATCTTCGGGGTCCATCCTTATTTGATGGTAGCCGCTGAAGGCGTCTAGGAAACTTAGGAGCCCGTATTCGGAAGTTGAGTCTACCAGTTTGTCTATTGGCGGAAGAGGGTATGAGTCTTTCGGGCAAGCATTGTTCAAGTTTCTGAAGTTGATGCACATCCGAAGTTTGCTGCTCCCTTCTTTTGTGGCAATCCCCACGTTGCTTAACCTTTCGGGGTATTTCACTTCCCTGATGACTTCAGCGTCCAACAGGCGTTGGACCTCAGTTTTCACAAAGTTGCTCTTGTGAGCTGAGATGCTTCGTTTCTTTTTCCGGACAGGTTTTGCTTTCAGGCTTACTTTGAGGCTATGCTGTACTATGTCAGGGTTTACTCCTGGCATATCTTTCGGCGAGTAGGCAAACAGATCTTTATTTTTCAGCAGAAAGGATACAAGGTTTTCCTTCTCACCTTCGGCCAAGCTCTTCCCTATTCGGGTAGATTGTCCTGGGATAAGTTCTACTGTTTCCATTTCCGCTTTTGCGAGATCTTCTTCTTTGCCTTTTTCTGGCACCTTTGCCTCCATTGTTTGTGCGAAGTTGCTCGCCGGAGCCTTTCGTGCTTTCACAAACACCTTTCTTACCTCGGCCTGGTCTATGAAGATCTCTGCATCTTCATCCTTGGTGGCGAATGTGACAGTCAAGTACTTCACATCAGGGCGAATGTGCAGGTTTCCCTACGTCTGCCTTCCAAGGATGGCGTTGTACGAGGACGGGACGTCCATGACGATGAACCTCGCCATTGTGGAGGCGTACAACTCAGCTGCTCCATCTACTGAAGTCCCTTTCATCATCAGTGGGAGGTCGATCCATCCGAGAATGGGCAGTTCAGATGGTCCAACCCCGAAGGTGGGCGAGGTGACTGGTTTAAGGTCGCTGCTGGAGATGCCCAAGCTCGACAGTAAGTGCGAGAATAGGACGTCCGCATTTGATCCATCATCAAGTAGCACCCTTTTCACGTCCCAGTTCCCTATCCTCGCCATGATCAGCAGTGGATCATCGTGGGGAAAGACGATAGTGGATCCATCTTTGCGGGCCAGCTTCCTTGCTGGATTTTGATATTCCATGACTGCAATTTCTCTGGCCTTCCGCTTTCTTTCCGAGGATGGGAGCCCCGTTGCGATTGTTTGAATAACCCCTGACGGAGCTGGAGGGCACCTTTTTGGACTTCGGTTTCTCCGCCTGTCGGAGTCATAGTCCTCATCTTCGGCCTTTTCTTCCTCAACTTTTCTGCCTTTTGGGGATGGCATCCGCAGGTATTTCCGAAGTTGGCCCTACTTTATCAGTGACTCTATGTACTTCTTCAGCTGGAAGCAGTCTTCGGTGTCATGACCGTGGTCGCGATGAAACTGGCAGAACTTCTTTGCATTCTTCTTATTATCGGCGGTCATGGCCCTTGGCCGCCGAATTTGCGTCCCTTGCCTTTCCAGTGCCATGAGGATGTTGGTCTGTGTAGTGCTCAGTGGTGTGAAACTTAGGGGTTTCCTTCCCCGCATCCTCCGAGGTCGTCCTGCCTGTTCGGTCGGATGCCGAGCTTGTTGATTGGACCCTTCGGCGCGGCGGTGATCGGACTTCGGCCCAGCCATTCTTAGTTCCTCGGTAGTCATGTGCTGTTCTTCCCTTCGATAAAATTCTCCGAGGGTCTTCGAGGGGTCCTTTGAGAACTCGTAGAATACTTGTGAGTCTCGCCGAAGGCCCCGTGTCATGGCAAGAATGCGGATTTTGGGCCAAAAGTCCGGGACGCTCAGAGCTTCCCTGTTGAATCTTTCGACATAGTCTCGGATGGTTTCTCCGTTCCTCTGCTCTATGTCGAACATCTGGACAGGCATCTTCGCAGAAGGTCGACTCCCGATGAACTACTGCGTGAAGGCCGTGGACAACTCCTGGAATTCAGTGATGGTCCCTGAAGGCAATGAATTGTACCGTGCAGTTGCTGGCCCTGTAAGGGTGACTTCGAAGCACTTGCACATGGTAGCGTCATCAGCACCGTGCATTATCATGCTGCGTCTGTACTTCGTCAGATGGGCCTGTGGATCAGTACGGCCATCATAAATCTCCAACCGAGGTACTCTGAAGTCACCTGGTATTGCTGCCTCAACAACGACCTGAATGAATGGGGAGTCATCTTCACAGAATGTTCCCGAAAGTCTGGCCCAAACGGGTTTTCCGGCCATTTGTTTCTCCACCCTTTCTAGCCGTGCTAATATCCTCTCCATAAGCACTGTGGCACTAGGCCCTTTTCCAGGGAAGGGAGATTACCGGCGCCTCTTCGGGGAGCGAGTTCGGCGCTGAGAGGACAGGGACCTCGCCTCAGGCAGCGAACTTCTTTGCTGCAAGACCCTCGGTCGCTCAGGCCTCTTCTGCCCCACAGGCTGTTTCCTGAGGGGCGTATTTTCTGTGGACGATTCTTCGCGCGGATCTCCGCTTCCCAAACTGCAATAAGTAGACTTCGGGCTTCTCTCCCGAGGGCTTGCTGGTGAGGGAGGTCTCTGGGCCTGTGCTTGCTGTGGCCACCTTCGATCGATCTGCTGTGTCATTTCAGACACGACCGACCGCTGAAAGTCTTTCAGGAAGCTCATAGTGATTACTAGAGGGCGGTCTTCCTCGGGCACAAAAGTCCCTGGGAGTGTTTGCTCAGCAGCCGGTTGTGTCTCAGGCGCGGACGGGGACCTCAGGAGTCCCTTATCCTTAGAACGCCGAGTTTCAACGACGGCAATCTCAGAGCGGGTTCCCACAGACGGCGCCAAATGATGGCCGGGGGCCTCATCGTTTAGAGTCATGGTGACTGGTGGAGAGACTTCTAGGAGGAAGAACGCCTGGAGGATGGTTCGCCCTTGGGAGTGTGCCTGAAAGTCCAGAAATAAAGGGTTAAGAGGCCCCCGGATGTGTTTCCGGGGGGGAGCCTCCGACGCCCAAGTCAGTGGTGGCTGAGAAAGGCAGAGGAAATAGCACAAAGGGGCTGAAGAGTCTCGCCTGGTGATTTTCTCAGAGTCTGGGAGTCAGACCTTTGCCAACCAACCTCCTGCCAAGTATTTATTTCCTGGTCTTTATAGGAGTGCCTAGCCGGTTCAGATCGCGACACGTGTTTGGTCGGATGTTCCCTGAGTTTCTGGGCATAGGGGACAGATAGCTGGTGGCAGGTTGCCTTGAGCCTTGTGCTGAGATGGGCCATGATGTGATTTTGATGGCGTCAGCGTGTCAGAGCGCCTATTGAGGCGGCTTTATGACGTCTGTGAAAGGACGTGTCAGAGGCTTCCTTAAATGCTTCCTTAAATGCTCCTGCCGTACTCCCGAGGTCCCTGGGCGAGGTCGTCCTTTGGTACGGACGGTGCCTCTTCGGGAAACACGCCCTCAGTTCGGGGGGTACCCAGCTTCAGGGAGTTCCGCCTTCGGGGAGATCATATTCGGCCTGCAATAGCTGGTGCCTCTTTTCCGAAGGTGATCTGTTTACAACCTCGGAGGGGCTAGTAGTATCCTCAAGTTTCATGGCGTGCCGGGCTTGGAGCTCTTCGGCTATCTCCCGAGGTGTATGATCCCACCTTTTCTCGGGTATCGCCAGTTTCTTCTGGCCATTCTTGTGGCAGGGAGTTCGGCCAGATAGAGGCGATAGCCTTTGGCTATCAGTATTAGGGCTAGAGACTGAAAAGGTCAACTCAATCCCTTAGCTTGCGAGCTCCTGGGTTAGTGTAGGTAAAGTTGCAAGGTTAACTAAAAAGAATGATTATGGAATCATACTTGCTAGGCCCTTCAACTGGTGTTAATGGTGTATGCATAAGTTTGTGCTTCTTTGCTTACTTATGCATGCTAACCCCTTGGACATTGCTTAATCATTTTGTATATACATATATTGTGTTTTGTTTTCTTGCTTTGTTTGTAGGTGCTCGGAGTATGTATTCAGTTGAGCTTAAAGTTTAACCTGTGTTAGGCCTTAGAGGCCATATGGGATCCTTACTGAGTTTTATACCCATTGACCTACCTTTTATGTATGTCGGAAAAGGGTTACTTGAAAGACAAGGAAGCTAAGAGTAGTATTCACTCTTTCAGGTTTTGGAAGGTATAGTGTTGGGTTGCGGTATTGCTCAATATTCTAGGTGTTCAAGATTGCTTTTGTATCAAGCTAATGTGTGTGAACTTATTTTCTTGCAGGCCTTGTGTGTCCATAGTTGTGGGAACAAAGTCTAATAAGGTTGGATGTGTACCATAGCATATATCCTATGGCTTGCTTTGTTGGCTATGTGTATGGTGGTTGGTCTTGTTTTAGAGAGTATAATCATGTTTTAGTTGGTATTGATTACTTTTGAGTACATGTAAGTGTAATAGGCTTACCAAGTCCTATGTGCTTGTTTGAAGATCTTATGTAAGTTGGATACTTGTCCACATATGGTGCTGAAGTTATGCTATGGTGAAGTTGGTTATGTTATGTTATGTATGAAGGTTCAGGCAATACTTGTATGAGTAGCTTATGGTAGGCTCCCTAAGATTTGAGTGTGTAAGCTGAACCTAATGGAGATCTTGATGTGCTAGTACAATTATGTTCACCTATGGAGTTATGTATGTTCTCGGACATGGTGTACTAAGGGTGGTTCCAAGTAGCCTTACCAAAACATTTTTGAGTTTGTGACATGTGCATGTAAAATAAATTTTTCAAAATCTGGTTTTGTGTTTTGGTTGCCATGCATATGTCTTGTAGACGGAGTGATGCCTGAGATGATTTGAACATATAAGCTTACTTTGGTACTTGCTTGTTTCAGAAAGCATGAAATGACTTATTTAACAAGCTAGTGCCTTGTATGTATCCTAGGTACATTCCCTTGTATCCTAGCAGTGTCTAGGCACACCCCAGTGGCGCTACCACATTGTCTTAGTGCACATGACTAGTACACAGCAAATACTTAGGAATTAAGGTACTAGTCCAAACCTGATAAACACATTTAAGTGTCTTAACCATTCTTTTGTTGTTTATACCTCCCAAATGGACTAGGGGCTATGTTGGGCATGACAAGATATCCCTAAAACTACTTTCAAAACAAGATATGGTCATTTTGAATATACAGTAATGCCATTTGGGCTTACTAATGCTCCAGCTTTCTTTATGGACCTTATGCAAAGAATATTAAGACCATATGCAAATCATTTTGTAGTGATCTTTATAGATGATATCCTCATATACTCAAAAAGATAAGGAGGCGCATGAAAATCACTTGAGAATAGTGCTAAAGGTGTTAGAGAAACACCAACTGATGCCGGGCTTCGGGATGTGCGGAGCTAGCATCTAATCTGGTCCGGTTAGGCGGAGCCAGCATCTCCACTGTGTACAGCGGTGCGGCCAGCAGGGCGTCCTGGAGGTGCAAGAAGGTACCCTGAGAGAGTCACCTTAAGTGGTGGCCGGCAGCTTCCTGGTACCGTGGTTGGTGAGGACGGGAAAGACTTCCGGTGTTGGAGAGAGTCCGGAGCAGAGATCCTTCAGGGAGACCTGGCTGAAACACTCAGAAGACAGGGGTTAGGAGGCCCCCGGGGTTGTTTTTCAGAGGGGAACCTCCGATGCCCAAGTCAGTGCTCCGAGAAAGAGAGATACTCAGTAATAAGCATAAGGAACCCTTGCCTGGAGTGTCTTTCTGAGGGCTGAAGGGAGAGTCTTCAGGCGGAGAGAGGAGAGCGTCCTCTTTTCGTTTTGGTCCTCTGGGCGGAGAACCTCCTACCTGTGACCATTTCCCTGGTCTATAAGGGAGGAGGTGATCCCTTCAGATTGTGACACGTGTCTGGGCGGATGGTGTTCATACTTTTGGGCGTGGAGCCCCCTAGTCATTTATAGGCTCCTCGGGGTACGAGCCATAGTAGGTGTAGCCCTGTATGACAGGACGCATGCTGCGATGGCGTGTTAGAGTGTGTTTGGGGGTGGCATGTCGGAGACGTATATGAGCAGAGTGTAAGAGACTCCTTGATGGCTTTTGCCGTACAACCGAGGTCTCTTTGGTTGATGTCTCACTTCGGGGTGATGGGTCCTTTTCTGGAGTTGGGCTGGAACTTCGGTGCCTACACCTTCGGGGAGCTTTCTCCCGTATGGGGTGGTTGGTCTTTCTACCCCGAAGCTGGTTCGGTCGCCCTCCCAAAGGAGGCGCTACACTGGCTTCCAAAGTTGGCATTTGGTGATGTACCGAGGTCGTGTGCCTCAGGTGTATGACTTCCTTCACTCCGGAGTCCTTTCTGAGGTCGTATGCCTCAGGTGTCTGGCACCCTCTTTCCCGTGATTGGCAGGTGGTCAGGGCGATAGCACTTTGGCTATCACCAACCATATGGCGAGGTGAGCACATGCCATTTTTGGACTAGTCAAATTGAATTTTTGGGCCATGTGATCAATTGGAAAGGATTGGCTAGAAACGCAGCAAAAATTGAAGCTATCTTATAATGGAAGCAACCATAGAATGTTAGAGGAAAAAAAAAGCTTCTTGGGTCTACCTGGCTATTATAGAAGATTTGCACCAAAATTTTCTGTAGTGGCAGCTCCTTTAACCAAGTTGACAAGAAAAGAGTGAAAATTTGAATGGTTTGAGGAGTGTGAAAGAAGCTTTCACGGGCTTAAAGCCAAGCTTATTTCTGTTACTTTTGTGCCCAAAAGCCAATCATGAGATGATTGTATTTTTGCACAATGAGTCATGATATTTTAAGGCATTAATCCAGCAATTATGTTTGTTGTTTTTTTCTGCGTAACTTAACAAACATAATTGTAACCCTAGAATAATGATATTCTTAAACATCCCTGGTCTAGTATTATTGTGGAGTGGGTTCCAATAATCCATAACGACTAGCATATGTGGAGACTAACATGAGATATGTAGTCTACATATGGGTACAAGTTGGAGATCTTGTGTACTAGACCGACCCACCATGAGAACACTACATGGATCGTTATATGAGTGTCATAAGTGATTCTCATAGTGATCATGATATATGTAGTCCTTCGACCTAAGATCATCAAGGTTCCCTACAAGTGAGTCACATACTTTGATACTTTCCTTTGTTGCTCGTGACAGAGTGAACTTGAAGGAGGTCATTGGGTATGTCACATATCATGCGGAGGGATTTGTATGATCAAGATGGGATTAGTCCCTCCTAAGTAACGGGAGTGATATCTTCGGCCCCTTTGATAGAGTAGACTTAGAAAAATGCATGACCATGCTCAGATGAGTTGATATACGATATCAATGTCATCAGTTTAAGTTGGTCTACTCGGTAATCAAGAAACCAAAGATTGGGCTATACGAGAGTGACACATTCCATGTCTCGTGCTTAGTCTTGATATCTTGGACAAAGGGACAATGGCATATATCGGTGACGATCATAAAGGTTTAGTCGAATCATCGACTATCTTGTCACTTGGGTAGCAATGATGTGTTGCTAGACACCGCTCATTGTTAATGATCATAAATGTGATTTATGATAATTGCCAACATGGTAAGAGCCTATTGGGTCGCACACATAGAACTATTTGGATCATTAGAGTGCATGGGCTAATAATTTGGGTTTTGGTTTCATAATAATTTCGTATTAATAATGGGCCCAATAGTTGAGCCATTATAAAGCCCGAAATTAAAGCCTAATTGGATTAGGGCTTTGAAACATATTAGGACTGGAACTTGAGTCTCACTATAAATACAACTTCTAGTGAGAAATTCGTAGGTCTCCTTGCCCTAGCCTCCCAATAGGACAGCCACACTCTTCTCTTGCAATTCCTTGGAGGACGCAAGCTAGCACTGCGAGCGCAAGAGAAACGCATCTGTCGGGACATGGTGGAAGCGTGGTGATCCCGAGAGGCTCGTGTGGATACCATAGAGAGCCTGAACACATCAACTATTCAGGTTTTGTGATTCAACTCTACCGTTGAGTGAGAGATCTCAACCGAAAATTAGGTATGAAATTTTTCGAATACCCAGTTTACGTCATTTAGCTTGGATCCTAGAGGGTTTCGGTTAAATTCCGCTGTGCTGTTTGGCTCCCGAAACCCATCAATTTCCACTACTATGTTAATACTACCTAATCCCAGTAAACCTTTTGAGGTTTTTACGTATGCATCTATTGGAGGATAGGGATCTATATTGATGCAAGGTAGACAAGTTATAGCTTATGGATCAAGGCAATTAAGAGCACATGAAAAGATTTATCCAGTACATGATATGGAACTTGAAACTATAGTTTTTCCCTTGAAACAATGCAGACATTACCTACTGGGCAGTAAATTTTAGATCTTCACTAATCATAAGAGTCACAAGTATCTCTTCACTCAAAAGGAGTTAGATTTGAGACAGAGGAGATGGCTTGAGTATCTTAAAGATTTTGACTGTACCATTGAGTACACTGAAGGTAAGGCTAATAAGGTAACTAATGCCTTAAGCAGAAAATACACAGCTATCTTGAAACATGGAGAAGACGAGCCTAATAAACTTAACAGCCTAACCTGTTTGGCTAACAAGTGGCTAGGATGGGAACAAGCCCAATTAAAAGTATTAACTATTTAGTCAACTTGGGAAGCTAAAATACTGAGGACACAACAACAAGATGAGGATTTTACTAGAATATATGGGCAAGGACAAGGAAAGTTGTTCCAACGGTTCTCTTATATGCAGGGAAAACTATACTTCCCAGATAGAACTTATGTATCCGATGGGTATGGTTGAAGAGAACAAATTATGAAGGAAGCCCACTCTAGTAAAATGAGGATACACCTTGGAGCTATGAAGATGTATCAAGATTTAAAAAGACAATTTTGGTGGCCTAACATGAAAAGGGAAATCTGCACATTTGTATCCAAATGTGTAGTGTGCCAACAAGTGAAAGTAGAACACCAAAAACTAGGAGCTATTCTTTTCCCATACCTGAAAGAAAATAGGGTTCCATATCTATGGATTTCTTGGTAAGCATGCCCATGACAAGGAGAAAGCATGATACTATTTTGGTAATTATGGATAGACTTACAAAGTCAGCCCACTTCTTGCCTATTAATCTCAACCATCCTCTAGATAGGTTGGCACAATTGTACAATACACAAATAAAGATATCTAGATGACATAGTTTCAGATAATGACCTAGGGTTAATGTCTAGATTATAGAAATCACTACATAAGGCATTGGGTACTCAACTAAAACTAAGTTCAACCTACCACCATCAAACTGATCAGTAAATAGAATGACCATACAAATCGTTGAAGATGATGCCCAGCAGCATCTTCATAGGGTGACATTGGGACTTATGGAGGGACCTCTTGAGAGGGAGACCGCCGGGAGGCCAGATTGCCCAGGAGGGCGTGCCTGAAAAGCTTAGGAAAAGAGGGTTAGGAGGTCCCCGGGGTGTGTTTCCGGGGAGGAGCCTCCGACGCCCAAGTCAGTGGTGCTGAGAGAAAATGGAGGAATAGCACTAAGAGGTTTGGTGGGCTTGCCTGTTTGTATTTTCTCAAGGAGGAGGAGTCCAACCCTTTGCCAGGGTTTGTTTCCTGGTATTTATAGGAATGTCCAGCCCGTTCAGATCGTGACACGTGTTCAGTCGGATGTTCTCTGAATTTCTGGGCGTAGGGGACAAGTAGCCGGTGGCAGGCTCCTTAAGCCTTTAACCGAGACAGGCCGTGATGTGACCTGGATGGCGTAGGTGTGTCAGACCGCCGTTTGGGGCAATCTGTAGTGTCTGTGGGCGACACGTCAGAGGCTCCTTAAATGCTCTTGCCGTACTCCCGAGGTCCCTGGCCGAGGTCGTCCTCTGGTACAGACGATGCCCCTTCGGGAAATATGCCCACAGTTCGGGGGTTCCGTAACTCAGAGGTTCCGCCTTCGTGGGATCTTCTTCGGCTTGCACTAGCAGGTGTTTCTTCTCCGAAGGCGATCTGTTTAGTACCTCGGGGGGGCTAATAGTATCCTCAAGTCTCCTAACGTCCCGAGCTCAGGGTCTTCGGCTTTTGCTTCCGAGGTGTGTGATTCCACCTTTCCTTTGGTAACGCCAGGTTTCCAGACCGTTCTCCCGGTAGGGAGTTCGGCCAGATAGAGGTGACAGCCCTTCGGCTATCACATGCCCCCCTCTGGAAAACCGAAGTGATAATTTTAGTTTTGTGGTCTTTCCGAGGATGTTCTTTGGGAGTTTTTCAGGGAGCACAACCTGTTCCGAAGATGCACCTTTTGCCCGAGGTTATGGGCTGTTCGGCCATAGCCTGTCTCTTGGTGTCTTCGAGGTAACCTGCTCATTTCTTTTTGCAGGTCTGTGTAGCGTCGAATCTTATGACCAGGCACGTCCCAGTTTTTTTGGGATGTTAGAAGGCGCGTCCCCTACTTTGGCGCGGCGGCTGACACGTGGTACACTGTCATTTGAGGGGAGTCGTGTCGGTCACAGAGAGCTCGTCTTTTCGGGTGCAGAGAGCAGTTATGGCGACGGTTCGCCTTCAAAGGGTACTTATGACGCCGATTCGACTAGCCACTTTCGGCCTATATATAGCCCATTCCATCATAAGTTCCCTTTTTGCTTTTGCGTCTGATCTTTTCCCTGCTTGCCACTGCTTTTGCGCTTTCTCTTGCTTTTTGCGGCGGAGCTGTTTTAATAGAGTTTTTCCGGCAACCTTTCACGATGGCGACTTCAAACCCAGATTTTGGCAAGTCTTTTGCTGGGTTTTTGTTTTCCAGACTCTTCTGATTTTCAGAGTTTTTTCCGGAACTTGTTTTCTTGCCTTTTTTCGAACCCATTTTTCTGCAAATATGCCTATTCTCGAGAGCTGGCAGCCTCTTTTATCTCATCCTTGCTGCACCACCCCCAAAAAACTGGCAAGATGGAAGAAAAAGTTCTTTCTTCCTTCGTATGCCGTTACGAGGTTGCCTCGTTCTGACCAATTTTTCTTTTCAAATAGTAGTAATGAGGTTACCGTTTTCTGAGCCTAACTGAAGGCCGGACTTCGGTACCCTCCTTCGAAGATGATTTGCGAGTTCTGCCAATTTCATGGCATTGCCATAAATCAACTTCCGCCGAACTCGTTCTGCTATTTTAACGCCTTCATCTGCATGTGTGGCGTCTTCGGGATAGAACCCCACTTTGTTATTTTTATGCAGTACTACAAGCTCTTCATGGTCCCGAAGGGTGGCTTTTACTTCATGCTACCTCGGGGATCTGGGAGCAAGAAATATATGTTCACCTTCGCCACCAAGGACAGCTGGCGAGGGTGGCAACAAAAATTTTTCTTTTTCAAGATGGAGGAGGCCTGGTTGCATGTTCTGACCAAATGGGCTCAGGGAAAGCTGGAGATGGACGTCGTGGATCCGAGGATACTGCTAACTTTGGAGTTGGCTCCTATCATTACGGACTTTGACGGCTGTATTCGTGCTATCTCGGACTAGGGTCCTGAGGTCCCTTCGCGCTCTTTCTACCCCTTCCCAATCAATTGGAGGTTGATGACCGAAAATGTTCTTCGGGAGTTAGGGGTAGTGAAGGAGCACAAGACGTACCTCAAGAAGCCAGCTCCTTCCATCGCCGGGAAGGATTCTTGGTTGGTGCAGCTCCTTCGGGAGGAAGTTTCTTATGAAACTTTTTATGAGAGTAAGTTATCTCTGACTCCCGTTGTTATAGCTTTCATCTCGGACTTACGCTGATGCTTTCTTTCCTTTTCAGAGATGGGCGACAGCACCGCTGCCTTCTACAAGTCCCTCTTCACCGGCCAAGTAGAGAAGGGCGAGCAAACAAAGAAGACGGCTTCCCGAAGGCGAAAAACCACTGGTGCTGGACCTTCGGCCAAACGGGCGAAGAACACTATTCTTCCTCCCCCTTTGGAAAGTATTGAGGAGGAAAGCGAGGTGCCCGAGGTCGCTGCCATTCCGCCTCCCGAGGTTGCTGCCGATGTCCCTCCTCAGAGCCCCACTCCGTCGCAGGCTCTTCTGGATGCCGTGGTGGAGGCTCCTTCTGCCGAGGAGCGGCGTAAACGCAAGGGTAAGGGGATCTCTACCGAGGAGGCCCCAACTTCTGACGATCACGTTGTCGAGGTGCCGCCAGGTTTTCTTTTTCTGCCGAAGTGTGATGCCTTTTTTTCCCGAAGTTCTTTTTGTTCTCACTAGCTGCTCGTTTTGCCATGCAGAGGAGTCTCTTACTCGAAGTTGGGCGGCCGAACACGCCCAGAAGCGAGCTCTCCGTGATGCCAAAGTCTCGAAAGGGAAGATCCCGAAGGACCCTTTCTGGACATTTACGGAGGACATGAATTTGTTCTCCGGAGACTGCCCCCAAATGGGTAAGGAGATCTCGAACTGGGTGGTTACTGAGGCCTCATTCAAGGCTATTGCAGCGGCTCATCCGGGCGATGACACCCTCACAGCGAAGGTTACCGAGCATGCTGCCCAGGTATGCTGGTTTGCCCTTGAAGAATTCTTTCTAAGTGTTTGGCTTTTACTGACCTCGCCTTCATCTTTTTGCAGCTGCTAGCATACGCTAGCTACCTCAGAGTTCGGGTGGCCAGGCAGACGCAGTTCTGAAACTCGGTCTTAGAGACCTTAGAGAAAACAAAGGCCATGTGTTCGGAACTGGCCGTCAAGAACCTGCAGCTGGCTGATGCTGCGGAGAAGGAGGTTGCCGCCCTTCGGGAGGAAAAAGAGAAGATTTTGAAGGACTCCTCTCAGAAGATTTCTGACCTCAGCTCCGAGGTGGCGGGACTGCTTTCGGCCAATGAAGTGCTTCTAAAGTCGAAATCAGAGTCTGAAGAACTCCTGGCGAGGTTGCTGATTGAGAAGAATGCGCTTCATGCCATGGTCGATTCCTTGGAGAAGGAGCCTGAGAAGAAGAAAAGGATAAAGGCGCTGAAGAAGGAGGTCGCGGACCTGAAGGATGAGCTCGAGGACCTGGAGGTCGAGAAGGATAAATCCGACCAGATGACTAAGGTCGCTTTCTAGGACGGGTTTTGCCTTGCTCGGCACCAAGTCCTTCAGAGGTTCCCAGATATGGACCTCTCTTTTTTGGAGGCTTTGAACATTCCCGAGGGGCTTCGGTGGTCCTGGTCCAAGATCGAGCATCTGAACCTGCCTTCTTCTCTCCCGGCGCCCAAGGTGGTGGAGAAGGATGCAGGGGCTGGTGGCTCTCGGGACGCCGAGAATCCTTAGTTTGTTCTAGGGCCCTTCGCCTTTTTCTCGTTCTTTTTTCTGTGCTTCTTCTTTCTGGCAATCCTTCTTCTTTGTAAGCTGGTTTTATCTTTAATGAAGATTTTTTTGGCTAAATCTTTTTGCAAGTTTTTTCATTTCCCTTTGTCCCAAACACATTCGCTCAAAAGACTTTGGGAAACGGCACCTGCATTTGTTACGATGAGTATCTTTGCGCGATTCGCTATTTCCCAATTTTCCCGAACATGATTGCTCAAGGCACTTCGGGAAATCATCTGCGCTTTTTTTGGCGAGCACCTTTGTGGAATTCTGGTTTTGTACTTCAAGAATTTCTCTAAGAAACTTTTGTACTTAGAATATTTCTCTAATTTTTACAACACAATTCTTCCACGAAACCTTAAGCATAGAATTTTTTCAAGGCATCTGAATGCCAAGTATTTTTTAATTCTATGCCATCGGCATCGCCGAGTCTGTAAACGCCTTTTCGTACTTCGGCAAGAACCAGATAAGGTCCTTCCCAATTCGCACGAAGTACTCCGTGGGATGGCCTTCGGGGTGCAAAGTCAGCCTTTCGGAGAACAAGGTCTCCCTTCTTGATCCCTTTTGGCCTGGCTCGTAAATTTGTGGCCGCGGCCATTATTTGCTGAAAAGCTTTTCTTCTCAGCTCGGCTATTTCTCTGTGTTCGCTGACGAGGTCAAGCTTTGTTCTTAGGCCGAGGTCGTTTCGACTTTCATCGAACACTTGCACCCGTACTGATGGTCGTACTACCTCGATTGGAATGATGGCCTCTGTACCGAAGACTAGCGAAAAAGGCTTTTCCCCTGTGGCTCTTCGGGGTGTTGTTCGGTAGCTCCATAATACGCTTTGTAGTTCTGCTGGCAATTTCCCTTTTGCTTCCCCCAGTCTCTTTTTCAGACCATCTTTCATGGTCCTATTAGATACTTCTACCTGCCCATTGCTTTGGGGGTGAGCTACTAGGGCCAAGTGCATCTTTATTCCGAGGTCGCTGATAAATTCCCGGAATCCTTTGTCTATGAATTGGGACCCATTGTCGGCTACTAGCACCCTCGGTATGCCAAATCTACATACGATGTTCTTCCACACGAACTTCTGCACTTCTTTTGCCGAGATAATCGCTAGTGGTTCTGCCTCAACCCATTTGGAGAAATAGTCTACTGCTACCACGCAGAATTTCACACCTCCAGGTGCTGTAGGGAGCGGCCCAATGAGGTCTATGCCCTAGACTGCGAAGGGCCAGGGATAGTCAGCCGAAGTTACCATTTCCAAGGGTGTCCTCTAGATATTTGCGTGTCTCTGGCAACTACCGCATTT
Source organism: Aquilaria yunnanensis (assembly GCA_039654915.1). NCBI lineage: Eukaryota > Viridiplantae > Streptophyta > Magnoliopsida > Malvales > Thymelaeaceae > Aquilaria > Aquilaria yunnanensis. Next base: position 71,474,434 of record CM077594.1, read on the forward strand.
CCGGACGAACTGCCTTGCGTCCTTTCTTAGGGTAGGCCAGAAGTATCCTTGGCGAAGTATTACTGCTGCAAGGGCGTCGGTTCCGATGTTCGAACCACAAATGCCTTCGTGGACTTCTTCGAGGATCATTTCAGTATCCTCCTCGTCCACACACCTTTGCAGCGGATTTGCATATCCCTGCCGATATAACTCTTCGCCGATTAGGAAGAATCGGCCTGAGCGTCTTCGCAACTTTACAGCGTCGCCGGGGTCTTCGGGGAGCACATTTTCTGCGAGATACCTTTTTATTGGGTCTTTCCAACCTTTTCCCGAGGTTACTATGCTCAGCACTGCGATGCTCGGATGGTCCAACACCTCGGTGTGTGTTTTTGATTTTGCCAAGCAATCTGCCTCGGTGTTATCTCTCCGGGGTATGTTCTCAATCCGTACGGCGTCAAACTCTTGGATGAGTTTTGCTACCAGCTCGTGGTATTTTGCTAGGGTTGGGTCCTTTGCCCCATAGTCTCCTGCCGTCTGTCGGACCACTAGCTGGGAATCGCTGTGGGCCTTTAAGTTTCTTACGCCGATTTTTCTTGCTAGGCACAATCCTACTATGAGGGCTTCATACTCAGCCACATTATTAGTGATGTTGAAGCTGAACTTGATGGCCTTCATTACCTCTAGGCCTCTGACAATTACCCCAGCTCCCTAGTGTTCGGATGTCGAGGCTCCGTCAACATGCAAGGTCCATTCTGGCTCGCCTTTGTCTAGGTTTGGGTGGCTATCCTCGGTGGTGGGTACTTCGGCAATGAAGTCTGCCAGTGCTTGAGCTTTTATGGCCTTCCGAGGTTCATAAGCAATGTCGTGCTCGCCAAGTTCTATACACCACTTAAAGAGCCTTCCAGAATGATCAACTTTCCTCATGACATCCCGTAGTGGTAGACTACTTCGGACGATGATGGGGTGAGCCTGAAACTGTGGACGTAGTCTTCTCCCTGCTAGCACCAAGGCATATATAGCTTTTTACAACAAAGGATACTTGACTTCGGCGCCATGCAGGGATTTGCTCACGTAATAGACCGGCCATTGCTCTGGCCCCTCTTCTTTTACAAGGATCGAACTCACAACTTTTTGTATGACGGCGAGGTATAGTACGAGAGGCTCTCCTTCGCGAGGTTGTCGCAGAGTAGGCAAGTTGGCAAAGTAGATTTTTAGTTCTTCCCAGGCCTTTTGGCAATCTTCATCCCAGGGATGGTCATCACCTCCGAGGTTGTCCTCCTTTTTTGCTGCCTTTGTGAGGACTTTGAAGAATGGCCGACACCGATGTCCGTATCTGGAAATAAACCTGCTGAGGGAGGTTATCCTTCCAGTGAGTCTCTGCACATCTTTTATTGTGGCGGGAGTTCAAAACTCGAGCAGAGCCTTAATTTTTTCTGGGTTGGCATCAATGCCTCTTTCGGATACCATGTACCCCAGGAACTTTCCCGAGGTCACACCGAAGATGCATTTTTTGGGATTGAGATGGATCCCGAAGGCTCTGAGCTGGTGAAAAGTCTCCTTAAGATCCATGACGTGTTTGTCAGGCAGCTTGCTTTTGACTATCATGTCGTCGACATATACTTCCATGTTTCTCCCAATTTGGTCTTTAAAGACCTTGTTCATCAATCTTTGGTAGGTGGCTCCTGCATTTTTGAGCCCAAAGGGCATCCTGACGTAACAGTATGTTCCCCCCTCGGTGATGAAGGCGGTTTTTTCCTCATCTTTGGGGTCCATCCTTTTTTGATGGTAACCACTGAAGGCGTCTAGAAAGCTCAGGAGTCCGTATTCGGCAGTCGAGTCTACCAATTGGTCTATTGGTGGGAGGGGGTATGAGTCTTTTGGGCAAGCATCGTTCAAGTTTCTGAAGTCGATGCACATTCGGAGCTTACTGCTGCCTTCTTTTGTGGCAATGACCACGTTGCTTAACCACTCGGGGTACTTGACCTCCCTGATAACCTCAGCGTCTAGCAGGCGCTGGACTTCGGTTTTGATGAAGTTATTTTTATGGGCTGAGATGCCCCGTTTCTTTTGCCGGACAGGCTTTGCTTCCGGACTTACTTTGAGGCTATGCTGTATTACGCCATGGTTTACCCCTGGCATATCTTTCGGCGAGTAGGCAAAGAGATCTTTATTTTCCAGTAGAAAAGATACAAGTTTTTCCTGTCACCTTCGGCCAAGCTCTTCCCTATTCGGGTAGATTGACCTGGGACAAGTTCTACTGTTTCCATTTCCGCTTTCGCGAGATCTTCTTCCTTGCCTTTCTCTGGTGCCTTTGCCTCCATTGTTTGTGCGAAGTTGTTTGCTGGAGCTTTTCGTGCTTTGATGAACACCCTCATTACTTCGCCTTGATCTATGAAGATCTCTACATCTCCATTCTTGGTGGCGAAAGTGATAGTCAAGTACTTCACATCAGGGCGAATGTGCAGATTTCCCTGTGTCTGCCTTCTGAGGATGGCGTTGTAGGATGAGGGGACATCCATGACAATGAACCTTGCCATCGTGGAGGCGTATAATTTAGCAGTCCCGTCCACCGAAGTGCCTTTCATCATCAAGGGAAGATCGATCCATCCGAGGATAGGTAGTTCGGACGGTCCGACCTCGAAGGTAGGCGAGGTGACGGGCTTAAGCTCGCTGCTGGATATGCCTAAGTTCGGCAGTAGGTGTGAAAACAGGATGTCAGCGTTCAATCCATCATCGAGCAGCACTCTTTTGACGTCCCAGTTTCCTATCCTTGCCATGATCAGCAGCGGATCGTCATGGGGAAAGATGACGGTGGATCCGTCCTTTCGGGCCAGTTTCTTTGCCGGACTCTGATATCCCATGACTGCTATCTCTCTGACCTTCCTTCTTCTTTTCGAGGATGGTATCCCTGTTGTGATTGTCTGAATTACCACGGCCGGAGGTGGAGGACGCCTTTTGGGACTTTGGTTCCTCCGCCTGTCGGAGTCGTAATCCTCATCCTCGGCCTTTTCTTCCTCGTCTTTTCTTCCTTTCGGAGAAGGCATCCGCAGATATCGTCGAAGTTGGCCCAGTTTTATTAGCGACTCAATGTACTTCTTCAGTTGGAAGCTGCCTTTGGTGTCGCGGCCGTGGTCGCGACGAAACTGGCAGAACTTCTTTATGTTTTTCTTGTTGTCAGCGGTCATCGCCCTTGGTCGCCGAATCTGCGTCCCCTACCTTTCCATCGTCATCAAGATGTTTGTCCGTGTGGTGTTCAGGGGTGTGAAAATTGGGAGTTTCCTTCCCCTTAGTCTCCGACCTCGGCCTGTCTGTTCAGTCGGATGCTGAGTTTGCTGGCTGGAGCCTTCGATGCAGGTGTGATCGGACTTCGGCCCACGCATTCTGAGCTCCTCGGCAGTCATGTGCTATTCTGAGCTCCTCGCCGAGGGTGTCCGGGGGGTCTTTAGAGAACTCATAAAATAGCTGTGAGTCCCTCCGAAGGCCCCGCATCATGGCGAGGATGCGTATTTCGGGCCTAAAGTCCGGGACCCTCAAAGCTTCCCTGTTGAACCTTTCGACATAGTCACGTATGGTCTCTCCGTTCCTTTGCTCTATGTCGAACATTTGGACAGGCATCTTCACCGTCGGCCGGCTTCCAATAAACTGCTGCGTGAAAGCCGTGGACAACTCCTGGAACTCAGTGATGGTTCCTGGAGCCAATGAATTGTACCACACAGTTGCTGGTCCCGTAAGGGTGACTTCGAAGCATTTGCACATGGTAGCGTAGTCAGCACCGTGCATTATCATGCTGCATCTGTACTTGGTCAGATGGGCCTGTGGATCAGTGCGGCCATCATAAATCTCCAGCCGAGGTACTCTGAAGTCGCCTGGCATGGTTGCCTCAACTACGGCCTGGATGAATGGGGACTTATTTTCACAGAAGGTTCCCGACAGTCTAGCCCAGATGGGTTTGCGAGCTACCTGTTTTTCCACCCTGTCCAGCCTTGCTAGTATCCTCTGCATAAGAACCGTGGCGTTAGGCTCTTCTTCTAGGAAGGGAGATTGCCGCCGCATCTTCGGGGAGCGAGTTCGAGGTCGAAGGGTCAAGGACCTCGCCTCAGGCGACTGATAGCCAAACGCTATTGCCTCTATCTGGCCGAACTCCATGCCAGAATGATGGCCAGAAGAAGCTGGCGCTACCCAAGAAAAGGTGCGATCAGGCACCTCGGGAGATAGCCGAAGAGCTCCGAGCCCGGCACGCCAGGAAACCCCGAGGACATTACTCGCCCCCCCAAGGTTGTGAACAGATCGCCTTCGGAAAAGCGGCACCAGACAGCGAGCCAAACATGATATCCCCGAAGGCGGAACTCCCTGAAACTGGGAACCCCCGAACTGAGGGCTTGTTTCCCGAAAAGGCTTTGTCCGAACTAAAGGACGACCTCACCCAGGGACCTCGGGAGTACGGCAGGAGCATTTATGGAAGCATTTAAGGAAGCCTCTGACACGTCCTTTCACAGACGTCATAAAGCCGCCTGAATAGGCGCTCTGACACACGGACGCCATCAGAATCACATCATGGCCCATCTCAGCACGTGGCTCAAGGCAACCTGCTACCAGCTATCTGTCCCCCATGCCTAGAAATTCAGGAACATCCGACCGAACACGTGTCGCGATCTAAACGGGCTAGGCACTCCTATAAATACCAGGAATTAATACTTGGCAGGAGGCTGGTTGGTTGGCAAAACACTGCTCCCACACTCTGAGAAAACTACCAGGTAAGACTCTTCAGCCCTTGGTGCTATTTCCTCTGCCTTTTCTAAGCCACCACTGACTTGGGCGTCGGAGGCTCCCCCCCCGAAAAAACACTCCGGGGGCCTCCTAACCCTTTGTTTCTGAGCTTTCAGGCACTCTCCTTTGGGCTATCCATTCCATCAGACGTTCCTCCTCCCAGAAGTCTCTCCACCAGTCACCATGACTATAAACGATGAGGCCCCTGGCCATCATTTGCCGCCGTCTGTGGGAACCCGCTCTGAGATCGCCGTCGTTGAGACTCGGCGTTCTAAGGACAAGGGACTCCCGAAGTCCCCGTCCGCGCCTGAGATACAACCGGCTACTGAGCAAACACTCCCAGGGACTTCTGCGCCTGAGGAAGACCGCCCTCTGGTAATCACCATGAGCTTCTTGAGGGACTTTCAGCGTTCGGTCGTGTCTGAAATGACCCAGCAGATCGACCGAAGGTGGCCACAGCAAGCACAGGCCCAGAGACCCCCCTCACCGACACGCCCTCGGGAGGAAAGCCCCAAGTCTACACATCGCAGTTCGGGGAGTGGAGACCCTCGCGAAGAATCATCCACAGAAGATATAGCCCTCGGGAAACGGCCTGTGGGACAAAGTGGGTCCAAGCGACCGAGAGTTTCACAGCGAAGCAGTTCATCGCCTGAGGCGAGGTCCTTGTCCCCTCAGCGGCGAACTCGCCCCCCGAAGAGGTGCCGGTGATCTCCATTCCCTGAAGAAGGCCCTAGCGCCACAGTGCTGATGGAGAGGATACTAGCACAGCTGGACAGAGTGGAGAAACAAGTGGCCAGAAAACCCGTTTGGGCCAGACTCTCGGGAACATGCTGCGAAGATGACTCGCCATTTATTCAGGCCGTTGTTGAGGCAGTCATGCCAGGTGACTTCAGAGTACCTCGGTTGGAGATTTATGATGGCCGTACTGATCCACAGGCCCATCTGACGAAGTACAGACGCAGCATGATAATGCACGGTGCTGACGACGCTACCATGTGCAAGTGCTTCGAAGTCACCCTCATAGGGCCAGCCACGGCGTGGTACAATTCCTTGCCTTCAGGAACCATCACTGAGTTCCAGGAGTTGTCCACAGCCTTCACCCAGCAGTTCATTGGGAGCAGACCTACGGCGAAGATGACTGTGCAGATGTTTGACATAGAGCAGAGGAATGGAGAAATCATCCGAGACTATGTCGAAAGATTCAACAGGGAAGCTCTGAGCGTCCCAGACTTCAGGCCCGAAATCCGCATTCTTGCCATGACACGAGGCCTTCGCCGAGACTCACAGCTGTTCTACGAGTTCTCAAAGGACCCCCCGGAGACCCTCGGAGAATTTTACCGAAGAGCAGAACAGCACATGACCGCCGAGGAACTAAGAATGGCTGGGCCGAAGTCAGATCACCACCGCGCCGAGGAGTCCAGTCAACAAGCTCGGCATCCTACCGAACACGCAGGACGACCTCGGAGGATGCGAGGAAGAAAACCTCAAAGTTTCACACCATTGAGCACTTAACGGACCAACATTCTCATTGCGCTGGAAAGGCAAGGGATGCAGATTCGGCGACCAAGGGCCATGACCACCGATAACAAAAAGAATGCCAAGAAGTTTTGCCAGTTTCATCGCGACCACGGTCATGACACCGAAGATTGCTTCCAGCTGAAGAAGTACATAGAGTCGCTGATAAAACAGGGCCAACTTCAGAAATACCTGAGGATGCCATCCTCGAAAGGCAGAAAAATGGAGGAAGAAAGGGCCGAAGATGAAGACTATGACTCCGATAGGCGGAGAAATAGAAGTCCAAAAAAGTGCCCTCCACCTCCAGCAGGGGTTATCCAAACCATCACCACGGCGCTCCCATCCTCGGAAAGAAAGCAGAAAGCCAGAGAAATTGCAGTCATGGAGTATCAAAGTCCATCAAAGAAGCTGGCTCGCAAAGATGGCTCCACCGTCATCTTCCCCCACGACGATCCGCTACTGATTATGGCGAGAGTAGGGAACTGGGATGTCAAAAGAGTGTTGCTTGATGATGGCTCAAATGCTGACGTCCTATTCTCGCACCTGCTACCGAGCTTGGGCATCTCCAGCAGCGAACTAAAGCCTGTCACCTCGCCCACTTTTGGGGTTGGACCATCCGAACTCCCCGTCCTCGGATGGATCGACCTCCCGCTGATGATGAAAGGGACTTCGGTGAACGGAGCAGCTGAGTTGTACGCCTCCACAATGGCGAGATTCATCATCATGAACGTCCCGTCCTTGTACAACGTCATCCTTGGAAGGTAGACAATGGGGAATCTGTATATTCGCCCTAATGTGAAGTACTTGACTGTCACATTCGCCACCAAGGATGGAGATGCAGAGGTCTTCATAGACCAAGCCGAGGTAAGAAAGGTGTTTATAAAAGCACGAAAAGCTCCGGCAAGCAACCTCGCGCAAACGATGGAGGCAAGGGCACCAGAAAAAGGCAAAGAAGAAGATCTCGCCAAAACAGAAATGGAAGCAATAGAGCTTGTCCCAGGTCAATCTACCCGAATAGGGAAGAGCTTGGCCGAAGGTGACAAAGAAAAACTTGTATCCTTTCTGCTGGAAAATAAAGACCTGTTTGCCTACTCGCCAAAAGATATGCCGGGGGTAAACCCTGGCATAATACAGCACAGCCTCAAAGTAAGTCCGGAAGCAAGGCCTGTCCGGCAAAAGAAACAAAGCATCTCAGCCCACAAAAGCAACTTTGTCAAAACCGAAGTCCAGCGTCTCCTAGATGCTGAAGTTATCAGGGAGGTCAAGTACCCCGAGTGATTAAGCAACGTGGTCATCGCCATAAAAGAAGGTAGCAGCAAACTCCGGATGTGCATCGACTTCAGAAATTTGGACGATGCTTGCCCGAAAGACTCATACCCTCTGCCGCCAATAGATCAACTGGTAGATTCAACCGCTGAATATGGGCTCCTAAGTTTCCTAGACACCTTCAGTGGCTACCATCAGATAAGGATGGACCCCGAAGATGAAGAGAAGACTGTCTTCATCACCGAGGGAGGAACATACTGCTATATCAGGATGCCATTCGGGCTCAAAAATGCAGGAGCCACCTACCAGAGGCTGATGAACAAGGTCTTCAAAGACCGAATGGGGAGAAACATAGAGGTGTATGTTGATGATATGATAGTCAAGAGCAAGCTGCCTGGCTACCACGTTGCAGATTTAGAGGAAACCTTCCAAAAGCTCAGAGCCTTCGGGATCCGCCTTAATCCTGAAAAGTGCATCTTCGGGGTGACCTCGGGAAAATTCCTTGGGTACATGGTATCCGAAAGAGGCATCGACGCTAACCCCGAGAAGATTAAGGCTCTGCTTGAGTTCCGAACTCCTGCCACAGTCAAAGATGTGCAGAGACTCACCGGAAGAATAACCTCTCTGAGCAGGTTTATTTCCAGGTACGGAGATAGGTGTAGACCTTTCTTCAAAGTCCTCACAAAGGCAACAAAAATGGAAGGCGACCTCGGAAGAAATGATCATCCTTGGGATGAAGATTGCCAAAAGGCCTGCGAAGAACTCAAAGTCTACCTGGCCAGCCTGCCGACTCTGCGACAACCTCGGGAGGGAGAGCCCCTCGTACTGTACCTCGCCGTCACAGAAAAAGCTGTGAGCTCGCTCCTCATGAAAGAAGAAGGGTCAAAGCAATGGCCGGTCTACTATGTCAGCAAGTCCCTGCATGGCGCCGAAGTCAGGTACCCTTTGCTTCAAAAAGCTATATATGCCTTAGTGCTTGCAGGGAGAAGGCTGCGACCATACTTTCAGGCTCACCCCATCATCGTTCGAAGTAGTCTGCCGCTACGGGATGTCATGAAAAGAGTTGATCATTCGGGAAGGCTCTCCAAGTGGTGCATAGAGCTGGGCGAACACGAAATCACGTATGAGCCTCGGAAGGCCATAAAAGCTCAAGCACTAGCAGATTTTATCGCCGAAATACCCACCACTGAGGAGAGCCACTCGGATCCAAAAGAGGGTGAGCCAGAATGGACCTTGCACGTAGACGGAGCCTCGGGGTCCGAACACCAGGGAGCTGGAATAATCATCAGGGGCCCTGAAGGCCTGGAGGTAATGAAGGCTATCAAGTTCAGCTTCAACATCACCAACAATGTAGCTGAGTATGAAGCCCTCATAGCGGGATTGCGCTTGGCCAGAAGGATTGGCGTGAGAAACTTAAAGGCTCACAGCGATTCCCAGCTGGTAGTTCGGCAGACGGCAGGAGATTATGGGGCGAAGGACCCAATCTTGGCAAAATATCATGAGCTAGTAGCAAAGCTCATCCAAGAGTTTGACGCTGTACGGATCGAAAATGTACCTCGGCGGAATAACACTGAGGCAGATTGCTTGGCGAAGTCGAAAACATATACCGAGGTGCTAGACCAACCGAGCATCTCGGTGATGAGCATGACGTCCTCGGGAACAGGGTGGAAAGACCCAATAAAAAGATACCTCGCAGAGAATTTGCTCCCCGAAGAACCCGGCGATGCTGCAAGACTGCGAAGGCGCGCCGGAAGATTCTTCCTGATTGGCGAAGACTTATATCGGCAGGGATATGCGAATCCGGTGCAAAGATGTGTGGATGAAAAGGATACTGAAATGGTCCTTGAAGAAGTTCACGAAGGCATGTGTGGTTCACACATTGGAACTGATGCCCTGGCAGCAGTGATACTCCGCCAAGGATACTTCTGGCCTACCCTGAGAAAGGACGCAAGACAGTTCGTCCGGAAATGTGGTAGCTGCCAGAGACACGCCAAAATCCAGAGGACACCCTCGGAAATGGTAACTTCGGCAGACTATCCTTGCCCCTTCGCAGTCTGGGGTATAGACCTTATTGGGCCACTCCCCACAGCACCCGAAGGCGTGAAATTCTGCGTGGTAGCAGTGGACTATTTCTCAAAGTGGGTGGAGGCAGAACCACTAGCAACTATCTCGGCAAAAGAAGTGCAGAAGTTCCTATGGAAGAACATCGTATGCAGATTTGGCATACCAAGGGTACTAGTAGCTGATAATGGATCCCAGTTCACAGACAAAGGCTTCCAAGAATTCATCAGCGACCTCGGAATAAAGATGCACATCGCCCCAGTAGCTCACACCCAAAGCAACGGGCAGGTAGAAGTATCGAACAGGACCATAAAAGATGGCCTGAAAAAGAGACTAGGGGAAGCCAAGGGGAAATGGCCAGGAGAACTCCAAAGTGTATTATGGAGCTACCGAACGACGCCCCGAAGAGCCACAGAGAAGTCTCCTTTCTCAGTCGTCTTCGGAATAGAGGCCATTATCCCAATAGAGGTAGTTCAACCTTCAGTACGGGTGCAAGTATTTGATGAAGGTGGTAATGACCTCGGCCTGAGAACCAATCTCGATCTTGTGGCCGAACACAGAGAAATTGTTACGGCCCTTCTAGAGGGAGGTAAGGACTTTAGAATTTAATTTAGAAGTTTAATTTAAGTTTGCCTAGCAAGAATTAAGAAGTTTGCCAAAGTTCACTAAGTTCCGACAAGAATAAAGCTCTGAACTAAGTTCAGGGGCAAAATGGTAATTTTGCACCCTGAATGGCCGGGACGAGTCCCGAGTGTTTTAAAATGAATTTTTAGGACTTAACTTTTAACCTTAACTCAAACTCAATAAATAGACAAGGATTTAATCAAGAACTGTTAAGTTACAAAGATGGGGGACCTAATTGCACAAAACTTGAAACCTTGGTGATCTTGGTTGCTAAGTGAGGGTTTAAGAAGGGAAAGAGGGGGAGAAGCTGCCATTAACACGTTCTTAAGCTTCCCTCACTCATTTCTCTCTCAAATTGAACTTGGAATCAAGTGATCTTGGTGTCAAGAGGCGCAATTAAGGATGTTCAAGCTTGGAGAAGTGATTTTCAAGCTTAAATCCATGTTTTTGAAGCTTGAAAGGGCGTTTTTCTCCATCCCCTATTTTTGAACGAGGTATGATTTATGTTCTTGATTGAATTCATGTTATTTGATTGATTGGAAGCTTGGGTTTTGGTTGAAAGATGTGTTTTTTATGTTTTAGAGCTTTGTTTTGGTATGGTTTTGTGTAGAACTTTGGAAGCTTGTTTGGAAGAGGAAGGGTTCGAATTCTTGCTTGTTCTTGGTGTTAAGGTAAGGGAGAAAGTGTTTTTAAGTTGTTGGATTGCTTTTGGATTGAAATGGATTGAGAAAGTTGAGTAATTTTTGGGTATGGTATGAAGAAACGTTTTGGGAATTATGATGGACTAGCTAAATTCGAAGGGTTGGTTTGATGCTTCTAATGCATCATAGTTTGGCTTTGATAGTTGGTTTTGTTCCTTGCAACATGTACTTCATGTGTATGAAATTTGGTAACTTTTGATGCATGTTTGCTATATGTATTTGGTTGCCAAAGTTCGTAGCAGCAAACGGCCGAATTCTGCATTTCTGCAGAATTGGCGACGCGGCGCCAATTGGCCCGAAAATTGGCGACGCGTCGCCAATTCAATTTTATGTCACAGAACGTTTTTTCGCTGGCGACGCGTCGCCAATTCCTTTTTGCCTTTGGCGACGCGGCGCCAACACAAGAAAATGGGGGGTTTGACTTTTTGCTGCGTTGACCCGACCGAGACTACGGAAGGTTCGGAACGTGCCTAAGGGTCCGAGGATCCCGATGGTACTCCGAAACTTCTGAAAGTCCCACCGGAAGTATGAGTTTTCTTGAACTGTTTGAGGTAAGTAAGTTGCTTAGGCAACAAGTAAGGAAACAAATGTTGCAATTGAACTTAATTAGCTATCAATAGCTCAGGTGAGAGGTTTAGAACCCGCGTCGGCCTAGCCGTGCCGGAGCCACGAGGCCACGAGGCGAAACCTTGTTCATCTAGTTTACATCAAAGAGGCCCTACGGCCTAGTCTACAAGTCCCATCATAAATTCCCCTGCATAACAATTAGGTGAGAGGTTCTATGTTTGAATGAGGCTTGCTAAGGTTCGCCCTTGAGCCATATGATAGGTTGCTAAGTGATAGCGCTTGGCCTATATGTCAGGTTGCTAAGTGATAGCGCTTGGCCTGTATATGTGTCAGGTTGCTAAGTGATTGCACTTGGCCTGATACAGAGGACTACTTGAGGAGAGGTCTACCGGCCTAGTATATATATATATGACTAGTACCCTCATGCTGTGTGAGCTCGCAGCCAGAGTCCTAGTAATTTTTCTTGCAGGTACATCGAAGACCCTTACTGAGAATGTTGAATTCTCACTCCCTGTTTGTTATGCAGAGTCTGGAGTAGCAGGACCGGATAATCGCTGAGGATTATCACGGTAGTACCTTTTTGTCTGTAAAGGTACGGTAGTTGAGAAACTTTAAGTTTCTAGCTTGCTTAAGTGTTTAGTTGGTCTGTTGGTCAGGCTGTGGTACTAACTTGCTTCTTCCTTTGGCTGCAGAGCCTAGTAGCACTTGGCATAGGACTTGTGAGACTCGCCACTGGGACAGGAGTCCAAAGTGGGAGCTAGGGTAAAAGATCTCAGCAAAGTCTTGTATTTTGATACAGTACTTTATTTTGCCTCCAGTATTTATGTTATAAAGAGTCATTGACTCAGGGGATTGTTCTCTGGGTGAGAGCATTAATTACTTATGTATAAATGCTTTCACGAGCGGTGTATGTGTAGTTAATCACTCAAAGGTTGATTTTGCTATGCTTTGGCATTTTGTATTTATTTATATAGAATTTTACTTAGCCGGCTAAATGTCTAAATGATTAAATGTTTTATGGTTTTAACAAACCAAGTCAAAGCATAAGTGCATACATATTGCATTTCTAGGTTAATCAACTAGTAGCATTGGATTTAATCCACACACATAACCAGCTAGCCAATTACAATCCACCGTGAGACAAACGCTCACAGGGTATCCCGGGCAGGGGCACGGGGATCGTGTCAGAAATAGCCGAGCTGAGAAGAAGAGCTTTTCACCAAAGAGTAGCCGCGGCTGTAAACTTACGGGCCAGGCCAAAAGAAATCAAGAAGGGAGACCTCGTTCTCCGAAAGGCCGACTTCGCACCCCGAAGGCCATCCCATGGCGTACTTCGCGCAAACTGGGAAGGACCCTATCTGGTTCTTGCTGAAGTACGAAAAGGCATGTACAAGCTTGGTGACGCCGAAGGCGTAGAATTGAAGAACACTTGGCACTCAGACGCCTTGAAAAAATTCTATGCTTAAGGTTGAGCGGAGGAGTTATGTTGTACATAATGGCCTTGAGAAAAAATTCTTAAGTGTACAGAAATTGTGCAAAACAGAATTCCGCAAAGATGCTCACCATGATAAAGCGTAGATATGACTTTCCGAAGTCCCTTGAGCCATCACGCTCGGGAAAGATGGAAAACAAAAATCTCGCAGAAGAATTCATAGCCAGCGCAGAGATAATTTTCCGAACTCCCTTGAGCGAACATGCTCGGGAAAATGGGAAGTGAAAAATCTCGCGAAAGGTTTTCCGAAGTCCCTTGAGCAAACATGCTCGGGACAACTGGAAAAACAAAGAATTTGACTGAAGGTTTTCCGAAGTCCCTTGAGCAATCATGTTCGGGGTAAATTGGAAATGCAAAAGCTTGCAAAAAGACTTAGTCAAATTTTTTCAGGCCTTCCAGAAAGTCTTTCGAGCAAGCGCACTCGGGACAAAGAAAGGTAAAAAAGTTTCTTTAATCGCAGGTTTTCCAAAGTCTCTTGAGCGAACGTGTTCGGGACAATGGAAATGAAGAAACTTGCAAGAAAAGACTTAGCCAAAAAATCTTCATTAAGAGCAAAGCTGCTTTACAGTAAAGAACTGCCCGAAGAAGGATTACAAAATAGAAGGGAAGGAAAAGGGGCCCTAAAATAGCCTAAGGGTTCGCGGCGTCCCGAGAGCCACTCGTTTGCCCGCCCTTTTCCACCACCTTCGGCGCTGGAATTGAAGGAGAAAGTTTCAGATGTTCGACCTTGGACCATTTCCACCGAGGTCCCCCAGGAATGTTTAGACCCTCTAGAAAAGAGAGGTCCAGATCTGGGAACCTCTGGAGAACCTGGTGCCGAGCAAGGCAGAAGCCGTCCTGGAACGCGACCTTGTTCATTTGATCAGACTTGTTCTTCTCAAGCTCGAGGTCGTCAAGCTCGTCCTTCAGGTCCACGATCTCCTCTTCCAGCACCTTTATCTGTTCCTCCCCTTTCGGCTCCTTCTTCAATGATTCGACCTAGGCCCGCAGAGCGTTATTCTCACACGTCAACGACACTATACGGCTGTCAGAACCAGCCTTGTGCTGGAGAAGATCATCGTTGGCGGTGAGCATCCCCTTTATTTGGTCACCGAGGTCAGCGATCTTCCTGGAGGAGTCCTTTTGAAGTTCTTCTTTTTCCTTCCGGAACTCCTCCCGAAGGGCAGCTACTTCTTTCTCAGCAGCCTCTTTCAGCTGCTGGTTTTTGGTGACCGACTCCGCGAGTGCGGTCCTCGTCTCATTCATGGTTTGAGTGGCCGAAGTTCGGAAAGCAACCTCCCTGGCCACCTAAACTCGGAGGAAGGCGGCGTACCCCATCAGCTGCAAAAAGATTAAATGCAAGGTCAGTAAGAGCGAAACACTTAGGAAAAAATTGAAGGGAATTAGCTGTGAAGGATATACCTGAGCAGCGTGCTCGGTGATCTTTGCGGCGAGGGTGTTATCCCCCGGATGGGCCGCTGCTATAGCCTTGAAGGAGGCCTCGGTGAGCACCCCCCTCGTAATTTCCTTAGCCATTTGAGGAACGTCCTCGGAGTACATATTCATGTCCTCCGTGAACGTCCAGAAAGGCTCTTTGGGTATCTTACCTTGCGGGATTTTGGCATCCCGAAGAGCTCGTTTCCGAGCATGTTCGGCCACCCAGCCAGGGGTAGTCAACTCCCCTGCATGGTAAGAATGAGAAGGAGATTAAAAGACAAAGAAGCCAATCCAGAAAAAACAAAGGAAGTACACTTTGTCTGGAAACAAACCTGGCGGAACCTCGACAACAACGTCCTTGGAGTCCTCGGCCTCCTCGGCCGAAATGCCCTTGCCCTTCCGCTTGCGCCGCTCCTCGGCAGAAGGTACTTCTACCACTACATCAAGGAGGGCCTGCGACGCGGTAGGACTCTGAGGAGGGACGTCGGTTGAAGGGACCTCGGAAGCAGCAGCCTCAGGCTCCGGAATCTCGGCTGCCCCAGGCTCCTCGGCAGTCTCCTCGGGAATTTCCTCTAGAGGAGCCTGGGCAGCTCTCTTTGCCCGTTTCCTCGGAGGCCCCGTGCCAGTAGACTTCCGCCTTCGGGAAGACGCCTTCTTCGTCTGATCGCCCTTCTCCACCTGGCCGGTGAAAAGGGACTTGTAATAGGCGGCAGTCGCGTCGCCCATCTCTGAAAAAAGAGAGAAACATCAGCGTAAGTCTGAGGAAAAAAACAGTAAAGGAGTAGAAGATAACTCACTTTCGGCAAGCGCTTCGAAAGAAATTTCCTCCTTAAGAAGCTTGACCAACCAGGAATCCTTCCCGGTGATGGCAGGAGCTGGCATCTCGAGGTCAGTCTCGTGCTCCTTTACCACCTTTAGCTCCCGAAGGACCTCTTCGGTCATCAACCTCCAGTTGATTGGAAAAGGGTAAAGGGCGCGCGGAACGACCTCGGAATCCCAGTCAGAGACAGCCCGAATGCGGGCGTCGACATCCGCGAACAAGGGAGCTAACTCTGGGGTCAGCAGCATCCTCGGATCAGCAACGTCCACATCCAGTGTTCCCTGAGCCCATTTGGTCGGAACGTACGACCAGGCCTCGTCCATCTTCATGAAGAAAAACTTCTGTTGCCACCCCCGCCAGCTATCTTTAGTGGCGAAGGTGAACATGAATTTCTTGCTCCCGGATCCCCGAGGTAGCATGAAATAGAAGCCACCCTTCGGGACCACAGAGAGCCTGTAATACTGCATAAAGATTCTGAAATTGGCTTCTATCCCGAAGACGCCACACATGCAGAGGTAGGCGTTAAAATAGCAGAACGAGTTTGGGGGAAGCTGGTTCACAGCAATGCCATGAAATTTGCAGAACTCGCACACCATCTTCGGGGGAGGATACCGAAGACCGGCCTTCAGTTGGGCTCGGAAGACGGTAACCTCCTTACTGTGGTTTGAAAAAGCATAATGGCTAGAACGAGGCAGCCTAGTAATGGCGTAAGAGGGAAGAAAGAATTTTTTCTTCCACCTCTCTAACTTTTTAGGGGTGGTGCAACAAGGATGGGCTAAAAGAGGCTGCCAGCTCTCAGGAATGGGCATTTTCAACATGAAAACGAGTGTGAAAATGGAAGAAAAAATAGTTTCCAGAGAAAAACTCAAAAGAACACAGGGATCAAAGCGCTCTGAAAAACAAAAACCCACTGAAAGATTTGCCAAAATCTGAGGACGCCGTCGTGAAAGCTGGCTGGAAACAAGCTCTAATTAAGGTAGCTCCGCCACAGAAAGCAAGAAAGTGCAAGAACAGGGGCAAAGCAGAGAGAAGAGCAGAAGACAAAGCAAAAGGAACTTATGATGGAGTGGGCTATTTATAAGCCAGAGGTGGGTAACCGAAACATCGTCATAAGTACCCTTTGGAGGCGAACTGTCGCCGTAACTGCTCTCTGCACCTGAAAAGGCGCGCCCTCTGTAACCGACGCGACTCTCCTCCAACGGCAAAGCGCCACATGTCAACCGCTGCGCGAAAATGGGGGACACGTCCTCCAAACGTCCCTTGAAAGCTTGGACACGTCTTCTGACATCCCTGGAAAACTGGGACGCGCCGCTCAGACTGACACGCTTGGCCAAACAGACCTGCAGAAACAAAGAGCAGGCCACCTCGAGGATGCCAAGAAACAGGCTATGGCCGAACAGCTCATGACCTTCGGGCAAGAGGTGTATCTTCGGCGCAGGCTCCACCTCGAAGACACCAAAGAACAGGCCAAGGCCGAAGAGCCCATGATCTTCGGGCAAAAGGCGCATCCTCGGAACAGGTTAAGCTTCCAAAGAAACTCCCATACACAACCTCGGAAAGAGATGCAAAACCGAAGTCTTCACTTCGGCTTTCCAAAGGGGGGCATGTGATAGCCAAACGCTATCGCCTCTATCTGGCCGAACTCCCTGCCACAATGATGGCCAGAAGAAACTGGCGCTACCCGAGAAAAGGTGCGATCAGGCACCTCGGGAGATAGCCGAAGAGCTCCGAGCCCGGCATGCCAGGAAACCCCGAGGACACTACTCGCCCCCCCAAGGTTGTGAACAGATCGCCTTCGGAAAAGAGGCACCAGACAGCAAGCCGAACATGATATCCCCGAAGGCGGAACTCCCTAAAACTGGGAACCCTCGAACTGAGGGCTTGTTTCCCGAAGAGGCTCTGTCCGAACTAAAGGACAACCTCACCCAGGGACCTCGGGAGTACGGCAGGAGCATTTATGGAAGCATTTAAGGAAGCCTCTGACACATCCTTTCACAGACGTCATAAAGCCACCTGAATAGGCGCTCTGACACACGGACGCCATCAGAATCACATCATGGCCCATCTCAGCACGTGGCTCAAGGCAACCTACTACCAGCTATCTGTCCCCTATGCCCAGAAATTCAGGAACATCCGACCGAACACGTGTCGCGATCTGAACGGGCTAGGCACTCCTATAAATACCAGGAATTAATACTTAGCAGGAGGCTGGTCGGTTGGCAAAACACTGCTCCCACACTCTGAGAAAACTACCAGGCAAGACTCTTCAGCCCTTGGTGCTATTTCCTCTGCCTTTTCTCAGCCACCACTGACTTGGGCGTCGGAGGCTCCCCCCCCGGAAAAACACTCCGGGGGCCTCCTAACCCTTTGTTTCTGAGCTTTCAGGCACTCTCCTTTGGGCTATCCATTCCATCAGACGTTCCTCCTCCCAGAAGTCTCTCCACCAGTCACCATGACTATAAACGATGAGGCCCCTGGCCATCAGCGATGAACTCCTTCGTTGTGAGACTTTAGGTCGCTTGGACCCTGTTTGTCCCACAGGCCATTTCCCGAGGGGTATGTTTTCCGTAGAGGATTCTTCATGCGGGTCTCCACTTCCCGAACTGCGATCAGTCGATTTTGGGCTTTTCTTTCGAGGGCGTGTTGGTGAGGGAGGTCTTTGGCCTGAGTTTGTTGTGGCCATCTTCGGTCTATCTGCTGTGTCATTTCAGCCACGACCGAACGCTGAAAGTCCCGTACAAAGCTCATCATAATGACTAGAGGGCGGTCTTCCTCAGGCATAGAAGTCCCTGGGAATGTTTGCTCAGCAGCCGGTTGGTTCTCAGGCGTGGACGGGGACCTCGGGAGTCCCCTGTCCTTAGAATGCCGAGTTTCAACGATGGCGACCTCAGAGCGGTTTCCCACAGACGGCGCTAAATGATGCCCAGCGGCATCTTCATAGGGTGACATTGGGACTTGTGGAGGGACCTCTTGAGAGGGAGACCGCCGGGAGGCCAGATAGAGGCGACAGCCCTTCGGCTATCAGAAGATATGTTAAGGTGGTGTGCACTCGACTTTAAAGAAGAATGAGATCAACTCCTACCCTTAATAGAATTCTTCTATAATAATAGTTATCACTCAGTGATAAAAATGGCTCCTTATAAGGCTCTGTACGGGAGGAAGTGCATAACCCCCCATTGTTGGCAAGATCCTAAGGATACAATTTAGGTAAGACTGAAACTGATCCATGAGACCACTGAAAAGATCAGGATGATCCAAGAAAATATCAAGGTTGCCAATGATAGAGAGCAAGCCTATGCCAACCAAATAAGAAGAATAGACTTCATATTCCAAATAGGGGACTATGTGTGGATTAAAGTCTCCCATATGAAGGGAACTATGAGATTTGGTAAGAGAGGAAAACTAGCCCCTAAATACATTGGACCATTCGAAGTAGTGGCTAGAATTGGTAATGTGGCATAGAAGCTAGATTTACCTCTAGAGTTGGGTCACATACATGATACCTTTCAAGTTAGTTTGCGTAGGAAGTACTTGTCTGACCCACAATGGGCTATACCAGCTTTTGATATCCCAAAAACTCCCAACGTCTCTTATGAAGAAGAACTTGTAAGGGTTCTAGCTAAGGATGTAAGAAAATTGAGGAGTAAGTGGATAAACATGGTGAAAATCCAATTGTCTCAGCTTTCAAATTAAGAAGCCACTTCATAAACAGAAGCTAAAATGCTCAAAAGATACCCAAGGCAATTTCCTATGTTACTTGACAATTTGGAGGACCAAATTCTTTTAGGGAGAGAGAATGTCATGCTTGTGGCTTGTAGAGGCCATAGTTTGTGATGCAAGGTACACATAATTTACATTATATGGATATATGAATAATGTACAATGCAAGTCATAAGTAAGAAACAAAGACTAAATAAGAACAAGTCTCCTACGAGAATGCCTTCAAGGTACTTCAAGTGTGCTTCAAAGGAATCCAAAAAAAATGGTATAGTTGTGAGCCAAGCAAGGCTAGGCTTAAGTCCTAAACCATCTTGGGGCGGGAACTTAGATTTGAAGGCAAATTTGGCCAAAAATCCAAGTGAAAAATGTGCTCCCAGATAAACCACAAAAGCGGGACTCTAAGCACACCCTTGTGTGCATTTATGTGAACTTAAGAACTCTAAAGCTTAAGAACACTAAGGTAAATTATTTGAGCTTGATGCCTAAGGTCATGATACAAGTGAGGGCAACTACATCAGCCCAAAAAATGTGAAATACACATAATAAAGAACAAGAACACCCTAAAGTGTGATGGGTTTCGGGAGCCAAACAGCGCAGTGGAATTTAACCGAAACCCTCCAGGATCCAAGTGAAACGGGGTAAACCGGGTGTTCGAAAAATTTCATACCTAAATTTTGGTTGAGATTTCTCACTCAACTGTAGAGTTGAATCACAAAACCTGAATAGTTGACATGTTCAGGCTCTCTATGGTATCCACACGAGCCTTTCGGGATCACCACGCTTCCACCACGTCCCGGCAGATGCGTTTCTCTTGCGCTCGCAATGCTAGCTTGTGTCCTCCAAGGAATTGCAAGAGAAGAGTGCCACTGTCCTTTTGGGAGGCTAGGGCAAGGAGACCTGGGAATTTCTCACTTGAAGTTGTATTTATAGTGAGACTCAACTTCCAGTCCTAATAGGTTTCAAAGCCCTAATCCAATTATGCTTTAATTTCAGGCTTAATAATGGCTCAACTATTGGGCGCATTATTAATACGAAATTATTGTGAAACCTATACCCAAATAATTAGCCCATGCACTCTAATGATCCTAATAGCTCTATGTGTGCGACCCAATAGGCTCTTGCCATGTTGGCAATGATCATAAATCACATTTATGATCATAAGCAATGAACGGTGTCTAGCAACACATCATTGCTACCCAGGTGACAATAAGAAAAGCAACTTGATCACACAAATCCCTCTGCATGATATGTGACATACCCAATGACCTCCTTCAAGTTCACTCAGTTACGAGCAACAAAGGAAAGTATCAAAGTATGTGACTCACATGTAGGGAACCTTGATGATCTTAGGTCGAAGGACTACATATACCATGATCACTATGAGAATCACTTATGACACTCATATAACGATCCATGAAGTGTTCTCATGGTGGGTCGGTCCAGTACACAAGTTCTCCAACTTGTACCCATATGTAGACTACATATCTCATATTAGTCTCCAGATATGCTAGTCATTATGTATTATTGCAACCCGCTCCACAATAATACTAGACTAGGGACGTTTAAGAATATCATTATTCTAGGGTTACAATTATGTTTATTACGTTACGCAGAAACAAAACAACAAACAAAATTGCTGGATTAATGCCTCAATAAAATATCATGACTCAATGTGCAAAAATACAATCATCTCATGATTGGCTTTTTTTTGGGCACAACACTAACATGCCTCTTTTGAGCGTCCCTTGCAGCTCTTGGACCAGTGGCAGCAGGCTCATTCGGAATGGGCTGCTCTAGGACATAGGCCTTTCTCTCTTGCTTGAGGACTATCCTCAAGTTTTGGTACCATTTCAGAAAGTTGGTCCCATTCAGTTTTTCCTTCTCAAGGATCGATCGCAACAAAAGTGTCGATGTGTTTTGTGACATTGTTATTTACAACAGTAAATATGCAGTGTAAGAGTCATGTATTTTAATTCATTTAATAAGGACTTTTATTAAATGATACTCCCACTATTTTCCTCAAAATAATAACCCTCGATATTATTTCAGAACACCTCGGCGCTAAGGTATTCTAGTGGGCCAAGATCCATATTTGACCACAACCTGAGTTAGCTTTGGCTTTTCTCTCAAGTTCTAGCTATTTAGGTAGGCAATTCCTTGCCAATTGCATCTTATGCAACTCTTGGATAGTTGGGTGAACAACACTTGTCCAAGCTCATCCCATGAGCTTAAGCCCAACTCTATGCCTCTAAGTCACTAATCCTATTAGGATGACTTAGTTAAGTCAGACCCAAAGTTAGCAATTTGGATATCACTATTATCCCATCGCGCCTTACCAAGATGAACATAGGTGCTTTGCTTTGGCAAACCCACCTAATGTTGATCAAAGTCTTGACAAGTGCCAACATTTGGAAGGCATCACATTTGATGACTTAATATTTGTTTGAGAGATTTTTCGTTTGATCTCACCAATTTGTTATCTCCGGTTGTCTTATACATGCTGATAGCCGAAGGACTATCGCCTCCACCTGGCCGAACTCCCTGCCACCAGAATGGCGAGGAGATCTGGCGCTACCCGGAAAAAGGTGGGGTCACACACCTCGGAGAAAACCCAAAGAGCCCGAGCTCGGCATGCCAGGGAACTCGAGGATACTATTAGCCCCCCCGAGGTAGTAAACAGACCGCCTTCGAAAAAGTGGCACCAGCTAGTGCAGGTCGAACATGATCTTCCCGAAGGCGGAACTCCCTGAATCTGGGAACCCCCGAACTGGGGGCATGTTTCCCGAAGTGGCACGGTCCATACAAGAGGACGACCTCACCCAGGGACCTCGGGAGTACGGTAGGAGCATTTAAGGAAGCCTTTGACATGTCGCCCACAGACGTCACAAGCCGCCTCAAACAGCGCTCTGACACGCTGACGCCATCAAAGTCACATCATGGCCCGTCTCGGCCCAAGGCTCAAGGAAGCCTGCCACCAGCTACTTGTCCTCTACGCCCAGACATTCAGAGAACATCCGACCGAACACGTGTCACGATCTGAACGGGCTACACACCTATATAAATACCAGGGAATACACCCTGGCAAACGGATGGCAAATATCCTGACTCCTCACTCTGAGAAAATACGACCAGGCGAGTTCACTGAACCCCTCAGTGCTATTTCCTCTGCCTTCTCTCAGCACCACTGACTTGGGCGTCGGAGGCTCCTCCCTGGAAAAATACCCCAGGGACCTCCTAACCCACTTTTTCTGAACATCTCAGGCACTCTCCCTTGGGCAAACCGGCCACCAGGCGTTCTTCCTCTCCGGGAGTCCCTCCATCAGTCACCATGACTACCAATGATGAAGCCCCTGGGCATCATTTGGCACCGTCTGTGGGAAACCGTTCTAAGATCGCCGTCGTTGAAACTCGGCGTTCTAAGGATAGGGGACTCCCGAAGTCTTCGTCCGCGCCTGACACACAACCGGCTGCTGAGCAAACACTCCCAGGGACTTCTGCGCCTGAGGAAGACCGCCCTCTAGTAATCACTATGGGCTTTATGAGGGTGTTTCAGCGTTCGGTCGTGCCCGAAATGACACAGCAGATCGATCGAAGGTGGTCACAGCAGGCACAGTCCCAAAGACCTCCCTCACCTGCACGCCCTCGAGAGAAAAGCCCGAGGTCGACTCATCGCAGTTCGGGAAGCGGAGACCCACGCGAAGAGTCGTCTACGGAGAATATACCCCTCGGGAAACGGCCTGTGGGACAAACTGGGTCCAAGCGACCGAAAGTCTCACAGCGAAGGAGTTTGTTGCCAGAGGTGAGGTCCCTGTCCCCTCAGCGCCAAACTCGCTCCCCAAAGAGGCGCCGAAGATCTCCCTTCCCGGAGGAAGAGCCTAACACCACAGTTCTCATGGAAAGGATACTAGCACGGCTAGACAGGGTGGAAAAGCAGGTAGCTCGCAAACCCGTCTGGGACAGGCTGACGGGAGCCTTCTGCGAAGATGGGTCCCCATTCACCCGGGTCATGGCCGAGGCAGCCATGCCAGGCGACTTCAGGGTACCTCGGCTGGAGATTTATGATGGCCGCACTGATTCGCAGGCCCATCTGACCAAGTACAGATGCAGCATGATAATGCATGGTGCTGACAACGCTACCATGTGTAAATGCTTCGAGGTCACCCTCACGGGACCAGCAACTGCGTGGTACAACTCATTGCCCCCAGGAGCCATCACTGAGTTCCAGGAGTTGTCTACGGCCTTCGCGCAACAATTTATTGGAAGCCGGCCAACGGCGAAGACGCCTGTTCAGATGTTCGACATAGAACAGAGAAATGGAGAAACCATCCGAGACTATGTCGAAAGATTCAACAGGGAAGCTCTAAGCGTCCCGGACTTTCTGCCTGAAATACGCATCCTCGCCATGACACGGGGCCTTCGGCGAGACTCACAGCTGTTTTATGAGTTCTCAAAGGACCCCCCGGACACCCTCGGAGAATTTTACCGAAGGGCCGAACAGCATATGACCGCCGAAGAGCTGAGAATGGCTGGGCCGAAGTCCGATCACAACCGCGCCGAAGGGTCCAATCAGCAAGCCCGGCATGCAACTGAATAGGCAGGCCGACCTCGGAGGATGCGGGGAAGCAAACTGCAAAGCTTCACACCCCTGAGCACTACACGGACAAACATCCTCATGGCACTGGAAAGGCAGGGGACGCAGATTCTGCGGCCAAGGGCCATGACCGCTGATAACAAGAAAAACATCAAGAAGTTCTGCCAGTTTCACCGCGACCACGGCCACGACACCGAAGACTGCTTCGAACTGAAGAAGTACATTGAGTCGCTGATAAAACTCGGCCAACTTTGGAAATATCTGTGGATGCCTTCCCCAAAAGGAAGAAAAGATGAGGAAGAAAGGGCCGAAGACGAGGACTACAACTCCGACAGACGGAGAAACAGAAGCCCGAAAAAGTGCCCTCCTTCTCCTGCAGGGGTGATACAAACCATCACTACGGGGCTCCCATCCTCGGAAAGAAAGCGGAAGGCCAGAGAGATTGCGGTCATGGAATATCAGAGTCCGGCAAAGAAGCTGGCTCGCAAGGATGGATCCACCGTCATCTTCCCCCATGACGATCCGCTGCTAATCACGGCAAGGATAGGGAATGGGACGTCAAAAGAGTGTTGCTTGACGATGGATCAAATACTGACGTCCTATTCTCGCATTTACTGCCGAATTTGGACATCTCCAGCAGCGAACTCAAGCCTGTCACCTCGCCCACCTTCGGGGTTGGACCGTCTGAACTACCTGTCCTCGGATGGATTGATATCCCCCTGATGATGAAAGGAACTTCGGTCGACGGAACAGCTGAGTTGTACGCCTCCACAATGGCGAGATTTATCGTCATGGACGTTCCTTCTTCATACAACGCCATCCTTGGAAGGCAGACATAGGGAAACCTGCACATTCACCCTAACGTGAAGTACTTGACTGTCACATTCGCCACCAAGGATGGGGATGCAGAGGTCTTCATAGATCAAGCCGAGGTAAGGAAGGTGTTTGTAAAAGCGCAAAAAGCTCTGACAAATAACCTCGCACAAACAATGGAAGCAAAGGCACCAGAGAAGGACAAAGAAGAAGATCTCATGAGAGCGGAAACAAAAACAGTGGAACTTGTCCCAGGACAATCTACCCGAATAGGGAAGAGCTTGCCCGAATGTGACAAGAAAAACCTTGTATCTTTTCTACTGGGAAATAAAGATCTCTTTGCCTACTCACCGAAAGACATGCCAGGGGTGCACCCTGGCATAATATAGCATAGCCTCAAAGTAATCCCGGAAGCAAAGCCTGTCCGGCAAAAGAAGCGAAGCATCTTAGCCCATAAGAGCAACTTTGTGAAAACTGAAGTCCAGCGCCTGTTAGACGCTGAAGTCATCAGGGAGGTCAAATACCCCGAATGGTTAAGCAATGTGGTGATTGCCACAAAAGAAGGCAGCAGCAAACTCCGGATGTGCATCGACTTTAGAAACTTGAACGATGCTTGCCCGAAAGACTCATACCCTATTCCGCCAATAGACCAACTGGTAGACTCAACTGCCGAATACGGGCTCCTAAGTTTCCTAGACGCCTTCAGCGGCTACCATCAAATAAGGATGGACCCCGAAGATGAAGAAAAAACCGCCTTCATCATCGAGGGAGGAACATACTGCTACGTCAGGATGCCCTTCGGGCTTAAAAATGCAGGAGCCACCTACCAAAGGTTGATGAACAAGGTCTTTAAGGACCAAATAGGGAAAAACATGGAGGTATATGTTGATGACATGATAGTCAAAAGCAAGCTCCCTCGCAACCACGTTGCAGATCTAGAGGAAACCTTCCAAAAGCTCAGAGCCTTCGGGATTTGTCTCAATCCTGAAAAATGCATGTTCGGGGTGACCTCAGGAAAGTTCCTTGGGTACATGGTATCCAAAAGAGGCATCGATGCTAACCCCAAAAAAATTAAGGCTCTGCTCGAGTTCTGAACTCCTACCATAGTAAAAGATGTGCAAAGACTCACCGGAAGAATAACCTCTTTTAGCAGGTTCATTTCCAGGTATGGAGATAGGTGTCGGCCTTTCTTCAAAGTCCTCACTAAGGCAGCAAAAAAGGAAGGCAACCTCGGAAGGGATGATCATCCTTGGGATCAAGACTGTCAAAAAGCCTGGGAAGAACTCAAAATATACCCAGCCAGCCTGCTGACTCTGCTACAACCTCACGAGGGAGAGCCCCTTGTGTTATACCTCGCTGTCATGGAAAAAGCTGTGAGCTCGGTCCTCGTGAAAGAAGAAGGGCCAAAATAATGGCCGGTCTACTATGTAAGCAAATCCCTGCATGGCGCCGAAGTCAGGTACCCTCTGCTGCAAAAAGCCATATACGCCTTGGTGCTTGCAGGGAGAAGGCTGCGACCATACTTTCAGGCTCACCCCATCATCGTCCGAAGTAGCCGACCACTACGGGACGTCATGAGGAAATTAGATCATTCGGGAAGGCTCTCCAAGTGGTGTATAGAGCTCGGCGAACACGGTATCACCTATGAACCTCGGAAGGCCATAAAAGCTCAAGCACTGGCAGAATTCATTGACAAAATACCCATCACTGAGGACAGTCATCCGGATCTGAACGAAGGTGAGCCAGAATGGACCTTACATGTTGACGGAGCCTCGGGGTCCGAACACCAGGGAGCTGGTGTTAGTATTGTGCCCAAAAAGCCAATCATGAGATGATTGTATTTTTGCACATTGAGTCATGATATTTTATTGAGGCATTAATCCAGCAATTTTGTTTGTTGTTTTGTTTCTGCGTAACGTAATAAACATAATTGTAACCCTAGAATAATGATATTCTTAAACATCCCTAGTATAGTATTATTGTGGAGCGGGTTGCAATAATACATAATGACTAGCATATGTGGAGACTAATATGACATATGTAGTCTACATATGGGTACAAGTTGGAGAACTTGTGTACTGGACCGACCCACCATGAGAACACTTCATGGATCGTTATATGAGTGTCATAAGTGATTCTCATAGTGATCATGGTATATGTAGTCCTTCGACCTAAGATCATCAAGGTTCCCTACATGTGAGTCACATACTTTGATACTTTCCTTTGTTGCTCGTAACTGAGTGAACTTGAAGGAGGTCATTGGGTATGTCACATATCATGCGGAGGGATTTGTATGATCAAGATGAGATTTGTCCCTCCTATGTAACGGGAGTGATATCTTTGGGCCCCTTGATAGAGTGAGACTTAGAAAATGCATGGCCATGCTCCGATGAGTTGATATATGATATCAATGTCATCAGTTTAAGTTAGTCTACTCGGTAATCAAGAAACCAAAGATTGGGCTATACGAGAGTGACACATTCCATGTCTCGTGCTTAGTCTTGATATCTTGGACAAAGGGACAATGGCATATATCGGTGATGATCATAAAGGTTTAGTCGATTCACCGACAATCTTGTCACTTGGGTAGCAATGATGTGTTGCTAGACACCGCTCATTGCTTATGATCATAAATGTTATTTATGATCATTGCCAACATGGCAAGAGCCTATTGGGTCGCACACATAGAGCGATTTGGATCATTAGAGTGCATGGGCTAATTATTTGGGTTATGGTTTCACTTTAATTTCGTATTAATAATGGGCCAAGGAGTTGAGCCATTATTAAGCCCGAAATTAAATCCTAATTGGATTAGGGCTTTGAAACCCATTAGGCCTGGAAGTTGAGTCTCACTATAAATACAACTTTTACTTGAGAAATTCGCAGGTCTCCTTGCCCTAGCCTCCCAAAAGGACAGCCGCACTCTTCTCTTGCAATTCCTTGGAGGACGCAACCTAGCACTGCGAGCGCAAGAGAAACGCATCTGCCGGGATGCGGTGGAAGCGTGGTGATCCCGAGAGGCTCGTGTGGATACCATAGAGAGCCTGAACACATCAGCTATTCAGGTTTTGTGATTCGACTCTACAGTTGAGTGAGAGATCTCAACCGAAAGTTAGGTATGAGATTTTCGAACACCCGGTTTACCCCGTTTCACTTGGATCCTAGAGGGCTTCGGTTAAATTCCGCTGCGCTGTTTGGCTCCCGAAACCCAACAGCTGGGGTATTTATCAGAGGCCCTGAATGCCTGGAAGTAATGAAGGCTATCAAGTTTAGCTTCAACGTCACTAACAATGTGGCTGAGTATAAGGCCCCCATAACGGGATTACGACTGGCCAGAAAAATTGGCGTGAGAAACTTAAAGGCTCACAACGATTCCCAGCTAGTAGTTCGGCAGACGGCAGGAGACTATGGGGCGAAGGACCCAACCTTGGAAAAATACCACGAGCTGGTAGCAAAACTCATTCAAGAGTTTGACGCCATACGGATCGGAAACGTACGTCGGCGGAAAAACACCGAAGCAGACTGCTTGGCGAAGTCAAAGACCTACACCGAGGTGCTAGACCATCCGAGCATCTCAGTACTGAGCGTAGCGACCTCGGGAAAAGGATGGAAGGATCCAATAAAAAGGTACCTCGCGGAAAATGTGCTCCAGGAAGACCCCGGTGACGCTGCAAAATTACGAAGGCGCTCCGGCCGTTTCTTCCTAATCGGTGAAGAACTATACCGACAAGGATACGCGAATCCACTGCAAAGATGTGTGAATGAAGAGGATACTGAAATGATCCTTGAAGAAGTCCACAAAGGCATGTGTGGTTCACACATTGGAACCGATGCCCTGGCAGCGGTGATACTCCGCCAGGGATACTTCTGGCCTACACTGAGAAAGGATGCAAGGTAGTTCGTCCGGAAATGCGGTAGTTGCCAGAGACACGCGAACATCCAGAGGGCACCCTCGGAAATGGTAACTTCGGCTGACTATCCCTGGCCCTTCGCAGTCTGGGGTATAGACCTTATTGGGCCACTCCCCGCAGCACCCAGAGGTGTGAAATTCTGTGTGGTAGCAGTAGACTATTTCTCCAAATGGGTAAAGGCAGAACCGCTAGCAACTATCTCGGTAAAAGAAGTGCAGAAATTTGTATGGAAGAACATCGTATCCAGATTCAGCGTACCGAGGGTACTAGTGGCTGATAATGGATCCCAATTCACAGACAAAGGAATCCAGGAATTTATCAGCGACGTCGGAATAAAGATGCACTTCGCCCCAGTAGCTCACCCCCAAAGCAACGGGCAGGTGGAAGTATCTAACCGGACCATAAAAGATGGCCTGAAAAAGAGACTGGGGGAAGCAAAAGGGAAATGGCCAGGAGAACTCCAAAGTGTATTATGGAGTTACCGAACGACGCCCCGAAGAGCCACAGGGGAGACTCCCTTCTCACTCGTCTTCGGAACAGAGGCCCTCATCCCTATCGAGATAGTTAGACCATCAGCACTAGTGCAAGTATTTGATGAAGGTGGAAACGACCTCGGCCTAAGAACGAAGCTCGACCTCGTCGGCGAACACAGAGAAATAGCTGAGCTGAGAAGAAAAGCTTTCCAGCAAAGAGTGGCCGCGGCTATAAA
The DNA here is from genome assembly GCA_039654915.1 of Aquilaria yunnanensis. Lineage (NCBI taxonomy): Eukaryota > Viridiplantae > Streptophyta > Magnoliopsida > Malvales > Thymelaeaceae > Aquilaria > Aquilaria yunnanensis. The sequence continues at coordinate 71,503,386 of CM077594.1, forward strand.
TTTACGAGCCAGGCCAAAAGAAATCAAGAAAGGGGACCTCGTTCTTCGAAAGGCTGAGTTTGCACCCCGAAAGCCATCCCACGGAGTACTTCGCGTGAACTGGGAAGGACCTTATCTGATTCTTGCCGAAGTACGAAAAGGCGTCTACAAACTTGGCGACACCGAAGGCGTAGAATTGAAAAACACTTGGCACTCAGACGCCCTGAAGAAATTCTATGCTTAAGATGGAGCGGAAGGATTGTGTTGTACAAAAAATACCCTAAGTACAGAATGTCCTTGAGAAAAATTCTTAAGTGTAAAAAATGGTGCAAGACAGAATTCCGCGAAGGTGTTCGCCGTGATAAAGCGCAGATGTGATTTTCCAAAGTCCCTTGAGTCATCACGCTCGGAAAAATGGAAAACAAAAAATCTTGCGAAAGTACTCGCCGCAAAAAGCGCAGAATAATTTTTTGTGATTGCAGGTTTCCCGAAGTCTCTTGAGCGAACTTGTTCGGAACGATGGAAATGCAAAATCTTGCAAAAAGACTTAGCCAAAAAATATGTTCATTGAGAATGATCAGGCTTACAAACAAGAAGTGCCCGAAGAAGGAGCACAAAAACGAAGAGGAAAAAAAAGGAAAAGGCCCCTAAAATGGCCTAAGGGTTCTCGGCGTCCCGGGAGCCACCAGCCTTTGTGCCCTTTCCCACCACCTTCGGCACCGGAATTATGGAAGGCAGGTTCAGGTGCTCGATTTTTGACCAGGACCACCGAGGCCCCTCGGGAATGTTCAGAGCTTCTAAAAAAGAGAGGTCCAGACCTGGGAACCTCTGAAGGACTTGATGCCGAGCAAGGCAGAACCCGTCCTGGAAGGCGACCTTAGTCATTTGGTCGGATTTGTCCTTCTCAACCTTAAGGTCCTCGAGCTTGTCCTTCAAATCTGCAACCTCCTTCTTCAGCGCCTTCATCCTCTTCTCTGCATCGGGCTCCTTCTTCAAAGAGTTGACCTCGGCTTCAAGAGCCTTTTTCTCAGTCACCAACGACCGTATGAGATTGTCAGAATCTAACTTATCCTTGAGAAGGTCTTGGTTGGCAGCGAGCATCCCCACCACCTGATTGCCGAGGTCAGCAATCTTCAAGGAGGAGTCCTTCTCAAGGTCTTCCTTTTCCTTCCGGAACTCCTCCCGAAGGGCAGCAACTTCTTTCTTCGCAGCATCTGCCAACTGCTGGTTCTTGGCTGTCAATTCCGAGCACGTGACTTTCACTTTTTCTAAGGCCTCTAAGGCCGACGCTCGGAACGCCGTCTGCCTGGCCACCCGAACTCGGAGAAAGCCGGCGTACCCTAGCAACTGTGAAAAGATGAACGCAAGGTCAGTAAGAGCCAAGCACTTAGGAAAAATTGAAGGGAAAAAGGTGTGAAGAGGATACTTGAGCAGCATGCTCGGTAACTTTCACGGCGAGGGTGTCATCGCCCGAATGGGCCGCCGCAATAACCTTGAAGGAGGCCTCTGTAAGCACCCCCTTCGAAATCTGCTTCGCCATTTCAGGACAGTCCTCGGAGTACAAGTGCATGTCCTCCGTGAATGTCCAGAAAGGCTCTTTAGGTATCTTCCCTTGCGGGACTTTGGCATCGTGAAGGGCCCGAATCTTCGCGTGTTCGGCTGCCCAGTTCGGAGTAAGCAACTCCCCTGCATGGCGAAAACGAGAAGCAGGTCAGAGACAAAGGAAATTTCAGAAAAACAAAAGAGCCATACTTGTTCTGAAAACAACAAACCTGGTGGCACTTCGACCACGACGTCCTCAGAGTCCTAAGACTCCTCGGTCGAAATCCCCTTGCCTTTCTTCCTGCGCCGCTCCTCGGCAGAAGGAGCCTCTACCACGACCTCCAGAAGGGCCTGTGGCGCGGAAGGGCTTTGGGGAGGGACGTCGGCGGAAGGAACCTCGGCAGCGGCAGGGACCTCGGCAGCAGCCTCAGGCAGCGGAATCTCAGCTGCCCCAGGCTCCTCGGCAGCCTCCTCGGAAATTTCCTGCTGAGGAAGCTGGGCAGTTTTCCTTGCCCGTTTCGCCGAAGGGCCAGCGCCAGTAGACTTCCGCCTTCGTGAAGCCGCCTTCTTTGTCTGATCGCCCTTCTCCACCTGGTTGGAGAAAAGGGACTTGTAGAATGCAGTAGTCCCGTCCCCCATCTTTGAAAAAGAAAAAAGACATCAGCATAAGTCCGAGGGAAAAACTACAAGGGAGTAGAAGATAACTTACTTTCGAAAAGTGTTTCGAAAGAAACTTCCTCCCGAAAGAGCTGAACCAACCAGGAGTCCTTCCCGACAATAGCAGGAGCTGGCATCTCGAGGTCAGTCTCATGCTCCTTGACCACCCCTAACTCCCGAAGGACCTCTTCGGTCATCAACCTTCAGTTAATGGGGAAGGGGTACAAGGAGCGCGGATCGACCTCGGGAGCCCAGTCGGAGACAGCGCGAGTACGTCCGTCGAAGTCCTCGAACACGGGAGCCAACTCTGGAGTTAGCAGTATCCTCGGATCAACGACGTCCACATCCAGCTTTGCTCGAGCCCATTTGGTCGGAATGTACGACCAGGCCTCATCTATCTTCAGGAAGAAGAATTTCTGTTGCCACCCTCGCCAACTATCCTTAGTGGCAAAAGTGAACATGAATTTTTTGCTCCCGGATCCCCGAGGTAGCATGAAATAGAAGCCACCCTTCGGGACCACGAAGAGCTTGTAGTACTGCATGAAAATTACAAAATGGGGTTTTATCCCGAAGACGCCACACATACAGAGGAAGGCGTCAAAATAGCAGTACGAGTTCGGGGGAAGCAGATTCACAGCAATGCCATGAAATTGGCAGAACTCGCAAACCATCTTCGGGGGAGGATACCGAAGTCCGGCCTTCAGCTGGGCTCGAAAAACGGTAACCTCGTTACTATGGTTTGAAAAAGCATAGTGGTCAGATCGTGGCAGTCGAGTAATGGCGTAAGAGGTAAGAAAGAACTTCTTCCATCTCTCTAATTTTTTAGGGGTGGTACAACAAGGATGTGATAAAAGAGGCTGCAGCTCTCAGGGATAGGCATTTTGGACAGAAAAATGAGTCAGAAAAATGCAAGAAAACAACTTCCGGCAAAAAACTCAAAAAAACAGATGTATCAAAAGACTCTAGAAAGAAAAAACCCACCAAAAGACTTGCCAAAATCGGAGGTCACCGTCGTAAAAGGTTGCCGGAAAAAGCTCTGTTAAAACAGCTTCGCCGCAAAAGCAAGAGAAAGCGCACAGAAAAGGGCAAGCAGGGAAAGAGCAGAAGCAAAAGCAAAAGGGGCTATGACGGAATGGGCTACTTATAGGCCAAGGGTGGGTAACCGAAACGGCATCATAAGCGCCCTTTGAAGGCTAACCGTCGCCGTAACTGCACTCTGCGCCTGAAAAGACCCGCTATCTATAAACGACACGACTCTCCTCCAATGACAGTGCGCCAGGTGTCAACCATCGCGCCAAAATAGGAGACACGTCTTCTGACATCCCTAAAAAACTGGGACGCGTCGCTCAGACTGACGCACTTGGCCATCAGACGCGACGCTGCACAGACCTGCAAAAAGAAAGAAGCAGGTTGCCTCAAAGACACCAAAAGATGGCCTATGGCCGAACAGCCCATACCTTCGGGCAAGAGGTGTATCTTCGGCACAGGCTTTGCCTCGGAGACACCAAAAAACAGGCCAAGGCCGAGCAGCCCACACCTTTGGGCAAGAGGTGTAACTTCAACATAGGTGTTACTCTCTATAGACTCCCAAAGAACATCCTCGGAAAGGAAACAAAATCGAAGTCTTCACTTCGGCTTTCTGAAGGGGGGCATGTGATAGCCGAAGGACTATCGCCTCCACCTGGCCGAACTCCCTACCACTAGAATGGCCAGGAGATCTGGCGCTACCCGGAAAAAGGTGGGATCACACACCTCAGAGAAAAGTCGAAGAGCACGAGCTCAGCATGCCAGCGAACTCGAGGATACTATTAGCCCCCCCGAGGTAGTAAACAGACCGCCTTCGAAAAATTGGCACCAGCTAGTGCGGGCCGAACATGATCTTCCCGAAGGCGAAACTCCCTGAATCTGGGAACCCCCGAACTGGGGGCATGTTTCCCGAAGTGGCACGGTCCGTACAAGAGGACAACCTCACCCAAGGACCTCGGGAGTACGGTAGGAGCATTTAAGGAAGCCTCTGACATGTCGCCCACAGACGTCACAAGCCGCCTCAAACGGTGCTCTGACACGCCGACGCCATCAAAGTCACATCATGGCCTGTCTCGGCTCAAGGCTCAAGGATAGCCTGCCACCAGCTACTTGTCCTCTACGCCCAGACATTCAGAGAACATCCGACCGAACACGTGTCACGATCTGAATGGGCTCGACACCTCTATAAATACCAGGGAATACACCCTGGCAAACGGATGGCAAATATCCTGACTCCTCACTTTGAGAAAATACGACCAGGCGAGTTCACTGAACCCCTCAGTGCTATTTCCTCTGCCTTCTCTCAGCACCACTGACTTGGGCGTCAAAGGCTCCTCCTCGGAAAAACACCCCGGGGACCTCCTAACCCACTTTTTCTGAACATCTCAGGCACTCTCCCTTGGGCAAACCGGCCACCAGGCGTTCTTCCTCTCCAGGAGTCCCTCCATCAGTCACCGTGACTACCAATGATGAAGCCCCTGGGCATCACATGCATCACATACAAATATAAAACATGCATCTCATGCGTTCAATAAAGTAAACGTGACATGGTTATAGCCCAAACTATGCGATATTCCCAAGCCAATGAGAATATCATAAAAGCCTAAGAAATGAAAATAGTCTTCACAAGCTCCTTCTCTTCCATTCTTGGCTGCCCTTTTGTTTTCACCTCGTTGGACATACCACGTTGGATGATCCTTGGACATATCACTTTCGATGATCCCGTAATGCACCATTACATCAATAATAGAAACCTCGAGTTACATTCGAGGGGAGTAAGGTGAGAAGAGAATGTACAATGAGAGTGATAAGAAAAGGCACGACTCGTAGGCCGTATTTACAGGTACAATAAATCAAGGACTATAACCAAGCACCATGCTTCAAACACCAATCAGCATATCATGTCAATTCTCATTCAACAAAGATGCATGCTAATTTTCACGAGTTGATTAACCAGTTTTAATTTATGTGGCGCTTCGCATATGGCAGTCCCGCTGCCGGTCAGCGGGCGGTGGTTCCGCTGACCTGTTAGCGGACGGGGTCAAGGGAAGCCGCCTTTGCGGGGGACGTGGGGGGTAGTGCCCCCCGGCGTAAAACATTGTCTTATAATTATTTAGCCCAAAATCTTCTATTTCGAGTAAGTAGGCACCCGAGACTCCCCCATTCGAGCCACCAAATGTGGGTCCACACCACCCTCAGATTTGGAAACTACCAAACTCGGAAATGTAGAACCACCACCCTCAAAAGAGGATATAGTCTCCTAAGGATGGTCCGCCTTTTAAAAGGGTCCTCCTCAGAAGCCCTCAGGGAAAAATATTTTCCCGAAGGGGTCCTACGGAGAAATGACAAAAATGGTTAATGGCCTCTAAGAAAGAGACCTCGTGTTAGTATTGTGCCCAAAAAGCCAATCATGAGATGATTGTATTTTTGCACATTGAGTCATGATATTTTATTGAGGCATTAATCCAGCAATTTTGTTTGTTCTTTTGTTTCTGCGTAACGTAATAAACATAATTGTAACCCTAGAATAATGATATTCTTAAACGTCCCTAGTCTAGTATTATTGTGGAGCGGGTTGCAATAATACATAATGACTAGCATATGTGGAGACTAATATGAGATATGTAGTCTACATATGGGCACAAGTTGGAGAACTTATGTACTGGACCGACCCACCATGAGGACACTTCATGGATCATTATATGAGTGTCATAAGTGATTCTCATAGTGATCATGGTATATGTAGTCCTTCGACCTAAGATCAGCAAGGTTCCCTACATGTGAGTCACATAGTTTGATACTTTCCTTTGTTGCTCGTAACTGAGTGAACTTGAAGGAGGTCATTGGGTATGTCACATATCATGCGGAGGGATTTGTATGATCAAGATGGGATTTGTCCCTCCTATGTAACGGGAGTGATATCTTTGGGCCCCTTGATAGAGTGAGACTTAGAAAATGCATGGCCATGCTCCGATGAGTTGATATATGATATCAATGTCATCAGTTTAAGTTAGTCTACTGGGTAATCAAGAAACCAAAGATTGGGCTATACGAGAGTGACACATTCCATGTCTCGTGCTTAGTCTTGATATCTTGGACAAAGGGACAATGGCATATATCGGTGATGATCATAAAGGTTTAGTCGATTCACTGACAATCTTGTCACTTGGGTAGCAATGATGTGTTGCTAGACACCGCTCATTGCTTATGATCATAAAAAGGATTTATGATCATTGCCAACATGGCAAGAGCCTATTGGGTCGCACACATAGAGCTATTTGGATCATTAGAGTGCATGGGCTAATTGTTTGGGTTATGGTTTCACTTTAATTTCGTATTAATAATCGGCCAAGGAGTTGAGCCATTATTAAGCCCGAAATTAAATCCTAATTGGATTAGGGCTTTGAAACCCATTAGGCCTAGAAGTTGAGTCTCACTATAAATACAACTTTTAAATGAGAAATTCGCAGGTCTCCTTGCCCTAGCCTCCCAAAAGGACAGCCGCACTCTTCTCTTGCAATTCCTTGGAGGATGCAAGCTAGCACTGCGAGCACAAGAGAAACGCATCTGCCGGGACGCGGTGGAAGCGTGGTGATCTCGAGAGGCTCGTGTGGATACCATAGAGAGCCTGAACACGTCAACTGTTCAGGTTTTGTGATTCGACTCTACAGTTGAGTGAGAGATCTCAACCGAAAATTGGGTATGAAATTTTCGAACACCCGGTTTATCCCGTTTCACTTGGATCCTGGAGGGTTTCAGTTAAATTCCGCTGCGCTGATTGGCTCCCGAAACCGAACAGTGGTATCAGAGTTACTGGTGAAACCCTAAATTGGGATTGAGTGTTGAATCGCATGATGCTATGTGTTCGATTGGTTTTCGGCCATGATTAATTAGATTGATTCATGATGCATGAAACCGGAATTCGTAATGAACATATGAGATATATGAAGAAACGACACAAACTGGTTAATGAGATTAACCCGAAATTGATAGGTATGAGATACTTATATGGATTAGGATTCTTGCAATAGTTGCAAAAACCCTAGGTTTGTTCGGATTCGGCCTGTTCGGGCACTAAAAGTAAGGTATTTTTGGTGGCTCGAATGGAGGAGTCTCGGGTGCCTACTTTCTCGAAATAGAAGATTCTCGAACCACCGCCCACTGACCGGCCAGCGGGACCGCCGTATACGAAGCACCACATAAATAAAACCTGGTTAATCAACATGCGAAAATTGGCATGCATCTTTGTTGAATGAGATTTGACATGATATGCTGATTGGTGTTTGAAGCATGGTGCATGGTTATAGCCCTTGATTGGTTGTACTTGTAAATACGGCCTGCAAGTCGTGCCTTTTCTTATCACTCTCATTGTACATTCTCTTCTCACCTTACTCCCCTCGAATGTAACTCGAGGTTTCTATTATTGATGTAATGGTGCATTATGGGCTCATCCAAGGTGGTATGTCCAAGGATCATGCAAGGAGGTATGTCCAAGGAGGTGACAACAAAAGGGCAGCCAGGAAAGGAAGAGAAGGAGCTTGTGAAGACTCTTTTCTTTTCTTAGGCTTTTATGATATTCTCATTGGCTTGAGAATATCGCATAGTTTGGGCTATAACCATGTCACGTTTATTTCTTGTAAGCATGAGATGCATGTTTTATATTTGTATGTGGTGCATGTATAAAACAACCGGAGATAACAAATTGGTGAGATCAAAAGATAAAATCCCTCAAACAAATATTAAGTCATTAAATGTGATGCCTTCCAAATGTTGGCACTCGTCAAGACTTTGATCAACAATAGGTGGGTTTGCCAAAGCAAAGCACCTATGTTCATCTTAGTAAGGCGCGATGGGATAATGTGATATCCAAACTGCTAACTTTGGGTTCGACTTAACTAAGTCACCCTAATAGGATTAGGGACTTAGAGGCATAGAGTTGGGCTTAAGTTTATGAGATGAGCTTGGACAAGTGTTGTTCACCCAACTATCCAAGAGTTGCATAAGATGCAATTGGCAAGGAGTTGCCTACCTAAATAGCTGTAACTTGAGAGAAAAGCCAAAGCTGACTCAGGTTGTGGTCAAATATGGATCTTGGCCCACTAGAATACCTTAGCGCCGAGGTGTTCCGAAATAATATCGAGGGTTATTATTTTGAGGAAAATAGTGGGAGTATCGTTTAATAAAAGTCCTTATTAAATGAATTAAAATACATGACTCCTACACTGCATATTTACTGTTGTAGATAACCATGGCACAAAACACATCGACACTTTCGTTGCGATCGATCCTTGAAAAGGAAAAACTGAATGGGACCAACATTCTCAAATGGTACCGAAACTTGAGGATAGTCCTCAAACAAGAGAGAAAGGCATATGTCCTAGAGCAGCCCATTCCGAATGAGCCTGCTGCCACTGCTCCAAGAGCTGAAAGGGATGCTCATAAGAGGCATTCTGATGATGCTTTGGATGTTGCATGCCTCATGCTTATTACCATGGAATCTGAGCTTCAGAAGCAACATGAGAACATGGGGGCGTTCGATATGATCGAACATCTCAAAATGCTTTTCCAAGAGCAAGCTAGGCATGAGAGGTTTGAGACCTCTAAGGCATTGTTTCAGTGCAAGATGTCTGAGGGAAGTCCTGTGGGTCCTCATGTGCTCAAGATGATTGGGTACATTGAGAATCTTGAGAATTTGGGATTTGCTCTTTAGAAAGAGTTGGCTATCGATGTAGTCTTGCAATCGTTGCCTGAAAGCTACAGTCAGTTCGTCATGAACTATAACATGAACGACCTTGACAAGTCCCTTCCTGAATTGCTCAACATGTTGAGAACTGCTGAGCAAAACCTTAAGAAGGCTAAGCCCATTTTGATGGTTCAAAAGGGCAAGGGAAAGGGAAAAGCCAACAAGAAGAAGGATAAAGCTAATGGAAAGTCCAATGCTAGTTCTTCTTCAGCTGCACTGAAACCAAAGGGTGGTGTGGCAAAGGAAGGGGAGTGCTTCCATTGTAAGCAACCTGGACACTGGAAGCGCAACTGCAAGCTCTATCTTGAAGAACTTGCTAAGGAAAAAGGAAGTAAGACTTCCATTTCAGGTATTCTTGTTATAGAGGCTAACTTTTCTACTTCCTCATCTTCGGTATTGGATACTGGATGTGGATCTCACATTTGTGCAAATGTGCAGGATCTAAGTAGAAGTAGAAGATTGGCCCGAGGTGAAGTGGACCTACGTGTTGGAAATGGAGCAAGGGTTGCTGCCTTAGCCGTAGGGACTTATGTTCTCACTTTACCTAGTGGATTAGTTTTAGAATTAGACAACTGCTACTTTTTGCCTACTATTAGTAGAAATTTGATTTCTGTTTCTTGTTTGGACAAGAAAGGTTTTTCATTTATAGTAAAGGATAAATGTTGTTCTATTTATTTGAATGAAATCTTTTATGGTAGTGCTCAACTTAGCAATGGGTTGTATGTTCTAGACCTTGAAGATCCAATCTATAATGTGAATACCAAGAAGGTCAGATTAAATGATTCAAACTCGACCTATCTCTGGCACTGTCGCTTGGGCCATATAAATGAGACCCGCATATCCAAGCTCCATAAGGATGGACTCTTGGACTCATGTGATTTTGAATCATATGAGACATGTGAGTCATGTTTGTTGGGCAAGATGACCAAAGCCCCATTCACAGGGCAAAGTGAAAGGGCTAATGACTTACTAGGACTCATACATAGTGATGTATGTGGCCCTATGTCTACACAAGCTAGAGGAGGTTTCCAATACTTCATTACTTTCACTGATGCCTTCAGCAGATATGGCTATGTGTATCTTATGAGACACAAGTCAGAATCCTTTGAAAAGTTCAAAGAATTCAAGAATGAAGTAGAGAATCAACTCGGGAAGAGTATCAAAGTGCTTCGATCAGATCGAGGTGGAGAGTACTTGGATCGAGAATTCCTTGACTATCTGAAGGAGTGTGGTATAGTATCACAACTCACTCCACCAGGTACACCTCAATGGAATGGTGTTTCTGAAAGGAGAAATCGAACTCTGTTAGACATAGTTCGCTCTACGATGAGTCAAGCTGACCTTCCAAACTCCTTTTGGGGACATGCTCTAGAGACGGCCACTTTTACACTAAACCGAGTTCCATCTAAATCGGTTCAAAAGACACCATATGAGATATGGAGTGGGAGGCGTCCCAATTTGTCTTTTATGAAGATTTGGGGCTGTGACGCTTATGTAAAATGTCAATCCTCTAACAAACTAGGGTCCAAATCTCAAAAATGTCTTTTTGTTGGGTATCCCAAAGAAACAAAGGGTTACTATTTCTACAATCCCTCTGAGCAAAAAGTGTTTGTTGCTCGAACTGGTGTCTTTTTGGAGAAAGAGTTTATCTCTAAAGGAACTAGTGGGAGGAAAGTAGAACTTGAAGAAATTCAAGAACAACAAGGAGACATCGAACCTGAAATGGAACCTGAACAGACACCACAAGATGTTGTGGTTCAAGAGTCTGTTCCTGTAGCACAGAGCCCACGTAGGACTGGTATGATTCGACGTGAGCCCGAGAGATATGGATTTCTCGTGACTCACACCGGTGATGTGATGCTCATGGATCAAGATGAGCCCACAACCTACCAACAAGCTATGTCGGCGCCTGACTCTGAGAAGTGGCTAGTGGCCATGAAATCCGAGATGGAATCCATGTATGAAAACCAAGTATGGACTTTGGTTGACCCACCTGAAGGGGTAAAACCCATAGGGTGCAAATGGGTTTTCAAGAAGAAAACTGACATGGATGGTAATGTGATTACCTTTAAGGGACGATTGGTCGCAAAAGGTTTCAAGCAAATTCATGGTATTGACTATGATGAAACTTTTTCACCAGTTGCAATGCTTAAATCCATCAAAATTTTGTTTGCTATTGCTACACACTATGATTATGAGATATGGCAAATGGATGTCAAAACTGCATTCCTAAATGGAAAGCTACTTGAGGATGTGTACATGACACAACCTGAGGGTTTTGTCACTCCTAGGAATGCCAATAAAGTGTGCAAATTGCAAAGGTCCATTTATGGACTGAAGCAAGCTTCTCGAAGTTGGAATCTTCGTTTTGATGATGCAATCAAAGTGTTTGGTTTTATCAAAAATGAAGATGAACCTTGTGTCTACAAGAAGGTTAGTGGGAGCGCTATTGTCTTCTTGGTGTTGTATGTAGATGACATACTACTCATCGGGAATGACATTCCTGAGCTACAGTCTGTGAAGACTTGGCTAAAGAAATATTTCTCTATGAAGGACTTGGGTGAAGCAGCCTATGTGTTAGGCATCAGGATCTATAGAAATAGATCTAGAAAGCTTCTTGGCCTAAGTCAAAGTACATATATTTACAAGGTGCTAAAGAGGTTTAGCATGCAAGATTCCAAGAAAGGATTCTTGCCCATGTCACATGGTATCACTCTTTCTAGGTCTCAGTGTTCGAGTATAACCGAGGAGAGAAAGCGCATGAGTAAGATTCCATATGCCTCAGCAATTGGATCTATCATGTATGCCATGATATGTACTCATCCCGATGTCTCATATGCTTTGAGCATGATGAGTAGGTACCAATCGAACCCCGGTGAAAGTCACTGGACAGCTGTTAAGAACATCCTTAAGTACTTACGAAGGACTAAGGATGCATTCTTGGTCTTTGGAGGTGAAGATGAGCTCGTTGTAAGGGGTTACACCGATGCAAGCTTCCAATCCGATAAGGATGATTTTAGATCACAATCGGGTTATGTGTTTTGTATTGGTGGTGGTGCTGTGAGCTGGAAGAGTTCAAAGCAAGAGACAGTAGCTGACTCTACAACTGAATCTGAGTACATTGCCGCCTCTGATGCTGCGAAAGAGGCAGTTTGGATCAAGAAGTTCATCACTGAACTTGGTGTGGTTCCAAGCATTGTCGACCCGATAGAGCTCTATTGTGAAAACAATGGAGCAATCGCACAGGCTAAGGAACCTCGATCTCACCAGCGATCCAAACACATACTCCGACGCTATCATCTCATCAGGGAGATCATCGAGAGGGGTGATGTAAGGATATGCAGGACTTCGACAGACAGCAACATTGCTGATCCACTGACAAAGCCCCTTACACAGCAGAAGCATGATAGCCATTCTAGGTCCATCGGTATTAGATACATGGATGATTGGCTTTTAGTGCAAGTGGGAGATTGTTAGTATTGTGCCCAAAAAGCCAATCATGAGATGATTGTATTTTTGCACATTGAGTCATGATATTTTATTGAGGCATTAATCCAGCAATTTTGTTTGTTGTTTTGTTTCTGTGTAACGTAATAAACATAATTGTAACCCTAGAATAATGATATTCTTAAACGTCCCTAGTCTAGTATTATTGTGGAGCGGGTTGCAATAATACATAATGACTAGCATATGTGGAGACTAATATGAGATATGTAGTCTACATATGGGTACAAGTTGGAGAACTTGTGTACTGGACCGACCCACCATGAGAACACTTCATGGATCGTTATATGAGTGTCATAAGTGATTCTCATAGTGATCATGGTATATGTAGTCCTTCGACCTAAGATCAGCAAGGTTCCCTACATGTGAGTCACATAGTTTGATACTTTCCTTTGTTGCTCGTAACTGAGTGAACTTGAAGGAGGTCATTGGGTATGTCACATATCATGCGGAGGGATTTGTATGATCAAGATGGGATTTATCCCTCCTATGTAACGGGAGTGATATCTTTGGGCCCCTTGATAGAGTGAGAATTAGAAAATGCATGGCCATGCTCCGATGAGTTGATATATGATATCAATGTCGTCAGTTTAAGTTGTCTACTCGGTAATCAAGAAACCAAAGATTGGGCTATACGAGAGTGACACATTCCATGTCTCGTGCTTAGTCTTGATATCTTGGACAAAGGGACAATGGCATATATCGGTGATGATCATAAAGGTTTAGTCGATTCACCAACAATCTTGTCACTTGGGTAGCAATGATGTGTTGCTAGACACCGCTCATTGCTTATGATCATAAATGTGATTTATGACCATTGCCAACATGGCAAGAGCCTATTGGGTCGCACACATAGAGCTATTTGGATCATTAGAGTGCATGGGCTAATTGTTTGGGTTATGGTTTCACTTTAATTTCGTATTAATAATGGGCCAAGGAGTTGAGCCATTATTAAGCCCGAAATTAAATCCTAATTGGATTAGGGCTTTGAAACCCATTACGCCTGGAAGTTGAGTCTCACTATAAATACAACTTTTAAGTGAGAAATTCGCAGGTCTCCTTGCCCTAGCCTCCCAAAAGGACAGCCGCACTCTTCTCTTGCAATTCCTTGGAGGACGCAAGCTAGCACTGCGAGCGCAAGATAAACGCATCTGCCGGGACGCGGTGTAAGCGTGGTGATCCCGAGAGGCTCGTGTGGATACCATAGAGAGCCTGAACACGTCAACTGTTCAGGTTTTGTGATTCGACTCTACAGTTGAGTGAGAGATCTCAACCGAAAATTAGGTATGAAATTTTTGAACACCCGGTTTACCCCGTTTCACTTGGATCCTGGAGGGTTTCGGTTAAATTCCGCTGCGTTGTTTGGCTCCCGAAACCCAACACCTCGCACATGCCCCCCTGCCCTCTAGCAAGAATGGCCTATGGGCAACTGGAGATACCCGCCTCCAAAGGTATGAACCAGATCTGGGCAAACACGTGTCACGATTTGGACAGGCTATGGAGAACGGCCTCCTCCCTCCACCCTGTTATAAATACTTAGGAGGGTCCTTCGTAAAGAATGGCAGGACTCTCTCCTTCAAACTCTCTACTTTTAAATAACTCCTCTCCCGTTAACTGACTTGGGCGTTGGAGGCTCCTCCCCCAAAAACACACTCCGGGGAGCTTGTAACCCACATTCTTTAAAGTCTTACAGATATCTTCTCATCAAAAGTCCTCATTTCAGGCCAACATGTCACATAACGAGGATACCGCCGGGCATCATTTGGCACCGTTTGTGGGAACCCATTTTCAGGTTGCTGTTTTTGAGACCCCACATTCAAAGGACAAGGGACTCCCAAGGTCCTAGTCTGCGCCGGAAGCACAAGCAGCAACTGAACAGCCTGCAGCGGAGACTTCCTTGCCTGAGGATGAATGTCCTCTGACGGTCATGATTGGCTTTCTACAAGACTTTCAACACTCTATCATAGCTTAAATGAACCAACAGGTCGACCAACGGTGCTCGCAACCATCTCCAATGGGAAGGGCACCTTCTCCTAATACCCATTAGGAGAAGAGCCCTAGGTCACCTCACTGGTGCTGATGAGGGATGCCCATTAATGCGCCATAAGGGACAATACTACCACGCTGGTCCGCCCACGTGGTCGGCCGAGGCCTAACCCTCCACCATCACCAATGCCACGCGATTTCTGAGTACCATGATTGGAAACATATGATGGGCGTAGTGACCCCCAAGCTCACCTGACAAAATATAGGCACAGCATAGTGTTGCATGGTGCTGATGATGCCACCCTCTGCAAGTGTTTCAAAGTCACCTTGTTAGGGCCAGCAACTGTGTGGTACAATTCCTTGGCTCCCAGAACCATAATGGGTTTTCAGGAGTTAGCCACTGCATTCACCTAGTAGTTCATCAGAAGTAGACCGACGGTGAAGATGCCCGTCCAAATGTTTGACATAGCCCAGAATAATGGATAAACCATTCGGGACTATGTCGAGTGGTTCAATCGTGAAGCTCTCAATGTGCTCGACTTCTGCCCTGAAATCCACATCCTTGCCATGATCGGGAGACTTATGAGGGACTCACAGCTCTGCTATGAATTCTTCAAAGACCCATCTGACACTATCGAAGAATTCTACCGAAAGGTAGAGCAATACATGACAGTTGAAGAATTGAGGATGGGTGGGCCGAAGTCAGACCATAATCACTTTGAGGGTCAGAGTCACTAACCTTGGAACCCTACCGAGGGCGGGGGCAGACCTCGAAAACAAAGGGGGAAGAGGCCGGTGTCGTTCACTCCCCTGAACACTAGAAGAATAAACATACTGATGGCCATGGCAAGGCAAGGAACCTCGATCCAACGCCCGAAGGCCATGACCTCGGACAACAAAAAGAACATGAAGAAGTTCTATCAATTTTACCAAGACCACGGGCACGATACCGAGGATTGCTTTAAGCTAAAAAAGTACATTAAATCTTTAATCAAGTAGGGGCAACTCGAATGCTACCTGCGGATGCTATCGCCCAAAGCCCGAGAAGAGAAGGGAAGAAGCGAGGAAAGGAGAGGATGAGGACTATGATGTTGACCGATGATGGAATCGAAGTCCCAGAAAGCATCTGCCACCTCCGGCAGGAGTAATCCAGATAATCACCACTGGAATACCCTCGACCGAGAGGAAAAGGAAAGTCCAGGAAATTTCAATGATGGAATTCGAGAACCTGGCTAACAAGCTTGTTTAGAAATATGGGTATACAATGAAGTTTCCACATGATGATCTTCTCCTAATCATGGTAAGGATAGGGAGCTGGGACGTTAAAAGGGTGCTCATTGAAGATGGGTCAAACCCTGACATTTCATTTTCCCATTTGTTGCCAAACTTGGGCATCTGCAAGGGTGACCTTAAACCTGTCACCTCTCCAGCGTTCCGTGTATGTCCCTCGAAGCTCCCAGTACGCAGGTGGATCAATCTACCCTTGATGCTAAGGGGAACCTTGGTTTTGACCAAGGAAGAGCTCTTTGATTCCACCATGACAAGGTTCATCATCATAGATGTCCCTTCTTCATACAACGCCATCCTTGGAAGGTAGACGCAGGGTAATCTTCACATTTAGACAAATGTGAAATACTTAACGATTACATTTGGTAGTAAGGAAAAGGATGCGAAAATATTCATTGATCAAACGAAAGTAAGGAAAGTCTTCATGAAGGCAAGATAAAGCCCAATAAAAGTTCATACACAGATTTTGGGAGAAAAGACCACCCCCCGCGAAGATGCAATTGAAGATTAAAAAAGTGACCTAAAAAAATTAGAGATAGAGGATGTAGAACTTGTCCTGGACTGAAGTACCGGATTGAGGAATAAACTGGCCGAAGGTGACAAGAAAAAGATTGTATCTCTTCTATTAGTAAACAAAATATTTGTTTGCCTACTGTCTGAAGGATATGCCCGGGGTAGACCCTGGTTTAATTCAACAATATCTTAAAGTATGTTCAGAGGTGAAGCCTGCTCAACAGAAAAACCATAGCCTCTCAGCATATAAGAACAATTTCATTGAAATTGAAGTCTAGCGGTTAATGAAGGTAGGCATAAGAAGGAAGGTCAAGTACCCCCAATGGCTCAACAATGTTGTTGTTGCCACGAAGGAAGGGAGTGATAAACTCTGACTGTGTATCGACATCCAAAACGTAGATGATGCTTGTCCCAAGGACTCATATCCTTTGCCACCAATAGACCAATTGGTAGATTCCACTACCAAATATGGTCTACTTAGCTTCCTCGATGCCTTTAGCGCATATCACCAAATTCGGATGAATCCCGGAGATGAAGAAAAAATTCATTACTGAAGTTGGATCCTACTGTTGCATCAGAATGCCCTTCGACCTTAAAAATGCAAGAGCAACATAGCAAAGGCTGATGAATAGGGTATTTATCTCCCAAATTGGGAGAAATATAGAAGTATATGTCGATGATAGTTAAGAACAAGGAGACTAGTAGTCATATCATACACTATAAGGAAACATTCCACCAACTTTGGCAATTTGGAATCCATCTTAACCATAAGAAGTGTTTGTTTGGGGTGACTGCTGGCAAATTCCTTGGGTTCATGGTATTCGAAAGAGGTATCAATGCGAACCCAGAAAAGATTAAGGCCCTGATAGGATTCTGAACTCCCACAATGACCAATGATGTGCAAAGGCTTATGGGAAGGATTACAGCCCTTAGCAGATTCATCTCCAGATACGGGGACCGGTGTCAAGCAATCTTTAAAGTGCTCACAAAAATAGCGAAAAATGAAGGTAACTTCAGTCCTGACAAACGCCCTTGGAATGAAGATTGCCAAAAAGCTTGGGATGAACTGATGAGCTACTTAACCCGTCTGCCGACACTTCGGCAGTCGTGAGAAGAGAACCACTCATCCTTTACCTCACCCTCACTAAAAAGGCAATAAGTTTGATGCTTGTAAGGGAAGAGGGAGGAAAGAAGTGGCCTGTATACTATGTGATCAAGTCCCTGCACGATGCCAAAGTTAGGTACCCTCTTCTACAAAAAGCCATCTATGCCCTGGTGCTGGCAAGTAGGACACTACGGCTTTATTTCCAAGGACATCCGATCACTGTTCGAAGTAACTTACCTCTTAGGGATGTCAGGAGGAAGGTAGATCACTCTAGAAGATTATCAAAGTGGTGTACCGAGCTTGGTGAATACGATATCACCTATGAGCCAAGAAGGGCAATAAAAGCCCAAGCATTGGCAGATTTCATCGCCGAAGTACAAAGAACTGAAGACACTCTAGAGGACCATGGAAGTGATGAACTGAGTGGACAATTTTCGTAGATGGTGCCTCCAGTTCTAAACATCAAGGAGCCGGATTAGTTTTGCCGGGACCCGAAGGTATGGAAGCTTTAAAGTCCATCAAGTTCAGCTTCAGTGTCACCAATAACGTTGTCGAGTATAAAGCCCCCATAATAGGCTTGTGATTGGCAAAAAGAGTTGGTGTGAGAAATCTGAAGGTCCACAGCGATTCTCAACTAGTAGTTCAACAGATGGCGGGGGACCACGGGGCCAAAGGCCCAAACTGGGCAAAGTACCATGATCTCACAAAAAGGCTTATCCATAAATTCGATAAGGTACAGATAGAAAACATACCTCGGTGAGATAATATGGAAGCAGATACTCTGGCCAAGTCAAATGAGTCCACTAAAGTATTGGATCAACCAAACATAGCAATAATGTCCACAGCAACCTCGAGTAGAGGACGGAAGGATCCCATCAAGAAATATCTCACAACTTCGGAACTTCTTGAAGACCCTCTTGAAGTTGCGAAGGTGCAAAAGTGCTCGGGTAGATACTTACTGATTGGGGAAGAGTTGTACCGACAAGGGTACGTAAATCAGCTGCAAAGGTGTGTTAGTGAAGAAGATATTGAGATAGTCCTAAAAGAAGTCTATGAGGGGGCCTGCGGTTCTCACTTCAGGATTGATTCCCTTGTTGGAGTAGTACTTCAGTAAGGATATTTTTGGCCAATGATAAGGAAGGTGATGCCTGGTGGCATCTTCGTTGTCTGACATGGTGGGCCTGATAAGGACTTCCAGTGTGGAAATGCTGGTAGAGGAGACTTCCAACATGAGATCGCTTTGAAACACTCAAAAGAACAGGGGTTAGGAGGTCCCCAAACTATGTTTCTGGGGAAGGAGCCTCCGACGCCCAAGTTAGTATTTGGCAAGTAAGTATGGAAGAGAGTATGGAGTAGAATTCTCTTTGGGGTTCAGCTTGTGTCCTTACCAAGGTCGTTCCCCAAGTATTTATAGAAGGGCTTTGGGGGAAGTCCGTTTGGCACAGCCCAATCAGATCATGACACATGTTTGGCCAGATGCGGTTCATACCTTCGGGGATGGGGATCTCCAGCTAGCCATAGGCCGTTTTGGCTTGAAGTCAGAGCCGCGGGAGGCCTGTGTGTTAGGGGCGTGTGCGAGGTCTCTGTGTCAGAGGCTCCTAACTATCTTTGTCTCATCTGGCTGAGAACTCCATCGGTGATGGGCCCTCTTCGGGGGGTAATGCCCCTTCAGCAGACGAGTCTCCGTCGGTCCGTTTTTTGCTCCCAAGGGCCGTAGAGGGAGGCTCTTCGACAGGGTGGAGCACCTTTGGCGAACGCTATATTCTACCAAGGATGGGGAGATGGCCTCCCGACGTCTCCAAATCACTTGACCGAGGATGGTGCAGTATGTCCTTTCGAGGGTGGTAGTGTCATTACCCGAGGGTGGTTAGCATCCATTTTTTGAGGTTGGTCAGATGTACCTCCGACGGTGGTAGTTTTCATTCATCTCCAGAGGCTATCTAAGTGTAAGCCATTTGGCTATTAGAAGGATGTGAGGCAGTTTCTTTGGAAATGCGACAAGTGCCAGAGACACACACCCATTCTTAGAGTACCCTCGGAGCCAATAACTTCAGCGAATTATCCTTGCCCCTTCACCGTTTGGGGTATTGACCTCAATGGGCCTTTCCCAATAGCTCTAGGAGGTGTGAAAGTATGCGTAGTTGCAGTAGATTACTTCACCAAATAGATTGAGGCAGAGCCTTTAACCGTAATTTTGGCAAAGGGCATATAGAAATTTGTCTGGAAGAACATCATATGCAGATTCGGGGTGTCGAGGGTGATAGTATCGGATAATGGTTCCCAATTCACTGATAAAGGATTTCAGTAATTCACAACCAACCTCCGCATAAAGCTACATTTTGCCCCAGTTGTACATCCTCAGAGTAATGGGCAAGTTGAAGTGTCCAATAGAACGATAAAAGATGGTCTGAAAAAAAGTTGATGGAGGCAAAGGGAAAGTGGCCAGGAGAGCTTTCGAGCGTACTGTGGAGTTATTGAACAACCCCTAGAATAGCCACTAGAAAAACACCCTTTTCACTCATCTTCGGCACAGAGGCCATCATCCTCGTCGAAGTTATGCAGCCATCTATTAGAGTACAAGTGTTCGACGAAGAAGGCAACAACCTCAATTTAAGAACCAAGTTGGACATGATTGAAAAACATAGAGAGATGGCCAAACTTAAAAGAAAAGCTTTTCAACAGAGAGTAGCCATTACTACAAACTTACATGTCAAACCTAAAGGGATAAAAAAAGGAGACCTTATTCTCCAAAAGGCTGAACTAGAACCTTGAAGACCATCTCATAGAGTACTTCAGGTAAATTGGGAAGAACCTTATTTGGTCCTCAAAGAAGTTTGGCCAGGAGTATATAAGCTCGGGAATACTGACGGAGAAGAGCTGAATATGCCGAAGGAGGCAAACTGAATGTGGTTGCTCCCGAAAATACATTAGTAGTATTGTACAAGTTTTTACTGAAGATGGTCAACTGAACATGGTTGATCCCAAAGATACTTAACTATTTTTGCACAAAGAAAGTTTCACCAAAGGTGGTCGGGTGAATGTGGTTGATCCTGAAGGTACTTAACTATTCTTGTGCAACGCAAGTCCTATGGAGAAGGTTGACCAAAGGTGGTTGATCCTAAGTATGGCTAACTAAAAATGGTTGATTCCATTACTTAGAAACTTATAATGATATTCTTTGGATAGACTAAGGCTGTGAATCCTTAATAGTATCTTTTCAAGATAATACGCCATTGAAGGAACTCATCGCCGAAGAAGGGTAAACACTATCCGAAGTCATACCAATCATGGACTTAGCCAAAATTTTGAACAAGAAAATGGGAAAGTTCCATTAAGTTCAATCAATGAAGTACAGAGTAAAAAGAAAAAAAAGAGCAGGCTATTGATTGTCTTGTCCATCTTTGGGCTCTTCAGCACCCTTGACTTCATCACCATCAACATCGTCATCTTCATCTTCACAAACATAGTCAACCAAAGGGGGAGGAATAGGGAGGTTGAGAAACTCAATCCTTAACCACGCCAAAGATAGCCCTTTGGGAATATCAAGTGCCCGCAGAAAAAAGAGGTTTAAGTTAGGATACCAGGAAAGAGACCTGATGACGGGCAAGGCATAACCCATCTTGAAATGAAGACTTAGTTGCCTCATCTAACTTGGCCTTTCCAGCCTTCGGATCCTCTAGTTCCTTCTTGAGCACCTAAACTTCCTTCTCTAACTTTTTCTTCTTCTTCTTCTTCATCTTTTTCTTCAGTCACTCATTCTTCGAGAGTATGATGGCATTCGTCTCCAACGACTTCTTCAGGTCAGCTATTATGTCCTCATTCTCCATCTGAAAGACCTTACCCTCAGTAGGAAGCTCAATGACCTTTGCACTGGGGTCAGAAATCTTAGAGGTGAACTCCTCGACCAACCCCTTCTAGCTCTTCGACACCTCTTCCCAAAGACTAGCCAGGTCTTCCTTCATGATTTTGTTAAGCTCGCTGTACTTAACGACTGAGCTCGCAAATAGTTCCTTGGCTATGGCCAAGTTCTGCTCTGATTAACTTCAGACCGAGGACTGTTTGGCTGCCGAGGCCCGAAAATACCCTCCATACGCCAACAACTATAAAAAAATAGAGGAGGAGAAAGAGTCAGAACGTGGATTAGTGGCAGTAAGAGACTCAAAATTTTTCTACGTCCTAAAGGATAAGGTTTACCTGGGCAGCATGCTTGGTCATCCGAGTGGCAAGGACCTCATCGTTTGGGTACTCCTCCGTCAGAGTTTGGAAGGTAGCATTGGTCATAATGCCCCTCGCCATATGAGGGGCCATCTTCTGCGTGTCTTCAGAGAACAGATCCATGTCCTCCATGAAGGTCCAAAAGGGCTACCTCGGGACCTTGTCCGTCGAGATTCCTGAGTCCTGAAGGGCTCTCTTTCGAACATGCTCCGCCATCCACTGAGCCTAGTTTCTCCCATCTGTAAAGTCACGCTAAAGTTTCGTTATAACATTATCTCTTAGTCATTCATCTACAAGGTCTAAAAACTCAAAAAATCCCGAACTCATATATGAAAGGCTAAGAGACAAACCTGGGGGAAGTTTGGGGCTCTCCTCGTCAGACTCACTGACATCCAGCACCTCGGTAGGAATGTCCTTGCCTTTCCATCACTGCCTCTCTAAGGCCTCTTCGGTTGAGTGGATAGGCGGCTTTAAGGAAGGGTTGGCAAGCGCAGGCGTTCGTTCAGCAACTTCTGCTTGGTCTTCGGGTGGTGGGGGAAGAGAGACCTCTTTATTTTTGTTTTACCTTGGGACCGAAGATAATCCACCGGGCACCTTCTTCCTCTTCGATGCTTTTTTCTTCTGTTCTCCCTTCTGGGCTTGACCGAGGAAGAGACTCTTGTACAAAGCTACAAACTTGTCATCCAATTCTGCAAAAAGAAAAACATCTATCTACGTATGGAAAAATTCTAAAACAACAAACTGAATAGGAGCTTACTGTCTGCAAACGCCGAATGTGTAAGTTCATTGTGCTTTCTTCTCATTGACCAAGGGCTTCAGCATATCTTTATTGGTGATAAGTTCCTTTATTACCCCAAGTTCCCGAAGAACCTCTTTGGTCATAAAACTCCATCTGATAGGGAACCTCAGCATCCTAGTCTGTGATAGCCTGAACATGGCTATCTAACTCCTCAAACTAAGACTCCAGCTCCAAGGTTAAAAGCTTCCTTAGGTTTACTACATCAGTTGCCAAGGTACCCAAAGCCCACTGAGCAGGAAGATCTAACCATTTCTTGTCAACCTCCATGAAGAAGTACTTCTTCTGCCACCCTCACCAGCTGTCCTTGGTGCTGAAAGTGAAGGTAAATTTCTTACTCTTGGATCCTCTTGGGAGCAAGAAATAGAACCCCCCTATGAGATAGGGTGGAGTTTGTAATATTGCAGAAAGAAGACAAAATGTTGGGGAAATTTGAAGACCCCATACATGTACAAAAAGGCATTGAAGTAGTCGTAAAAGTTCGGAGGGATCTGGTTGGCAGCTACTCCGTGGAATTGGCAGAAGTAAGAAACCACCTTCGGTGGTGGATAGCGAAGACCCACGTTCAGTTGAGCTCTGAAGACAGTGATCTCATTCAAATGATGGAGATAGCTTGTTTCATTCAGACCAGGTAGCCTGATTTTTAAGTAAGAGGGGAAGAAGTTCTTGAGCCTCAACTTTGCCAACTTCTCTGATGTTGCACAACTCAAGTATGAGTTGAAAGGCAGCCATTTCTCAGGAATAGCTCTAACTGGGCCTTTTATAGATATATTTGGTGATTAAGACACTAACCTTCGATGGATGGAGGAAAAAGAAGAAAAATTGGAGGGGGGAGAGGGAGAACTACTTTGGAAATTAACCCACCTAATTTGGAAATAAGATGGGAACTTCGGAGAATGCCACAAACCTCACTGGAAATTGCTCTGGCACTAGCATTGCCGCAAAAGAGAGATGGAAGGTAAGAACAAATTTGAGAGCAAAAGAAATGAAAGTTGAAGTATGGAAACTCTGAAGGGGAAAGGCTTTATATAGACTGAAGGAGGCAGGCGAAGCGTCGCCATAATGACCCTTTGCAGGCGAAGGGACGCAACAGACGTAACGAACACGATGGATGACCAATCCGCTAAAGACATGTGTTGAACGATGCGAAAACCAAGGGCACACCTCCTAATACAACAGGCCTATACCCGCCTAATCCAAAGTGACGCAACTGCCCTGTCAGAAGACAGGATGGTTCACTGACAAGAAAACAGAAATGAAAGAACAATGTTAAAGGGGTTATAGCTCCTCATCTCTGAAGATACAACTTCAGCTAGATGGATAATTTGGACTAAGGACATGAAATAGCTAATTCAATTTCAAAGGTGTGACCTCACCGAAAAAAAAGAAGTTAGTTCAAGGCAACATCTTCGTCTAGGGCTCAAAATAGAAGGCAAATAAGTAGCCTTTAAAAATGCTAAGAATGTAACTTTAGCAAAATGTGGGGCCTTTGCACGAAGAACTGGTGGAAGTAAGATCTCTTGGCCAAAGGACAGCTCCAACATCTGATTACGTACTCCCAAACAACTAACATTGAAGACACGACTTTGGCTTATCCAAGGGGGGCATGTGATAGCCAAAGGGCTATCACCCACAATACCTTCTAATCTACTATCTTAGCACTACCCTCAGAAGGGTCTTAGCCCCCAACCTCAGCGGACTCTCCATACCACCCTCAGAAAGTAACATGACCAACTTCAGTAAAAAGGTGTCCACACCACCCTCGGATTTGGAAACTACGAACCTCAGAAATGTAGAACCACTATCCTCGACAGAGGATATAGTCTCCCAAGGATGGTCTACTCTTTCGAAGGGTCTTCCTTAGAAGTCCTCAAGGAAAAATCTCTGCCCAAAAGGGTCTCATACCTCTGAAGGGATTTTACGGAGAAACGACAAAAATGGTTAAGGAGCCTTTGGCAAAGAGACCTCGCACATGCCCCTACCCTCTTGCCAGAACGGCCTACGTCTAGCTAGAGATACCTACCTCTAAAGGTACATACCAGATCTAGCTGAACACGTGTCACGATCTGGACAGGCTGTGTAGAATGGCCCGCTCCCTCCACCCTCCTATAAATACTTAAGAGGGTCCTTGGTAAGAAGGATGAGACTCTATCCTTCATACTCTCTGCTTGTAAACAACTCCTCTCCCATTAACTGACTTGGGCGACGGAAGCCCCTCCCTCAGAAACACACTTCGAGGAGCTCTTGACCCATGTTCTTTAAAGTCTTGCGTATATCTTCTCATTGGAAGTCCTCCATTTACGCCAACATGTCACACAACGAGGATGCCACCGGCCGTCAGCAAGCATAGGGTTTTTGTTCAAGTTGGGCCAAGCTTGATCAATCACCTAGAGCTCTATGTTAACTGTACCTAATCAAAGTAATCATATCTAGAAATTAAAAGCGAATCATGCTTGCTATGTTAAGAAAACCATGTGTATGTGGTGTGTCTGTTTGTGTCCTTCTATATTTGGATGTGTGTGCTAACCCATATTTTATGTATATATATCCTGTATATGTTGCTTTTAGTGTTTTATTTGTATTTGGATACATGTTAGTAATGAAAAATTGTAGGTTTATATGTTTAACAAAGTTTCAAACATTGTAAGGGCACTAGGTGTTGTATTGCAGCTTTACTGAGTACCTATGTACTCATGCCCTCTTTTGCCCATTTCAAGTAAAGAAGTGGAAGGGTGAAGAGGTTTATGTATAATGACGTATACTCTCGAATTTATCACTTTTGAAAAGTAAGCGTGAAAAAGTTCATCAAATTAAACTAATGATTGTGTTCTGTTACTATGTTTATAGGCGCTGATGGCTATTGTAGGACTTACTATGCTTGGCTCCATCCTGGTATGAGCTAGGACTAGAAGGGTTGTAAAGGAACTGTGGCCTAGGTGTCAAGACAAAGTGGAGGCCAAAGTGACTGTAGGCTTAGAGACAGTTTAAACCTTGTTTGTACCATGCAAGATAATTAGTGACCCCAAACTTTTGTGTACTTAAGTTTTTGGTCATGTAGTCCATAGTTGTAATTTTAGCCTATACATATTTGTATATAACTGATGGCAAGGGGGCCAAACTTAGAATAAAATGTGGCCTGTGCCTTCTATGTATTTTTGGGCTTAAGTAAGCCATAAGGCACTAAGTATGGTATGTTAGCAATAATGCATGCATGATTTATAATCTCTTAAACTAATTGTTAGTGTTGTGCCCAAAAGCCAATCATGAGATGATTGTATTTTTGCACATTGAGTCATGATATTTTATTAAGGCATTAATCCAGCAATTATGTTTGTTGTTTTGTTTCTGCGTAACTTAACAAACATAATTGTAACCCTAGAATAATGATATTCTTTAACGTCCCTAGTCTAGTATTATTGTGGAGCGGATTCCAATAATACATAACGACTAGCATATGTGGAGACTAATATAAGATATGTAGTCTACATATGGGTACACGTTGGAGAACTTGTGTTCTGGACCGACCCACCATGAGAACACTACATGGATCGTTATATGAGTGTCATAAGTGATTCTCATAGTGATTATGGTATATGTAGTCCTTCGACCTAAGATCATCAAGGTTCCCTACATGTGAGTCACATACTTTGATACTTTCCTTTGTTGCTCGTAACTGAGTGAACTTGAAGGAGGTCATTGGGTATGTCACATATCATGTGGAGGGATTTGTATGATCAAGATGGGATTTGTCCCTCCTATGTAATGGGAGTGATATCTTCGGGCCCCTTGATAGAGTAAGACTTAGAAAAATGCATGGCCATGCTCGGATGAGTTGATATACGATATCAATGTCATCAGTTTAAGTTGGTATACTCGGTAATCAAGAAACCAAAGATTGGGCTATACGAGAGTGACACATTCCATGTCTCGTGCTTAGTCTTGATATCTTGGACAAAGGGATAATGGCATATATCGGTGATGATCATAAAGGTTTCGTCGAATCATCGACAATCTTGTCACTTAGGTAGCAATGATGTGTTGCTAGACACCCCTCATTGCTTATGATGATAAATGTTATTTATGATCATTGCCAACGTGGTAAGAGCCTATTCGGTCGCACACATAGAGCTATTTGGATCATTAGAGTGCATGGGCTAATAATTTGGGTTTTGGTTTCACAATAATTTTGTATTAATAATGGGCCCAATAGTTGAGCCATTATTAAGCCTGAAATTAAAGCCTAATTGGATTAGGGCTTTGAAACCTATTAGGCCTGGAAGTTGAGTCTCACTATAAATACAACTTCTAGTGAGAAATTCGTAGGTCTCCTTGCCCTAGCCTCCCAAAAGGACAGCAGCACTCTTCTCTTGCAATTCCCAGGAGGATGCAAGCTTGGATCCTGGAGGGTTTTGATTCAATTCCGTTGCGCTATTTGGCTCCCGAAACCCATCACTAATATGTATGCATGTATGTATGCATGGGTATGTGTGTATGTTTTGCACTAGGTAAGCCCTAGTAAACCCATAAAGGCACCAAGACACACTCTCATGCTTATGCACCCTATATGCATTAAGAGAAAGTGGTTAAGTAAATGCATTCACTAGAATATTACATTAAACTGATAACTTAATGTGTTGAAGTAGTAGCTTAACCTATTAAACTGTTAGTCTAAAGTGTTAAGTTTGGGTTAAGAATCTTGGCAGTCGAAGTCTAATTCACCCTCAGAAAATCAATCAAGTGACAAAAAACAACCTGTTGATCTCAAACCTCTCAAGAAGGTTTAAGGTTGGGGTGAATTAGGCCCAGACAGCTTCTGTGCCATTGATGAGAGAAAATCAGGTTTCTTGAGTTGCCTTTTTTGAAGTGGTTTGGTAGCTCCATAAAACATTAGGTAGCTCTCTTAGCCATTTTCCTTTGGCTTCTCCAAGTCGTTTCTTCAGGCCATTTTTAATGGTTTGGTTGGAAACTTTAACTTGGCCATTACTCTAAGGATGGGCTACTGGAGCAAAATGTACCTTGATGCTAGAGTCAGTGACAAACTTTAGGAATCCTTTGTCGACAAATTGTGTTCCGTTATTGGCCACCAATATCCTTGGACAACGAAACTTGCATATGATATTTTTCCACATAAATTTTTTGATTTCCTTAGCTGATATGGATGCCAATGGTTCCACTTTTATCCACTTTGTAAAATAATTTACTAATACTACGCAGTACTTCACCCCCTAGGTGCGGTGTGTAGCGAGCCTATGAGGTCCACACCTTAGACTGCAAAAGAGAAAACGTACTTTATTGATGTTATGACGTCATATGGCACCCTTTCAATCATCGAATGGCATAGGTAGTTGTCACAGTTTCTTATGTTCCTTCATGCTTCCTACCTTAGGGACAGCCAGAAATATCCTTTCCAGAGTACAACACCTATTAGTGTTGTGCCCAAAAGCCAATCATGAGATGATGGTATTTTTGCCCACTGAGTCATGATATTTTATTAAGGCATTAATCCAGCAATTATGTTTGTTGTTTTGTTTCTGTTACCCACTCCGGGGTAGTCCAATTATGGTGCCAAAATTGTGCATTTAGACTCCCAGGATTGGTAATGTTCTGTAGGCCATTAGAACACTACCCTTAGTGTGCATACCCAAGTGGCCCTCTTGGGCACTATGTAAACACATGCATATTGGTCCAACCATCACACACATATTCACATTTCATGCACACCATGGCAGTAAAGAAGTAAAACAGTAGCAGAAGTCTTAATCTTGGCTACCACACATTAGGCAATCTTGTTAAATTCTAGTGACCAGCCACAGCACCTGTAACTTCCACTAATAAAATGTATCATTCTAGCCTCATACCCCCCCTATTTTATTTGATCCATTATCAATTAGAGACTTAGATAAAACTAAGGCATTTTTTTTTACATCAATAGCCCACCTACGGACCAAGTTATGGATTTTTTAAGTTGGTTACAAAATTCTGACCAAATGAACAGTAACTCAGCCAATTTTTCAACATCATATCTTTCGCTACAGGGCTCTAAACCCAAAAATTCAAAAGCTTAGTTAACCCTCTAGATGTCATCCAATTGTGGTCAAAATTTCATACCAAGATTCATTCTACACAGGGAGATATTAAACATTAGGTCCAGAGTCAAAATTCTGGCAACTTTTGGACCATTTTGCCCATACAATTTTTCCAAAACCATGCAAACACTTCATTCACAAGGAGAAAGCCCTTCAAGTATATACCATATATTTCCATTACACATAGGAATTATATTCCCTTTCTTTTAACAACTTTATGTCGTCAAAACAGAATTTACAAGTAAGCAGCCCATCAATCACACTTAGGCAGCTTTGCACCACATCACTTACATAGCCAAAACATCACTCAAATGTTCACATACTTCTCTCATTTTACAAACACTACATGTACATGCATACATACACTACAATATGGTATTAACTCAGCTAAATTCTCACTCTAGGTTACAGGAGGTCCAGAGATACAATGGACTCCAAAAACAGGACGCTGGACAGCTGCTGTACAACACAGTAAGTACCATCATTAAAAATACCAAATGTTCTCCTAAAATCGCCAAAAATTCCAGATCATAAATAGACACATGGAATTTCATGTACCTGGAATTTTAGATCAAAACTCAAACCAAAAAGGTTAGTTTGTAGGTGATCCTTCTGCTGAACCTGAAATGACAGAATTGAGGGGAGTAAGTTTCATTGAGAAACTTAGTAAGAGTAGCACTTGGATTCAATAGGCAATGTAACCATCATTAAAACCTGCATCCGAAGACACTAAAACACAAAAACCACAATTCATATATACAAGATATAGCAAACCAATGCAACAGCCAAACACAAACGACAAACACATGAAATGTGGCAGCAACATATGCAATAGGTTAGTCCATAAAACACATAATAAACATAACCAAATCACTATGGCAGCCCTCCTCAAGCCAATTCTTGGTCTTAGGAGGATTTTAACACTAGTTAGTACTAAATTTTGGGCTCTAGAAAGGTGTCGAACAGAACAATAAAAGATGGCCTGAAGAAAAGGCTAAAAGAGGCAAAAGGGAAATGGCCAGGAGAACTCCCAAGTGTGCTGTGGAGCTACCGAACAACTCCCCGAAGAGCCACGGGAGAGACTTCTTTCTCGCTCACATACGGGACCGAGGCCATTATTCCCATTGAAGTCATGCAGCCCTCGGTAAGAGTACAGGTGTTCGATGAAGGAGGAAATGATCTTGGAATAAGAGCAAAACTGGACCTCCTCAAAGAACACCGCGAGATGGGCAAGTTAAGGAGAAAGGCCTTCCAGCAACGGATAGCACGCACTGCCAATTTACATGTAAGAAAAAAGGAGATAAAAAAGGGAGACCTCGAGTAAAATTTTGCATCGTCGCAGTGGACTATTTCACTAAGTGGATAGAGGCAGAACCACTAGCATCAATCTCGGTGAAGGACGCTCAAAAATTCGTATGGAAAAACATTATATGCCAATTTGGCATTCTGAGGGTAATAATGGCCGATAACAGGACTCAATTCACGGATAAGGGGTTCCAGGAATTCATGGAGGACCTGGGCGACAAGATACATTTTGCCCCAGTGGCTCACCCTCAGAGCAATGGGCAGGTCGAGGTGTCTAACAGAACAATAAAAGATGGCCTGAAGAAAAGGCTAAAACAGGCAAAAGGGAAATGGCCAGGAGAACTCCCAAGTGTGCTGTGGAGCTACCAAACAACTCCTCGAAGAGCCACGGGAGAGACTCCTTTTTCGCTCGTATACGGGACCGAGGCCATTATTCCCATTGAAGTCATGCAGCCCTCGGTAAGAGTACAGGTGTTCGATGAAGGAGGAAATGATCTTGGAATAAGAGCAAAACTGGACCTCCTCGAAGAACACCGCGAGATGGCCGAGTTAAGCAGAAAGGCCTTCCAGCAACGGATAGCACGCACCGCCAATTTACATGTAAGAAAAAAAGGAGATCAAAAAGGGAGACCTCGTTCTCCGAAAGGCCGAGTTCGAACAGCGAAGGCCATCAGAAGGGGTACTTCGGGCAAATTGGAGTGGACCCTATTTGGTTGTCGACGAAGTCCGCCCAGGGGTCTTTAAGTTGGGTAATATTGAGGGAGTGGAGTTGAAGAATACTTGGCATTCAGACTCTCTAAAAAAATTCTATACTTAGATAATTTTTTTTCAAAGAAAGCCGGTAAGATACTCCTCCCCGAACTCGTCAGTAAAATACATGACGAATTTGCCCTCGTTATCGAAAGAGTGCGCCTTGATGATCCTGCCTTACAAAATTCCTTACTAAGCTTAAAAACCCGTCCGAACACGAAAAAAGTTCAAAAAGGTTCCTTCCGAAAGATAAGGTGCAGGTGTTCGCCAAAAGTGCACACTTAGAATCATACCAGCTGCTGATATGGCATATTTGGGAGAAAGAATAGAGAATGGAGAAAAAATCCTTCATTAAAAAATACTAAGGCAAAAAAATACAAAGAAGGAAGAAGAAAGCCTATGACTGAGCAAGGGTATCCGACGTTTCATCAAGCATTATCGTCTCCAGAGGGCTCAGTCAAAGACGCAGGCCGAGCCGGAGGAAGATTGAGGAACTCGACTTTGGACCATGAAGATCTGGGCTCTTTGGGAAAATCCAAAGCAGACAAGTGAGAAATGTCAAGCCCAGGGTGCCGAGCAAGGACCAGGTGGCGAGCCAAGCAAAAACCATCTTGGTAAGACGTCTTCGACATTTGCTCGCTACGGTCCTTCTCGGCGCCAAGAGCCGCCAGCTCAGCTTTTAGCGCGACAATCTTCTCTTCCAACTTCCTCTTCTTCCTGCTCTTCATCTTCTCCTTCTTCAGGGATGCAATCTCAGCTTGGAGATCGGCATTCAAAGCGAGTGATTTCGCAAGATTCTCACCGTCTTGAACGGTCTTCTTCCGAAGGGCCTCATTCTCTAAAGAAAGAGTCATGCACTTTGAGCCGAGGTCTTCAACCTTGCTTGAGAAGTCAGTAAGAAGCTCTTGCCTGCTGGACACAACCTCGGCCCGAAGACTCCCAAGATCCTCCTTCATGATTTTGTTTAACTCCCCTTATTTTAGGGCATATTGGGTGAGAGACTCCTTCGTCTTCCGTAGGGAATCTTCGAACCGAGAGTGGGTCTCCATTTGTTTCGCTGACCAGGCGCGGAAGTACCCGCTATATGCCAAAAGCTGCGGAAGACAGAGGCACCAAATAAGTATCGGAAGGCAGTGATGGCTTAAATGAACAATTTTCTAAGATACAAGAAAAGAAAGGATCACCTGAGCAGCGTGCTCGGTGATCCTCGCCGCGAGGATCTCTTCGCTGGGACATTCGGTGGTAAGGGACTAAAAAGTGGCATTTGCGGAGCTATCAGCTGGCTATCTTCAGAGAACAAATCCATGTCCTCTGTGAACGTCCAGAAGGGCTCCCGTGGCACCTTGTCCCGCGGAATCCGCTGGTCCCGAAGAGCCCTCTGACGGGCATGAGCTTCCACCCAGGAAGCAGTAGGGGCGTTCACTGCAAGGTCACGCCGAAGTTCCATCAAGACATCATCCCTTAGCCATTCATCCAAAATATCGTAGATACGAAAAATACTAAGGTTGGTAGCGGAATGGCTAAGGAACCAACCTGGTGGAACTTCGGGGACGCACTCCTCAGAATCGACCTCCCGAACATCCTCAGTGACATTCTTTCCCTTCCTCCTTCTGCCCTCTTCAAACTCCTAGGCAGACGTTCGCTCTGCTGGAATCTCGGCAGTAGGGGCTGGACTCATTGTGTCCCTGAGGATGTCAGGGTCCGAAGAAGGGTTCTCGGTGGTCGGAAGTTGAGCAGAGGACTGGTCTTCCACCTCAACTACATTCTCGGGGGGAGGAGGAGTGGTAGCCTTAGCCTTCTTGGACTTAGAAGGGCCGGTAGTCGACTTCTTCTTCTTACCAGAAGTCTTCGTCCATACTTGCTCTCCCCGCTTAGCCTGACTGTCATTGAGTGATTTATAAAACTCGGCAGACTGATCGCCCATCTCTGCAAAAAGGTAAAATATCAGTGTAAGTCCAAAAGGAAAGCAGATAACAAACCCTGGAAGGTGACTTACTCTCGAAGAAAAACTGATAAGAAATTTGATGCCGAAGGAGCATGACTATCCAGGCTTTCTTCCCCGGAAGAACAGGCACGGGCATGCCGAGGTCACTCTTGTGGGCAGTTATCACTCCCAGTTCCCGAAGAACTTCCTCTGACATAAGATCCCACTTAATGGGAAAAGGGTAGGGTGAACGTGATGGAGTCCCGGACTCCCAGTCCGCCACCAACCGAATACGCTTGTCGAAGTTGTCAAAATCGGCAAGCAATACTGGAGTGAGGAGCTTTCAGGGATCGATGATGTCGACCTCCAAAGTCCCCGAGGCCCATCTAATAGGCACATGTCTCCAAGAGTCGGCGACCCGAAAAAAGAAAAACTTCTTCTGCCACCCTCGCCAACTATCCTTATTGTCAAAGGTAAACATAAACTTCTTACTCCCGGACCCTCGGGGAAGGAGGTACTAAAAACCAACCTTCGGGACCTGGTGGAGTTTGTAGTATTGCATGAAAAAAAGGAAGTGGGGGTTTATGCCGAACACCGCACACATGCAGAGGAAAGCATTAAAGTAAGAGTAAGAATTTGGGGGGAGTTGGTTCACAGCAATGCCGTGGAATTTGCAGAATTCGCATATCACGCGATGAGGGGTATACCGAAGACCGGCTTTCAGCTGAGCTCGGTAAACGGTAACCTCCCCGGAAGAAGCTGCGCAACCATAAGATCCCGGGAGAGGTAACCTCAGTGTGATATAAGAAGGGAGGTAGTACTTGGCAACCCACTTTTTCATCTTTTCCAAAGTAATGGAACAAGGATAAGCCTCGAGGGAAGCAAGGTTTGCAGAAAGAGGGCGCACAGTCATCAATGGAGTTGGATTTGACATTTTTCAAAAAAATAAGAAAAAGAGAGATGACTTTGGGAAAAATAGAGGAACAATGACAAACCACAAAAAGGGAACACCCACCAAAGACTTTTGCTAAAACCCGTGCTGTGAAACACCGCTGCAAGGAATCACCAGAGGTCACTCTGCCGTAAGAACCGCCGCCGGAAAGAGAAAAAGGGCAAGAAAAGGCTCTAGAACAGACGAGAGTTAAAGCAAAAAAGTGAGACAAAATGGGATGGAAGGTGCTTATATAGACCGAAGAAGGATAAGTGAAACGTCGTTATAATCATCCCTTGAAGATGTAATGGCCTCATTATTACTCCTTGAAGGCGAAGAGCTGCGGTTGACGTAACCAGCATAGTTGTTTTTCCATCTAATAGCGTCCATGTGTCACACAGCGCGAAGAACCAGGGCACGTCCCTCTAACATGGTGAAAACCCAGGCACGGTTACCCATGACTAACACGCCTGGCCAAAGGACGCGACGATTCACAGACTCATGGCAGAAAAAGAAAAAAAGTAACATGCATTCCGTGGACATCAAGAAAACTAGAGGAGGGTACCTCGGCTCCGAGGAGACGCCTTCTGAAGCGAGGCAACTTTCCAAGAAAAGTTTCAGCCACCAGGTCGGCAAAGGGACCTCCTCGAAAACATAGCCGAAGCCCCCACTCCGACTCTCCAGGAGGGGGCATGTGATAGCCAAGGTGCCCATCACCGGCTGAGCTCCCAGACCTGATGGGGTACCGACTTGGGCAAAAGGAAACAGCCAGCCGAGGTCGGAAGGATGAATGATCCCCTTGGCCTAATGTAGGGAATTCGCTTCCTTAGGAAGTGGTAAGACCAACCTCGGTAGAAAGGTCAGAGCCCCTTCGGGAACAGAGGTATCCCTCGGAGGACCCATCCTCGGGGAATACATTCCCCGAAACATCAAAGTAACCTCGGAAAGTACGAACAAAGCATTTAAGGAGCCTATGACACCTCCCCATAAAAGTCATCCCCCAAGTACATTCTGACACGCTATCACTGGAGCACGCCATCAGAGGGACGTCTCGATACGACACTCTCGGAATGCCTAGGCTGTCAACCAGGCGACCTTTGCTGAGATAAACGTCTTTTCGCTCCCGGAAAAGCAAGGATCGCATCCCACCAAACACGTGTCGTGATCTGGAGCGACCACAAGAGGAAAATGGCTTCTGTACGCCTCCTTTATAAAACACCCAGAAAGCGTCCTAGCGGGGTAAGGGGAGAAGGAAAAGAGTTCTCTTTGAATACAAAAAAGAACACATAATCCAATTATCTAAAAATACTGACTTGGGCGTCAGAGGCTCCTCCCCGGGAATACACACGGGGGACCTCCTGACCTGTGTTTTCTGGAGTATTTCACGTACATTCCACTGGGGAATCTCCTCCAAAAGTACTCTCCTCCATTAGAAGTTTTCCCTACCCGTACAATGACACATGATGAAGCCGCCGCAGGCCACCACCATGGTTATGTTGCCCCACTTCCTCACTGGTATAGGTAGAGTCTGTAGGGTAGCAGCTGGCTTCCGGTGCTTTACCTTTATCCTCTGGCATGTGGCACATTTGGAGACATAAGTAGCTATGTCTCTCTTCATATGTGGCCACTAGAAGTAAGTCTTCAAATCTTTATACATTTTCTCACTTCCTGGATGGCTGTTTAACTTGCTTGTGTGAGCTTCTTCAAGTATTTCATCCCTGACCTTTGCTCCTTTAGGCACATAGATTCGGTCCTTGAAGTATAGCAATCCTTGCTTGTAGGCAAAGGATTGTTACAAGGAACCTTTTTCCTCTCCTAAAATCTTTTAAAGTCTTTGATCTTTCCCATTCTTACACTGCCTTGACCTTTTCAGGATCTGCCTTAAGGCCATGTGCATCTATGATGTGTCCTAGGAAAGACACTTCCCTTATACAGAATTCACACTTGGATAACTTGGCATAAAGCTGATGCTACAACAGAGTCTTTAAGACAATCTTCAGATGATGTTCATGTTCATTTTCATCCTTGGAATACACTAGGATGTCATCAATGAACGCAACCACAAAATTTTCCAGATGTGGTTGAAACACCCTATTCATCAGGTCCATGAAAGTAACTAGGGCATTAGTCAAACCGAATGAATGGCATGACTGTGTACTCATAATGCCCATATCTGGTCTTGAATGCAGTCCTAGGAATATCTTCTTCCTTTACTCTCAATTGGAGGTATCTAGATCTCAAATCTATCTTAGAGAAGATCTTAGCTCCCTTGAGTTGATCAAATAGATCCTCAATCCTAGGGAGTGGCTACTTGTTCTTGATAGTCACTGCATTAAGCTTATTGTAGTCAATGCATAGTCTCAAAGAACCATCCTACTTTTTCACAAAGAGAATGGGAGCTCCCCATAGTGAAACACTTGGCCTTAAGAACCCTTTTTCAAGAAGTTCATCAAAGTGTTTCTTGAGCTCATTCATCTTTATGATTGGCATTCTGTAAGGAGGTATGGATATTGGACTAGCTTCTGGTTGCAGCTTGATTTCAAACTCAATCTCCCTTTCTGGAGGAATACCTGGCAGGTCTTTAGGAAAGACTTGTGGAAAGTCTCTCATTATAGGTATTCTATCCACTTCTTCTTCACAGTGCAATTGATTCAATGCATAACAATAATCATGCTAAAATATCAAAGGTATCTCATCTAGTACCTCTATCTCTATGCCATGCATTTCATACACTAATTCCTTAGAATTCACTAATGCATGCACTTCACCATCAGGTAATGTGATTTCCCTTTTATCACAATCAATTCTTATGTTATGCATAGCAAGCCAATTCATACCTAGCACTAAATCATACTTAGGAATATCCAACATTAGCAGATTAGTCATAACCTTAGTCTTGCCTACTACTAGCTCACAATCCTTAGCTAGGTCATTAGTGAAAAGACATTGACTACCTGCTGTTTTCACTAAGGATATCCTAGGCATGATGTCAGTAGGCAATTTCATGGCTTCAAAAAATTTCCTAGCCACTATAGACATAGATGCACCAGTATCAAACAGAACACTAACAGACATACCATTAAGGTAAATGTTACCTCTTAGTGCTCGTCCTTGCTCTAATGTCTCTGGCCTCTCCACTTGGAAGATTCTGCTAGTTCTCTGCATTGGAGGCCGAGGCACTGGAGGAACTGGCCTCTGCTGTCCCTCCCTTGGTGCTCCTCCTCTAGGTCCTACCCCAATAGGTCTTACTGTACCTTGGTCTTCTGGCCTCCTTTGAGCCTGTGGGCAATCTTTGATCAAATGATCCACGGATCCACATCTTAGACACGCTTGGGTATCAAAGTAGTATGGTTTATTTCAATGAAACCTCATACACTTAGGGCACCTTAGGTCTAGGAACTTCCCCTTAACCTTGCCTTCACCACCAAAATGGGAACTCCTGGCAATTTCTTTGCCATGTGGTGCCTTCTTCTGCTTGCCTCCTGCCTGACTACTTTCCATTGCTCCACTGGGAAAGTACTTAGTCTCATACTCCTCTTGCTCTACTAATAGAGCTTTCTACACTACTTCATAGTATGTAACTACTCCAAAAGGTCTAACAGCCTTTCTAATGTCTGACTTTAGCCCTCTAACAAATCTTTTGGGCTTCAATTCCTCCAATCCATGCTATTGAGGAGCATACCTAACCAACTGATTGAATTTGTGCTCATACTCTAGGACACTGAGATTGTCCTACCTTAGAGCATCAAATTCAACTTGCTTCATATCCTTGATACCATCACTAATGTATTGCTCCTGGAATAGCTGTGTGAACTCTAGCCAGCTCATCTCAATATCTCTTCATGGCCTTCACCCCTTTTGGAAAGCATACATATCTCTGGTGCTCCTCCACCATATCTTTACACTGCCTACTAGATTGTAGGTAGCCAGTGACACTCTCTTGGCGGAGCTGAGTGGCATCCTCTCAAACATTTTTTCAATGAAGATTAACCACTCTTCATCTTTCTCTGGCCCAGCTCTTCCATCAAACTGTGGAGGTCTTAGGCCTTGAAACCTCTCCAACAGTCTGACCTCATCTAGGCCTTCTAGATCCTCTAATCTATGTCTCTTGGATCTGTGAGAGTCCTCTATATGGTGATGCTCTCTATGATTTCTCTACGTCTTCCTGGATCTTCTCTCATGGCCATCTTCAATCTCATTCCTAGTGGAGGAATGGTCATAGGCTCAGGGATTGGTCCTGGACACCTGACCAATCTGAGACCTTAGTCTTCTTCCTCTTGTATTTCTCCTATCCTCATCTTCCTCCTCGACAGTTTCATCATTTGTGTCTTCCAAGCTTCCAGAAGGAACATATTCAGATGTGTTCCTAGTATCCTCTTCTGGTTGTTGCGGTGCATCCCAAACTGGTTCTATTGGAGCTACTTGGACTCCCTGCTATTGTCCTTGAATCAACCTCATTAAGTTTTCATTGATTAGAGCTAAGTTCCTCTGAAGCTCTAACCAAACCTGAGGCACTTCAAGGTTTAGTACCTTCTGTTACCCCTAATTCCCTCTATTCTGTCCATTTCCTTGTTGCCTAGAATTAGTAGGAGGCCTTCAGAGTGGTTCCCCTCTCCTTGTGGCAACCATGTTTACTTCTTGCATTGAGCATCCATCATAGAGCACATATAAAGATCATAGGTATTTCAATGGTACTTGACACTAGCAGCTAACCAAACTGAGTTCATTTGTGTACATGCATGCAATGCAACTATATGCAATGTACATGTATAAACCATGCTCTGATACCAACTTCTACTACCCACTCTGGGGTAGTCCAATTATGGTGCCAAAATTGTGCATTTAGACTCCCAGGATTGGTAATGTTCTGTAGGCCATCAGAACACTACCCTTAGTGTGCATACCCAAGTGGCCCTCTTGGGCACTATATAAACACATGCATATTGGTCCAACCATCACACACATATTCACATTTCATGCACACCATGGCAGCAAAGAAGTAAAACAGTAGCACAAGTCTTAATCTTGGCTGCCACACATTAGGCAATCTTGTTAAATTCTAGTGACCAGCCACTGCACCTGTAACTTCCACTAACAAACTGTATCATTCTAGCCTCATACACCCCTGTTTTCCTTCCTCCATTATCAAGTAGAGACTTAGAGCAAACTAAGGATTTTTTTTTTACATCAATAGCCCACCTATGGACCAAGTTATCAATTTTTTAAGTTGGTTACAAAATTCTGACCAAATGAACAGTAACTCAGCCAACTTTACAACATCATATCTTTCGCTACAAGGCTCTAAACCCAGAAATTCGAAAGCCCAGTTAACCTTCTAGATGTCCTCCAGGTGTGGTCAAACTCTCATACCAAGATTCAATCTACACAGGGAGATATTAAACATTAGGTCCAGAGTCAAAATTCTGGCAACTTTTGGACCATTTTGCCCATACAATTTTTCCAAAACAGCAAACACTTCATTCACAAGTAGAAATCCCTTCAAGGCTATCCAATATATGTACATTAGACATAGGAATTACATTCCCTTTCTTTTAACAACTTTATGTGGTCAAAACAGAATTTACAAGTAAGCAGCCCATCAATCACACTTAGGCAGCTTTGCACCACATCACTTACATAGCCAAAACATTACTCAAATGTTCACATACTTGTCTCATTTTACATACACTACATGTACATGCATACATGCACTATGAAATGGTCTTAACTCAGCTAAATACGCACCCTAGGTTACAGGAGGTCCAGAGATACAATGGACTCCAAAAACAGGATGCTGGACAGCTGCTACACAACACAGTAAGTATCACCATTAAAAATACCAAATGTGCTCATAAAATGGCCAAAAATTCCAGATCAAAACTAGACACATGGAAGTTCATGTACCTGAAATTTCAGATCAAAACTCAAACCAAAATGGTTAGTTTGAAGGTGATCTTTCTGCTGAACCTGAAATGACAGAATTGAGGGGAGTAAGTTTCATTGAGAAACTTAGTAAGGGAAGCACTTGGATTCAATAGGCAATGTAACCATCATTAAAACCTGCATGCAAAGAAACTAAAACAAAAAAACCACAATGCATATATACAAGATATAGCAACCAAATGCAGCAGCCAAACACAAGCAATAAACACATGAAATGTGGCAGCAACATATACCATAGGTTAGTCCATAAAAAACATAATAAACATAACCAAATCACTATGGCAGCCATCCTCAAGCTAATTCTTGGTCTTAGGAGGATTTTAACACTAGTTAGTACTAACTTTTGTGCACTAGAAACCCTCACTTCACTACAATCATTGTGCACTTCACACTAGGTCACAAAACCTTCAATAAGTGCACTCCCCTCACTAAGCTTGGTTCATCAAGCACATGGCTCTCTTCCAAGCTTAACCCTAGCTCCATGGATGTTTGAAAATTGCAAAAAACAGTCCATGAGGGCAAGAGAACCCTTACCAAAGTGGGTAGGCTGAAAATCAAGCTTGATCCTTGAAGTATCCAAGAAATAGCTCTAGTTTCCTTCCAATTGCTTCCTTTTGCCTTCAATTTCAATCAATTGCAAGTTTAAAGGTGTGGTGGCTATGGAAGAAGTATGGCTGTGTTCTTGGGCTGGGGGATGATGAAAATGAGAGAGGGATAAGTGATTTGGCCACTGAAATGGCCTTAAATGAGCTTAAGGGCACCACAACATACTTAACAAGCTTAACATTGCTTTATGTCATTTTCCTTCTCACTAATTATGGTTTCCTTGTATTAGAATCATTGGTACACATGTGCCCAACATTTTTGACTAATTATCAAGTCTTGGCTGCCTCCCCCATGGTGGGATAACCCCACAATTCCACCCTTAGACTTAAGTCAAAAGCTTGAACACCTTAAGGTTTACACTAGGACATTTAGGTCCTTATTGCCTTTAGTGTTTCGGTTGCCCAAACTTGTCTTCGATGAGTAATTTGGTCCTCCAATAGCACTTTCATACCATTTATATCCTTCCCATAACTCTCCAAGTCTCTTTCTTGAGAGTTTTGCAATTGAGTACCCGAATTTCCAAAACCTTACAAAAAAAGTCCATAGGTTGCTTGACAAACAAGCAATCCTTTAAGCTTTTCTTGGGTGCCAAATTACCAACTTGGAACACTTTTAAGGAGGTGTTGATCACGCCCTCTACCCCTCACACTTCAATCACTATGGTGAGAATTACACAATATAATGGTTTTTAGCCATTATGACACACTTGTAATTCTCCCATTTTGTGAGGTGGTAACAGTTTCTGTGTAACGTAATAAACATAATTGTAGCCCTAGAATAATGATATTATCAAACATCCCTGGCCTAGTATTATTGTGCACAAGGTTGCAATAATACGTAACGACTAGCATATGTGGAGACTAATATGAGATATGTAGTCTACATATGGGTACAAGTTGGAGAACTTGTGTACTGGACCGACGCAGCATGAGAACACTACATGGATCGTTATATGAGTGTCATAAGTGATTCTCATAGTGATAATGATATATGTAGTCCTTCGACCTAAGATCATCAAGGTTCCCTACATGTGCGTCACATACTTTGATATTTTCCTTTGTTGCTCGTAACTGAGTGAACTTGAAGGAGGTCATTGGGTATGGCACATATCATGTGGAGGGATTTGTATGATAAAGATGGAAATTTTCCCTCGCATGTAACGAGAGTGATATCTTCGGGCCCCTTGATAGAGTAAGACTTAGAAAAATGCACGGCCATGCTCGGATGAGTTGATATACGATATCAATGTCATCAGTTTAAGTTGGTCTACTCGGTAATCAAGAAATCAAGGATTGGGCTATACGAGAGTGACACATTCTATGTCTCGTGCTTAGTCTTGATATCTTGGAAAAAGGGACAATGGCATATATCGGAAATGATCATAAAGGTTTACTTGAATCACCGACAATCTTGTCACTTCGGTAGCAACGATGTGTTGCTAGACACCGCTCATTACTTATGATCATAAATGTGATTTATGATTATTGCCAACGTGGTAAGAGCCTATTAGGTCGCACAGATAGAGCTATTTGGATCATTAGAGTGCATGGGCTAATGTTTTGGGTTATGGTTTCACTATAATTTCGTATTAATAATGGGCCCAACAGTTTAGCCATTATTAAGCCCGAAATTAAAGCCTAATTGGATTAGGGCTTTGAAACCCATTAGGCCTGGAAGTTGAGTCTCACTATAAATACAACTGTTAGCGAGAAATTTGCAGCTTCTTGCCTTAGCCTACCAAAAGGACAGCCGCACTCTTCTCTTGCAATTCCTTGGAGGACGCAAGCTAGCATTGTGAAAGCAACAAAAATGCATCCGTCGGGACATGGTGGAAGCATGCTGATCTCGAGAGGCTCGTGTGGATACCATAGAGAGCTTGAACACATCAACTGTTCAAGTTTTGTGATTCAACTTTACAGTTGGGTGAGAGATCTCAACCAAAAATTAGGTATGAAAATTTTCGAACACCCGGTTTACCCCGTTTCACTTAGATCCTGGAGGGCTTCGATTAAATTCTGATGCGCTTGTTTGGCTCCCGAAACCCAACAACACCAACCAAAGCATCTATGCCAATGTGATATCCACATCTACCTTCATGTACTTCTCTTAAGATTAACACCATTTCAGGCTGTCAGATGCATTTATGAAAGGGACTGGAGTAACCTTGTTGATATAGTTCTTCGCTGATGAGGAAATATCTTCCTACCCTCATTTTGACCTTTAAGGTTTCTAGCACGTCATCTGGCATCTTTCCTTCAGTGAGATATCTCCAAAGTGGTGCTCTCCATCCTTGCTAGATGTTTAGTACATAGTTTCGATTTATGTTTGGCACTTTTCGCTCTTCAGCGTATATGTTTGCCTTGGCTAAGGCATTTGCGTACGCATTCTCTTGTTGAGGCACCTTTTCAATGAGTACTTTATCGAACCTATGTATCATATATTTTACAAGACTACAACATCTTTTCAATCTTGGCAATATAATGTCATAGTCTTCTTTCAACTGCCAAACTG
The DNA here is from genome assembly GCA_039654915.1 of Aquilaria yunnanensis. Classification (NCBI taxonomy): domain Eukaryota; kingdom Viridiplantae; phylum Streptophyta; class Magnoliopsida; order Malvales; family Thymelaeaceae; genus Aquilaria; species Aquilaria yunnanensis. Next base: position 71,545,795 of record CM077594.1, read on the forward strand.
AAAGTAGGGAGTTGCTGAAGGCTTAGAGAGATTTAATGCCCACACTCCTAGCATGGGACAATCCAGTGATGAGGCCTTCCTCGACCAAAGTTTGCCCAATAACAGTAAAGGGTAGTTCAGTGATAAAGTCTGTGAGCGTTTGTCCCTTGATCATTTTCCTCGACTCATAACTTATGTCATATTCACTGAGCTCTATCCACCATTCTAAAAGTCTTCCCGAATGATCTAATTTGTTCATCACATCCCTAATAGGAAGGTTACTTCGGACAATGATTGAGTGGCCTTGAAAATAAGGCCAAAAGCATCATCCTGAAATAACCAAAGCTAGTGGTTTACATTGGCTCCATGGAGTAATTTACTTACATAATACACAGACCATTGCTTTCCAAGCTCCTCCTTGTGCACTAAAACTGAGCTTATGGGTTTTTCACTAATGGCCAAGTACAGGACAGGCGGCTCCCCTCCCATTGGTTATCTGAGAGTAGGTGACTCAACCAAACAAGCCTCAATTCCCTCATAGGCTATCTAGCATTCTTTGTTGCAGCATTTACCAGGCCCTCAGTTTTGATGTCAATTTTTTTCTGCTTTAGTGAGTGTTTTGTAGAATGGTCTGCATCTTTTGCCAAAGCACAAGATAAAGCAGCTTTGGGCTATTACTTTTCCCAGCACCGTTTGTACATCTTTGACCGAGCTAGGAGTTTGGGATTCAAGGAGAGCCTTCACTTTATTTGGATTTGCCTCTATACCATACTCTGAGACCATGAATCCCAGGAATTTACCCCCTTTTACACCGAAGGTGCATTTTTTGGGGTTCAATCGTATGCCAAATTTCCTAAGCTATTCGAAAGTCTCTCATAGATCTTTAATGTGGTCAAGATTGCTTCTGCTCTTAACTATCATGTCATCAACATATACTTTCAAATTTCTATCAATCTACCATTCCAACACCTTGTTCATCAACCATTGGTATGTGGCTCCACTATTCTTTAGTACAAAGGGATTTGGACATAGTGGAAGTACCTTTATTGGTGATGAATGAGGTCTTCCTTTGTCAGCTGGGTTCATATGGATCTGATGATACCCACTAAAGGCATCTGGAAAGCTCAACACCTTGTACTCCGATGTGGAATCTACCAGGTGATCTATCGAAGGTAGCGAAATTGAGTCTTTTAAGCATGCATCATTTACTTTGTTACAGTCAATGCACATCTAGAGTTTTTCACTCCCTTCATTCATGGCAATCACCATGTTCCTTAACCAATTGGGGTATTTTACCTCCCTTATTACCCTACTCCAAGGAGTCATTGGATTTCTTCTTGGATGAAAGCTCTCTTGTTCGGGGCTATGTTTGGATTTTTTTCCTTATGGGTTTCGTGAGGGGATCAACATTGAAACTATGTTGAATTTTACTCGGGTTTATTCTGGACATATCCTTCAGAGAGTAGGTGAATAGATCTTTATTTGATTTCAAGAAATGTACAAGTTTATTTTTTTCCCCATCTCAACTTGGGTTTGAGGCAAAATTGCTAGCCTCTTCCACTTTACCAGCCTTTTGTACCTTTTTAAACCTCAAGCCACCAAAGTTTATCCTTAGTTACAAACAAGTCCCCTTTTTTCCTTAGTAACAAGTTAATCTGGGTCAAACCTTGTATATCTAAGTTAAACTTGGGTTAAAAGTAAAATGTAGGCCTTCAAAACTCATTTTTAACAGTCAAGATCTAGGCTGACTATTTGAGATACAAACTTACCAATTTCCCCCTAAACCTCATTCAGTGCATTAACCTTCTCTGAAGTTAGTGAACTTTGCTAAATTACCAATTCTTGCATTCTGAACTTAAATTTAGGTTCCAAACTAGGATTCAAACACTTTACCTTCTTCAAGCAAGCCTCCAACTAGGAGAGCCATTGTTACCCACTTCAAGGTAGTCCAGTTATGGTGCCAAAACTGTGCATTTAAACTCCGAGGATTGGTGTGTCCTGTAGGTCACCAAAACAACACCCTTAGTGTACATACTCAAGTGAGCCTCTTGAGCACTATGTAAATACATGCATATTGGTCTAACCATAACACACATATTTACATTTATGCACACTATGGCAGCAAAAAAGGAAAACACTAGCACAAGTCTTAGTTTTCGCTTCCACACATTAGGCAATCTTGTTAAGTTCTAGTGACCAGCTACTGCACCTGTAACTTTCACAAAGAAACCATATCATTCTAGCCACATACCCCCAGATCTCTTTGCTCCATTACCAAGTAGAGACTTAGAAATTTTGTTTTACATCAATAGCCCACCTATGGACCAAGTTATGGATTTTTTCAGTTGGTTACAAAATTCTGACCAAATGAACAGTAACTAAGCCAAATTTACAACATCGTATCTTTGGCTACAGTGCTCAAAATTTACAAATTTGAAATCTTAGTTCAACCTCTAGATGTTATCTAGGCGTGGTCAAATTTTCATACAAATATTCCTTCTACACAAGGAGATATAGAACTTTCAGTGTAAAGTCAATTCTAGTCACTTTATGACCATTTTGCCTACACAAAACTTCATAAGTGTGCAAACACTTCATTCACCAGGGGAAAACCCTCCAAAGCTATCCCATATATGTCCATTACACATAGGAATTACATTCCCTACCTTTTAACAACTTTTTTTTCCCCAAAACAGAATTTACAAGTAAGCAGCCCATCATTCACACTTAGGCAGCTTTGCACCACATCACTTACATAGCCAAAACATTACTCAAATGTTCACGTACTTGTCTAATTGTACATACACTCCATGTACATCCATACATGCACTGCAATATGGTCTTAACTCACTTAAATATGAACCCTAGGTTATGGGAATGCCTGAGACACAATGGACTCCACAAATAGGATGCTGGACAGCTGCTGCACAACAGAATAAGTACCACCATTAAAAATAAAAAATGTGCTCCTAAAATCACAAAACTTCCCAAATCATACAAGACATATGGAAGTTCATGTACCTGAAATTTCAGATCAAAACTCAAACCACAAATGTCGATTTGAATGTGATATTTCTGCTGGACCTGAAATGACAGAATTAAGGGGAGTAAGTTTCATTGAGAAACTTAGTAAGGGTAGCACTTGGATTCAATAGGCAATGTAACCATCATTAAAACCTGCATCCAAAGACACTAAAATATAAAACCGACAATGCATATATACAAGATATAGTAACCAAATGCAGCAGCCAAACATAACCAACAAACACGTGAAATGCAGCAGCAACAATAACCATAGGTTAGTCCATAAAACACATAATAAACATAACCAAATCACTATCGGAGCCCTCCTCAAGCTAATGCTTGGTCTTAGGAGGATTTTAAGAGTAGTTAGTACTAACTTTTGGGCTCTCGAAACCCAAAAATTCACTGGCATCACTGTGCACTCCACACTAGGTCACAAAACCTTCAATAAGTGCACTCCCTCACTAAGCTTGGTTCATCAAGCTTGTGGCTCTCTTCCAAGCTTAGACCTAGGTCCATGGTTCCTTGAAAATATAGAAAACAACTCATGAGAGCAAGAGAACCCTTACCAAAGTGGGTACACTGAAAATCAAGCTTGATCCTTCAAGCATCCAAGCAATAGCTCTAGTTTGCTTCCAATTGCTCCCTTTTGCATTCAATTTCAATCAATTGCAAGTTTGAAGGTATGGTGGCTATGGAGGAAGTGTGGATATGTTCTTGGGTAGGAGGAGGACAAAAATGAGAGAGCGATAAGTGATTTGGCCACTTAAATGGCCTTAAATGAGCTTAAGGGTGCAAAACACACTTAACAAGCTTAACCTTACTTTATGTCATTCTCCTTCTCACTAATTATGGTCTATTTGTCTTAAAATCATTGGTTCACATGTGCCCACCATTGTTGACCCATTTATCAAGCCTTGGCTGCCTCCCCCGCGGTGGAAGACTCCAAATTACTCCATTTGACTTAAGTCAAAAACAACACATCCTAAGGCCTACATTAGAACACTTAGGTCCTTTATGCCTTTTTGTGTTTTCTTTGTCTTTAGTTGTCTTCTATGAGCAATTTGGTCCTCCAATAGCACTTTCATACCATTCATATCCTTCTCGTAACTCTCCAGATCTTTTTTGTGAAAGTTTTGCAGTTGAGTACCCGAATTTCCAAAATCTTACAAAAAAGTCCATAGGTTGCTTGACAAACAATCAATCCTTAAGGCTTTTCTTGGGGGCCAAGTTACCAACTTGGAACATTTTTAAGGAGGTGTTGATCACGCCTTTTACCCCCCACACTTTAATCACTATGGTGAGAATTACACAATATAATGGCTTTTACCCATTATGACACACTTGTAATCTCCCATTTTTGTGAGGTGGTAACAACCATATCATTAAATGCTTCTTTAACTTGTCCATCTTAGGAGCTTACAATTGGTATGGTGGCATTGAAATAAGTTCTACTCTAGGGTAAAGATGGATAGAAAAATCTATTTGCCTTTTGGGTGGTAAGTTAGGCAACTCCACTGGAAACACCTTAGGAAACTGATTGGCTATAGGGATTTCCTTAAGTTCTTCATCTATTGCAAGCCCATTCAAAGAACAATACTCTTCACCATTCACTATAGGGATGACATCGATAAGTCCAAGGTGCAAAATCTTAGCACTAGATGCTAACTCTCCTATGCAAGTCAATCTAGCTCCCTGAGGATTAGTAATGTCGACTAAATGACTAGCACAGTCAATTTGCACCTTATGCTTGTTTAGCCAATCCATTGCAAACACTAGGTCATAAGACCTCAACTCTATTATCCATAACTTACAAGAGAAATCATGGTCACCTAATTGGAAGGGATACCTAGTAACCAAATTATTGGTCACAATAAAACTCCTCCCTGTGGTCTTGATGAGTCTTAACTCATACGAGATTTATCACTGAAACTTAAAATTATCTACCAAGGTAGATGATATTACAAAAAAAAGTAGCTCCAGTATCGAGAAGTACACTAACGCTACCATTCTAAAAAAAGTTACCTAAAGTGGAGGCTGTTTCTTTGGTCCCTTGACTAGTCGAGGCAAAGGCCCTCAGCTCAATTGTTGTTGTGCCCACACTGGGTCAATTTCCTGTGGTAGGGGGTGTAGGGGGTAGATTCCTAGGCGGACCCAACAAGGGTCGAGCCTGTGGGCATTCCCTCACCCAATGAACTCTCCGACAACAAATGTTACAGACATCTGTGCCCAACATACATGGCTTCATGCCATGGTGTTACCCACTCCGAGGTAGTCTAGTTATGGTGCCAAAACTATGCATTTCAACTCCCAGCTTTGGTGTGTCCTGTAGGACATCAGAACAACACCCCTAGTGTATATACTCAAGTGACCCTCTTGAGCACTATGTAAATACATTCGTATTGTTCTAACCATAACACACATATTTACATTTATGCACACTATGATAGCTAAGAACGAAAACTTTAGCACAAGTCTTAGTTTTCGCTTCCACACATTAGGCAATCTTGTTAAGTTCTAGTGACCAGCTACCGCACCTTTAACTTCCACTAATAAACTGTATCATTATAGCCTCATACCCCCCTCTTTTCTTTGATCAATTATCAACTAGATACTTATAGAAAACCAAGGAATTTTTTTTTACATCAATATCCCACCTATAGACCAAGTTATGGATTTTTTAAGTTGGTTACAAAATTCTGACCAAATGAACAGTAACTAAGCCAAATTTGCAACATCATATCTTTGGCTACAGTGCTCTAAATCTAGAAATTAAAAATCCCAGTTAATCCTCTAGATGTAATTTAGGTGTGGTCAAAATTTCATACCAAGATTCATTCTACACAGAGAGATATTAAACTTTCGGTCCAGAGTCAAAATTCTGGCAACTTTTGGACCATTTTGCCATAGAATTTTTCCAAACCATGCAAACACTTCATTCACAAGGGGAAAGCCCTCCAAGGCTATCCCATATATTTCCATTACACATAGAAATTACATTCTCTTTCTTTTAACAACTTTATGTGGCCAAAACAGAATTTACAATTAAGCAGCCCATCATTCACACTTAGGCAGCTTTGCACCACATCACTTACATAGCCAAAACATTACTCAAATGTTCACAAAATTGTCTCATTTTACATACAATACATGTACATGCATACATACACTACAATATGGTCTTAAATCAGCTAAAAACGCACCCTAGGTTACAGGAGCTCCTGAGTCACAATGGACTCTAAAAACAGGATGCTGGACAGCGGCTGCACAACACAATAAGTACCACCATTAAAAATACCAAATGTCCACCTAAAATCACCAAACCTTCCAGATCATAACTAGACATATGGAAGTTCATGTACTTGAAATTTCAGATAAAAACTCAAACCACAAAGGTTAGTTTTAAGGTGATCTTTCAGCTGGACCTGAAATGACAGAATTGAGGGGAGTAAGTTTCATTGAGAAACTTAGTAAGGGTAACATTTGGTTTCTTAAGGTAATGTAATCCTCATTAAAAAATTCATGCAAAGACACTAAAACACAAAAACCACAATGAATATATACAAGATACAGCAACCAAATGCAGCATCCATTCACAACAAACAAACACATGGAATGTAGCAGCAACAATAACCATAGATTAGTCTATAAAACATGCAATAAACTTAAATAAATCACTGTAGCAGCCCTCCTCAAGCTAATGCTTGGTCTTAGGAGGATTTTAACAGTAGTTAGTACTAGCTTTGGGCTCTAGAAACCCTCTCTTTACTGCCATCATTGTGCACTTCACACTAGGTCATAAAACCTTCAATAAATGCAATCCCCTCATTAAGCTTGGTTCATCAAACTCATGGCTCTCTTCCAAGCTTAGCCCTAGCTCCATGGTTGCTTGAAAATACAGAAAAAAACCCATGAGAGCAAGAGAACCCTTACGAAAATGGGAGACCGAAAATCAAGCTTGATCCTTGAAGTGTGCAAGAAGTAGCTCTAGTTTGCTTCCAATTGCTTCCTTTTGCCTCCAATTTCAATCAATTGCAAGTTTGAAGGTGTGGTGGCTATGGAGGAAGTATGGCTGTGTTGTTGGGCTGGGGGAGGATGAAAATGAGAGAGGGATAAGTGATTTGGCCACTTAAATGGCCTTAACTGAGCTTAAGGGCACAAAACACACTTAACAAGCTTAACATTGCTTTATATCATTTTTCCTTCTCACTAATTGTGGTTTCTTTGTCATAAAATCATTTGTACAGATGTGCCCAAAATTTTTGACTAATTATCAGGTCTTGGCTGCGTCCCCCATGGTGGGATAACCCCACAATTCCACCTTTAGACTTAAGTCAAAAGCTTGAACACCTTAAGGTTTACACTAGGACATTTAAGTCCTTCTTCCCTTTAGTGTTTCCTTTGTCCAAACTTGTCTTCCATGAGCAATTTGGTCCTCCAATAGCACTTTCATACCATTTATATCCTTCCCATAACTCTCCAAGTCTCTTTCTTGAGAGTTTTGCAATTGAGTACCCAAATTTCCAAAACCTTACAAAAAAGTCCACAGGTTGCTTGACAAACAAGCAATCCTTTGGGCTTTTCTTGGGGGGCCAAGTTACCAACTTAGAACACTTTTAAGGAGGTGTTGATCATGCCTTTTAACCCTCACACTTCAATCACTATGGTGAGAATTACACAATATATTGGTTTTTAGCCATTATGACACACTTGTAATTCTCCCATTTTGTAAGGTGGTAACACATGGAACTTACTACACTTAGGGCACAAACCCACTTTCCTTCTTTTGAAGGAACCTTGACTCTCAATCATCCTTCCTACCATTGGTTGTTTCCTGACACTTGTACCTAGGTTGGATGGTCTAAGCTCTACCTTTTTGCTTGGCACCATTAACTCTTTGAACTCTCTCTCTCTCTAAGTCTATCACCTTTCGAAGTACTTGGCAATAACTCTGGATGTCCATTGTCACCTTATACCTTCAAAGCACGAGCTTAAGGCCTGGGATGAAATTCCTACGCTTCAACTCATCATTTCCAGCCATATAAGGAGCATACCAAACGAGTGAAATGCAGTGTTGGTCATTCTCCCTCACAGACATCTCTCATTGAATTAGATTCTCAAACTGGAACCTCCTCTAATCTTGTGCAGCGTCACTGATATATTCTTGTTGAAACTTCCTCTTGAAGTCTGACCACATGAACACCTTTTTCTTATGTTCTGGTCGACTGCATGGGTGAGTGCCATCACTCTCCTTCAGCATTTCCATTACATCATCCCCCCAAAGACTAGCGCTCCCTCGAAAAAAGAAAGGTACTAAGGCCATCTTCTACTTTGAGTTGTAGCCTCCACATGTGAAAAGTTGATTCATATTGGATAACCAATTCTCTACTTGATCGACATCACCTATCCCATCAAAACTGGGTGGGACCACAATCTTAAACTTCTTAAGAAGCCTCATCTGATGCAGGGTGTCTCCCCTCCGTGGAGCCTCTATAACCTTTGGCTCGTCTTCCTGCTTATAAGCATGTTCTCTTCCTTCATGGGCCTTAGGCACTTGCTGATGCTTGGCATGCCTCTCCTAACCTTGGGATGGTTCATTACCTTAGTCATTTTCTTGTTGGACTACTTCTTTATCCTCTTGATCTAGAAACAACTCATTCATGATGGTAGTCATACCCTGTGCCACATGTGTCATGGTCTGAGTTAACCCTGAAGCACCTTGGATATCTCATCTAGCCTTCCCACAACTGGGTCACTAGAACCTTCACTAGGCTCACTACCTCCACTTGAAGCTCCTGACCCAGTGCTAACCATAAGAACCTACAACCAAAGACAAATGACATTCCTTAGATGTTGGTCAGTACTAACTGTTCTATCACATGGACTTTAAAACTAGATCTCAGCCTTAGCCTCTAATATCTAGAAATTGAGTTCTAAGTTCTGATACGAAAAACTGACATGGCCATGCCTTGGCCCTACCCAGGAAACCTATGAGAAATAGTCTCATAGTGGTTGTAATTGGCTTGCTATATATGTCTGTGAACTAAAACTTCATGATACTTGTTCATTAACCTAGAATATCCAACATCCATACACTTTATGGTTTGACTAGGGCAAATGAAAACCACAAAAACATTCACTTGGCCAAGGTACTTTCATAGAAAACAAGTTGAAATAGCCAAAGCATACAAAATGAACATTTGTACAATTAATACTACACATAACAACCATGTGAAGGCTTTAAACATGAAGTAGACTAATGCCCTTACCCAAGAGTAACCCAAGAGTGCCATGCCCAAAAAAGCCCCTAGTCCATTTGGGAGGTTTAGAAACCTAAATAAAAAGTGTGGATAACTAAGTATGTTTATCGGGTTTGATGTGGAGGCTTAGTTCACAAGTATGCAATGCAAACAAGTCATATGGGCTTATGCCCCTTAGGCACAACTAGGACACAAGAGGAGGGGCACTGGGGTGCACCTGGACTCTGCCAAGACACATAGGCATGTAACCAGGATACTTACTAGCACTTAGCATGTTAATCACTTAAGGGTTCATGCTTTCTGAACAAGCTAAGGACATATGTGGGGTTGTGTTTCATTTCATCTTATTTGCCAAATATTCCTTAAGTATATGCATGGCAACCAAATCATCAAGCTAAGTTTTGAACACTTTGTTTTATATGCATATGCCTTGAACACCTATAAGTGTTATGCCCCTCTAAGTATTGGACCGGTGACGATTAGGTAAGGCTTGGTTACGAGGTAAGAAATCCCTTACTAAATATTTTTTTATGCATTTCAAGCAAGTAATGAAGGTTAAAAAGGTTTTGAGAGCGCAATGGCCGCAAAAGTGTCACCGAGGGCATTTTGATAATTTTTGCCTTATGTGAAGGGTAAAACTATAATTATGGTAGACTCAGGGTATGAAAGGTTAACCCAACCCAGTAAATCAAGACCACAACTTATATAAACCATTAGGACCATAAGTTAATATGGAAGGACCTAAATGTAGATGGTTGAAGGTTTTGAGCTAGTTTGGTAAGCTGGACACCACAAGTGAGTTTGGGCTGTGTAGGGAGCTAAGTAAACTTTTAAGTGGACTCATTTGTAGTGCCATGGAAAGTTCAAGAGGTCTAAAGTGTAGCGAACATGATGTTTGGGAGCTTAGTGACCAAGAGAGCAAAGCTACAGCAGTAAAGGTGGGTTAGTGTGCTTATAAGGGATTAAGAGATAAAAGATTAACACTATTCACTATCTTTTACCTCCCAAACCAGTAGCCCACATTGCATGTTACCACCTTCAAAAAATGGGAAAATTACAGCATAAAGACCTAAACTTATATGCTTTAATTTTCACCATAGTGTATGAATTGTGAAGTGTAAAGTATTCAATATACACTCCGTTAAGTGGAGCAGACAATGATAATTTGGTTCTTAAGAAAGCATTGGCATATTGCCTAATTTTCAAGTAACCTATGGACTAAATTGTAAGGTTACAAAAGTTGGGTACTCAAGTACATGAATTTCCAAAGATGTCTAGAAAGGACATGGATGGAATTCTGAGGAAAGGACATGGATGGAATTAAGAATATTTTTGGGGACCAAAGTGCTCAAGGAGGCAAAGTTTATCATTTAATGCCTAAGGACACTTAAGGGCTTAAGTGTCCCCAACTATTCTAAAGGTCAAAATGACCCTTGACCAAGGTTAAAATAGGTCAAAAACTGTCATTTTGCCATCCCAAATGGCTGGTAAAAATGCTGTCCAAGTGTGGCCTAAAGTTTGCAAAATTTGCAAACATGTCATTACTAAAGAGCAAAAAACAAAAAATAAAGCTAGAAAAAAATCATTTTCTTCACATTTCTTCCAAAAATTTGACCTCCACCTGCTAGGGTTCTTCCTTAAACTCCTCCACATCCCTTCATACCCACCTTATTGCAAACAATCAAGAGAAGGCAAGAGAAGACAACCAAAGTATCAAGGAAGACCATAAACCCTAGTTTTTGGGTTTATCTATGGTTTATTGGATTTCCAGAAAAAAGGTAAGGAGTTCTCTTGCTCTCATGGACTACTTACTATAATATTCAAGTATCCATGGAGCTAGGACTATGTTTGGAAGAGACCTAACTGCTTGATGAACAAAGCTTAGTGAGGGGAGTGCACTTTGTAAAGGTTTTGTGACCTAGTGTGAAGTGCACAGTGATAGCAGCGAATTTAAAGGTTTCTAGAGCCCAAAGTTAGTAATAACTAGTGTTAAAACTCTCCTAAGGCCAAGCTTATACTTGAGGAGGGCTTCCATAGTGATCTGCTTATGTTTATTACATGTTTTATGGACTAACCAATGAATGTTGTTGCTTCGACATATTGTTTGTGTTTGATTGCTGCATTTGGATGCTCTATATTGGATATTTGCATTGTGTTTTCTTGTGTTTTAGTGTCTTTGGATGTAGGTGATTGCTAAAGGTTACATTACCTTCATGTTAAACTATTCTCCTTACTAAGTTTCTCAATGAAACTTACCTCCACTCAAATGTGCCCATTTCAGGTCCATCAGAAAGATCACATTCAAACTGACCTTTTTAGTTTGATTTTTGATCTGAAATTTCATTTCCTTGAACTTCGATGTGTCTACCTATGATCTGGAATTTTTAGTGATTTTAGGAGCACATTTGCTATTTTTAGTGATGGTTCTTACTGTGTTACGAGCAGCTGTCTAGCATCCTGTTTTCTGGAGTGCATTGTGTGTAAAGCTCTCCTGTAACTTGGGTATGTGTTATAGCTGAGTTAAGGGCATTATATAGTGCATGGATTTATGTACATTTAATTATCATAAATTTGAAACTAGTATGTGAACATTTGAGAATGGTTTTGCTATGTATGTGAATGTGGTGCATAAGCTGTCTAAGTGTGAATGATTGGCTGCTTGTTTGTAAATTCTGTTTTGATAACATCAAGTTGCTATATGCAACGGCATGAAATTCATATGTGTATTGGACATGTATGGGATAGCCTTGGAGGGCTTACCCATTGTAAATGAAGTGTTTGCACACTTATGAAATTTTATATGGGGAAAATGTTCATAAAGTGGACAGAATTTTGACTCTGCACTCAAAGTCCTATATCTCCCTGTGTAGAATGAATCTTCGTATGAAATTTTTTCCACACCTAGAGTACATCTAGAGGTTTAACTTGGCTTTTGAATTTATGCATTTAGATCCTTGTAGCCAAAGTTATGATGTTGCAAAATTGGCTAAGTTATTATTGATTTGGTCATAATTTTGTGACCAACTTACAAAATCTATAACTTGGTCCATAGGTGGGTTATTGACGTAAAACCAAATTCCATAGTTTGGTTTCAATCTCTATTTAATAATGAATCAAAGGAATGAGGTGGTACATTTCTAGATTAATACAGTTTTTTTGGAAGAAAGTTCAGGTCCAGTGGCTGGAAACATGAACTTAACAAGATTGCCTAATGTATGGTAGCAAAGATTAAGACTTGTGCTAGTGTTTTTCTTTCTTGCTCCCATGATGTGCATAAAATTTGAATATGTGTGTAATAGTTATACCAATATGCATGTATTTACATAGTGCCCAAGAAGGCCACTTTGGTATGCACATTAAAGGTATTGTTCTGATAGCCTACAGGACATACCAATCTTGGGATTTTAAATGCACAATTTTGGCACCATAACTGAACTACCCCAAGGTGGGTAACATTGCACCTCCTTGGATAGAGCTCCCAAGCTTTTAGTTTTTTCATTTCTTCATGAACATTTAAGCTCCCAAGTAAAATCGTTGAACCTCAAGCTAGTTTTCGTGAGTTGGTGGCATTTTTGTTGTGTTCCAAGAGTTTTGAGGTCAAAGCAAAGGTAATGGTCTCTTTCCTAGCTCAAGCTCAATTCTATGTTAGTTGGGTAAGTTGGATTGGTCTTGATTTAGTTGTTTTGGGTGCCCATTATGGAGGATTTAAGCTTGGAACTTCAAGAGCACCATCGGAGGCTTTGGTGCTCAACTTGCTTGATTTTGCTTTGGATGTGATTCGATTTCTTGTTTTCCCTATTATGTTAATGTATTTTCATCATATTTAGCCTTCGGGATTAGTAATTGCGAGGCTATAAGTGATTAGAACCATGTTTGAGTCAATTCTGCATAGTTTTCATCAAGATTAATGAAGCTGGCAAGTTTCTGGCACTGAGGCACCGTTCTGGGTGCCTAGGTGCTAAAAGAATTCGTGCTCAGGTCTTACCCCTGAGGCCTAGGTGCTAGGATAATAATTTTTAGACAGCATTAAATCAACTTTTGTGCCAAGCTTGCGCTGCAGTGGCACAGTTGCTTCAGAACTCAACCAAAGAGGGTGTTTTTGGTTCCTAAATGGCTCCAAAACATCCTAGACATGTTCCTAAGGTTGATTCAAGATTTAAAATGGAAATGAAATGACTAAAAAGGGAGAAATGGATCAAATGAAGCAAGGAGAAGATGGTGTGTGTACAATTGAACCATGTGTGTCCATAAGGGTTTTTTGATGCCATAGTTGAAGCTTGTAGCTATCTGTAAGGTAGTTTAAATTGATTAATAGTGAGTAACCAATAAGTTTAAGCATGGAGCATAGTGAACTAGTTTTGATGAAATAGAAGCATGTGCTAGTTAACTAAGGGGAGTGCATGTGCACTAAGGCGTGGTTACTGTGGGCAACTTATGACACAACTTGCTATAGTTTGGAAAGATGACTTGGGGTGGTATTTCACTAACCATAGAGTAGTTTAAGAGCCACAAGAGCTATAGGAAGTTAGTGAAAACACCTAAGGGCTAAAGAAGGCACTATGAGGCTAAAAGGGACACAAAAGTGCATTTCGGCACAATGTTAGCTCTAGGCCCCATGGGAAGCCTAGATTTGATAATGTGGGAGCTTGCCATGGCTTGGGAGGTTGCTTAGCACCGAAGTAAGTGTAAGCGAACCTAGGGAATCAAGAGGAACATTAAAAACTATAAGTAGGTAAATGACTTATAACTCAAGCTAAGTTACTTGGGCACATTGAGAGGTCTTTGAGGTGTGATGTAGTTAAGCTACCTTAGTGCATTTGGGACCTTAATATGTGCTAGGAAACACAAGGAGCACATAGGGAAAGCATGACTCCTAGTAGTGGCCAACTTATTGCAGTGTCGCAAGTGCTAAGCCTAGTAGCATGCAAGGTTCACCAAGGAAGGTGGAAGCTTAGTAACACTTGGTTGGCTACTTATGTCTTAGACCTGAGGGAATGAAGTGGTAGTCTAGTACACGTAAGGGTGAAGGTTTAGTACACCTAGTTACCTAGCAGGCGTTGAACCTGAGGAGATAGAGTGGGAACCTAGTGCACCCAAATTGGTTGGTCATGTGCTAGTTAAAGTTCACCATAGAAAGGGTGAAAGGTTAGTAACACCGAGTGCCCTAGCCTGGTCCTAGACTTCAGGCACTAGTGTGGGACCTTAGTGCACCAAACATGGCTCTGCCAAGTAGACTTGGATTATTCCTGCATATAGTATTCAAGGGGAGGTTGTTATGTGCTTAGGTAATGGCCTGGCACAGTTCTCAAGTAAAGGCCGCCTAGAGTGAGTTCGGGGGCAAATATCGCTAGGGATGGGACAATGCCCCATAAGAGGATTAAGATGAGGAGGGGTCCTAAGGGACTTGAGTATATACACATATATTAGGCCTCAGACCGTTATGAGCTCACGTTAGATTTGTGACATTTATTGTCCAGTGTCCACTAGTGTTTTCTTTTGCATGTACCCCCCAAAGACCCTTTACTGAGAATCTATGATTCTCACCCCTTAGTTTACATGTGCTGGTTTAGGTGGTTCAGACAGCAACCTGAGATGGTTGTTGAGCTAGTTGAGTAGGTACAAGTTATACTTGCTAGTTATTTTTTATTTAGTTTGATTATTGGTTATGTTACATACTAACTATGTTGGGTTGACCTTGAGCAGCGGTTAATCTAGGAGCACAAAGGGGAAGTTGAAGCTAAAGGCACTTGACCACTAGAGTTCAAGTGGTTCGCGTAGTTTGGTTGTCTTAGTAGGTTTTGCTTAAGTACTTAATTGTACTAGATGGCTCTAGCAACAATGGTTAGTTTTGTGTTTTAGGTTGTGATTCATGGGGTTGTCACTTGTAGAAAATGTGTTTATGGATTTAGCTAGTTTTATAATTGTTTTTAAGTGTGGTACCACCACCATTTTGAAAGTTTTAATTTATGTTTAAATTTCCATGCCGAAGCTACTAATGCATTATTCAATGCTAGTATCTAGGTTAGTTAGCTTAGGTAAAGTGCATTAGTTTTTATCACAGGCAAAGAAACCAATAATTACGAACCAAAACTAGGGAATTTCCCTAAATTCCTGGTGATCTTAGGCAGCAGGCAGCCACAGGTGGGCAAGGGTTGCCACGACAAGTGTCTCAATAAGTCTACCTCAAGCCCCCATTTTCAAACCAAGACTGACAACATACATATACCACAATTGGGCACAAATACATTCACACATGATCATGTACACCACCACTAGTTCATACATGGCCAGATGCATAACACACATGCCCAAACACTAGTACACCGTGATAGCCGAAGGGCTATGCCTCTCTCACTACATACTTCCTGCCAGTAACGTGGTCGGGAAACCTAGCGTCACCCGAAGGAGGCGCTAACACTGACCTCGGAAGGAGCGAAGTCAAACACCTCGAACTCAAGACTTCGGCTAGTACGTCAGGAACTTCAAAGATGTTGCCGGCTCCCTCAGGGGACCAAACGGATCACCGTCGGGAATAAAGAACCAGATATTGCAAGCAGGAGAGACTCTCCCTGAAGGTGGAACCCCCGAGCCAGAGAACTCCACGAACTACGGGCATGATTCCCGAAGAAGGGCACCTGTACCAAAGGACGACCTCGCCCAAAGGACCTCGGGGAGTACGGCATGAGCATTTAAGGAGCCTCTGACATGTCGCCCCCAGGCGCTACACGCCACCTCAAACGGGGGTCTGATACGCCGACGCCGTCCGAGTCTTGTCACAACCTTTCTCGGACCAAGATTCAAGGAGCCTACAAACGGCTACTTGTCCCCTACGCCCGAAAGTACAAAGAGCATCCGACCGAACATGTGTCGTGATTTCAACGGGCTAGGCACTCCTATAAATACCAGGAAACAAGCCCTGGAAAAGGATCCAACCCTTTCTCCCTGAGGAAAATAAAAATCGGCAAGGCCACTTAACCCCTTAGTACTCCTCCTCTATCTTCCTTCAGGACACTAACTTGGGCGTCGGAGGCTCTTCCCCGGAAAAAAATCCTGAGGACCTCCTAACCCTATTCCCTTCAGCATTTCAGGCACACTCCCCTAGGAAATCTGTGCTCCAGGCATTCTCCCTCTCAGGAAGTCCCTCCCGAAGTCATAATGTCACCCGACGAAGATGCTGCTGGGCATCATTTGGCGCCGTCTGTGGGAACTCACCCTCAAGTCGCCGTTGTTGAAACTCGGCGTTCCAAGGACAAGGGACTTCCGAAGTCCTCGTCCGCGCCTGAAGTTCAACCTGCTATTGAGCAAACCCTTCCAGGGACTTCCTCGCCTGAGGAAGAATGTCCTCTAGTCATAACTACGAGTTTTCTGCGCGACTCCCAATGCTCCATTGTGGCCGAAATGACGCAGCAAATAGACCAAAGATGGCCGCAACCAGTACAGGTCGAAAGGCCTTCCTCGCCAGCACTCCCTCGGGAGAAAAGCCTGAGATCACCTTACCGGAGTTCGGGAAGTGGGGATCCGCGTGATGAGTCCTCAACGAAAAACATACCCCTCGAGGGACGACCTAAGGGGCCAGTAGGGCCTAAACGACCTAAAACCCCACGTCAAAAGTGTTCATCGCTTGAGGCAAAATCGCCATCCCCTCGGCGGTGAAGTCCGTCCCCAAAAAGGCGCCGGCAATCTCTCTTCCCAGAAGCCTACAAGCACCAGGAAGAAGAGCCCAGTGCTACGATCCTTTTGGAGAAAATGTTAGCGAGGTTGGAGAAAGTGGAAAAATAGGTAGCTCGCAAACCAGTCTAGGCCAGGTTGTCTGAAACTTTCTGTGGGGATGAATCGCCGTTCACCCAAACAATAGTCGAGGCAGCCATGCCAAGTGACTTTTGGGTGCCACCGCTGGAAACCTATGATGGCCGAACTGACCCCCAGGCTCATCTAACTAAATACAGACGTAGCATGGTGTTACACGGCACTGATGATGCTACTTTGTGCAAATGCTTTGAGGTCACCCTCGCAGGGCCCGCGATGGCGTGGTATAACTCATTGGCCCCTGGAACCATCAGGGAGTTTCAGGAACTGTCCACGGCCTTTATGAAGCAGTTCATTGGAAGCCGTCCGACGGTGAAGATGCCGGTCCAGATGTTTGACATAGCGCAGAAGAACGGAGAAACCATCCGCGACTATGTCGAAAGGTTCAATGGAGAGGCCCTAAGTATTCCAGACTTTCGGCCCGAAATACGCATCCTCGCCATGACACGGGGCCTTCGGAGGGACTCACAGCTGTTTTATGAGTTTTCCAAGGACCCCCTGGACACGCTTGGTGAATTTTACTGAAGGGCGGAGCAGCACATGACATTTGAAGAGCTGAGAATGGGTGGACCAAAGAATGATCACACCTGTCCCGAAGGGTCCGGCCAGCAAGCAAAGTACCCGACTGAACAGTGATCACACGCGTCCTAGTGGTTAGACGCGACCCCCCCTGAGGGGGTGTAAATCCCTGCGGTCTCGGGTTCAAGGCTCCGCGCCGCCCGTTAATGCGCCATTCAAAGGGACAATACTACCACCATGGTCCGCCCTAGTGGTCGGCGGAGGCCTAACCCTCTGCCATCAAAACGCGCGTTTTTTTTCAACCACTAGGACGCGTCCTAGTTGTTAGACGCGACCCCCCCTGAGTGGGTGTAAATCCCTGCGGTCTCGGGTTCAAGGCTCCGCGCCGCCCGTTAATGCGCCGTTCAAAGGGACAATACTACCACCATGGTCCGCCCTAGTGGTCGGCGGAGGCCTAACCCTCTACCATCAAACAGGCAGGGCGACCTCGGAGGTTTAGGGGAAGGAAACCTCCTCCGAACTTCACACCCCTGAACACTACAAGAACCAATATCCTTATGACAATGGAAAGGCAGGGAACCCAGATTCAGTGGCAAGGGCTATGACTACTGACAAGAAAAAGAATATGAAAAAATTCTGCCTGTTTCATCGCGACCACGGGCACGACACTGAAGATTGCTTCCAACTGAAAAAGTATATTGAGTCGCTGATAAAACAAGGCCAACTCCGGCGTTATCTTCGAATGCCTTCCCGGAAGGGAAGAAAGGAGGAGGAAGGAAAGGCTGATGACGAGGAGTTTGACTCCAACAGACGGAGGAACCGAAGTCCAAAGAGGCGTCTCCCGCCCTTGGCGGGAGTGATACAAACAATCACAACGGTACTGCCATCCTCGGGAAGAAAGAGGAACGCTAGAGAAATATCAATGATGGAATACCAAAATCCATCGAAGAAACTGACCCGAAAGGATGGTTCCACCGTCATCTTTCCCCATGACAATCCACTGTTGGTCATGGCAAGAATAGGAAATTGGGACGTCAAAAGGGTATTACTTGATGATGGATCAAACGCCGACGTCCTGTTCTTGCATCTGCTGCCGAGCTTGGGAATATCCAACACCGAACTCAAGCCCGTCACTTTGCCAACTTTCAGGGTAGGGCCGTTCGAACTGCCTGTCCTCGGATGGATCGACCCCCCCTGATGATGAGAGGAGGTTCGGTAAATGGGACAGGCGAATTATTTGCCTCCACAATGACAAGGTTCATTGTCGTGGATGTCCCTTCGTCATATAATGCCATCCTTGGAAGGCAAACACAAGGAAATCTGCACATTCGTTCGGATGTAAAGTACTTAACTGTCACTTTCACCACCAAGGATGGAGATGCAGAAATTTTTATCGATAAAGGCGAAGTAAGGAAAGTGTTCGTCAAAGCGCGAAAGGCCCCAGTAACCAACTTCGCACAAACTGTAGAGGCAGAGGCTTTGCCAGGTGGAAAACCAAAAAGGGGCGAGGCAGAAGAGACCGCGAAGGTAGAAATGGAAGAAGTAGAACTTATCCTAGGCCGAAGTACCCGAATAGGGAAAAACTTGGCCGAAGGTGACAAGAAAAAACTTGTATCCTTTCTACTGATGAATAAAGACCTGTTTGCCTACTCACCGAAAGATATGCCAGGGGTAAACCCTCGCATAATACAGCATAGCCTTAAAGTAAGTCCGAAAGCAAAACCTGTTTGGCAAAAGAAACGGGGCATCTCAGTCCATAAAAATAACTTCGTCAAAGCCAAAGTCCAGCGCTTATTGGACGCAGATGTAATCTGGGAGGTCAAGTACCCCGAATGGTTAAGTAATGTGGTTATTGCCACAAAAGAAGGGAGCAGTAAGCTCCGAATGTGCATCGACTTCAGAAACTTGAACGATGCTTGCCCAAAAGATTCATACCCTCTCCCACCAATAGACCAGTTGGTAGACTCAACTGCCGAATACGGGCTCCTAAGTTTCCTAGACGCCTTCAGTGGGTATCATCAAATAAGGATGGACCCCGAAGATGAGGAGAAGACCACCTTCATCACTGAGGGCGGAACGTATTGTTACACTAGGATGCCCTTCGAGCTCAAAAATGCAGGAGCTACCTACCAGAGGTTGATGAGCAAGGTCTTCTATGACCAAATAGGGAGGAACATGGAAGTCTATGTCGATGACATGATAGTCAAGAGCAAGCTGCCTAACGACCATGTCGCAGATCTAAAGGAAACTTTCCACTAGCTCAGAACCTTCGGGATCCACCTTAATCCTAAAAAGTGCGTCTTCGGCGTAACCTCGGGAAAGTTTCTTGGGTACATGCTATCAGACAGAGGCATTGATGCTAACCCAGAAAAAATTAAGGCTCTGCTCGAATTCCGAACTCCCGTCACAACAAAAGATGTGCAGAGACTCACCGGAAGGATAACCTCTCTTAGCAGGTTCATTTCCAGATATGGACACCAGTGTCGAGCATTCTTCAAAGTCCTCACTAAAGCAGCAAAAAAGGAGGGCAACCTCGGAAGTGATGATCATCCTTGGAATGAGGACTGCCAAAAGGCCTGGGAAGAACTCAAAATCTACTTAGCCCGTCTGTCCACTCTACGACAACTTCGCGAGGGAGAGCCCCTCGTGTTATACCTCGCCGTCACAGAAAAAGCAGTAAGCTCGGTCCTTATGAAAGAGGAAGGCACGACGCAATGGCCAGTTTATTATGTAAGCAAGTCCCTGCACGACACCGAAGTCAGGTATCCATTGCTACAAAAAGCTATATATGCCCTGGTACTGGCAGGAAGAAGGCTACGGCCATATTTTCAGGCTCACCCTATCATCGTCCGAAGTAGTCTACCTCTACGGGACGTCATGAGGAAAGTTGATCATTCAGGAAGGCTTTCCAAATGGTGCACAGAGCTTGGCGAACACGACATTACTTATGAACCTAGGAAAGCCATAAAAGCTCAAGCCCTGGCAGACTTCATTGCCGAAGTACCCACCACCAAGGACAGCCATCCGGATCAGGCGAAGGTGAGCCAGAATGGACTTTGTATGTTGACGGAGCCTCGGGGTTTGAACACCAAAGAGCTGGGGTAATTATCAGAGGTCCGGATGGTCTACAAGTAATGAAGGCCACCAAGTTCAGCTTTAACGTCACCAACAATGTGGCTGAGTATGAAGCTCTCATAGCAGGGTTGTGCCTAGCCAGAAAAATTGGTGTAAGAAACTTGAAAGCCCACAGCGACTCACAGCTGGTAGTTCGACAAACAGCAAGGGATTACAGGGTGAAGTACCCTACCTTGGAAAAATACCACGAACTCGTAGCAAAGCTCATTCGAGAGTTCGACACCGTACGAATCAAAAATGTGCCTCGGTGAGATAATGCCGAGGCAGATTGCTTGGCAAAGTTGAAAACATGCACCGAGGTACTAAACTGCCCGAGCATCGCAGTGCTGAGCATAGTAAGTTCGGGAAAAGGATGGAAAGACCCGATAAAAAGATATCTCGCAACCAATGCGCTCCCCGAAGACCCCAACGAAGCTGCAAAAGTGCAAAGATGCTCCGGTCGTTTCTTCCTGATTGGAGAAGAGTTATATCGACAGGGATATGCAAATCCACTGCGGAGGTGTGTTGGCGAAGAGGATACTGAAATAATTCTCGAAGAAGTTCACGAAGGCACTTGTGGTTCGCACATAGGAACCGACGCCCTGGCAGCAGTGATACTTCACCAAGGATACTTTTGGCCTACCCTAAGAAAGGATGCTAGGCACTTCGTCCAGAAATGTGGTAGCTGCCAAAGACACGCAAGTATCCAAAAGACACCCTTGGAATTGGTAACTTTGCCTGACTATCCCTGGCCCTTCGCAGCTTGGGGCATAGACCTCATTGGGCCACTCCCGACAGCGCCTGGAGGCGTGAAGTTCTGCGTGGTCGCAGTAGATTATTTCTCCAAATAGGTTGGGGCAGAACCCTTGGCGACTATCTCGGGAAAAGATGTGCAGAAGTTCGTATGGAAGAACATTGTGTGCAGATTCGGCATACCAAGGGTGTTAGTAGCCGATAATGGATCCCAGTTTACGGACAAAAAGTTCCAAGAATTTATCAACAACCTCGGAATAAAAATGTACTTCACCCCAGTAGCCCACCCCCAAAGCAATGGGCAAATAGAAGTATCTAATAGGACCATAAAAGATGGTCTGAAAAAGAGGTTGGGGGAAGCAAAAGGGAAATGGCCAGGAGAGCTCCCAAGTATGTTATGGAGCTACCGAACAACACCCCGAAGAGCCACAGGGGAAACACCTTTTTCACTTGTTTTCGGTATAGAGGCCATCATCCCAATTGAGGTAGTACAACCATCGGTGCGAGTACAAGTGTTTGATGAAAGGGGAAATGACCTCGGCCTGAGAGCCAAGCTGGACCTTGTCGGCGAACACAGAGAAACAGCCGAGCTGAGAAGAAAAGGCTTTCAGCAAAGAGTGGCTGCAGCTATAAACTTGCACGCCAGGCCGAAGGGAAAAAAGAAAGGAGACCTCGTTCTCCGAAAGGCTGAATTTGGGCCCCGAAGGCCATCCCACGAAGTACTTCGCGCAAAGTGGGAAGGTCCTTATCTGGTACTTGCCGAAGTGCGAAAAGGAGTTTACAAACTCGGTGATACCAAAGGCATAGAATTAAAAAATACATGGCATTCGGATGCCTTGAAAAAATTCTATGCTTAGGATTTTGGTGGGAAAATTGTACAAGTTAGAAAAATTTCTAAGTACAAAAGTTTCTTAGGAAAATTTTTCTAAGTACAGAAGTTTCTTTTCACGAGAACAGTCGTCGCCGAAAGAAAGCTTATTTACAAAGGTTATCAACCTTCTCTGAAGATTGGAGATTCACTTAAGAGAATTTCCCAAGGGGGATTCCAAGGCTAAATAAGTCTAGCTATGATCTTCCGAAGTCTCTTGGGTGAACGTGTTCAGGACAGTGAGACATAAAAGATTTTGCGCAATAGACTTAGCCAAAAATTCATGAAAGAATGGGTCTTTATTAAGATAGATCTGCTTACAAAGAAGGAAGTTCGCCAAAAGAAGAAGTACAAAACAGAAGAAAAAGAAGGCAAATGACCCTAATACAAACTAAGGAATCTCGGCATCTCGGGAGCCACCAGCTTCTGCATCCTTATCCACCGCCTCCGGCGCCGGAAGAGGGAAGGGCAGTTTAAGGTGCTCGATTTTGGACCAAGACCACCAAGGCCCCTCAGGGATCTTTAGGTCCTCCAAAAAGGAGAGGTCCAGATCTGGGAACCTCTGCAGAACTTGATGCCGAGCAAGGTAGAAGCCGTCTTGGAAATCGACCTTTGTCATTTCGTCGGCTTTCTCCTTCTCGACTGCTAGCTCATCACGTTCCCTCTCCAGACCAGCGACCTCCTACTTCAGTACCTTTATCTTCTTCTTCTTCGGCTCCTTCTTCAAAGACTCGACCTTGGTCTGGAGCTCGGCCTTCTCAGCAAGCACCTTCGCCAGGAGAGGCTCAGACTCTGACTTCTCCTTTTGAAAAGCTTCGTTTGCCGAAGTCAGCTCCACCGCCTTGGAGCCAAGGTCAGAAATCTTCTGCGAGGAGTCCTTCAAAAGTTCCTCTATTTCCTTCAAGAACTCCTCCCGAACGGCAGCAACCTCCTTCTTCACAGCTTGAGCCATCTCCGTGTTCTTGGCAACCAAGTCGGAACACATGGCCTTAGACTTTTCTATGCAGTCTAAGGCCGAGACTCGGAACGCCGCTTGCCTCGCTGCCCGAACACTGAGGAAGCCAGTGAACCCTAGCAGCTGCAAGGAAGTAAGAGCAAAGTCAGTAAGGCAAAAAATAATAAGCCAAGTACTTAGAAGAAATGAAAAAGGAGAAAACAAAGGCGAGAAGCATACCTGGGCAGTGTGCTCGGAAACTTTTGCAACAAGGGACTCATCGTCCGGGCACGCCTCGGAAATGGCCTTGAAGGAGGCCTCGGTGAAGATCCCCTTTGAAATTTGGTTGGCCATTTGCTAGCGGTCGCCGGAGTACATGTTCATGTCCTCCGTAAACGACCAGAAAGGCTTCTTCGGGATCTTCCACTCCGGGATATAGGAATCCCGAAGGGCTCGTTTCTGGGCGTGCTCGGCCACCCACCCCGAAGATGGTACCTCCTCTGCACGGCAAGACAAGAAACTTGTTAAGGCAAGCAATTCTCAAAGTTTAAAAAATAAAAATACTGCAGCTTGTCCAAAGAACGAACCTGGCGGCACCTTGGTGACATCATTGTCAGCGTCCCGGACCCCCTCAGCAGAAATCTCCTCGCCTTTTTCTTTCCGGCGCTCCTCGGCAGAAGGGACTTCCACCAAGGCGTCTAGAAGAGCCACCGAGGAAGTTGGACTCCGAGAAAGGGCGTTAGCAGCAACCTCGATCGGTGCGGCAACAGCAGCATCAGGCTCTTCACGCGCCTCCTCGTGAATTTTCGGGTGAGGAAGAGGCGCATCTTTCTTCACCCATTTTGCCGATGACGGCCCGGCCCCAGACGATTTCCGCCTTCGGGAGACGGCCTTCTTTGTTTGCTCCCCCTTCTCGGCTTAACCAAGGAAGAGCGCCTTGTAGTAAGCAGCGGACTCGTCACCCATCTCTGAAACAGAAGGAAAACATCAGTGTGAGTCTAAGATGTGTCTATAACAAAAAAACTTTTGAGATAACTTACGCTCACAAAAGGTCTCGTAAGTAACCTCCTCCCGAAGGAGTTTTACCAGCCAGGAGTCTTTCCCTGCGATGGCAAGAGCCGGCATCTCGAGGTCCGTCTCGTGCTCCTTCACTACCCCTAGCTTGCGAAGGACCTCATCGGTCATCAGTTTCCACTTGATGGGGAAGGGGTAGAGGGGGCGCGAAGGGACCTAGGAATCCTAGTCGGAGACTGCTCGGATCCATCTGTCGAAGTTTGCGAATCTAGGTGCCGACTCAGGAGTCTGCAGCATCCTCGGATCTACGACATCCATCTCCAATTCTCCCCGAGCCCACTTGGTCGAAACGTATGACCAGGCCTCCTCCATGTTCGGAAAGAAAAATTTTTCTTGCCACCCTCGCCACCTGTCCTTAGTTGCGAAGGTGAACATATACTTTTTGCTCCCTGATCCCCGATGTAGCATAAAGGAAAAGCCACCCTTCGGGACCGTGTAGAGCTTATAGTACTGCATAAAAAGAATAAAATGGGGTTCTATTTTGAAGACGCCGCACATGCAAAGGAAGGCGTTAAAGTAGCAGTACGAGTTCAGCGGAAGTTGATTTACGGTAATGCCATGAAATTGGCAAAAGTTGCAAATCACCGTCGAAGGAGGGTACCGAAGTCCAGCCTTCAGTTGGGCATGAAAAACGGTAACCTCGTTGTTGTGGTTCATAAAACTGACCTCCTGAGGGCCAGGAAGTCTGGTGGTGGCATAAGAAGGAAGAAAGAACTTTTTGGTCCATTTTTCCAGTTTTTCTGAAGTCGTACAGCAAGTATGGCTGAGAAGAGGTTGCCAGGTTTCTGGAATGGGGGAAATAGTCATAAGAGGAGTTGGCGAAGCCATTTTTGGAGAAAAAATGACTTCGGGGAATAAAAAACCGACTTCGGGAAAGCTTTAAAATCAAAGGACTCTAGAAATCAAAACCCACCAAATGTTTTCCCGAAATCTGGGTTTGAAGTCACCGTCGCGAAAGGTGGCCGGAAAAAACTCCGTTAACAGCACTGCCACAAAAAGCAGAAGAGAACGCAAAAACAGTTAAAAGGCAGGAGGGAAGCAAAAGCAGAAGCAAAAGGAAATTATGACGGAATGGCGTATATATAGGTCAAGGAGGGGTAGGCAAACTGGCGTCATAAGTACTCCGCGAAGGCGAAAAGTCGCCATAACTGCTCTTTGCGCATAAAAAGGTGCGCCTACTGTATTCGATGTAGTCCCTGCCAATAACAAGCTGCCACGTGCCAGCCATCGCACCAAAAGAAGGACACGACTTCTGACACCCCTAAACCTTGGGCGCGCTGCTCCAGACTGACACGCCTGTTGACGACAATCGACGATTGCGCAGACCTACAAAAGGAGAGAAGTAGGTTACCTCGAAGACACCAAAAGACAGGCTATGGGCAAACAGCCTACGTCTTCGGACAAAAGGTCCATCTTCGGCATAGGTATTACGCCCAACGCCCTGAAGGACGCTCTCCGAAAGCTAACAAGCCGAAGTTTCCACTTTGGCTTTCTGGAGGGGGGGCCTGTGATAGCCAAAGGGCTATCGCCTCTCTCACTATATACTTCATGCCAGTAACGTGGTCGGGAAACCTGGCGTCACCCGAAGGAGGCGCTAACACTAACCTTGGAAGGAGCGAAGTCAAACGCCTCGAACTCAGGACTTCGGCTAGTACGTCAAGAATTTCAAAGATGTTGCCGGCTCCCTCAGGGGACCAAACGGATCACCTTCGGGAATAAAGAACCAGCTATTGCAAGCAGGACAGACTCTCCCCGAAGGTGGAACCCCTGAGCCAGAGAACTCCCCGAACTACGGGCATGATTCTCGAAGAAGGGTACCCGTACCAAAGGATGACGTCACCCAAAGGACCTCGAGAGTACCGCATGAGCACTTAAGGAGCCTCTGACATGTCGCCACCAAGCACTACACGCTGCCTCAAACAGCGGTCTGACACACCGACGCCGTCTGAGTCTTGTCACAACCTATCTCGGACCAAGATTCAAGGAGCCTACAAACGGCTACTTGTCCCCTACGACCGAAAGTACAAAGAGCATCCGACCGAACACGTGTCATGATCTGAACGGGCCAGACACTCCTATAAATACCAGGAAACAAGCCCTGGCAAAGGATCCGACAGGAAAATAAAAACCAGCAAGGCCACTTAACCCCTTAGTACTCCTCCTCTATCTTCCTTCAGGACACTAACTTGGGCGTCGGAGGCTCCTCCCCGGAAAAGCATCCTGGGGACCTCCTAACCCTCTTCTCTTCAGCATTTCAGGCACACTCCCCTAGGAAATCTGTGCCCCAGGTGTTCTCCCTCTCAGGAAGTCCCTCCCGAAGTCATAATGTCACCCGACGAATATGCTGCTGGGCATCACATCGGAAAGTGCCAATACATTGTCACATGCACTTAACTTCATTGAACAAAACCTTCACACAACAGGAACTTGGATTTCCATACTAGATTAAGTTCTCCTCAGAAATACTTCATTACATCCACACACTTGCCTGAGAAAATACATATATCCACAAATGAACATAGTTACTTGAATATATAACATAGTCCATACTCATGAGGCAACATCTGACACATCCGTCCTTGGCCCTTGCCTAGGAAGCCCTGTGAGAGCTAGTCTCAGGGTGGATTGCAATTGGCTAGTTGTCTATGTACGTGGATTAAATCCCATGATACTGGTTGATTATCCTAGAATATGCAATATGCATGCCCTTCATGCTTTGACTTGGTTTATTAAAACCATAAAACATTAACTTGGCCAAGTAATTTCTACACAAAAAAAATACAAATAGCCAAAGCATATAAAGTCAACATTTGTGTGAGTTTACTACACACAACAACTCGTGAGAACATTCATACATAAAGTAGACTAATGCCCTCACCCAAGAGCAACCCTAGAGTCGAGGACTCCTCATAACATAGACTATGGAGGCAACTAAAAGTATTGTATAAATACAAGCCTCTATTGAGATCTCTTTGACTTAACTCCCACCTTGGATACTAATTCTAGTTGCGAGTCTCAAAAGTCCTTTGCCAAGTGCTACTAGGCTCTGCAGCCAAACGAAGATACTAGTTAGTACTGTTACTTCACCAACAAACCAACTGAGTATACTCATGTAGACTAGAATCACAAGGATTCTCGAATGCTGTACCTGTACACACAAAAGAGCACTACCACGATAATCCTCAATGATTACCCGGTCCAACAACTTTAGTCTCTGCATAACATAACTAGGGAGTGAGAATTCGACAATTCTCAGTAAGGGGTCTTCAATGTACCTGCAAGAAAATTACTAGGACTGGACATAAGATAAACATATGTAAACTTGCTACGAGCTCACACAGCATGAGGGTCTATTATATGCACATATAACTAGGCCATCAAGACCTCTCCTGAACTAGTCCTCCTCACGGTGCATGACTCCGTGCCTAGCGAGTTCTGATCACTAACCCGCTCCTAGCAAGCCGTAGCTTACTTGATGTAATCATGTAGCCTTCCCTTAGTCGTTAAGCAGGGGAATTATGGTGGAACTTTGTAGACTAGGCCATAAGACCTCTTTGTTGTAGACTAGATGAACAAGGTTTCATCTTGCAACCTCGTGGCTATGGCACGGCTAGGTCGACAAGGGTTCTAAACCTTTCACCTGAGCTAGTAATACCTAGTTATACTCATTTGCAACATAGTTTCCTTGCTTGTTGCACAAGCAACCACTAAACCTCACAAAACTCAAGGAAACTCTTACATTTTGTGGGACATTCGGAAGTGTCGGAGTACCCCCAGAATTCTTGGACCCCAAGGTACTCTAAGAACCCTCTTAGGTCTCACTTGGATCATCCTAGCAAAATGTGAAAAATGTAGGATTTTTGTCTATGGTGATGCGTCGCCACAGTTGGGGACGTTCTATGAACTTTCGCTGGATTGGCGACGCATCACTAGTGTTGACCTGTAATTGGCGATGCATCGCCATCTGCAGAAATACAGAATTTGGCGCATTTTGCTGCTATGAACTTGGACGATTCCTACACATACCAAACATGCATGGAATGCCTCCAAATTTCATACACACATAGAACATGTTGCATAGAACATAACCAACTATCACAAGGTAAGCTATGATGTCTTGTAACATCAATCCAATCCTCCCAAATCCTCTAGTCCACCACAATTCAACCAAAACCTTTAACTAATGCCATAGCCAAAACCACTCGAATTCTTCAAGCAAACTCAAGCTAATGGCATCAAATGAACTTGAAAACATATCTCCCTTACCTCAACTTGAAGTAACAAGAAAAAATCAAGCTCTTTTCCAATCAACCAAGCTCACCAAAGTTCTACACAAGTTCTAATCCAAAAACAATGCACTAAACATCAAAACTTCACTCTCTAACCAAAACCCAAGCTTCAAACTAACTAACAAAACATGAATTCAATGAAGAACACATTTCTTACCTCGTTCAAAAATAGGGGATGTGGAAAAACGCCCTTCCAAGCTTCAAAATCATGGTTTCAAGCTTGAAATTGGCTCCTCCAAGCTTATACACCTTGAATTGCACCTCTTGACCCCAAGATCACTTGATTCCAAGCTTAATTTGAGAGAGAAATGAGTGAGGGAAGGATGAAAATGTGGTTATGGCAGCTTCCCCCTTCTCTTTCACTTCTTAAACACTTACTTAGCATCAAAGTCATCAAGGTTTCAAGTTTAATGCAATTAAGCCCCCCATCTTTGTAACTTAGTGATTCTTGAATAAATTCTTGTCTATTCTTTAGGTTTGAGTTAAGGTTGAAAGTTAAGTTATAAAAATTCATTTTAAAGCACTCAGGACTCATCTCGGCTATTCAGGATGCAAAGTTAAGTTATAAACTTCGTTCAGTGCTTTATTCTTCTCGGAACTTAGTGAACTTTGCTAAACTTCTCTATTCTTGCTATGTAAACTTGAATTAAGGTTCTAAGCTTAATTTAAAACACTTTACCATCCTTAATTGCACTTCCCACTAGAAGGGCCATAACAACATCACCATTACATTGCCACAAACATACATAATCTTCAATTCTTCACATGGTCCCCTTATATAATCATAGGTCATAGTGAGCCTTCCATAAACCACCCATACAAACATCATCCGAGATACACATATAAGTACATCACCAACATGACTTAGGCGCTATAGGTGCTCACCAAACCAATCATGTAAATAGAATTTGGTAAGCCTACCAAGAACACCAAAACACATTACCATCTGAAAGTGCTCACTTACATGCGTTTACAATTAAACATACTCGAGACTGATCATAATCACTTGGAACAAAACTAGGGTCTCTAAGACAAGACCAACTACTAAGCACATGATCAACAGTGTAAGCCACAAAACATATGCTGCAGAGTACAACATCCTCTCCAGACTTTATTCCCACAAAATCTAGACAGACATGGCCTACAGGAGTGAATCTTCCACAAATTAACTTGATTCATAAGTAATCCTAATCACTTAGAATATTGAGCAAGATTAAACACTAACACATTACCTCCACTAACCTAAAAGAGTACACAATACTCTTAGCTTGCTTTCTTCTCAAGTAAACCTTTTCCTACACATAGAAGGTAGGGCAATGAGTTATATAACTTAATATGGACTTAACATAGCCTCCAAGGCATAAATATAGGTTAAGCTCATATTTAACCAAGACCATTCTCCAAGCACCTATGAATGAAAACATGAAAACACAAGACAATTCATATACATATATAACAACTATGTAATAAAAATGGGGTCAACATTCACAAGCATGCATGGAAGCACACAACACCACACACACCACTTAAACACCATCCATACGCATAGCAAGGATGATTCCACATGCTTTCATGATTAGGAATTGAGTTGGCCTACTCGGCTCGTAGCCCTAATGCTTGCCAACATAGCTAACTAGAACCAAATCACATAGTTGCATAACAACCCTAGCCCTTATAGTACTTAGGATCCCCTGGCCAAAAATTAGCATCACCTAAGTGTTAGTGTTGTGCCCAAAAAAGCCAATCATGAGATGATTGTATTTTTGCACATTGAGTCATGATATTTTATTGAGGCATTAATCCAGCAATTTTGTTTGTTGTTTTGTTTCTGCGTAGCGTAATAAACATAATTGTAACCCTAGAATAATGATATTCTTAAACGTCCCTAGTCTAGTATTATTGTGGAGCGGATTGCAATAATACATAATGACTAGCATATGTGGAGACTAATATGAGATATGTATTCTACATATGGGTACAAGTTGGAGAACTTGTGTACTGGACCGACCCACCATGAGAACACTTCATGGATCATTATATGAGTGTCATAAGTGATTCTCATAGTGATCATGGTATATGTAGTCCTTCGACCTAAGATCATCAAGGTTCCCTACATGTGAGTCACATACTTTGATACTTTCCTTTGTTGCTCGTAACTGAGTGAACTTGAAGGAGGTCATTGGGTATGTCACATATCATGCGGAGGGATTTGTATGATCAAGATGGGATTTGTCCCTCCTATGTAAAGGGAGTGATATCTTTGGGCCCCTTGATAGAGTGAGACTTAGAAAATGCGTGGCCATGCTCCGATGAGTTGATATATGATATCAATGTCATCAGTTTAATTTGGTCTACTCGGTAATCAAGAAACCAAAGATTGTGCTATACGAGAGTGACACATTCCATGTCTCGTGCTTAGTCTTGATATCTTGGACAAAGGGACAATGGCATATATCGGTGATGATCATAAAGGTTTAGTCGATTCACCGACAATCTTGTCACTTGGGTAGCAATGATGTGTTGCTAGACACCGCTCATTGCTTATGATCATAAATGTGATTTATGATCATTGCCAACATGGCAAGAGCCTATTGGGTCGCACACATAGAGCTATTTGGATCATTAGAGTGCATGGGCTAATTATTTGGGTTATGGTTTCACTTTAATTTCGTATTAATAATGGGCCAAGGAGTTGAGCCACTATTAAGCCCGAAATTAAATCCTAATTGGATTAGGGCTTTGAAACCCATTAGGCCTGGAAGTTGAGTCTCACTATAAATACAACTTTTAAGTGAGAAATTCGCAGGTCTCCTTGCCCTAGCCTCCCAAAAGGACAGCCGCACTCTTCTCTTGCAATTCCTTGGAGGACGCAAGAGAAACGCATCTGCCGGGACGCGGTGGAAGCGTGGTGATCCCGAGAGGCTCGTGTGGATACCATAGAGAGCCTGAACACGTCAACTGTTCAGGTTTTGTGATTTGACTCTACAGTTGAGTGAGAGATCTCAACCGAAAATTAGGTATGAAATTTTCGAACACCCGGTTTACCCCGTTTCACTTGGATCCTGGAGGGTTTCGGTTAAATTTCACTGCGCTGTTTGGCTCCCGAAACCCAACACTAAGCACACGTAATTCACTAATACACATAGTCTAACTATGAATTGTTTAGTGAATGCATAAGTCCCTACCTAAGGTTAGTAATCCCTCAGTTGCTGAAGCTTAAGAATCTTGAACTGTGCTCTTCTTAGCTACTTAATGCTAGAACTTGACTTCCAGCTCAATTGGCTCACAAATCCTCCTAAACCACAAGCCTTCACCCTTCAATACTTTAGTCACACTAAGAGCCCTTTCAGAAGCGTCAAAAGCAAAGCTTGAATGTTCATCAATGGAGATTCATGCCTGGATGATGGTGGTGGTGTGAATGGAAGTGTGTAAGAGGCCGGATGTAGCCAAGTGGCCTAAAAAGTGGGCTAATCACTACCTTAACAAGCTCATTTTTATGCATGTAGCACTTAAGCCCCAAATAAAATATGCTTTCATATAAGCCACTTAATTAGAATCTGGAACTTCTGATTGAGTCCTTTAACTTCTTAAATCATCATTTCCATCATCACTCTTCTCCGCCAAGTCTTGTTTGAACCCGAGAGTGTCCAACATTTAACATACACTCTAGTTTTAATAAAAAAATTACTTTAAACTTCACAATTAATACACTATGGTGAAAATTAAAGCACATAAGTTTAGGTCATTATGCTGTAATTTTCTCATTTTGTGAAGGTGGTAACACCTAGAGTGTCGAAGGCTTAACATACACTCAAGTTTCAATCAAAACATTACTTTTTCATGTTTAGTGAGCCCATATCCTAATTTATTTGCAATTCTTAAGACCTTAAATCGTCATAGCCCATAGCATAACACTTAGGACTTAAGGGAGTTACATAAAGTCTAAGACTGAAAAATATAGACAAGGGAGGCAACTAGGTGTACAACACATATACAAGCCTCGACTGAGATCTTCTCCACTAATTGCCAACTTAGAAATGAATCTTAGTGGCGAGTCACAAAAGCCTGTCCATGTGCTACTAGGCTCTATGGCTAAAACGAATACTGTTGTTAGCACTATTACTTAACCAACAAGTAACCCAAGTAGACTAGAATCATAAAGATTCTTAAGCGGACTACCTACAACAACAAGCTACCGCAACAACCCTCAATAGTTATCTGGCACAACAATGTTATAATCTGCACAACATAACTAGGGAGTGAGAATTCATGAATTGTCAGAAAGGGTCTTTCACTTCACTGCAAGAAAAGTTACTATGGACAACACATATGTGAACATAAGTAATTCGTTGTGAGCTCGTATAGCCGGAGGCTAGACTTACATGCATCTGTCTTAGTCCCTGGTTAGCTCATACCCGAATTGGTTCTTCCTTATAAGTGAGATTTTTTGTAAAAGTTACATTAGTAACTTGTACTACTTGTTTAGGATCAGAGACACACTTTTTCAAGAAACACAGTGTGAGGCTAAGCCTATGCGCATACATTTCAGTCCCTTGGGACTTGTCCTCTACCTACTCATTGAACTACAAAGCAAAGCCTTGTCTACTAGCAAGAATTGCTTACTAACCTAAGTAGGGACCTTGAGTTCAAAGTGGGAGATTAGGTGTGGTTGAAGGTATCTACCATGAAAGGAGTGATGAGGTTTGGAAAGAGGGGAAAGTTGGCCCCAAGGTACGTAAGAATATACCTGATACTTACAATAGTGGGGAATGACCAATACTTCCTAATTCACATCCAACAAGGTAGGGTTATGCACCTCCTACCACAGAATGCTTCATAAGGTGCCATGCCAATTACTAAGTGATGGCTATTGTTGTAGGAAAACTCCACTAAGGGCAAGTGTTTGTCGTACTCTCCTTGGAAGTGTATTACGCAACACCACAACATATCTTCTAAGACTTAAATGGTTCTCTCAGTTTGTCCATTAGTTTGAGGATGGTATGCTGAGCTAAACTTTAGCTTTGTACCTAAGGCAAGATGCAAGGACCTCCAGAATCTAGATACAAATCTAGGATCTCTATCTAAGACAACATCATCTGGTATACATTGCAACCTTACTATCTCCTTAATGTAAAGCTGAGATAACTTCTCGAATCAGTCTGTGAGGTTATAGGCAAGAAGTGGGCTACATTTGCCAATCTATCCATTATGACCTAGATTGCATTACATTTTCTCCTAGTCAATGGCATGCTATTACCCACTCTGGGGTAGTCTAGTTATGGTGCCAAAATTGTGCATTTAAAACTCCCAAGGTTGGTATGTTCTGTAGGCCATCAGAACAATACCCTTAGTGTGCATACCCAGGTGGCCTTCTCAGGCACTATGTAAATGCAAGCATATTGGTCCAACCATTACACACATATTCACATTTTATGCACACCATGGCATCAAGGAAGAAAAACACTACCACAAGTCTAAATCTTGGCTACCACACATTAGGAAATCTTGTTAAGTTTAGGTAACCAACCACTGCACTAGAATTTTCTTCCAAAAAACTGTGTTAAATCTAGCCATGTACCCCCTATTTTCTTTGCTTCATTATCAAGTAGAGCCTCCAACCAAACCAAGGAATTTGGTTTTACATCAATAGCCCACCTATAGATTTTTTAAGTTGGTTACAAAATTCTGACCAAATGAACAGTAACTTAGCCAACTTTGAAATGTCATAGCTTTGGCTATAGGGATCCAAATTTAGAAATTAAAAATCCCAATTAAACCCCTGCACGTGCTCTAGATATGGTCAAAATTTCATACCATGATTCAATTTACATAGGGAGATATGGGACTTCGAGTGCAGAGTCAAAATTTTGGTCATCTTATGACTATTTTGCCCAAACAAAATTTCATAAGTGTGCGAACACTTAATTGACAAGGAGTAAGCTCTCCAAGACTATCCCATATATTTCCAATACACATAGGAATTACATGCTCTTTCATATAGCAACAATATTTTGCCAAAACAGAATTTACAAGTAAGCAGCCTATCATTCACACTTAGGAAGCTTTGCACCACATCACATACATAGCCAAAATATTACTCAAATGTTCACGTACTTGTCTCATTTTACATACACTGTTTGTACATGAATACATGGACTACATAATGGTCTTAACTTAGCTAAATACGCACTCTAAGTTACAGGAGTGCTTGAGACACAATGGACTCCATAAACAGAATGCTGGACACTGCTGCATAGCACAATAAATACCATCACTAAAAATACCAAATGTGCTCCTAAAATCACCAAACTTTCCAGCTCAAAAGTAGACATATCGAAGTTTAAGTACCTGAAAATTCAAGGCAAAACTCAAACTACAAAGGTCAGTTTGAATGTGATATTTCTGCTGAACCAAAAATGGGCAGATTTGAGGGGAGTAAGTTTCATTGTGAAACTTAGTAAGG
Source organism: Aquilaria yunnanensis (assembly GCA_039654915.1). Lineage (NCBI taxonomy): Eukaryota > Viridiplantae > Streptophyta > Magnoliopsida > Malvales > Thymelaeaceae > Aquilaria > Aquilaria yunnanensis. The sequence goes on from CM077594.1 coordinate 71,580,878, forward strand.
ATAACACTTGTACTCTTAATGAAATTTGTTACCCACTCTGGGGTAGTCCAATTATGGTGCCAAAATTGTGCATTTAGACTCCCAGGATTGGTAATGTTCTGTAGGCCATCAGAACACTACCCTTAGTGTGCATACCCAAGTGGCCCTCTTGGGCACTATGTAAACACATGCATATTGGTCCAACCATCACACACATATTCACATTTCCTGCACACCATGGCAGCAAAGAATGAAAACAGTAGCACAAGTCTTAATCTTGGCTACCACACATTAGGCAATCTTGTTAAATTCTAGTGACCAGCCACTGCACCTGTAACTTCCACTAACAAACTGTATCATTATAGCCTCATAACCCCCTGTTTTATTTGCTCCATTATCAATTAGATACTGATAGAAAACCCAGGAATTTTTTTTTACATTAATAGCCCACCTATGGACCAAGTTATGGATTTTCTAAGTTGGTTACAAAATTCTGAACAAATGAATAGTAACTCAGCCAAATTTGCAACATCATATCATTGGCTACAGGGCTCTAAATCAAGAAATTCCAAATCAAAGTAAACCCTCTAAATTTCATCTAGGTGTGGCCAAAATTTCATACCAAGATTCATTCTACACAGGGAGACATTAAACTTTAGTTCCAGAGTCGAAATTCTGGCAACTTTTGGACCATTTTGCCCATACAATTTTTCCAAACCATGCAAACACTTCATTCACAAGGGGAAAGCTCTCCAAGACTATCCCATATATGTCCATTAAACATAGGAATTATATTCCCTTTATTTTAACAACTTTATGTGGCCAAAACAGAATTTACAAGTAAGCAGCCTATCATTCCCACATAGGCAGCTTTGCACCACATCACATACATAGCCAAAACATTACTCAAATGTTCACATACTTGTCTCATTTTACATACACTACATGTACATGAACACATGCACTAAAATATGGTCTTAACTCAGCTAAATACGCACCCTAGGTTACAGGAGGTCCTGAGACACAATGGACTCCAAAAATAGGATGCTGGACAGCTGCTGCAGAACACATTAAGTACCACCATTAAAAATACCAAATGTGCTCCTAAAATCACCAAACTTTCCAGATCATAACTAGACACATGGAAGTTCATGTACGTGAAATTTAAGATCAAAACTGAAACTAAAAATGTTAGTTTAAATGTGATCTTTCTGCTGGCCCTGAAATGACAGAATTGAGGGGAGTAAGTTTCATTAAGAAACTTAGTAAGGGTAACACTTGGTTTCTTAAGGTAATGTGATCCTCATTAAAACTTGCATCGAAAGACACTAAAACACAAAAACCACAATGCATATATACAAGATATAGCAACCAAATGCAGCAGTCATTCACAACCAACAAAAACATGAAATGTGGCAGCAACATATACCATAGGCTAGTCCATAAAACACATAATAAACATAACAAATCACTATGGCAGCCCTCCTCAAGCTAATACTTGGTCTTAGGAGGATTTTAACAGTAGTTAGTACTAACATTGGTCTCTAGAAACCCTCATTTTACTGCCATCTTTGCGCACTTGACAATAGGTCACAAAACCTTCAATAAGTGCACCCCCCTCAGTAAGCTTGGTTCATCAAGCTCATGGCTCTCTTCCAAGCTTAGCCATAGCTCCATAGATGTTTGAAAATTGCAGAAAAAAGTCCATGAGAGCAAGAGAACCCTTACCAAAGTGGGTAAGCTGAAAATCAAGCTTGATCCTTGAAGTATCCAAGAAATAGCTATAGTTTGCTTGCAATTGCTTCCTTTTGCCTTCAATTTCAATCAATTGCAAGTTTAAAGGTGTGGTGGCTATGGAGGAAGTATGTCTGTGTTCTTGGGCTGGAGGAGGATGAAAATGAGACAGGGATAAGTGATTTGGCCACTTAAATGGCCTTAAATGAGCTTAAGGGCACAAAACACACTTAACAAGCTTAACCTTGCTTTATGTCATTTTCTTTCTCACTAATTATGATTTCTTTGTCATAAACTCATTGGTACACATGTGCCCAACATTTTTGACTATTTATCAAGTCTTGGCTGCCTTCCCCATGATGGGATAAGCCCACAATTCCACACTTAGACTTAAGTCAAAAGCTTGAACACCTTAAGGTTTACACTAGGACATTTTGGTCCTTGTTGCCTTTAGTGTTTCCTTTGTCCAAACTTGTCTTTCGTGTGTAATCTCATCATCCAATAGCACCTTCATACCATTTATATCCTTCTCATAACTCTCCAAGTCTCTTTCTTGAGAGTTTTGCAATTGAGTACCCGAATTTCCAAAACCTTACAAAAAAATCCCTAGGTTGCTTGACAAACAAGCAATCCTTTAGGCTTTTCTTGGGGGCCAAGTTACCAACTTGGAACACTTTTGGGGAGGTATTGATCATTCCTGTTACCCCCCACACTTCAATCACTATGGTGAGAATTATACAATATAATGGTTTTTAGCCATTATGACACACTTGTAATTCTCCCATTTTGTGAGGTGGTAATAAAATGTGACCCTCATGAAAACCTGCATCTAACGACACTAAAACACATAACCACAATGCATATGTATAATATATAACAACCAATTGCAACAGCCATCACAATCAACAAACATATGAAATGCGGCAGCAACATAAGCCATAGGTTAGTCCATAAAACATGCAATAAAGTTAACTAAATCACTATTGCAGCCCTCCTCAAGGTAATGCTTGGTCTTAGGAGAATTTTAACACTAGTTAGTACTAAATTTGGGCTCTAGAAACCCTCATTCTACTGGTATCATTGTGCACTTCACACTAGGTCACAAAACCTTCAATAACTGCACTCCCCTCGCTAAGCTCTGTTCATCAATCTCATGGCTCTCTTCGAATCTTAGCCCTAGCTCTATGGATACTTGAAAATAAAGTAAAAAATCTATAAGAGCAAGAGAACCCTTCCCAAGATGGGTAGGCCAAATTTTAAGCTTGATCCTTGAAGCATGCAAGCAATGGCTCTAGTTTGCTTCCAATTGCTTCTTTTTTCCTTCAATTTCGCGTAGCTTTAAGTTTGGAGGTATGGTGGCTCTGGAGGAAGTGTGGAGGAGGGTGGGCTGCACCCCTTTGCTAGTATGGCTGAATATGAGAGAAGAAAAGGTTGTCTTGACTACTTAAATGGTCAAAAGTACACTAAAGACACTTGAGTAGTCTTAACCTTGCTTTATGTTATTTTCCTTACTACAAGAACATGGTTTATTAATCGTAATTTCTTGGCCCACATTTGACTTCCTTATCAAATGCCTTAGCTTCCCTCCCTAGTGTGGGATAACCCCATAATTTCACCATTTGACTTAAGTCAAAACATACATATCTTAAGGCCTATATTAGAACACTTAGTTCTTTTATGCCTTTTTGTGTTTTCTTTGTCGTTAGTTGTCTTCCACAATCAATTTGGTCCTCCAATAGCACTTTCATACCATTCATATCCTTCTCATAACTCTCCAAATCTCTTTTATGAAAGTTTTGCAATTGAGTACCTAAATTTCCAAAATGTTACAAAAAAGTCCATAGGTTGCTTGACAAACAAGCAATCCCTTAAGGATTTTCTTAAAGACCAAGTTACCAACTTGGAACACTTTCACGGAGGTGTTGATCATGCCCTTTACCCCTCACACTTCAATCACTATGATGAGAATTACACAATATAATGGTTTTTGACCATTACGCCACACTTTGTAATTCTCCCATTTTTGTGAGGTGGTAACACATACCCACTATAAAATCCATAGATATGGATCCCTACTTTCTTTCTACTATGGGCAAGCTCAATAGCTTAACACCAAGCCTTTGGCGGTCTACCTTGACTTGTTGGCAAGTCATACACTTAGCCACATAAGCATCTATCTCTTCTTCAAGTGTGGCCACCAAAAATGGGATCCCAAATCTTTGTACATCTTTTGAGCTCCAAAATGTACACTCTTTAAGTTAAAGTGGGCTTCCTCTAGGATTTGATGCCTAAGTCCATCTTTACTTAAAGGAAAACCCTTGATACAACTTCCCTTGTTTTTGCCCACAAATTTTAGGAAGCCCTTCATCTTGCAACTATGCTTCCTAAATTAGGTATTTCCACTCTAACCTAATAGTTTGGACTTTCACTTGGTCCATTTCCATCTGCCCCCATTGTTGGGCTAACTTAGTTAGACTAAGTTCTTTTACCTCAGTAGGCTCACCAGTGGCTCTGAGTACTCCAATGTGTTTTCTGCTGAGAGCATTAGCTACCATATTAGCTTTGCCAACTTTATACTCAATGGTGCACTCAAAGCCTTCAAAGTACTTAGTCGTCTCCTTTGTCCCATGTTCAAGTCTTTCTGTGTAAATAGATACTTCAAACTTTTATCATCTGTGAAGACTTGAAAGTTGATCCCTAGCAAATAGTGTCTCCACTACTTAAGAGCAATGATTACTACTGCCAGTTCCAAATCATGCACTAGATAATTCTTCTCATGTGGGCTAAGTTGCCTTGATCCACAGGCTATTGCCTATTTCCCTTGCATTAGGACACAACCTAGCCCTACTTGAGAAGCATCAATGTAGAACCAGTATTGGGGCTATAGTCAATCCCTTCTTGAGTTCTTGGAAACTAACCTCACAATGCTTACCCCACTCAAAATTCTGATCTTTCCTTATCAACCGAGTGAGTAGAGTTACTGTTACAAAGAATTTGGGCACAAATCTCCTATAATAGCCAGCAAGCCCTAGGAAGCTTCTTATTTCCATTACATTCTGAGGTTGCATCCACTCCAAGACATCTTTAATCTTTTCAGGGTCAATAGATAAACCAAGCTCATTGATCTCATGTCCAAGGAATCCTACTTCTTTAGCCCATAATTGACATTTACTTAGCTTGCCATACAACTTATGCTCCTTTATTCAGCAAAGTACTAATCTTTGATGTTCCTTATGGGCTTTCTTATCTTTTGAGTACACTAATACATCATCTATGAATACCATAACAAAGTGGTCTGAGTAAGCCTTGAACAATCTTTGAATGAGGTCCATGAAGAAGGCAGAAGCATTAGTGAGCCCAAATGACATCACTGTGAACTCAAAGTGACCATATTTGGTTTTGAAAGTTCTCTTAGGTTTATCCTCACCTTTGACTCCCAACTAGAAGTATCCAAATCTAAGGTCTACCTTGGAGAAAACCCTAGCTCCCTTCAACTAATCAAATAGATCTTTTATCCTTGGGGGGGAATAGTTGTTCTTGATGGTTAGTGCATTGAGTTCCCTGTAATCAATGCAAAACTTGAGGGTTCCATCCTTCTTGTTTACAAAAAGTACAAGTGCTCCCTAAGGAGATGTACTTGGTTTTATGAAACCCTTTTCTAACAGTTCATCCAATTGCTTCCTTAGCTCAACTATTTCAGGTATAGCCATCCTGTAAGGAGCAACGGACATTGGTGTAGCTCCTGGCACCAACTTGATTTCAAACTCAACCTCTCTTGCCAGAGGGAGTCCCAGAAGATCTATGGTGAACACTTTAGGAAATTCCTGTACTATGGGAATTCAACCTAACTCACTACTTACCTCAGTTTCTTTTAACTTCAGGTTTTCACCCTCAATCACCAAGGGTTTATGTTCCACCACTTTAAGTATCTTTTGGGTGCTAGCTCAGATGAGCTGTCCACAAAGTGCGGCTCACATCCATACAAGCAAAGTTGCCTGGCATGGCAACCTACAATTACTTTATTACCACTCAGCCAGTTTGTACCTAGTATGATGTCATAGCCATTGGTATCTACAACTATCAAGTCAGCTCTAAGCTCTAGTTCACCAAGCTTAACTATGCAATTCTTCACTACATGGCATGTGCACATAATCTCACTCGTAGCAGTTCCAACTAGGTACATTCCATCCGTAGTGGATACTTCATGATTCATAGCTTTTACAAGTTAAGAAGATATCATAGACAAAGATGCACCAGTATCAAACCAAACTGATACTTTATAACCATTCCAAACAATGGTACCTTTCAAAGCTTTCTTAGTCATCCTAGCTTGATCCATCTTTTCCTTAGCCTCAGGTTCTTTGGCCTTTTGAGTACTTATTCAAGTCTCTAGCTGGAAAACTCTTCTAGGAGCTTGGTTTGGTCTTTTTCTATCTAGAGGTAAGCTGGGGCTCTAATCCTTCTTCAGTGGGGGCACATTTGGCCTCTTTATGGTCAATTGTCCTTGTGCCCATCTATTCCCAAATTTTCTCATCCTTCTCTATTCTTCCTTTTTGATAGGACAATCCTACAACAAGTGGTCGTAGGCACCACCCTTAAGGCATCTTTCAATTAGCCTGTAACATGGCTTTTGGCCATGTTAATTTCCACATGTTTTGCAATGAGTTCAATACTACCCTGACCTTTTTTCCTTCTTGGCTTCCTTTCTTGGTTCATACAATAATTCCTCTCAGCCTATTCTTTTGAGTGGCTTCTGCACCCTACTTGCAGCTCTAAGGCCACTCTCAACCTGGCCCCTAATCTCCTACTCTAAGGACATGGTTCTATGTACAAGTATTACCCACTTCGGGGTAGTCCAGTTATGGTGCCAAAACTATGCATTTAAACTCCCAGGTTTGGTGTGTTAACAACACCCCTAGTGTACATACTCAAGTGACCCTCTTGAGCACTATGTAAATACATGCATATTGGTCTAACCATAGCACACATATTTACATTTATGCACACTATGGAAGCTAAGAAGCAAAAAACTAGCACAAGTCTTAGTTTTGGCTTCCACACATTAGGCAATCTTGTTAAGTTCTAGTGACCAGCTACTGCACCTGTAACTTCCACTAATAAACTTATCATTCTAGCCACATACCCCCCTACTTTATTAGCTCCATTATCAAGTACAGACCTATAGAAAACCAAGGAATTTTGTTTTACATCAATAGCCCAACTATGGACCAAGTTATGGATTTTTTAAGTTGGTTACAAAATTCTGACCAAATGAACAGTAAATAAGCCAACTTTGCAACATCATATCCTTGGTTACCGGGCTCTAAATCCATAAATTCTAAATCCCTATTAACCCTCTAGATGTCATCTAGGTATGGTCAAAATTTTATACAAAGATTCATTCTACACAGGGAGATATTAAACTTTAGGTCCAGAGTCAAAATTATGGCAACTTTTGGACCATTTTGCCCATACAATTTTTCCAAACCATGCAAACACTTCATTCACAAGTGGAAAGCCCTCCAAGGCTATCCAATATATGTACATTGTAGATAGGAATTACATTCCATTTTTTTTAACAACTTTATGTGGCCAAAATAGAATTTACAAGTAAGCAGCCCATCATTCACACTTAGGCAGCTTTGCACCACATCCCTTACATAGACAAAACAATACTCACATGTTCACATATTTGTCTCATTTTACATACACTCCATGTACATGCATACATGCACTACAAAATGGTCTTAAATGAGCTAAATACGCACCCTAAGTTACAGGAGTTCCTGAAATACAATGGACTCCAGAAACAGGATGTTGGAAGCACAATAAGTACCACCATTAAAAATACCAAATGTGCTCCTAAGATCACCAAAATTTCCAAATCATAACTCGACATACGGAAGTTCATGTACCTGAAATTTCAGATTAAAACTCAAAGCACAAAGGTTAGTTTGAAGGTGATCTTTCAGCTGAACCTAAAATGACAGAATTGAGTGGAGTAAGTTTCATTGAGAAACTTAGTAAGGGTAACACTTGGTTTTTTAAGGTAATGTGATCCTCATTAAAATATGCATCCAAAGACAGTAAAACACAAAACCACAATGCATATATACAAGATATAGCAACCAAATGCAGCAGCCATTCACAACCAACAAACACATGAAATGCAGCAGCAACAATAACCATAGATTAGTCCGTAAAACATGTAATAAACATAACCAAATCACTATAGCAGCCCTCCTCAAGCTAATGCTTTGCCCTAGGAGGATTTTAACACTAGTTCGCACTAACTTTGGGCTGTAGAAACCCTCACTTTACTGCCATCTTTGTGCACTTCACACTAGGTCACAAAACCTTCAATAAGTGCACTCCCCTCACTAAGCTTGGTTCATCAAGCTCATGGCTCTCTTCCAAGCTGAGGCCTAGCTCCATGGTTGCTTGAAAATATAGAAAACAACTGATGAGACCAAGAGAACCCTTACCAAAGTGGGTAGGCTAAAAATCAAGCTTGATCCTTGAAGTATCCAAGAAATAGCTCTAGTTTGCTTCCAATTGCTTCCTTTTGCCTTCAATTTCAATCAATTCCAAGTTTAAAGGTGTGGTGGCTATGGAGGAAGGGGCTGTGTTCTTGGGCTGGGGGAAGACGAAAATGAGATAGGGATAAGTGATTTGGCCATTTAAATGGCCTTAAATGAGCTTAAGGGCACAAAACACATTTAACAAGCTTAACCTTGCTTTATGTCATTTTCTTTCTCACTAATTATGGTGTTTTTGTCTTAAACTCATTGGTACACATGTGCCCAACATTTTTGACTAATTATCAAGTCTTGGCTGCCTCCCCCATGGTGGGATAACCCCACAATTCCACCCTTAGACTTAAGTCAAAATCTTGAACACCTTAAGGTTTAAAGTGGGACATTTAGGTCCTTACTGCCTTTAGTGTTTCCTTTGTCCAAACTTGTCTTCCATGAGCAATTTGGTCCTCCAATAGCACTTTCATACCATTCATATCCTTCCCCACAACTCTCCTTGTCTCTTTCTTGAGAGTTTTGCAATTGAGTACCCGAATTTCCAAAACCTTACAAAAAAGTCCATAGGTTGCTTGACAAACAAGCAATCCTTTAGGCTTTTCTTGGGGGCCAAGTTACCAACTTGGAACACTTTTAAGGAGGTGTTGATCATGCCTTTTACCCCCCATACTTCAATCACTATGGTGAGAATTACACAATATAATGGTTTTTAGCCATTATGACACTTGTAATTCTCCCATTTTGTGAGGTGGTAACAACAACGCCATAATACTCTTTAGCTCATTCAACTTTGAGTATTTACCTCAGCTCCGGTCTGAGTCCCTTGAGGAACCTTTTGGTTTTTAGTTCCTCCTGATCTTTATACCAAGGAGCACAGCGCATGAGGTTGTTAAACGTCTGCTCATATTGCAGAACTGTAAGCTCTCCCTGCTCAAGCATATCAAACTCTACCTACTTCTGATCTTTAAATGCTTTAATGATATATTGTTGTTGGAAGACTTATGAAAATTTTGCCCATCTCATGCCCCTTCTTGTAGAAGCAGGCCCCTAGCATTCTTGATAGTGTAAGTTCTATGGACTGTTCTCCACCACAACTCTACATTACCTTCAAGTCTGAAGGTAGCAAGCAGGACTTTCTGAGAAGAGGATACCTCCATTATATCAAAAATCTTTTCAACTTGGTTGATCTAAAACTCTACTCCCTCTGGATCATATCCTCTTCTAAAGGCTTGCGGTTGCAGGGTAAGAAACACCTCCAGTTGGCCTTCCCTTAGGGCGGCATTCTTTTGCCTAAGAGCCCTTTCTTTGTCTATCACTATGCCTTCCCCTTTGTGCCCTCACTGCCTCAGTGGTGATAGTGAATTGGGTTAGCCTTTAAATTTCTTCTATGTCCAGCTCTTCTGCTTCTAGGCTTACTTCTTCTTCAAGTCTGGTCTCTTGTCTTACTTTAGACCTCACTCTCATAGTTCTTGGGTTCCCCCTCTCTTCATCACCATCATCATCATTCTCCTTGCCATTCCCACTGTTACTCACTCTGGGGTAGTCCAATTATGGTGCTAAAACTGTACATTTAAAATTCCCAAGATTGGTATGTTCTGTCGGCCATCAGAACAATACCATTAGTGTGCATGCCCAAGTGGCCCTCTTGGGCACTATGTAAACGCATGCATATTAGTCCAACCATTACACACAAATTCAAATTTTATGCACCCCATGGCAGCAAGGAAGGAAAACATTAGCTCAAGTGTTAATCTTGGCTACCACACATTACGCAATCTTACTCAGTATAAGTGACCAGCCACTACACTAGAAACTTCTTCCAAAAAACTATATTAATCTAGACAAGTAACCCCCTATTTTCTTTCCTTCATGATCAATTAGAGTCTTTAAGAAAATGAATGAATTTGGTTTTACATCAAAAGCCTACCTATGGACCAAGTTATGGATTTTTTAAGTTGGTTACAAAATTATGACCAAAAGAACAGTAACTTAGCCAAATTTTTAGCATCATATCTTTGGCTACAGAGCTCCAAATTAAGAAATTCAAAATCCCAGTTTAACTACTAGATGTACGCTAGGAGTGATCAAAATTTCATGCCCAGATTCACTTTGCACAGGGAGATATAAAACTTTCAGTTCAAAGTCAAATTTCTGGTCACTCTACGACCATTTTGCCCGTACAAAATTTCATAAGTTTGCAAACACTTCATTCATAAGGGTAACCCTCCAAGGCTATCCCATACATGTCCAATATACATAGGAATTACATGCTCTTGCAGCTAGCAACTTTATGTAACCAAAACATAATTACAAGTAAGCAGCCTATCATTCACACTTAGGCAGCTTTGCACCACATCACATACATAGCCAAAACATTACTCAAATGTTCACAGACTCTTCTCATTTTACATACACTATACATGCACTACATAACAGTCTTAACCCAACTAAATATGCACCCTAAGTATTGGAGTGCCTAGGACACAATGGACTCCAGAAACAGGATCTTGGATAGTTGCTGCAAAACACAATAAGCACCATCACTAAAAAAACAAATGTGCTCCTAAAATAACCAAACTTTCCAGATCATAACTAGATACATGGAAGTTAAAATACGTGAAATTTCAGATAAAAACTCAAACAAAATAGGTCAGTTTGATTGTGATCTTTCTGTTAAACCTGAAATGGCAGATTTGAGGGACTAAGTTTCATTGTGAAACTTTGTAAGGGAAACACTTGGTTTTTTAACGAAGTGTGACCATCATTAAAACCTGAATCCAAAGACACTAAAACACAAGAGCACAATGCATATGTACAAGATATAGCAACCAAATGCACTAGCCATTCACTATAGCAGCCATAGGTTAGCCCATAAAACATGCAATAAACTTAAGTAAATCACTATGGCAGCCTTCCTCAAGCTAATGCCTAGTGTTAGGAGGATGTTAGAACTAGTTAGTATTAAATTTGGGCTCTAGAGACCCTCACTTTGTTAGTGTTGTGCCCAAAAGCCAATCATGAGATGATTGTATTTTTGCACATTCAGTCAAGAAATTTTATTAAGGCATTAATCCAACAATTATGTTTGTTGTTTTGTTTTTGCGTAATGTAATAAACAAAATTGTAACCCTAGAATAATGATGTTCTTAAACATCCCTGGTCTAGTATTATTGTGGAGCGGGTTGCAATAATACATAACGACTAGCATATGTGGAGACTAATATGAGATATGTAGTCTACATATGGGTACAAGTTGGAGAACTTGTGTACTGGATCGACCCACCATGAAAACACTACATGGATCGTTATATTAGTGTCATAAGTGATTCTCATAGTGATCATGGTATATGTAGTCCTTCGACCTAAGATCATCAAGGTTCCCTACATGTGAGTCACATACTTTGATACTTTCCTTTGTTGCTAGTAACTGAGTGGACTTGAAGGAGGTCATTGGGTATGTCACATATCATGCGGAGGGATTTGTATGATCAAGATGGGATTTGTCCCTCCAATGTAATGGGAGTGATATGTTCGGGCCCCTTGATAGAGTGTGACTTAGAAAATGCATGGCCATGCTAGGATGAGTTTATATACGATATCAATGTCATCTGTTTAAGTTAGTCTACTCAGTAATCAAGAAACCAAAGATTGGGCTATATGAGAGTGACACATTCCATGTCTCATGCTTACTCTTGATATCTTGGACAAAGGGACAATGGCATATATTGGTGATGATCATAAAGGTTTAGTCGAATCATCAACAATCTTGTCACTTGGGTAGCAATGATGTGTTGCTAGACACCGCTCATTGGTTTTGATCATAAATGTGATTTATGATCATTGCCAACGTGATAAGAGCCTATTGGGTCGCACACATAGAGCTATTTGGATCATTAGAGTGCATGGGCTAATTATTTGGGTTATGGTTTCACTTTAATTTCGTATTAATAATGAGCCCAAGAGTTGAGCCATTATTAAGCCTGAAATTAAATCCTAATTGGATTAGGGCTTTGAAACCCATTAGGACTGGAAGTTGAGTCTGACTATAAATACAACTTCTAGTGAGAAATTTGCAGGTCTCCTTGCCCTAGCCTCCCAAAAGGACAGCCGCACTCTTCTCTTACAATTCCTTGGAGGACGCAAGCTAGCACTGCGAGCGCAAGAGAAACGCATCTGTCACGACGTGGTGGAAACGTGGTGATCCTGAGAGGCTCGTGTGGATACCATAGGGAGCTTAAACACGTCAACTGTTCAGGTTTTGTGATTCGACTCTACAGTTGAGTGAGAGATCTCAACCGAAAATTAGGTATGAAAATTTTCGAACACCCGGTTTACCCTATTTCACTTGGATCCTGGAGGGTTTCGATTAAATTCCGCTGTGCTGTTTCACTCCCGAAACCCAACACAGTTCACTGCCATCATTGTGCACTTCACACTAGGTCACAACTTCAATAAGTGAACTCTCCTCGCTAAGCTTGGTTCATCAAGCTCATGGCTCTCTTTCAAGCTTAACCCTAGCTCCATGGATACTTGAAAATATAGTAAACAATACATGAGTGCAAAAGAACCCTTACCAAGATGAGTTGGCTGAATTTGAAGCTTGATCCCTTAAGTATTCAAGCAATAGCTCTAGTTTTGCTTCCAATTGCTTCCCTTTGCCTTCATTTTCAATCTTGGAGGTATGGTGGCTATGGAAGACCTATGGAAGAAGAATGGAGGAGGGTGGTGGCTATTTGGGTCGAATATGAGAGAAGAAAAATTGAGTTTGGCTTCTCAAATTAGCTTTAGGACACTAAACATCCTTATTGGCCTTAATCATGCTTTATGTCATTTTCTTTGCCCATAAGCATGATTTCTTTGTCCTAAACTTATTGGTCCACATTTTCCCCACCTTTTTTACTACTTATCAAGCGATAGCCACCTCCCCCATGGTAGGATAACCCCACAATTCCACCCTTTGACCTAAGTCAAAAGCTTGAACACCTAAAGGTTTACACTAAGACATTTAGGTCCTTAATGCCTTTAGTGTTTCCTTTGTCCAAACTTGTCTTCCATGAGCAATTTGCTCTTCCAATAGCACTTTCATACCCTTCATATCCTCCCCATAACTCTCCAAGGCTATTTCTTGAGAGTTTTATAATTAAGTACCCAAATTTCCAAAACCATACAAAAAGGTCCATGGGTTACTTTAAAAACAAGCAATCCTTAAGGCTTTTCTTAGGGGCCAAGTTACCAACTTAGAACACTTTTAAGAAGGTGTTCATTATACCTTTTACCCTTCATACTTCAATCACTATAAAGATACTTACACGATATAATTGTTTTTTTACCATTATGCCACACTTGTAATTCTCCTATTTTTGTGAGGTGGTAACACTCACTAGCTTGATCACCAAGCATGGGTTCTTTCCCAGGCATCCTCCCTACTTCAGGTTCTCTAACTTGCCTAGTAGGTTCTGGGACTTATTCCTGACCTTTAGTTAGGGTCTATATGCCAGCAACTTGTTGAGCAATAATTGCTTGCATAACCTCCATCATATGCTCCATTCTTCCTTGGCCATCTACATTTGGCCCAGGTGCATTAGCCCTAACATGCTCTGTAGCCCTAATAGGCTATGTAGTCCTAGCCTGTCCCTGAGGCACTAAATTAGGCTACTCATCTCTAAGAGTGCTAGCTCTTTTCTCATCTTGGCTTCTAGCCTCTCTTTCCATGTTTTTGGTCCTCATCATACACATAGTAACTAGAAAGGAACACTTATGCTCAGTATTCATAATTGACACATCCTAGTGTGGGAACAAGTTTAAACTTCATACATACCAAAATTGGTCCTAAGAGCAAGCTAGCTCTGATACCAATAAAAGCTGTCACGCCCAACAAAGCCCCTACCTCATTTGGGGGATTTAGAACCCCAAATAAACAGTGTTGATAACCATGTATGTTTATCGGGGTTGATGTGGAGGCTTAGTTCACAAGTATGCAATGCAAACAAATCACGTGGGCTTATGCCCCATAGGCATAACTAGGACACAAAAGGAGGGGAACTGGGGTGCACCTAGACTCTGCTAGGACACATGGGCATGTAACCAGGATAGTTACTAGCTCCTAGCTTGTTAATCATTTCATGGTTCATGCTCTTTGAGCAAGCTAAGTACTTACATGGGTTTGTGTGTTCATTTCATCTCATTTACCACACATTGCTTAAGTATATGCATACAACCAAATCATTAAACTAAGTTTGGAATACTTTTTTTTATATGCATGTGCCTTGAACACCAACAAGTGTTACCACCTCACAAAAATGGGAGAATTACGAGTGTGGCATAATGGCTAAAAACCATTATCTTGTGTAATTCTCTTCATAGTGATTGAAGTGTGATGGGTAAAAGGTATAATGAACACCTCCTTAAAAGTGTTCCAAGTTGGTAACTTGGCCTACAAGAAAAGCCTTAAGGATTGCTTGTTTGTCAAGCAACATATGGACTTTTGTGAAAGCTTTTGGAAATTCGAGTACTCAATTGAAAAACTTTCACAAAAGATATTTGGAGAGTTATGGGAAGGATATGAATGGTATAAAAGTGCTATTGGAGAACCAAATTTCCCATGGAAGGCAAGTTTGGACAAAGGAAACACTAAAGGCATTAAGGAGCTAAATGTCTTAGTGTAAACCTTAAGGTGTTGAACCTTTTGACTTAAGTCAAAGGGTGGAATTGTGGAATTATCTCACCACGAGGAAGGCGGCTATGCCTTGGAAATTGGTAAAAAATGTGGGCAAAATGCAGATAAATAAGTTTAAGACAAAGAAACCATGCTTATGGCAAAAAAAATGACATAAAGCATGAGTAAGGCTAACAAGGGTGTTTAATGCCCTAAAGCTAATTTAAGAAGCCTAACTTGAATTTTCTTCTCCCATATTCGACCTACATAGCCACCACCCCCTCCATACTTCTTCCATAGCTCTTCCATAGTGACCATACCTCCAAGATTGAAATTGAAGGCAAAAGGATGCAGTTGGAAGCAAACTAGAGCTATTGCTTGAGTTCTTCAAGGATCAAGCTTAATTTTTGGCCTACCCACTTTGTTAATGTTACCCTCTCCGGGTCAGTCCAATTATGGTGCAAAAATTGTGCATTTAGTGTTAGTGTTGTGCCCAAAAGCCAATCATGACATGATTGTAATTTTGCACATTGAGTCATGATATTTTATTAAGGCATTAATCCAGCAATTATGTTTGTTGTTTTGTTTCTGCGTAACTTAGCAAACATAATTGTAACCCTAGAATAATGATATTCTTAAACATCCCTGGTCTAGTATTATTGTGGAGCGGGTTGCAATAATACATAACAACTAGCATATGTGGAGACTAATATGAGATATGTAGTCTACATATGGGTACAAGTTGGAGAACTTGTGTACTGGACCGACCTACCATGAGAACACTACATGGATCGTTATATGAGTGTCATAAGTGATTCTCATAGTGATCATGGTATATGTAGTCCTTCGACCTAAGATCATCAAGGTTCCTTACATGTGAGTCACATACTTTGATACTTTCCTTTGTTGCTCGTAACTGAGTGAACTTGAAGGAGGTCATTGGGTATGTCACATATCATGCGGAGGGATTTGTATGATCCAGATGGGATTTGTCCCTCCTATGTAATGGGAGTGATATCTTCGGGCCCCTTGATAGAGTGAGACTTAGAAAAATGCATGGCCATGCTCAGATGAGTTGATATACGATATCAATGTCATCAGTTTAAGTTGGTCTACTCGGTAGTCAAGAAACCAAAGATTGGGCTATACGAGAGTGACACATTCCATGTCTCGTGCTTAGTCTTGATATCTTGGACAAAGGGACAATGGCATATATCGGTGATGATCATAAAGGTTTAGTCGAATCATCAACAATCTTGTCAGTTGGGTAGCAATGATGTGTTGCTAGACACCGCTCATTGCTTATGATCATAAATGTGATTTATGATCATTGCCAACGTGGTAAGAGCCTATTGGGTTCGCACACATAGAGCTATTTGGATCATTAGAGTGAATGGGCTAATAAGTTGGGTTTTGGTATCACAATAATTTCGTATTAATAATGGGCCCAATAGTTGAGCCATTATTAAGCCCGAAATTAAAGCCTAATTGGATTAGGGCTTTGAAACCTATTAGGCCTGGAAGTTGAGTCTCACTATAAATACAACTTCTAGTGAGAAATTCGTAGGTGTCCTTGCCCTAGCCTCCCAAAAGGACAGCCACACTCTTCTCTTGCAATTCCTTGGAAGACGCAAGCTAGCACTACGAGCGCAAGAGAAACGCATCTGTCGGGACATGGTGGAAGCATGGTGATCCCGGGAGGCTCGTGTGGATACCATAGAGAGCCTGAACACGTCAACTGTTCAGGTTTTGTGATTCGACTCTATAGTTGAGTGAGAGATCTCAACTGAAAATTAGGTATGAAATTTTTTGAACACCCGGTTTACCCCATTTCACTTGGTTCCTGGAGGGTTTTGGTTAAATTCCACTGTGTTATTTGGCTCCCGAAACCCATCATTTAGACTCCTAGGATTGGTAAGATTTTGTAGGCCTTCAAAACACTACCCTTAGTGTGCGTACCCAAGTGGCCCTCTTGGCCATTATGTAAACACATGCATATTGGTCTAACCATCACACACATATTCACATTTCATACACACCATAGCAACAAGGAAGGAAAACACTAGCATAAGTCTTAATCTTGGTTACCACGCATTAGGCAATCTTGTTAAGTTCCAATGACCAGCCACTGCACTTGTAACTTCCACTCATAAACTGTATCATTCTAGCCATGTAACCCCCTATTTTCTTTGCTCCATTATCAAGTATAGACTTAGAACAAACCAAGAAATTTCGTTTTACATCAATAGCCCACCTATGGACCAAATTATGGATTTTTGAAGTTGGTTACAAAATTCTGACCAAATGAACAGTAACTTAGCCAATTTTTCAATATCATATCTTTGGTTACAGGGTTTCAAATTTAGAAATTCCAAATCCCAGTTTAACCTCTGGGTGTTCGCTAGGTGTGGTCAAAATTTCATACTAGGATTCGTTCTACATAGGGAGATATAGAACTTTAAGTGCATAGTCAAAATTTTGGTCTCTTTATGACCATTTTGCCCGTACAAAAATTTGTAAGTGTGCAAACACTTCATTCAAAAGGGGAAATCCTTCCAAGGCTACCCCATTTATGTCCATTACACATAGGAGTTTCATGCTCTTGTATCTAACAACTTTATGTGGCCAAAACAGATTTTTCAAGTAAGCAGCCTTTCATTCACACTTAAGCAACTTTGCACCACATCACATACAAAGCCAAAACATTCCTCAAATGTTCACAAACTTGTCTCATTTTACATACACTACATGCAGATGCATACAAACCCTACAAAATGGTCTTAACTCAGCTAAATACACACCCTAGGTTCCAGGAGGGCCTGAGAAACAATGGACTCTAGAAATAGGATGATGGACAGCTGCTGCATAATACAACTAGATGTGTAGAAGTTCAAGTACCTAAAAATTCAAGGCAGAAATCAAACTACAATGGTAAGTTTGAAGGTGATCCTTCTACTAGATCTGAAATGATAGAATTGAGGGGAACAAGTTTCATTGAGAAACTTAGTAAGGGTAGCACTTGGATTCAGTAGGCAATGTAACCATCATTAAAACCTACATCCAAAGACTCTAAAATACAAAAAAAAAACAATGCATATATACAAAACATAGCAACCAAATGCAGCAGACATTCACAACCAACAAACACATGAAATGTGGCAGCAACATATACCATAGGTTAGTCCATAAACCACATAATAAACCTAACCAAATCACTATGGTAGCCCTCCTCAAACGTATACCATAGGTTAGTCCATAAAACAAGTAATAAACATAAGCATATCACTATGGCAGCCCTCCTCAAGCATAAGCTTGGCCTTAGGAGAGTTTTAACACTAGTTAATACTAACTTTGGGCTCTAGAAACCCTTAAATTTGTTGCCATCACTGTGCACTTCACACTAGGTCACAAAACCTTTACTACATGCACTCCTCTCAATAAGCTTGATTCACAAATCTCTTGGCTTTCTTCCAAGCTTAGCCCTAGCTCCATGGATGCCTAAAAATAAACTAAATATCCTATCAGAGCAAGAGTACACCTTGCCTTTTTTTGGAAATTCAATAAACCTTAGATAAACTAGGGTTTATGGTCTTCCTTGTGTTGGGTTTCGGGAGCCAAACAAGCGTAGCGGAATTTAACCGAAACCCTCCTGGATCCAAGTGAAATGGGGAAAACTGGGTGTTCAAAAATTTTCAAATCTAATTTTCGGTTGAGATCTTTAACTCAACTATAGAGTCGAATCACAAAACCTGAACAGTTGACGTGTTGAAGCTCTCTATGGTATGTACACGAGCCTCTCGGGATCACCACGCTTCCACCATGTTCCGGCAGATGCATTTCTCTTGCTTTCGCAGTGCTAGCTTTCATTCTCCAAGGAATTGCAAGAGAAGAGTGCGACTCTCCTTTTAGGAGGCTAGGGTAAGAAGCTGGGAATTTATCACTAAAAGTTATATTTATAGTGAGACTCAACTTCTAGGCCTAATGGGTTTCAAAGCCATAATCCAATTAGGCTTTAAATTTATGCTTAATAATGGCTCAACTATTGGGCCCAAATAATTAGCCCATGCACTCTAATGATCCAAATAGTTCTATGTGTGCAGCCCAATAGGCTCTTACCACGTTGGCAATGATCATAAATCACATTTATGATCATAAGCAATGAGTGGTGTCTAGCAACACATCATTGCTACCCAAGTGACAGGATTGTTGGTGATTCGACTAAATCTTTATGATTAGTACTGATATATGCCATTGTCCCTTTGTCCAGGATATCAAGACTAGGCACGAGACATGGAATGTGTCACTCTCGTATAGCCCAATCTTTGGTTTTTTGATTAGCGAGTAGATGAACTTAAACTGATGACATTGATATTGTATATCAACTTATCCGAGCATGGCCATGCATTTTCTAAGTCTCACTCTATAAAGGGGCCTGAAGATAGGAGGGAAAAATCTCATCTTGATCATACAAATCCCTCTGCATGATATGTGACATACCCAATGACGTCCTTCAAGTTCACTCAGGTACGAGCAACAAAGGAAAGTATCAAAGTATGTGACTTACATGTAGGGAACCTTGATGACCTTAGGTCAAAGGACTACATATACCATGATCACTATGAGAATCACTTATGACACTCATATAACAATCCATGTAGTGTTCTCATGGTGGGTCGGTCTAGTACACAAGTTCTCCAACTTGTACCCATATGTAGACTACATATATCATATTAGTCTCCACATATGCTAGTCGTTATGTATTATTGTAACCCGCTCAACAATAATACTAGACCAGGGACGTTTAAGAATATCATTATTCTAGGGTTACAATTATGTTTATTACGTTACACATAAACAAAACAACAAACATAATTGCTGGATGAATGCCTTAATAAAATATCATGACTTAATGTGCAAAAATACAATCATCTCATGATTGGCTTTTGGGCACAACACTAACAATCTCCGACTTGCACTAAAAGCCAATCATCCATGGATCTAATACTGATGGACCTAGAATGGCTATCATGCTTCTACTGCGTAAGGGGCTTTATGAGTGGATCAGCAATGTTGTTGTCTGTCGAAGTCTTGCATATCCTTACATCACCACTCTCGATGATCTCCCTAATGAGATGATAGCATCCGAGTATATGTTTGGATCGCTGGTGAGATCGAGGTTCCTTAGGTTGTGTAATTGCTCCATTATTGTCACAATAGAGCTCTATTGGGTTGGCAATGCTTGGAACGACTCCAAGTTCAGTGATGAACTTCTTGATCCAAACTACCTCTTTCACAGCATCAAAGGCGGCAATGTACTCAAATTCTGTTGTAGAGTTAGCTACTGTCTCTTGCTTTGAACTTTTCTAGCTCACAGCACCACCACCAATAAAAAACACATAACTAGATTGCGATCTAAAATCATCCTTATCGGATTCGAAGCTTGCATCGGTGTAACCCCTTACAACGAGCTCATCTTCACCTCCAAAGACCAAGAATGCATCCTTAGTCCTTCGTAAGTACTTAAGAATGTTCTTAACAGCTGTCTAGTGACTCTCACTGTGGTTCAATTGGTACCTACTCATCATGCTCAAGGCATATAAGACATCAGGACGTGTACATATCATGGCACATATGATAGATCCAATTGCTGAGGCATATGGAATCTTACCCATGCGCTCTCTCTCCTCAGGTGTACTCGGACGCTGAGATCTAGAAAGAGTTATACCATGTGACATGGGCAAGAATCCTTTCTTGGAATCTTCCATGCTAAACCTCTTTACCACCTTGTCAATGTATATACTTTGACTTAGGCCAAGAAGCTTTCTAGATCTATCTCTATAGATCCTTATGCCTAACACATAGGCTGCTTCACTTAAGTCCTTCATAGAGAAACATTTCCCTAGCCAAGTCTTCATAAACTGTAGCTCAGGAATGTCATTCCCGATGAGTAGTATGCCATCTACATACAACACAAAGAAGACAATAGCGCTCCCACTAACCTTCTTGTAGACACAAGGTTCATCTTCATTTTTGATAACACCAAACTCTTTGATTGCTTCATCAAAGCAAAGATTCCAACTTCGAGCAGCTTGCTTCAGTCCATAGATAGACCTTTGCAACTTGCACACATTATTGGCATTCTCAGCAGTGACAAAACCCTCAGGTTGTGTCATGTCCACATCCTCAAGTAACTTTCCATTTAGGAATGCAGTTTTGGCATCCATTTGCCATATCTCATAATCATAGTGTACAGCAGTAGCAAACAAAATTCAGATGGATTAAAGCATAGCAACTGGTGAAAAAGTTTCATCATAGTCAATACCATGAATTTTCTTGAAACCTTTTACAACCAGTCATCCTTTAAATGTAATCACAGTACCATCCAAGTCAATTTTTTTCTTGAAAACCCATTTACACCCTATGGGTTTCACCCCTTCAGGTGGGTCAACCAAAGTCCATACTTGGTTTTCATACATGGATTCCATCTCGGATTTCATGGCCACTAGCCACTTCTCAGAGTCAGGTCCTGACATAGCTTGTTGGTAGGTTATGGGCTCATCCTGATCCATGAGCATCACATCCCCAGTGTGAGTCACAAGAAATCCATATCTCTCGGGCTCACACCGAATCCTACCAGACCTACGTGGGCTCTGTGCTACAGGAACAAACTCTTGAACCACAACATCTTGTAGTGTCTGTTTAGGTTCCTTTCAGGTTTGATGTCTCCCTGTTGTTCTTGAATTTCTTCAAGTTCTACTTTCCTCCCACTAGTTCCTTTAGAGGTAAACTCTTTCTCTAAGAAGACATCAGTTCGAGCAAGAAACACTTTTTGCTCAAAAGGATTGTAGAAACAGTAACGCTTTGTTTCTTTGGGATACCCAACAAAAAGGCATTTTCAAGATTTGGGCCCTAGTTTGTTAGAGGATTGACGTTTCACATAAGCATCACAGCCCCAAATCTTCATAAAAGAGAAATTGGGATGCCTCCCACTCCATATCTCATATGGTGTCTTTTACGAACAAAGCCTGTCACACCCCACACAGACCCCAGCCTGTGCACTCTCAGTGCCACTCACCATTTCTACCCAAGAGTTATTTAGATATTCTTATGTTCAGGTATTATTAACTACCTATTATTTTGGCTATTGTTTGTTAGGTAGTTTTAAGTCTTATTTTCTTAAGCTGAGAGTTGGGAGGGTGCCCCAGGAGGCTTATGAGTTATTTAGAACAATTACCTGCAGCTTAGGTAAGGCCCAACCACTAACTTGCAGCACAAGGCAAGGCTATAAATCAATAACTTGCAATACAAGCAAGGCATACACTTAATCAGTTCAGTGTCTAGGATGTGTGCTCATCAAGTGTGCTACTTTCATGAATGACAACCAAGAAGCCCACATCTTTGTAGTTTTGAAAATCAAGGTTTCCATGCACATGTATATTCGGCCAAACAAAGTCTCTCAAGAGGTTTCTTACATGAAACATAACCATGAGCTCATAAACTTAACATAACTTGGCACATAAGCATCCAACATATGGACATACAAAACCATGTACAACAAAGGCTACATATACACACAAAATAGCCTAAGTACAAGCATCACTAGCTTGGAAGCATTCCAAGGATGCTACTAGTCCAAAAATATAGCCAAGGTTAAGTTTTACAAGCTAAGTACCCTTACTCCCCGAGAAGATACCTAAGTGTGCAATACAGCAGCACACACTGAAGCACCAGCCCAATGACCATATTCATGGTCATGAAAGTGAACACTATAATCAGAGCCATAGTCCACACATCCATCCTGGACCTAGACGTGCCCCATAAACTACTCAAGCCTGCAAAACTTGGAGCATAAGTTTTGGGCATAAACCATAACATAAGACTTGTAAGTGTAATTCAATTAAGCCAAGTTCAGTTAGCACACATACCTCAAGCACAAAAGCACCACTAGCACACAAAAGCTAGCAACTCAAGCAAACTACTCAAGCTATATATCCTCTCCTGAAACATGAAATATATGGGCAATGAGTAACAATTACTCAGCAGGATTCATAACCGACCATATTTGGTCTATTTAGTTAAGTCCAAGACTTAACCTCCATAGCTTACTTGTCCTGCAAGAAAACATAGAAAACATAAAAAACACAATATACAAATATAGTAACTGAGACATAATAAGTATAACTAAGCTATCTACAATTGGTTAGCACACACAAACAAACAATCAAGCACACAAAACACACACACACACCACAAGATACATTCGGCCATATTCACTAGCATGTGTCCATGTGCACCTTTTGCACTTCCCTTTTCACAACATCACTCCCATTCCACTAGAGCTCCGAATTCACTAGCAAGTTGGCCTCCCTCACTAGGAATTCTAACACATGCCGATAATTGATTAGCTAACCAAATCATAAACCGAATCTCCTAAATAATGCCCACCAAGTAACTAAGATCACATAGCAAATTTTAACCATCACTTAGTTACTTTATTTACTTGTTCATGGAATAATTACCAAGCAAGCAAGTAAAATATGAATCCTACCTCAATATATGAGCTTGAATAGTCTCGATTTTACTTGAACACTTCAAGACCGAGGGTGAACTTCAGTATTTCGTTCACTTCCTTTGCTTCCAAGCTTGATTACAGCTTCAAGCTTTCATCCTTTATCTAAAATATTAAGGACATGGCAGCAACATTCCAAAAGCAACCATGAATGCCTCGGCTTCCCATGTATATATTCAAGACTAAGCTTCGGAAAAGGAAGAAGGAAGTCACCTTAGGCCGAAATCAAGGAAGACAAGCTTGATTTCTCGTTTGAGTGTCTCTCTAAGCTTTAAAACCAAGGTTGCCTAGCACAACAAGGCCATCACTTAGCCATTCTAATCACTTGATCATGGACATTTACCAAGAATTTCTAGTGAATGATGAACCTTACCTCTAATTGAACTTAAATATCTCTCGGCTGAACCTTGTTCTTCACCTTTGACCTTTCAATTTGGAGTTTAAGGTCGCCTACCTCCAAAATTGAAAACCCCAAGCTTGGTTTCGTGTTCAAGCTTCACTTTCACCTCAATTTGGCATCAATTTCGGCAGCAATTCTTCATGAACACCAAGAACATGCAAAGCCTTTTGGAACGCTTTAAGTTTCGGCCAACAAACTAAAACACAATCAAGAACCGAAAACATTTGTTTATTTTGCTTAATGGGGGACATGGCAGCCAGCCATGGACAGTTGTCCAAGAAGATGGTCTAATGCTCTATTTAGTGTCATTCTATTTTGCATGGTTCACTTCACCCTTCAAGAATCCATGGCTTCACTCTAGTCACTAAAATGCATGTTCATTTCGGCATTAATCTTGATTGATGGCCTTCATTGCCAAGAATAAATCAAAATGGCTGAAAATGGTCATTATCCCATGTATATTTTGGCCAATTACCAAGACATTAGCTATTAATTAAACTAAGTGATTTATGGCATGGTGGAAGACATAATCATAACCGGCCATCAAAAGTCACCAAAGAAATTGGTCTAATTCTTCATTTCTCCTTGCACTTATTTGCATGGCCGAAATTGCTAATTTAAGTTTCATAGTTTCAATTGCATCACTAGTTCAAGTGTGCATTGTAGTCCTCAAACTTTATTTCATGCCAAAAACATCATGGTCCAATTTTCCATGTACACTTAGAACCCAAACTTTCTTAGGTTTGCACTTACACCCTTATCCTCATTTTCAATCAAGTCCCTCATGTTTATTTTTTTTTCTCTTTATTCTTGGCCTAAGCCAAGTACTGAGGGATGGTCCTAACAAGATCCAGTATCCGATACCCAAGACGAGGAAGTAGAAAAGTTAGCCTTTATAATAAAAATACCTGAAGTGGAAATCTTACTTCCCTTTTCCTTAGCAAGTTCTTCAAGATAGATCTTGCAGTTACGCTTCCAGTGCCTAGGTTGCTTATAATGGAAGCACTCCCCTTCCTTTACCACACCACCCTTTGGTTTCAGTACAGTTGAAGAAGAATTAGCATTGGACTTTCCATTAGCTTTATCCTACTTCTTGTTCGCTTTTCCCTTTCCTTTGCCCTTTTGAACCATCAAAATGGGCTTAGCCTTCTTAAGGTTTTGCTCAGCAATTCTCAACATGTTGAGCAATTTAGGGAGGGACTTGTCAAGGTCGTTCATGTTATAGTTCTTAACGAACTGATTGTAGCTTTCAGGCAACGATTGCAAGACTACATCAATAGCCAACTCTTTCTGAAGAGCAAATCCCAAACTCTCAAGATTCTCAATGTATCCAATCATCTTAAGCACATGAGGACCCACGGGACTTCCCTCAGACATTTTACACTAATAATGCCTTAGAGGTCTCAAACCTCTCATGACTAGCTTGCTCTTGGAAAAGCATTTTGAGATGTTTGATCATATCGAACGCCCCCATGTTTTCATGTTTCTTCTGAAGCTCAGATTCCATGGTAATAAGCATGAGGCATGCAACATCCAAATCATCATCAAAATGCCTCTTGTGAGCATCCCTTTTAGCTTTTGGAGCAGTGGCAATAGGCTCATTTGGAAAGGGCTGCTCTAGGACATAAGCCTTTCTCTCTTGCTTGAGGACTATCCTCAAGTTTCGGTACCATTTGAAAAAGTTGGTCCCATTCAATTTTTCCTTCTCAAGGATCGAGCACAATGAAAGTACCGATGTGTTTTGTGCCATGGTTATCTACAAAAGTAAACATGTAGTGTAAGAGCCATGTATTTTAATTCATTTCATAAGGACTTTTATTAAACGATACTCCCACTATTTTACTCAAAATAATAACCCTTGTTATTATTTCAGAACAACTCAGCATTAAGGTATTCTAGTAGGCCAAGATCCATATTTGACCACAACCTGAGTCAGCTTTGGCTTTTCTCTCAAGTTATAGCTATTTAGGTTGGCAACTCCTTGCCAATTGCATCTCATGCAACTCTTGGATACTTGGGTGAATCAACACTTGTCCAAGCTCATCTCATGAACTTAAGCCCAACTCTATGCCTCTAAATCCCTAACCCTATTAGGATGACTTAGTTAAGTTAGACCCAAAGTTAGCAATTTGGGTATCACTATTATCCCATCGTGCCTTACCAAGATGAACATAGGTGCTTTGCTTCGGCAAACCCACCTAATGTTGATCAAAGTCTTAACGAGTGCCAACATTTGGAAGGCATCACATTTAATGACTTAATATTTGTTTGAGGGATTTTTCTTTTGTTGGGTTTCGGGAGCCAAACAGCGCGGCAAAATTTAACCGAAACCCTCCAGGATCCAAGTGAAACGGGGTAAACCAGGTGTTCGAAAATTTCATACCTAATTTTCGGTTGAGATCTCTCACTCAACTGTAGAGTCGAATCACAAAACCTGAACAGTTGACGTGTTCAGGCTCTCTATGGTATCCACACGAGCCTCTCGGGATCACCATGCTTCCACCACGTCCCGGCAGATGCGTTTCTCTTGCGCTCACAGTGCTAGCTTGCGTCCTCCAAGGAATTGCAAGAGAAGAGTGCGGCTGTCCTTTTGGGAGGCTAGGGCAAGGAGACCTGCGAATTTCTCACTTAAAAGTTGTATTTATAGTGAGACTCAACTTCCAGGCCTAATGGGTTTCAAAGCCCTAATCCAATTAGGATTTAATTTTGGGCTTAATAATGGCACAACTCCTTGGCCCATTATTAATACGAAATTAAAGTGAAACCATAACCCAAATAATTAGCCCATGCACTCTAATGATCCAAATAGCTCTATGTGTGCGACCCAATAGGCTCTTGCCATGTTGGCAATGATCATAAATCACATTTATGATCATAAGCAATGAGCGGTGTCTAGCAACACATCATTGCTACCCAGGTGACAAGATTGTCGGTGAATCGACTAAACCTTTATGATCATCACCGATATATGCCATTGTCCCTTTGTCCAAGATATGAAGACTAAGCACGAGACATGGAATGTGTCACTCTCATATAGCCCAATCTTTGGTTTCTTGATTACCGAGTAGACCAACTTAAGCTGACGACATTGATATCATATATCAACTCATCGGAGCATGGCCATGCATTTTCTAAGTCTCACTCTATCAAGGGGCCCAAAGATATCACTCCCATTACATAGGAGGGACAAATCCCATCTTGATCATACAAATCCTTCCGCATGATATGTGACATACCCAATGACCTCCTTCAAGTTCACTCAGTTATGAGCAACAAAGGAAAGTAT
The DNA here is from genome assembly GCA_039654915.1 of Aquilaria yunnanensis. Taxonomy (NCBI): domain Eukaryota; kingdom Viridiplantae; phylum Streptophyta; class Magnoliopsida; order Malvales; family Thymelaeaceae; genus Aquilaria; species Aquilaria yunnanensis. Next base: position 71,608,034 of record CM077594.1, read on the forward strand.
CAAAGTATGTGACTCACATGTAGGGAACCTTGAGGATCTTAGGTCGAAGGACTACATATACCATGATCACTATGAGAATCACTTATGACACTCATATAACGATCCATGAAGTGTTCTCATGGTGGGTCGGTCCAGTACACAAGTTCTCCAACTTGTACCCATATGTAGACTACATATATCATATTAGTCTCCACATATGCTAGTCATTAGATATTATTGCAACCCGCTCCACAACAATACTAGACTAGGGACATTTAAGAATATCATTATTCTAGGGTTACAATTATGTTTATTACGTTACGCAGAAACAAAACAACAAACAAAATTGCTGGATTAATGCCTCAATAAAATATCATGACTCAATGTGCAAAAATACAATCATCTCATGATTGGCTTTTTGGGCACAACATTAACATCTTTTGATCTCACCAATTTGTTATCTCTAGTTGTCTTATACATGCATCGCATACAAATATAAAACATGCATCTCATGCTTACAAGAAAGTAAACGTGACATGGTTATAGCCCAAACTATGTGATATTCTCAAGCCAATGAGAATATCATAAAAGCTTAAGAACAAAAAAGGCTCTTCACAAGCTCATTCTCCTCCTTTCTTGGTTGCCCTTTTGTTGTCACCTCATTGGGCATACCACCATGGATGATCCCATAATGTACCATTACATCAATAATAGAAACCTTGAGTTACATTCGAGGGGAGTAAGGTGAGAAGAGAATGTACAATGAAAGTAACAAGAGAAGGCACGACTCGTAGGCCATATTTACAAGTACAACCAATCAAGGGCTATAACCATGCACCATGCTACAACCATCAATCAGCATAACATATCAAATCTCATTCAACAAATGCATGCCAATTTTTGCGAGCTAATTAACCAGCTTTTATTTATGTGGTGCTTCACATATGGCGGTCCCACTGGTCTATTAGTGGGCGTTGGTTCCGCTGACTGGTCAGCGGATGGGGTTAAGGGGGGCCACCATTGTGGGGGGTTGAAAAAGGGGCAGTGCCCCCCGACGTAAAAAATTGTCTTACAATTGTCTTGCCCGAGATCTTTTATTTTGAGCAAGTAGGCACCCCAAACACCTCCATTCGGGCCATCAAAAATACCTTAATTTTGGTGCCCGAACAGGCCAAATCCAAACCAACTAGGGTTTTGCAACTATTGCAAGAGTCCTAATCCATAAAGGTATCTCATACCAATCAATTTCGGGTTAATCTCATTAACCAATTTGTGTTGTTTCTTTATATATCTTATATGTTCATTATGAGTTCCAGTTTCATGCATCATGAATCAATTTAATTAATCATGGCCGAAAGCAACCGAACACATAACATGATGCGATTCAACATTCAATCCTAATTTAGGCTTTCACCAGTAGCTCTGATACCACTATTGGGTTTCGGGAGCCAAACAAGTGCAGCAGAATTTAATCGAAACCCCCCAGGATCCAAGTGAAATAGGGTAAACTGGGTGTTCAAAAATTTTCATACCTAATTTTCGGTTAAGATCTTTCACCCAATTGTAGAGTTGAATCACAAAATCTGAACAATTGGCGTGTTCAAGCTCTCTATGGTATCCACACGAGCCCCTTGGGATCACCACGCTTCCATTGCATCCCTGCATATGTGTTTCTCTTGCTTTCACAGTGCTAGCTTGCGTCCTCCAAGGAATTGCAAGAGAAGAGTGCAGATGTCCTTTTGGGAGGCTAGGGCAAGAAGCTATGAATTTCTCACTAAAAGTTATATTTACAGTGAGACTCAACTTGTAGGCCTAATGGGTTTCAAAGCCCTAATCTAATTAGGATTTAATTTTGGGCTTAATAATGGCTCAACTCTTGGGCCCATTATTAATATGAAATTATTGTTAAACCATAACCCAAATAATTAGCCCATGCGTACCAATGATCCAAATAGCTCTATGTGTGTAACCCAATAGGCTTTTACCACGTTGGCAATGATCATAAGCAATGAACGGTGTCTAGCAACACATCATTGCTACCCAAGTGACAAGATTGTCGATGATTCGACAAAACCTTTATGATCATTGCCGATATATGCCATTGTCCCTTTGTCGAAGATATCAAGACTAAGCATGAGACATGGAATCTGTCACTCTCGTATAGCCCAATCTTTGGTTTCTTGATTACTGAGTAGACCAACTTAAACTGATGACATTGATATCGTATATCAACTCATCCGAGCATGGCCATGCATTTTCTAAGTCTCACTTTATCAAGGGGCCCGAAGATATCACTCCCGTTACATAAGAGGGACAAATCCTATCTTGGTCATACAAATCCTTCCGCATGATATGTGATATACCGAATGACCTCCTTCAAGTTCACTTAGTTACGAGTAACAAAGGAAAGTATCAAAGTATGTGACTCACATGTAGGGAACCTTGATGACCTTGGTGGACACTTGGATCCTTAGTTGGTTTTACTTTGGGTTTTACTTATTTATTCTATCTTTGACCTTGGTGGCACATATGCAAATTTTTTAAACTTTGGCCAACACTTGGACAGATTATATCCAGCTATTTTGGCTAGGAAAATGATATTTTTCACCACCTTTAACCTTGTCAAGGGTCATTATAACCTTTAGACAAAAATGTGGGCACTTGGATCCTTAGTTGGCGTTATGCCATAAATGATGAACTTTGCCTTCTTACGTACTATGGTCCCCAACAATATCCTTAATTCCATCCATGTCCTTTTTATAGCAATCTTTGGAAATTTGTGCAATTGAGTACCCAACTTTTGGAACCTTACAATTTAGTCCATAGGTTACTTGAAAATTAGGCAATATGCCAATGCTTTCTCAAGGACTAAATTATCATTGTTTGTGTCACTTAAGGGAGTGCATATTGAATACTTTACACTTGACAATTCATACATTCTGGTGAAAATTAAAGAATATAAGTTTAGGTCATTATGCTATAATTTTCCCATTTTGTGAAGGTGGTAAAACCTAGAGTGTCTAACGCTTAACATGCACTCTAATTTCAATCAAAAAATTATTTTTCACATTCAATGAGCCCATATCCTAATTTACTCACAATTCTTAAGACCATAAATCCTCATAGCCCATAACGTAACACTTAGGACTTAAGGGCATTACATAGAGTTTAAGACTAAAAAATATAGACAAGGGAGGCAACTAGGTGTACAACACATATACAAGCCTTGACTAAGATCTCCACTAACTCCCACCTTAGAAATGAATCCTAGTGGTGAGACACAAAAGCCTATCCACATGTTGTTAGGCTTTGCGGCCAAGAATAACACTATAGTTAGCATTGTTACTTAACCAGCAAGTAACCCTAGTAGACTAGAATCATAAAAATTCTCAAGTAGAGTATCTGTAACAACAAGCTATCACAAAAAGTCTCAATGGTTCTTGGCCCAACAACATCAGAATTTGCACAACATAACTATTGAGTAAGAATTCAAGAATTCTCAGAAATGGACTTCACTGCAAGAAAAGTCACTAAGGACAACACATAGGTGAACAAATGTAATTTGCTGTGAGCTCATATAGCCTAAGGCTAGACTTATGTGCATATGTCTTAGTCCTTTGGGACTTTTCCCCAACCTAGTCCTTAAACTACAAGGTAGAGCCTTGTCTACTACCAAGTAGAGGGTACTCTAACCAGTAATGATTCACTAGTTAAAACTCCCCTATGTTGTACAGGGGCTTTATGGTGGGACTACTATCGACTAGGCCGTGAAGACCCATTAGGCCATAAGCACCCATTAGGTGCACTAAGGTTTCACATCGCATTCTTATGCCCGATGGCATAGCTAGGTTGCTGATGGTACTAAACCTTTCACCCAAGCTAAAGATACCTAGTTCTGGTCCTTTGTTAACTAGTTCTCTTGTTTATGGTGAAAGCAACCATAAAAACCCAAGAAGACACCTAGTCTTAAAGGAGTTTTGGAAGTCTCCTACTTAGTGGGTGTTGGACCATGCTCGAAAGAGGGCCCTTCAGTGTTAGGACCATCCCTCAATACTTGGCTTAGGCCAAGAATGCAGAGAAAAAACAAAATAAACATGAGGGACTTGATTGAAAATGAGGATGATGGTGGAAGTGCAAAACCAAGAAAGTTTAGGTTTTAAGTACACATCAAAAATAGACTATGTTGTTTATGGCATGAAACAAAGTTTAAGGGCCATATTCTACACTTAAACTAGTGCTACAAGTGAAACTATGAGGTTTAAACTAGCATTTTTGGCCATGCAAATTAGTATAAGGCTAAGTGGAGCATTAAGCCAATTTTTGGACATGTGTCAATGGCCGGCTGCCCATGTCTTCCACTAAGAATTAAATTATCATTTTCGGTCATGAAGAAGGCCATTGTCTTGGGTAATTGGCTGAAATGTGCAAGTGTGTCTAGTATTTTTGGCCATTGTGTGTGTTTTGTTTTGGTAGCCGAAACCTTGAAGAGTTCATGTGTGTTGTGTGTTCTTGGGAGCTTGGATTAACTAGTTTCAGCACAAGGCAACCTTGTTCTTGGAGTTTAAAGCATAATATTGAAGAGTATAAGGTTGGCCGAGACTTGCTCAAGCTCAATTTTGAGGTAAGATTCATAGTTCACTTGGATTCCTTGGTAAATTTCCATGATCAAGTGATTATGATGACTAAATGAAGGCCTTGTTGTGTTAGGCAACCTTGATTTGGAAGTTGATTTCGGCCTTAGACACACAAGCTCAACCGAGAACTCAAGCTTTGTTTTGTTGAGGTAGGATTCATGTTCTACTTGCTTGCTTGGTAAATATTCCGTAAACAAGTAGTTATGACTAGCTAAGTGATAGTCAATGTGTGCTATGTGATCTTAGTTGCTTGTTGGGCTTATGGAAGAACTTTTGGGTTCTTGTTATTTTGGCTAGCTAGTCAAGTTAATGGTATGTGTTAGAAACTTTAGTAAGGGAGGCCAACTTACTAATGTTTTGGACGTCTAGTGGAAGGAGGATTGGAATGGTGAAGTTAGGTGTACAAAGACACCCATGAACACATACTAGTGGTTTCGGCCAAGAGTGAACTTGTGGTGTGTGTGTGAGTTGTGTGCATGATTGCTTTGTGTGCGTGTGCTGGCCATTTTAGGTGGCTTAATTATGCTTATTATGCCTCGGTTACTATATGTGTATATTGTGTTCTTGTATTTTCAATGTCTTTCTTGCAGGATAAGTTAAGCTAGTGGAGGTTAAGTCTTGGACTTAACTAAATAGACCAAATATGGTCAGTTGTGAATCCTACTGAGTATTAATACTCATGCCCATTATATTTGTGTTTTAGGCAAGGGTATAGAGCTTGAGTGATTAGCTCTTAGTTTGCTTGCTTGTGAATCAAATAGTTCACATATTACTTGAGGTATGTGTGCCAACTGAAACTTGGCTTAATTGAATATTACTGACAAGTCTTATGTTTATGGTTTATGCCCAAAACATAAGGTACCAGTTTTGCAGGCTTTGAGTAGATTGTGGGACTTGTCTAGCAGAGGAGATGGATGTGTGTTCTTGGGCTCTAGTGTGGTGGTTTGCCTTTATGACTATGAACTTATTCATAGGTCTTGTACTTCAAACTGTGGTCATGTATATAGTCTTTAAGATCCTTCTCGGGTACTGTAGGTAAACTTGAATGTAATGCATAACTTTGGCTAGTTTTGGACAATGGGTACTCTTGGTATGCTGCCAAGTTAATAGTACTTGTATGTAGGCTACTTTTGTGTATATTAGCCTCGGATGAATTATGGTTTTGTGTAAGTATTTTGGATGCTTGAATGCCAAGTTATGCTATGTTATATGGAAGGATGTGCCTTGATGTATGGAATCTCTTATGTTCTTTACTTTGACCAAATGTTCATGAACATGAAAATTGATTTCCAAAACTTGATGAGATGGGCTTCTTTGTTGACATGCATTAGAGTAGCACACTTGATGAGCACACATCCTAGACACTTAAAAGACTAAGTGTATGTCTTTCTTGTATTGCAAGTTACTGATTTATAGCCTTGCCTTGTGTTGCAAGTTAGTGGTTGGGCCTTACTTAAGCTGCAAGTAATTATTCTAATCAACTCATAAGCCTCCTAGGGCACCTCCCAGGCCTTTAGCTTAAGAAAATAAGACTTAAAAATTACCTAAAAAACAACAGCGAAAATAAAAGGTAGTTAATAACACCCGAACATAAGAGTGTTTAAATAACTCTTGGGTAGAAATGGTGAGTGGCACTGAGAGTGCACAGGCTGGGGCCTGTGTGGGGTGTGACATTCGGGATACAAAAATTCCGAGGGACAAGGTGCCAAGGGTGCCCTTTTGGACTTTCACGGAGGACATGGACTTGTTCTTTGAGGATTGGCAGAAAATGGCTCCTCAGATGGCGAAGGGCATTATTAGGAATGCCACATTCCAGTCCCTTACAGAGGAGTGTCCAAAAGATGAGGTCCTTACCGTGAGGATGAGTGAACATGCTGCCCAAGTAAGTCTTGAACCCTTTTAGTCTTTAGCCAAATTTCCTAAGTTTTTGCTTGCTTTTTAACCTTATTCAAGGTCTTTGCCTTTGTAGCTTTTGGCATATAGTGGATATTTCAGAGCTTGGGTAGCCAAATAGTCTTTGGTCCGAACTCAGTCCAAGGAGTCCTTGGCGAAGGCGAAGGAACTCTTGGCTAGCTCAGTTGTCAAGTACAGCAGGCATAATAAGATAGCCATGGAGGATCTAGCAAACCTTCAGGCAGAGGTGCTGGAGAGCCAAGGGGAGCTGATTGAAGACTTTTCTTCAAAGCTGAGAGACCTCAGTGCAAAGGTTATATCTCTGACATCGACAAATGAGGGTTTTGAAAAGGAGAAGGAGGATGTCGTTGTCGATCTTACAATGGCATTTGCTCTTAACTCCAAACTCCAAGCCGAGGTCGATCGGCTGAAGAAGGACAAGAAGAAAAAGAAGAAGAAGTTGGAGAAGGAGGTTGAGGTGCTCAAGAAGGAGTTGGAGCACATGAAGGCAAAGAAGGTGAATCTGATGAGGCAACTAAGTCCTCTTATCAGGATGGTTTTTGCCTTGCTTGCAACCAAGTACTGTCCAAGTTTCCTAACATCGACCTTTCCTTTCTAGCTGCTCTGGACATTCCTGAAAGACCATCTTTGGAATGGTCGAGGGTGGTGTTTCTCAATCTTCCCTTTCCTCCACCTTCAGGGATCGAAGCTCGTGCAGACAAAGATGATGCTGAAGGTGATGAAGCCGAAGATATTAAGGAGCTAGAAGGTAGCCAGGACCCCGAATAGGCCTCATTTTTCTTCTTTTCCCTTGTAATCAGCCCCTTGTATTTTGTGATGAAGTATTAATGAAATTTCTTCCTTCACAAGATTTGGCTAAGTCCCTAATTGTTCCTTGGACATCATCTTCACTCTTCAGCACCGAACTATCTTCAGGGCCGAGGGTTTTTGTGACCATCTTCGGTCAAGCTGAAATACCACAAAAAAATGGTTAAGTCCTTTTGGCATTGTCCGTGTTCGGTCGTCTACCTTCAGTGAACTTGTACTTTCAGTTTTCCTTTATTGGCTCGAACCGTGTTCAGCTAATTTACCTTAGGCAAACTTGTACAAGTTACTCGTGGTCCTTTGGAACAACAACCTTTGGCTTGCCATCTTCGGTGTTTTGTATAGTTTTTCTTATGAAAATTTTTCTAACTATATATGCTTATATACTTTAGGAAACAACCCCCATCATCGATAACCATGTACAGGGGTGTGCAACCATCTTCAGCCATGACTGCCTATTTTCATAAATGCACCTTCAGCAATAAACATGTTCGGTTTCCATCTTCGAAAAGGATGTATAATTTTATACTTTCACCTTCGAGAATAACCATGTTCAGTCAGTCAACTTCAGTTAGGATTTGTACAACTTTTCCCTTTGAAATTTTTTTCTAAGTGTAGAATTTTTTCAAAGAGTCTAAATGCCATGTATTCTTCAATTCTCCACCTTCAGCATCATCGAGCTTGTAGACTCCTGACCGAACTTCCTCGAGGACCAAATAAGGTCCATCCCAATTTGAATGAAGTACTCGTTGGATGGTCTCCAGGCTTCAAATTGAGCTCTCTAGAGTATGAGTTACCCTTTCTTGATTCCTTTACGCTTGACATGCAAGTTTGTAGCAACGGCTATTCTCTACTGAAAAGCTTCTCTTCTGAGCTTGGCCATCTCTCTGTGCTCGTCAATGAGATCCAACTTGGTTCTTAGATCGAGGTTGTTCCCTTCTTCGTCGACTACCTATATACTTGTAGATGGTTGTACAATCTCGACAGGGATAATCGCCTCTGTGCCGAAGACAAGTGAGAAGGGTGTCTCACCAGTGGCCCTTTAGGGAGTTGTTCGGTAGCTCCATAGCACACTCTGGAGCTCTCTTGGCCATTTCCCCTTTGCCTCCTTCATCTTCTTTTTCAAGCCGTCTTTTATCATTCTATTGGATACTTTAACTTGTCCATTGCTCTAAGGATAGGCCACCAAGGTGAAGTGCAATTTTATTCCGAGGTTGGTTGTGAATTCCTAAAACCCCTTATAAGTAAACTGGGAACCATTGTTAGCTACTATCACCCTCGGCACACCGAATCTACATATGATGTTCTTCCAGACAAATCTTTGTATGTCCTTCACCGATATTGCTACTAAGGGCTCTGCCTCGATCCATTTGGTGAAATAGTCTACTATGACTACGCAGAACTTGACTCCTCCTGGAGCTATTGGGAGAGATCCGATGAGGTCAATACCCCAAACAATGAATGGGCAAAGGTAGGTTGTAGAAGTTATGACTTCCAAGGGTAGTCTCTGGATAGGAGCATATCTCTAGCAGTTATCGCATTTCTAGATGAACTACCTCACGTCCTTCCTTAAAGTGAGCCAGAAATATCCTTGGTGAAGTAGTACCCCGGCAAGGGCATCAGTTCCTATGTTATAACTACAAGCCCCTTCATGGACTTCTTTAAGGACCGTCTCAACAATCCTCTTTGTTGACACACCTCTGTAATGGACTTCCGTACCCTTGTCGGTACAACTTTTCCCCAATCACAAAGTATCTTCCTTAGCACTTTCACACTTTCACGGCTTCAAAGGGATCTTTAGGAAGTTCCAAGGTCGTGAGGTATTTCTTGATAGGGTCTTTCCATCCTCTGCCCGAGGTTGTCATGGACATTATCGCTATTCTTGGTTGATACAGTACTTCAGTGGACTATTTTGATTTGGCCAAAGTATCTGCTTCCATATTACCTCACCGAGGTACATTTTATATATGTACCTTGTCAAACTCCTGGATGAGCTTCTTCACGAGGTCATGATATTTTGCTAAGTTTGGGTCCCTTGCACCGCAATCCCCCGCCTTCTGTCATACCACTAACTGAGAATCGCTATGTGCCTTCAGATTCCTTACACCAACTCATTTTGCCAGCCGCAAGCCTGCTATAAGGGCTTCATATTCCGTAACATTGTTGGTGACATTGAATCTGAATTTGATGGCCTTCCTGGCTTCCATACCTTTAGGCCCGCAGAGGATTACTCTAGCTTCTTGGTGTTTGGAACCGGATGCTCCATCAACAAATAGTGTCCACTCAGGTTCATCTTTTGTGAGGTCTTCCGGGGTATCCTCGGGTTTTGGAACCTTGGCAATGAAGTCTACCAATGCTTGGGCCTTTATTGCCCTTCTCGGCTCATAGGTGATGTCGTATTCATCGAGCTCAATGCACCATTTTGACAATCTTCCCGAGTGGTCTATTAGTGTTGTGGCCAAAAGCCAATCATGAGATGACTGTATTTTTGCACATTGTGTCATGATATTTTATTAAGGCATTAATCCAGCAATTATGTTTGTTGTTCTTTTTTTGCATAACGCAATAAACATAATTGTAACCCTAGAATAATGATATTCTCAAACGTCCCTGGTCTAGTATTATTATGGAGCGGGTTGCAATAATACATAACGACTAGCATATGTGGAGGCTAATATGAGATATGTAGTCTACATATGGGTACAAGTTAAAGAACTTGTGTACTGGACCGACCCACCATGAGAACACTACATGGATCATTATATGAGTGTCATAAGTGATTCTCATAGTGATCATGGTCTATGTAGTCCTTTGACCTAAGATCATCAAGGTTCCCTACATGAGAGTCACATACTTTGATACTTCCTTTTGTTGCTCGTAACTGAGTGAACTTGAAGGAGGTCATTGGGTATGTCACATATCATGCGGAGGGATTTGTATGATTAAGACGGGATTTACCCCTCCTATGTAACGGGAGTGATATCTTCGGGCCCCTTGATAGAGTGAGACTTAGAAAATGCATGGCCATGCTCGGCTCGGATGAGTTGATATACGATATCAATGTCATCAGTTTAAGTTCGTCTACTCGGTAATCAAGAAACCAAAGATTGGGCTATACGAGAGTGACACATTCCATGTCTCGTGCTTAGTCTTGATATCTTGGACAAAGGGACAATAGCATATATCGGTGATGATCATAAAGGTTTAGTCGAATGATCGACAATCTTGTCACTTGGGTAGCAATGATGTGTTGCTAGACACCGCTCATTGCTTATGATCATAAATGTGATTTATGATCATTGCCAACGTGGTAAGAGCCTTTTGGTTCATACACATAGAGCTATTTAGATCATTAGAGTGCATGGGCTAATAATTTGGGTTTTGGTTTCACAATAATTTCATATTAATAATGGGCCCAATAGTTGAGCAATTATTAAGCCCGAAATTAAGCCCTAATTTGATTAGGGCTTTGAAACCCATTAGGCCTGGAAGTTGAGTCTCACTATAAATACAACTGTTGGTGAGAAATTCGTAGGTCTCCTTGCCCTAGCCTCCCAAAAGGACAGCCGCACTATTCTCTTGCAATTCCTTGCAGGACGCAAGCTAGCACTGCGAGCGCAAGAAAAACGCATCTGCCGGGATGCGGTGGAAGCATGGTGATCCTGAGAGACTTGTGTGGATAACATTGAGAGCTTGAACACGTCAACTATTTAGGTTTTGTGATTCAACTCTACAGTTGAGGAGAGATATCAACCGAAAGTTATGTATGAAAATTTTTGAACACGCAGTTTACCCCATTTAACTTGGATCTTGCAGGGTTTCGGTGAAATTCTGCTACGCTGTTTGGCTCCCGAAACCCAATATGGTATACCTTTCTCATGACTTCTCGAATAGGTAGGTTACTTCTGACCATGATAAGGTGCCCTTGGAAGTAAGGTCACAACCTTCTACTTGCCAGTACTAGGGTATAGATGGCCTTTTGTAGAAGAGGTACCTAACTTCGGCCCCATGTAGAGACTTACTCACGTAATACATTGGTCATTGCTTTCTTCCCTCCTCATTTACTAGTACCGAGCTTACTAACTTTTTAGTGACAGCGAGGTAAAGGATGAAGGGTTCTCCCTCCCGCAGCTGCCGAAGTGTTGGCAGGCGGGTTAGGTAGCTTTTGAGCTCATGCCAAGCTTTTTGGCAGTCTTCATTCCAAGGGTGTTCCTTGCGACTGAAGTCATCTTAATTTTTTGTTGCTTTGGTGAGCACTTTGAAGAATGGTCAGCACCTATCCCCATATCTGGAAATGAGTCTGCTAACGGTGGTGATTCTACCCGTGTGTCTTTGCACATCCTTGGTCGTAGTGGGAGTTCAAAAATCTAGCAAGGCCTTGACCTTTTTTGGGTTCGCATCGATACCGCTTTCTGATACCACGAATCCAAGGAACTTGCCCGCATTCACTCTGAATGCACACTTCTCAGGGTTGAGACATATTCCGAATTCTCGAAGTTAGTGGAATGTTTCCTTTAAGTCTAGGATATGACTATTAGGCAACTTGCTCTTAACTATCATATCATTGACGTATACTTCCATATTTCTCCCAATTTAGGAGTTGAACACTCTATTCATCAGCCTTCAGTATGTGGCCCATGTATTCTTAAGGCTGAAGGGCATTCTAATGTAGCAGTAGGTCCCGACTTCGATGATGAAGGTGGTTTTCTCCTCATCTTCTGGATCCATCTAAATTTGGTGGTATCCACAGAAGGCGTCGAGGAAGTTAAGCTGACCATATTTGGCAGTTGAGTCCACCAATTGATCTATCGGTTGGAGAGGATATGAATCCTTGGGACAAGCATCGTTTATGTTTTGAAAGTGGATGCACGTTTTGAGTTTATCACTTCCTTTCTTTTTGGCAATGACAACATTGCTAAGCCATTCAGGCTACTTGACCTTTCTTATTACGCCTACCTCCATTAACCGTTGGACTTTGGCTCTGACGAAGTTGCTCTTATGCGCCGAGAGGCTGCGCTTTTTTTCTCGAACAGGCTTCACCCTGGGCGCACTTTAAATCTATGTTGAATTATCCAAGAGTCTACCCCAGGCATGTCCTTCGGAGAGTAGGCAAACAGATCTTTGTTCATTAATAGAAAAGAAACAAGTTTTTGCTTGTCACCTTCAGCCAGTTGTTTCCCCACTCGGGTACTTCGGCCTGGGACATGTTCTACATCCTCTGTTTCTATTTTTTTGAAGTCACTACTCCTTCTCCTATTGCCTCTTTAGCGAGTATGCTCTTTTCTTCCGAAGTCTGTGCATGAACTTTCATTGGACTTTGTCTTGCCTTCACGAACACTTTTCTCATATCAGCTTGATCAATGAATATCTCTACGTCCCTTCCTTCATGCTAAAAATGACTGTTAGGTATTTCACATCTGGACAAATGTGGAGATTTCCTTGTGTCTGCCTTCTGAGGATGTCATTATGGAGCCAAAGAGGTCTTTCTTGTTCTGAACCGAAGTTCCCCTTAGCATCAAGGGCAAATCAATCCACCCGAGCACAGGGAGTTCGGAGGGACCTACATCGAACGTAGGGAAGTAACGGGTTTTAGATCACCCTTGGAGATGCCCAAGTTCAGCAACAGGTGGGAGAATAGAATGTCAGCATTGGAACCATCATTAATGAGCACTCTTTTGACGTCATAACTCCCTATCCTTGCCATGATTATGAGGGGGTCATCATGAGGGAACTTCACGGTAGACCCATCTTTCCGAACAAGCTTGTTTACTAGGTTTTGAACTGCATCATTGAGATTTCCTGGACTTTCCTTTTGCTCTCAGCTGAGGGTATCCTCGTAGTGATTGTCTGGATTACTCCCACCGGAAGTGGTGGATGCTGTCTGGGACTTCAGTTCCGACATCGGTCGGAATCATACTCCTTATCTTCCCCTTTCCTTTATTCTTCCCATCTTCCTTTTGGGGATGAAATTTACAAGTATCGTTGTAGTTGGCCTTGTTTGATCAAAGATTCAATGTACTTTTTCAGCTGGAAGAAGTCATCGGTGTCATGCCCATGGTCTCGGTGAAACTGGCAAAACTTCTTCATGTTCTTTTTATTCTTCGAGGTCATGGCCATCGAACATTGGATTGTAATCCCATGCCTTTCCATGGCCATCAGTATGTTTGTCCTTGTGGTGTTCAAGGGAGTGAACGACACCTGCCTCTTCCCTCTCTGCTTCCGAGATCTACCCCCACTCTCGATCGGATACTGAGGTTGGTGAGCTTGACCCTCGGAATTATTGTGATCAGAGTTCAGCCTTCCCATCTACAGTTCTTTGGCCGTCATGTGTTGTTCTACCATTCAGTAGAATTCACTCAGGGTATCAGGGGGATCTTTGGAGAACTCATAGAAGAGTTGTAAATCTCTCCGAAGTACCCTGATTATGGCAAGGATGCAAATTTCGGGGTGAAAGTCGGGCACGCTTAACAGTTCTCGATTGAATCTCTCAACATAGTCCCGAATGGTCTCCCTATTCTTTTAGGCTATGTCAAACATTTGGACTGGCATCTTTGCCATCGACTTACTTCCAATGAACTGCTGGTTGAATGCGGCGAATAACTCCTGGAAACACATTATGGTCCCAGGAACCAGGGAGTTATAACACGCAGTTGCAGGCCCTGAAAGGGTGACTTCAAAGCATTTGCAGAGGGTGGCATCATCAGCCACATGCAACACCATGCTGCACCTATACTTCGTCAAGTATGCTTAAGGGTCACTGCGCCCATCATATGTTTCCAAGCATGGTACTCGAAAGTCACCTGGTATAGGTGCCTCTACCATCGCACAGATGAAAGGTGACTCTTCTCCAGTGAATGTCTCCAACAAGCTCGACCAAATAGGATTATGGGAGATCTTTCTTTCTACCCTTTCTAACCTCTCTAAGATCTTCTCCATGAGGGTGGTAGCACTATCTTCCGCTCGCTATCTGGTCGTCATCAGCACCGGAGAGCAATTTCTCCTTTTTGGAGAGTAACTTTGTCGGCACGGGGACTGGGATCTCCTGTACGGGGGATGGACTTCACCGACGGGATGTCTTGGGTTCTTTTGACACCGTTTCTCCCATGCGATGTCCTCTGAAGGGTATCTTCTCCGTTGAAGACTCATTGTGAAAGCCTTCGCTTCTGGAGCTCCGGTAGGGTAACTTTGGGCTCCTCTCTTGCCGGGTGCTAGGAGAAGGCGCCCTTCCCCCGGGAAGTGGTTGTGACCACCTTTGGTTGAGCTATTGGGTCATTTCAGCCATAACAGAACACTATTCATAATTTCAATGAAGTCCCTCAAGTTTCTTTGCATTCTTGGCCTAGGCCAAGTACTGAGGGATGGTCCTGACAACTCCTCCCCCCTTAAAGAATTTGGTCCTCCAAATTCTTCACTAACCTAGGATACAACTGAGGGTAACTCTTGGCAATTTCCTATTTTACTTCCTAGGTTGCCTCTTCAGGAGTGTGGTTACTCCACTGAACTTTGACCATAGAGATCCATCTACTCCTTAGTTTCCTAGTATCGCTAGTTAGGAATTAGATAGGTACCTCTTCATAAGAAAGATTGGGTGCAGCAGGTACATTAGCAGGTATCTCTATTTGCTTAGAACTTGGAACATATTTCTTGAGTAGACTCACATGAAACACATCATGTATGTTACCATGTTCTGGTGGCAAATCCAACTAATAGGCCACATTGCCAGCCCTAGCCACTATTTGATATGGCCCTATATATCTAGGTGCCAGTTTTTCGTTCTTTCCAGATCTTATCACTCCTTTCATAGGAGAAACTTTAATCCACACCTAGTCACTTTCTTGGAATTCTAGGTGTCTCCTCATTTTCAGGTTAGCATAAAACTGCTGTCTATCATTTGCAGCTTTGATTCTTGCCTGGATTAGTCTTATCATTTTTGTTGTCTCCTTAACAATGTCTGGCCCCAACTCCAGTTTATCCTCTGGCTGATGCCAACAATGGGGAGTGATACACTTTCTGCCATACAAGGCTTCATATGGGGCCATCCCAATCGCTGAATGGTAGCCATTGTTATAGGAGAACTCCACTAATGGGAGATGTACATCCCATTCACCCTAGAAGTCAATGACACAACACCTCAACATGTCTTCCAGACTTTGTATAGTTCTTTCAGTTTGTCCATCCGTCTATGGATGGTAAGATGAACTAAACTTAAGTTCTAAGGCCTGATGTAGGGATTGCCAAAACCTAGAGACAAACCTAGGATCCTTATCTGACACAATATCATCAGGTATTCCATGTAATCTCATAATTTCCTTTACATAGAGTTGTGCAAGCTTATCCAAAGAATCAGTGAGATTCATGGGAAGAAAGTGAGCTGCCTTGGTTAATCTGTCCAAGATGACCCAAATGGCATTATGCTTCTTTCTGGTCAGTGGCATTCCCACCAAAAAATCCATAGATATGGATCCCCATTTTCTTTCTGGTATGGCAAGCTTTGATGCTTCCCTCCTGGTTTCTGGTGTCAACTTTCACTTGTTGGCACACTTCACATTGGATTACATGAGTACTAATGTCTCTTTTCATGTATGGCCACCAGAAGTAAGCTCTAAGAGAATGATACATCTTTGTGGCTTCTGGATGCACACTCAATTTACTAGAATGTGCTTCTTCTAGAATTCGAGGTCTTAGGTCATCCTTTTCAGGCACATACAACCTATTCTGGAAGTATAACATCCCTTGCTTATAAGAGAATCCTTGGAATAGTTCTCATTTCTTTTGTCCAAACACTAGTCTCATGTACTCATCACTAGGCTGAGCTTCTCTGATAAGCTATTTCCATTCTGGGATAATAGGAAGTACACTGAGCTACTCACCTTTCCAAGCTAGCCATTGACTTGCCAAGGAAGTAAGGCTAAGGCTCTCGGCCTTATGCTCTACTTCTCCACCCTTGAGCATCCCTGTATAATTCATGCTTAGGGCATCTGCCACTACATTGGCTTTCCCAGCTGTATATTCAATTACACAATCAAAATCTTTCAGGTATTCCAACCACCTTCCCTGTCTCATATTCAAATCCTTCTGAGTAAACAGGTACTTGAGACTTTTGTGGTCTGTGTAAACCTAAAATCTATTACGTAATAGGTAATCTCTCCATTGCTTAAGGGCAAAGACTACTGTGGCTAATTCCAAGTGATGCACTAGATATTTCTTCTCTTGTGGTCTCAATTGTCTAGACCCCAAAGCAATAGCCTATTTTTCCTACATTAGGACACATCCTAGTTCTACATGAGATGCATCAGTATACACCTCATATTATTTTTTAGGGTATGGTAGGACTAACACAGGAGCTGTTGTCAGTCTCCTTTTAAGCTCCTGGAAGTTTTCCTCACATTTGGTTTCCCATGTAAATTTCTGGTTCTTCCTGGTCAACTAGGTCATAGGTGCTGCTATAATAGAAAATTTTGGTACAAACCTTTTGTAATAGCCAACCAACCCCAGGAAAGTTCTGACTTCCCTCACATTCTGGGGCTATTTCCAATCTAGGATTGACCTTACCTTTTCAGGATCCATGGCCAACCATTGATCATTTATTATATGACACAGAAATCCAATTTCTTGAGTCCAAAATTTACACTTACTTAGCTTCCCATAAAGCTTATATTCTTGGAGTATGCCAAGCACTACTTTTAGGTGTTCTTTATGAGTTTTCTCATTCTTAGAGTACACCAATATATCATCAATGAACACTACCAAAAAGTGGTCTAGGTGTGCTCTAAACACCCTCTGCATTAAATCCATAAACAATGCAGGTGCATTAGTAAGCCCAAATGGCATTACTGTGTAATCAAAGTGTCCATAACTAGTCCTGAAAGCAGTCTTAGGTATGTCCTCCTCCTTAACTCTTAACTGGAAATATCCAAATCTTAGATCTATTTTGGAAAACACCCTTGCTCTTTTCAAATCAAATAGATCTTCTATTCTTGGAAGGGGGTACTTGTTCTTAATGGTCAGAGCATTAAGTTTTTTGTAGTCTATACAGAGTCTAAGGGTCCCATCCTTCTTTTTCACAAACAACACAGGTGTTCCCCAAGGCGACACACTATGTCTGATGAACCTTTTATCAAGTAACTCATCTAACTTCTTCCTTAATTCTACCATTTCAGGTAGTGCCATCCTGTATGGAGCAATAGACACTGGTGCTGCTCCAGGTACCAGTTTAATTTCAAACTCCACTTCTCTCAGTGGTGGTAATCCGGGTAGGTCTGTAGGAAAAACCTCTTGAAAATGCTAAACTATAGGTATCTGCCTAAGTTCAATAGCTACTTCCTGGTCATTAAGTTCCAAGCATTCATATTCATTTTCAAGAGTTATTAGTTTTAGCACTTCGAGTTGATAATCCAAAGCTAACTTTAGTGACTTATCTAAATCATATGGTGTACAACCAGACATTATCAATTCTCTAGCATGACAATCAATGATTACTTTGTTCTCTCCTAGCCAGTTCATGCCTAGAATCACATCATAATCATATGTGTCTAGCACTATAAGATATACTATCAGTTTCAGCTTGTCTATCTAGATTTCATAGTTTTCAACCATATGGTATGTGGATAGAACTTCATTACTAGCAGTTTTAACCAAGTACATATTGGTCATATATTTTACTTCTAGATTTATGGCCTTAACCAAGCTATTAGAAATCACAGACAATGAAGCTCTAGTATTAAACAATGCAGATTCAAATGGCCATTAAGGTAAATGGTACCTTTTAGGGCCCTCCTACTAGTCCTCTATTGACTAGTCTCTCTACTTGCATTCTTGGCCTCTGGTGCTCCCTACACCTTTCTGGAAGTCTCCAGCTAAAATACCCTAGCAGGGGGTACATTGTCCCTTATCTGGTCCTGAGGTGCCCTTTGTGCCTATCTCCCTCCTGGATTAGGCATATTGGTCCTCATTTGGGGCATGGGTATCTGCCCTCCTTGTCCTCTGGGATTGAACCTTCCCAGCATTTTCCTGTCATCTCCCTTTCTTGGGCAGGCTCTGACCCAATGGTCTGGTGCTCCACACTTGTGACATCCAGCAGAAGTTTTAAGGCATGGCTTATTGCCATGGAACTTCCCACAAGTGTGGCATTGAGGACCATACTATTGTAGTCCTTTTTCCTTCTTGCTTCCTTTTCCTCCTCCACTAGGTTCTATCTCCTCTCTCAACCTTTTATGTTGCCCTTTCTAGGATCGACTACCACTTCTAGGTCCATTCCTGGTCTGCTCCTTGAACTCCTGTTCTAGTGCAATGGCACTCTGCATCACAGAGTAGTAGTCTCTAGTTCCTACTACTCTGAGAATTTGTCTCAACTTAGTCCTCAAGCCTTGTAAAAACCTCTTGGTTTTCAGCTCCTCCGGCCCATCATATTGTGGAGCATATCTGATCAAACTGTTGAACCTCTGTTCAGACTCTAGGACACTAAGGTCCCCTTGCCCTAGCTGATCAAATTCTACTTGTTTTTTATCCTTTTGGGCCACACTGACATACTATTGGTGGAAGACCTGAAAAAAATCTGCCCACCTCATTGTTCAGTTTTGGGAGCCAAACAAGCGCAGCGAAATTTAACCGAAACCCTCCAGGATCCAAGTGAAACGGGGTAAACCGGGTGTTTGAAAATTTTTGTACCTAATTTTTGGTTGAGATCTCTCACCCAACTGTGGAGTCGAATAAAAAAACTTGAACAATTGACCTGTTCAAGCTCTTTATGGTATCCAAATGAACCACTCGAGATCACCACGCTTCCACCACATCTCGGCAGATGTGTTTCTCTTGCGCTCGCAGTGCTAGCTTGCATCCTCCAAGGAATTGCAAGAGAAGAGTGTGGCTGTCCTTTTGGGAGACTAGGGCAAGAAACTACAAAATTTTCACTAAAAGTTGTATTTACAGTAAGACTCAACTTCCGGGCCTAATGGGTTTCAAAGCACTAATCCAATTAGGCTTTAATTTTAGGCTTAATAATGGCTCAACTCTTGGGCCCATTATTAATATGAAATTATTGTGAAACCATAACCTAAATAATTTGTCCATGCACTCTAATAATCCAAATAGCTCTATGTGTGCGACCCAATAGGCTCTTACCACGTTGCCAATGATCATAAATCACATTTATGATTATAAGCATTGAGCGGTGCCTAGCAACACATCATTGCTACCCAAGTGACAAGATTGTCGGTGATTCAACTAAACCTTTATGATCATTACCAATATATGCCATTGTCCCTGTGTCCAAGATATCAAGACTAAGCACGAGACATGGAATGTGTCACTCTCGTATAGCCCAATCTTTGGTTTCTTGATTACCAAGTAGACTAACTTAAACTGATGACGTTGATATCGTATATCGACTCATCCGAGCAGGGCCATGCATTTTCTAAGTCTCACTCTATCAAAGGGCCCGAAGATATCACTCCTATTACATAGGTGGGACAAATCCCATCTTGATCATACAAATCCCTCCACATGATGTGTGACATACCCAATGACCTCCTTCAAGTTCACTCAGTTACGAGCAACAAAGGAAACTATCAAAGTATGTGACTCACATGTCGGAAACCTTGATGACCTTAGGTCAAAGGACTACATATACCATGATCACTATGAGAATCACTTATGACACTCATATAATGATCCATATAGTGTTCTAATGGTGGGTCGTTCCAGTACACAAGTTCTCCAACTTGTACCCATATGTACACTACATATCTCATATTAGTCTCAACATATGCTAGTCATTATATATTATTGCAACCCGCTCCACAATAATACTAGACCAGGGACGTTTAAGAATATCATTATTCTAGGGTTACAATTATGTTTATCACATTATGCAGAAACAAAAGAGCAAATATAATTGCTAAATTAATGCCTTAATAAAATATCATGACTCAATGTGAAAAAAATACAATCATCTCATGATTGGCTTTTGGGCACAACACTAACACTCATAAACCTTCTCCTGGCTGGTGGTCTCTTATGGTTTCTCTCTTGATATGTCCTCTATACTGCCTTCCACCATAACTCGGCATTTCCTTCTAACCTGAAGGTAGCTAGAAGTACCTTTTGAGTGGATGACACATCCATCCTTTCAAAAATTTCTCTACATGATATACCTAGAACACAGCTTCATTTGGGTCACATCCACCCTTAAACACTAGAGGTTTTAGTGCTAACAACCCTTCCAGCTGGCCCTCCTTTAGTCCACCATTTCTGGACCTCTCTTCTCTGATTTCTATGTTTCTGGTTCTGTCCCTGGATGTCCTTCCTCTAGCTGTGGTTTTAGTAGGAGGCTCAGTTCTCCTGCTATAGATATAGGCATCCTGCTCCTCTAGGTCTAGACTCTCCTCCTCATCTTCCTCAGTTCTGGGCTCCTGTCTAACTTCTGACCTTAATCTTCAAACCCTGGGGTGTCTTCTCTCCTCATCACCTTCTTCTTCTTCCTGATTGCCCCCATTCTTGCTAGACTGATCATAATTCACTGGCTCTTTGCCAGGCCTTCTCATTCCTCTTCTGCCCTCGGCCTCAAAGTTGTCTCCTTCTCCTACTTGTTCTGGGTTTTCCTATGACTGAGCTTGGCCTTTAGCCAAGGCTTCCATTCCCACTACAAGTTGAGCCATAGTTGCCTACAATGTTTCCATCATCAATTCCATCATGTCTTGTCTTCCTTTGCTAGGTCCAGGTAGTTGTAACCTGGCATTTGGCTCTTCGGCCAAACTAGGCCCATTGGCCTCCGCTTGCCTCTCAAGCACCTCTATATGCATACCATCTCTAGGATGGGCTGCTGTGTCCTCTGCCTATGCCAGGGATTCTCTTTCCCTGCCTCTTGTTCTCATCCTGCACTTTAAGATGCAGCTATTCACATATGCTCAATAAACACAAGTCTTATATCATCCTATATGGGAACAAGTCTAGGCTAAACACTCTACCAATCAAAAGCTATAAACCTAAGGCTCTGATACCAAAAAAAACATGTCACACCCCACACAGGCCCCAGCTTGCGCACACTTTGTGCCACTCACCAAATACTACCCAGAAAGTTACTAAACACTTAGGTTTCTAAATGTCATTAACCAATTTTTTTATTTCGGCCAACTTCGTGTTGGTAGCTTTAAGTCCTATTTTCTTAGGCTGAGAGCCTGGAAGGTGCCCCTAGAGGCTTATGATAAATTTAAAATAGTTACTTGCAGCTTAAGGTAAGGCCTAAACCACTAACTTGCATCACAACCAAGGGATACACTTAATTTATTAAGTGTCTAGGATGTGTGCTCATCAAGTGTGCTACTCCTATGAATACATCCAAGAAGCCCACATCTTTGTAGTTTTGAAAATCAAGGCTTTCATGCATATGTATATTCGGCCAAGTAACTATCAGAAGAGGTTTATCACATAGAACATAACCATGAGCTCATAAACTTAACATAACTTGGCACATAAGCATCCAACATATGTACATACAAGACCATGTGTAACCAAGGCTCCATATATAAACAAAATAGCCTAAGTACAAGCATCACTAGCTTGGCAACATACCAAGGATGCTACAAGTCCAAAATCTAGCCAAGGTTAAGTTTTATAAGCCACCTCACATACATCACTCAAGAAGAAACCTAAGTGTGCAATACAGGAACACACACTTCAACACCAATCCAATGACCATATTCATGGTCATGAACGTGAACACTACAATCAGAGCCATAGTCCACACATCCATCCTGCACCTAGACGTGTCCCATAAACTACTTAAGCCTGCAAAACTTAGAACATAAGTTTCATCCATAAACCATAAGACTTGTAGATGCATTTATTCAATCCAAGATTGAGTTGGCTCATCCCTTGAGTAGTATGTGTACTACCAAGCACACAAGCAAGCACACAAGTACAAGAAACTCACTTAAGCTTAATATCCTTGCCTGAAACACAGATAATATGGGATGAGTACTAATATTCAGTAAGGTTCATATAGACCCATATAAGGTCTATTTAGTTAAGCCCAAGACTTAACCTCCTTAAGCTTAACTTGGCCTACAATAAAGACATAGAAAACACAAAAATACAATATATACACATACTAACCAAGGCATATAATCATGATAACACTACTTATACTTGGTTAGCACACGCAAGAAAACAATGAAGCACACAAACTCACACACACACCACAATATTCATTCGGTTGAAACCACTAGCAAGCACAAACATCAAATCCTTGCAGTTCAAGCCTTCCAATTCCCCTCCAATCCACTAGAACTACAAGTTCACTATTAAATTGGCCTAACTTACTAAGAACTTTATGTGCTTGCCATTAATCGTTCACTAGCTAGCCAATTAACATGAATCCGAAAACTCCTCAATATGCCCATCTAGCAAACTAAGATCATATAACATAAATTGACTATTACTTAGCCGCCATTAACTACCTGATCTTGGAAAATTACCAAGTATTCAAGTAGACATGAACCTTACCACAATTTAGCAAGCTTGAGTTCTCAGTTTGCACTTGATTGCCCAAGACTGAGCTTGAAAGTGGAAGTGTAGGGTCGCCTTAGGCTGAAACCAAATAATCCAAGCTTGATTCCTCATTCAAGCTTCAATTCAACCACAAATTGGCAAGGATTTGGCACCAACCCACCAAGAACACAACGAACTCGGCTAACCGAAACTATGACCTTTGTAACCTGAAATGATGGCTTAATTTTGAGAGAAAGCACGCATTAGCTAGGTGTAGGCCACATGGCCTTAAATTTAGGCAAAACACCCTTCTCGGCCTTACTAAAATTTGCATGGCACAATTAACCAATCAATGCGACATAGTCTCACAAGAATAACTCGGTTAAGAGTGCAAATAGGCCCTTAAGGTTTGTTTCTCGACAACTACCACTTAGTCACTTTTCATGTGTCGTAAAGTTCACCTGAATGAATGAGTTTCACCCAAATGAACACTTTTTGACTCGAATGTTCTCAATTTTACACATACACCACTATTCATAATTTCAATCAAGTCCCTCAGGTTTCCTTTGCATTCTTGGCCTGGGCCAAGTACTGAGGGATGGTCCTGACAATGAAGGTGCCTGAAACACTCAGAAGAACAAGGGTTAGGAGCTCCCTAGAGTGTTTTTTTGGGGGAAGAGCCTCTGAAGGCCAAGTCAGTATTTGTGAGAGTAAGAGTAGTAGGAAACAGATAGTGGAGAATAGCTAGAGTTCTATGTTCTTACCAAGGTCCTTCCTAAGTATTTATAAGAGGGCAAAAAGGGGGGAGGCAGTTTGACACAACCCGTTCAGATCATGACACGTGTTTGGTTAAATGTGATCTGTACCTGCAGAGATAGGTATCCTCAACTGGCTATAGGCCATTCTGTCCAGAGGGCAGGGGCGTGTGCGAGTTCTCTTTGTCAGAGGCTCATTAACCATTATTGTCGTATCTTCACAATACCCCTTCGGTGAGATCCCTTCAAGGTATGATGCTCCATCGGAATAACAGCACCCTTTGGCTAGATATCACCATCGAGGGCCGTCAGGAAAGGTCCTTTGGCACAACAGGACACCTTTGGGAGACGTTCTCCCTTTGCCAAGGATGGGGAGATACCTTTTCGAGGGTAGTGAAAGACATCCCTATTTGAAGTTGGTCATGTGACCTTTCTGAGGGTGGTGTGAGTGTCCCCCCAAGGTCGGTGCTAAGCCCTTTCTGAGGATCGTAAGGGCCCCCCTTTTCCCCGAGGTTGGTCACCTGTGTTTCCCGAGGGTGGTGCTCATTAGGCCAGTTTGGGAGACTTCTAAGGGTAATAGCACTTCGGTTATCAGAATGCCCACGGGCTCGACCTTTGCCATGTCCACCGAGGAACCTACCCGCTGCATCACTTGCCATAGGAAATCAACCTGGTATAGCCGCAGCAGCAGTTGACCCGAGGGTTTTCACCTTGGTGAGTCAAGTAAGCAAAGAACTAGCCACCGTTCGAGGTAATTTTACTTTTCAGAATGGTAGTGTTAGAGTACATTTTGATACAGGAGCTACTCTTTCAGTGCTATCATCTGCCTGGGTAGATAAGTTTAAATTGCAATGAGAAATCTCTGGTGAGTTAAGACTCATTAAGACTGTAGGGAGGAGTTTTATTGTGACCAATAAAGTGGTTAATAGGTATCCTTTGAAGTTAGGCGACCATGATTTCTGTTGTGAGTTATGGGTGATAAAATTGAGGTCTTATGACCTAGTGTTGGGAATGGATTCGCTAAGTAAGCATAAGGCCCAAATTGACTGTATGAATCACTCAATCGAAATTACTAATGCGCAGGGAGCTAGAGTGACTTGCATAGGAAGATTAGCATCTAGTGCTAAAATATTACATCTTAGACTTATGGATACCATCCCGATAGTCAGTGAGGAAGAGTAGTATTCATTAAATTGGGTGGCTACAGAGGAGGAACTTGAAAAGATTCCTAAAGCCAACCAGTTTCCTTAAGTGTTTCCAGTAGAATTGCCTAGGTTAGCACCTAAGAGAGATACTGAGTTTGCAATCCATCTTCAGCCTAGGGTTGAATCTATTTCAATACCACCTTCAGGATGTCAGCTCCTAAGATGGATTAGTTAAAGAAGCAGTTTGAGGAACAGCTAGAGAAAGGCTTTGTAAGGCCTACTGTATCACCGTGGGGAGCCCAATGTTATTTGTGGAGAAGAAGGATGGAACTTTAAGGCAGTGCATCGGCTATAGAAAGTTGAATGCAGCAACAGTCAAGAATAAGTATCCACTTCCTAGAATCGATGACTTCTTTGATAGTTTCAGAGGAGAAAAGGTATTTTCTAGGATTGACCTCTAGTCTGGATACTTTCAGATCAGAGTTAAGGAGGAAGATATCTTGAAAACTGCCTTTAGGACAAGGTATGGACACTATGAGTGTACAATTATGCTTTTCGGTGTGGCTAATGCTCCAGCAATATTCGGGGAAGCTATGAATTGAATCTTTAAACCATTTCTGGATTAGTTTGTTGATGTTTTCATCAATCACATTTTGGTGTACTCATAAACTACCTCATAACATGAGAAGCATCTTATGTTAGTTTTGCAAGTGCTAAAGAATAATCAGTACTATGAAAAGTTTTGGTCCGAAATGGTTCAATTTTTTGGGCACATCATCAGTGCTCAGGATCTGTCAGTTGATCCTGAAAAAGTTTAAGCGATAGTTGAGTGTAAGAGACCAACTACAGTTATAGAAGTGAGGAGTTTCTTGGGCTTGGCAGGCTACTACAGGCAATTTATAGAGAAATTGTCTATGATAGCCACACCATTAATGCCCCTGACCAAGAAAGCTCAAAAGTTTGAATGGACACTGAAGTGTGAGGAAACTTACATGGAGTTGAAGAAAACATTGACTAGTGCACCTATACTCATTCTACCAGATTCGAACAAAGCTTTGACTGTATACACTGATGCATCGAGTTCTGGTCTAGGGTGTGTCTTGATGTAGGACAGTCAGGCAATAGCCTATGGTTGAAGACAGTTGAGACCTGATGAGTTGAACTACCCTGTTCACGATCATGAGCTAGCAGTAGTAATTTTTGTACTTAAGCTATAGAGGCATTACTTGATGGGGAGGTCATTCAGGATCTTCAATGATCATAAGAGTTTGAAGTATCTGTTTACACAGAAAGATTTGAACATGAGGTAACGTCAATGGATTGAATACATAAAAGATTATGATTGTTCAATTGAGTACTGTACTAGCAAAGGAAATGTGGTAGTAGATGCATTGACCTAGAAGTACACAGGAGTGATCCTATCTAAGGATCAAGCTATGAATTCCTCCAAAGGAGCGTTTGTTACCACCTTACAAAATGAGAGAATTAAAAGTGTGTCATAATGGCTAAAAACCATTATATTCTGTAATTCTCACCATAGTGATTGAAGTATGGGGGGTAAAAGGCATGATCAACACCTCCTTCAAAGTGTTCCAAGTTGGTAACTTGGCCCCCAAGAAAAGCCTAAAGGATTGCTTGTTTGTCAAGCAACCTATGGACTTTTTTGTAAGGTTTTGTAAATTCGGGTACTTAATTGCAAAACTCTCAAGAAAAAGACTTGGAGAGTTATGGGAAGGGTATAAATGGTATGAAAGTGCTGTTAGAGGACCAAATTACTCATGGAAGACAAGTTTGGACAAAGGATAGACTAAAGGCAATAAGGACCTAAATGTCCTAGTGTAAACCTTAAGGTGTTGAAGCTTTTGACTTAAGTCTAAGTGTTGAATTATGGGGTTATCCCACCATGGGGGAGGCAGTCAAGACTTGATAATTAGTCAAAAATGTTGGGCACATGTGTACCAATGAGTTTAAGACAAAGAAACCATAATTAGTGAGAAGGAAAATGACATAAAGCAAGGTTAAGCTTGTTTAAGTGTGTCTTGTACCCTTAAGCTCATTTAGGGCCATTTAAGTGGTCAAATCACTTATCCCTCTCTCATTTTCGTCCTCCCCTTGCCCAAGAACACAGCCATACTTCCTCCATAGCCACCACACCTTCAAACTTGCAATTGATTGAAGTTGAAGGCAAAAGGAAGCAATTGGAAGCAAACTAGAGCTATTTCTTGGATACTTCAAGGATCAATTTTGATTTTTGGCCTACCCACTTTGGTAAGGGATCTCTTCCTCTCATGGGTTGTTTTCTATATTTTCAAACATCCATGGAGCTATGGCTAAGCTTGGAAGAGAGCCATGAGCTTGATGAACCAAGCTTATTGAGGGGACTGCACTTATTGAAGGTTTTGTGACCTATTGTCAAGTGCACAAAGATGGCAGTAAAATGAGGGTTTTTAGAGCCCAAAGTAAGTACTAAGTACTGTTAAAATCATCCTAAGACCAAGCATTAGCTTGAGGAGGGCTGCCATAGTGATTTATTTATGTTTATTGCATGTTTTATGGACTAACCTATGGTATATGTTGCTGCTGCATTTCATGTGTTTGTTGGTTGTGAATGGCTGCTGCATTTGGTTGCTCTATCTTGTATATATGCATTGTGGTTTTTGCATTTTAGTGTCTTTGGATGCAGGTTTCAATAATGGTCACATTGCCTATTGAATCGAAGTGTTACCCTTACTAAGTTTCTTAATGAAACTTACTCCCTTCAATTCTATCATTTCAGGTCTAGCAGAAAGATGTCATTCAAACTGACATTTGTGGTTTGCGTTTTTATCTAAAATTCAGGTACATGAACTTCCATATGTCTAGTTATGATCTGGAAAGTTTGGTTATTTTAGAAGCACATTTGGTATTTTTAATGGTGGTACTTATTGTGTTGTGCAGCAGCTGTCCAGCATCCTATTTTTGGAGTCCATTGTGTCTCAGGACCTCCTGTAACCTAGGGTCTGTATTTATCTGAGTTAAGACCATATTGTAGTGCATGTATGCATGTACATGTAGCGTATGCAAAATGAGACAAGTATGTGAACATTTGAGTAATGTTTTGGCTATGTAAGTGATGTGGTGCAAAGCTGCCTAAGTGTGAATGATGGGCTGCTTAACTTTAAGTTCTGTTTTGGCCACATAAAGTTGTTAAAAGAAAGAGAATGTAATTCCTATATGTAATGAACATATATAGGATAGCCTTTGGGGGCTTTCCCCTTGTAAATGAAGTGTTTGTATGGTTTCGAAAAATTGTGTGGGCAAAATAGTCCAAAAGTTGCTAGAATTTTGACTCTGGACCTAAAGTTTAATATTTCCCTGTCTCGGTTGAAGCTGGTTATGAAATTTTGACCACACCTAGAGGACATCTAGAGGTTTAACTAGGCTTTAGAATTTTTGGATTTAGAGTACTCTATCCAAAGATATGATGTTGCAAAATTGGCTGAGTTACTGTTTATTTGGTCAAAATTTTGTAACCAACTTAAAAAATCCATAACTTGGTCCATAGGTGGGCTATTGATGTAAAAAAAATTCCTTGGTTTTATCTAAGTCTCTACTTCATAATGGAGCAAATAAAATAGGGGGTACATGGCTAGAATGATATAGTTTATTAGTGAAAGTTACAGGCGCAGTGGCTAGTCACTAGAAATTTACAAGATTGCCTAATGTGTGGTGGCCAAGATTAAGACTTGTGCTAGTGTTTTCCTTCTTTGCTACCATGGTGTGCATGGAATGTGAATATGTGTGTGACAGTTGGACTAATATGCATGTGTTTACATAGTGCCAAAGAGGGCCACTTGGGTATGCACACTAAGGGTAGTGTCCTGATGGCCTACAGAACATTACCAATCCTGGAAATCTAAATGCACAATTTTGGCACCATAACTGGACTACCTCGGAGTGGGTAACAGTGTTGGGGGATTATTTCTCAGCTTTGCATTACTTTTGGCAAACCCAAGAGAAATCCCTAGTCTACATTTTGGAAATACAATCAGCTTGGTTAGTTAAAGTTAAGGACGGTCAAATGGAAGATCCATTGTTGATGAAAATTTCAGGAGAAGCGAAGCTTGGTACTGTGAAAAAGGAATTCCAAGACAAGGATGGAATACTACACTATGGAGATCTTCTCTATGTGCCGAATATGGAAAGACTTAGGTAGCAAGTCCTACAGGAAGCACATAATAGTTTTTTGAACGTTCACCCTGGTGTTAATAAGATGTATCATGATTTGAAGATGCATTTTTGGTGGCCAGGACGTAAAAGGGATGTAGGAGGACATGTGGCAAAGTGTTTGAAATGCCAAATAGTTAAAGCTGAACATCAAAAACCAGCAGGTACACTTCAAAGTTTACCTCTTCCAGTGAGGAAATGGAGTCTATTACTATGGATTTCCTAGTAGGATTGCCAAATACTAAGAGTCAACATGATGCTATATGGCTAGTGGTTGATTGGTTGACGAAGTTGGCACACTTTATGCCTATCAAGATCACTTATACATTGGAGAAGTTGGCTTAGTTGTTTTTCAAGGAAATTGTGAGACTCCATGGTATACTGGATTAGATTATATCTGATAGAGATCCTCGATTTATGTCACAATTTTAGAATGCTTTCCAAGAGGCATTAGGGAGCAAGGTTAGTCTTAGTACCACTTTCCATCCTTAGACTGATGGGCAATCTGAGAGAGTAATTCAAAGTTTAGAGGATATGTTACGTATGTGTGCTATTGATTTCAGAGGTGATTGGGATTAGCGTTTACCATTCATTGAGTTTGCTTATAATAACAGTCATCAAACTGTTATATGATGCCCCATTGTTGGGCAGACCCTATAGACAAGGTAGTTATTGGTCTTGAAATCATAGCTGATACCACAGCTAAGGTCAAGTTAATCCAGAAATGGATTAAGGCAGCCAATGACCATCAAATTAAGTATGAAAACTTGAGAACAAGAGATTTAAGTTTTGAAGTTGGGGGTAAAGTACTTCTTAAAGTGTCTCGAATGAAAAGAGTTACCCATTTTGGGCAGAGGGGTAAGTTAGCCCCTAGGTACATTGGACCCTATAACGTATTGGAAAAGATAAGAAGAGTTGCTTATCGGTTGGCGTTACCACCTAACCTATCCCAACTGCATAACGTCTTTCACATTAGTTTACTCAGAAAATGCACAGTAGATCCGAGATACGTAGTTAATCTTGCAGTGGTACCTGTTCAAGAAGACTTGACCTACGAAGAGAAACCTATTCAAATACTTGATAGGCAAGTCAAGAAACTTCGAACAAAGTTAATTTCGATGGTTAAGATCCTTTGGTCTGACCATAGTGAGGAGGAAGCTACCTGGGAAATGGAGTAGGATATGCTGAAAAGATATCCTAGTGTTTTTCCGGAGTTTCAGCGGAATTTAAGGACCAAATTCTAGAATGAGGAGAGAATGTTATGGCTCTCATAGTGGGAAGCATGCCTAAAGAAGGTAAAGTGCTCTAAATCAAGTTTGAAACCTTAATTCAAGTTTACATGCAAGAATAGGAGAGTTTAGCAAAGTTCACTAAGTTCCAAGGGGGTTAAGGTGCTAAATGAGGTTTAGGGGCAAAATTGTAATTTTTGCATCCTGAATAGTTGGGCTGGGTCTCGAGTGGTTAAAATGAAGTTTTATGACTTAAATTTTAACTTTAACCAAAACTTGATGAAATAAACACGGATTAATCAAGAATAGCTAAGGTTACCAAAAGATGGGGACTTAAGGGTATCATGTCTAATACTTTGATGGCTTAGATTAAAAATAGTGTTATGATAGGGTAAAGTGGAGGGGTAGCTGCCATATACCCGAGTTCATCCTCTCCACCCTCATTTCTCCATCCAATTAAGCTTGAAATCAAAGTTTCTTGGTGAAAAAAGAAGCCATTAGAAGTATATAGGCCATTAGGAGCTCATTCGAAGCATAAGGCCATGGGTTTAGAGCTTGAAGCATGTTTTCTCCCATCCCCTATTTTTAGTACGAGGTAACCAATGTGTACGTGATTGAATTCATGTTTATTAGTTGATTAGGAGCTTGGGTTTTGGTTAGAAAGCAAGAATTTGATGTTTGGTGCCCATGTTTTGCTTGGAACTTAGGTGGTGCTTTGGTGAGCTTAGTGGATTGGAAGAGCACTTGATTCTTGCTTGTTACTTGGAGTTGAGGTAAGGGAGATATTTTTTTTAGTTCAATTAATGCTATTGGACTGAGGCTGCTTGAAGAATTTGAGTAGTTCTAGCAATAGTATTAGTTAGTGGACAAGGTTGAATCATGGTGGAGTATGAGGTTTTTGATAATTGGAATGATGTTAGAATGCATCATAGATTGGCTTGTGATAGTTGGTTGTGATCTATGCAACATGTTTTACATGTATGTGAAGTTTGGAGGCTAACAAAGCATGTTTGATATGTTTGGTAAGTGTCCAAAGTTCATAGCAGCAAACTCTGTGAAAATTTTACAGATTCACAGATTGGCGACACATCACCAGTTTTGTACCACTATCCACGATGCATCACCAATACTAGAAAGTTGGTAGAATGTTGCCAACTGTGGTGACACATCGCCACAGGTATGTTGGCTGAATTTTCCAAGTTTTGCTAAGAAGGTCAAGGGGAAACCTAAGGGGGTTCTTAGGATACCTTGGGGCCTACGTGATCCAGGGGTACTCCGATACATTCAAAAGCCCTTCAAGACCTAGGAGTTTTCTTGAGTTTTGTAAATTTTTATGGTTACTTCTATGATAAGCAAGAAAACTAGTTTACTAAGGATCACAACTAACTACCACTAGCTAGGGTGGAAGGTTTAGAACCCTTGGCGACCTAGTCGTGCCGTTATCGATGAGGTTGCAAGGTGAAACCTTAGTGCACCTACTTTATAAGGTCTTTATGGCCTAGTTACAATAGTCCCACCATAATTGCCCTGTACAACATAAAAAGGGAGAGGTTTAACTGGTGATTTATCACTAGTTAGGCTGGCAAGCTCAGCATGCTAGAGGACAAGGCTATGCCTTGTAGTTCAAGGACTAGGATAAAGAGAGGTCTCAAGGGAGCTAGTTATATGTGCATATATCAGACCCTCAGGCTGTATGAGCTCACAGTAGATTGCATATGTTATCATTTGCAGAGTCCTTAGTAATTTTCTTGCAGGAACCATGAAGAACCCTTACTGAGAATGTTTATGTTCTCACTCCCTAGCTATGTTGTGCAGATTCTGAAGTTGTTGGACCGGGTAATCGTTGAGGATTATTGCGGCAGTTGACTTTTGTTGCAGGTATTTCCATTGAGAATCTTTATGATTGTAGTCTACTTGGGTAACTTGTTGGTCAAGTAACAGTACTAACTAGAGTATTCCTTTGGCTGCAGAGCCTAGTAGCACTTGGACAAGGATTTTTGTGACTCGCCACTGGGACTTGTATCCAAGGTGGGAGTTAGTTTAAGAAGATCTCAATTGAGGCTTGTATATATAGTACTCTTAGTTGCCTCCATTGTCTATGTTTTAAGGAGTCCTAGTCTATAGGGTTGCTCTTGGGTGAGGGCATTAGTCTACTTTATGTATGAATGCTCCCACACAGTTGTTATGTGTATTAAACTCACATAAATGTAGATTTTGTATGCTTTGGCTATTTGAACTTATTTTCTATGGAAATCTCTTAGCCAAGTTAATGTTTTATGGTTTTTGTTAATCCAAGTCAAAGCATGAAGAGCATGCATCTTGCATATTCTAGGTTAATCAACTAGCATTACGGAGTTTTAATTCGCGCACATATTCAACTAGCCAATTGCAATCCATGATAAGATCAGCTCTCACATGTCTCCTGGGCAGGGGCCAAGGACGACCGTGTCAATTACGGCCCCATTTCACCTGCCATTTTCATGCTATATAAACCTGTTTCCCCTTAGGGGTTCCTTACTTTTTTTCTATCTTCTTTCTCTTGCTTTCTAGCTCTCCTATTCTCTTGTGGTGGTGCTCTAGTGGTGGAGCAATTTTTGGTAGCTTTTTGCGGTGGTTTTCTTGCGTTGAATAGGTTGCTATTTATGAAGTCAATTTTTACTTGAGTCTTTCTTCACTTATCAATTCCGAAGATGTCCACTCTGAATACCAAAGTTCATCCCATTCCTGACAGTTGGAGTCCACTTAACTCTCACCCGAGCTGTGTCACTTGAAAAAACCTATAAAAGTGGACAGCTAAGTTTTTTCTTCCATCTTATGCCAAGACTAGGCTTCCTAGTCCTGGCGTTCTGAGTTACCTTCCTTGGCATAACGAGGTTACCATTTTTAAGGCACAGTTAAGGGCACGTCTTTGGTACCAACCCCCCCAAAAATGGTGAGCAACTTTTGCTAATTTAAGGGTATAGCCATTAACCAGTTGCCACCTAACTCATACTGTTATTCAATGCCTTCTTTGCATGTGTGGGGTCTTAAAGATAGCCCTTCACTTCATGTTTTTCTTGCAATATTACAAAATTCAACCCATCCCAAATGAAAGATTTTACTTCTTACTCCCTTGAGGAACTGGGAGCAAGAAATTCATTTTCACCTTCAAAACCAAGGATAGATGGTGAGGATGGTGGAAAAAGTATTTCTTCATGGAGGTGGATGAAAAATGGAAAGACATGCCTACAAAGTGGGCCTCTAGGACTCTAGCTATCGATGTGATGGACCCATCAAGGTTACTGACCCTGGAACTATAGTCCCAGTTCAAAGAGTTTGATAGTCACATTCAGGTTGTAGCTAATTCAACCAGTTAGGCTTCTTCGCGTCCACTATTTCTCTTTCCTATTAGATGGAATTTCATGACTAAAGAGGTCCTTCGGAGGCTAGGGCTCATCAAAGAGCATGTCACTAATGAGAACATGCTGAAGCTAGTAATGGATGGGAAGAACTCTTGGCTAGTCTTACTCCTCTAGGGCGAACTCTCATATTCTGCCCTTGTAAAGAGTAAGCTACTTTGCAACTTGTTGTTTTTGGATTTTTGATACTTACACTAATATTTTCCCTTTTGTAGAAATGGGTGACAAATCCACAGCATTCTACAAAAGCTTGTTCCTCAGTCAAGCCAAGAAAGGGAAGTATAAGAAAAAGGCTGCAAAAAAAAAAGAAGGGAAGAATAATGTTTTGTGGCTCCGAGGACAAAGAAAGCAAAGGAGGACTCTTTTCCTCCTCCCCCTGAAGTTGTGACTGAAGCTGTGGACCACTTACCAAAGGCATAAATCTTTCATCAGAAGTGGCCATCCTGTATATTCCTCTCAGTCCTAATGCCATTTTGGAGCCCTTGGGGACTTCCCTGGGGGTAGTTTTAGCTGAGGAAGTTGAAAAGATGTGAAGATAGAAAGGTAAGGAGGTCCCTGCTAAGGTCCTCAATGTTAATGACTCTGACAAGGAAGACATCGAAGTCTTAGCAGGTTCATGTCTTAGTCATTCATCTATGAATTTCAAATGTTTTGGCATTTTAGATTTTGTAGATTCATGGTTTACAGACAATGTGGTGAGGGAACTTTAGCCTAATTCTACAGAGGACCGGGCCCAGGTAAGGTCGATGATGGACCATGCTCGGAAGCAAGCCATTCGAGATTTAAAGGTCCCTAAAGATAAAGTATTGAGGGAACCTTTACAGACTTTCATCGAAGACATGGTGTCACAACCCTCATTTTGTGCTAGACCTAAGCTAATTAGGAATGAAAGACTAAGCCTAGCACAAGATTAACTAGTGCACTTGATGGGCCGCAAGGACACATGAGGCAATGGCGAAGGTAGGCCTACTGGGATGTGCACTTGTGCACAGTTGGTAACCTAAGGCTAGTGGTGAGTTAACAAAATTGGGGACCTAATTGCTCATGTTTTTGGGTGTCATAAATGACACTAAATATTTTTAAAGAGCTACATGGTGCCATGTAAGAAGATGACTCTACCGAGGCTAGCATTTTGCCCATTTTCACACCATGTGGCTCATGGCCGAATTTTGCATGCTTCCACTACTTGGCCGGTTGTCGAAATGGGTCAAAACTCCTAATAGAAGTCAAAGCTAGTCTTTTTGGTGGAGGAGCATCGGGTTCATGGTGATTCATTGTAATTCCTTGATGATTTCGGCCATAGGCGACATGGAGTTGGCATTTGAAGCTTGGTTGTTTGCTTTGAATGCTTGGCCGATAGCTAAGGGCAAGGTTTGGTAAGGGTTTCACTATACTCTACTTGATTTTGGTTACATTCCATGTTCATGTGAGTGTTAGGGTTCTAAGTGATGGTTATATGGGCTATGTTTTACCTTCGGGGTATAAGTGATCTGTGTGCTAGCTAGTTGAGTAATGGCAAGTACTAGGGTTCTTACATAGGTCAGCCAACCTATCGGAGAACCTGGAGCTCTATGTGAACTAGTGATCAAAGGAAGTAGAACTTGAACATGTCATGGTGTGTACTTACTAGGTTTCTTATTGGCCGGGACCAATGGCTATGTGTGGTGTGCTTTCATTCTTTGTATGTGCATGCTAACCCTTATTAGCTATCTAGTTAATATATTTTTGTGTATAGCTTGTGTTTTTCATGTTTTTATGTCTTAATGCAGGTTTAAGCTAATGTATGGGAGGTTAAGCCTTTAGGCTTAACTACATAGGCTCATAAGAGCTGTGTGAATCCTTACTGAGTTTCAAAAAAGGATATTGAGCTTGAGTAACTTGTGTGCTAAGGATTGTGTATTTGGGTATCTTGGAGGTATGAGCACTAACTTATGGTTGTGGCTCAATGAGTGTAGGTACAAGACTTCGTGAATATACAAGCTCATATGGTTATGTTGCTTGTGGGGTTTATGAGTAGATTTTGGGACAAGTCTAGTGTTATAGACATGTGCTCCTTAGCCTATGTGATGTGGTTTGCTCTTATGACCATGTGTTTGATGGTTGGGCTTGTACTTCAAACAATAGTTATAATTTATGTGGTGTTAGTGGCTTTCAGGTATGTTTAGGTATATAGTTATGTGAATTTCTCCTCCTGGATTTTGGGGCATTTTTTAATGTCCTTGGTTGTTACCAAGCTTATGTATTGAGTGGATGTGCTTATCATGTATGTGCACTATAGGTGAACCTTCATGAAAGGTTATGACTTTAGGTTTTGTGTTGCTCTTGGTATGATTCCAAGAACTTGTTTGTGTATAAATTATGGCATGTAACTAAGTACCTTGGTTGTAAAATGTATGAATGTTCTTGGTGATGTGTTATGCTTATGTAGTCTTGGATGTGTGTATATGTGTGGAATGGCTTATGGCAGCTTAGTCGAATGTGTCTAGTTAACCTCACTTGCATATGAAAATGGCTTTTAAAACTTGAGAATGGGCATCTTCATTGACATGAATGGTATGCACACTTGATACGCACAAGAGCACATCACTTGAAAAGTTGTATGAAAAGCTTGCTTGCGGCACAAGTTTAACTTAAGGTTAGATTAGTACGCTCTTGTGGCATTCACCAGTGTCCTACCCATGCTTGTAGATGTGTGTGTGTGACCTAGTGCCCTAGGCACTTAGTAGGTACCAACTAAGCACACCTAGTTGGGAAAGGTGCAAGTAGGGTAGGGCCTATGTGGGGCATGACGCATGCACTTGTTTATGGAGAACTGTTAAAAGATGGTTCCCCAGATTGCAGAGGGCATTATCATGAACATAACCATCCCATCTCTAGCGGACGATTATCCGAATGAGGAGAATCTTATTGCTTGGATTTTCAAGCACGCTGGTTAGGTAATGCTTCTCACTTTAATACTTAGAAAAATTTAGGCCTTCAACTTGTTGTATTGCATGTAAAGTGTTTTTTTCTTACAATTGCTCATGTATAGAGGCTATCTTCAAACATGGGCATCAAAGCAATCGTCCATCTGAAGTCAATAGGAGGAGAACTTGGCCAAGGCCAAAGAGATGTTCACGAGCTCATGCATCAAGTATGGCGAAGTCAACAAGATTGCCAAGGAGGACCTAGCCAAGCTTCATCAAGAGGTGTTGGAGAGCCAGAGGGAACTCTTCGAGGATTTTTCTTCTAAAATTTTTGACCTCAGGTGAAGCTAGCATAGCAGAGTTCAGTGGGGGAGACTCTTCAGATAGAGAAGGAGGAAGTAATTGCTAATTTGACTAAGGCATTGGAAATCAATGTTGAACTTATTGCCGAGGTTGATCAGCTAAAGAAGTGTAAGAAGAAGAAGAAGAAGAAGGATGAGAAGGAGATAAAGGCCTGGAGAAAGAGGTGGAAGTTTTGAAGGTTGAGAAGGTCAAGGTAGATGAGCCAACAAAATCTTCGTTCCAAGACAGTTTTTGCCTTGTTCGCCATCAAATTCTCTCACATTATCCAGACCTGGATATCTCCTTCCTTAGAGCCCTCAACATTCCCAAAGAACTATCTTCATCGTGGTCAAAGAGTGAGTTCCTCAACCTTCTCGAGCATCCTCCTTCGATTGAAGATGTTGGTGATGATGAGAATGACTCCGAGGATGCTGGAGTTGAGGAACCTGAAGATGGGGAAGCTAATCCTTAGGGCCCTTATGCCCCCCATTTTTATTTGGGCACTTCTTCCTTTCTACTGCTTATCTTTCTTTACATGGAATACCCTCTTTTTGTGTCTACAAAATTTTGGCTACGTCCACTACAAGTGTTGCTTCTCACCTAACTTCAGTTAGCCTTTCCTTGCTTGAGAAGTTTTTTCATCACTTTCAACGAAATGACTTAACCTTTAGGTTGTTCACTAAACTTGTTTGCCACTTTCAGTTAGTTTACCATTTTTGGTATTGCAAAGCTTGACACATTCGGTTGAGTACTTTCCTCAACAAAAATATTATCAAGGATTCAAAACCTTAACTCTTTTTTGAAAGTGATATTTTATCACTTTTGGAAAGTTATGAGTAATGAGTATTCTTCTAAGTGTTTTGAAATGGAATTCAAGCAATGTTTTTGGGAAACTTGCTATGTACAAAACACTTGGGTAAATTTAGAGATTGCCACATTTGGCTAATCTCGTTTAAGAGGTCTAGAACTCTTTCTTGGAAATTTCTAAGTTTATAGTACTTTCTAAGTGTAAAATTTTCTTAGAGAGTCTAAATGTCATGTGTTCTTTAACTCTTCTCCTTTGGTGTTTCCAAGTTTATAGACTCATCGCAGAACTTCTCCCAGGACCAAATAAGGTCCTTCCCAATTTGCCCAAAGTACACCATGTGATGGTCTTCGGGATTCTAGCTTAGCCTTTTGGACAATAAGTCTCCTTTCTTGATCCCTTTAGGTTTGACATGCAAGTTCATTGTGATGGCTACCCTTTACTGGAAAACTTTTCTTCTGGGCTCGGCCATCTCCCTATCTTTATCAAGCAAATCGAGTTTGGTTCTTAAACCAACGTTGTTCCCTTGTTCGTGAAACATCTGTACTCTGATGGACAATTGTACAACTTCAATAGGGATAAGTGCCTGAGTACCAAATACAAGTGAAAAAGTTGTTGCACCAGTAGCTCTTCCAGGAGTTGTTCGGTAGCTCCATAACACACTCAAGACTTCTCCAGGCTATTTTCCCTTGGCCTCTTTCAACCTCTTCTTTAATCCATCTTTTAACGTTCTGTCGGATACTTTAACTTGTTCGTAACTATGTGGGTGGGCTACTGGGGCTAAGTGTAATTTTACCCTGAGGTTGGTGATAAATTCTTGGAATCCATTGTCAATGAACTGGGAACCATTATCTGTTACTATCACCATCAGACAACCGAATCTACATATGATGTTCTTCCAGAAAAACTTCTGAATATCTTTTACCGACATTGTTGCTAGGGGCTCTACCTTAATCCACTTTGTGAAATAATCAACTGCAACTATGCAAAACTTCACTCCTTCAGGGGTCATTGGGAAAGGACCAATGAGGTCAATACCCGAAACAGTGAAGGGGCAGGGATAGCTAGCCAAAGATATTGCTTCTAAAGATGCCTTTCGGATCGGTGTGTGTCACTGACACTTATCACATTGTTTGACAAACTGCTGTTGATGATTGCTTGCAGTGGGCCAAAAATATCCTTGTTGAAGTAGTACTCCAGCAAGGGCATCAGTCCCGATATGCGACTCGTAGACTCCTTAATGAACTTCTTTCAGGACTGCTTCTGTGTCCTCTTCACTAATACATCTTTGTAGGGGATTGACGTACGCTTGTTGGTACAATTCTTCCCTAGTTATGAAGTACCTTTTTGAGTGCCTCCGTACCCTCACAACTTCCATTGGATTCTTAGGTAATGACGAACTAATCAAATATTCCTTTACAGAGTCTTTCCACCCCTTTTTTGGTGTCACGAATGCCATTATGGCTATGCTCAGATGATCAAGTACTTCAGTGGACTATTTTGACTTAGCCAATTTGTCTGCTTCTATGTTCTCTTTCTGAGGTACCTTTTCTATTACCCACTCTAAGGTAATCCAATTATGGTGCCAAAACTGTGCATTTAAACTCCCAGGATTGGGGTGTCCTGTACGTCATCAGAACAATACCCCTAGTGTACATACTCAAGTGACCCTCTTGAGCACCATGTAGATACATGCACATTGGTGTAATCATAACACACATACCCACATTTATGCACACCATGGAAGCTAAGAAGAAAAGCACTAGCACAAGTCTTAGTTTTGGCTCCACACATTAAGCACCCTTCCAAGGTTAAAACATTCCAACCACTGCACCCAAACTTCCTCCAATAAATTGTATCATTCTAGCCATTTAACCTCCTATTTTATTTGCTCCATTATCAATTAGAGACTTAGGGAAAATCAAGGAATTTTTTTTTAAATCAATAGCCCACCTACGGACCAAGTTATGGATTTTTTAAGTTGGTTACAAAATTCTGACCAAATGAACAGTACCTTAGCCAATTTTACAACGTCATAAATTTGGCTATAGGGCTCTAAATCCAGAATTTCAAAATCCCAGATAAACCTCTAGATGTCCTCTAGGTGTGGCCAAAATTTCATACCAAGATTAATTCTACCCAGGGAGATATTCAACTTTAGCTACAGGGTCGAAATTCTGGCGACCTTTGGACCATTTTGCCCATACAAATTTTCCAAACCATTCAAATAGTTCATTCACAAAGATAAATCCCTCCAAGGCTATCCCATACATGTTCAATACACATATGAATTAAATTCTCTTGCATCTAGCAAATTTATGTGGCCAAAACATAATTTAGAAGTAAGCTGCCTATCATTCACACATAGGCAGCTTTGCACCACATCACATACATAGCCAACACATTACTCAAATGTTCACATACTTGTCTCATTTTACATACACTACATGCACATGCATACATGCACTAAAAAATGGTTTTAAATCATCTAAATATGTACCCTAAGTTACAGGAGTGCCTGAAATGCAATGGACTCTAGAAATAGGTTGTTGGACAGCTGCTGCACAACACAGTAAGTACCAGCACCAAAAATAACAAATGTCCTTCTAAAATCACCAAAATTTCTAGATCACAAGTAGAAATATGGAAGTTTAAGTACCTAATAATTTAGAGCAAAACTCAAACACAAAATTTAGTTTGAAGGTGATCTTTTTGCTAGACCTGAAATGACAGAATTGAGGGAAGTAAGTTTTATTGAGAAACTTAGTAAGGGTAGCACTTGGATTCAATAGGCAATGTAACCATAATTAAAACCTGCATCCAAAGACACTAAAACACATGAATTACAATGCATATATATAAGATATAGCAACTAAATGCAGCAACCATTCACAACCAACAAACACATGAAATGCAACTGCAACAATAACCATAGATTAGTCCGTAAAACATGCAATAAACTTAAATAAATCACTATGGCAGCCCTCCTGAAGCTAATGCCTGGAATTAGGAGGATTTTAAATGTATGTTGTACTAACTTTTGGGCTCTAGAAACCCAGAAATTCGCTTCCACCACTGTGCACTTCACACTAGGTGACAAAACCTTCAGTAAGTGCACTTCCCTCACTAAGCTTGGTTCATCAAGCTCATGGCTCTCTTCCAAGCTTAGCCCTAGGTCCATGGTTGCTTGAAAATAAAAGAAAAACAACCCATGAGAGCAAGAGAACCCTTACCTTGATGGGTATGCTGAAATTGGTGCTTGATCCTAGGTGCACTCAAGCAATAGCACCAAATAGCTTCTAATTGTGCTTCCTTGACTTCAATTGCAAGTAGTTTTTGAGTTTGAAGGTATGGTGGCTATGGAGGAAGTGTGGAGGAGAAGGATGGCTTTCTTTTTTCTGGTGGAGGCCGAAATTTAGAGAAGCAAAGGTGGTCTTGACTACTTAAATAGTCAAAAGTACATTAAACACACTTAAGTAGTCTTAACCTTGTCTTATGTCATTTTCCTTGCTACAAGACTATGGTTTCTTAGTCTTAATCTCTTGGCCCACATTTGACCATCCGTATCTTCCTTTAGCAGCCCTCCTTATGTGGTATAACCCCACAAAACTTCCATTTGACTTAAGTCATAGACATACACATCTTAAGGCCTATATTAGAAAAACTTAGGTCCTTTATGCCTTTTTGTGTTTTCTTTGTCCTTAGTTGTCTTCCATAAGCAATTTGGTCCTCCAATAGCACTTTCATAGCATTCATATCATTCTCATAACTCTCCAAATCTTTTTTGTGTAAGTTTTTCAATTGAGTACCTGAATTTCCAAAACCTTACAAAAAACTCCATAGGTTGCTTGACAAACAAGCAATCCTTAAGGCTTTTCTTGGGGGCCAAGTTATCAACTTGGAACACTTTTAGGGAGGTGTTGATCATACCTTTTACCCCCCACAGTTCAATCACTATGGTGAGAATTACACAATATAATGGTTTTTAGCCATTATGACACAGTTGTAATTCTCCCATTTTTGTGACGTGGTAACAATTTCTATACTTACTTTATCAAATTCTTGGATCAATTTTTTGATGAGGTCATGGTATTTTTCCAGGCTGAGATCCTAGGCACCGCATTCCCTCATTGTTTATCGAACCACCAACTGTGAGTCACTGTATGCCTTCAGATTCTTCACGCCAACTATTTTTGCCAATTGTAATCATGTTACAAGGGCTTTATATTTGGCAATGTTGTTGGTGACTTGGAATACGAACTTCATGGCTTTCGAGGCTTCCATTCCTTCAGGGCGTCAGAGTATTATGCCAGCTCTCTGGTGTTCTAATCCTGAAGCACCATCTACAAACAGTGCCCATTCAGGCTCGTCATCACCGAGGTCATCGAGGTTATCCTTGGTCTTGGGCAATTCGGTGATAAAATCTACTAAATTTTTGCTTTTATGGCCTTTCTTGATTTGTACATGATGTCATATTCTCAGACCTCGGTAGACCACTTTGATGGCTGGCATGAATGGTCCACCTTCTTGATGACATCCCAAAGGCGTAGGTTACTTCGTACCATGATAGAGTGTCCTTGGAAATAAGGGCAAAGCCTTTTACTTGCCATGACTAAGGTGTAGATGGCTTTTTGAAATAGTAAGTTCTTGACTTCGGCATCGTGCAAAGACTTGCTGACATAATATGCAAGCCACTGCTTTCCTTCTTCTTCTTCCTTCACCAGTACCGAACTTACTACTTTCTCGACAACTGTGAGGTAGAGAATGAGTGGTTCTCCCTCTCTTGGTTGCCACAGGGTTGGCAAGTGTGTTATGTAGTTTTTGAGTTCATCCCAAGGCTTTTGGAAATCTTCATTCCAAGGGTGTTCTTCAGGACCGAGGTTACCTTCATTATTTGCTACTTTGGTGAGCACTTTAAACAATGGTCAGCACTGATCTTCATATCTGGAGATGAATCTGCTAAGGGTCCTTATTTGCCTTCTAAGTCTCTATATGTTCTTGGTACTTGTGGGAGTTCAGAATCCCAATAAGGCCTTAAAATTTTTTGGATTGGCATCTATACCTCTTTCAGATAGCATAAAGTAGAGGAATTTGCCTACAATCACCCCAAACACACACTTTTTGAAGTTAAGACAGATTCTGAATTTCTGAAGTTGCTGGAATGTTTCCCCCATGTCTATGATATAACTACTAGGTACATTACTTTCAACTATCATATCATCGATGTAGACTTCCATGTTTCTCCCAATATAGGAATCGAACACCCTATTCATTAGCCTTTGATATGTGGCTTCTACATTTTTAAGGCTAGAAGGCATTCTAACATAGCAGTGGGTCCCGACTTCGGTAATGAAGGTAGTATTTTCCTCATCTTTGGCATTCATCCAAATCTAATAATACCCGTTAAAAGCATCAAAAAAGCTAAGTAAACCATATTCAGTAGTGGAGTCTACCAATTGGTCTATTGATGGTAGAGGATATGAGTCCTTTGGACAAGCATCATTAATATTTTAGAAATCAATGCACATTTGGAGTTTATCTTTCCCTTCCTTTGCGGCAATGACAACATTGCTAACCCACTCAGGGTACTTGAGTTCCCTTATTATGCCTGTTTCCATTAATTGTTGGATTTTTTATTTGATGAAATTGGTCTTGTGCGTCGAGAGGCTACACTTTTCTTGCGAAACGGGACTCACCTCAGGGCATACCTTAAGGCTATGTTAAATTATACCCGAATCTATTTCACACATGTCCTTTGGGGAGTGAGCGAACATATCTTCATTCATTAATTTAAAGGATACAGGTTTTTCCTTGTCACCTTTAGCTAGGTTTTTCCCAAATTGGGTACTTCAGCTAGGGACTAGTTCTACATCCTCAGTTTCTATTTTTTCAACATCACCCTTTTTCCTTTCTATTTCATCTTCTCCACGGGTGTTCTTGTCCCCCAAAGTTTACGTGTGGACTTTCGTAGGACTTTGCCTTGCTTTGACAAACACCTTCCTAACTTCAGATTGGTTGATGAGTATCTCTACGTCCCTCTCCTTTTCCTCGAATGTGATAATTAGGTATTTCACATTTACTTGGAGGTGGAGGTTGCCTTGCATCTATTTTTCGAGGATGGCGTTGAATGGAGTTGGGAC
The DNA here is from genome assembly GCA_039654915.1 of Aquilaria yunnanensis. NCBI lineage: Eukaryota > Viridiplantae > Streptophyta > Magnoliopsida > Malvales > Thymelaeaceae > Aquilaria > Aquilaria yunnanensis. The sequence continues at coordinate 71,651,777 of CM077594.1, forward strand.
ACCTATGACAATGAAGCTCATCATAGTGGAAGCAAAGAGTTTTTCCTTGGTCTAGACTGAGGTATTTCTCAGCATTAATGGTAGGTCAATCCATCCGAGCACAGTGAGTTTCAAATGACCAACTCTTAAGGTTGGCGAGGCCACAGGCTTGAGAATCGCCCTTAGAAATGCCCAAGTGTGGCATTAGGTGGGCAAATAGGATGTTAGTGTTCAATCTGTCATCATTGAGCACCCTTTACACATCCCAATTTTTTATCATTGCCATGATAAGGAAAGGATCATCATGGGGGAACTTTACAACTGACCCATCACTTCGGGTCAGCTTGTTTCTAGGATTTTCTCCATTAAGATGGTAGTATTGTCTCCCCCTATTGCCTGGGAGCTGGGGCCAAAGAGGAATAACATCTTCTCCTCAGTGAATAGTTTCAACAACAAGGAGACGAGGACTTCTCCCCTGACAAAGGCCTCCGTCGTTGGGAGGTCCTTGGTCCTTTTGATCTGGACCTAGTTGTTTGCCGCCAGCGAGGTAGAGGGTTCTCCATTAAAGACTCCCTATAAAATCTCCAATTTATGGAGCTTCGACTAGATGACCGGTGCCCCCTCTCTGGGTGTACCTTTTTGGAGGATGTCCTTGCATGAGAATGTGGATGTGACCATCTTTGATCGAGTAGTTGCAACATTTGAGCCACTATGGAGCACTAAAAGTCAGGTAGGAAGCCCATAGTGACCATTAGAGGATGTTTGTCCTCTAGGAGGGAAGGCTTTGGGGGTTCTTGGTCGTTCATCACAGAAGGCTCAAGCATAGACTGTAACTTTGGAAAACCCTTGCCCTTCGAACACTGAGTCTCGAAGAAGGCAACCTGGGAGTGAGTTCCCATCGACAATGCCAAATGATATTCTAACACATCTTCTATGTGAGACATATTTTGACCTTCGGTAGGACCTTGCCTGAGCGGTATCTGTAGCACTTAAACAATCAGGGTTAGGAGCTCCCCGGGGTGTTCTTCTAGGGGAGTGATCTCTGATGCCTAGGTCAATATGTGAGGGAGAGATTACTAAGAATAGAAGGAGAGTATGGATCGTGTCCATTACTTGGGAGCCTGTCTGAGTCTTTGTAGGATGCCTGGAAGAGGAGGCCGTTATGCCCAGTCTCAGTAGGTCAGGGCATGTGGTAGGCCAGATTTGGCCTGCACCTTTAGCGAGAGGTGTCTCCAGCTGGCCGTAGGTGATTATGCTCAGAGGGTAAGGGCATGTGCAAGGTTCCCGTCAGAGATTCCTTAACTATCTTCACCGTTTTTTCTCTAAGACCACTCGGGGACCTAAGACCCCTTCGGGCATAGGATTTCTGCAAAAGCTGATTATAGAAAGCCCATTGTCTATGTAGACCATTTATAGGAGGTATTTCTTCTGCCAAGGATGGTAGGCTTATGTGTTTGAGGTTGGTAATGTACACTTTCGAGGGTGGCATAGAGCCTTTTTCCCAAGGTTGATCATATACTTTTCTGAGCATGGTGTAGAGCTTATTCCCAAGGTTCATCATTCTTTTCTGAGGGTTGTGCCAGGTCTACTAATAAGAAGGTCTTGTGGGCAATAGCCCTTTGGCTATCAAAGGAGCAACTAGGGTTTACTAGGAGTCTTTTGGGTGCACCTAAAGTGTCTCCATGGTTGTGTGAAAGTTTGGTGACTTGACTAGTTGATTTAAAGAGCAAAATGATTACTCAAACTAGTCCACCAAGAAATTTAAACAAGTCAATAAAATAAATAGAATGATTCAAAGGAGTCCTGAGGAGTTAGAGCAAAGAATGGTCAAAGTAACTAGGTCGATAAGGCCATTTCAGTTAAAACTCCACCGGTTGGACTTAATTCTCTTTAATGGTAGCTTCATAGGCATTGAATGTATCTGCCATATATAGAGAAATATAGGCAAAGCTCCTGCAAGTAATTAAGAGAAAATCTTCAAGAAAGAAAGGACAAAATCGAACAAGAAAGCCTATGGGTAGGCCTATGGTAGCGCCTGTGACGAGTTTATGTGTTCATTCCTCATTGCTGCCAATTTTGAGCTAGGTAAGGGTTTATATGAAGCTTCTTCTCTTGGATTTTGAAGTAAAGGATGCTGCCCTAGGGGCTGGCCATGGCCAAATGAACCTAGGAGCTATGTTATTGGGCTATGTGTGCACTAAGCACTATGGTGAGCTAGCTAGTTTACTTATGGCAACCATTGGGGTTTTTGATCAAGTATGGCTGAATTTCTTCATCTACCTAGAGCTCGATGTTAATTTGACTTAATTCAAAGTGATCACATGCTTAATGGAATGAAAGAAATGCTTGCTAAATTTAAGTGAAACTGTGTCTATTATATGTATTTTGCATGCTTCTTTGATTGTTTGTGTGTGCCAACCTTGAAATTGTGTATATATGTATCTTGCTTTATGTTATGCCTTGTCTCTTTTGTGTTTTGTTTTTCTTGGTCTTTAGGTTAGAAAGAGGAACTAGAGGTTTATATGTGTGTGACAATGTTTTGAAGAATGTGTAGGCACTAGGTGCCATATTGAACTCTTACTGAGTACCTATGTACTCTTGCCCTTTTGTACCCATTTTAGGTAAAGAAGTGGAAGATTAAAGGCTAAGGAACCTCTTTATGAGGTATGTGCATAAGGAGGTATGGCTCAGGATTATTGGCTTAAGAAAAAAATATTGAGAAAGTTCATAATTTTGGACTAATGGTTGTGTACTGAATTGTAGGATTTGATGGCTGTAGTGGGTCTGGATACTTTTGCATCCATTCTACAATGGGTAAAGACTAGGACAATAATAAGACAACTTTGGCCTAAATATCAAGTGAAAGTGGTGGTTAAAATAACCGTGGGCATTGAAACTGTTTAAGCCCATGTTATGTAACATGCATGCTACTTAAGTGGCCAAGCTTTTGATGTATGTAATTTTGGTCATGCAATTCCTAAATGCCAAATTTTGAACCTATAAGTGCATGAACATATCTGTACAGCATAGGAACCCAAAGTAGTACATGGCATGTGCCTCAAGAGTACATAATGGGCTTAGGTATGCCTTTGAGGCACTAAGTGTAACGAGCTAAAAAAAATGCATGCATGGTTGTACTAATGAACCTATAATGTAAGTATATAAATATGAATGCATGATGAACTTCCTAAGCACATGACCATATACACACACAAACACAAAGACACTCATACACCTTGTGGAAATAAGGATAATCCAACCCAATGCATTCTGTGCTCACTTATATGTACCCCACATGTACCTGATAGGTATCAAGGAAAGTTTACTAAGGTATACTTCCTAAAATAACCTATTAAACTTATATTTTAATGTGCCAAACTTGCAAATTAACTTGTTTAACTAGAAACCTAATAGGATTTCATAGGGTAGGTTAATTAGTAACCTCCACTTAAGTCCCACCTAAGTAAGAACTAAAAGTTGAGGTTCAATATCCTGGTTGTCATGTAATGCCCTTAAGACTCCAAGTGTTAGGGTATGGCCTATGAGGTTTAAAAACCTAAGAAAAAGTACTTGAGAATTTAAAACTTTTGGGATAAAGGATGACTTGGAAAAAAAGCAAGAGATGCGAATCATGATTTAGAAGTCTAAAAATAAATTTGATTGTAAGATAAGGAATAAATTGAGTGTTAAGCACTCTCGGGTTTAGTTGTGACTTGGGCAAGAAGAAATGTGAAATAGATAATTTAAAGACTTATAGGACTCAATTGAAAGTATATTGAGTGGCCATTTTGAAAGAATCTTTTATGAAGTACTTGGGAAGTACATGCAATTTTGTGTTGTGGCTAAGTTAACGATAAGTCCACTTTTGGTGCCACTTGTCCCCATCTGGCAACTAATGCCTCCACCATCCTTGATCCCCTCTAACCAGTTGTAAAGAACTCCATGGAAGATGCTTGAGGTTGGGTTTTGTGTTTCCGTGGTGATGATGAGTTGCTAAGAGCAACCAAAGCTAGAATCAAGTGAAACTTTTGGGGTGAATTTGTGAGCCAATTGAGCAAGGAAGTCTAGTTGTTGCATAAACAAGCTAAGTGAGGGCCAATTCAAGCTTGAGGAGTTTCGGCCATTAAAGGAGTGGTAACCTAAGGTAAGGACTAAGTAATTCACTATTCAATTCATAGTTGGACTATGACTGTTGTGAATTTTGTGTGATTAGGTGATGGTAATTTTGGCAAAGGGATCCTAGGTACTATGAGTGCTAGGGCTGCTTTTGCAACTATGTTGTCTGTGCTAATTAGCTATGTTAGCAAGCATTAGGGTTAGGAATTGAGTAGGCTAACTTAATTCCCAAGCTAAAGAGCTCTTGAATATGTTAGTGTTTTTCAATAAGGTTAACCAAAACTATGTTCATATGGGATTATGCTTGCTATGCCTTTCAGATGTGTTTAAGTGGTGTGTGTGTCTACTTGTGTGCTTTTTTGTTTGATTGTGCTTGGTAACCCCTTAGTTTACGTAGTTGTTTTGAATATATATGCCTTTTCATGTTTTCCTTTGTTGGTGCTTGAGGAACGGTCTCGATTAAGTTCTAGCTTAACCTATGTTTATGCCTTGGAGGCTATGCTAGTCCTTACTGACTTTAGACTTATTGGCCTATTAACATTATCTATGTAGGTAAAGGATTGCTTGGGACTTAAGCAAGTTAAGAATGGTACTACGCTTTTAGGTTAATAAGGTATTAAGTTTGTGTTTGTTGTGGCTCAATATTCTAAGTGGTTTTGGGTTGCTTGTGAAAAAAGTTATTAAATGTGAATTTTATTTTTGTAGGCCTTGTGAGTTTAGAGTTATGGGAACAAAGTCTAGTGAGGATGTTGTGGTCTATGGCTTTTGTGTTGTGGCTTGCATTGTTGATCATGTGTTTGGTACTTGGTCTTGTTTTGGAGACCCTAGTTATGTTCCAAGTGTTTATGATCACTTTTGATTATGCTTAATTGTAAGGATATGTATAATTGAACTTTCAGATAGTATAATGTTTTGATGCTCTTGGTAGGCATACCAAGTTCTATGTACATATTTGCGATGTTTAGTACCTAGGGTGCCTAGGTCATTTTGGAGATCTACTTAGACCTACTTGTATGTATGTCTCGATCATTGTACATATGGATGGTTTGTGTTTTACTCACTATGAGGTATGAACTTCTAAGGTGAATGTGTGAAGGGTTGATGCCTATAAGTATTGGAGTAAAGATAATTGCTTTGAGTATGAACTATGTTTACAAATGGTTATGTGCGTGTTCTCGGGTAAGCAAGTGTACACATAACAGTTCTTGTGATGAGAAATTGATTTAGTATAAGAATGTGTGTTGTGAACAAGTGTGAAGTAGTGCCAATATGCATATTCACGTGTGAAGGCATATGTTCATAATTGTTGTAAGTATGTGCTTTCGGACTTACTGTGCATGGAGCACTAATGGTTGGCTCACTTAGACAAATGAATTTATGCAAGACTAATACATGTGAAACAAAGTTTTGAAAACCTGAAATGTGTATTTTAGTTGTCATGCATATACTTGATCAAGAGTTAATTCTTGAGATGAAATGAACATATAAACTCTTTTAGATACTTAGCTTGTTTCAGAAAGAATGAACCTATAAGTATTAACAGGCTAGGTGTTAGTAAGTATCCTGGGTACATGCCATTTTGTGTTGGCAGTGCCCAGGTGCACCCTAGCACCCCCACCCCTGTGTCCTAGCACGCCTAAAGCACTTAAGAATGTATAACTAGTACACACTAAAAACTTAAAACTAAGTTGCTTGTTAAGTCTCAATAGGAAAAATTCTCTATCTTAACCATGTTTTCTTGAGGTCTAAGCTTCCCAAATGGACCAGGGGCTATGTTGGGCATGATAACTTTTGTTGGTATTAGAACTTTGTTGCACATAAGACCAAATTTTGGTCTCTTTCAAGTATAGACTTGCTTCCACATTGGGTTGTGTCCATTTATGAATATTGAACATATGGGTGTATTACTTGTTGATACATGCAAGTTAAGGAACCAAAACATGGAAAGAGAAGTGAGACAACAAGATGAAAATAGAGCTAGCTATACAAAGGATGGGAAGCCTGGACTGATGCCTCAGAATTAGGCTAAGGCTACATAACCTGCTAGAACAACAGAGGCTATTAAGGCTAATGCACTTGGGCCAAGTGTAGATGGCTGAGGAAGAATGGAGCAAATGATTGATGTTATGCAAGCAACCAATCCTTAATTAGCTGCTGGCATACATGCCCATATTAGAAGTCAAGTTCAAGCCCTAGAACTTACTAGGCCAGTTAGAGAACCTAAAATAGGAAGGAGGACAAGGAAAGAACCCATGATAGGAGATCAAACTAGTGGAAATGGCAAGGATAATGATGATGATGCTGATGAAGAAAGAAGGAACCCGAGTGCTAGGAGAGTGAGATCTGAAGTAAGACAGGAGACCAAACTTGAAGAGGAAGTAAGTGCAAAAGTAGAAGATTTGGACATAGAAGAAATTAAATGGGTAACCCAACTCACTATCACCACTTAGGCAGTGAGGGCACAAAAGGAAAGGCACATCGATAGATAAGAGAAGGCTCTTAGTCCTAGGAATGGAGGCCTAAGGGAAGGACACCTAGAGCGGTTTCTTACTCTAAAATCACTAGTCTTCAAAGGTGAAAGTGATCCTGAGCAAGAAAAATTTTGGATCAATCAAGAGGAGAAAATCTTTCAGGGAATGGAGGTTTCCTCTTCTCAAAAGGTACTGCTTGCCACATTTAGCTTGCAATGAAATGCAAAGTTATGGTGGAGGGTAGTCCAAAGGACCTACACTAGCGAGAATACTAGGAGGCTAGCTTATAGAAAAAGGGCCATGGGAGGGGCTGAGTTTTTGCAAGTCTTCCAACAGCAATACAATAGTGAAGCCCAAAAAGATCAAAAATAGGTGATATTTGATCTACTTAAGTAGGGACACCTTACAGTTCTGGAGTACGAGCAGAGGTTTAACAACCTCATATGTTATCCTCCTTAATATGAAGGACAAAAGGAACTAACGACCAAAAGGTTCCTTTGGGGGATCAGACCTGAACTAAGATAGATACTCAGACTTGTGGGAGCCAAAGAGTATTATGAAGTGGTGTAGAGAGCCATTGCCTTAGAGCAGGAGCTTAGAGGGTAGATTGTGGGTGATGTTAACCACTCAAGGGTAGTCCAGTTATGGTTCCAAAACTGTGCATTTAAACTCCCAGGATTGGTGTGTCCTGTAGGTCATCAGAACAACGCCCCTAGTGTGCATACTTAAGTGACCCTCTTGAGCACCATCCAAATACATGCATATTGGTCTAACCATAACACACTTATTTACATTTATGCACACTATCGCAACTAAGAAGGAAAACACTAGCACAAGTCATAGTTTTGGCTTCCACACATTAGGCAATCTTGTTAAGTTCTAGCGACCAGCCACTGCACTTGTAACTTCCACTAATAAAATATATCATTCTACTCATGCACGCCCTATTTTCTTCACTCCATTATCAATTATAGACTTAGAGAAAACCAAGGAAGTTTTTTTTACATCAATAGCCCACCTATGGACCAAGTTATGGATTTTTTAAGTTGATTACAAAATTCTGACCAAATGAACAGTAACTTACCAAATTTACAACATCATATCTTTTGCTACAAGCCTCCAAATTTAGAAATTCGAAATTCCAGTTCAACCAATAGATGTTATCTAGGTGTGGTAAAAATTTCATACAAAGATTCCTTCTAGATAGGGAGATATAGAACTTTAAGTGCAGAGTCAAAATTCTGGTCACTTTATGACCATTTTGCCCATACAAAATTTCATAAGTGTGCAAACACTTCATTCACAAGGGCAAGGCTCTCCAAAGCTATCCCATATATGTCCATTACACATAGGACTTACTTTCTCTTGCTTTTAACAACTTTATCTGGCCAAAACAGAATTTACAAGTAAGCAGCCCATCATACACACTTAGGCAGCTTTGCACCACATCACTTACATAGCCAAAACACTACTCAAATGTTCACATACTTATATCATCTTACATACACTGCATGTACATGAATAAATGCACTACATAATGTTCTTAACTCAGCTAAATAGACATCCTAAGTTATAGGAGTGCCTGAGACACAATGGACTCTAGAACAGGATGCTGGACAGCTGCTGCACAACACAATAAGTACCACCATTAAAAATACAAAATGTGCTCCTAAAATCACCAAAATTTCCAGCTCATAACTCAACATATGCAAGTTCATGTACCTAAAATTTCAGATCAAAAATCGAACCACAAAGGTTAGTTTGAAGGTGATATTTCTTTTGGACCTGAAATGACAGAATTCAGGGGAGTAAGTTTCATTAAGAAACTTAGTAAGGGTAGTACTTGGATTCAATAGGTAATGTAACCATCATTTAAACCTACATCCAAAGACACTAAAATTGAAAAACCACAATTCATATATACAAGATATAGCAACCAAATGCAGCAGCCATTCACAACAAACAAACACATGAAATGTGGCAACAACATATACGATAGGTTAGTCCATAAAACATATAATAAATGTAACCAAATCACTATGGCAGACCTCCTCAAGCTAATTGTTGGTCTTACGAGGATTTTAACAGTAGTTAGTACTACCTTTGGGCTCTAGAAACCCTCACTTTGCTGCCATCACTGTGCACTTCACACTAGGTCACAAAACCTTCAATAAGTGCACTCCCCTCACTAAGCTTGGTTCATCAAGCTCATGGCTCTCTTCCAAGCTTAGCCCTAGCTACATGTGATGCCCAGAGGCATCTTCATTGTATGACATGGTTGGCCTGAGAGGGACTTCTGGAATGAAGATGCTGGTCGGGGAGACTTCCGGCGTGAGATTGCATGAAACGCTCAAAAGAACAGGGGTTAGGAGGTCCCCGGAGTGTGTTTCGTGGGGAGGAGCCTCCAATGCCCAAGTCAGGATTTGGCAAGTAAAGAGAGGTGAATAGAGAGTAGAGAGTAGTGTTCTTTTGAGAGTTCTGGCTTTTGTATATATCCACACCCTTACCAAGGTCATTTTCCCAAGTATTTATAGAAGGACATTGGGAGAAGTCTGTTTGACACAGCCCGCTCAAATCATGACCCGTGTTCGGTCAGACGCCATCCGTTCCCTTAGGGATGGGGATCTCCAGCTGGCCAAAATTCAGGGCTGTGGGAGGCCTGTGTGTCAAGGGCGTGTGCGAGGTCTCTATGTCAGAGGCTCCTTAACCGTTTTTGTCTTGTTCACAAGACCCCTTCGGTGAAAGAAACCCATTCGGGATATGAGAGCTTCTTGCCGAGGTCGCCCCAGTTACATAGAAGGCCCCTCGGCATAGAGATTCCCTTCGGAAGATGTTTTGCCCTGCCAAGGATGGTAAGTCTACTCTTCTCAAAGTTTGTTAGGCCATTTTACCGATGGTGGTAGTGCACCATTTTCCCAAGGTCAGTCCTGTTATTCCCGAGGGTAATGGTGGATAACTGAGGCCCGGCGATCAAGGACTGAATACCCTCTTTTCACGAGGTTGGTGCTCATATTCCCTGAGTATGATGTTTGTCCTTTCCGAGGGTGGTGCATTGTCATAGCTTGGAGGTTTGAAGGGTAATAGCCCTTTAGCTATCACATGCCCCCCTCGAAAAGCTGAAGTTATATCTTCAGTTATTTGATTAAATTATGGGAGTCTTTGTGGAAGGTGGTGGCTAATTCAGTTGGGATGACTGAATTTTTAACCAAGGCTATCTTTTTTGGAGGTAGTTTCGGCAATATGGGATGCCTCTTCTTAACCGAGGAAGCTCTTTTGGTACTCAAGTGGCTTTCCTAGTCTTTGGCTAAATTTCTGACGTTCCCACAGTTTTTCCGTCAGCCCGAGGTGGATATCCTCTTTCTCTAGGCCTATGTTGTTTGTCGGTGAGTCGTTACGTCTCCTGATCAGACAGGTGCGTCACTTCGGATAAGCTTGCCTAGGCCTCCGTGCTGTCAAGAGGCATGCCCTTGTTTCCTGTGCTGGGCGACACGTGTCACGCAATAATTGGGGGATAGTTGCGTCGGTTACATCAACCATGTTTGTTCGCCTTTGATGGGTAATTATGGCTGCAATTCACCTTCGAGGGGTAATTATGGTGACAATTTGCCTACCCCTTCGGGCTATATAAACCCTCCTTCCCCTTATAGCTATCACTTGCTTTCTTTTGCTTCTGTCCTACTCTTGTTTACTATCATGCTTTTCCTTCTTTTCTGTGGTGGTGCAAGCAGCGGAGCAATTTTTGGCAAGTTTTCACGACGGCGCTCAGACATCCCGACTTCGGCAAGAGTTTTGGTGGGTTTTTCTTCCTGAAGTCCCTCAATTTTCTGTGATTTTAGCCTTTTCTGCTTTTCCAAAGTCATCTCCTTCTCCTGAAGTCATCTCTTTTTCCCGAACATGTCTTCTCTGACCCCACTCTTGACTGTTCGTCCCCATCCCGAGAGTTGGGCTCCTCCTGACTGTCATCCTTGCTGCACCACTTCGGAGAAAATGGAGAAGCGGGCAGCTAAGTTCTACCTTCCATCTTATGCTATGACTAGGCTACCTACTATAGGTCTACTTAGTTACATGTATCATTCGGATGAGATTACCATTTTTTGAGTCCAACTGAAGGTCGGACTTTGATACCCTCCCTAAAAAATGCTTTGCAAGTTCTGCCAATTTCATGGCATAGCTGTGAACCAACTTCCTCCGAATGCCTACTGTTATTTTAACGCCTTCCTCTGCATGTGTGGGATCTTCGGGATAGAGCCCCACTTCATCATGTTCATGCAATCTTACAAACTTCACCCCGTCCCGAAAGGTGGTTTCCATTTTTTTCTTCCTTGGGGTTTTGGGAATAAAAAGTACACCTTCACCTTTGACACGAAGGATAGCTAGCGGGGTTGGCAGAAGAAATTTTTCTTTCTAAAGGTGGTTGAGGTGTGGAAATATGTGCCGACCTGATGGGCCATGGGGACTCTGAAGACCGATGTAGTCAACCCCTGGAGATTACTAACCTTAGAGTTAGAGGCCTAGTTCAAGGAGTTTGACAACCATATTCCAACTGTCACGGACTGGGAACCTGAGGTCACCCCACGCTCCTTGTACCTTTTTCCCATTAGGTGGATCCTCATGATCGAGGAGGTCCTTCGGGAATTGGGGGTTGTCAAGGAACATGAAACAGACCTTAACATGCCACAGCCTACCTTTGACGGTAAGAAGTCGTGGCTGGTTATACTCCTCCGAAAGGAGCTTACATATGAAGCCCTTGTTGACAGTAAGTCATCTTTCGGATTTTTTTATACATACTCCTTTGGACTTACACTAATGTCTTCCATTTTTAGAGATGGCAACCAATCTGCTGCCTTTTACAAGTCCCTTTTCCTCAGTCAAGCCGAGAGGGGGGAGCAGCAAAGCAAGAAGGCTACCTTGAAAAGGAAGAAGAAGATGAGTGGGGGGCCATCTTCACCGAGGAAGAAGGGCAAGGAGGGCATTCTTCCCCCTCCTCCTGAAGATGTCGTAAAGGTGCCGGACCATTCCTCGGTTCGTTCGACCCTCCCTCACAGCCGGCCGCCAGCATAACTTCGACGGAGGATGTCTTAGGTACTTTGACAGGAGGTCTTTCTACTGAAGAGCTTGAGGCCTGCCGAAGAGCCAAGGGCAAGCAAGTCCCTGACAATGTTTAGGATGTTGATGACTCTAAGGAGGACATCACCGAGCTTCCTCCAAGTTTGCCCCTTCGCCAATTTCCTATCACTTTGGGATTTTTTGGTATTTTAGATCTTATAGACATATGGATAAGGGATAATATACTGATGGAACTTTGGCGTCATCTTATAGAGGAGTAGGCACCCCTGGCGTGGATGGTGGAGCATGCCCAGAAGTGGGCCCTTTCGGACTCCCACATCCCGAAGGACAAGGTGCCCAAGGAGCCTTTCTGGACTTTCATGGTGTTGCCTACTCTGTGGTAGTCCAATTATGGTGCAAAAATTGTGCATTTAGACTCCCAGGATTGGTAATGTCCTGTAGGCCATCAGAACACTACCCTTAGTGCGCAAAACCAAGTGGCCCTCTTGGGCACTATGTAAATACATCCATATTGGTTCAACCATCACACACATATTCACATTTCATGCACACCATGGCAGCAAAGAAGGAAAACACTAGCACAAGTCTTATCTTGGCTACCACACATTAGGTAATCTTGTTAAGTTCTAGTGACCAGCTACTGCACCTGTAACTTCCACTAATAAGATTATCATTCTAGCCTCATACCCCCTGTTTTATTTGAACCATTATCAAGTAGAGGCTTATAGAAAACCAAGGAAATTTCTTTTACATCAATAGCCCATCAATGGACCAAGTTATGGATTTTTTAAGTTGGTTACAAAATTCTGACAAAATGAACAGTAACTCAGCCAAGTTTGAAACAACATATCTTTGGCTACAAGGCTCTAAATGAAGAAATTCAAAATCCCAGTTAATCCTCTTGATGTCCTCTAGGTGTTTCCAACATTTCATACCAAGATTCATTCTACACAGGGAGATATTAAAATTTAGGTCCAGAGTCAAAATTCTGGCAACTTTTGGACCATTTTGCCCATACAATTTTTCCAAACCATGCAAACACTTCATTCACAAGGGGAAATCCCTCCAAGGATATCCAATATATTTCCATTACACATATGAATTAAATTCCTTTTATTTTAACAACTTTATGTGACCAAAACAGAATTTACAAGTAAGCAGCCCATCATTTACACTTAGGCAGCTTTGCACCACATCACTTCCATAGCCAAAACATTACTCAAATGTTCACATACTTGTCTCATTTTACATAAAATAAATGTACATGCATACATGCACTAAAAAATGGTCTTAACTCAGCTAAATCTGCACCCTAAGTTATGGGAGTGCCTGAAATGCAATGGACTCCAGAAACAGGATGCTGGATAGCTGCTGCACAACACAGTAAGTACCACCATTAAAAATACCAAATGTGCTCCTAAAATCACCAAAATTTCCAGATCATAACTAGACATATGTAATATGATGTACCTGAAATTTCAGATTAAAATTCAAACTAAAAAGGTTAGTTTGAAGGTGATCTTTCAGCTGGACCTGAAATGACAGAATTGAGGGGAGTAAGTTTCATTGAGAAACTTAGTAAGGGTAACACTTCGTTTCTCAAGGTAATGTGATAATCATTAAAACCTGCATCCGAAGACACTAAAACACAAAAACCACAATGCATATATATAAGATATAGCAACCAAATGCAGCAGCCAAACACAACCAACAAACACATGAAATGTGGCAGCAACATATACCATAGGTTAGTCCATAAAACATGCAATAAACTTAAATAAATCACTATGGCAGCCCTCCTCAAGCTAATGCTTGGTCTTAGGAGGATTTTAATAGTAGTTAGTACTAACTTTGGGCTCTAGAAACCGTCACTTTACTGCCATCATTGTGGACTTCTAACTAGGTCACAAAACCTTCAATAAGTGCACTCCCTTCACTAAGCTTGGTTCATCAAGTTCATGGCTCTCTTCCAAGCTTAGCCCTAGCTCCATGGATGTTTGAAAATTTTAGAAAATAGTCCATGAGAGCAAGATAACCCTTACCAAAGTGGGCAAGCCAAAAATCATGCTTGATCCTTGAAGTATGCAAGAAATAGCTCTAGTTTGCTTCCACTTGCTTCCTTTTGCCTTCAATTTCAATCAATTGCAAGTTTGAAGGTGTGGTGGCTATGGAGGAAGTATAGCTGCGTTCTTGGGCTTGGGGAGGATGAAAATGAGGAAGGGACAAGTGATTTGGCCACCTAAATGGCCTTAAATGAGCTTAAGGGCACCAAAAGACACTTAACAACCTTAACCTTGCTTTATGTCATTTTCCTTCTCACTAATTATGGTTTCTTTGTCTTAAAATCATTGGTACACATGTGCCCAACATTTTTGACTAATTATCAAGTCTTGGCTGCCTCCTCTGTGGTGGGATATGTTAGTGTTGTGCCCAAAAGCCAATCATGAGATGATTGTATTTTTGCACATTGAGTCATGATATTTTATTAAGGCATTAATCCAGCAATTATGTTTGTTATTTTGTTTCTGCGTAACTTAACAAAAAAAATTGTAACCCTAGGATAATGATATTCTTAAACGTCCCTGGTCTAGTATTATTGTGGAGCGGGTTGCAATAATACATAACGACTAGCATATGTGAAGACTAATATGAGATATGTAGTCTACAATTGGGTACAAGTTGGAGAACTTGTGTACTGGACTGACCCACCATGAGAACACTTCATGGATCGTTAAATGAGTGTCATAAGTGATTCTCATAGTGATCATGGTATATGTAGTCCTTCGACCTAAGATCATCAAGGTTCCCTACATGTGAGTCACATACTTTGATACTTTCCCTTGTTGCTCGTAACTGAGTGAACTTGAAGGAGGTCATTGGGTATGTCACATATCATGCGGAGGGATTTGTATGATCAAGATGGGATTTATCCCTCCTATGTAATGGGAGTGATATCTTTGGGCCCCTTCATAGAGTAAGACTTAGAAAAATGCATGGCCATGCTCAGATGAGTTGATATACGATATCAATGTCATCAGTTTAAGTTGGTTTACTCGGTAATCAAGAAACCAAAGATTGGGCTATATGAGAGTGACACATTCCATGTCTCGTGCTTAGTCTTGATATCTTGGACAAAGGGACAATGGCATATATCAGTGATGATCATAAAGGTTTAGTCGAATCATCGACAATCTTGTCACTTGGGTAGCAATGATGTGTTGCTAGACACCGCTAATTGCTTATGATCATAAATGTGATTTATGATCATTGCCAACATGGGAAGAGCCTATTGGGTCGCACAGATAGAGCTATTTGGATCATTAGAGTGCATGGGCTAATAATTTGGGTTTTGGTTTCACAATAATTTCGTTTTAATAATGGGCCCAATAGTTGAGCCATTATTAAGCCTGAAATTAAAGCCTAATTGGATTAGGGCTTTGAAACCTATTAGGCCTGGAAGTTGAGTCTCACTATAAATACAACTTCTAGTGAGAAATTCGCAGCTCTCCTTGCCCTAGCCTCCCAAAAAGACAGCCGCACTCTTCTCTTGCAATTCCTTGGAGGACGTAAGCTAGCACTGCAAGCGCAAGAGAAACGCATCTGCCGAGACGTGGTGGAAGCATGGTGATCCCGAGAGGCTCGTGTGGATACCATAGAGAGCCTGAACACGTCAACTGTTCAGGTTTTGTGATTCGACTCTACAGTTGAGTGAGAGATCTCAACCGAAAATTAGGTATGAAAATTTTTGAGCACCCAGTTTACCCCATTTCACTTGGATCCTGGAGGGTTTCGGTTAAATTCTGTTGCACTGTTTGGCTCCTGTAACCCATCAGGATAACCCCACAATTCCACCATTAGACTTAAGTCAAAAGCTTGAACACCTTAAGGTTTATACTAGGACATTTAGGTCCTTATTGCCTTTAGTGTTTCCTTTGTCCAAACTTGTCTTCCATGAGTAATTTGGTCCTCCAATAGCACTTTCATACTATTTATATCCTTCCCATAACTCTCCAAGTCTCTTTCTTGAGAGTTTTGCAATTAAGTACCCTAATTTCCAAAACCTTACAAAAAAGTCCATAGGTTGCTTGACAAACAAGAAATCCTTTAGGCTTTTCTTGGGGGCCAAGTTACCAACTTGGAAAACTTTTAAGGAGGTGTTGATCATGCCTTTTACCCCTCACAATTCAATCACTATGGTGAGAATTACACAATATAATGGTTTTTAGCCATTATGACACACATGTAATTCTCACATTTTGTGAGGTCGTAACACACGGAGGACATGAACTTGTCCTCGGAGGATAGCCAGACAATGGCTCCTCAAATGGCGAAGGGCATCCTAACCAATGCCACCTTCAAGTCCCTTACGGAGGAGTACCCGAATGAAGAGGTCCTCGCTGCGAGGATGTCCGAAAACACTAGCCAGGTAATTTTTGAGCTTTCAGGGACTTAGAAAATTTTTCTAAGTTTTCATATCCTTTTGATCCTAACTTGGAGTCTTCATTTTTGCAGCTCTTGGCGGACAATGGCTACTTTAGAGCATGGGTAGCAAAGCAGTCTTTGGTCTAATCTTGGACGGAGGAGCGCTTGGAGAAGGCCAAGGTGTTTTATGCTAGCTCGGTCATTAAGTATGCTGAGCTGAACAAGATAGCCAAGAAGGAGATGGCCAAACTTCGGGACGAGTTCTTGAAGAGCCAGGAGGAGCTCTTAAAAGATTCTTCCAAGAAGATGTCTGACCTCGGCGTGAAGGTCATTGAGCTAACTTTGGCAAACAAGGCCTACCAAGAGGAGAAGGAGGAGGACTTTGCACTCCTCATGAAGGCCCTTGTAGACAACGCCGAACTTTAAGTTGTGGTCAATGCACTGAAGAAAGAGAATAAGAAGAAGAAGTCGGAGAAGCTAGAGAAGGAGGTTGCCGAGCTGAGGGATGAGCTAGATGCCTTGGGTGTTGCGAAGGACAAAGCTGATCAAGCAACTAAGGTTGCATTCCAAGATGGCTTTTGTTTGGCTCAACATCAAGTTCTGGCCAAATACTCAGACCTCGACATCTCCTTCTTGGCGGCTCTGGACAACCCCGAAGGGCCTCGCTGGACATGGTTGAAGATAGAGTACCTCAACCTTCCTTTTGCTCTTCCTCCGGTGCTGAAGGTTGTAACAGAGGATGTTGGCGGTGAAGTAGCTCCAGATGACGAGGTCCCCTCGATGTCCAAGACCCCGAATAGGCTTTCTTCTTTGTAAATTTCTTCTTTGTAAACTTCCTCTTATATAATTGAAATTTCTTTCTTTCCTCCAAAATTTGGCTAACTCCCAGGACAAGTTTCTCCTTAAATGATCTTCGGTTCCAAGGGTTAGTTTGACCATTTTCGGTTTAGGACCCTCGGGAAGATATTTTTTGCCCTTGTTATTAACCATCTTCAGTGAATATCTTTTGGCAAAGCTTTGCTTGTTTTTATCAGCCATGGTCAGTTGAAACACCTTTAGGGAAAATGTGTCGCTTCCGTAGGAAGATACTTGCACCTTGTTCGGATAGATTCCTTTGGTGGGGCTATTTTCGTTAGAAAATTTTCTAAGTGTAGAATTTTTTCAAAGCATCTGAATGCCATGTGTTTCTTAGTTCACCACCTTCGGTATCACCGAGCTTTTAGACTCCTGGCCGAAGTTCATCAAGAACCAAATAAGGCCCTTCCCAGTTTGCCCGAAGTACTCCGTGAGATCGTCTTCGGGGCTCAAACTCAGCCTTTCGGAGGACAAGGTCCCCCTTTCTGATTCCCTTTCGCCTGACATGTGAGTTCGCCGTTACGGCTACCCTTTGTTGAAAAGCCTTTCTTCTAAGCTCAGCCACTTCTCTATGTTCGTTAATTAAGTTCAACTTGGTTCTCAATCCGAGGTTGTTTCCTTCCTTGTCGAACACTTGCACCCTAACCGATGGCTGAACCACTTCGATAGGAATAATGGCCTCCGTGCCGAAGATAAGTGATAAAGGTGTCTCACCTGTGGCCCTTCGGGGTGTTGTCCGATAGCTCTATAGCACGCTAGGAAGTTATCCTGGCCATTTTCCTTTTGCTTCCATCAATCTCTTTTTCAAACCATCTTTTATGGTTCTGTTCAACACCTCTACTTGTCCATTGCTCTGAGGATGAGCTACCGAGGCAAAGTGCATTTTTATCCCGAGGTCAGTAATGAATTCTTGGAATCCCTTGTCAATAAACTGGGAACCATTGTCGGCCACTATCACCATTGGTATGCCGAATTAGCATATGATGTTCTTCCAGTTGAATTTCTGTATGTCCTTCATCGAAATGGTTGCCAGGGGCTCTTCCAATTGAATTTCGAGGGTAGCCTCTGGTTGTTGGGGTGTCTTTGGCAATTGTCACAATTCTGGACAAATTGCCTTGTGTCCTTCCTTAAGGTACGCCAGAAGTATCCCTGGCGGAGTAGTACTCCTGCCAGAGCGTCAGTTCTTATGTGGGAACAACAGGCCCCTCATGGACTTCTCTGAGGACTGTCTTGAAGTCCTTTTCGCCGACACACCTCTGTAGTGAACTTGCGTACCTTTGTTGGTATAACTCCTCTTTGATTAGGAAATATCGTCCGGAACGTCTTTGCACTTTTGCCGCTTTGTGAGGGTCTTTGGGAAGCTCCGAAGTCGTAAGATACTTTTTAATGGGATTTTTCCATCCTCTTTCCGAGTTTGCTATGCTCATTATTGATATGCTCAGTTGGCTTAATACTTCGGTGGACTTTTTCGACTTGGCCAAAATATCTGCTTCAGTATTGTTTCGGCGAGGCACGTTCTCGATGTGTACCGCATCAAACTCTTGGATGCATTTTTTTGTGAGGTCGTGATACTTTGCCAAGGTTGGGTCCGTCACATTGTAGTCCTTTGCCATCTGTCGAACCAAAAGTTGAGAATCGCTGCATGCCTTTAGGTTTCTCAAACCAACTCTTCTGGCGAGGCACAAATTTGCTATGAGGGCTTCATACTCTGCCATGTTGTTGGTGATGTTGAACCCAAATTTGATGGCTTCCGAGGCTTCCATACCTTTGGGACCACGGAGAATTACTCTGGCCCCTTGGTGTTCAGAACCGGAGGCCCCGTCAACAAACAGAGTCCACTCAGGCTCATTCTTACTGAGGTAGGTTGATTTTCCTCGGCAACGGGTACCTCGGTGATAAAGTCTACCAATGCCTGTGCTTTTATTGCCTTCCTTGGCTCGTAGGTGATATCATACTCACTAAGCCCGATGCAGCACTTAGATAGCCTTCCCGAGTGGTCTACCTTCTTCATGATATCCTAAAGAGGTAAGTTAGTTCAGACGATAATGGGGTGCCCTTGGAAATAGGGCCGCAACCTTCTCCTTGCAAGGACTAGGGCATAAATAGCCTTTTGTAGCAAAGGGTCCTGACTTCGGCACCATGTAGAGACTTGCTCACGTAATATATTGGCCATTGCTTTGCCCCGTTGTCCTTCACCAGTACTGAAATTATTGCTTTTTCGATGACGGCAAGGTAGAGTATGAAGGGTTCTCCTTCCCGTGGCTGCCGAAGTGTCAACAGACAAGTTAGGTAGACTTTAAGCTCTTCCCGAGCCTTTTGGTAGTCTTCATTCCAAAGGTGCACCTCGGTTCTGAGGTCTGCCCCACTTTTTTCTACTTTAGTGTGGACCTTGAAGAACGGTCGACAACGATCCCCATATCTGGAGATGAATCTGCTGAGGGATGTGATTCTTCCCGTGAGTCTTCACACATCTTTCATCATCTTGGGCGTTCAGAATCCTAGCAAGGCCTTGACCTTTTCCGGATTAGCGTCGATACCTCTCTCTAACACCATAAATCCGAGAAACTTACCAGTATTCACCCCAAACATGCATTTTTCGGGGTTAAGGTGAATTCCAAATGTCCTCAGCTGGTGGAATGTCTCTCCTAAGTCTGTGATATGACTATTAGGCAGTTTGCTCTTAACTATCATATCATCGACGTAGACTTCCATGTTTCCCCCAATTTGGGAATCGAAGACCCTGTTCATCAATCTCTGGGATGTGGCCCCTGCATTCTTAAGCCCAAAGGCCATTCTAATGTAGTAGTATGTACCAGCTTTAGTGATGAAGGCTGTTTTTTCCTCATCTTCGAGGTCCATCCTGATTTGGTGGTACCCGCTAAATGCATCGAGCAAGCTGAGGAGACCGTATTCAGCAGTTGAGTCCACCAATTGGCCTATTGGGGGTAGAGGAGATGAATCTTTAGGGCAAGCACCGTTCTCATTTTGGAAGTCGATGCACATTTGGAGTTTGTCACTCCCTTCTTTTGTGGCGATGACCACGTTACTAAACCATTTGGGATATTTTACTTCCCTTATTACGTCTGCCTCCAACAACCTTTGGATCTCAAACTTAACGAAGTTGTTCTTGTTTGCCGAAATGATCCTCTTTTTTTGGCGAACAGGCATCGCGTCAAGGCGTATTTTAAGACTATGCTGGATTATGCGAGGATCTACCTCAGGCATATCCTTCGGCGAGTAGGCAAATAGATATTTGTTCATTAAAAGGAAAGATACAAGCTTTTCCTTGTCACCTTCGCCCAGATGTTTCCCAATGTGGGTGTTTTGGCTCGGGACAAGCTCCATATTCTCGGTTTCAATTTTGTCTGAGTTGCTTCCCTCTCCTTCTGTAGCTTCTTCGGTTGCTGTGTCCTTCTCTCCCGAGGTTTCTGTATGCACCTTCACTGGGCTCTACCTCACCTTCACGAAGAGCTTTCGGACTTCAGCTTGATCAATGAATATTTTCGCGTCCCCATCCTTTGTCCCGAAAATGACCGTTAGATACTTCACATCTGGTTGGATGTGAAAGTTTCCTTGAGTTTGCCTTCCCAGGATGGCATTATACGAAGAGGGGACATCGATGACGATGAGCCTGGTCAGGGAAGAAGTGAACAACTCTCAATTTTTTTGGACAGAAGTTTCCCTTAGCATTAGAGGTAGGTCAATCCACCCAAGGACAGGGAGTTCGGAAGGACCTACCCCGAAGGTGAGAGATGTAATAGGTTTGAGGTCAGTCTTCACGATGCCCAAGCTTGGCAATCGATGGGAGAATAAGACATCGGCGTTGGACCCATCGTCTAGGAGCACTCTCTTTACATCCCAGCTCCCAATCCTTGCCATGATAAGAAGCGGGTCATCATGTGGAAACACTATGGTAGACCCATCTTTCTGAACAAGCTTGTTCGATGGGTTGCCAAATTCCATCACCGAGATCTCCCTGGCTTTCCTCTTCCTTTATGCTGAGGGCAATCCCGTGGTGATCGTCTAGATTACTCCTGTTAGGGGTGGGGGATTTTTGTTGCGACTCCGATTCTGACGTCGGTCAGAGTCGTAGTCCTCGTCTTCCTTTCTTTCCTCCTCCTTCCTTCCCCTAGGAGAGGGTATCCACAGGTACCGACGAAGCTGACCCTGCTTGATCAGGGACTCGATGTACTTCCTGTGTTAGAAGGAGTCCTCAGTGTCATGGCCGTGGTCCCGATGGAATTGGCAGAATTTATTCATATTCTTTTTGTTGTCTGAGGTCATGACCTTTGGACGTTGAATTTGAGCTCCCTGCTTCTCCATTTCTCCATGGCCATTAGGATGTTCATCCTCGTGGTATTCATGGGAGTAAAAGTCAATGGCTTTTTCCCGCTCTGTTTCCAAGGTCGACCCCCTCACTCTGTTGCGTATCGAGGGTATTGGCTTGGTCCTTCAGGGCGAACGTGGTCGGGCTTTGGACCTCCCATCCTCATCTCTTTAGCAATCATGTGCTGCTTGGGCCTTCGGTAGAACTCACCGAGGGTATTTGGGGGGTCCTTTGAGAACTCATAGAACAGTTGTGAGTGTCACTGAAGTACCTGTATCATGGTGAGGATGCGTATTTCGAGGTAAAAAACCTTTCGACATAGTCATGAATGGTCTCTCCATTCCTTTGCGCTATGTTGAACATTTGAACTGGCATCTTCACCGTCGGCCTGCTGCCGATGAACTACTGTGTGAACGCCGTGGATAGCTCTTAGAAACTCATTATAATCCTAGGGGCAAGGGAGTTTTACCACGCAATTGCCGGGCCGGAGAGGGTTACCTCAAAGCACTTGCAAAGGGTAGGGTCATCGGCACCTTGTAGCACCATACTACGCCTATATTTGGTTAGGTGGGCTTGAGGGTCATTACGCCCATCATAGGTTTCCAAGCATGGCACTCAAAAGTTGCTTGGCATAGGAGCCTCAACTATTGCTCAGGTAAAGGGTGACTCTTCTCCGGTGGAGGTCTCGGATAACCTTGACTAGACAGGCTTTCAGGTGATCTGCCTCTCCACTTTCTCCAACCTTTCTTGGATCTTTTCCATGAGGATGGTGGTGCTGGGCTCTTCTTGCTGCCTGGAGGCCTCCGGCAATGGAGAACGACACCTTCTTTCCGGGGAGTAACTTCGGCAGCAAGGGGATCGTGATCTTCTTTTCGGTGATGAATTTCGCCGACGGGAAGTCCTAGCCCCCTTGGACCCCGTTTCTTCAGTATGCCGGTCTCTGGGGGGTACGTCCTCCGTTGAGCACTCATCACGGAAGTCCCCATTTCCTGAGCTCTAGCGAGTGGACTTCGGGCTTCTCTCCCTAAGGGAAGTGGGTGAGGGGGCCATTCGGCCGGAATGTGGTTATGACCATCTTTGGTGCAACTGTTGCGTCATTTCACCTACAATAAGGAATTAAAAATCATGTAGGGAGCTCATCGTGATTGTTAGAGGATGTTCATCCTCAAGCAAAGAATTCCCAGTGGCCGGTTGTTCGGTCACTGGTTGATTCTCCGGCACAGATGGGGACTTTGGGAGTCCTTTATCCTTAGAACACCGAGTCTCAATGACGGCTACCTTTGGGTGGGTTCCCACAAATGGCGCCAAATGATGCCTAGAGGCATCTTCGTTGTACAACATGGTTGGCCTGAGAGGGACTTCTGGAATGAAGATGCTGGTATGGGAGACTTCCAGCGTGAGATTGCATGAAACGCTAAAAAAAATAGGGGTTAGGAGGTCCTAAGAATGTGTTTCCGGGGGACGAGCCTTCGATGCCCAAGTCAGTATTTGGCATGTAAAGAGAGGTGAATGGAGAGTAGAGAGTATTGTTCTCTTGAGAGTTCTGCCTTTTGTATATATCCATACCCTTACCAAGGTCATTTTCCCAAGTATTTATAAGAGACATTGGGAGAAGTCCGTTTGACACAGCTCGCTCAGATCATTACACATGTTCGGTTAGGCGCCGTCCGTACCCTTGGGGATGGGGATCTCCAGCTGGCCGTAGGCCATTCTAGGCCGAAGTCAGGGCCGTTGGAGGCCTGTGTGTCAGGGGCATGTGCGAGCTCTCTATGTCAAAGGCTCCTTAACCGTTTTTGTCGTGTTCACAAGACCTCTTCGGGATATGAGGGCTTCTTGCCAAGGTCACCCTAATTACTCAGAAGGCCCCTCGTCACAGAGATTCCCTTCGGAGGATGTTTTGCCCTGCTGAGGATGGTGAGTCTACTATTCCCGAAGTTGGTCAGGTCATTTTACCGATGGTGGTAGCGCACCATTTTCCCGAGGTCAATCCTGTTATTCTCGAGGGTAATGGTGGATAACAAAGGTCTGGGGATCAAGGACTGCGGACCCTATTTTCACGAGGTTGGAGCTCGGATTCCCCAAGGATAATGTTCGTCCTTTTTTAGGGTGGTACATTTTCATAGCTTGGAGGTTTGAAGGGTAATAGCCCTTTGCCTATCACCATGGATGTTTGAAAATTGAAAAAAATAGTCCATGAGAGTAAGAGAACCTTTACCAGAGTGGGTAGGCAGAAAATCAAGCTTGATCCTTGAAGCATCCAAGCAATAGCCCTAGGTTTCTTCCAATTGCTTCCTTTTGCCTTTAATTTCAATCAAATGCAAGTTTGAAGGTGTGGTGGCTATAGAGGAAGTGTGGCTGTGTTCTTAGGCTGAAGGAGGACAAAAATGAGAGAGGGATAAGTGATTTGGCCACTCAAATGGCCTTAAATGAGCTTAAGGGCACAAAACACACTTAACAAGCTTAACCTTGCTTTATGTCGTTTTCCTTATCACTAATTATGGTTTTTTTTCCTTTAAATCATTGGTACACATGTGCCCAACATTTTCACTAATTATCAAGTCTTGGCTGCCTCCCCCATGGTGCGATAACCCCACAATTCCACCCTCAGACTTAAGTCAAAAGCTTGAACACGTTAAAGTTTACACTAAGACATTTAGGTCCTTAATGCCTTTAGTGCTTCCTTTGTCCAAACTTTTATTCCATGAGCGATTTGGTCCTCCAATAGTACTTTCATACCATTCATTTCCTTTGCATAACTCTTTAAGTCTCTTTCTTGAGAGTTTTGCAATTCAATACCCGAATTTCCAAAACCTTACAAAAAAGTCCATAGGTTGCTTAACAAAAAAGCAATCCTTAAGGCTTTTCTCAAGGGCTAAGTTAGCAACTTGGAACACTTTTAAGAAGGTGTTGATCATGCCTTTTAACCCTCATACTTCAATCACTATGGTGAGAATTACACAATATAGTAGTTTTTAGCCATTATGATACACTTGTAAGTCTCCCATTTTTGTGTGATGGTAGCAATCCTTTCCCCCTAAAAAATTTTGGTCCTCCAAAATAGCCTTTAGCTTTGGGTATTCTTCAGGATATATTTCCATAAGGTCTTTTTCAGTTTGCCAAGTTGCTTCTCATTCAAAGTGGTCTGACCACTAAACTTTAACCATGGGAATATGTTTATTTCTTAACCTTCTGGTATCCCTGGCTAAGATAGCTATAGGTTTCTCTTCATCTGTCAAGTTAGTTTCTAACTGCATGTCTTCCACTACAATAGCATGCTTTTTTTCTAATAGACACTTTTTAAGCATACTGATGTTAAAAACATTATGAACACCTGACATGCTTGGCGGTAGAGCTAACCTATATGCTACCTTGCCAACTCTGTCCAAGATCTCTTTAGGACCTATGTATCTTGGAGCTAACTTGGTTCTTTTGCCAAATCTGACAGTGCCTTTGGTTGATGCAACTTTCAACCAAACATTGTCACCAACCTCAAATTCCATGTCTCTTGTTCTTTTGTTCACATAGGCTATGGTCCTTTCATTGGCTGCCTTTAATCTTTGTTGAATTTTCTTGATTTTGGCAGTTGTCTCTTCAATAATTTTCGGACACAACTTTAGCCTGTCTGAGGCTTCCACCCAACAGTGCGGTGTCATGCACCTTCTTCCACTTCTGGAAAGCATACCTATCTCTAGTGTTTCTCCACCACATCTCTGCACTGCCTACCAAGTTGTAAATAGCCAGTGACACCTTCTTGATAGAGCTGAGTGACATCCTCTCAAACATCTTTTCTATGAAGATTAATCACTCCACAGCTTTCTCTGACCTAGCTCTTCCATCAAACTGTGGAGGTCTTAGGCCTTGGAACCTCTCCAACAGTCTGACTTCATCTATGCCTTCTCGGTCTTCTGATCTGTGTCTCCTGGATCTGTGAGAGCCCTCTGTATGGTGATACTTTTTATGATCTCTTTGCCTTTTCCTGGATCTTCTCTCATGGCCTTCCTCAATCTTATTCCTAGTGGAGGAATGGTCGTAGACTAAAGGATTATTCCTGGATACCTGACCAGTCTCAGACCTTAGTCTTTTTCCTCTTGGATTTCTCCTATCGTCATCTTCCTCCTCAACAGTTTCATCATTTATGTCTTCTAAGCTTCCAGAAGGAACATATTCAGATGTGTTCCTAGCATCCTCTTCTGGTTGCTGCTGTGCATCCTGAACTGGTTCTGCTAGAGCTACATGGAATCCTTGCTGTTGTGATTGAATAAGTCTTACTACATTTTCATTGATTAAAGCTAAGTTCCTCTGAAGCTCTAACCAAACCTGAGGCACTTCAGGGTCTGGTGCCCCCTGTTGGCCATGATTCCCTCTATTCTGTCCATTTCTTTGTCACCCAGAATTAGTAAGAGGCCTTTGGGGTGGTTCCCCTCTCCTTGTGGGAACCATGCTTACTTCCCAAACTGATGATTCATCATAGAGCACATATAAAGGTCATCAGTATTTCAAGGGTACTATATGCTGAGTAAACAGAGTCCAGGGATCAAGGGTGCGAACCCTCTTTTCATGAGGTTGGTGCTCGGATTCCCCAAGGATGATGTTCGTCTTTTCCGAGGGTGGTGCGTTGTTATAGCTTAGAGGTTTGAAGGATAATAGCCCTTTGCCTATCACCATGAATGTTTGAAAATTGCAGAAAATAGTCCATGAGAGTAAAACAACCTTACCAAAGTGGGTAGGCCGAAAATCAAGCTTAATCCTTAAAGCATCCAAGCAATAGCCCTAGGTTGCTTCCAATTGCTTCCTTTTGCCTTCAATTTCAATCAAATGCAAGTTTGAAGGTGTGGTGGTTATGGAGGAAGTGTGGCTGTGTTCTTGGGCTAAAGGAGGACAAGAATGAGAGAGGGATAATTGATTTGGCCACTTAAATGAGCTTAAGGGCTCAAAACACACTTAACAAGCTTAACCTTGCTTTATGTCATTTTCCTTATCACTAATTATGGTTTCTTTGTCTTAAAATCATTGGTACACATGTCCCTAACATTTTTCACTAATTATCAAGTCTTGGCTGCCTCCCCCATGGTGGGATAACCCCACAATTCCACCCTTAGACTTAAGTCAAAAGCTTGAACACCTTAAGGTTTACACTAAGACATTTAGGTCCTTAATGCCTTTAGTGTTTCCTTTGTCCAAACTTCTATTCCATGAGCAATTTGGTCCTCCAATAGTACTTTCATACCATTTATATCCTTCCCATAACTCTCCAAGTCTCTTTCTTGAGAGTTTTGCAATTCAATACCCGAATTTCCAAAACCTTACAAAAAAGTCCATAGATTGCTTGACAAACAAGCAATCCTTAAGGCTTTTCTTAGTGGCCAAGTTACCAACTTGGAACACTTTTAAGGAGGTGTTGATCATGCCATTTAACCCCTACACTTCAATCACTATGGTGAGAATTACACAATATAACGGTTTTTATCCATTATGACACACTTGTAATTCTCTCATTTTTGTGTGATGGTAACAGGTGGCCCTAGAGATGTGAGTGGGGTGCAAAAACCACAAAGTAAGAGGGGCTGAGAGGATGACTTGCCTAAATTAACAAAAGAAGTTAAGCAAGAAAAGAAAGCAAACCACTGTGGACCTCAATGTTGGACTTGTGGAAAGTACCTTGGCCAAAAACCATGTTAGAGACTAACTGAGGGATGCGTCAAGTGTGGTGCGCAGGATCACTGGATGATCAATTGTCCCATCAGGAAGGAGGAAGAAAGGATGAGGGGAAGGTTTGGAAATAGATGGGTGTAGGGAAAATTACCCATAAAGGGGCGAAATGTACCTCCAATGAAGAAGGATCAGGGCCCCAACTTACCTTTCGATAAGAGTAGATAGAATCAGGCTCATGGAAGAGCTTTCTAGTTTCAGAGCTTAAGGAGGACTTAAGAGACCATAGAGCCTGAAGTTGAAGAAGAAATAAATCAAGCCAGGATGACTAAGAAAGCTTTGAAACCTGCCATTATTTTTAATGGTTGTGAAGTATCAGTTTTATTTGATACTGGTGCATCTTTATTTATGATATCTTTTCTGCTTACGAAAGCTATGAATCTTGAAGTATGCACTATGAATGAAATGTAACTAGTTGGCACTATTGCGAATAAGATTATGTTCACATACCATGTAGTGAAAGATTGCATACTTTGGCTTGGTGAACTGGAGTTTAGAGATGACCTAATAGTCTTAGATCACAATGGCTATGATATCATACTAGGTATGAACTCGCTAAGTGATAATAGGCTGATTATAGACTACTATACCAGGCAACTTTGCTTTGCTGGGTGTGAACCACGTTTTGTGAAAAGCTCTTCTGAGCTACCTCCGAAAAGCTATTTAAAAGTGGTGGAACACAAACCCTTGGTGATTAAGGGTGAATTAATTGGAACTAAATGGAACTAAAGTAAATAGTGAGTTGGATAAAATCCCTATAGTATAGGGGTATCCTAAAATGTTTCCCATAGATCTTCCAGGACTCCTTCCTATAAGAGAGGTTGAGTTTGAAATCAGATTAGTGCCTAGAGCTACACGAGTATCCATTACTCCACATAAAATGGCTATACCTGAAATGATTGAGCTAAGGAAGCAATTGGATGAACTTTTAGAGAAAGGTATCATAAGACCAAGTACATCCCCATGTGGAGTAGCTGTACTTTTTGTAAAGAAGAAGGATAGGACACTCAGGTTATGCATTGATTACAGAAAACTCAATGCACTAACCATCAAGAACAAGTATCGCCTCCCAAGGATAAAAGATTTGTTTGATCAGTTGAAGAGTGCTAGAGTTTTCTCCAACATACAATCGAACTATCAATACTTCTACTTGAGATTCAAAAATGAATACATACCTAAGATAGCTTTGAGGACCAAGTATGGTCACTTTGTGATACCACCTCACAAAAATAGGAGAATTACAAGTGTGTCATAATAGCTAAAACCATTATATTGTGTAATTATCACCATAGTGATTGAAGTGTGGGGGTAAAAGGCACGACCAACACCTCCTTAAAAGTGTTCCAAGTTTGTAACTTGGCCCCTAAGAAAAGTGTTAAGGATTGCTTGTTTGTCAAGCAACCTATGAAATTTTTTGTAAGGTTTTAGAAATTCAAGTACTCAACTGCAAAACTCTCAACAAAGGGACTTGGAGAGTTATGGGAAGGATATGAATGGTATGAAAGTACTATTGGAGGACCAAATTGTTCATAGAAGACAACTTTGGAAAAAGGAAACACTAAAGGCAATAAGGACCTAAATGCCCTAGTGTGAAACTTAAGGTGTTCAACCTTTTGACTTAAGTCTAAGGGTGGAATTGTTGGGTTATCCGACCATGGGGGAGGCAGGCAAGGCTTGATAAATGGGTCAACAATGGTGCGCACATGTGTACCAATGAGTTTAAGGCAAAGAGACCATAATTAGTGAGAAGGAAAGTGACACAAAGCAAGGTTAAGCTTGTTAAGTGTGTTTTGTGCCCTTAAGCTCATTTAAGGCCATTTAAGTGGCCAAATCACTTATCCATCTCTCATTTTCATCCTCCTCCTACCCAAAACACAGCCACACTTCCTCCATAGCCACCACACCTTTAAACTTTCAATTGATTGAAATTGACGGCAAAAAGGAGCAATTGGAAGCAAACTAGAGCTATTGCTTGGATGCTTCAAGGATCAAGCTTGATTTTCAGCATACCCACTTTGGTAAGGGTTCTCTTGCTCTTATGGGTTGTTTTCTATATTTTCGAGCAACCATGGAGCTAGGGCTAAGCTTAGAAGAGAGCCATGAGCTTGATGAACCAAGCTTAGTGAGGGGAGTGCACTTATTGAAGGTTTTGTGACCTAGTGTGAAGTGGACAAAGATTATGTGGCTAGAATGGTACAGTTAATTAGTGGAAGTTACAGGTGCAGTAGCTGGTCACTAGAAGGTAACAAGATTTCCTAATATGTGGAAGCCAAAGCTAAGACTTGTGCAGGTGTTTTCCTTCTTAGCTGCCATTGTGTGTATAAATGTAAATATGTGTGTTATGGTTAGACTAACATGCATGTATTTACATAGTGCTCGAGAGGGTCACTTGTGTATGTACACTAGGGGTGTTGTTCTGATGACCTACAGGACACACTAAACCTGTGAGTTTAAATGCGCAGTTTTGGCATCATAACTGAACTACCCCGAAGTGCATAACAGAAGTTGGTATCAGAACATGGCTTACACATGTACATAGCATATAGTTGCATTGCATGCACCTACATACATAAACTCAGTATGGTCAGCTACTAGTGTCAAGTACCATTGAAATACCTATGATCTTTATATGTGCTCTATGATGAACCATCAATACGAAGTAAACATGGTTGGCACAAGGAGAGGGGAACCACCCCGAAGGTCTCTTACTGATTATGGCAACAAAAAAATGGACAGAATAGAGGGAATCAAATGCAATAGGTGATACCAAACCTTGAAGTGCCTCAGGTTTGGTTAGAGCTTTAGAGGAACTTAGTAAGATTGATTCAAGCATGATAGCAAGGAGTCCAAGTAGCTCCAGTAGAACCAGTTCAGGATGCACAACGGCAACCAGAAGAGGATACTAGGAACACATTTGAATATGTTCCTTTCGGAAGCTTAAAAGACATAAATGATGGGACAATTGAGGTGGAAGATGAGGATAGTAGAAATTCGAGAGGCAGAGGAGTAAGATCTGAGATTAGTTAGGTGTCTAGGACCAATCCCTCAGTCTATGACCATTCCTCCACTAGGAATGAGATTGAGAAAGGCCATGAGAGAAGATCCAGGAGAAGGCAGAGAGATCATAGATAGCATTACCATACAGAGGGCTCTCGCAGATCCAGGAGACATAGATCAAAGGATCTAGAATGCCTGGATGAAGTCAGTCTGTTGGAAAGGTTCCCAAGCCTAAGACCTCCACAGTTTGATGGAAGAGCTGGGCTAGAGAGAGCTGAGGAGTGGCTAATCTTCATAGAAAAGCTGTTTGAGAGGATGCCACTCAGCTTCACCAATAAGATGTCACTGGCTACTTACAACTTGGTAGGTAGTGTAGAGATGTGGTTGAGAAACACTAGAGATAGGTATGCTATCCAGAGGGGTAAAAGGCCTAGAGAAGACATGGAAATGACTTGGCCAATGTTCACCTAGCTGTTCAAAAAGTAGTACATTAGTGATGCCATCAAGGATATGAAGCAAGCTGAATTTGATGCTCTAAGGCAGGATAACCTCAGTGTCCAAGAGTATGACAACAAATTTAATCAATTGGTGAGGTATGCTCCTCAGTATCATGGACTAGAGGAGTTAAAGGCCAAAAGATTTGTAAGAGGCCTAAAGTCAGACATTAGAAAGGCTGTTACACCTTTTGGAGCAGTTACATACTGTGAAGCAGTGTAGAAAGCTTTTTTAGTAGAGCAAGAAGAGTATGAGACTAAGTACTTTCCCGATGGACCAGGGGAAAGTAGTCAAGGAAGAGGCAAGCAGAAGAAGCCAACACATCTCAAAGGAATTGCCAAGAATTCTCATCTTGGTGGTGAGGGCAAGGTCAAGGGGAAGTTCCTTGGCCTACAGTGCCCTAAATGCAAGAAGTTTCATGGAAAGAAACCTTGCTATTTTGACACCCAAGCATGTCTAAGATGTGGATCCATGGATCATTGGATCAAAGACTGGCCACAGGCTGAAAGGAGTCCAGAAGACCAAGGTCCAAGAAGGCCTATTGGGGCAGGACCTAAAGGGGGAGCACCTAGGGAGGGACAGTAGAGGCTAGATCCTCCAGTGCCTCGGCCACCAGTGCAGAGAGCTGGCAGAGTCTTCCAAGTGGAGAGGCCAGAGACATCAGAGCAGGGAGGAGCTCTAAGAGGTAACATTTACCTTAATGGTATGCCTGTTAGTGTTCAATTTGATACTGGTTCATCTGTGTCTGTAGTGCCTAGGAAATTTGTTGATGCCATGAAATTCCTACTAAAATCATGCCTAGGATATCCTTACTGAAAATAACAGGTAGTCAATGTCTTTTCACTAAGGACTTAGCTAAGGATTGCGAGCTAGCAGTAGGAAAGACTAAGGTTATGACTAGTCTGCTAGTGTTGGACATTCCTAAGTATGATTTAGTGGTGGGTATGAATTGGCTTGCCTTGCATAACATAAGAATTGATTATGCTAAGAGAGAAATCACATTGCCTGATGGTGAAGTGCATGCATTAGTGAATTCTAAGAAATTAGTGTATAAAATGCATGGCATGGAGCTAGAGGTACTGGATGAGATACCTGTGATTTCTGAGCATGATTATTGTTATGCATTGAATCAATTGCACTATGAAGAAGAATTGGATAGAATACTTATAGTAAGAGACTTTCCACAAGTCTTTCCTAAATACCTACCAGGTATTCCTCCACAAAGGGAGATTGAGTTTGAGATGAAGTTGTAATCAAAAGCTAGTCCAATATCCATACCTCCTTACAAAATGCCAATAACAGAGATGAATGAGCTCAAGAAACAACTTAACGAACTTCCTGAAAAAGGGTTCATAAGGCCAAGTGTTTCACCATGGGGAGCTACTGTTCTCTTTGTGAAAAAGAAGGATGGATCTTTGAGACTATGCATTGACTACAGGAAGCTGAATGCAATGACTATCAAGAACAAGTATCCACTCCCTAGGATTGAGGATCTGTTTGATCAATTGAAGGGGGCTAAGATGCTTTCCAACATAGATTTGAGATCTGGATACTTCCAATTAAGAGTAAAGGAAGAGCACATTCCTAAGACTACATTTAGGACTAGATATGGGCGTTATGAGTACACAGTCATGCCATTTGGTTTGACTAATGCCTCAGTTGCTTTCATGGACCTGATGAACAGGGTGTTCAAACCACATCTAGACAAATTTGTGGTTGTGTTCATTGATGACATCCTAGTGTCTTCCAAGGATGAAAATGAACATGAACATCATCTGAAGATTGTCTTAAAGACTCT
Source organism: Aquilaria yunnanensis (assembly GCA_039654915.1). Lineage (NCBI taxonomy): Eukaryota > Viridiplantae > Streptophyta > Magnoliopsida > Malvales > Thymelaeaceae > Aquilaria > Aquilaria yunnanensis. The sequence continues at coordinate 71,684,013 of CM077594.1, forward strand.
GTTGCAACATCAATTTTATGCCAAGTTATCCAAGTGTGAATTCTGGATAAGGGAAGTGTTTTTCCTAGGACACATCATAGATGCACAAAGTGCAAGAGTGGGAAAAACCAAAGACTGTGAAGGAAATGAGAAGTTTCCTAGGATTAGTTGGATACTACAGGAGATTTGTATTAGGCTTTTGCATGATTGCCTCAGTTCCTACTCATCTGACCAAGAAGGGTCAAAGATTTGAGTGGACTGAGAAGTGTGAAAAGAGTTTCCAGGAACTTAAGCAGAGGTTGATGGAAGCTCCAGTATTGATTCTTCCTGATCTGGGTTAGGTTGTGTGCTTATGCAAGACAAAAATGTCATTGTTTATGGGTCAAGGCAGTGAAGACTCGATGAGAAAAATTATCCTACCCATGACCTATAACTGGGAGGAGTGATTTTTCCTCTTAAGCAATGGAGACATTACTTGACGGGTAGTTCCTTTACGATCTACACTGACCATAAGAGCCTAAAGTACTTCTTCACTCAGAAAGAGTTAAACATGAGGCAAAGGAGATGGTTAGAGTACATCAAGGACTATGATTGCAATATAGAGTACACGGAGGGCAAAAGCAATCTAGTAGCAGATGCTTTGAGCAAGAAGTACATAGGACTTATGAAAGGAGGATCCATAGCTGATCATGATGAGCAGAATAATTTGCTATGCCTATAGCATAAATGGCATAAGTGGGAGGAAGCCCAAATTTGCACATTGACATTTCAGTCTAGATGGATTAAAGAAGCCAGAAAGGCACAGGAGACAGATCCTAATCTGAAAAAGATCTCAGGAGAAGAAAAAGGTTCCTTGTATGAATTCTTTGCCTACAAGCAAGGATTACTGTATTTCAAGGACCGAATCTATGTCCCTAAATGAGCAAAGCTCAGGGATGAAATACTTGAAGAAGCTCACACAAGCAAGTTGAACACCCATCCAGGAAGTGGGAAAATGTATAAAGGCTTGAAGACTCACTTTTGGTGGCCAAACATAAGGAGAGACATAGTTACTTATGTCTCCAAATGTGCCATATGCTAAAGGGTAAAGGTAGAGCACCAGAAGCCAGCTGGTACCTTACAGACTCTACCTATACCAATGAGGAAATGGAGCAACATATCCATGGACTTTTTGACTGGGTTGCCTATGACTAGATTATGGCATGATACAATATGGGTCATTGTGGATAGGCTAACCAAATGAGCCTACTTCTAACTTATGAAACTCACAGACTCCTTGGAGAAGTTAACTCAGATGTATGTCCAGGAGATAATGAGACTACATGGAGTGCAAGACTTCATTGTATCTGATAGAGATCCAAGATTTATAGCTCGGTTTTGGAGTGCTTTTCTTAAAGCACTAGGAACCAAAATCCATCTGAGTATTGTTTATTATCCTTAGACAGACGGGCAATCTGAAAGGGACCAACACTTTCCATTTGTGGAATTCTCATATAACAATAGTTACCAAAGCACCATTGGCATGGGACCTTATGAAGCATTATATGGAAGAAGGTGCATGAGACCCCACAGTTGGGTGGAAGCCTCAGACAAGCTAGAGTTGGGTCCCAAAATTATTAAAGAGACTATTGCCAAAATTAAGAAAATTCAAGAAAGATTAAAGGCAGCCAATGAAAGGACCATAACCTTTGTGAACAAAAGAAAGAGAGACTTGGAATTTGAGGTTGGTGACAATGTTTGGCTGAAACTTGCACCAACCAAAGGCACTGTCAGATTTGGCAGAAGAACCAAGTTAGCTCTAAGATACATAGGTCCTTATGAGATCTTCGATAGAGTTGGCAGGGTAGCATACATGTTAGCTCTACCGCCAAGCATGTCAAGTGTTCATAATGTTTTTCACATCAGTATGCTTAAGAAGTGTCTATTAGACACAAAGTATGCTATTGTAGTGAAAGACATACAGTTGGAACCTAACTTGACATATGAAGAGAAACCTATAGCTATCTTAGCCTAGGATTCCAGAAGGTTAAGAAACAAGCTCATTCCCATGGTTAAAGTTTAGTGGTCATACCACTCTAAAAGAGAAGCAACCTAGGAAATTGAAAAAAAGCCTTATGGAAAGGTCTCTTAAAGAATACCTGAAGTTAAAGGCTATTTTGGAGGACCAAAATTTTTAAGGGGGGGAGGATTGTTACCACCTCACAAAAATGGGAGAATTACAAGTGTGTCATAATGGCTAAAAATAATTATATTGTGTAATTCTCACCATAGTTATTGAAGTGTGGGGGTAAAAGGCATGATCAACACCTCCTTAAAAGTGTTCCAAGTTGGTAACTTGGCCCCTAAGAAAAGCCTTAAGGATTGCTTGTTTGTCAAGCAACCTACGGACTTTTTTGTAAGGTTTTGGAAATTCGGGTACTCATTGCAACACTCTCAAGAAAGAGATTTGGAGAGTTATGGGAAGGATATGAATGGTATGAAAGTGCTATTGTAGCACCAAATTGCTCATGGAAGACAAGTTTGGACAAAGGAAACACTAAAGGCAATAAGGACCTAAATGTCCTAGTGTAAACCTTAAGGTGTTCAAGCTTTTGATTTAAGTCTAAGGGTGGAATTGTAGGGTTATCCCACCATGGGGGACGCAGCCAAGGCTTGATAAATGGGTCAACAATGGTAGGCACATGTGTACCAATGAGTTTAAGACAAAGGGGCCATAATTAGTGAGAAGGAAAATGACATAAAGCAAGGTTAAGCTTGTTAAGTGTGTTTTGTGCCCTTAAGCTCATTTAAGGCCATTTAAGTGGCCAAACCACTTATCCCTCTTTCATGTTTGTCCTCCTCCCACCTAAGAACATAGCCACACTTCCTCTATAGCCACCACACCTTCAAACTTGCAATTGATTGAAATTGAAGGCCCCAACCAGTGTATTCTCAATGCCACGCACCATACCTCCAAGAAAGTTATTAAACACAAGCACCAAAAGTGTTATGAGTAGTTAATAGTCTCGGCCAACTTTCATTTTGGGTAGTTTAAGTCTTATTTTCTTAAGGTTAAGGCCTACGTGGTGGCCCAGGAGGCTTATGAGTAATCCTGTAAACTTTACTTGCAGCTCAAGGTAAGGCCCGTAAATAACTTGCAACACAAGGCAAGGTTTAAACTTTAACTTGCAACTAAAGGCAATGCATTACACTTTTACTTTAAGTGTTTATGATGTCTGCTCATCAAGTGTGCTATTCAATGCATGACAACCAAGAAGCCCATCTTATTTCAAGTTTTGAAATCATACTTTTCATGTCCATATGCATTCGGCCAAGGTTTGAACATAAGAGGTTTACTCATAAAGGGCAATTCCAAGGCACATAAATAAGCATAACTTGGCATTTCATCCATCCAACATGTATACATCAAAACCATAGTTCAACCGAGGCTAAATATACACAAAAGTAGTCTACTTACAAGTACTACCTACTTGGCAACATACCAAGAATACTCATTGTCCAAAAACAAGCCAATGTTATGCATTACAAGCCATGTTCACCTATAATACCCGAAAAGTACCTTAAAGGTACAATACAAGGTTAAGCATTGAAGTACAAGACCTATGACCAAGTTCATGGTCATAAAGGCAAACCACCAGACTAATGCCCAAGAACACACATCCATCTCCTCCTATACCATCCCATAACTCTACACAAGGCCTGCAAGACTCAACACATAAGTTTTGGGAAACACCATAAGACTTGGATAATGTACTTAACAAGCCAAACTCTTGGTTTTGGCACATACCTTAGCAAAAGTGTACAAACTTAGTACACAAGCAACACAACAACAATGACAATCACTCAAGCTCAATTCCTTTTCCTGAAACACAACCAATAAAGGGCATGAGTATTAACACTCAGTAAAGTTCACTACAATTCTTAATGAGTTTATTTAGTTAAGCCCGAAAGCTTAACCTCCAATAAGCTTAACATAACCTACAAGAAAGACAAGGAAAACACCAAAACACAAGCATAACATTCTATATATACATGCTAATCGAGACATATAAGCATAATAACAATAACTACAAGGGTTAGCAAGCACAACCAATCAAACAAAGCACACAACTCAGACACACACCACATCTTCAATCTCGACCGAAACCTCTAGCAAGTACCCATATAGAACATTTCCATTCCAAGCTTCACCATATCATCCCCAATCAAAGTTAAGTTGGCCTACTTAACAAGAACTTTAGTACTTGCCTTTAATTGATTAGCTAATCAACAACCATATAACCCGAAGGTTTCCATATGCCCTAAACTAGAAAAGTAAGATCATATAGCTCATCATACTATCACTTAGATGCCATTAATCTACCTGAACATGGAAATAGTACCAAAATCAAGTAGAAACAGTGAACCTTACCCAAAAACCTTGGCTTGAGCTTTCGGTCAACTCTTGACACTCGAAATCCAAGCTTCAAAATTAAAGCTCATGGTCACCCAATGCCTAGAACACCTAATGTTAACTTGATTCTCCACTTTAATACTTAATTCACCAATAATTTAGCCTGAACCCTTCAAGAACTTGGCTTCTTTCTTACCAAAAATAATCAAAAACTTGCAACAAGGAAGTCAAACTCGAGATTAATGTTTTTGGCTTGAGTGGAGACATGCAAAATTTGTTTAATTGCCACATGGCTCATTAATTGGATCTAATAGTCTTCTCGGCCTTGTTTAATTTTGCATGCCTAATGCAATGCTTCCATGCTTCACAATGCCAAGCTTAGCACCCGAAAGAACAATCAAAATGGCCGTTAAACTTTGTTTCTCGCCACTAACACTTAAGCCATTTTTAATTTTGCAATTGAAACTCGATTGTTCTCGGTTTTGCATTTACACCACTATTCACATTTTCATTTGAGTCCCTCATGTTTATATCACATTTTCCTTACATTTTTTGCCTAGGCCAAGCACTAAACTAGTGTCCTGAAAATTCCTCCCTCCTTAAAGCATTTGGTCCTCCAAATTCCTCACTAGTCTTGGATACAAATAAGGGTAACTCTTGGCAATTTCCTATTCTACTTCCCAGGTTGCCTCTTCAGGAGTATGGTTACTCCACTGTAACTTGACCATAGAAATCCACCTGCTTCTCAACTTCCTAGTGTCTCTAGCTAGGAACTGAATTGGTACCTCTTCATATGAAAGGTTTGGGGCTATAGGTACACTAGCAGGTACTTCTATCTATTTGGAACTTGGAACATATTTCTTGAGTAAACTCACATGAAACACATCATGTATGTTACCAAGTTATGGTGGCAAATCCAATTGGTATGCCATATTTCCAACCTTGTTGGCCCTATGTATCTGGGTGCTAGTTTGCCTTTCTTTCCAAATCTTATCACTCATTTCATAGGAGAAAGCTTAATCCATACCTAGTTTTCTTCCTAGAATTCCAGGTCTCTCCTCCTTTTCAGGTTGGCATAAGACTGCTGCCTATCATTTGTAGCTTGGATTCCTGTTTGAATTAGTCTTATCTTTTCTATTGTCTCTTTAACAATATCTGGCCCCAACTCCAATTTAGCCTTTGGCTGATGCTAGCAATGAGGAGTTATGCATTTCTTGCCATATAAGGCTTCATAAGGGGCTATTCCAATCACTGAATGATATCCATTGTTGTAAGAGAATTCCACTAACAGGAGATGCACATCCCACTCTCCTTGAAAATCATTGACACAGCATCTTAACTATCCTCCAGAGTTTGAATTGTTCTCTCTGTTTGTCCATCAGTCTATGGATGGTATGCGGAACTAAACCTAAGTTTAGTTCCTAATGCCTGATGTAGGGATTTCCAGAACCTAGAGACAAACCTAGGATCCCTATATGATACAATGCCATCAGGCACTCCATGTAATCTCACTATTTCTCTTTTATAAAGTTGAGCAAGCTTGTCTAAAGAATCAGTGACATCCATGTAATCTATCCACAATGACCTAAATGGCATTATGTTTTATTCTTGTTAGTGGCATTCCCACTACAAAATCCATAAATATGGATCCTCATTTTCTCTAAGGTATGGGCAAGCTTTGAAGCTTCCCTCTTGGTTTCTGGTGCTCAACCTTCACTTGTTGGCACACTTCACATTGGGTTGCGTGGATACCAATGTCTTGTTTCATATATGGCCACCAAAAGTAAGCTCTAAGAGCATGGTACATCTTTGTGGCTCCAAGATGCGTACTCAGCTTACTAGAGTGTACTTCTTCCAGAATTTGGAATCTTAGATTATCCTTTTCAGGCACATACAATCTATTATGGAAGTACAACAACCCTTGCTTATAGGAGAATCCTTGAAAAAGTTCTCCTTTCCTTTGTCCAGACACTAGTCCTATGTTCTCATCACTAAATTGGGCTTCCCTGATAAGTTTCTTCCATTCAGGGGTAATGGTGAGCAAACTAAGCTGCTCATGTTCCTAATTTAGCCATTGACTTGCTAAGCAAGTAAAGCTAAGGTTCTCAGCCTTATGCTCTCCTTCTCCACCCTTGAGAACCCCAGTATAATTTCTACTTAGGGCATCAGCCGCTACATTGGCTTTACCAGCTATGTACTCAATCACACAGTCAAAGTCTTTCAAGTATTCCAACCACCATCTCTGTCTCATATTCAAGTCCTTCTGAATAAAAAGGTATTTGAGACTTTTCTGGTCTGTATAGACCTGAAATTTATTACCCAACAGGTAATGCCTCCATTGCTTTAAAGCAAATACTACTGCTACCAGCTCCAGGTCATGCACTAGATATTTCTTTTCATGGGGTCTTAATTTTCTTGACCCAAAGGCAATAGCTTGCTTTTCTTGCATTAGGACTCAGCCTTGCCCTATATGAGATGCATCAGTATACACCTCATAATCCTTTTCAGGATCTGGTAAAACTGACACAGGAGTTGTTGTCAGCCTCTTTTTAAGCTCTTGGAAGCTTTCCTCACACTTGGTTTCCAAGACAAATTTCTGGTTCTTTCTGGTTAACTGGGTCATAGCTGCTACTATAACAGAGAATTTTGGTACAAATATCCTGTAATAGCCAGCTAACCCTAAGAAACTTCTAACTTCCTTCACATATTGGGGTTGCTTCCAATCCAGGATTGACCATACCTTTTTAGGATCCACAGCCAAACCTTGATCATTTATCACATGACCCAGAAATCCAATTTCTTGAGTCCAAAACTTACATTTACTTGGCTTCCCATAAAGTTTATGTTCTTGGAGTGAGCCAATCACTATCTTTAGATGTTTTTTATGAGTTTCCTCATCTTTTGAGTATACTAAATTATCATCAATGAACGCTACCACAAAGTGGTCTAGGTGTGTTCTAAACAGCCTCTAAATTAAATCCATGAAAAATGCAGGTCAATTGGTAAGCCCAAATGGCATTACTACATACTCAAAATGTCCATACCTAGTCCTGAAAGTAGTCTTAGGTATGTCTTCCTCCTTAATTCTTAGCTCGAAATAACCAGACCTTAGATCTATTTTTGAAAACACCTTTGCTCTTTTCAACTAGTCAAATAGATCTTCAATTCTTGGGAGGGGGTACTTGTTCTTAATGGTTAAAGCATTAAGCTTTCTATAATCTATACAGAGGCTAAGGGTTCCATCCTTCTTTTTCACAAATAAGATAGGTGCTCGCCAAGGAGACACACTAGGTCTAATGAACCCTTCTCAAGCAACTCATCTATTTGCTTTTTCAATTCTACCATTTCAAGTAGTGCCATCCTATATGGGGCAGTAGACATTGGTGTTGCTCCTGGTACCAGTATAATTTTAAACTCCACCTCCCTCAATTGTGGTAGTCCAGGTAGGTCTGTAGGGAAGACCTCTGGAAAATCCTGAACTATAGGTATCTGCCTAAGTTCATTAGCTACTTCCTGGTCATTAAGTTCGAGGCATTCATATTCATCTTCTAGAGTTATTAGTTTCAACACTTCAATTTGGGAATCCAAAGCTAACTCTAGTGATTTATCTAGTTTATATGGTTCAAAACCAGGCATCAATAATTGTCTAGCATGACAATCTATAATCACTTTATGGTCACTTAGCTAGTTCATGCCCAATATGACATCATAATCATAAGTGTCTAGCACTATGAAGTTTGTTCTTAGTTTTAGCTTGTCTATTTGAATTTCATAGTTTTCAACATGTGATATGTAAACAAAACTTCATTGCCAGAAGTTTTAACTAAATACATTTTTGTCATGTCCTTTACTTCTAAATTCATGGTCTTAGCAAAGCTAGTAGAAATTACAGACAATGAAGCTCCAGTATCAAATAGTGCAAACACTAACTGGCCATTAAGGTAAATGGTACCTTTTAGGGCTATCGTGCTACTCTTCTGCTGACTAGACTCCCTTTAGAGAGCTTCGGCCTCTGGTGCTTCCTACACCTTTCTGGAAGTCTACAGCTGAAATACCCTACCAGGGGGTACATTAGCCCTCCTCTGATCCTGAGGTACCCTTAGTGACTGCCTCCCTCCTTGAGTTGGCAGTTTTATTCTTAGCTAGAGCATAGACATCTGCCCACCAGGTCCCCTGGGGTTAAACCTCCCCAGTATTCTCCTGTCATCCCCTCTCTTTGGACAATCTCTCACCTAGTGGTTTGGGGCTCCACACATTTGGCATGCACTAAAAGCTTTGAAGCATGGCTTCTTTTCATGAAATTTACCACAAGTGTTGTATTGATGACCATATTGCTGTGGTCCTTTTTCCTTTTTATTTTCTTTTCTTCCCCCACTTGGTTCAACCACCTCTCTTGGCCTCGTTTGTTTCCCTTTCTGGGATCCACTCCCATTTCCAGGGCCACTCTTAGTGTTACCCACTCCGGGGCAGTCCAGTTATGATGCCAAAACTATGCATTTAGACTCCCAGGATTGGTAATGTTCTGTAGGCCATCAAAACACTACCCTCAGTGTGCATACCCAAGTGGCCCTCTTGGGCACTATGTAAATACATGCATATTGTCCCAAGCATCACACACATATTCACATTTCATGCACACCATGGCAGCAAAGAAGGAAAACACTAGCACAAGTCTTAGTTTTGGCTTCCACACATCAGGCAATCTTGTTAAGTTCTAGTGGCCAGCTACTGCACTTGTAACTTCCACTAATAAACTGTATCATTCTAGCCACATAGGCCCATGTTTTATTTGCTCCATTATCAAGTAGAGACTTAGAGAAAACCAAGGAATTTTTTTTTACATCAATAGCCCACCTATGCACCAAGTTATGGATTTTTTAAGTTGGTTACAAAATTCTGACCAAATGAACAGTAACTCATCCAATTTTGCAACGTCATATCTTTGGCTACAAGGATCCAAATCCAGAAATTCGAAATTTCAGTTCAACCTCTAGATGTTCTCTAGGATTGGTCAAAATTTCATACCAATATTCATTCTACACAGGGAGATATTAAACTTTAGGGACATGGTTGAAATTCTGGCAACTTTTGGACCATTTTGCCCATACAATTTTCCCAAACCATGCAAACACTTCATTAACAAGGGGAAAGGCATCCAAGGCTAGCCCATATATTTCCAATACACATATGAATTACATTCCCTTTATTTTAACAACTTTATGTGTCCAAAACAGAATTTACAAGTAAGCAGCCCATCATTCACACTTAGGCAGCTTTGCACCACATCACTTACATAGCCAAAACATTACTCAAATGTTCACATACTTGTCTCATTTTACATACACTACATGTACATGCATACATGCACTACAATATGGTCTTAACTCAGCTAAATACGCACCCTAGGTTACAGGAGGTCCTTAGACACAATGGACTCCAAAAACAGGATGCTGGACAGCTACTGCACAACACAGTAAATACCACCAATTAAAAATACCAAATGTGCTCCTAAAATCACCAAAATTTCCAGATCATAACTAGACATATGAAAGTTCTTGTACCTGAAATTTCAGATAAAAATTCAAACCAAAAAGGTTAGTTTGAAGGTGATATTTCTGCTGGACCTGAAATGACAGAATTGAGGGGAGTAAGTTTCATTGAGAAACTTAGTAAGGGTAACACTTGGTTTCTTAAGGTAATGTGATCCTCATTAAAACCTGCATACAAAGACACTAAAGCACAAAAACCACAATGCATATATACAAGATATAGCAACCAAATGCAGCAGCCAAACACAAACAACAACACATGAAATGTGGCAGCAACATATACCATGGGTTAGTCCATAAACCACATAATAAACATAACCGAATCACTGTGGCAGCCCTCCTCAAGCTAATGCTTGGTCTTAGGATGATTTTAACAGTAGTTAGTACTAACTTTGGGCTCTAGAAACCCTCATTTTACTGCCATCTTTGTCATTTATAATTTCTAAATTTGGAGTCCTGTAGCCAAAGATATAATGTTGCAAAATTGGCTAAGTTACTGTTCTTTTGGTCAAAATTTTGTAACCAACTTCAAAAATTCATAACTTGGTCCATAGATGGGCTATTGATGTAAAAAAAAATTCCTTGGTTTGCTCTAAGTCTCTACTTGATAATGGAGTGAATAAATAGGGGGCACATGGCTAGAATGATGTAGTTTATTAGTGGAACATACAGGTGTAATGGTTGGTCACTAGAACTTAACAAGATTGCCTAATGTGTGGTAGCCAAGATTAACACTTGTACTAGTGTTTTTCTTCTTTGCTGCCATGGTGTACATGAAATGTGAAGATGTGTGTGATGGTTGGACCAATATGCATGTGTTTACATAGTGATGCCCATCGGCATCTTCGTTGTACGACATGATGACCTGAAGTAGAGCATTCCGGTGTGAGAGTGCCTGAAATACTCAAAAGAACAGGGGTTAAGAGCTCCCCGGAATGTGTTTCTGGGGGTCGAGCCTCTGACGCCCAAGTACGTATTTGGTGAGTAAGGAGCAGAGAGTGGAGAGTGAAAGAGTGGACAGAGTTGTGTATATCCCCCTTTATCAAGGTTATTCTCCAAGTATTTATAGAAGAGCGTTGGGAGAAGTCCGTTTGACGTAGCTCACTCAGATCATGACACGTGTTCGGTCGGGTGTGATCCGTATCTTCGGGGATGGGGGACGTCTAGCTGGCCATAGGCTATTTTGTCCAGGAGTCAGGGCCATGGGAGGTCTATGTGTCAGGGGTATGCGTGATGTCTCCGTGTTAGAGGCTTTTTAACCCTTTTTTTCTTATTTCCATAAGACCCCTTCAGGTAACAAGACCTCTTTGACCCCTTCGGAGTGTGAAATCCCTTCGGAATAGGAGGCCCCCTTCGGCTAGATATGATCACAGAGGGTTGTCCGGATGAGCTCTTCGGCGGAGCAGGGCACCTTTGGGAGAAGCTCTACCTCATCGAGGGTGGTGGTTGACCAAGGTTAGAGGGTCATGGACTGTGCGCCCTCTTTTTTTGAGGTTGCTGCTTGTCTGATCTGAGCGTGATGCATGACTTTTACTGAGGGTGGTGCTCGTTAGAGCTTAGGAGTTCAGAGGGTAATAGCCCTTTGGCTATCACATGCCCTCCTTGGTGAGTCGAAGATATGTCTTCGGTTTTGAACTTTCGAGAGCCAATCGTGGAGCCCTTCGGATGAGAGTCTCTTTGATCTAGAACATTTGTTCTTGCCAAGATAATGGCATTTATCCCTTCGGGATAGGTGTCTGGTGTTCCCGAGGTTGTTTCTTTAATCAAAGTGTGTCTGTTCCAGGCTTTTTAATGCCTGTTAATGGACCGTTATGTCTACTTGATGCATTTTCTTGGGAAAGGCCTAAGTTTGACAGTTGTTAGGGGCGTGCCCTCGTTTCCCGCACTGGGTAACATGTGTCACCTGGTCACTGGGGAATGGTTACATCCATTTCGTTAAATGTGCCTCTTCACCTTCGAGGGGCAATTATGGCGACGCTTTACCTCCCTCATTTGGCCTATAAATCCTCCTTTCCTCATTAGTTTTTTCACACTTACACTCTATTGCTCTCAAATTTTCTCCATTTTTCCTGCGACGGTGGTAGCGGCGGTGCGATTTCCAGCAAGTTTTCACGACGGCGTCTAGAAATCTAGAGTTCAGCAAAATTTTTGGTGGCTTTTTCTTCCCGAAGACCTTCGATTTTCTATTTTTATAGCTTTCTTTTCCGAAGTCATCTCCTTCTTCTAAAGTCATTTTTCGGCTTTGTTTCTTTCTTTCCTTTTAGCTTTTTTGAAGTTAATTTTCCCTCTTCCAAATGTCTTCCCCTGTTCCGCTCATGTCTGTTTAGACTGTCCCCAAGAGCTGGCTTCCTCTTAATTCTCATATGAGTTGTACCACTTTGGCAAAGTTAGCGAAGTGGACAACTAAATTATTTCTCCCTTCTTACATAGTTATCAGGCTACCTACTCTTGGCCTATTCAGTTACATGAATAATCCAGACGAGCTGACCATTTTTCAGGCCCAACTGAAGGCCGGACTTCAGTTTCCTCTACCGAAGATGTTTTGCGACTTCTGCCAATTCCATGGCATAGCCGTGAATCAGCTTCCTCCCAACTCTTACTCCTACATCAATGCTTTCCTTTGCATGTGTGGGGTTTTCAGGATAGAACCTCACTTTGTTTTTTTCATGCAATACTACAAACTCCACCCTGTCCCAAAGGGTGGCTTCTATTTTCTACTTCCTCGGGGTTCTAGGAGTAAGAAGTTTACATTTACCTTCAACACGAATGATAGTTGGCGAGGGTGGCAAAGGAAGTTCTTCTTCCTGAAGGTGGCTGACCAGTAGGGGCACATTCCAACCAACTGGGCATAGGGGACACTGCCTATAGATGTAGTTGGCCCCCGAAAACTGCTAACCCTAAAATTGGAAGCCCAGTTCGAGGAGTTTGATAGCCATATTCGGGCTGTCATGGATTGGGACCCTGTGGTTCCCCCCGTTCCCTGTAACCGTTTCCCATCAGATGAAACTTAATGACCGAAGAGGTCCTTCGGGAATTGGGGGTGATCAAGGAGCACATTACCGACCTGAACATGCTGCAACCTCTTTTTGACGGGAAGAAGTCATGGTTGGTAATGCTCCTTCGGGGTGAACTCACGTACTCGGCCCTTAAAGAAAGTAAGTTCCTTTCCAGATTTTTCATCCCTTTCTGTTCGTACTTACACTGATATTCTTCTTTTTGTAGAGATGGGTGACAAATCTGCCGCCTTCTACAAGTCCCTCCTCCTTGGCCAGGCCAAGAAGGGGGAGCAGACCCGGAAGATGGTGGCGGTGAAGAGAAAGAAGCCGTCCGAGGGACCATCTTTGGTTCCGAGGTCAAAGAAAATGAAAGAGGACCTCATTCCTCCACCTTCCGGAGACGACGTGGGGACTGAGGACCAGACCCATGTTCGGGAGGATCCACCCTCGGAACCAGCCATCCATTCGACTCCCCTTAGTCCCAGTACCGTGGCGGAGACTTTGGGGACCTCGGTTGGGGGGTTTTCGGCTGAGGAGCTAGATGAGCGCCAAAAAGGTAAAGGCAAGAACGTCCCCGATGAGGTCTTTGAAATCAGCAACTCCGACGGTGATGACGCAGAACTTCCACCAGGTTTTTCCCTTAGCCATTCTTCTATGAGTTCAGGAATTTTTGGTGATTTAGATCTTATAGATGAGTGGCTAAGGGATAACGTACTGATGGAACTTCAGTGGGACTTTGCAGGAGAAACAGTGCAGGCTCCCTGGGTGGAAGATCATGCCCAGAAGAAGGCCATTCGGGATGCCAAAATCCCGAAGGGAAATATCCCAATGGAGCCCTTCTGGTCATTCATGGAGGACATGAACTTGTTCTCCGTGGATAGCCAGAAGATGGCTGCTCAGATGGTGACTGGGGTCATCACACACGCCACTTTTCAGTCTCTGACTGAAAAGTGCCCGATTGAAGAGATCCTCTCTGTGTGGATGACCGACAGGCTACCCAGGTAAACTCCTACCCTTTTGATACTTAGTGATTTTTTTTTCATTTTCCTTATGCTCCTTACTCAGGGTCTCTCTTTTACAACTCTTGGCATACACGGGTTACTATCGGGCCTGGGCAGCCAAGCAAACTTTGGTCCAAACTCACTCCGATGAGTCTCTAGTGAAGGCCAAGGAAAATTTGGCTAGCTCTGTCGTTAAGTATGATGAGCTAAATAAGATAGCCAAGGAGGATCTGGCCAATCTTTGAGAGGAGATGCTCAAAATCCAAGGGAGCTTATCCAAGACTTCTCTTCGAAGATGTCAGACCTCAAAGTGAGGTTGATAGGCATGACCTCAGCCAACGAGGTACTTCAAAAGGACAAAGACGATGCTGCTGCCCAAGTGGCGAAGGCCTTCGATCTCAACTCAAAGCTTCAGGCCGAGGTTGAGAGGTTGATGAATGATGGAAAAAAGAAGAAGAAGAAGCTGGCGAGGGAGATCATGGAGCTTCGGCAAGATCTGGAGGATTTGCACGTGGAGAAGATGAAGTCTGACCAAGCAGCGAAAAGGTCTTATCAGGACGGCTTCTGCCTCGCCCATCACCAAGTCTTATCAAGATTTCCAAATCTCTACCTCTCATTCTGGGTGGCCCTGGACATCCTCGAAGGGCCATCTTGGTATTGGTCAAAGGCGGAGTTCCTTAACCTCCCTACTATTCCACCTTCGGCTCCTGGATCTACTGATAAAGATTCTAAAGGTTTAGAGGCCGAGGATGGTGAGGAACCAGCGGATGTCCAGCATCGCTAATAGGCCTCCTTTTTCTTCTTTCCCTTCTGTAATCCACCTGTTATATTCTTTTACCGATGTTAATAAAATTTGCTTTCTTCAAACTCTGTTGTATTTGGCCAGTACTTCTTCAGAAAGCACTTTTTTTTTGTGAAACTTAACCTTTGTTCAAATTATGACTGATCAACATTTTATACACAAAGGTACAGTTCAGCAATATACATGCTTGGATGACCAGCTTCGGCATTCATAGCGTTTGTTTCCAAAAAAATTTCCAACTTCCAGGCACGTACTTGGGGAAATTCTACTTCGGGAACTACGTTCGATCGAGGGAAACACCTATCTTCGGGAACAACCATCCTTGGTCATGCTTGGTGTTTTTGCATGACTAAATTTTTTGTAAGTGTCCATCTTGGCACTTTTAGGAGATAAACACCTTTGGTACCCACCATCGTCGTATGCTTGCCGAAGGCTAGTCATTTTTACAAGCTTATCGCTTCGGCGTACCCATGATCGAAAATTTGGCTAATCATCGGGTGGTCTCATTGTTCATGAGCGGGTATGCTCAAGATTTATTTGCTCAGATGCCTTCAGAAAAAGTCTCATTACACCACATTCGGTTAACTACCTAGGGGGAGAATAATACAATTTTTCCTTTTCCTCAGAAAACTCTAAGTATAGAATCTTCTAAAAGAATCTGAATGCCATGTATTTTTCAATTCTCCACCCTCGGTGTCACCGAGCTTGTGCACTCCTGGTCGTATTTCTCTAAGAACCAAATAGGACCCCTCCCAGTTTGCGCGAAGTGCTCCATGCGATGGTCTTCGGGGTCTGAACTCTACTTTTCAGAGAACGAGGTCTCCCTTTTTGATTCCTTCCCATTTCACATGTAAGTTGCTAGCGATGGCTGCTCTCTGCTGGAAAGCTTTTCTTCTCAGCTCGGCCATTTCTCTTTGTTCTTCAAGGAGGTCCAATTTGGTCCTTAATCCAAGGTTGTTTCCTTCTTCGTCGAACACCTGTACCCTAACTGATGGCTGGATGATTTGTACGAGAATAATGGCCCCTGAACCGAATATGAGTGAAAAGGCTGTTTCACCCGTGGCTCTCCTCGGGGTGGTTCGGTAGCTCCATAACACGCTTGCGAGTTCTCTTGGCCATTTTCCCTTTGCTTCTTTTACCCTCTTCTTCAGGCCATCCGTTATTGTCCTGTTGGACACTTCAACTTGCCAATTGCTTTGAGATGGGCTACCGGGGTGAAGTGCAGTTTAGTTTCGAGGTCAGTAATGAATTCCTGGAACCCTTTATCGGTGAATTGGGAGCCATTATCGGCCACTATTACCCTAGGGATCCCGAATCTGCATATGATGCTTTTCTTGACGAATCTCTGTATATCCTTTGTTGATATCGCTGATAAGGGCTCTGCCTCAATCCATTTGGTGAAGTAGTCTAGTGCAACTACACAAAATTTGAGCCCTCCGGGAGCAGTTGATAGAGGCCCAATGAGGTTTATGCCCCATACGGTGAAGGGACAGGGATAGTTGTTCGAAGTTATCTCCTTCGAAGGTAGCCTCTAGACAGGAGCATGCCTTTGGCAATTATCACACTTTTGGATGAACTGCCTTGCGTCCTTCCTCAGAGTGGGCCAGAAATACCCTTGCCGAAGGAGTACTGTAGGAAGGGTGTTGGTTCCTATGTGTGAACCACAAGCTCCTTCATGGACTTCTTTGAGGATTGCTTCGACATCCTCTTCACCGATACAACTCTGTAATGAGGTGGTGTATCCTTGTCGATACAGGTCTTCCCCTATCAGGAAGTATCTTCCTGATGATTTTCACACTTTGGCTGCTTTGTGGGAGTCCTCGAGGAGTTTTGAGGTTGAGAGGTATTTTTTGATAGGGTCCTTCCACCCTTTTCCCATCCTTGTTTCGCAGATTACCACTATACTCAGATGGTGCTGTATTTCTGTTGACTCCCTTGACTTGGCCAGTGTGTCAGCCTCCATGTTATCTTGCCGAGGTACATTTTCTATGTGCACTATGTCAAATTCTTGGATGAGTTCTTTGATGAGGTTGTGATATTTTGCCAAGGTTGGATCCTTTGCGCCATATTCTCCTGCCATCTGTCGGACCACTAGCTGAGAATCACTACGGGCCTTTAGATTTTTAATGCCCACCCTCTTTGCTAGCCGTAAGCCTGCTATGAGGGCTTCATATTCAACGATATTGTTGGTGACATTGAACCCAAATTTGATAGCCTTTGTGGCCTCCATTCCTTCAGGGCATCGGAGAACTACTCCAGCTCCCTGGTGTTCGGAACCCGAAGCTCCATTGACAAATATTGTCCACTCAGGTTCATGTTTTACGAGTTCCTCCAAGGTGTCTTCAGTTTTTAGGACCTCGGCGATGAGGTCTGCCAATGCTTGGGCCTTTATGGCCTTTCTTGGCTCATAATTTATGTCATATTCACTGAGCTCAATGCACCATTTTGACAGTCTTCCTGAGTGATCAACCCTCCTCATGATATCCCGAAGAGGTAAGTTACTTCAGGCAGTAATAGGGTGTGCTTGGAAGTAAGGTCGTAACCTTATACTTGCCAATACTAAGGCATAGATGGCATTTTCTAGAAGCAGGTACCTGACCTTGGCTCCATGTAGTGATTTGCTTACATAGTATACTGGCCACTGTCTCCCTCCCTCTTCTTTTACAAGCATCGAACTTACTGCGTTTTCATTGAGGGTTAGGTAAAGGATGAGGGGTTCTCTATCCTTCGGCTGCAGAAGTGTTGGTAGGTGGGTTAAGTAGGTTTTTAGCTCATCCCAAGCTTTTTGGCAATCTTCGCTCCCAGGATAAGAATTTGCTGGTATCCACTAAAGGCATCGGGGAAACTAAGTAGGCCATATTCGGCAGTAGAGTCTACCAACTGATCTATTGGTGGTAAAGGATATGAATCCTTAGGGCAAGCATCATTTATGTTTCAGAAATTGATGCACATTAGGAGCTTATCGCTCCCTTCTTTCGTAGCAATGACAACATCACTAAGCCATTCGGGGTACTTGACTTCCCTTATTACACCTGCTTCCATTAAGTGCTGTACTTCAATTTTGTTAGGACCACCAGTCTAAACTTGGCTAAGGCCAAGAAAAATAAGAAACATACAATTAAAATACAAAAGGGACTCAGTTGAGCAAGGTAGTAGTGATGTGAATGCAAAACTACAAAACTTTGTGCCTTTAGTGCACTTAAATGGAAGACTATGTTGAGTTTGGTAGGAAACAAAGTTGGAAGACTACTATGCACACTTGAACTAGTGATGCCAGTGAAACTACAAATTAAGACTGAGAGCTATCGGCCATGCAAAGTTATAAGGGGACTAGTGGGATACTAAGCCAAGTTTTGGTAAATTTCCGTGATGACTAGTCAAATCTTTTCTTCCACTAAGGAATAAGTCATCATTGCCTTGATTTTCCTAATTAGTACTTGTTATGGTACTTGGCTGGAACTTACATGGGACTAATGTTCATTTTAAACTCCTAGAGTTAGTGCTTGGCATTGTGAGCCATGAAATGATGTTAGTGCTGAAACATGTCCATGTTTTAGTGACAAAAAGGAGGCCATGGAGACTTGAGGACTAAATGACGCCGTGAAATAATTAGTGAGACCGAGAACTAGCCTTACACCATTTTAGTTACATGTGGCTCACTACCGAAATGGCATGACTCCACTAATAGCCATCATTTTTGGGCTTACCTTCCATTTATCCAAAGCCAAAACTAGTTCTTGTTGTTCTTGAAAGGTGCTGCCAGATTCATGCCAAATTCATGTGAAATGAGAGCTTGAATTTGAAATTGAGCTTGATATCTCCGTTCTTAGCACTAGGCGAACTAAGGATTCAAGCTAGAGCTTTGGTTTGAAAGGGCAAAGAAAGGCCGAGGCATCCAAGCTGCATTTTGAGGTAAAAACCCAAAGTTCACTTGGTTTCCTTGGAAATTTGTCCATGAACAAGTGATTTTTGTGGTTTAGTGATGATTGAAATGTGTTAGGAAGTTGAATTAAAGAACACATTTCTGACTCAAGCTAAACTGAGACTACTCAAGCTCAGATTGAGGTAGGGTTCACTAAACTACTTGATTGCTTGGTAATATACCATGATTCAAGTGTTAAAGTAGCTAAGTTATGGTTAAATATGCTAAATGACATTAGTTACTTGATGGCTATGGTGATGATTCGGTTGTGATTGTTGATTAGCTAATTAACTATGGGCATGTGTTAGAAATCCTAGCAAATGAGGCCAATTTGCTAGGTATTTCAGAGCTCTAGTGGATGTGGACTTTATGTTGAAGTTTAATGTGCAAAGGTGCACAATGACACATGCTATGGTACTTGGCCGAATGGTCATTGTGGTGTGTGAGTGTGTTCATTGTGTGCTTGAGTGTTGTTTTGTGCTTGCTAACCATTTACTTGCTATTATGGTTTATATGTCTCAGACATGCTAGTATGTATATACATATGTTATGGTTTTCTTGTCTTTGTGTCTTATTTTTGTAGGACTTTATGAGCAAATGAAGGTTAAGTCTTGAGTTGTATACTCGGCTTAACTAAATAAACTCTTTACGACTTAGTAATAGTAGTGAACTCTACTGAGTATTTATACTCATTGCCCATAATCTTGTTTTTCAAGAAAGGATATTTGGCCTGAGTAGTGTAGCTTGAGTTGCTAGTGTGTGTGTGCCAGCTTTGCTTGTGTGCCAAGGTATGTGCCAAAGTGTGCTTGGCTAGATTAACTTACTACATTACAAGTCTTCATTTGAAGTTTGGTTGAAACTTATATCTTAAGTTTGTGCAGGCTGTTTAATGTGGGACTGTCTAGGTGAACAACACGGATGTCTGGACTATTGCTCTCATAGTGGTTTTCACTTTTATGACCATGAACATGGCCATAGGACTTGTGTTGCAGTGTGTCTTGCTTTTTGGCACACTTAGGGTTCTGTTTGGGGAATAATGGTTTCGGTTTGTAAGCATAACTTGGAGGAAGTGTGAACCTTGGTGAATCATGTCATGTAGACATGTTTGGTGTTCTATGTAGGCTACTTTTGTTGTGTACATATGTATGTAGCCTCGGGTATGTTTAGGTTTTGTGGTACTTGGAGTACCTTGGTTGCCAAGTTATGTTTGTTAGTATGGTTTTGGTTGTGTAAATGATGAATGGTTATGGGCCAAGGGGTGGCATGTTTATATATGAGAGTGAGATGTGTTATGTTGTGAACCTCCCATGTACTACTTATGGCCGAAATGTTCATGTGCACTCACACATGAGTTTTCAAATTTGTTGATACCTTGGGCTTCTTGGTTGCCATTCTAAGTAGCACACTTGATTGCACACATCCTAAACACTTAAATTTCATTGAGTGTTTGCCTTGCTTGTAATGCAAGTTACCTATTACAGCCTTGCTTGTCTTGCAAGTTACTATTTTGGGCTCAACTTCTGCTACAAGTAAATAGTTGGGTTCTACTCATAAGACTCCTGGGCCACCTCCCAGGCTAAATACCTTAAGAAAATAAGACTTAAGCTTAAGTTACTTTGGTTGGCCGAATTAAAAGTTCCAATAACACTCTAGAATAATCTTAGTTGGGTAAGTGTAGTACAGAGTGAATGGGCCAGGGCCTGTGTGAGGTGTGACAAGTTTTGATGAAGTTGTTCTTATGTGCTAAGAGGCTTCACTTTTTTTGTCGAACGGGTTTTGCCTCTGGGCGCACCTTAAGGCTATGTTGAGCGTTTACCCCAAGCATGTCCTTCGGCAAATAGGAAAACAGATCTTTGTTCCTTAACAGAAAAGATACAAGTTTTCTGTTGTCACCTTCGGCCAGTTTCTTCCCCACTCGGGTACTTCGGCCTGGGACAAGTTCCACATCTTCTTTTTCTATTTTTTTGGGGTCTACTATTTCTTCTCCCTTTGCCTCTTCTCTGAGCACGGCCTTTGCTCCCAAAATCTGTGTGTGGATCTTTGTTGGGCCCTGTATTGCCTTTAGAAAGACCTTTTGATGGCCGAAGGGCTATCGCCCCCGAAGGACTTCACATGAGCGCGCCACTTCCGGTCAAAGCAGACACAACAAAACCCCAGTAAAGGGAGGAATGCAGCACCCTCAGACAAGCCGGATAGGCGCTACCACTCAGGAAACCCATGGGACCAACTTCGGACAAAAGGAGTCACCGCCTTTCCTGAAGGTAACCTCGCGCCGACCTCACATGGCCAAAACTAGCTCCAGATACTCTCTGGGCCACCCTCGGGGCGCGCTTATGAATTGCCACATCAGGTACTCAAGCCTGACTATGGAAAAGCCCAACCGAAGGTGCCTTGTATAAATAAGGGACCTCCCTCCAAAGGAGCTCACCTCCCCGAACGAGCTTTGTACCTCGAAGGAGTTCGGTCCTCCGAAAAGGCCATGTGGGCATATGACAAAACAGCTGAAGAGTCTCTGACACACAATACTCATACAGCCCCTGACACGCCACCCTCAGAGACGTTCTGACACACTGCGCTTGTGCTACCTAGGCTCCCGACCAGGCGGCCTATGGTAAGTTAAAAGCTCCCCCTCTCCCCAAAGGTATGGACCATATCCGACCAAACACGTGTCACGATCTAGGCAACCTGTGGCAAACGAACTTCTCCTATTCATCTCCCTATAAATATTCGGGAAGCGCCCCAGGTAAGGGGGCCACTCCAAAGAAAAATCTCTTTGCTCCTCACTTACCCTCTACCATCAAACACTAACTTGGGCGTCGGAGACTCCTTCCCCGGAAAAACACTCTGAGGAGCTCCTAACCCTTGTTTTTCTGAGTCCTTGCAGTCCTTCTCCCACCGGAGGTTCCTTATCCAGGCATCCTCCCACCAAAAGTTCCTACTCCGGGTCTACCATGTTGCACAACAATGACGCCGAAGGTGATCACCTTCCTTACTTCTGCTTGGTCGATGAAGAGCTTGGGATCCTCGTCCTTTGTTGTGAAGGTGACAGTCAAGTATTTCACATCTGGACGGATGTGGAGATTTCCTTATGTCTGCCTTCCGAGGATTGCATTATATGACGAAGAGACATCTATGATGATGAACCTAGTCATTGTTGAAGCAAAGAGCTCACCTTTGTTTTGTGATGAAGTTCCTCTTAGCATCAAAGGTAGGTCAATCCATCCGAGGATAGGTAGTTCGGACGGACCTACCCCGAAGGTTGGGGAGGTGACAAGCTTGAGATCGCCTTTTGTGATACCCAAAGTCGGCAGCAAATGGGAGAATAAGACATCGGCATTGGAACCATCGTCGAGGAGTACTCTCTTAACATCTCAACTCCCTATCCTCGCCATGATGAGGAGTAGGTCGTTGTGACGAAACATCACAGTGGATCCATCCTTCTGAACAAGCTTGTTCGATTGGTGACCAAACTCCATGAGGGAGATTTCCCTCATCTTTCTCTTCCTTTCAGCCGATGGTATGCCCGTGGTGATCATCTAGATTACTCCTGTTGGTGGTGGTGGATGCCTCTTGGGACTTTGGTCCCGACGTCTGTCAGAATCATAGTCATCATCTCCTTTCCTCTCCTCTTCCCTCTTCCCCTTCGGGGAGGGCATCCACAGGTAATGCTGAAGTTGACCCTACTTTATGAGAGACTCGATGTACTTCCTTAGCTGGAAGCAATCCTCTGTGTCATGCCCATGGTCGCGATGGAACTAGCAGAACTTTTTCATATTTTTCTTGTTTTCCTAAGTCATGGCTTTCAGACACTAGATTTGATTGCCTTGCCTTTCCATGGCAGCAGTATGTTTGTTCTGGAGGTGTTCAGGGGGTGAATGACATGGGTTTTTTCCCCTTGTGCTTCCTGGGTCTTCCCCCGCCGTCGATAGGATAGCGATTCTGGTGACTTTGTCCTTCAGGCTGATGGCCATCGGACTTCGGTCCCCCCATCGTCAACCCTTTGGCTGTCATATGCAGCTCGGCCCTTTGGTAGAACTTGGCAAGGGTGTCCAGGGGGTCCTTCGAGAACTTCTAAAAAAGTTGCAAGTCTCGCCGAAGCCCTTATATCATGGCGAGGATGCGTATTTCGGGGCGAAAGTTCGGCACGCTCAAGGCCTCTTGGTTGAATCTTTCAACATAGGCATGAATGGTCTCTCCGTTTCTTTGCGCAATGTCAAACATTTGAACCGGCATCTTCGCCATTGGCCTACTGCCAATGAATTACTGCGTGAATGCCGTGGACAGCTCTTGGGAACTCATTATAGTTCCAGGGGCGAGGGAGTTGTACCACGTGGTTGTCGGGTCGGAGAAGGTGACCTCAAAGCACTTGCAAAGGGTAGCATCATCGACACCATGTAGTACCAAACTACGCCTGTACTTGGTTAGGTGGGCTTGTGGGTCACTTCGCCCATCGTACATCTCCAACCGTGGCACCCGGAAGTCGCTTGGCATAGGTGCCTCAACTATCGCTCGAATGAAGGGTGACTCTTCTCCGGTGAAGGTTTCCGACAACCTTGACTAGACAGGCTTCCCTGCCATCTGCCTTTCCACTTTCTCCAACCTCTTTAGGATCTTTTCCATGACGATGCTGGTGCTAGGCTCTTCTCTCTGCTTGGAGACCTCTGGCAACGGAGAACGATGCCTCCTTTTTAGGGAATAACTTCAGCGATGGGGCGACCATGATTTCTCCTCCGGTTTGAACTTCTCCGTCGGGAAGTTTTGGCCCCTTTTGATGCCATTTCTCTGGTACGTCGGCCTTTAGGAGGTACATCATCCGTTGAGGATTCATCACGGAAGTCTTCACTCCCTAAGCTCCAGTGAGTAGACTTCGGCCTTTTCTCGCGACGAGGAGTTGGTGAGAATGCCCTTCGGCCAGAATGTGGGTGAGACCACCTTTCGTCACACTGTTGAGTCATTTTAGCCACAACAGAGCGTTGAAAATCATGTAAAAAGCTCATCATGATCGTTAGAGGGCATTCGTCCTCAAGCAAGGAAGTCCCTATGGCTTGTGGTTCGGTCGTCGGTTGATTCTCCGGCGCGGATGGGGACTTCGGTAGTCCCTTATCCTTAGAACGCCGAGTCTTAATGACAGCTACATAAGGGTGATTTCCCACAAACGGTGCCAAGTGATGCCCGTTGGCATCTTCGTTGTATGACATGATGACATGAAGTAGGGGATTTCGGTGTGAGAATGCCTGAAATGCTCAAAAGAACAGGGGTTAGGAGCTCCCTGTAATGTGTTTTTGGGGGAGGAGCATTTGATGCCCAAGTAAGTATTTGGGGTGTGACGGCTCTCCTAGTAAATTAATCAAGTAAGTGTTTATTTTACTTTGATTAAGTGTTTATTAAATTAAGTACCTCAGGTTAGCACCTTGTTAAGCAAGTAAGGTAAGCTTAATTAATTAAGTGAGTTCCTAAGTGTGATTTGGCATAGTTAAATCAAGACCATTAGTTATGCTAGCTTTTAGAACCATCCTTGTGAGTTTTGAGAACTTGTGGCACTAAGTGTGTTTTTGAGCCATTTAGAACTTAAGTGGCTAAAATGTCCAAGAAAATTAAGTATGAGAAGCTTTTAGCATCCTTTAGAGCAAAGAAATGTAGTTTTGGGTGAGAGTTTAGTGACTCATTTGAAGCTTTTGAGAGTAGGAGGACTTAAGTGCAAGGGAGGGAAGAGTTACTTTATAAGCTTATAAGCTAAGTCTTCTTCTTCCTTAGTCATTTTGTTTCTAAGCCTCAAATTCGTAGCTCCCTCTCCTCTCTCAAAATCACAGCCCAAACTTCCATTTCCTTGCAAGTTTTCATCAAATTAAGGGTGCCCAAGGTGTTAGAAAGCATCACCAAGCTTCTTTGCTAGTGTTCTAGCTCAAGTTGCTCTTTGGAAGCTAGTTTTGGACTCAAATTCGTGGGTAAGCTTCTTGAGATCATTTGGATTGATTCTAGGTTGTTTCTAGAGCTAGAGATGGTCTTAGTTTGATTGGGTTGGATGCCAAATTGCATTGGTTTTAGGTGAGGAACTCAAAGGAAGCTTAATTGAGCTAAGGAGGCTTTGTGTCAATGCTTGCTTGTGTGGCTAAATTGAGGTAAGGGTTCAAGTAATTAAGCTCAAATAATGCATGGTTTGGTAGTTTTGTGTGTGGGAATGAGTTAGGAACAAGAACCATTTAGTTTGGATTAGAAATGAGAGAGTTTGAGCAGTTGGTGTGCAAGAACGCGGCTGTCGCGCAACGCAGAAAACTGCGTTGGCGCCGCAGCGCCAGAGGTATGTATACTGGCGCCTAGGCGCCAGAGGGCGATATTGCACACAGAAAGTTTTGTTCTTTGGCGCTGCGTCAGGGGGGCTCTGGCGCTGCAGCGCCAGAGGCAACTTCATGAAGTGTTGGCCCATTTTTCCGGCCATCTTAAGAATAACTTAGACTCTCGGTTTCTATTCCTAGGCTATCCTAAGACGTTCCATAGCCTCGGTTGGGTCTAGAATTCATTCCTAAGGCGGGAATTATGCATTATTTGGAAGGTAGTCAAGTTTTGTGGTTAAGAACAAAAGTGTGACTTGGTGACTAAGTTATCCATAGTGCTTAAGTTTTTGGATGAGCATTAAGGGGATTTAAGTGGGTTTTTAGACTCTTTATTGGCCGTATAGAGCGTCATTTGCATACGGTCAATGAAGAGAAAAACCTAAGTTGATCCCAACCGAACCATATGGTTTGGTAAGTAAGCCACTAGTAGTGTTCTAAGTTAAACCTTGAGGGTTTAGCTAGTTAAACCACATAGGAAGACTACCTTGTACAATAAGTTAAGGGTAAAGGCGGGTAAGTTTGAGATAGGTGACGACCTACTCTAGAACCCGTAAGTGGGACTTAAGTGAGGTAAAGTATCCGGGATACGAGGGCCAGTATCTCAAGTACCTCCGTTGTTTGAGCTCACGGCAACGTTTTAAGGCACCTAGAGTGCAGAAAGTCCCAAGTGCATATATTGTGTGCATCTCATACCATACATTCATACATTGCATATTTTATATTTTGTTGATTGTTTGAGTTGTTTGTTGATTGAATTGCTTGTTTGATTGCATGGTTGCCATATTGCATTGTTACTGCATTTTTCCTTGCAGGTATTCAAGGGATACTTACTGAGTACTTTTAAGTACTCATTCCCTTAAGCTTTATTGTGCAGGTTCTAACACCGGGCCTAATCACTAAGTGATAGTCGAGGCCTAAGCTTTCTGTTTTACAGGTATTTCTCTTGAGAATCCTAGTGATTCTAAGTTACTTGTAAAATAAGTTATGTGCTAACCAAGTTGTGCCTTTACAGTGTAGAGGCTAAGAGTACACAAGAACAAGATTTAGTGAAGGGTTTACACTTGGAGCTTGGTATAGCTCAAGGTGGGACTCAAGTAGTTGATCTTAGGTAGTAATTTTTGTCTCTTGTACATAGTACTTTGTGTACTAAGTAAGTTGCCTCTAATAGGATACATTGAGATGTAAATCCATCTTGTTACTTTTGGGTGCATGCTAGAGGTGTAATGTATGCACAAACTGTTACTTGTAGTTAAAGCAACCAGTATTTTCAAGGTCTTGGCACGGTTTATATATGTTTTAGTGAAATGCTCGAGCAATGTTTTAATCTACGACTTATAAAATTTGTTTGCATTGCCAGGACAGCAGCATGCATAACTTAAACTGTGTAGGCTAAGAAACTAGTTGCATATAAATTGTTTAATTTATATTGACAAGTAATAGTTAGCCAATAGTAACTAGTGGGATTCATAAATCCCTAAGGCCTACAAGGTTATGGGGCACTGGGGCCCTGTTCCGCGACATGGGGAGTAAAGCGGAGAGAGTGGAGAGAGTTGTGTATATCCCCCCTTCACCAAGGTTATTCTCCAAGTATTTATAGGAGAGCGTTGGGAGAAGTCCGTTTGACGTAGCTCGCTCAAATGATGACACGTGTTCGGTCGGGTGTGTCCGTATCTTCGGGGATGGGGGACTTCCAATTGGCCATAGGCTATTTTGTCGAATAGTTAGGGCCATTGGAGGTCTGTGTGTCAGGGGCATGTGCGAGGTCTCCATGTCAGAGGCTTCTTAACCGTTTTTGTCTTATTTCCGTAAAACCCCTTTAAGTAACGAGACCCCTTCGGAGTATGAAACCCCTTCAAAATAGGAGGTGCCCCTACGACTAGATATCATCACCGAGGGTTGTCAGGATGAGCTCTTCCGCGGAGCGGGGCACCTTCGGGAGAAGCTCTACCTTGCCGAGGATGGTGGTTGACCAAGGTTAAAAGGCCAAGGACTGTGTGCCCTCTTTTTTCGAGGTTGCCGGTCATCCGATCCGAGGGTGATGCTCAACTTTTACCAAGGGTGGTGCTCGTCAGAGCTTAGGAGTTCAGAGAGTAATAGCCCTTTGGCTATCACATTGTGCCCAAGAGGGCCACTTGGTATCCACACTAAGGGTAGTGTTCTGATGGCCTATAGAACATTACCAATCCTGGGAGTCTAAATGCACAATTTTAGCACCATAATTGGACTACCCCGGAATGGGTAACAGAAGTTGGTATCAAAGCATGGTTTATACATGTACATAGCATATAGTTGCATTGCATGCATCCACATATACGAACTTAGTTTGGTCAACTGCTAGTGTTAAGTACCGTTGAAATACCTATGATCTTTATATGTGCTCTATGATGAATCGTCAATTCAAGAAGTAAACATGGTTGCCACAAGGAGAGGCGAACCACCCTGAAGGCCTCCTACTGATTTTGGGCAACAAAGAAATGGACAGAATAGAGGCAATCAAGGGCATTAGGGGGTACCAAAACCTGAAGTGCCTTAGGTTTGGTTAAAGCTTGAAAGGAACTTAGCTTTAATCAATGAAAACTTAGTAAGGCTGATTCAATTACAACAGTAAGGAGTCCAAGTAGCTCCAACAGAACCAGTTTAGGATGCACAACAGCAATGAGAAGAGGATACTAGGAACACATATGAATATGTTCCTTCTAGAAGCATAGAAGATACAAATGGTGAGTCCATTGAGGAGGAAGATGAAGATAGGAGAAATCCAAGAGGAAGAAGACTAACGCCTGAGATTCGTCAGGTGTCTAGGACCACTCCCTCAGTCTATGACCATTCCTCCACTAAGAATGAGATTGAGGAAGGCCATCAGAGAAAATCAAGGAGAAAGCAGAGAGATCATAGAGAGAATTACCATATAGAGGGCTTTCACAGATCCAGGAGACCTAGATCAGAGGATCTATAAGGCCTTGATGAAGTCAAACTGTTAGAGAGGTTGTAAGGCCTAAGACCTCCACAGTTTGATGGAAGAGCTGGGCCAGAAAGAGCTGAGGAAGGGTTAATCTTCATAGAAAAGATGTTTGAGAGGATGCCACTCAGCTCCACCAATAAGGTATTACTGGCTGCTTACAACTTGGTAGGCAGTGCAGAGATGTGGTGGAGAAACACCAAAGATAGGTATGCTTTCCAGAAGGGCAGAAGGCCCAGGAAGAGATATTGAGATGAGCTGGCCAGAGTTCACATAGCTGTTTCAGGAGCAGTTCATTAGTGATGCTATCAAGGATATAAAGCAAGCTGAATTTGACGTTCTATGGCAGGACATCCTCAGTGTCCTAGAGTATGACCACAAATTCAATTAGTTGGTGAGGTATGCTCCTCAGTATCATGGACTAGAGGAGTTGAAGGCCAAAAGATTTGTCAGAGGCTTAAAGTCAGACATTAGAAAGGCTGTTAGACCTTTTGGAGTGGTTACATACTATAAAGCAGTGCATAAAGCTTTATTAGTAGAGCCAGAGGAGTATGAGACTAAGTACTTTCCCAGTGGACCAAAGAAAAGTAGTCAGGTTGGAGGTAAGCAATAGAAGCCACCACATGGCGAGGGAATTGCCAAGAATTCTCATGTTGGTGGTGAGGGCAACGTTAAGGGGAAGTTCCTTGGCCTAAGGTGCCCTAAATGCAAGAAGTTTCATGGAAAGAAACCTTGCTATTTTGACACCCAAGCATGTCTAAGATGTGGATCCATGGATGATTGGATCAAACACTGCCCATAGGCTAAAAGAAGGCCAGAAGACAATGTCCAGTAAGGCCTATTGGGGTAGGGCCTAGAGGGGCAGCACCCGGGGAGGGATAGCAGAGGCCAGTTCCTCTAGTGCCTCGGCCTCCAGTGTAGAGAGCTGGCATAGTCTTCCAAGTGGAGAGGCCAGAGACATCAGAGAAGGGAGGAGCACTAAGAGGTAACCTTTACCTTAATGGTATGCTTGTTAGTGTTCTGTTTGATACTGGTGCATCTGTGTCTGCAGTCGCTAGGAAAATTGTTGATTCCATGAACTTGCTTACTGAAATCATGCCTAGGATATCTTTAGTGAAAATAGCAGGTAGTCAATGTCTTTTCACTAATGACCTAGCTAAGGATTGTGAGCTTGTAGTAGGAAAGACTAAGGTTATGACTAATCTGCAAGTGTTGGACATTCCTAAGTATGATTTTGCTCTGGGTATGAATTGGCTTGCTCTGCATAGCATAACAATTGATTGTGCTAAGAGGGAAATCACATTGCCAGGTGGTGAAGTGCATGCATTAGTGAATTCTAAAGAATAAGTGTATGAAATGCATGGCATGGAGCTAGAGGTACTAGATGAGATACCTATGATTTATGAGCAGGATTGCTATTATGCATTGATTGAATTGCACTATGATGAGGAAGTAGACAGAATACCTGTAGTGAGAGACTTTCCACAAGTATTTCCTAAAGACCTGCCAGGTATTCCTCCACTAAGGGAAATTCAGTCTGAGATCAAGTTGCAACTAAAAGCTAGTCCAATTTCCATACCTCATTACAGAATGCCAATCACAGAGATGAATGAGCTCAAAAAACAACTTCATGAACTTCTTGAAAAAAGATTCATAAGGCCAAGTGTTTCAGCATGGGGCGCTCCTGTTCTCTTTATGAAAAAGAAGGATGGATCGTTGAGACTTTGCGTTGGCTACAGGAAGCTCAATGTAATGACTATTAGGAACAAGTTTCCACTCCTTAGGATTGAGGATCTTTTTGGTCAACTCAAGGGAGCTAAGATCTTCTCTAAGAGAGATTTGAGATCTGGATACTTCCAGTTGAGAGTAAAGGAAGAAGACATTCTAAGATTGCATTCAGGACCAGGTATGGGTATTATAAGTACACAGTCATGCCATTTGGTTTGACTAATGCCCCAGCTGCTTTCATGAGCCTGAAGAACAGGGTGTTCAGACCATATTTGGACAAATTTGTGGTTGTGTTCATTGATGACATCCTAGTGTACTCCAAGGATGAAAATGAACATGAACATCATCTGAAGATTGTCCTAAAGACTCTATTGGAACATTAGCTTTATGCCAAGTTTTCCAAGTGTGAATTCTGGATAAGGGAAGTGCCTTTCCTAGGACATATCATAGACGCACAGGGCCTTAAGGCAGACCCTGAAAAGGTCAAGGCAATGCAAGAATGGGAAAGACAAGGACTATGAAGGAAATCAAAAGTTTCCCCTTGTGAATGAAGTGTTTACACACTTATGAAAAATTGTATGGGCAAAATGGTCCAAAAGTTGCCAGAATTTTGACCTTGTCCTAAAGTTGAATATCTCCCTATGTAGAATGAATCTTGGCATCAAATTTTGGCCACATTTAGAGGTTTAACTAGGGTTTCAAATTTTTGGATTTAGAGCCCTGTAGCCAAAGTTATGATGTTCCAAAATTGTCTAAGTTACTATTCATTTGGTTAAAATTTTGTAACCAACTTAAAAAATCCATAACTTGGTCCATAGGTGGGCTATTGATGTAAAAAAAATTCCTTGGTTTTCCCTAAGTCTCTACTTGATAACGGAGCAAAGAAACATGGAATTACATGGCTAGAATGATACAGTTTGTTGGAGGAAGTTTGGGTCCAGTGGCTGGAATTTTTGAACCTAGTAAGAATGCTTAACGTGTGGAAGCCAAAACTAAGACTTGTGCTAGCATTTTTGTCCTTACTTTCCATAGTGTGCATAAATGTAAATATGTGTGTTATGGTTAAACCAATATGCATGTATTTACATAGTGCCCAAGAGGGTCATTTGAGTATGTACACTAGGGGTGTTTTTCTGATGACCTACAGGACACACCAATCCTGGGAGTTTAAACGCATAGTTTTGGCACGATAGTTGGATTACCTTGGAGTGGGTAACAACTTCTCTATCCTCATGATCTTAGAACAACTCATTGATAATAGTAGTCATGCATTGTGCCACTTGTGTCATAGTCTATGTTAACCCCTTAAGCACCCTGGATATTTATTCTCATATGGCCACAACTTGATCACTAGAACCTTTAATAGGTTCTTTAGCTCCTCTCAAAGCTCCTAACCTAGTGTCAACCATAGCTAGATGACATTCCCTATATGTTGGCTAGTACTAACTATCCTTGCACATGGACTTCCAAAACTAGATCTCAATTTTATCCTCCAATATCAATGAATTGAGCTCTAAACTCTGATACCAAAAATTGACAGGGCCATTGATGGTGCCTGCCCTAGAAGCCTATGAGAACTGGTTTCATGGTGGTTGCAATTGGCTAGCTATATATGAGCACGGATTAAAACTCCACGAAACTAGTTATTTAACCTAGAATTTGCATGATGCATGCTCTTTTGCTTTGACTGGGATTAAAAGAAAATCATAAAAGAATTTACTTGGCCAAGATACTTCCATGGAGAACAAGTTGAAATTGAAATAGCCAAACATACAAAATCAACAATCTATTAATAGATATGAAAACAGGAAGAATGGTAATATAGTAACACCCCATTCCCATTTTCTGTCATTCATATGTTCAAGTGATGCCATGTGTACTTTCATGTGTAATGTTCCATATTTACCCACACAAAAGAAATGTGTCACTCATTCATAACTTCTCAAACAAACGTACAAACATTTTAGTTCATTTTTATTGCCAACCACGTTCGGATATTCAAAATTGTTAAATTTCATCCAATTAATTTAACCTCTTCTTTAATTTAACCCTCCACCACTTCCTATTCTCCCCTTTTTTGCAGCAACAGTTATTATTTTTAACTACTTCTAGCCACTACTTATGGGAGTTAATAAGTCATGGCAATTATTATCCACAACTCCTACTTCCCAAGTAACATCATGCCCATTACTCCACTAAAACTGTCCATTACTATGTTCCGTTACATTTCCTATATTCATATAAATGCATTAACATAGTCTAGGTAACATTCACAAAACTTCTACCAAGAAAGAAAGAACGTTATTCCTGAAGAGTTAAAGGCTTGCAGCAGGTGTTGGCCTCTAGTGCATCTCATCCTATCATGTCTGCAAACAAGAGGGTGATTCTTGCAGGTTCAGTATGTTATTACCAGAGAATTATAGTACCAAATATGAGGAAACTTACAGTTTTTCCTTCAAATGCAATGTTGACTTCATATGTTGAAGGAACAATAATTGCTGAAATAGCATCCTAAAACAGGTTGGTTCCCTAATGAGTTTTAGCTTCCTTCTGAAATAAATATCATCAGTCAACAATGACTTTCATTGCTCTCATCCTCATTCATATCTTTTAAACTGCATAGTAAATTGTCTTCTTCTCTAAGTTTTGGACACCTGCTCCTCAAGATATCCTTTGCTACACTATCAGGTTCATTCTAAAAAATCTTACTGCGCCCATTTTTTTGGTTTCTTAAAATGTTTATTCCATGAATTGTGGCAACTGGATGGATACTATGCTTTTGTCTCTTATGTTAGAATGTTAGTGTTAATTATTTTAAGGAATTTAGGGAACAAAACTTACATTCTACCTCATCAACTATATGTTCCTTATCAAAAGCTTAGTTTGAAGAGTGCAATGTGGTTCAATTCTTTATGAAATTCACAATTCTCACGCACTGAAAACTCAAAATTCATTACGTATTTTTCCCAATTTCTAGCAGCAGTAAATGCTTCAAAAGAAAAGCCTTACACTTTCTCATCTGATATGTTTTTGACATGTTTCACAAAAATTTTTAAGTGGTAAAACGGCTTTTTACGCAGAATGGAAGTTATTTCAATCCCTATGGTTCCTACCCTCGCCTATTTGTGCACTATGCTCAGAATTGAGTCTCCGGCATACTCACTCGCCGTAGAGAGTAACAAATTTAGGTATACTGTGGATGTGCAACTGGCTAAGCTGCCTGGTGGTGAGAATAATATTGTTAAGGTCAAAGGGTTACTCTCTACAAAGGTACACATGGCTAATGAATCAGCAGCTAGGGCTGCAATAATTAGGGTTAAGAATTTTTATAAATTCTATGGGGATGATGTGAACCTTGATGATTTAGTGGACATGAGGGAGCAGCTTAAAGAAGCATCATGGGAGATTGATTGACTAAAGTACGAACTACAGTTGCACCAGTATAACTAGTAGTGTATGTTTGCTTATTGGCTGGAGAAAGTTAGGGATCTACATGCACAGGTTCTTGTGCTTAAGGCGCCGCGTAATCAGGTTAACCCAGCAGAGGGGAGCACTTCAGCAACTATGGAGTCAGACCTGAAGGAGGATAATGGCCTGTAGGACTTAGGTTTTCAAATTTGGATCAAGAAACGTTATTCCATGTCTTACCATTATTTTTAGTTTTTTGTGACTCTAATTTCCAGTGACTCATGTTTTTGACATTTGCTTTGCTCCTATGTGTTTACTCTATGTGGCTGAATATTATTTTTTTCATTATTTATCTATCCACCAAATCTTACAGTTTTTAAACTTTTTTTTTTCATTATGAAAAAATTGAACCACATTGCACTATTCTTACTTAGTTCCCCCCAAAAAATGGAAGTTAGGTCATACGTATAGTATACTAAATCTAGATAAATTTACATATATAGTTTGTGCTGTGATCAGGTTTATTAGAAAAATTCCATATATGTATCTTAAGAATAGAATCTCTTTGTTTTATTTGCCTTCTCCCCTATTCAGGACACCTTTGTTACTCTGCTGTTAATTATGTTTCTTTCTCAGGGCATAGGCATTCCATTTAGTTAACTACACATTCTTTGTATATTGTTTGTGCTTACCAACTTTTCAGCTAAAAATTTTAGAATTCTTTTAATCACTATTTCTATTCTAAAAAAATGGAACCATATTTGATATGAGCAAAGAAGGCACAATCAAGGAAGGCAAGGACCGATTGAAGGTTTCTAGTGGACCAATGGGAAGGAAGAAAGTTAAGGAGCTCTCAAGTGCACTACAAGCCTTTGTTTCAAGCTTCTTCATGGAGAATGGACATGGAATTTCGCAAGGAGGTGCTGGAACATGCAAGGAATCATATGGAGATTATGGCCAAGCTTGGATGTTGACAGATTGGTGATGTTCTGGTAGAAAAATCATATCTTGAGATAACCAGATCAGAATTGAGTAATTCTTGATTCATTAGAAATCTAACATCTGTATCTACAAATAATATGCAGACCATAAAACCCATTTTGCACGTTAAGGAGGTCGAATTTTGCTTCAAACTCGCGATTTGAGAGTTATCGCCGGTTCACAAGTAGTTGCAGTATT
Source organism: Aquilaria yunnanensis (assembly GCA_039654915.1). NCBI lineage: Eukaryota > Viridiplantae > Streptophyta > Magnoliopsida > Malvales > Thymelaeaceae > Aquilaria > Aquilaria yunnanensis. The sequence goes on from CM077594.1 coordinate 71,718,261, forward strand.
TTGGGCATATCTTTGGGTCTAGATGTCTATTTTGTGTGGTTCAGGTGTCATTTCAAATATAAGAAATAGATATACAACTTTCATGCTTTGAATTTTGAGAAATTACGGCTGCATCAAGTTCAAATTTCAGCTTGAAGTTGAAGACACAAACAAGAACCACTTGAGAAGACTATTTTGGGGTCTTTATGGCCAATCTTGTTTTGTAACGTATTTTATTTTATTTTCCTGTTTATTTACATTAGTTAGTATGTTATTAGGGCCATGGAAGTGATTCAGGTCACTTTGGATAAATGGAATTCGCTGCACACCTTAAACATGTGTTAAAAGGGTGTAGGAATCCTAGTTTGACTAGGTTTTCTTGAGTCCTTTGTAACTAGTTTTCTTAGGTGACTTGGGCTGCGAATTTTGCTGAGTCTTTTACCCTAGCTTAGGCCTATAAATAGGCACATATTCTGCTTGTAAAACAATAGCCTTGACATGAAATAATATTCCTTCTTTGGAGAGAATTTCTCTTTGGTTCTTTGTGGACTACCTTGGTGCACAAGTGTGCCTGTGTTCTTAGTGTTCTTATACTTCTCGTTTCTAGTCACAGGTTGATTATGGGTGGGGGTCTTCAAATCCAGTCTCTTTGATGTCTTGTGGAGCTTGAAAAAACATCTTAGTCTTTATACCATCGGGGTTCACATCAATATTCCAGTGATTTTACTTTTAATGGAACCATTAAAAAACATGATTCGTTTGTCATTTTAGAAAAACATATCCTAATTTCTTCAAATTCAATGTTTAGTATTTTACTACCTAGGATTAGCTTAGTTCCTTCAAGCCAAATCAACAAAGTAAGACATATAGCCAAACATGATTAACTAAGATAGCCAGCTGAATAACTATGAATAGGAACATTCCTTTTGTAGAGAATATCTCATGGCCTAGAATTGGCTGACGGTTTGTTTGGTCAAACTGGTTTAGCCATCCTTTCAGCCTTTTACAAGTTGCCTCTATTAGTGTTCTCTTTGGCCCATAAGGATCCCGTCTTTGCAAAAATAACCGAGAGAAAAAAATAGACCATTAGGATGCTTAAAAGGAATTAGTACACTGATTAACAAAAAATAATACCCATTTTATAAAGGATATTAATAAGAACCAATGATGCTTACTAGGGACAAACTGTAAGTCAATATATAACAAAACGAGACAACTAAACACAAAATAATCTAGAGACATATTCCTAGACAGAGCAATAAAACTTAAGTACCTTATTTAAGTCACCTTCTCTTTCGATAAAATCTAGGTAGTTATGCCAATTCTTAAGCTCAATGATACTCAAAGGCCGCACATGGAAGTAGGGGTGCCTAATAGCTATTTCAAAACCAATGATCTTAGAATCGAACTCTTTAACTTTCTAATACATCTCTTCTCTATTACTGATGTACTTCTTCAACTCCTCGGCCTCTATTATTCTAGCACTTACAGTTCTAGGAAATTTTTCTCCACTATCAAGGTGTGCATCTTCCACTGTTGTTTGCACACCATCCTCAGAAGCTGCACCTTCTACAACAGCAGCTGACTCCTCAGCAGTTCTTAATTCAGTCAAGGGCCGACTCTCAGCTAACTGTTTAACACTGCAACACAGCTATCATACGCATAAGTATGAATATCATAAATACTAAGCAAAATAATTACCATGTTTAACAACTCACTACATACAATCTGACTACAATTAAAAAAATGAACGCTTAAGAAAAAGGTTCCCTAAATGGAGAAAGACAAAAAAACCCTGCAAGATTTTGTAGAAGTTTTGAACAAATGCCAGTAAATGCTCATAGAGTTATATAAACAAAGTCAAAAAATGAATCACGGACGATGGACTCATTCCAAGACAATCTGCCACTTCACATTAAAGATCCAAATAAATCCACCTTATGACCGTGAAGACATAAGCAGCCCAGGCAAATGAATTTACAAGATGCATGAATTTATGAATCCTCCTCCATTCATGCATCTCAGAGCCTGAAAAAACAAAAGGAAACAATGGTCATTGACCACGATTGGAAGAGGCAAAAATAGCAAATAGGGATGGGGATCCAAAGAAACCTAGAGTTTACAAACCCTAGATCTAATAAAAAAAGTGGACTCTAGATTCGAAACTAAACAACTTTCCAGGCAATCGCAGCTTACTGCTAGATCGACCGAGCCATGGATGAGCCAAAGCCTGAAACAAGCTACAACCATGACGAGGACCTTAAAAATCTGGCCTATTCAACTCAGCAGGCCACCGAGTCGGTGGTGCGAATGGCCCTTAAAGCCGCCGTTGACCTCAATCTCTTGGAGATCATTGTCGCAATTGACCCCGGAGTGATGCGTTGTCCTTCTGAGATAGCATTCCATCTCATGATAGATAGCCAACTTCGGTTTCGGTCTTAGACAATGATGGATAGGGACAGTGGGATGGAAAGACAGAGTGAAGAATGAAGATGGAGACCTACAATTTAGGGCACTTGTCTGGAACTCTTTACTTCTATAAAACCCATGTCTTTTTATGCCATTTGGGTTTCAGGACATTCGGGCTTACAAAAATGGTGGGCCTCCATAAAAATTTATTGGGCCTATAACTCTGTTTACATGTTATCAGTTTATGACCATGAAAATGTTATCTTTTGCATTTTACTCCTTCCCTTTTTTAATGTGGTGGACACGCCTAGAAATAAAAATTTATGCCTTCTTTTACAATTGTTTCAATTTCTCTTAAACATTATATATGTATTCTAAATGCATTCTTTTAAATTTAATAACTATGTGATCCTTTATTTATTTTTAATTCGCAATTTCTATTGTTAACATACTTCCGTATTCATTCTTAGAATAACTACTTTTACCCTTATAATTTTTAAATGTGTGCATTTTTTTGACTTTTTATTAGTATTACATTATTTTGTTAGTCCAACTTAGTGACATTATTTACTTAACAAACTTTACCACATCCACATTGCAGTGAACTTTGCCTAGCATGATCTGCTTCCCTACTGAGATTATTGTTGTCATCCTGTCTAAGGTCTTGTCAGACCGACCAAGGGATGCTGCTAATTTGGGCTCTGCTTACCACTGTTTTTCCCTGGCGTTCACTATTTTAGCCATTTTCACAACTTACGATGTTTCATCTGTCATCTGGTCATGGCCTCCTCATATGCCCTCCACTCGATTCAATGAATTGAAGGACTTCGGGCATCCCATTGCTTGTTCCTCCATGGGGTTACTACTTATTTCAAGTATGGGGAATTTGTTGAGGGGCTTTAGTACATCTATCTGATAGCCGAAGTGCTATCACCCTGGTCAACCACCGACCACAGAAAAGGATTCCGGACTGAAGGAAGTCATACACTTGAGGCACTCAACCTCGGTAGCTTGCCAATTCCAACTTCGGAAGCCAGCCTTGCACCTCCTTTGGAACGTCGGCCAAACCACCCTCGGGGAAAAGGACCGACCACCCCCTGCGGGAAAAAGTCCCCTGAAGACTAATAGACCGAAGTTCTAACCGGACTCCGGAAAAGGGCTCTTCGCCCAGAAGTGAGACATCAACCAAAGGGACCTCAGTTGTACGGCAAGAGCCACTAAGGAGTCTCTGACACTCCGCTTACACAAATCACCAACACGCCACCTCTAGGCACGCTCTGGCACGACGTCACAATCTAACATCCTATCACACGGGGCTACACCTACTCCGTCTCGTAAGTCGAAGAGCCTGCAGATGGCTAGGGGCCTCCACGCTTAGAAGTACGAACACTATCTAAACCATACACGTGCCGCACACGTGTTGTCATCTGAAAGGATCACCCTCTTCCTTTTATACAAGGAAAGTCATCACAGGGAAAGGGGGTTCTTCCAGTGGGAGGGGGTTCTTCCGGTGCGAGGAGTTTTTCCCGTTAAGAGAGAACTTTTTCCAACTAGAGAAAGGGTCTTCCGACCGGAGCACCAAAAGGGCAGGAGGACGCTCTCCTCTCTACGCCTGAATGCTCTCCCTTCAGCCCTCAGAAAGACGCGCCAGGCAAGCATTTCTAGTACTTATTACTGCGCCCTTCTCGCTTTATCAAAGCACTAACTTGGGCGTCGGAGGTTCGCCCACGGGAATCCACCCCGGGGGCCTCCTAACCCTTGTTTTCTGAGTGTTTTAGCTAGGTCTCTCTGAAGGATCTCCGCTCCAGGTTCTCTCCCGTGTCGGGAGCCTTTCCCGTCCTTACCAGCCACGGTATCCGAAGCTGCCGGCCATCACTTCAGGTAACCCCCTCAGGGTACCTTCGTGTCCATCCAGGAGCCTCTGCTGCCCACACCACTGCACAACAGTGGAGATGCTGGCTCCGCGTAACTGTATCGGCATCATTTGGCGTCATCTGTGGGAACCCAGCTCCAGGTTGCTGTCGTTGAAACTCGGCATTCTAAGGACAAGTGACTTCAGAGGTCCCCATGCGCGCCAGAAATTCAACCGGCAGCCGAACAAGCGGCGGTAGGGATTTCCTCACCTGAGGATGAACGTCCCCTAACTATTACTATGGCTTTCTTGTGTGAATTCCAGCACTCTGTTATGGCCGAAATGATGCAGTAGTCAAGCCAAAGAAGGCCGCAAAAAAAATTCGGACCGAAGGCCCTCCTCATCAGTACCTCGTGGGGTGGAGGGTCCCATGCCAATTCAAAGGAATTGGGAAAATGGAGATCAACGGGATGAGTCCTCGGCGGGAACCATGCTCCCCGAAATACGACCTACGGGAAAAGCAGGGTCGGGATGACCCAGACCTCCCCGCCGAAAAAGTTCTGCACCCGAGGAAAGAGTCCCATGCCAATTCACAGGAATTGGGAAAACGGAGATCAACGGGATGAGTTCTCGGCGGGAACCATGCTCCCCCAGAGTACGACCTAAGGGAAAAGTAGGGTTGGGATGACCCAGACCTCCCCGCCGAAAGAGTTCTGCGCCCAAGGAAAAAATCGCCATCTCCTCGGCAATGAAGTCAAAACCCATTACCACGAGAGGTCGTTTACGACTTGATTTGCGGGCAGAAGGCGCCGACTCTACTTCCCAGGACACAGCCGCTGTCCGTAGTGACCTGCCTCCGCGCAACGCTGCAAAAAAAGAGTAGAGCATTCAGAAAAGACTATCAAAATGGTGCACCGAACTCAGAGAGTACTACATCACGTATAAGCCTAGAAGGGCAATGAACGCCCAGGTACTGGCAGACTGCATTGCCGAATTCCCAGAAGAAGGGAAGGCTGAAGCCAACAGAGGAGACAAAACGAAGGTAGATCCAGAGTGTAAACTCTTTGTCAGTGGAACCCGAAGCGCAGAACATCAGGGCGCTGCGATACCCCCTCGGGGGCCCGAAGGCAGGGAGGCCACCAAAACAATCAAATTTGCTTACCAAAAAGTGTTGGGCCATCCGAGCATGGCAACGCTAGGTGTAATATCGTCGCACAAAAGGCGGAAAGATCCTACAACGAGGAATCCCGCAACCAAGAAGTCCCGAAAATCCTCATGAAGAGGCAGGAAGTGCAAAGACATTCCGGACGATATTAAGCAAAAGCTATACAGGCAAAGGTACACAATTCCGTTATTAAGATATATCGGTAAAATGGGTGCAGGACAATTCATCCAAGAGGAGTGCAAATGGCCAGAGACACGCCAGCACCCGAAGACTGCCTTTGGAGCAGATAACCTCGGAAAGATTGCACCGAGCCACTCCAGACAGCACCCGAAGATGTGAAGTTCTACGGGATAGCAGACGACTACTTCATTGAGTGGGGTAAGGCAGAACTCCTAGCAACTATGCCGGCAAAAGGTGCACAAAAAGTTCGTCTAGAAGAACATAGTATGCTGATTTGGCATACCGACGGTGACACTGGCCGGTAATGATATCCAGTCTATGGACAGAAGATTTCAAGAATCCGTCACCGACCTCAGAATAAAAAGGCACTTCAGCCCACTAGTGCAGCCCCCGAGCAACAGACGAGTAGAGTTGCCGAAAAAGCTACAAAAGAGGGACTATAAGAGATGCAAAGGGAAAGTGGCCAGGAGAACTTCCTATTGTTTTAAGGAGTTGTCACTTATCTCCAGTACAGAAGCCACTATCCATTTAAAGTAGTTCAGCCATCATACAGATATTTGACGAAGGATGGCCGACGAACCAAGCCTGAAAGAAGAGCCTTTTCGGCAAAAGATGGCCATAAGTGCAAATCTGCATGATAGGCAAAAAGGAATAAGGAAAAGCTGACCTCGCCCCTGAAAAGCCGAATCAGAACCCCGAAAGCTGTCCTATGGGGTACTTCGGCATTTGGTCCGAAACAAGGTCTGAAAGGGAGTATACAAGCTCGGCAACACCGAAGAAGGAAAACTGAAAAATACAAGGCACTCGAGCGCCTTAAAGAAATTCTACACTTAGAATTTTTAGACAAGAAACGGTGAAAGCCAGAAATTTATCTAAGTACAGAAAGTTTTCTCTTGTCTCAGAATGTTCGCCGAACAGAGCTAAATTATGGACTCCCGAAAGTCTCCTTTTCCTTTCGAAGTTAGTTGGGTTATAGACCCAAAAGAGGGCAAGTCTACCGAACACGCCCGAGAAGGGGTAGGCTAAACTTTGCCTAAGGGAACTTCACCAACTGCGAAAGACCTCCCGAAGAATGGCCGACGAAAGCGAGCAAAGAGAGTACCAAAGTCCCTTGACCGAAAGTGGTCGGGACAAATGGGAAACAAGAACTGCTCAAAAAGACTTAGCCAAAAAAGATGAAGGAAAATTCATTGAAGAAGGTCTTGATACAAGGAGAAGATTACAAGAAGAAGAAGTACAAAGAAAAAGAAGAAGACGAAGGTCCTAGAATATCTAAGGGACCCCAGCGTCATGGGAAGCTTCAGCTCCTGAATCTTTCGCTGCCACCTTCGGTGCAGGAGGAGGAAATGGCAGGATAAGGAAATCGACTCTTGACCACATCCACCGAGGCCCCCCGGGAATATCCATGGCAGCTAGAAAGGAAGGATCGAGGTCCGGATACTTCTTCAGAAACTGATGACGAGCTAGGCAGAAGCCGTCCTGAAAAGCAACCTTGGACGTCTGGACGGCTTTGCCTCTTTCAACGTCCACCTCATCTGCCTTATGTTGAAGATCCGAAACCTCCTGCTGAAGGATGGAATTTTCCTTCTCCAGCTCCTCGGTTTTCTTCTTCTTCTTCGAACTCTCCTTAAGTGAGCCGACCTTGGCCTGGAGTTCGGCATTCTCAGCCATCACCTTCGCCAAAAAGGCAGACTCCCCTTCCTTTTCCTTCTGAAGGACCTCATTGGCCGAAGTCAGGCTGACCAATTTATCGCCAAGGTCGGACATCTTCTTGGAAAAGTCCTTCAAGAGCTCTTCTTGGCCCCTCAAGAGTTCCTCCCAAAGATGGGCAATCTCCTCCTTGCATATTTGGCTCAACTTGGTGTTCGTCAACACTGAGTTGGCGCAAAAGACTTTGGCCTTCTCCAATTTATCTTCAGCCCAAGCTCGGGCTGAAGACTGCTTTGCTGCCCAAGCTCGAAGGTACCCACTATACCCTAGGAGCTACAGAAAAGAAGGTACTTAGAAAAATTTGCACAAGGAAAGCCAAAAAACACATAGGCAAAAAGTGGGAAGGAAAAATGAAGAGCCTGAAGAGTTACCTGAGCAGCATGTTGGGAAACTTTTGCAGCAAGGGCATCCTCGGAGGCACACTTCTCGGCGACTGCCTTGAAGGATGCCTGAGTAAGCACGCCCCTCGCCATTTGGGGAGCCATTTCCCAACAGTCTTCGGAGAACAGATTCATGTCCTCTGTAAAAGACCAAAACGGCTCCCTCGGGACTTTGTCCTTCGGGACAAGAGAATCCCGAAGATCCCTCCTTCGGGCGTGCTCAATCTTCCAAGCCAGTGGCGCCGGGTCCTCTGCAAAAGAAACACACATCTTATCAGGTAAAATTTCCTTGGTTATAAAAATATATATATAAATTGATTACAGGGAAAAGGAGACAAACCTGGCACGACCTCGGCACAGTCGTCATCAGAGTCACCGACCTCCTCCACGTTGGCAGGAATATGTTTGCCCTTGGCCCTTCGGCGCTTTTCTAAATCTTCAGCAGAAAGATCCGCCAAAGAGCCCGCAAGATCTGCCGACGTGGCGGGACTCAGAGGAGCAGGAAGGGCAATCACCTCGGCAGGAACTTCGGCGGCAGTTTCAGGCTCCGCGATAGTTGCAACCTTGGTGGAAGTTGCAATGACATCGCCAACATTAGTGGAAGTAGCAATAACATCACCGACTTCTGAAACGTCCTCCGAAGGGGGAAGAGGGGTGTCCTTCTCGGCCTTCATGGCCGAAGATGATCCGCTCCCAGACGCCTTGCGCTTCTTCTTTTGTTCTCCCTTCTCGGCCTGGCCAAGCAAGAGAGACCGGTAATAGGCAGCAGACTCATCGCCCATCTACGAAAAAGAAGGAAGAAATCAGTGTAAGTCCACAGGCACTTATGTTGAAAAAACTTTGAAAGAGACTTACTTTCAAAAAAGACTTCGAAAGAGAGCTCACACCGGCCAAGGGTTCTTTCCCTCCGTAGCAGGAGCTGGCTTGCCAAGATCCGTCTTATGCTCCGTAACCACCCCCAGCTCCCGAAGGACATCTTCGGTCATGAGTTTCCACATGATCGGGAAAGGGTAGAGAGAGCGTGAAAGGACCTCGGCATCCCTGTCAGCGACAGTACGGATTCGTCTATCAAAGTCCCCAAACGTCGCCGCCAACTCGGGAGTTAGCAACTTCCTGGTATCCATGACATCCGCCTCCAGCTTTCCCCGAGCCCACTTAGTCAGGACGTGCGACCAGGCCTTTGCCACCTTCAGGAAGAAGAACTTCCTTTGCCACCCTAACCAGCTATCCTTGGTAGCGAAGGTGAACATAAATTTCTTGCTCCCAAATCCCTGAGGCAGCATGAAATAAAAGCCACCCTTCGGAACCGGATAGTGCTTATAATACTGCATGAACAGGATGAAATGGGGTTCTACCCCGAAGATCCCGCACATGCAGAGAAAGGCGTTGAAATAGCAAAATGAGTTGGGAGGAAGCTGATTCATGGCTATGCCATGAAACTAGGAAAAGTTGCAAATAATCTTCGCAGGAGGAAACCGAAGTCCTACCTTCAGTTGGGCTCAGAAAATGGTAACCTCGTCACCTCAATTCATAAAGCTAAAATGGCCAAGGTGAGGTAACCTTATGATGGCATAAGAATGAAGGAAAAATTTGGTCTTCCATTTCTCTAATTTTTCAGGAGTGGTGCAGGAAGGGTGTGACAAAAGAGGTTGGCAGCTCTTGGGAATAGGCATGGCGGACCGAAAGACGACTTCGGAAAGAAAAAAGAAAACCAAAACATCGAAGAAACTCTAGAAGTCAGAACCCACCGAAAGTCTTGCCAAAGTCAGGGTTTGAGGACGCCGTCGTGAAAGGTTGCCGGAAATCGCTCCGCCGCTAAGACCGCCACACAAAAGGGAGAAAAAGCAAGAGCAAAGTGAGAGCAAAGGAACACAAATGAGGAGTATGACAGGAGGAAGGTTTATATATATCAAGGAAGGGTAGCCAAAAAGGCGTCATAAATGTTGCATGAAGGCGAAGCATCGCCATGATTATCCCTCGCGCGAAAAGGCGTTCCCAACCCAGCTGATGCTGCCACATGTTGCCCGACACGAGAAACTAGGACACACTTTCTGGCATGCAAAAAACCAGGGCACATTGCTCGAGACTGACACACCTAGTTTCAAGACGCCACGATCCACTAGCCTATGGCGGGAAAAGTGAACAAGTTGGGAATTTCGAGACCACCAAAGGGCAAACAGATGACACCTATCCGAATAAGGTTCATCACCTAGGTGGCGAAGTGCCTCCTCAGCCGACATCACACTCTGGGTGTAAATCAGGTCCAGGGTTCAAGGCTCCGTGCCGCCCTGTTCGACCGAAAACGGACATACTGCAATGAGGGCCTCTGGGAGTCCATAAGGTTGTTCTGTTAAAGACTGCCAGTTGAGCGATAGACAGACACCGAAAATGCTACTTGCCGGAAAAGCTACTTGCCGAAGTCTTCACTTCGACTTTCCAAGGGGGGCATGTGATAGCCGAAGTGCTATCACCCTGGTCAACCACCGACCACGGAAAAGGATTTCGGAGTGAAGGAAGTCATACAGTTTAGGCACTCGACCTTGGTAGCTCGCCAATTCCAACTTCGGAAGCCAGCGTAGCCCCTCATTTGGCACGCCGGCCAAATCACCCTCGGGCAAAAGGACCGACCACCCTCTGGGGGAAAAAGTCCCTCAAAGATGAATAGACCGAAGTTCTAATCAGACTACGGAAAAGGGCTTTTCGCCTAGAAGTGAGACATCAACCAAAAGGACCTCAGTTGTACGGCAAGAGCCATTAAGGAGTCTCTGACACTCCACTTACACAAATCACCAACACGCCACCTCTAGGAACGGTCTGGCACGACGTCATAATCTAACGTCCTGTCACACGGGGCTACACCTACTACGGCTCGCAAGCCGAAGAGCCTGCTGATGGCTAGGGGCCTCCACGCTTAGAAGTACGAACACTAACTAACCCATACACATGCCACACACGTGTCGTCATCTGAAGGGGTCAACCTCTTCCTTTTATACAAGGAAAGTCATCATAGGGAAGGGGGGTTCTTCCAGTGGGAGGGGGGTCTTCCGGTGGGAGGAGTTTTTCCCGTTAAGAGAGAACTTTTTCCAACTAGAGAATGGGTCTTCCTACTGGAGGACCAAAAGGGTAGGAGGATGCTCTCTGATAGCCAAAGGCTATTGCCTCCTCGGTAGTAACTCCCTGCCAGAATATTGGCCGAGGAGTCTGACGTCACCCAAGAGAGGATCTTTTTACTGACCTCGAAAGGTGCGAAGTCAAACACTATGAGCTCGAGACTTCGGTTAGCTCATCAGGAATTTTGAGGACAACACCATCTCGATCGAGGGGCCAAACTGACTGTCTTCGGGTAAGAGAGCCATCTCTCTGAAGCAAGGAAGAATCTCCCCGAAGGCAGAGGCCCCGAAGAGGATCTTCCCCGAACAAGAAACACCTGAACAAGGGAACCCCCTAACTATGGGTGTGAGTCCCGAAGAAGATGTTCATCAAGGGAGCTCCAAGAACTATGGGATAGATCCGGAAGGAGGTGCACGCACCGAAGGACGGATAGAATCCGAAGAGGGTGCACGCACTGAAGGGCGACCTCGCCCAGGGGACCTCGAGAGTACGGTATGAGCATTCAAGGAGCCTCTGACATGTCGCCCACAAGCCCTACACGTCACATCTAAACGGCGAACTGACACGCCGCAGCCCCCCCAGGCCTGACACAACCTGTCCGTGTCCAGGGCTAAAGGAGGCTGCAAACGGCTGCCTGTCCCCTAGGTCCAAAAGTACATATCAAATCCGACCGAACATGTGTCATGATCTGAACGGACCAGCTACTCCTATAAATACTAGGAAATGGGACTGGGCAAAGGATGGGGCATTTTCCTCCCTCTGAGAAAACACAAAACAGGCAAGACACTTGATCCCTCAGTGTTCTTCCACCACTTTCACTCAGAAAACTGACTTGGGCGTCGGAGGGTCCTCCCCGGAAAAGCAAACCGGGGACCTCCTAACCTCTTCTTTGAGCTTTTCAGGCACACTCAGCTGGGAAACTAGAGCTCCAGGCGCTCGCCTCCTCAAGAAGTCTCTCCACCTGTCAACATGACAGCAAACGAAGATGCTTTGGGGCATCATTTGGCGCCGTCTGTGGGAACCTACTCCCAGGTAGCTGTTGTCGAAACTCGGCGTTCGAAGGACAAAGGACTCTCGAAGTCCCCGTCCGCGCCTGAGACCCAACCAGCTACCGAACAAAGTCCCCCAGAGACTTCCTTGCCTGAAGAGGAACGCCCTCTTGTCATCACCATGGGCTTTTTACGAGACTTTCAGAGGTCTGTTGTGGCTGAAATGACACAACAGATAGACCGAAGGTGGCCGCAACCAGCCCAGGCGCAAAAACCAACTTCACCGGCACGACCTCGGGAGAAAAGCCCAAGGGCAACCCATCATAGCCCGGGAAGTGGGGAGCCACGGGAAGAGTCCTTGACAGATAACTTGCCCCTCGGAGCACGGCTGGCGGAAAGAGCGAGGTCTGAACGACCCGAAGTCCCATCCAGAAGAAGTTTGTCACCAGAGGCAAGGTCCCCCTCACCTCGGTACCGAAGTCGCTCCCCGAAGAGACGGCAACAGTCCTTTTACCCAAGAACCTCCAAGCACCAGGAAGAGGAGCCCAGTGCTACGCTCCTCCTGGAGAAAGTCTTGGCAAGACTGGAGAGAGTGCAACAGCAGGTGGCACGCAAGCCTGTTTGGGCCAGGCTAACTGAAACCGTCTCTGGAGATGAAACTCCTTTCGCCCGAACAGTGGTCGAGGCGGCAATACCAAGTGACTTCAGGCTACCTCGGCTAGAGACCTATGAGGGTCGGACTGATCCCCAGGCCCACCTAACAAAGTACAAACGCAGCATGGTGCTACACGGGGCTGATGATGCTACACTCTGCAAGTGCTTTGAAGTCACCCTCGCAGGACCAGCAACTGCCTGGTACAATTCCCTGCCTCCCGAAAACATCAGGGGGTTCCAGGAGCTGTCCACAGCGTTCACCCAACAGTTCATTGGGAGCAAGCCGACGGCAAAGATGCCCGTCCAGATGTTTGACATAGCACAAAGAAACGGGGAGACCATCCGTGACTATGTCGAGAGGTTCAACAGAGAGGCCCTCTGTGTTCCGGACTTTCGTCCCGAAATTCGTATCCTCGCCATGACGAGGGGCCTCCGGAGGGATTCGCACTTGTTTTATGAATTCTCCAAAGATCCCCCGGACACGCTGGGAGAATTCTACCGAAGGGCTGAACAACATATGACAGCCGAAGAGCTGAGAATGACTGGACCGAAGGCTGACCATATTCACGCTCGTGGCGAAGGGTGCAGCCAGCAAGCCCGGTGTCCAACGGAACAATTAGGCCGACCTCGGAGAATGCGAGTAGGAGGAAGGAAGCCCCAAAACTTTACACCTCTGAGCACCACGAGGGCTAACGTCCTCATGGCGTTGGAAAAACAGGGGGCTCAAATCCAACGATCGAGGGGCATGACTGCTGACAACAGAAGGAACATGAAGAAGTTCTGTCAGTTCCACCGTGATCACGGTCATGACACCGAACACTGCTTTCAGTTGAAAAAGTACATTGAATCACTAATAAAGCAGGGCCAGCTTCGGCGTTATTTGAGAATGCCTTCCCCGAAGGGGAAAAAAGAGGAAGAAGGAAAGCCCGATGATGAGGATTACGATTCAGATAGGTGAAGGAACCGAAGTCCGAGAAGGTGTCCTCCACCTTCAGCAGGAGTAATACAGACGATCACAACCGGACTTCCATCCTCGGAAAGAAAAAGAAGGGCCAGAGAGATAGCAGTGATGGAATATCAGAGCCCAACGAAAAAATTGGCCCGTGAGGATGGCTCCACCATCGTATTTCCCCATGACGATCCATTGCTGATAATGGCGAGGATAGGAAACTGGGACGTCAAGAGGGTACTGCTGGACGATGGGTCAAACGCAGACGTCTTGTTCTCACATTTGCTGCCAAGCTTGGCCGTATCCAGGAGTGACCTCAAGGCTGTTACTTCACCCACGTTCGGCGTAGGACCATCTGAGCTACCTGTCCTCGGGTGGATCGACCTCCCCTTGATGATGAAAGGAACTTCGGAGAAAGGAACTGCTGAGTTGTTCGCCTCTACCATGGCAAGATTCATAGTCATGGACGTTCCTTCGTCATACAACGCCATCCTCGGCAGACAGACACAGGGAAATTTGCACATTCGCCCTGATGTAAAGTACTTGACCGTCACCTTCGCCACCAAAGAAGGAGACGCAAAGATCTTCATTGATCAAGGCGAGCTGAGAAAGGTGTTCGTCAGAGCACGAAAGGCTCCAGCAAGCAACTTAGCACATGCTGTAGAAGCAAAAGAGCTGGAAAGGGGCGAGGCAAAAGATCCCACAAAAGCGGAAACAGAAGAAGTAGAGCTTGTCCCAAGCCATAGTACCCGAATAGGGAAAAGCATGGCCGAAGGAGACAAGGAAAAACTTGTATCTTTTCTGCTTGCAAATAAAGATCTGTTCGCCTACTCGCCGAAGGACATGCCAGGGGTAAACGCTCGTATAATCCAGCATAGCCTCAAAGCGAGTACGGAAATAAAACCTGTCCGGCAAAAGAAACGGAGCATCTCAGCTAACAAAAGTGACTTCGTCAAGACTAAAGTCCAGCGTCTGATAGACGCTAGCGTTATCCGGGAGGTAAACTACCCCGAATGGCTAAGCAACGTGGTAATTGCCACAAAAGAAGGAATTAGTAAGCTCCGGATGTGCATCGACTTCAGAAATTTGAACGATGCTTGCCCGAAAGATTCATATCCTCTTCCGCCAATAGACTAACTGGTAGACTCAACTACCGAGTACGGGCTCCTAAGTTTCCTGGACGCTTTCAGCGGGTATCATCAGAGCAGGATGGACCCCGAAGATGAAGAGAAGACTGCCTTCATCACTGAGGGAGGAACATATTGCTATATCAGGATGCCCTTCAGACTCAAAAATGCAGGAGCCACCTACCAGAGGCTGATGAACAAGGTCTTCAAAGACCAAATGGGGAGGAACATGGAGGTGTATATTGATGATATGATAGTCAAAAGCAAACTGCCTGGCTACCACGTTGCAGATTTAGAGGAAACCTTCCAAAAACTCAGAGCCTTCGGGATCCGCCTTAATCCTGAGAAATGCATCTTCGGGGTGACCTCGGGAAAGTTCCTTGGGTACATGGTATCCGAAAGAGGCATCGATGCTAACCCCGAGAAGATTAAGGCTCTGCTTGAATTCCGAACTCCTGCCACAGTCAAAGACGTGAAAAGACTCACCGGAAGAATAACCTCTTTGAGCAGGTTTATTTCCAGGTACGGAGATAGGTGTCGACCCTTCTTCAAAGTCCTCACAAAGGCAGCAAAGATGGAAGACGACCTCGGAAGGAATGGTCATCCTTGGGATGAAGATTGCCAAAAAGCCTGGGAAGAACTCAAAGTCTACTTGGCCAGCCTGCCGACGCTGCGGCAACCTCGGGAGGGAGAGCCCCTCGTATTATACCTCGCCGTCACAGAAAAAGCTGTGAGCTCGATCCTCGTGAAAGAAGAAGGGCCAAAGCAATGGCCAGTCTACTATGTCAGCAAGTCCCTGCAAGGCGCCGAAGTCCGATACCCTTTGCTTCAAAAAGCTATATATGCCTTAGTGCTTGCAGGGAGAAGGCTGCGGCCATACTTTCAGGCTCACCCCATTATCGTCCGAAGTACCCTGCCTCTACGGGATGTTATGAGGAAAGTTGATCACTCGGGAAGGCTTTCCAAGTGGTGTATAGAGCTTGGCGAACACGACATCACGTATGAACCCCGGAAAGCTATAAAAGCTCAAGCTTTCGCAGACTTCATCACCGAAGTACCAAACACCGAGGAGGGACATTCATTTTCGGGCGAAGATGAGCCAGAATGGACGTTATATGTTGACGGGGCCTCAAGATCCGAACACCAGGGAGCTGGAGTGATTATCAGAGGCCCCGAAGGCCTAGAAGTAATGAAGGCCATCAAGTTCAGTTTCAATGCTACCAACAATATGGCCGAGTATGAGGCCCTCATAGCAGGATTACGCCTGGCCAGAAAAATTGGCGTGAGAAACTTGAAAGCCCATAGTGATTCCCAGCTGGTGGTCCGACAAATGGCAGGGGACTATGGCACGAAAGACCCGACCTTGGTGAAATACCATGAGTTGGTAACAAAGCTTATTCGGGAGTTCGAAGCTGTGAAAATCGAGAATGTACCCCGACGAGAAAATGCTCAGGCAGACTGTTTGGCGAAGTCCAAAACTTGCACCGAAGTGCTAAGCCACCCCAGCATCGCGGTGTTAAGCATAGAGACCTCGGGGAAAGGATGGAAAGAACCAATCAAAATGTATCTCACAACCAACACACTCCCCGAAGACCCCAGCAAAGCCACAAAAGTGCGAAGGCGCTCCGGACGTTTCTTCTTAATTGGAGAAGAACTATATCGGCAAGGATATGCAAATCCACTACAGAGGTGTGTTGGTGAAGAGGATACTGAAATGATCCTTGAAGAAGTTCATGAAGGCGCCTGTGGTTCGCACATCGGAACCGACGCCCTGGCAGCAGTGATACTTCACCAAGGATACTTCTGGCCTACCCTGAGAAAGGACACCAAGCAGTTCATCCGGAAATGTGGTAGTTGCCAGAGACATGCGAACATCCAAAGAACACCCTCGGAGTTCGTGACTTCGGCAGACTATCCTTGGCCCTTCGCAGTTTGGGGCATAGATCTCATTGGGCCACTCCCAACGGCGCCTGGAGGCGTAAAGTTCTGCGTAGAAGCAGTAGACTATTTCTCTAAGTGGGTCGAGGCAGAACCTCTGACAACTATCTCGGCAAAAGAAGTGCAGAAGTTCGTATGGAAAAACATCGTATGCAGATTTGGCATACCGAGGGTACTCGTAGCGGACAATGGGTCCCAGTTCATAGACAAAGGATTCCAAGAGTTCATTAGCGACCTCGGGACAAAAATGCACTTCGCCCCAGTAGCTCACCCCCAAAGTAATGGGCAGGTGGAAGTATCTAACAGGACCATAAAAAATGGTCTGAAAAAGAGATTGGGAGAAGCAAAAGGGAAATGGCTAGGAGAACTCCAAAGTGTGTTATGGAGTTACCGAACAACACCCCGAAGAGCCACAGGGGAAACGCCCTTTTCACTCATCTTCCGCACAGAGGCCATCATCCCTGTCGAGGTAGTACAACCGTCAATACGAGTCCAAGTGTTCGATGAAAATGGAAATGACCTCGGCCTGAGAACCAAGCTCGACCTCGTCGGCGAACACAGAGAAGTAGCCGAGCTGAGAAGAAAAGCTTTCCAGCAAAGAGTAGCAGCAGCCATAAACCTACGCGCCAGGCCAAAGGGAATAAAACAGGGAGACCTCGTTCTCCGAAAGGCTGAATTTGCACCTCGAAAGCCGTCCCACGGGGTACTTCACGCAAATTGGGAAGGACCCTACCTGGTACTTGCCGAAGTACGAAATGGAGTTTATAAGCTCGGCGATGCCGAAGGCATAGAATTAAAAAACACTTGGCACTCAGAGGCCTTGAAAAAATTCTATGCCTAAAAAGTTTGGTGGGAACGTTGTATTGCACAAGTTGGACAAATTTGTCTAAGTAAAAAGTTCTGAAGAAGTACAAAACAAGAGTCTCACAAAAGCAGAAGTACAAAACAAGAGTCTCACGAAAGCAATCGCAAAGGAAAGCAAAAGTAAGGTTTTCCGAAGTCTCTTGAGCGAATATGTTCGGGACAAAGGAAAGCAAAAGTAAGGTTTTCCGAAGTCTCTTGAGTGAATATGTTCGGGATAAAAGAAAGCAAAAGTATGGTTTTTCGAAGTCTCTCGAGCGAATATATTCGGGACAGTGGGAAACAAAGGAATCTGGCAAAAATACTTAGCCAAATTTTTATCTATTGAGCCAAAGAGTGCTTACAGAGAAGAAAGTTGCTGAAAGACTACAAAAAATAAGAAGAAAATGAAGACAAAAGGCCCTAGTACTAAGGAACCTCGGTATCTTGAGAACTGCCAGCCTCTGTGCTTTTGTCAGCAGCCTTCGGCGCCGGGAGAGAAGGAGGCAGTTTCAAGTGCTCGATCTTGGACCAAGTCCACCGAGGCTCCTTGGGGATGTTCATGCCTTCCAGGAAGGAGAGGTCAAAATCTGGGAACTTCTGCAGAATTTGGTGCCGAACAAGACAGAAGCCGTCTTGAAAGGCCAACTTCATCATATCATCGGACTCCCGCTTCTTGACCGCCAAATCTGCATAGTCCTTCTCCAGATCCTTGAGCTTTCTCTTCAAAGCCTTCGTCTTCTTCTTCTCTTCTGAAGGCTTCCTCAGAGATGCGACCTCGGCTTCGAGCTGGGCCTTTTCCTCGAGCGTCTTCGCAAGGATTGCGTCACTTTCTGACTTATCCTTTTGAATCGTTTCTATGATCGAAGTCAGCTCCACCATCCGAGAGCCGATGTCGGAAAGTTTCTGGGAGGTGCCTTTCTCAAGTTCCTCTTTCTCTTTTATGAACCCCTCCCGAAGTTCAGCAATTTCCTTCTCTGAAGACTGCTTCAGCTGAGCATTGTCGGCAGCCAACGCCGAACACTGGGCCTTCGTCTTGGTGTAAAGGTCCCAGAGTGACGCCCTCTTTTCTGACTCTCGCGCCACCCGAACACGGAGCAACCCGGCATACCCCATCAGCTGCAAAAAAAGCAAACAAAGGGAAAATGATGCTAACTAAAAAGCAAAGGTGAAATTGGCACTAAGGAAACAGTGAAGCGTACCTGGGCGGCATGTTCAGTGAGTTTGGCGGCCAAAGAGATGTCGCCTGGGTAAGCCTCCGTAAGGGCCTTGTAAGAGGCCTCAGTAAACACCCCTTTGCACATCTGCCTGGCCATCTCGGGACAGTCCTCAGAGTACATATTCATGTCCTCCGTGAATGTCCAGAAGGGCTCCTTCGGAACTTTCCCTGCTGGGACTTTGGCATCCCGAAGGGCCCTTTTGCGGGCGTGTTCGGCAACCCAGTCAAGAGTGGCTACCTCCGTTGCACAACAAGGCAGAAAAATTGGTTAAGGCCAGAAAACCCTTAAGGATTTACAAGAGAAAAAAAAGTTCTACGACAAAATACAAACCTGCTGGTACCTCGGTAACGTCGTCGTCAAGAATCGACGTCGCCTCAGTAGAGATCCCCTTGCCTTTTATTTCGCGCCGTTCCTCGGCAGAAGGGGTCTCCTCCCCATCGCCCTCCAGAAGAGCATGCGAAGGCGTGGGGCTTTGAGGAAGGACGTCGGAAGAAGGAACGTCGACAAAAGGAACCTCGGGCAAAGGGGCAGCAGGGTCTTCGGGCTCCTCGCCTACCTCCTCCGGAATTTGCGGAAGAGAGGAAGGAGCAGCTTTCTTTGCCCGTTTGGAAGGAGGGCCGCCCGAAGTCTGCTTCCGCCTCCGAGAGGCGGCCTTCTTTGTCTGTTCGCCCCTCTCGGCCTGCCCGGTAAAAAGAGCCTTGTAGAAGGCAGCCGCGTTGTTGCCCATCTCCGAAAAAAGAAAAAGAAGATCAGTGTAAGTCCAAGATGAAGTTATGAAGGAAAAAATGAGAAAGTAACTTACTCTCGTAAAAAGACTCATAAGTCTCTTTCCCCCGAAGGAGTTTCACGAGCTAGGAGTCCTTCCCCGAAGAAGCCGGTTTCGGCATGTTGAGGTCTGTCACATGCTCCTTTACCACCTTGAGTTCCCGAAGGACCTCTTCGGTCATGAGCCTCCAGTTGATCGGAAAGGGGTAAAGGGCACGAGGAGAGACCTCGGCAGCCTAGTCAGAGACGGCCCGGATGCGCCTATCGAAGTCCTCAAAGATAGGTGCTACGTCGGCGTCTAGCAGTATCTTCGGGTCAACAACATCCATCGTGAGCCTCCCCTGAGCCCACTTGGTCGGGACGTGCGACCAAGCCTCTGACTTCTTCAGGAAAAAGAATTTTTGTTGCCACCCTCGCCAGCTGTCTTTGGTGGCGAAGGTGAACGTATACTTTTTGCTCCCGGATCCCCGAGGTAGCATAAAGTTGAAGCCACCCTTCGGGACCACGAAGAGCTTGTAGTACTGGAGAAAAACTACAAAGTGAGGTTTTATTTTGAAAACGCCGCACATACAGAGGAAGGCGTTGAAATAGCAGTACGAGTTTGGTGGGAGTTGGTTAACGGCAATGCCATGGAAGTTGCAGAACGCGCTAACCATCTCCGGGGGGGGATACCAGAGTCCGGCCTTCAGTTGGGCTCCGAAAACGGTGATTTCATCACTTCGGTTGGAGAAAGGAAATTGGTCAGGACGGGGCAACCTCATCACAGAGTAAGAGGGTAAGAAAACTTTTTCTTCCACTTCGCTAGTTTTGCCGGAGTAGTGCAGCAGGGGTGAGAAAGAAGAGGTTGCCAACTCTCGGGAATAGGCATGATGAAAACGAGTTTGGGAAAACCAAGGAAAATAAGTTTGGGAAAAACAAAGAAGAATCTTTGAAAAAAGCAGAAGGACTAAAACCCACCAAAGGTCTTGCCGGAATCTGGATTTCTGGAAGCCGTCGTGAAAAGTGGTCGGAAAAACGCCTGAAAAAGGAGAATCGCTGCGGAAAATCGGGAGAGAATTAGAAGGCAGAAGAAAGCAAAAGCAGAAGCAAAAAGAGGGTTATGACAGGGCTGGTGTATATATAGGCCAAGAAGGCCAGGTGAACCGTCGTCATTAGTACCCCTCGGAAGGCGAAGCGTCGCCATAACTGCTAAATGCGCCTGAAAAGTCACGCCTGCCGTACTCAGTGCATTCCCACCCAATAATAGTGTGCCATGTGTCGGTCATCGAGCAGCAAACGTGCCACGTGTCATCCATCACGTCGAGCACGCCCTCTGACACCATTTGGTCTAGAGGCGCTGCCCTAGACTGACTCTACTGGACACAGGACACGACGCATGAGCAGACCTATAAAGGCCAAAAAAGTAGGTTACCTCGAAGACACCAAAAGACAGCCTGTGACTTCGGGCAAAAGGTCTATCTTCGGTACAAGGTTATCCTATTTTCCCTCGCCACGAGGACACCAAGAGACAGCCTGTGACTTCGGGCAAAGGGTGTATCTTCGGCATAGGGACAGCCTATCTTCTCGTGCCTCGAGGACGCAAAAAGGGCTGCCCATCGCTTCAGGCAGAAGAAGGCGTCTTCGGCGCAGATATCACAACCACAGGACCCGAAAACCGATGAACCGAAGTTTC
The DNA here is from genome assembly GCA_039654915.1 of Aquilaria yunnanensis. Lineage (NCBI taxonomy): Eukaryota > Viridiplantae > Streptophyta > Magnoliopsida > Malvales > Thymelaeaceae > Aquilaria > Aquilaria yunnanensis. Next base: position 71,739,201 of record CM077594.1, read on the forward strand.
TCACTTCGGCTTTTCGGAGGGGGGCCTGTGATAGCCAAAGGCTATTGCCTCCTCGGTAGTAACTCCCTGCCAGAATATTGGCCGAGGAGTCTGACGTCACCCAAGAGAGGATCTTTTTACTGACCTCGGAAGGTGCGAAGTCAAACACTATGAGCTCGAGACTTCGGTTAGCTCGTCAGGAATTCCGAGGACAACACCGTCTCCATCGCGGGGCCAAACTGACCGTCTTCGGGTAAGAGAGCCATCTCTCTGAAGCAAGGAAGAATCTCCCCGAAGGCAGAGGCCCCGAAGAGGATCTTCCCCGAACCAGAAACACCTGAACAAGGGAATCCCCTAACTATGGGTGTGAGTCCCGAAGAAGGTGTTCATCAAGGGAGCTCCCAGAACTATGGGATAGATCCCAAAGGAGGTGCTCGCACCGAAGGACGGATAGAATCCGAAGAGGGTGCACACACTGAAGGGCGACCTCGCCCAGGGGACCTCGGGAGTACGGTATGAGCATTCAAGGAGCCTCTGACATGTCGCCCACAAGCCCTACACTTCACATCTGAACGGCGAACTGACACGCCGCAGCCCCTCCAGTCCTAACACAACCTGTCCGGGTCCAGGGCTAAAGGAGGCTGCAAACGGCTGCCTGTCCCCTAGGTCCAAAAGTACAGATCAAATCCGACCGAACACGTGTCATGATCTGAACGGACCAGCTACTCCTATAAATACTAGGAAATGGGACTGGGCAAAGGATGGGGCATTTTCCTCCCTCTGAGAAAACACAAAACAGGCAAGATACTTGATCCCTCAGTGTTCTTCCACCACTTTCACTCAGAAAACTGACTTGGGCGTCGGAGGGTCCTCCCCGGAACAGCAAACCGGGGACCTCCTAACCTCTTCTTTGAGCTTTTCAGGCACACTCAGCTGGGAAACCAGAGCTCCAGGCGCTCGCCTCCTCAGGAAGTCTCTCCACCTGTCAACATGACAGCAAACGAAGATGCTTTGGGGCATCACAAATCAAAATTATGGGGAATGACTGATCAGTTATCCAAAGGTACCCCATTAACAATCATGAAATGGTTATCTCTCATTCTTCTATACATATGGAATCCATCTTTAGTTAATATTGTCTCATGTTGAAATGAGCGTGGGTAATGGTTTGAGCATATGCTATTAATCATACATTGGTAGCGGGTGTCGCATGACAGCATTATATCCCACTCGATCTGAATCTTTATTCGGGATCTCTGCCAAGATTAGACGATTAATTTTGTGTGGACTGTTTAGCTTGTCATCAGGATAAAGGAAGAGAGCTATATGTGCATGCGGTAGACCACATTTTTGGAATTCAATAGTGCAAATGTCTGCAAGAAAATTATTTATAGGATGGGAATATTTGGAACAGATTTTTAAGATAATAGAAATGGATATTTGTAAGCACATAAAAGTGCAGTACTTCCAATAACACGTCCAAAGTGTTTTCCCTTTGTAATATCTTTCCAAAATTGCTGCAATTTCATCATGAAAACGTGGTCAATTACATCAGGTCTATCTTCAGGTGGTTGGCCAGGAATAAGTTGAAGTAAGTGACTGATTTCTGGCCACTTTGGATTGCAAGTAAAGGTGATGAATAAATCAGGATAACCTTTAATGCGACATAATGCCATGCAGTGCTGGTAATTCTGAATCATGTATCTTGGACCACCAACAAATGAAGATGGGAGAATGGTTCATTTCCCAAACAAAGAGGCATCTGTGTTACCCCTATTGACTGCACCCTATACACCATAAAAAATTTCAGCATGGAACCGATCTCTGTGTCTTCTAAGCCAACTAAAATGTGATTCAAGGGTCACATAGTAAGTATCGACAACATATTCTTGGAACAATCTACCACCTCGGAGTATTAAGGAGTGAAAAAAACTATGTTGCTAGAATTGGATGGCGTAGAACTCCCTTGAAGTAACTGTACCTGAAGAAATAAGCTGCCCATCCGTTGTTACATAAGTAATCTCTAAATGGTACTCATCCTCTCTGTAAACCAAGAACAATGGAAAATGTAAGGCACAACGTTTCGGGTGGAAAAAATCTATGGTACGAGGTTCTGAATTCCATTGGTACAACAGTATAGCTCGATGATTTCCAATATCCTCATCAATACCATCAAAAAGTCCAACAACCTCATTTGATGTTGGCAAGTTATATTGTCGATCTCGTGCCAGAGAACTAAGAAGTTGTATCCTTACTAGAGGCAATGTGGTATCAGGCAATCTATCTCTTGCCACCCAGAAAAATCTAACCAACTGATTATGCGCATCAAATAAGTGTATGAGTCCGTTAATTATCATCTGATCATACTCAGTGTAGTTGCCATCACCGAAACTCATGATACGGTTGTGTGTCTCATTTTCAGTGTCATAGATATAGAGTTGTGCAAATCAAGGATGATCACTATTGTTAGGGTACAAAGATCCAATTTGGTGGTCATTTATGCCAGAAGATCTAAAAGTTGGAGGCCACTGTCCATTATGTGTGCTCCAATCAACATAAGCACCGGTTGAGGTGAAAGAAAATCAAGAATTAATTTCACGAATGTGCCTCCTGAAGTATCTTGACAACCCATCCCCATTTAAAAAGGTTTGAAAGAAATTCTGGTGGTGGAGGAGAATGTGGGATAGAAACCTTCCCTTTCTAGCAGCACAAGGAGAATTCAAGGTTGGTAGGGTTCAGTGACTTATTGCTTCTCTCTTCGTACCATACAGTGGCACCACAGTGACAACAAATGTTTGTTGGATGACCTAAATCCCCATATGGAAAACATGTTCCTGTCATCGGAAGAAATGTAAGGGAGAAGATAAAAAAGTGTTAAACTATGATTAATGTGTAAGGTATAGCGGTATACTTTCAAGCTCAGTTGAGTGAAAGGGTTCCTGCTGAGAAGTTGATCGTTGATGGCAGTCATTAAATGGGGCAAGTATAACAGATGAGGTATGAATTAGTAACTGAGGAATGTGACTTCGAAACAACCGAGATAAGGGAAAGAACATATATGTGAAGTGAAAATCATACCTCCACTACCCATTGGTAAAACAGGTACAGGTGACAGTGGTACAGGTATCAAGCGACGAGACATTGTTCTTTGCTTCTTTGGATGTTCCACAGTAGTGCACGAGGTCTCACCAATTTCAAAAGTTCTTCGAGGAGAATGGGTAGTTGATGAAGGAGGTGTAACAATATTGGTATGACAAACACGTCCATTACTAAGAACATTAGAATGTGTAAGAGGTGTTGGCTGGAGTCAATTTATTATATTAAGCAATGGAGGTCTAGATGATAAATGGTTATTAGGTAGAGGAGAGTTATGAGATTAATTTTGTGGAACTGTGGGATCTGTGTTAGAAGTGACTGAAGATTGATTTTGGGTAGGAGGACACCTAACTGCATGGCGTCGTTATAGATGAAGGACTCTTCGAACATAAGAGTCCATATGGGCAAGGAGGAAAACTCACGTGTAAATCCTATATTATTAATTGGGGAAATAAAGTAGAAGACTAAATTCAGTATCAAATACCATATAAGATAATAATGAACTTTAGATCTTTAAATTAGGGAATAATATTAAAGTGAAACAAATAAAGTAGGAATGAAACATGAAGTAGTACCATAAAAATGATCACCAAAGAAAATAAACACCTAAGACAATATTAAAGTGGCACAAATATGAAAGTGAAACAAATAAGGAACAATATTAAGTGAAACAAATAATGTAGGAATGAAACATGAAGTAGTACCATAAAAGTGATCACCAAAGATGATAAACACCTAATAACTATAGAACTAAAATAGCCATCTACTGAAACCTATGTAGCATGACAACGAAATGACGAATCTCATCATCTACGACACACTCATCACACAACCTAGGATCATCTATCTCATAATAGCTCTCACTCCAATTATTCAAACGGGGAGTAGTGATGATGCCATGGACGCACATGCCACATTTTTTACGAAGAAGTTGTTGATCAACGGTTTCAAAAAACACCTCACATTTTTGCTTAGGCCACCTTTGAACAATTACTCCAATTCTGTAATTAGCTTCATTTTGAAGCTCTTGAATACGGCTCCCCCAACCTGTTCATTCTTGGTTTTAAGGTTAGAAATATATTCAATGCTTCATTTAATATGGAAATGGCCATTAACTCCACCAAGGATGGCGTACAGGTACTTAGCCACGAAAATCCCACAGAGAGATGAGAGATAGTGATGCGCATCCGGTTAGGCGGAGCCAGCATCTCCATTATTGTGCAGTGGTATGGGAAGTAGGGGCTCCTGGATGGACACGAAGGTACCCTGAGAGGGTTACCTGAAGTGATGGCTGGTAGCTTCGGATATTGTGCTGGTGAGTACGGAAAAGGCTCCCGACACGGGAGAGAACCCGGAGCGAAGATCCTTTAGAGACACCTGGCTGAAACACTCAGAAAATAGGGGTTAGGAGGCCCTCGGGGTGGATTCTCGGGGGGGAACCTCTGACGCCCAAGTCAGTGCTTTGATAAAGCGAAAGGGGCGCAGTAATAACTAATAGAAACGCTTGCCTAGCGCGTCTTTCTGAGGGCTGAAGGGAGAGTATTCAGGCGTAGAGAGGAGAGTGATGCCCCAAAGCATCTTCGTTTGCTGTCATATTGACAGGTGGAGAGACTTCCTGAGGAGGCGAGCGCCTGGAGCTCTGGTTTCCCAGCTGAGTGTGCCTGAAAAGCTCAAAGAAGGGGTTAGGAGGTCCCCGGTTTGCTTTTCCGGGGAGGACCATCCGACGCCCAAGTCAGTTTTCTGAGTGAAAGTGGTGGAAGAACACTGAGGGATCAAGTGTCTTGCCTGTTTTGTGTTTTCTCAGAGGGAGGAAAATGCCCCATCCTTTGCCCAGTCCCATTTCCTAGTATTTATAGGAGTAGCTGGTCCGTTCAGATCATGACATGTGTTCGGTCGGATTTGATCTGTACTTTTGGACCTAGGGGACAGGCAGCCGTTTGCAGCCTCCTTTAGCCCTGGACCCGGACAGGTTGTGTCAGGACTGGGGGGGCTGCGGCGTGTCAGTTCGCCGTTCAGATGTGACGTGTAGGGCTTGTGGGCGACATGTCAGAGGCTCCTTGAATGCTCATACCGTACTCCCGAGGTCCCCTGGGCGAGGTCGCCCTTCGGTGCGTGCACCCTCTTCGGATTCTATCCTTCCTTCGGTGCGAGCACCTCCTTCGGGATCTATCCCATAGTTCTGGGAGCTCCCTTGATGAACACCTTCTTCGGGACTCACACCCATAGTTAGGGGATTCCCTTGTTCAGGTGTTTCTTGTTCGGGGAAGATCCTCTTCGGGGCCTCTGCCTTCGGGGAGATTCTTCCTTGCTTCAGAGAGATGGCTCTCTTACCCGAAGACGGTTAGTTTGGCCCCTCGATGGAGACGGTGTTGTCCTCGGAATTCCTGACGAGCTAACCGAAGTCTCGAGCTCATAGTGTTTGACTTCACACCTTCCGAGGTCAGTAAAAAGATCCTCTCTTGGGTGACGTCAGACTCCTCGGCCAATATTCTGGCAGGGAGTTACTACCGAGGAGGCAATAGCCTTTGGCTATCAATTTAGGTGCTAGGTATGACTATCATGTCAACGTTGAGTTGACAAACAAAGACATGTGCATCAAGTACTTGTCAAAATATGTTTGCAAAAGACCAGATATGCCAATTGTTCTCTTAGAACCTAGTCACACAACTGATCCCGATAGGATCAGAACAAATCGGAATGACCATGATGAGATCAGGCAATATATGGATTGTAGATTTGTTTATGCTTCTGAAGCATGTTGCCATATTTTTGGGTTTCTAATACATAACCATCATCCAGCCATTGAAAGGTTTTCCTTTCATTTGCCTGGTGGGCAAAATGTCATTTATGATGAGGGTGATGACCTCTGAGATATGGTTCGTGCTCATCAAGAAAGCATGACAAAATTTGATTCTCATGGTGATTTTGCAAGAACACTTACTTATGTCCAATTCTCTAAACGGTTCATATGGAATAGGCAGACAAAAAGATGGACACGTCATCGGAAAGGGTGAAGTGTAGGGAGAATATATTTTGTTCATCCTACTGCAGGATAGAAATTTTACCTTCGTATGCTCCTCAACATTGTTAAGGGGGCAACATCATATGAACAGATTCGTACCATTAACAGAGTTACGTATGATACTTTTAAATATGTTTGTTTTGCATTGGGTTTTCTTGAGGGTGATGGAGAGTGGCATCAGTGTATTCGTGAAGCGGCGTAATGGGCATCTGGAAATCAACTGAGGGAGCTATTTGTTACTTTTTTAATCTTCTGCAATGTCGATCATCCGTTGCAGTTGTGGACTTGTAATGCTCCTTTGTTATCTGAAGACATCTTGCATCTACAAAGGAGGATATGCAACAACTCTGAACTAATTATGACAGATGTTGAGCAATATAACTACGTACTTAACGAGATTGAAGAATCCATGAACAGAGTTGGGCGAAGTTTGAGGGAATTTAACAATATGCCTTATCCTAAGGTTGACCCTATAATGATTGGGGAAAACTCTTTACTGATTGTGCAACTAAACTATAATAGACCTGCTTTGGCTGTGGAACATGATCAATTGCTCAGTCATCTTAATGATGGTCAATGCCAAATGTACTTTACCTTGATTCATGCCGTAGAATCACGTACTGAAGGCTTTTTTTTTTGTGCATGGAAGCGGAGGGATTGGTAAGACATTCTTGTGGAAGACAATTATTTCAAAGCTACGGTCTTCTAGGAAAATTGTTCTCCCCGTAGCATCTTCTGGAATTGCAGTTCTCCTTTTACTGAGAGGAAGAACGGCTCACTCAAGGTTTAAGATACCTATTCCTATTGATGATACATCAGTGTACAACATAAAATGATCTACCCTATTGGCTGACGTAGTTTGTAATACCAGTTTGGTGATTTGGGATGAAGCACCCATGGCACATAGGCATGCATTTGAGGCTGTGGATCGCACATTTCATGGTATCCTTAGTATTGTTAATCCAACTGCAATGACCAAGGTATTTGGAGGTATACCAGTTGTTCTTGGTGCTGACTTTAGCCAGATTTTACCGGTTGTTCCACACGGTAGTCGTACTAAAATTGTCCATTCTTCGGTATTGTCATCCTCACTTTGGGCACATTTTAAAATTTTCACTCTCACAGAGAACATGCAATTGTAGAATTCTTTGTCACCAGCTGTCTCCTTATTCAATGACTGGATCATGAAAATGGGGGATGGTTCACTGCCTGCACGCCTAAACTCAGAGGATGAGGGTGAACCTACTTGCATTGACATACCCTAAAATTTCTTGATTCCTGCATCTGGGGATCCTATAGGTGACATTATTGCATCCACATATCCTGATTTAGTTGGAAGGTATGAGAATTTGGACTCTTTGAGAGAGTGAGCAATTATATCATCAACGAATGATGTCATGGATCAGGTGAATGATCGTATAATTAGTCTCCTTCCTGGTCAGATGCAGACATTTTTTAGCGCGGATAAGGTCTCACCAGTCTCCGATAATTTTGACACACATTCTACCTTAGACTTTACAGAGTACTTGAATACTTTCAAGTTTTCTGGTTTTCCAAATCATGAGCTACGTCTGAAGCCCCATGTGCCAGTCATGTTGCTTTAAATTTTGAATCAATCACTCGGTCTATGCAATGGCACTCAATTGGTTGTGACACGTTTAGCTGAGAAGGTTATTGAAGCTAAAATCATCACAGGTTTCAATTCAAGACATCAATTTTTCATCCCTCGTGTTCAAATGGTCCCTTCTGATAGTGATCTGCCTTTTTGTTTTTATCGGCACCAGTTCCCAGTAAAGGTTTGCTTTGCTATGACCATAAACAAAAGTTAGGGCCAAACATTGAACTATGTTGGTCTCTATCTTCCGCAACCAGTTTTCAGCCATGGTCAGCTTTATGTCATTGGTTCTCATGTAACCAGCCCATCTAGTTTTTGTCTCATATTCGAAGGAGATGACCCCCGTACCACTTCATCAACAAGGAATATTGTCTACCGTGAAGTCTTCCAGCGTTTGAGTCAGCCAGTCCCCTAGGTCAATTGTGTATGATAATCGTAAATGTCTTTACCTTCATTGCATGTCCATCCTATTGCCATTACCATCATGCCCTATTTATATTTTTGATTTCATCATTTAACCCATAGTATTTTTTCTCCCTCTCAACTAAAATCTATGCTTTATTCATTGTTTATTGTTAATACATTTTCAAATGGTGCATCAGATAACATATATCAACCAATTGACCCCTCTAAGTTATAGATGGACTATAAAGGTCCGTATAACCCATATGTTGAATGCTATAAATAGTACTACTTCTGAGTCATACCAGCTGGCAATGATTTTGCTCGATGAAAAGGTTTGTTATTGATTCATATTTGTCATCTTTTACTTTTAATAGTTCGTTAATTCGAATTAGAACAGTATTTCAACTATGTATTTATATCGCCTTACTTCAATGTTAGAAGGATCATATCCATGCGATGGCTTACAAGTCCATTGCTCCTACATTTAACTCAATGTTGCAAGAGGGAAATGTTTACACAATTTCCAACTTCAGCGTCGATAGAGTTGATTGAGGGTACAGACCTGTCGCAAATGAATATAGAATTCGATTCTATGCTAACACACGGGTCACTTTGGTCTCTATACCTGTACCTCAAATACAGTAGCACAAGTTTGAGTTCGTGCCTTTTGATCAGATCCAAATGCGCTACCCCGCCAAAATATAGCTATGTGGTACACTTATCCATTTTTGCTTTACTTTTTCTTTCTTTTATTGACAATTTTTGTGTTGGTTGAGTATATGTTTTACACTACTAGATGTTTTTGGGAAGCTTATTCAAATAGGACACATCATAGATGTGAAAAGAATGGATGGGTCTATTACAGACCAACGCATGATTATGTTACAAAACTTGAGGTGAATAACTTACTACCCACATATACACATCTGATTAGTGTACCGTCTAATATAGTTTTGTGTTTCCTTTCTTACCCAATTACAATATTACAGTGGCTCGAGTATCGAAATAATTTTTTGGGGAGATCAGGCTAACCTACTGGATCATGACTCACTTAAGAACTCCTCCACCCATAGCATTCTTGTCATCACTTCCACTTTTCTGAAGACATGTCATCGTAGGATATTTTACCATTATAGTGAGAAATATACTATACCCTTTTACTTCATACTATATCACAACTAAATAATTTGCAGGAAAGTACAATTTGTCCTCCACTTCAAGTACAAAGTGTATCTTAACCCTAAGGTTGAAGAAGTACACATGTTTCTTGAATCGTACGAACTCTCATTCTTTTCCCCTAATCTCCCTTCATTTTTTAATACCACATGTATTTTGTTTTGATATTAATCTACTACTTCTTCTAATATTTTAATTTTTTTCTTTTATTTGTTATACAATTTGTTACATCTTAGGCCATCACTTCAACCAACTGTTGTTGCTAAGTTAACTCCTCTTCCAGTTCCACAGCGCCCACCACGTCAGTGAATTTATGGGCATCATCGGATGATATCTGAGCTTAGGGATCTCCTTTCACTTGGGCCCCAACTCATGAGTTTAAAGTTGCTTTATAATTTACATGTATGTTAAGCAATATCATTTCCATATGTATTTCACAAACCTTCTCCGAACATTTTCACAGGATAACAAATATGTGTCGTGCAATTGTTACTCAAGTCATTACTGAACGTGGGTGGTCATACCAAGCATGTCAAAAATGCTGTAAAAAGGTCGAACCCATTCGTTTTACCTTCATTTGCCACAGCTGCAACATAGTGAATCACAAACCCCCATTGCGATATATATACATTCTCGATTTTCCTTCAAACAATTTTGCACCCTCCATCATTACTTCACTATATTAGTAATACTGTTTCACACTAATGTGATTTAGGCACAAAGCAATTGTCAAAGTTGTTGATGCTTCTGATACTGCCTTATTTACAAAGCTTGGCACTGTCGCTGTGAAATTCTTTGGTTGCGCGGCATCTTTTCTTCAGACATTAATTTAATCGGTTTTGTTCAACATTGTTCTTGTCTAACTTCAATTCCTACCATGTACATTATACCATTAACTTCTTATTGTATATTCCTGCTTCTAATGCATGACACTATATATAGGAAAATGGCCTAGGTAAAGTTGAAGAGAAATTCTAGCAATCAGTAAATTGTGACCTAATTTTGGAAACTGAGTTGACTTCTTTCTACTTCCAAAACATGACTGCCCCTATAACTATTAAAAAAATTTATACTATTGACCCTAGAGAGGAGGAGCTAGCCTTTCACTTGAAGGAATGCCTCGTATCGTGCTCTTTCCTTCCTTCTGTTGTGTCATTTTCTACCAATTTCTTGCACTTCTCTTGTTCAACCTTACGATTCCAATTTACAGGTACCCTGCTGCCAGCTGAGTCTCCTTTCTCTTGTTTGCCAAACCGTCTGCTCAGTAGAATCAGTACCTTATACATGAGAACTGAAGTTCTATGAGGGTCTATTTTCTTCTTTAACTACTCATTTCATTCATTTCTTACATTATATATGTTACCATAATTTATTTCAAATATTTCAGACAATCCAGTTCTTCTACGACTTTACCTGATCAAACTTCATCCTTTCCATCATTTTCCACAAATGAGATTAAAGTTGCAACCATCGTGTGTGTACATTATTTATCCACTTCTTTCAATTACATTGCTTTAATGTTGTCACACTACTTACATACCTTTGCCACAGGTTGGACCTTCATGACAACCCACGAGGTTTACATCCTAAAAAAATGGACTTCCCATTTGATGCAAAGTTACTTGCCGCACATGAAATGTAATTTCTTTCCCATTTTCTCTTTTTTTTACTATAATTACTGTACCATGTCCTATGAATTCGATATTATGCTATTACATTTACCTACATACTAATTTTAGCTTTCCTTATTTCAATAGGCTATTCTTACTCAAAGATTGTGATGTTGCGACTAAGTTCCCAAACATGAATTAGCCTCACTATACCTTCACATTAGCTTTTTCTCTTAATTATAAAACTATTAATTTTGCACAGTGATCCCATCCATTTGACGGGTTATGAAACTAGTTATTTGATTAATACTGTTACCACCTCACAAAATGGGAGAATTACAAGTGTGTCATAATGGCTAAAAACCATTATATTGTGTAATTCTCACTATAGTGATTGAAGTGTGAGGGGTAAAAAAGGCATGATCAACACCTCATTAAAAGTGTTCCAGTTTGGTAACTTGGCCCCCAAGAAAAGCCTAAAGGATTGCTTGTTTGTCAAGCAACCTATGGACTTATTCTTAGATCCTTTCTAGAGTAATCCTTAAGCCATAAGGATGAATAACACCCCCCTGGGGTAGGCCTGCTTTCTCTAGTGAATTATGAACGTACCGACCTACCTCAGCTAAGGAATGGGATTTTTCCATGTAAAGGCAAGTTGACAAATAGATTTATGTACCTCAGATCCAGTGGGATCAGGCGCTTTTGTAAGTTTTTGGAAATTTGGGTACTTAATTGCAAACTCTCAAGAAAGAGACTTGGAGAGTTATGGGAAGGATATAAATGGTATGAACATGCTATTGGAGGACCAAATTGCTTATGGAAGACAAGTTTGAACAAAGGAAACACTAAAGGCAATAAGGACCTAAATGTCCTAGTGTAAACCTTAAGGTGCTCAAGCTTTTGACTTAAGTCTAAAGGTGGAATTGTGGGCTTATCCCACCATGGGGGAGGCAGCCAAGACTTGAAAATTAGTCAAAAATGTTGGGCACATGTGTAGCAATGAGTTTAAGATAGAGAAACCATAATTAGTGAGAAAGAAAATGACATAAAGCAAGGTTAAGCTTGTTAAGTGTGTTTTGTGCCCTTAAGCTCATTTAAGGCCATTTAAGTGGTCAAATCACTTATCCCTCTCTCATTTTCGTCCTCTCCCAGCCCAAGAACACAGCCATACTTCCTCCATATCCACAACACCTGCAAACTTGCAATTGATTGAAATTGAAGGCAAAAGGAAGCAATTGGAAGCAAACTAGAGCTATTTCTTGGATACTTCAAGGATCAAGCTTGATTTTCGGCCTAGCCAATTTGGTAAGGGTTCTCTTGCTCTCATTGGTTGTTTTCTATATTTTCAAGCAACCATGGAGCTAAGGCTAAGCTTGGAAGAGAGCCATGAGCTTGATGAACCAAGCTTAGTGAGGGGAGTGCACTTATTGAAGGTTTTGTGACCTAGTCTAAAGTGCACAGTGATGGCAGCGCATTTATGGGTTTCTAGTGCCCAAAAGTTAGAACTAATTACTGTTAAAATCTTCCTAAGACCAAGAATTAGCTTGAGGAGCGTTGCCACAGTGATTTGGTTATGTTTATTATGTGTTTTATGGACTAACCTATGGTATATGCTGCTGCCACATTTCATGTGTTTGTTGTTTGTGTTTGGCTGCTGCATTTGGTTGCTATATCTTGTATATATGCATTGTGGTTTTTTTGTTTTAGTTTCTTTGAATCCAGGTTTTAATGATGGTTACATTTCCTATTGAATCCAAGTGCTACCCTTACTAAGTTTCTCAATGAAACTTACTCCCCTCAATTCTGTCATTTCAGGTCCAGCTGAAAGATCACCTTCAAACTAACCTTTGTGGTTTGAGTTTCAATATGAAATTTTATGTACATGAACGTCCATATGTCTAGTTATGATATAGAAACTTTGGTGATTTTAGGAGCATATTTGATATTTTTAATGGTGGTACTTATTGTGTTGTGCAGCAGCTATCCAGCATCCTATTTTTAGAGTCCATTGTGTCTCAGGACCTCCTGTAACCTAGGTTCGTATTTAGCTGAGTTAAGACCATATAGTAGTGCATGTATGCATGCACATGTAGTGTATGTAAAATGAGACAAGTATGCCAGCATTTGGTAATGTTTTGGCTATGTAAGTGATGTGGTGCAAAGCTGCCTAAGTGTGAATGATGGGCTGCTTACTTGTAAATTTTGTTTTGGCCACATAAAGTTATTAAAAGAAAGGAAATGTAATTCCTATGTGTAATGGACATATATGGATAGCCTTGGAGGGCTTTCCCCTTGTGAATGAAGTGTTTGCATGGTTTGGAAAAATTGTATGGGCAAAATGGTCCAAAAGTTGCCAGAATTTTGACTCTAGACCTAAAGTTTAATATCTCCCGGTTTAGAATGAATAGTGGTATGAAATTTTGGCCACACCTAGAGGACATATAGAGGATTAACTGAGATTTTGAATTTCAGGATTTAGGGCGCTGTAGCCAAAGATATGATGTTTAAAAGTTGGCTGAGTTACTGTTCAATTTGTCAGAATTTTGTAACCAACTTAAAAAATCCATAACTTGGTCCATAGGTGGGCTATTGATGTAAAAAAAAGTTCCTTGGTTTCTCCTAAGTATCTACTTGATAATGGAGCAAATAAAATAGTGGGTGATGTGGCTAGAATGATACATTTTGTTAGTGGAAGTTACAGGTGCAGTAGCTGGTCACTAGAACTTTACAAGATTGCCTAATGTGTGGAAGCCAAAACTAAGACTTGTGCTAGTGTTTTCCTTCTTAGCTGCCATAGTGTGCATAAATGTAAATATGTGTGTTATGGTTAGACCAATATGCATGTATTTACATAGTGCTCAAGATGGTCACTTGAGTATGTACACTAGGGGTGTTGTTCTGATGACCTATAGGACATACCAAACATAGGAGTTTAAATGCACAGTTTTGGTACCATAACTGGACTACCCCGGAGTGGGTAACAAATACTACACATAACAATCATGTGAAAGCATTCAACATAAGTTGACTAATGCTCCTCACCCAAGAGCAACCCTAGAGTCTAGGACTCCATCATAAACAAGGGAGGCAACTAGCAGTACTATATATACAAGGCTTGACTAAGATCTTCTCAATCTAACTCCCACTTCGGAGGTAAGTCTTAGTGGCGAGTCACAAAATTCCTGTCCATGTACTACTAGACTCTGCTGCCAACAAAAACACTATAGTTAGCACTATTACTATTCCTTTAAATGTGCTGTAGGTGTGGTCAAAATTTCATACAAAGATTCATTCTACACAGGGAGATATTAAACATTAGGTACAGTGTCAAAATTCTGGCAACTTTTTGACCATTTTTCCCATACAATTTTTCCGAACCATGCAAACACTTCATTCACAAGGGGAAATCCCTCCAAGGCTATCCCATATATGCCCATTACACATAGGAATTACATTCCTTTTCTTTTAACAAATTTATGTGGTCAAAATAGAATTTACATGTAAGCAGCCCATCTTTCACACTTAGGCAGCTTTGCACCACACCACTTACATAGCCAAAACATTACTCAAATGTTCCCATACTTGTCTCATTTTACATACACTACATGTGCATGCATACATGCACTAAAATATTGTCTTAACTTAGCTAAATATGCACCCTAGGTTACAGGAGGTCCTGAGACACAATGGACTCCAAAAATAAGATGCTGGATAGCTGCTGCACAACACAATAAATACCACCATTAAAAATAACAAATGTGCTTCTAAAATCACCAAACTTCCCAGATCATAACTAGACATATGGATGTTCATGTACCAGAAATTTCAGATTAAAACTCAAACCAAAAAGGTTAGTCAGAAGGTGATCTTTCAGCTGGACCTGAAATGACAGAATTGAGGGGAGTAAGTTTCAATGAGAAACTTAGTAAGGGTAGCACTTGGATTCAATAGGAAATGTAACCATCATTAAAACCTGAATCCAAAGACACTAAACCACAAAAACCACAATGCATATATACAAGATATAGCAACCAAATGCAGCAGCCAAACACAAACAACAAACACATGAAATGTGGCAGCAGCATATACCATAGGTTAGTCCATAAAACACATAATAAACATAACAAAATCACTGTGGAAACCCTCCTCAAGCTAATTTTTAGTCTTAGGAGGATTTTAACAGTAGTTAGTACTAACTTTTGGGCTCTAGAAACCCTCATTTCACTGACATCTTTGTGCACTTGACAATAGGTCACAAAACCTTCAATAAGTGCACTCCCATCAATAAGCTTGGTTCATCAAGCTCATGGCTCTCTTCCAAGCTTAGCCATAGCTCCATGGATGTTTGAGAATTGTAGAAAATAGTCCATGAGAGCAAGAGAACCCTTACCAAAGTGGCTAGGCCTAAAATCATGCTTGATCCTTGAAGTATCCAAGAAATAGCTCTAGTTTGCTTCCAATTGCTTCCTTTTGCCTTCAATTTCAATAAATTGCAAGTTTGAAGGTGTGGTGGCTATGGAGGAAGTATGGCTGTGTTCATGGGCTGGGGGAGGATGAAAATGAGAGAGGGATAAGTGATTTGGCCACTTAAATGGCCTTAAATGGGCTTAAGGGCAACAAAACACACTTAACAACCTTAACCTTGCTTTATGTCATTTTCCTTCTCACTAATTATGGTTTCTTTGTCTTAAAATCATTGGTACACATGTGCCCAACACATGTGCCTCCCCCATGGTGGGATAACCCCACAATTCCACCCATAGACTTAAGTCAAAAGCTTGAACACCTTAAGGTTTACACTAGGACATTTAGGTCCTTATTGCCTTTAGTGTTTTGCAATTGAGTACCCGAATTTCCAAAATCTTACAAAAAAGTCCATAGGTTGCTTGACAAACAAGCAATCCTTTAGGCTTTTCTTGTGGGCCAAGTTACCAATTTGGAACACTTTTAAGGAGGTGTTGATCATGTCTTTTACCCCCCACACTTCAATCACTATGGTGAGAATTAGACAATATAATGGTTTTTAGCCATTATGACACACTTGTAATTCTCCCATTTTGTCAGGTGGTAACAATCAAGTCTATGAAAGCAGCTGGGACATTAGTCAAACCGAATGGCATGACTGTGTACTCATAATGCACATATCTGGTTCTGAATGTAGTCTTAGGAATAGCTTCTTCCTTTACTCTACATTGGAAGTATCCAGATCTCAAATCTATCTTAGAGAAGATCCTAGCTCCCTTGAGTCGATCAAACAGATCCTCAATCCTAAGGAGTGGATACTTGTTCTTGATTGTCACTGCATTAAGCTTTCTGTAGTCAATGCATAGTCTCAACGATCCATCCTTCTTCTTCACAAAGAGAACAGGAGCTCCCCATGGTGAAATACTTGGCCTTATGAAACCTTTTTCAAGAAGTTGATCAAGTTGTTTCTTGAGCTCATTCATCTATGTGATTGGGATTTTGTAAGGAGGTGTGGATATTGGACTAGATCCTGGTTGCAACTTGACCTCAAACTCAATTTCCCTTAGCCGAAGAATAGCTAGCAGGTCTTTAGGAAAGACTTGTGGAAAGTCTCTCACTACAGGTATTCTATCTACTTCTTTTTCATAGTGCAATTGATTCAGTGCATAACAATAATCATGCTCAGAAATCACAGGTATCTCATCTAGTACCTCTAGTTCTATGCCATGCATTTCATACACTAATTCTTTAGAATTCACTAATGCATGCACTCCACCATCAGGCAATGTGATTTCCCTTTTAGCACAATCAATTCTTATGTTATGCATAGCAAGCCAATTCATACCTTGCACTAAATCATACTTAGGAATGTCCAACACTAGCAAATTAGTCAGAACCTTAGTCTTTCCTACTATTAGCTCACAATCCTTAGCTAGGTCATTAGTGAAAAGACATTGACTACCTGCTGTTTTCACTGAGGATATCCTAGGCATGATTTTAGTAGGCAATTTCATGGCTTCAACAAATTTCCTAGACACTATAGACACAGATGCACTAGTATCAAACAGAACACTAACAGGCATACCATTAAGGTAAATGCTACCTCTTAGTGCTCCTCCCTGCTCCAATGCTCTGACCTCTCCACTTGGAAGACTCTACCAACTCTCTACACTGAAGGCCGAGGCACTAAAGGAACTGGCCTCTGCTATGCCTCCCTAGGTGCTCCCCGTCTAGGTCCTGCCCCAATAGGCCTTACTGGACCTTAGTCTTCTTGCCTCCTTTGAGCCAGTTGGCAGTCTTTGATCCAATGATCAATGGATGCACATCTTAGACACACTTGGGTGTCAAAATAGCAAGGTTTCTTTCCATGAAATTTCTTGCATTTAGGGCACCTTAGGACAGGGAACTTCCCCTTATCCTTGCCCTCACCACCAAGATGAGAATTATTGGCAATTCCTTTGCCATGTGGTGGCTTCTTCTGCTTGCCTCCTGCCTGAGTACTTTCCCCTGGTCCACTGGGAAAGTACTTAGTCTCATACTATTCTTGCTCTACTAATAGAGCTTTCTGCATTGCTTAATAGTATGTAACTCCTCCAAAAGGTCTAACAGCTTCTCTAATGTCTGACCTTAGGCCTCTGACAAATCTTTTGGCCTTCAACTACTCTAGTCCATGATACTAAGGAGCATACCTCACTAACTGATTGAATTTGTGCTCATACTCTAGGACACTGAGGTTGTTCTGCCTTAGAGCATCAAATTCAGCTTGCTTCATATCCTTGATGGCATCACTGATGTACTGTTCTTGGAAAAGCTGTGTGAAGTCTCGCCAGCTCATCTCAATATCTCTTCCTGGCCTTCTAGGGAAAGCATACTTGTCTCTAGTGTTTCTCCACCACATCTCTGCACTGCCTACCAAGTTGTAAGTAGCCAGTGACACCTTCTTGGTGGAGCTGAGTGGCATCCTTTCAAACATCTTTTCTACGAAGATTAACCACTCCTCAGCTCTCTCTGGCCCAACTCTTCCATCAAACTGTGGAGGTCTTAGGCCTTGGAACCTCTCCAATAGTCCGACTTCATCTAGGCCTTCTAGATCTTCTGATTTGTTTCTCCTAGATCTGTGAGCGCCCTCTGCATGGTGATGCTCTCTATGATATCTCTGTCTTCTCCTGGATCTTCTCTCATGGCCTTCCTCAATCTTATTCCTAGTGGAGGAATGGTCATAGACTGAGGGATTGGTCCTAGACACCTGACCAATCTCAGATCTTACTCTTTTGCCTCTTGGATTTCTCCTATCCTCATCTTCCACCTCAATGGTCTCATCATTTGTGTCTTTTAAGCTTCCAGAAGGAACATATTCAGATGTGTTCCTAGTATCCTCTTTTGGTTACTGCTGTGCATCTTGAACTGGTTCTGTTAGAGCTACTTGGACTCCCTACTGTTGTCCTTGAATCAGCCTCACTAAGTTTTCATTGACTAGAGCTAAGTTCCTCTGAAGCTCTAACCAAACCTGAGGTACTTCAGGGTTTGGTACCCCCTGTTGACCCTGATTCCCTCTATTCTGTTCATTTCTTTGTTGCCCAGAATCAGTAGGAGGCCTTCGGGGTGGTTCCCTTCTCCTTGTGGCAACCATGTTTACTTCCTGCATTGATGATCCATCATAGAGCACATATAAAGATCACAGGTATTTCAATGGTACTTGACACTAGTAGCTGACCAAAATGAGTTCATATATGTAGATACATGCAATGCAACTATATGCTATGTACATGTATAAACCATGCTCCGATACCAACTTCTGTTACCCACTATGGGGTAGTCCAGTTATGATGCCAAAATTGTGCATTTAGACTCCCAAGATTGGTAATGTTCTGATGGCCTACAGAACATTACCAATCCTGGGAGTCTAAATGCACAATTTTGGCACCATAATTGGACTACCCCGGAGTGGGTAACACTTATGCTATACAGGGGCTTTATGATAGGGCTACTACCGACTAAGCCATAAAGACCCACTAGGTGGACTAAGGTTTCACATCACAACCTCATCCTCAACGACATAGCTAGGTCACCGATGGTACTAAAACTTTCACCCAAGCTAATGATACTTAGTTGTGGTCTCTTGTTAACTAGTTTTCTTGCTTATGGTGAAAGTAACCATAAAAACCCAAGAAAACTCCTAGGTCTTAGAGGAGTTTTTGAAGCCCCAAAATACCCTCAGAATACTTAGACCCGTAGGTACCCTAAGAACCCGCTTAGGCCTTCCCTTGAACCTTCTGGTGTCATTGGAAAATTTTAGCCATCATAATTGAGGTGATGCATCACCGCAGTTATCATTATTCTGTGAAATTTTCATGGTGCTGCTAGCGCATTGCCAATGCCTATGACTGCCCAGAAATTGCAATTTAGCTACTATAACCTTTCAAGACTTACCAAACATGCTATACATACTTGGATGTTCTTCAAACTTCAGATACCTATCAAACATGTTGCAAGGATGACAACAAACTATCACAAACATTCCTGTGATGCATGGTAACATCATTCTAAGCTCCACCAAGCTAGTAGTCCACCATGATCAAACTAGCCCACTAACTAATGCTATTGCCAAAACTACTTGAATTTGTCAAACAATCACACTCTAATTGACACGGCCATTCTCGGCCTCTGTTGAGGAGAGCTGTGAGAGCTGGTCTCACGGTGGATTACAATTGGCTAGCTGAATATCTATGTAGATTAAAACTCCATGATGCTAGTTGATTAACCTAGAATATGCAAGATGCATGCTCTTCATGCTTTGACTCGGAATAACAAAAACCATAAAGCATTAACTTGGCCAAGGGATTTACATAGACAATAAGTTCAAATAGCCCAAGCATACAAAATCAACATTTATGTCAGTTTACTACACATAACAACTGTGTGGGTAGACTAATGCCCTCACCCAAGAGCAACCCTAGAGTCTAGGACTCCTCAAAACGTAGACAATGGAGGCAACTAAGAGTACTATATATACAAGCCTCAACTAAGATCTTCTTCAACTAACTCCTACCTTGGATGTAAGTCCCAGTGGCGAGTCACAAAAATCTTGGTCCAAGTGCTACTAGGCTCTGCAGCCAAAGGAAGACTTTAGTTAGTACTGTTACTTGACCAACAAGTTACTCAAGTATACTAGAACCGTAAAGATTCTCAAATGAAATACCTCCAACAAAAGCTAACCACTGCAATAACCATCAATGGTTACCTAGTCTAGCAATTTCAGAAACTACACAACATAACTAGGGAGTGAGAACATAACATTCTCAGTAACGGTCTTCATTGTACCTGCAAGAAAATTACTAAGGACTCTACATATGATAACATATGTATCCTGCTGTGAGCTCATGCAACTTGAGGGTACTGATATATGCACATATAACTAGGTACCTTGAGACCTCTACTCATCCTAGTCCTTGAACTACAAGGCATAGCCTTGTCCTCTAGCAAGCTGAGCTTGCCAGCCTAACTAGTGATAAATCACCGATTAAACCTTTACAGGGGAATTATGGTTGGACTATTGTAAGTAGGTCATAAAGACCTTCTAGACTAGGTGCACTAAGGTTTCACCTTGCAACCTCGTGGCTAACGGCAAGGCTAGGTCACGAAGGGTTCTAAACCTTCGACCCTAGCTAGTGGTACTTAGTTGTGATCCTTAATAAACTAGTTTTCTTGCTTATGGTAGAAGTAACCATAAAACTTTACAAAACTCAAGAAAACTCTTAGGTCTCGAAGGCCTTTTGAAGGTCTTGGAGTACCCCCAGAACGCTTAGACCCCAAGGTAGCCTAAGAACCCCCTTAGGTCTCCCCTTGACCTTCCTAGCAAAACTTGGAAAATTCAGCCAACACACCTATGGCGACGCGTCGCCACAGTTGGTAACGTTCTACCAACATTCTCCTGTATTGTTGACATGTCACCACAATTGGTGACATTCTACTAATTCTTTCTTATATTGGCGATGCATCTTGGGCAATGGCATGAAACTGGTGACGTGTCGCCAATTTGCGAATCTGCAGAATTTTCATAGAGTTTGCTACTATGAAGTTTGGACACTTATCAAAGATGTCAAACATGCTTGGTTAGTCTCCAAACTTCACATACATGTAAAACATGTTGCATAGATCACAACCAACTATCACAAGCCAATCTATGATGCCTTATAACATCGTTCCAGTCATCACAAACCTCATAGTCCACCAAGATTCTACCTTGTTCTCTAACTAATGCTGTTGTTAGAATTACTCAAATTCTTCAAGCAACCTGATTCCAATAGCATTAATTGAACTCAAAAGCACAACTCCCTTACCTCAACTCCAAGTAACAAGCAAGAATCAAGCACTTCCAATTCACTAAGTTCAACAAAGCACCACCTAAGTTCCAAACAAAATATAGGCACCAAACATCACATTCTTGCTGCCTAACCAAAACCCAAGCTCCTAACCAACTAATAATCATGAATTCAATCAAGAACACATTGGTTACCTCGTACTAAAAATAAGGGATGGGAGAAAACATGCTTCCAAGCTCTAAAACCATGGTTTAATACTTGAAATGAGCCCCCAATGGCCTATATACTTATGATGGCTTCTCTTTTCACCAAGAAATCTTGATTCCAAGCTCAATTGGGTAGAGAAATGAGGGTGGAGAGGATAAACTCGAATTATGCCTACCTCGCTTCACTTTACCCTCTTATAACCCTTGCTTAACACCAAAGCCACCAAAGTATTAGGCTTGTTACAATTAAGTCTGCATCTTTTGGTAACCTTAGCTATTCTTGATTAATCCTTGTTTATTTCTTCAAGTTTGGGTTAAATTTAAAAGGTAACACATAAAAACTCATTTTAACCACTTGGGACCTAGCCCA
Organism: Aquilaria yunnanensis; assembly: GCA_039654915.1. Classification (NCBI taxonomy): domain Eukaryota; kingdom Viridiplantae; phylum Streptophyta; class Magnoliopsida; order Malvales; family Thymelaeaceae; genus Aquilaria; species Aquilaria yunnanensis. The sequence continues at coordinate 71,760,966 of CM077594.1, forward strand.
GCTATTCAGGATCCAAAATTATTATTTTGCCCCTAAACCTTATTTAGTGCCTTAGCCTTCTTGGAACTTAGTGAACTTTGCCAAAGTTTCCTATTCTTGCCATAGAAACTCGAATTAAGGTTTCAAACTTAATTTAGAACACTTTAGCTTCTTCAAGCATGCTTCCCACCAGGAGAGCCATAACACTAATAGCATTACCTAACCTTGAAAACTTAACTCCCTTACCTTACGTTCAACTCACAAGTAAGAATTATTCAACCCTTCCTTAAGAACGAAAGTTCCACAAAGTTCTTCCTAGTTCAAGGAAATGAAAGGCCCAAAACACATAATTACTAACTTTTCACCAACCCCTAAGCTCCCAATCAACTAATAAACAAGAATTCACCAAAAAATCAAAAGTTACCACATATAAAAAATAAGGGATGGTGGGAAGCATGGTTCCAAGGTTCAAAAACATGAAATTCTTCCTGGAAAAAGCTCCGTAGGCTTATACTCCTTTGGTAACTTCAAGTTTCACCAAAAACTTATGATTTTGAGCTCCAAATCAAGAAGAAATGGTAGAGTGAAGGATGAACTCGGGTTTAGCATGGAAAATGGTAGCCATCCTTCACATATACCAAGTTATATAGTCTTTTAAACCCTAAGCCACCAAAGAATTTAAAAAGTTAAAAAATGCCCCTTTCTTTAGGTAACCTTAGTCAACCTTGGTCAAATCTTGTCTATTTAATCTAAACCTAGGTTAAAAATAAAATTTAGGTTTTAAAAACTCATTTTTAACACTTAGGACCTAGCCTGACTCTTCAGGGTGTAAAATTACCATTTTTCTCCTAGACCTCATTTAGTGCCTTAACCTTCTAGAACTTAGTGAACTTTGCTAAACTCACCTATTCTTGCTATGTGAACTTGAAATAAGCTTCAAAAATTTTTTTTAAGTACTTTACCTTTCTCAAGTGAGCTTCTAGGTTGAACAACCATAATAAAAGAATTATTAAATTAACATGGCCACCAAGGACATTTTGGCTGAAACTTCACTACTTAGGCTTAATTCTTTTCAAATGCAGCTTCCTAGGAATGAATGTAGCTATCATTTATAGAAAAATATTGGCTATGCTCCTACAAGTGACTGAGAGAAAATCCTGAAGCAAGGAAGAGCAAAACTAAACATTGAAGCTTATGGGTAGTCCTATGGTTGCGTATGTGAAGAGTTGATGTGTTCATGCCTCCTTGTTGCCAATTCTAAGCTAGCTAAGGGTTCATTTGATGCTCCTTTTCTAGGATTTTTATGAGGAGGATATTGGCCTAGGGGATGGGCATGGTCGAATGAACCTATGAGCTATGTTAATGGGATATATGGGCACTAAGCACTATGGTCAGCTAGCTAGTTTACTTGTGGCAAACGTTAAGCTTTTTTGTCAAGTATGGATGAACTTGTTCATCTACATGGAGCTCTATGTTAATTTGACTTAATTTGAAGTGATCACATGCTTACTAGAATGAAAGAAATGATAGCTAAGTTTAATTGTGACCGTGTAGGTAGTGTGTGTGTTTTGCATGCTTCTTTGATTGTTTATGTGTGCTAACCTTTAAATTGCACATATATGTATCTTGTATTATGTTATTCCTTGTCTCTTTCATGTATTCTTTGTCTTTGGATGTAGCTTAGAAGAAGGAATTGGAGGTTTATATGTATAAGACAATGTTTTGAACATTGTGTAGCAATAGGTACCATATTAAACTCTTTTTTAGTACCTACGTACTAACGCCCTTTTTTGCCCATTTCAAGTAAAGAAGTGGAAGATTAGAGGTTAAGGAACCTCTTTAAGAGGTATATGTATAAGGAGGTATGGCTCAGGATTATTGGCTTAAAGAAGAAACATTGTGAAAGTTCATAATTTTGGACTAATGGTTATATACTGAATTGAAGGATTTCATGATTGTAATGGGTCTGGCTGCTTTTGGGTCCATTCTAGTATGGGTAAAGGATAAAAGGATAATAAAACAACTTTGGACTAACTATCGTGTGAAAGTAGAGGTTAAAAGAATTGTGTGAATTGAAACTGCTTAAGCCCATGTTATGTAACATGCATGCTACTTAAGTAGCCAAACTTTTGATGTATGTAATTTTGGCTATTTAGTTCCTAGATGCCAAATTTTGAGCCTATAAATGCATGTATGTATTTGTATGGCATAGGAACCAAGAGTAGTACATGGCATGGGCCTTAATAGTACATAATGGGCTTAGGTAAGCCTTTGAGACACTAAAGTGTAACAAGCTAGAAAAATGCATGCAGGGTGTACTAATCAACCCTAGAATATATGTATGTAAATATGAATGGATGATGAACTTCCTAAGCACACCAACACCTACAAACACAAACACAGAGCCACTTATACACCTTGTAGAAATAAGGATAATTCAACTTAATGCATTATGTGCTCACTTGTATGTAACCCATATGTAGCTGATAGGTATCAAGGCAAGTTTAGTAAGGTATACTCCCCCAAATATGCTATTAAGCTTGTAGTTTAATATGTTAAACTTGCAAATTAATTTGTTAACTAGAAATCTAAAAGGATTTCATACGATAGGTCAATTAGTAACCTCCACCTAAGTCCTTCCTAAGTAAGAACTAAAATTTTAGGTTAAGTATGTTGGTTGTCATGTCCTAATCCACTATGAAAGTATTTGGTTAGTTAAAAGAGGTTTAGGGTGAGGGTGAATCAGGGCCTGACTACTACCTGATGTTGGAGAAACCTAGCGGAATGAGCAGGACAAGGAAGAATAAGAGATAATTGAGAATGCGGGTGTTGACCCTTGAATCCATTGCCCCTTTATGGTATTGCCTTCATTTGTCGATTTTTCTTTTGTTAGCTTGCGTTACCATCATTTTTTTTGTTGTACCTATTTTTACTATAAGTTAACTTTATCTAATGTAATCAAACCCTCGTTTAGGCTTTTGTTACTCCTTTCATCTTTCAACCAATAGTCATTGGCCTATCTACATTTACTATTGTCGTACTTTTTCCTATCCGGCATTCGCACTTAAAAAAAATTAATTGTTCACTCGCTTATTCACCAACACACTACATATCCTTTGACTACTATGCCTACCCTATGGATTAGAAAATTTTTCAAAGCCCTTAGTTTTCCTTTCCTTTCTGCATTCCTCTATTCCTTTTTTTTTAATGTTATTGTATGCAAGTGTCCTTGTGCTCTTAACTTATCACTTGGCTTAGCGGCCATGGTCTTCATAGGGCTTTTGTCCCACTTCACTTACTTCAGCCGTATAAAGAATTTTCACTAGTCTCACAATTCTTATATGTATGAAGATTTGATTCATGAATATGGATGCACTTTTACCACAAAAGTTCTTCCTTTGTCATATTCTTCTTGCACTAGTTTTTGTCTCTTCAAAAGGATCCCTCGGCTAAATTAAATAAAGTATCTTTTTAGACAATTTCAGTGCCATTTATTTTTTTAGCTATTCTTCGAAGGCATCTTTCAATTTGAAGATTCCAGGCTTCACCTTAACGGTAACTAGGTATGGCCCTTCCTAGTTTGCCTTTAGTAATCCTTATGTGGGTCTCCAAGGCTCGACATTAGCATAGTGAAGTACCATGTCTCCAACTTTGATTCCTTTCCACTTGACCTCCCAGTTCACAAAAAAGGACTAACATGGCCGCCTCGGGCCATGCCTAGGAAGCCTGTGATAACAGACCTCACGGTGGTTGCATTTGGCTGGTTATATATTTGTGCAAATTAAAACTTCATGATGCTAGTTCATTAACCAAGAAAATGCAAGATGCATGCCTTTTTACCTTTGGCTTGAGTAAATGAAAACCATAAAACATTCACATGGCCACAGCACTTATCTTAGAAATCAAGTTCAAGTAGTCAAGGCATCCAAAATCAACAATTGTATTATCATTACTCGACATATTAACCATATGGGGGCATTCAAAAAAAGTAGACTAATGCTCCTTCCCCAAGAGCAACCCTATAGTCTAAAGCTCTAAACATATACATGGGATGCAACAAGGCATACAACATAAACAAGCCATTTGCTGAGATCCACCCAACTAACTCTCACCTTGCAATGAGTCCCAGTGGTGAGTCACAAAATTCTATCCACGTTTTAGTTGTTACCACCTCACAAAAATGGGAAAAATGGGGGAATTACAAGTGTGTCACAATGCCTAAAAATTATTATATTGTGTAATTCTCACCATAGTGATTGAAGTGTGAAAGGTAAAAGGCATGATCAAAACCTTCTTAAAATTGTTCCAAGTTGGTAACTTGGCCCCCAAGAAAATCTTTAAGGATTGCTTGTTTGTGAGGCAACCTATGGACTTTTTTGTAAGGTTTTGGAAATTCGGGTACTCAGTTGAAAAACTCTCAAGAAAGAGCTTTAGAGAGTTATGGGAAGGATATGAATGGTAAAAAAGTGCTATTGGAGGACCAAATTGCTTATGGAAGATAAGTGTGGGCAAACAAAACACAAAAAAGGCCTTAAGGACTAGAGTTTCCTAGTGTAGGCCTTTCATTGTTTATGGTTTTGACTTGAGTCAAATGGAGAAATTTTAGGGTTATCCCACTCAAGGGAGGATAGCTAAGGCATGGTTGAGATATGGTCAAATGTGGGCCAAGGAATTAGGCATAATAAACCAAGGTTTTGTAGCAAAGAAAAGGACATAAAGCAAGGTTAAGCTTGTTAAGTGTGCTTTGTGCCCTTAAGCTCATTTAAGCCCATTTATCTCTCTCCCATTTTTAGCCTCCTCCATCCCAAGAACACAGCCACACTCCTCCATAGCCACCATACCTTCAAACATAAAATTACTTGCAATTGAAGTCAAGGAAGCACAATTGGAAGCTATTTGTTGTTATTGCTTGGGGGCATGTAGGATCAAGCTTCAAATTTGGCCTACCCATCTTGGTAAGGGTCCTGTTGCTCTCATGGGTTATTTTATGTATTTTCAAGCAACCATTGAGATAGGGCTAAGCTTGGAAGAGATCCATGAGCTTGATGAACCAAGCTTAGTGAGGGGAGTGCACTTATTGAAAGGTTTTGTGACCTAGTGTGAAGTGCACAGTGATGGCAACGAATTGAAGGGTTTCTATAGCCTAAAGTTAGTACTAACTCATTTTAAAACTCTCCTAAGAGCAAGATTAGGGCTGAGGAAGGCTTCCATAGTGATTTACATAAGTTTATTGCATGTTTTATGGACTAACCTTTAGTTTATGTTGCTGCTGCATTTCATGTATTTGTTGGTTGTGAATGGCTGCTGCATTTGGTTGCTATATCTTGTATATATGCATTGTGGTTTTTTGATTTAGTGTCTTTGGATTTAGGTTTCAATGAGGGTCAGATTTTCTTAAGAAACCAAGTGTTTCCCTTACTAAGTTTCACAACAAAACTTACTCCCCTCAATTCTACCATTGTAGGTCCAGCTGAAATATCACATTAAAACTGACCTTTTTCATTTGAATTTTGATCTTAAATTTTAGGTATTTTAACTTCCATGTATCTAGTCATGATCTGGAAAGTTTGGTGATTTTAGGAGAACATTTGGTATGTTTAGAAATGGTGCTTATTGTGATATGCAACAATTGCCCAACATCCTGTTTCTGGAGTCCATTGTGTCTATGGCACTCCTGTAACCTAGGTTTTGTATTTAGCTGGGTTAAGATCATTATGTAGTGCATGTATGCATGTACATGTAGTGTATGTAAAATGAGACAAGTATGTGAACTTTTGAGTAATGTTCTAGCTATGTATGTAATGTGGTGCAAAGTTGCCTAAGTGTGAATGATAGGCTGCTTACTCATAAATTCTATTTTCGCCATATAAAGTTTCTAGATGCAAGAGCATGTAATTCCTATGTGTATTGGACATGTATGGGATAACCTTGGAGGTCTTACCCATTATGAATGAAGTGTTTGTACACTTATGAAATTTTGCATGGCCAAAATGGTCATAAAGTTACCAGAATTTTGAATCTGCGCTTAAAGTTCTATGTCTCCCTATGTAGGATGAATCTTGGTATGAAATTTTGGCCACACCTATAGCACATCTAGGGATTGAACTAATATTTGGAATTTATGAATTTGGATCTCTATAACCAAAGATATGACGTTGCAAAGTTGGCTAGGTTACTATTCATTTATTCAGAATTTTGTAACCAAATTAAAAAAACCATAACTTGGTCCATAGGTGGGCTATTGATGTAAAACCAAATTATTTGGTTTTCCTAAAGACTCTAATTGATAATGAAGAAAAGAAAATAGGGGGTTACATGGCTAGATTAATAAAATTTTTTGGAAGGAATTTCAGGTGTAGTGGCTGGTCACTTACACTTAATAAGATTGCCTAATGTGTGGTAGCCATGATTAAGACTTGTGCTAGTGTTTTCCTTCCTTTTTTGCTACCATGGTGTGCGTAAAATGTGAATGTGTGTGTAATGGATGGGCCAATATGCATGCATTTATGTAGTGCCCAAGAGGACCACTTAGGTATGGACACTAAAGGTATTGTTCTAATGGTCTACAGAACATACCTACCTTGGGAATTTTAAATGCACAATTTTGGCACCATAACTGGACTGCCCTGGAGTGGGAAACACTAGCAGCCCATATGAAAAAAAAATACCACAGTAAGTACTATTACTTAACCAACAAGTAACCATGAATACTAGAGTCATAAAGATTCTCAAAGCAAGGTACTTGCAGTAAGAGACTACCGCGACAACCTTCAATGGTTATCGAGCCCAACAACATTAGAATCTGCACATCATAAACTAGGTAGTGAGAATTCAAGAATTCTCAGTAAGGAGTCTTCAACCTGCAAGGAAGATACTAAGGACAACACATATATGAAAATATGTAATCTGTTCTGAGCTTGTATAGCTTGAAGCTAAACATATGCACATAGGTATCAGTCCGTTATGACTTGTCCTCACCTAGTTCTTAAACTACAAGGCAAGGCCTTGTCTACTAGAAAGCATAGCTTACTACCCTAACTAGTGAAATTCACGAGTTGAAACTCCTACTATTGTATAGAGGCAGTACGGTGGGACTAATGTATACTAGGTCTTGAAGACGTACTAGGTGCACTTATCTTTCACATCAAAACCTCACGCCCGGTGGCACGACTAGGTCACCAATGGCACTAAACCTTTCACCCAAACTAATTATATTTCATTGTGGCCCTTTATAAACTAGTTCTTGTGCTTATGGTAAAAGTAACCATTAAAACTCAAGAAAACTTCTAGGTCTTAGAGAAGTTTCTGAGGCCTCAGAGTACGATCGAGACACCTCAACCATTAGGTACCCTAAGCACCCCCTCAGGCCTCCCCTCAACCCCCTGGCAAAACTGAAAATTTCTAGCCAACATAACTATGGTGGTGCGTTGGCATAGTAAATAAGTTTCGGCAATACCTTCATGTCGAAAAAATTCCAGTTTTGCTGCATAGACACAAAACATGCTTGGATGGCCTTTTGACTTCACATACTTGTAAAACAAGCTGCAAATGCCATAATTGACTACCACAAACATAACTATGATGCATTAAAACATCATTCCATGTCACATCAAACACATAGTCCACCATGATCAAACTTCCCCCAATACTATTGGTATTGCCAAAACTAATTGATTTCATCACATACTCCAATAACATCATTCAAGCTTAAAACCATAACTCCCTTACATTGATTTCAATTCACAAGTAAGAACCAAGCAACTTTTCTCCAAGAATAAAGTTCCACAAAGTTGTACCTAAGTTCCATGCAAACCAAAGCACAACACACCAAATCACTAACTTTTAACCAAAACCCAAGCTTCAAATCATCAAATAAACAAGAAATCACCATAAAAATTCATGTTACCTCATTAAAAATAAGGGACTAGCTGAAAATGTGAATCCAAGTTTTAAAATCACAAAATCTTCTTGAACCAAGCTTGCCAATATAGGGTTTAGAAGCCAAACAAATGCAGCGAAAGATAATCGAAACCCACCAGGATCCAAGTGAAATGGGATAAATTAGGTGTTCAAAAATATTATACCTAGTCAGTTGATATCTTTCACCCAACTGTTCAGTCAAATCACAAACTTGAACAGTTGACGTGTTCAAGCTCTCTACAGTGTCCACACAAGCCTCTCGTGATCGCCATGCCTCCACCACATCCTGGTAGATACGTTCCTCTTGCGCCTGCAGTGCTAGCTTGTGTCCTCCAAGGATTGGCAGGAGAAGAGTGTGACTAGAACTTTTTAGAACCCTTATAATTTCATCCTTAGGGAGACTTGGGCTTGATCTTCAAAATTTTTACTATATGATGTATATTTAGTGAGACTCAACTCCCAAGCCTAATGGGTTTCAAAACCTTAATCCAATTAGGTTTACTTTTGGGCTTCATTAAAGGCTCAACCTTAAACCCTAAACCCTAGTTTGAAATTATTATGAAGCCAATACTCAAACAATTTGGCTCATGCACTCAAATAATCCAATTGGCTCTATGTGTGTGACCCAATAGGCTCTTACCACGTTGGCAATGTTCATAAATGATATTTATGATCATAAGCAATGAGTGGTCTCTAGAAACACATCATTGCTACCTAAGTGACAAGATAGTCAGTGATTTGACTAAACCTCTATGATCATTATCCATATATGTCATTGTCCCTTTGTCGAAGATATCAAGACCAAACATTAGACAAGGAATATGTCACTCTCAGATTACCTAGTAGATAGTTCTTGATTATTGAGTAGAATAACATAAACTATTGACATTGATATCGTATATCAACTCATCTAAGCTTGGCCATGCATTTTCTTAGTCTCACTTTATCAAGGGGCCCAAAGATATCACTCCCGTTACATATGAGGGACAAATCCCATCTTGATCATACAAAACCCTCTGCATGATATATGAATACCCAATGACCACCACCATGTTCAGTCAGTTACGAGCAACAAATTAAAGTATCAAAGTATGTGACTCACATCTAGGGAACCTTGATCACCTTAGGTCGAAGGACTTTATATACCATGATCATTATGATAATCACTTATGACACACATATAGTGATCCATGTAGCGTTCCTACGGTGGGTCAGTCCAGTACACAAGTTCTCCAACTTGTACCCATATATAGACTACATTTCTCATATTAGTCTCCAAATATGGTAGTCTTTACGTATTATTGTAACCCACTCCACAATAATACTAGACCAGGGTTGTTTAAGAATACTATTATTTTAAGGTTATAATTATGTTTAATAATGTCACATAGAAACAATATAACAAACACAATTACTAGATTGATGCCTCAAACAAATATCATAACTCAATGTGTAAAATACAATAATCTCATGATTGGATTTTGGGTACAACACAAACACCTAATACATATATCTCCTTAATGGCTTCACATTTTACCAAAAGCACTTGATTTTTAGCTTGAATTCATGAAGAAACGGGGGCGCCATGGTTGTGCTTGGGATTGAAGTTGAATAGGAGCAAATGGTAGCCTCCCTTCAGTTTATCAAGTTTAACACCATTTTAAACCACCAAGCCACAAAACTTTCAGAAGCGTCACAACAAGCCCCCATCCTTAAATAGTAATTATAGTCAAACCTTGGTCAAATCTTGTTTATATAAACTAAATTTGGGTTTATAGAAAAGGTTAAGTTTCCAAAAATGCATTTTAACTCTAGGGTCTGGGCATGATACTTCATGATGCAAAATTACCATTTTGTCCATAAACCCTATTTCGTGCCTTAACTTCATCAGAACTTAGTGAACTTTGCCTAACATACTTATTATTGCTATATGAACGTGAAATAAGGTTCCAAACTAGGTTTCAATTACTTTACCTTTCTCAATCAAGCTTCTCGCTATGAGGGTCGTAACATTCTCCTATCATTTTGGACTTTGGTGCCTTAATTTTTGTTTCAACTGCGGAAAAATATTAGGTTACCTTTTCAACATATCCTACTCCATTTCCCATGTAGCTTACTCTTCACTATGCTTTGACCAAAGGATCTTAAAAATTTTGATCAACTCAGTTTGGAGTTTCTTAACTTCCTATCGAGAATCTGAGTAGGCCTCTCTTCCTAGGTCAAGTGCTCCTCAATGGGAACCGCTGAAGGGCTGACCACTTGTCCCAGATTAGCTATGCATTTTCTCAGAAGACTAATGTGAAACACATTATGCACTTGTGATAGCCGAAGGGCTATCATGCACAGGACCTTCTAATTAGCAGGCCTGACACCACCCTCGAAAATGCCTTGTGACTAACCTCAATACAGTTCTAGGCTCCACCCTTGAGCAATCACATGACCAACCTTGGGGACAAAAGCCTACCACCCTCAGTAGGAGAGATGCCTCCTGAACACGGTTTATGCCTTTGATAATCTTTCCCTAACCATCTTCAAAGATGATTCTACACTCAAAGGGGGGTCCCTAAGGGGTTGTAATGGAAGACGATAAACACACAATTTTAAGGGACCACTTACAGGAACCTTGCACATGTCCCTACCCTCTAAGCATAACTGGCTACAAACAGCTAGAGACACCTATCCCCAAGGCACGTATCGAATGTCTAGCAAATCTGGCCAACCATGTGTCCTAATATGCTCAACTTGTGTACAACGGCCTTTTATTCCAAGCCTCTTATAAATACTTAGGGGGCTCCCAGGTAATACACATTAGAGGCATCCTCTTTCTACTTTTTACTCATAGTAACCTATCCCTTACATACTATCTTGGGCGTTGGAGATCCCTCCCCCAAAAAACACTCCGGGGAGCTCATAACCCACATTCTTCAACTGTTGAGAATATCACTCAGGTGAAGTTTTACTGGAGGTCCAACATGTCCTTTATTGAAGATGTCCTCGAGCATTAACTTGGGACAAGTTAGGTGGTAATGCCAACTGATATGCAACTTTTCTTACCTTCTCCAAGATTTCATAGGGTCCAAAAAACCTACAACCAACTTAACCCTTTTTCCAAACTGGGTTACTCCTTTCATGGGGGACACTTTGAGAAGTACTTTGTCTCTAGCTTTAAAACTCAAATCCTGTCTCTTCAAATTCTTGTACTTAGTCTACTCATCATTTTCATGCTCCAATCCATTTCTAAATCAATGTAATCTTAGCTGTGGTGTTAGCTATAATCTTAGGACTGACTACCCTATCTAAAGGGTCATCCCAACAATAGAGCGTCATGCATCGCCTGCCATACAAAGCCTTGTATGGGACCGTATCTATAATAACTTGATGACTGTCATTGTAATTAAACTCGATGAGTGGCAAATGCTAATCCCAATCTCCTCAAAAGTCAATGGTAAATATATGTAACATATCCTCTATAGCCTGAATCATTCTATCAGACTATCCATCTGACTGAGGATGAAAGGTAGTACTGAGACTAACCTTACTTCCTAATTCCTCTTTGAAAACATTGAAAAACCATGATGCAACCAAGGATACCTATCAAATATGATCTAATACGGTATTCTATGCAACCTCACAATATCATTAACATACAACTGAGCTAACTTTTCTGAAGTATAAGAAATTCTTATGGGTATGAAGGCCGCCAACTTAGTCAACCTATCAACGACTTCCCATAGAGCATCATGCTGGCCCCAGGTATGTGGTAACCTCGTTAGGAAGTCCATCATAATGGATCCCTACTTCCTTTATGGGAGAGGTAAATTCTGAACTATTCCCATCGAGTTCTGATGCTCCGCTTAAATCATTTAGCATGTCAAACATTTTGCCAGATGTCCTACTACATCCCTCTTGAGTCCTAGCCACCAAAAAAGTGTCTTTATATCGTGGTACATCTTTCTAACACCAAGATGAACATTTAGCCTGCTACTATATGCCTCCTATAAGACTTGCTGTCTAAGTCCCTCTGCATTCGGTACATAGAGTCGTTCTTCATGGTGTAGTGTTCCATCCTTGTACTGGAACTCCTTTTTTATGATACCTAGTGCCTTCTCTCCTGTGATCTTATCTAACAATGGATCTTTGCTTTGAACATGCAAAACTTTAGCCAACCAGGCTGACTGCATCTCAAAAGTGTAGACTAGGGATCTTTTATTGTTTTGGCAAAACTCTTGCAAAGCCAAGGAACAATCCCCCAATGCTCCTCCTAAAGAACTTGAAGCCTAATCCTTAGACAGGATCCCTCCCATATACTTTCAACTTAGTACATCCGCTACTGTATTTCCCTTGCTTGCACAATACTTAATTGAGCAATCATACTCTTTTTTGTACTTGATCCACTATCATTGCCTCATGTTGAAGTTCATTTTCATGAACAAAGTTTTCATGCTCTTATGATCCATGAAAATCTTGAATTTTTTATGTCACCCACTCTAGTACAGTCCAGTTATGATGCCAAAATTGTTCATTTAAAACACCCAGGGTTGGTATGTTCTGTAAGCCATCAGAATAATACCCTTAGTGTGCATACCCAAGTGCCCCTCTTGGGCACTATGTAAATGCATGCATATTGGTCCAACCATTATGCACATATTCACATTTTATGCACACCATGGTGGCAAGCAAGGAAAACACAAGCACAAGTGTTAATCTTGGCTATCACACAATAGGCAATCTTGTTAAGTTTAAGGAACCAACCACTGCACCTAAAACTTCCTCCAAAAAATTGTATTAATCTAGCCATGTACCTCCCTATTTTCTTAGCCTAATTTTTAAGTAAAGACTTAGACCAAACCAGGGATTTTGGTTTTATATTAATAGCCCACCTAGGTACCAAGTTATAGATTTTTAAATTTGGTTACAAAATTCTGACCAAATGAACTGTAATGTAACTTTGCAATCTCATAACTTTCACTACAGGAATCGAAATGTAAAAATTTCAAAGCCCAGTTAAACATCTAGATGTACTCTAGTCAAGGTCAAAATATCATTCCAAGATTCATTTTATGTAAGGACATATAGAACATTGAGTGCAGGGTCAAAATTCTGTTCACTTTTGGACAATTTTGCCCATACAAAATTTCATAAGTGTGCAAACACTTCATTCACAAAGGGGTATGCCTTCCAAGGCTATCCCATACATGTCCAATACACATAGGGATAACATGCTCTTGTATCTAGTAACTTTATGTGGCCAAAACATAATTTACAAGCAAGCAGCCTATATTATTCACACTTACACAGCTTGTGCACCACTTTAACATACATGGAAAAATAGTCCTCAAATGTTCACATACTTGTTTTGAATTTACATGTCTTACATGTACATGCATCCATGCACTACATAATGGCATTCACTCATCTAAAACATGCACCCAAGTTACAGGACAACTTTAGCCAGAATGTACTCCAGAAACAGGATCTTGGACACCTACTGCATAGTACATTAAGCACCATTACTAAAAACACCAAATGTGCTCCTAAAATCACCAATGTTTCCAGATCATAACTAGACACATGGGAGTTCATGTAACTAGAATTTTAGATGAAAAATAAAATGAAAATAGTTAGTTTGATTGTGATCTTTCGCTGGACCTGTAATGGGCAGATTTGAGCGGAGGTAAGTTTCATGGAGAAACTCAGTAAGGAGAACACTTATAGTCTTAAGGTAATGTAACACTTGATATCACCTACATCCAAAGACATTAAAACACATGAAAATACAATGCATATATCCAATATAAAGCATACAAATGAACCAGCCAAACACAGACAACAAACACATGTATGTGGCAGCAACAATATGCATTGATTAGTCCGTAAAACATGTAATAAATGTATTGGTCTTATGAGAGTTTTAACACTAGTGAATACTAAATTTGGGCTCTATATTCTCTTAAATTCATTGCCATCACTGTGCACTTCACACTAGGTCACAAAACCTTCACTAAGTGCATTCCCCTCACTAAGCTTGGTTCATCAAGCACTTGACTCTCTTCCAAACTTAGCAGTAGCTCCATGCATGTTTGAATAACACAATAAATAGTCCATGAGAGGAAGAGAACTCCTTATCTTGATGGGTATGCTGAAATTGGAGCTTGATCCTAGGTGCACTCAAGTCTTAGCACCATATAGATTTCAATTGCCCTGTCTTGCTTTTAATTGCTCATAGCTTCAAGCTTAGAGGTATGGTGGATATGGAGGAGCTCTGGAGCTCAAGGTGGCTGGTGTAGGTTGAATATAGGAGAAGCAAAGAATAAATTGGCTACAATAAGAGGCCTAACCAAGCATTAGTGCATGAGACACCCTTAATAGCCTTAACTATGCTTTATGTCATTTTCCTTGCTTATAAACCATGGTTTCTTTAGCTTAATCACTTGGCCCAGATTTGACCATCCTTATCTTGCTTTAGCTGCCTTTTCTTGAGTAGGATAACTCCAAAATGCTTCCATTTGACTTAATTCATAAGCATAAACAACCAAAGGCTTACACCAAGACACTTAAGTCCCTAAAGCCCTTTATGCTTTTCTTTATCCACAATTGTCTTCCATAAGCATTTTGGTCATCCCATAGCCCTTTCATACCATTCATATCCTTACCATAACTCTCCAAAGCTCATTCTTGAGAGTTTTGCAACTATGTGCCCGAATTTCCAAAACCTTACAAAAAAGTCCATAGGTTGCTTGACAATCCTTAAGGCTTTTCTTAGGGGCCAAGTTACCAACTTAAAACACTTTTAACGAGGTATTGATCATGCATTTAACCTTTCACACTTTATAATTTTTTACCATTATCCTACACTTTATAATTCTCCCATTTTTGTGAGGTGGTATCATGTTACCAACTATAGGGTAGTTCAGTTATGGTTCCAAAATTGTTCATTTAAAACTCCCAGGGTTAGTATGTTCGGTAGGCCATCAGCACAACACCGAAGTGGCCTTCTTGGGCACTATGTAAATGCATGCATATTCGTCTAACCATTATGCACATATTCACATTTTATGCACACCATGACAGTAAGGAAGGAAAGCACTAGCACAAGTCTTAATCTTAGCTACAACACATTAGGCAATCTTGTTAAGTTCAAGTAACCCACCACTGCACCTAAAACTTGCTCCAAAAAATTGTATTAATCTAGCCATGTGCCTACTATTTTATTTACTTTATTATCAAGTAGAGACTTGAACCAAACTAGGGAATTTGGTTTTGCATCAATAGCCCACTTATGGACAGTAACTTAGCCAAATTTGTAATGTCATAACTTTGGCAACAAGGCTCAAATGCAGAAATTCCAAATCCCAGTTAAATCCCAAGATGTGCTCCATGCGTGGTCAAAATGTGATACCAAGATTCATTCTACACAAGGAGATATATAACTTTGAGTGTAGGGTCAAAATTTTATCCACCTTAGGCCCATTTTGCCCATACAAAATTTCATAAGTGTGCAAACACTTCATTCACAAGGTTTAAGCCTCCAAGGCTATCCCATACATGTACAATACACATAAGGATTACATGCTTTTGCATCTAGCAACTTTATGTGGCCAAAACATAATTTACAAACAAGCAACCTATCATTCACACTTAGACACCTTGTGCACCACTTTCACATATGTGCGAAAACAGTCCTCAAATGTTCACATACTTCCTTGAAATTTACATGTCTTACATGTACATGCATCTGTACACTACATAATGGCGTTAACTTAGATAAAACTTGCACCCATGTTACAGGAGAGCTTTAGACATAATGCACTCCAGAAATAGGATGCTATATAGTTGTTGCATAGTACAGTAAGCACCATGACTAAAACTACCAAATGGGATCCTAAAATTACCAATATTTTTGGATCATAACAAGACACATGGAATTTTATGTACCTGAAATTTCAGACCAAAAATCAAAGAAAAAGGCTCAATTTCAGTGTGAGCTTTCTGCTAGGCCTGAAATGGACAGATTTTAGGGGAGGTAAGTTTCATGGAGTAACTTAGGAAGGAGAATACTTATTGTCTTAAGGTAATGTAACCCTTGATATCACCTGCATCTGAAGACACTAAAACACAAGAAAACACAATACAAATGTCCAACATATAGCATCCAAATGCAGCAGCCAAACACAAACAAAAAACACATGTATTCAGTAGCAACAACATGCATTGGTTAGTCCATAAAACATGTAATAAAGAAAACTAGATCACTGTGGCAGCGCTTCTCAAGCTTTTGCTTCATCTTACAAGAGTTTTAATACTAGTTAGTAATAACTTTGGGCTCTAGAAACCCTTAAATTCACTGCCATCACTGTGCACTTCACACTAGGTTGCAAAACCTTTACTAAGTGCACTCGCCTCACTAAGCTTGGTTCATCAACTACTTGGCTCTCTTCATTACGGCCCTCTAGTTATTGGACTAGTGATGGTTAGGTAAGGCTTGGTTATGAGGTAAGAAATCCTTTACTAAATATTTGTTATGCATTTGAAGCAAGTATGGAGGGTTAGAAAGGTTCCTCAAATGGAATTGACAGCTAAGTGTCACCAAGGACAAAAGGGTCATTTTGTATCCAAGGTGATAAGATTGGTTCTAAAGCTCAAAAGCAATTCTTTTGGACTAAGTGACAAGAAACCAAAGTGGGGGATGGAATTGCCAAACTTGGTGGCACTATTTGGAGGTGGGGTTTTTTTGGCAAAATTAAAGTTGCTGTAGGAGTCATGGAGGGAGAGTTGGTTTTTAAACCATTTTGGGTGGCTTGAATGCCACTATTAATCATCCCTTCCACCTCTAATTCGTTGCTCTCTCTTTCTCCACAAAATTCATGCCCAAATATCTTTCTTTCCTTCAATTTGTGGTGAATTTGGAGCACAATGTAGTGCCCAAGTGAAAGCAGGCTCACTTGTGCATGGTCTTGGTGGATTAAGCTTTGGAGGGATGTTTTGGAAGCTTGGGTACATTTTGCCCTTTTGTATTCTTCATTTCTTAAGCTTTCTTGAGGTTGGCTCAAGCTTAGCTGAGCTAGAAATTGTGTCCATTTGTGGTGAATTTGTCTTATAACCATAGGAAACTCTTAGTGGACCATTAAAGCTTTGGTGCTCAACTTTCTTGATTTTGATTTGTATGTGTTTAAGGTAATGGGATTTCTTATTTTCCATGTTATGTTATTGCATTTCCATCATATTTAGCCTTGGGGATGAGTAATTGCAAGCCTAGTTGTGGTTAGAACCAAGTTTTAGTCAATTGTGCATAGATTTCACGAAGTTAGGCAAAGCTAATGAGTTTTGGGAGTTGAGGCACCATTCTGGGTGCCTAGGCATCAAAAGGATTCATGCCCAAGTCATGCCATGAGGCCTAGGCACTAGGATACTCATTTTTAGAGAGCATCCAATCAACTCAGGTGCCGTGGCACAAGGCTCACGTTGCAGCGCCACAGTTGCTTCAGAACTCATCCAAAGAGATTATTTTTGGTTTTTAATTAGTACCTGAAAATCCTAGACATGTTCCTAAGTATGGTTAAAGAATTAAAATGGAAATAGAATGAGAAACAAGTGACAAATGGATCAAAAGAAGCAAGGAGAAGATGGCATGTGCATAATTTAACCATGTGTGTTTCTAAGGGTATTTTGGTACCCTCGTTAAGGCTTGTAGTCATCCTTACAGTAGTCTAAATGCATTAACAATGAGTAACCAAGTATTTAAAGCAAGGAACATGGTGAACTAGCAATTGTGAACTAGAACCGTAGCCTAGTTAACTAAGAATGGTGCATGTGGACTAAGGCACGATTAGTGTTGGCAACGTATCATACAACTTCTTATATCTTGGTAAGATGTTTTGGGTTTGTATTTTATTTACCCTAGATTAGTTCAAGGGGTACAAGAGCAACAAAGATTTAATGAAAACACCTAAGGGCCTAAGAAGGCACTATAAGGTTGATAAGGGCACATAAGTGCATTAGGGCACAATACGAGTTGTAAGGCCCATGTCAAGCCTAGATTGGGTAATGTGGGAACTTGGCAAAGATTGGGAGGTTGCTTAATACCCAATTAAGTGCAAGCTACCCTAAGGAATCAAGAGGAACACTAAAAGCTCTAAGTAGGTAGGTGACTTAGCACTCAAGCTAAGTTACTTAGGCACATTAAGTGGTCCTTAAAGAGTAAGGTAGTTAAGCTAACTTAGTGCATTTAGGACCTTAATATGTTCTGGAAAATGCAAGGAGAAATTAGAGCAAGCATGATTCTTAGTGATAGCCAAGTCATTAAAGTGTAGCAAGTGCCAAGCCTAGTATTATACAAGGTTCAGCAAGGGAGGTGCAGGCTTAGTAACACTTGGTCACCTAGTCAGATCATAGACCTGAGGGACTAAAATGGGAGCTTAGTACACCTAGTGGTGGAGGTTTATTATGCCTAGCTACCTATTTGGGTCTTAGGCCTGAGGAGCTAGAGTGGGAACCTAGTACTCCCAAACTAGATTGGCCATATGCTAGTCAAGGTTCACCATAGGAAGGGTGAAAGGTTAGCAACACCTAGTGGCCTAGCCTGGTCCTAGACCTGAGGCACTAATGGGGGACCTTAGTGCACCCAACTCGGCTTTGCCAAGCAGACCTGGATTACTTTTCCACATAGTATTCAAGGGGACGTTATTACATGCATATGTGATAACCTTGCACAGTAAGCAAGTCAAGGCTTGGT
This sequence comes from Aquilaria yunnanensis, assembly GCA_039654915.1. Taxonomy (NCBI): domain Eukaryota; kingdom Viridiplantae; phylum Streptophyta; class Magnoliopsida; order Malvales; family Thymelaeaceae; genus Aquilaria; species Aquilaria yunnanensis. The sequence continues at coordinate 71,779,597 of CM077594.1, forward strand.
AGAGTGAGTTTAGTGCTAGAAGTTAGTAGGAAAGGACAAGGATGAGGAAAGGTCCCTGTTATGGCCCTCCAAGTATTTGACTAGTAAGAGTCAAGTAAGACTAGGTTCCAAGTAAGAAATCCCTTATTCAATATTTGTTATGCATTTCAAGCAAGTAAAAATGTTTAGAAAGGTTTTTAAACACAATTGGCACCTAAGTGTCACCAGTGGCAAAATGGTCATTTTATATCCCGAGGTGATAAGATTGGTTTTAAAGCTCATAGTAATTCTTTTGGACCTAAGTGTCAAGAAACGAAAGTGGGGGATGGAATTACAAAAGTTAGTGGTACTATTTGGAGGTGGGGTTCTTTTGGCAAAATTAAAGTTGTTGAAGGACTAAAGTGAAAAAGGTTGTTTTTGGTTCCTAGTTGGTTCCTAAACATCCTAGACATGTTCCTAAGGTTGTATAAAGATTTAAAGTGGGGATAGAATGAAGGACAAATGATGATTAGATTAAATGAAGCAAGGAGAAGATGGTGTATGCACAATTGGACCATGTGTATCTCTAAGGGTATTTTGGTGCCCTAGTTGAGGCTTGTAATTATCCCTAACCTAGTCTAATTGAATTAATAGTGAGTAACCAAGTATTTTAAGCAAGGAGAATAGTGAACTAGGAATGGTGAACTAGAACCGTAGCCTAGTTAACTAAGAATGGTGCATGTGCACTATAGGATAGTTAGTGTAGGCAATATATGGCGCAACTTCTTGTAGCTTGATAACATCATTTGGGTTAGTATTTTATTGACTCTTGATTGGTTCAAGAGCTACAAGAACTAAAAAAATTTAAGGAAAAAGCCTAAGGGCCAAGGAAGGCACTATGAGGCTAATAGGGCCACATAAGTGCATTTGGGCACAATGTGAGCTCTAAGGCCATGAGAAGCCTAGATTGGATAATATAGGAGCTTGGCATGGCTTGGGAGATTGCTTAATAATCAAGAAAGTGCAAGTTACCCTAATGAATGAAGAGGAACACTAAGAGCTCTAGGTAGGTAGGTGATTTAGCACTCAAGCTAAGTTACTTGGGCACATTAAGGGGTCTTTGGGGAGTAGGTTAGTTAAGCTACCTTAGTGCATTTGGGACCTTAATATGTGCTAGGAAACACAAGGATCACTTAGAGCAAGTATGATTCCTAGTGATGGTCAACTCATTGAAGTGTAACAAGTGCGAAGCCTCGTATTGTACAAGGTTCACCGAGGAAGGTGGAGGCTTAGTAACACTTTGTCACCTAGTCGGGTCATAGACCTGCGGGAGTAAAGTTGATGCGTAGTACACCTAGGGGTGGAGGTTTAGTACACCTAGCTACCTATTTGGGTCATAGGCTTGATGAGCTAGAGCGGGAACATAGTACACCCAAACTAGATTGGCCAGGTGCTAGTAAAGGTTCACCATAGGAAGGGTGAAAGGTTAGAAACACCTAGTGGCCTAGCCTAGTCCTAGACTTAAGGCACTAATGTGGGACCTTAGTGCACCCAACTTTGCTTCACCAAGTAGACTGGAATTACTCATCCACATAGTATTCAAAGCGAGGTTATTAGGTGCTTAGGTGATAACCTGGCACAGTAGGCAATTCAAGGCTTGTGAGAGTGATTTCAAGGCCAGAACTCACTAGGAGAGGACTAGGATGAGGAAGGGTCCTAAGGAACTCGAGTACATGCGCATATATTAGGCCTCAAACCGTTATGAGCTTACGGTAGATTTGTGACATTTGTTGTCCATTGTCCTCTAGTGTTTTCTTTTGCAGGTACCCCCGAAGGCCCCTTTCTGAGAATCTGTGATTCTCACCCCTTGGTTTATATGTGCAAGTTTGGTTGGTTCGGCAAGCAACCCGAGATGGTTGTCGAGCTAGTTAAGTAGGTACAAGTTATACTTGCTAGTTTTTCTATTTTCCCATTGATTTATTGGTTTGTTGTATACTAACTATGTTGGATTGACCTTGAGCAGTGGTTGATCTAGGAGGACAATGGGGAGGTTGAGGCTATCGGCACTTGAGAGGTAGAGCTCAAGTGGTTAGCATAGCAGGATAATTTCAGTAGGTTATGCTTGAGTAATTAATTGTACTAGATGGCTTTAGCAACAATGGTTAGTTGTGCTTTGGGTTCGTGATTCATGTGCATACTTGAATAATATACATAGGGTTGATGCTTGTCGAAAATGTGTTTATGGCTTTGGCTAGTTTTATAATTGTTTTTAAGTGCAGTACCACCATTGTTTTGAATGGTTTAATTTATGTTTAAATTTCCATGCCGAAGCTACTCATGCATTATTTAATTCTAGTATTTAAGTTAGTAGGCTTAGTGATAGCCAAATGGCTATCACACTTAGATAGCTTCTAAGGATGACTGACAAGTACCATCCTCGGACGTACATCCGAGCAACCTCGGGAAAATGGATCCTCACCACCATTGGCGGATAACACTACCACCCTCGGAAGGACATTGTTACCCACTCCGGGGTAGTCCAGTTATGGTGCCAAAATTGTGCACTTAGACTCCCAGGATTGGTAATGTTCTGTAGGCCATCATACCCAAGTGGCCCTCTTGGGCACTATGTAAACACATGCATATTGGTCCAACCATCACACATATATTCACAATTCATGCACACCATGGCAGCAAAGAAGGAAAACACTAGCACAAGTCTTAATCTTGGCTACCACACATTAGGCAATCTTGTTAAGTTCTAGTGACCAGCTACTACACCTGTAACTTCCACTAATAAACTGTATCTCTAGCCTCATACCCCCTGTTTTATTTGCTCATTTATCAACTAGATTACATAGTGCCCAAGTGGCCCTCTTGGGCACTATGTAAACACATGCATATTGGTCCAACCATCACACACATATTCACAATTCATGCACACCATGGAAGCAAAGAAGGAAAACACTAGCACAAGTCTTAATCTTGGCTACCAAACATTAGGCAATCTTGTTAAGTTCTAGTGACCAGCTACTACAACTGTAACTTCCACTAATAAACTGTATCATTCTAGCCTCATACCCCCTGTTTTATTTGCTTGTTTATCAACTAGAGACTTAGAGCAAACCAAGTAATTTTTTTTTAATCAATATCCCACCTGATAGCCAAACGCTATCGCCTCTATCTGGCCGAACTCCCTGCCACAATGATGGCCAAAAGAAGCTGGCGCTACCCGAGAAAAGGTGCGATCAGGCACCTCGGGAGATAGCCGAAGAGCTCCGAGCCCGGCACGCCAGGAAGCCCCGAGGGCACTATTCGCCCCCCAAGGTTGTGAACATATCGCCTTCGGAAAAGCGGCACCAGACATAGCGAGCCGAACATGATATCCCCGAAGGCAGAACTCCCTGAAACTGGGAACCCCCGAACTAAGGGCTTGTTTCCCGAAGAGGCTCTGTCCGAACTAGAGGACGACCTCACCCAGGGACCTCGGGAGTACGGCAGGAGCATTTATGGAAGCATTTAAGAAAGCCTCTGACACGTCCTTTCACAGACGTCATAAAGTCGCCTGAATAGGCGCTCTGACATACGGACGCCATCAGAATCACATCATGGCCCATCTCAGCACGTGGCTCAGGACAACCTGCTACCAGTTATCTGTCTCCTACGCCCAGAAACTCAGGGAACATCCGACCGAACACGTGTCGTGATCTGAATGGGCTAGGCACTCCTTTAAATACCAGGAATTAATACTGGGCAGGAAGCTGGTGGGTTGGCCAAACACGGCTCCCACACTCTGAGAAAGCTATCAGGCGAGACCCTTCAGCCCTTTGTGCTATTTCCTCTGCCTTTTCTCAACCACCACTGACTTGGGCGTCGGAGGCTCCCCCACCGGAAAAACACTCCGGGCGCCTCCGAACCCTTTGTTTCTGAGCTTTCAGGCACTCCCCTTCGGGCTGTCCATTCCACCAGACGTTCTTCCTCCCAGAAGTCTCTCCACCAGTCACCATGACTATAAACGATGAGGCCCCTGGCCGTCATTTGGCGCCGTCTGTGGGAACCCGCTCTGAGATCGCCGTCGTTGAGACTCGGCGTTCTAAGGACAAGGGGCTCCCGAAGTCCCCGTCCGCGCCTGAGATACAACCGGCTGCAGAGAAAACACTCCCAGGGACTTCTGCGCCTGAGGAAGACTGCCCTCTGGTAATCACCATGAGCTTCTTGAGAGACTTTCAGCGTTCGGTAGTGTCTGAAATGACCCAGCAGATCGACCGAAGGTGGCCACAGCAAGCACAGGCCCAGAGACCCCCCTCACCGACACGCCCTCGGGAGAAAAGCCCCAAGTCTAGACATCGCAGTTCGGGGAGTGGAGACCCTCGCGAAGAATCATCCACAGATGATATAGCCCTCGGGAAATGGCTTGTGGGACAAACCGGGTCCAAGCGACCGAGAGTCACACAGCGAAGCAGTTCGTCGCCTGAGCCGAGGTCCTTGTCGCCTCAGCGCCGAACTCGCTCCCCGAGGGGGCGCCGGCGATCTCCATCCCCTGAAGAAGGCCCTATCGCCACAGTGCTGATGGAGAGGATACTAGCACGGCTGGACAGAGTGGAGAAACAAGTGGCCAGAAAACCCGTTTGGGCCAGACTCTCGGGAACAGGCTACGAAGATGACTCGCCATTTATTCAGGCCGTTGTTGAGGCAGCCATGCCAGGTGACTTCAGAGTACCTCGGTTGGAGATCTATGATGGCCGTATTGATCCACAGGCCCATCTGACGAAGTACAAACGCAGCATGATAATACACGGTGCTGACGACGCTACCATGTGCAAGTGCTTCGAAGTCACCCTTACAGGGCCAGCCACGGCGTGGTACAATTCCTTGCCTTCAGGAACCATCACTGAGTTCCATGAGTTGTCCACAGCCTTCGCCCAGCAGTTCATCGGGAGCCGACCTACGGTGAAGATGCCTCTGCAGATGTTCGACATAGAGCAGGGGAATGGAGAAACCATCCGAGACTATGTCGAAAGATTCAACAGGGAAGCTCTGAGCGTCCCAGACTTCAGGCCCAAAATCCGCATTCTTGCCATGACACGAGGCCTTCGGCGAGACTCACAGCTGTTCTACGAGTTCTCAAAGGACCCCCCGGAGACCCTCGGAGAATTTTACCAAAGATCAGAACAGCACATGACCTCCGAAGAACTAAGAATGGCTGGGCCGAAGTCTGATCTCCACCGTCCTGAAGAGTCCAGCCAACAAGCTCGGCATCCTACCGAATACGCAGGACGACCTCAGAGGATGCGAGGAAAGAAGCCTCAAAGTTTCACACCATTGAGCACTTCACGGACCAACATTCTCATGGCACTGGAAAGGTAAGGGACGCAGATTCGGCGACCAAGGGCCATGACCGCCGATAATAAGAAGAGTGCAAAGAAGTTCTGCCAGTTTCATCGCGACCACGGTCATGACACCGAAGACTGCTTCCAGCTGAAGAAGTACATAGAGTCGCTGATAAAAAATGGCCAACTTCGGAAATACCTGAGGATGCCATCCCCGAAAGGCCGAAAAATGCAGGAAGAAGGGGCCGAAGATGAGGACTACGACTCCGACAGGCGGAGAAATAGAAGACCAAAAAAGCGCCCTCCACCTCCAGCAGGGGTTATCTAAACCATCACCACGGGGCTCCCATCCTCGGAAAGAAAGCGGAAAGCCAGAGAAATTGCAGTCATAGAGTATCAAAGTCCATCAAAGAAGCTGGCTCGCAAAGGTGGCCCCACCGTCGTCTTCCCCCACGACGATCCGCTACTGGTCATGGCGAGAGTAGGGGACTGGGACGTCAAAAGAGTGTTGCTTGATGATGGCTCAAATGCTGTCGTCCTATTCTTGCACCTGTTGCCAAGATTGGGCATCTCCAGCAGCGAACTGAAGCATGTTACCTCGCCCACTTTTAGGGTCGGACCATCTGAACTCCCCGACCTCGGATGGATCGACCTCCGGCTGATGTTGAAAGGGACTTCGGTGAACGGAGCAGCTGAGTTGTACGCCTCCACAATGGCGAGATTCATCGGCGTGAACGTCCCATCCTCGTATAACGCCATCCTTGGAAGGCAGACAGTGGAGAAGCTGCATATTCGCCCTGATGTGAAGTACTTCACTATCACATTCGCCACCAAGGATGGAGATGCAGAGGTGTTCATAGACCAACCCGAGGTAAGAAAGGTGTTCATGAAAGCACGAAAAGCTCCGGCAACAACCTCGCGCAAACAATGGAGGCAAGGGCACCAGAAAAAGGCAAAAAAGAAGATCTCGCCAAGACAGAAATGGAAGCAATAGAGCTTGTTCCAGGTCAATCTACCCGAATAGGGAAGAGCTTCACCGGAGGTGACAAGGAAAATCTTGTATCCTTTCTGCTGGAAAATAAAGATCTGTTTGCCTACTCGCCAAAAAATATGCCGGGGGTGAACCCTGGCATAATACATCATAGCCTCAAAGTAAGTCCGGAAGCAAGGCCTGTCCGGCAAAAGAAATGAAGAAGGGAGACCTCGTTCTCCGAAGTCCAGCCCACCGAAGTCCAGCGTCTCCTAGATGCTAAGGCTATCAGGGAGGTCAAGTACCCCGAATGGTTAAGCAACGTGGTCATCGCCACAAAAGAAGGTAGCAGCAAACTCCGGATGTGCATCGACCTCAGAAACTTGAACGATGCTTACCCGAAAGACTCATACCCTCTGCCACCAATAGATTCAACTACTGAACATGGGCTCCTAAGTTTCCTAAACGCCTTAAGAGGCTACCATTAGATAAGGATGGACCCCGAAGATGAAGAGAAGACTGCCTTCATCACCGAGGGAGGAACGTACTGCTATATCAGGATGCCATCCGGGCTCAAAAACGCAGGAGCCACCTACCAGAGGCTGATGAACAAGGTCTTCAAAGACCAAATAAGGAGAAACATGAAGGTGTATGTTGATGATATGCTAGTCAAGACCAAGCTGCCTGGCTACCGCGTTGCAGATTTAGAGGAAACCTTCCAAAAGCTCGGAGCCTCCGGGAACCGCCTTAATCCTGAGAAGTGCATCTTCGGGGAGACTTCGGGAAAATTCCTTGGGTACATGGTATCCGAAAGAGGCATCGACGCTAACCCCGAGAAGATTAAGGCCCTGCTTGAATTCCGAACTCCTGGCACTGTCAAAGATGCGCAGAGACTCACCGGAAGAATAACCTCTCGGAGCAGGTTTATTGCCAGGTACGGAGATAGGTGTAGACCTTTCTCCAAAGTCCTCACAAAGGCAACAAAAATGGAAGGCGACCTCGGAAGAAATGATCATCCTTGGGATGAAGATTGCCAAAACTCTATGACAACCTCGGGAGGAAGAGCCCCTCGTACTATACGTCGCCGTCACAGAAAAAGCTGTGAGCTCGGTCCTCATGAAGGAAGAAGGGCCAAAGCAATGACCGGCCTACTATGTCAGCAAGTCCCTGCATGGCGCCGAAGTCAGGTACCCTTTGCTTCAAAAAGCTATATACGCCTTGGTGCTTGCAGGGAGAAGGCTGCGATCATTCAGGAAGGCTCTCCAAATGGTGCATAGAGCATGACAAACACGAAATTACGTATAAGCCACGGAAGGCCATAAAAGCTCAAGGCGTATTATCAGGGGCCCCGAAGGCCTAGAGGTAATGAAGGATACCAAGTTCGGCAGACGGCAGGAGATTATGGGGCGAAGGACCCAATTTTGGGAAAATATCATGAGCTAGTAGCAAGGCTCATCCAAGATTGACGCCGTACGGATCGTGAAGGAACATCGGCGGAATAACTCTGAGGCAAATTGCTTGGCGAAGTCGAAAACATATACCGAGGTACCAGATCATCCGAGCATCTCAGTGCTGAGCATGACGACCTCGGGAACGGGATGGAAAGACCCAATAAAAAGATAACTCGCAGAGAATTTGCTCCCCGAAGACCCCGGCGATGCTGCAAGACTGCGAAGACACTCCGAAAGCTTCTTCCTGATTGATGAAGAGTTATATCGACAGGGATATGGGAATCCGCTGCAAAGATGTGTGGATGAAAAGGATACTGAAATGGTCCTTGAAGAAGTTCACGAAGGCATGTGTGGTTGACACATTGGAACTAATGCCCTGGCAGCGGTGATACTCCCCCCAGGATACTTCTGGCCTACCCTGAAAAAGGACGCAAGACAGTTCGCCCGGAAATGTGGCAGCTGCCAGAGACACGCGAAAAACCAGAGGACACCCTCGGAAATGGTAACTTCGGCAGACTATCCTTGGCCCTTCGCAGTCTGGGGCATAGACATTATTGGGCCACTCCCCACAGCACCTGGAGGCATGAAATTCCGCGTGGTAGCAGTGGACTATTTCTCAAAGTGGGAGGAGGCAGAACCACTAAAAACTATCTCGGCAAAAGAAGTGCGGAAGTTCCTATGGAAGAACATCGTATGTAGACTTGGCATACCGAGGGTACTAGTAGCTGATAATGGATCCCAGTTCATAGACGAAGGATTCCAAAAATTCATCAGCGACCTCGGAATAAAGATGCACTTCATCTCAATAGCTCACCCCCAAAGCAACGGGTAGGTAGAAGTATCGAACAGGACCACAAATGATGGCCTGAAAAAGAGACTAGGGGAAGCCAAGGGGAATTGGCCAGGAGAACTCCAAAGTGTACTATGGAGCTACCGAACGACGCCCCGAAGAGCCACAGGGGAAACTCCTTTCTCACTCGTCTTCGGAACAGAGGCTATTATCCCACTAGAGGTAGTTCAACCTTCAGTACGGGTGCAAGTATTTTATGAAGGTGGTAAGGACCTCGGCCTGAGAACCAATCTCGATCTTGTGACTGAACACAGAGAAATAGCCAAGCTGAGAAGAAAAGCTTTTCAGCAAAAGAGTGACCGCGGCTGTAAACTTACGGGCCAGGCCAAAAGAAATCAAGAAGGGAGACCTCGTTCTCCGAAAGGCCGACTTCGCACGCCGAAGGCCATCCCATGCCGTACTTCGCGCGTATTGACAAGGACCCTATCTGGTTCTCGATGAAGTACGAAAAGGCGTGTATAAGCTTGGCGACACCGAAGGCATAGAATTGAAGAACACTTGGCACTCAGACGCCTTGAAAAAATTCTACGCCTGAGGTTGGGCGGAGGAGTTATGTTGTACAGAATGGCCTTGAGAAGAATTCTTAAGTGTACAGAAATTATGCAAAACAGAATTCCGCAGAGGTGCTCGCCATGATAAAGCGTAGATATGACTTTCCGAAGTCCCTTCAGCCATCACGCTCGGGAAAGATGGAGAACAAAAATCTCGCAGAAGTACTCGCCATAACCAGCGCAGAGATAATTTCCCGAACTCCCTTGAGCGAACATGCTCGGGAAAATGGGAAGTGAAAAATCTCGCGAAAGGTTTTCCGAAGTCTCTAGAGCAAACATGCTCGGGACAACTGGAAAAACAAAAAATTTGACTGAAGGTTTCCGAAGTCCCTAGAGCAAACATGCTCCGGACAACTGGAAAAACAAAAAATTTGACTGAAGGTTTCCGAAGTCCCTTGAGCAATCATGTTCGGGGTAAAATGGGAATGCAAAAGCCTGCAAAAAGACTTAGTCAAATTTTTTCAGGCCTTCCAGAAAGTCTTACGAGCAAGCGCACTCGGGACAAAAGAAGGTAAAAATGTCCTTTATTCGCAGGTTTTCCGAAGTCTCTTGAGCGAACGTGTTCGGGACAATGGAAATGAAGAAGTTCGCAAGAAAAGACTTAGCCAAAAAATCGTCATTAAGAGCAAAGCTGCTTTAAAATAGAGAACTGTCCGAAGAAGGATTACAAAATAGAAGGAAAGGAAAAGGGGCCCTAAAAATTGGCTAAGGGTTCGCGGCGTCCCGAGAGCCACTCGTCTGCCCGCCTTTTTCCATCACCTTCGGCGCTGGAATTGAAGGAGGAAGTTTCAGATGTTCGACCTTGGACCATTTCCACCGAGGTCCCCCAGGAATGTTTAGACCCTCTAGAAAAGAGAGGTCAAGATCTGGGAACCTCTGGAGAACCTGGTGCCGAGCAAGGCAGAAGCCGTCCTGGAACGCGACCTTGCTCATCTGATCAGACTTGTTCTTCTCAAGCTCAAGGTCGTCAAGCTCGTCCTTCAGATCCTCGACCTCCTCTTCCAGCGCCTTTATCTGCTCCTCCCCCTTCGACTCGTTCTTCAACGATTCGACCTCGGCTCGGAGAGCGTTATTCTCACACGTCAACGACACTATACGGCCGTCAGAACCAGCCTTGTGCTGAAGAAGATCCTCGTTGGCGGTGAGCATCCCCTTTATTTGGTCACCGAGGTCAGCGATCTTCCTGGAGGAGTCCTTTTGAAGTTCTTCTTTTTCCTTCCGGAACTCCTCCCAAAAAGCAGCTATTTCTTTCTCAGCAGCCTCTTTCAGCTGATGGTTCTTGGCGACCGACTCTGCCAGCGCGGTCCTTGTCTCATTCATTGTTCGAGTGGCCGAAGTTCGAAAAGCAGCCTCCCTGGCCACCCGAACTCGGAGAAAGGAGGTGTACCCCATCAGCTGCAAAAAATAAACACAAGGTCAGTACGAACCAGAAACTTAGGAAAGAATTGAAGGGAAAGAGCTGTATCCTGAGCAGCATGCTCGGTAATCTTTGTGGCGAGGGTATTATCCCCCGGGTGGGCCGCCGCTATAGCCCTGAAGGAGGCCTCGGTGAGCACCCCCTTCAAAATTTCCTTGGCCATTTGAGGAACGTCCTCGGAGTACATATTCATGTCCTCCGTGAACGTCCAAAAAGGCTCCTTGGGTATCTTCCCTTGCGGGATTTTGGCATCCCGAAGAGCTCATTTCCGAGCATGATCGGCCACCTAGCCTGGGGTAGTCAACCCCCCTGCGTGATAAGAATAAGAAGGAGATTAAAGACAAAGTAGCCAATCCAGAAAAAACAAAAGAACTACACTTTGTCTGGAAACAAACCTGGCGGAACCTCGACAACATCGTCCTCGGAGTCCTCGACGGAAATACCCTTACCCTTCCGCTTGCGCCGCTCCTCGGCAGAAGGTACTTCTACCACTACAGCACGGAGGGCCTGTGACACGGTAGGACTCTTAGGGGGAACGTCGGTTGAAGGGATCTCGGAAGCAGCAGCCTCAGACGCCGGAACTTCGGCTGTCCCAGGCTTCTCCGCGGTCTCCTCGGGGATTTCTTCTCGAACAGCTCTCCTTGCCCGTTTCCTCGAAGGCCCCGCGCCAGTAGACTTCCGCCTTCGGGAAGACACCTTGTTCGTCTGGTCGCCCTCCTCCACTTGGCCGGTGAAAAGGGACTTGTAATAGGTGGCAGTCGCGTCGCCCATCTCTGAAAAAGGAGAGACATCAGCATGAGTCCGAGGAAAGAACAGTAAAGGGGTAGAAGATAACTCACTTTCGGCAAGCGTTTCGAAAGAAATTTCCTCCTTAAGAAGCTTGACCAACCAGGAATCCTTCCCGGTGATGGCAGGAGCTGGCATCCCGAGGTCAGTCTCGTGCTCCTTTACCACCTTTACCTCCCGAAGGACCTCTTCGGTCATCAACCTCCAGTTGATTGGAAAAGGGTAAAGGGCGAGTGGAACGACCTCGGGATCCCAGTCAGAGACAGCCCGAATGCGGGCGTCGAAATCTGCGAACAAGGAAGCTAACTCTGGGGTCAGCAGCATCCTCGGATCAGCAACGTCCACATCCAGTGTTCCCTGAGCCCATTTGGTCGGAACGTACGGCCAGGCCTCGTCCATCTTCATGAAGAAAAAATTCTGTTGCCACCCCTGCCAGCTATCTTTAGTGGCGAAGGTGAACATGAATTTCTTGCCCCCGGATCCCCGAGGTAGCATGAAATAGAAGCCACCCTTCGGGACCACAGAGAGCTTGTAATACTGCATAAAAATTCTGAAATTGGGTTCTATCCCGAAGACGCCACACATGCAGAGGTAGGCATTAAAATAGTAGAATGAGTTCGGGGGAAGCTGGTTCACAGCAATGCCATGAAATTTGCAGAACTCGCACACCATCTTCGGGGGAGGATACCGAAGACCGGCCTTCAGCTGAGCTCGGAAAACGGGGTAGTGCAACAAGGATGGGCTAAAAGAGGCTGCCAGCTCTCAGGAAGGGTCATTTTCGACAGAAAATGAGTTTGAAAATGGAAGAAAACAGTTTCCAAAGAAAAACTCAAAAGAACACAGGGATCAAAGCGCTCTGAAAAACAAAAACCCACCGAAAGATTTGCCAAAATCTGAGGACGCCGTCGTGAAAGTTGGCTGGAAAAAAGCTCTGATTAAGGTAGCTCCGCCACAGAAAGCAAGAAAGTGCAAGAACAGGGGCACAGCAGAGAGGAGAGCAGAAGAGAAAGCAAAAGGAACTTCTGGTAGAGCGGGCTATTTATAAGCCAGTGATGGGTAACCGAAAAATCGTCATAAGTACCCTTTGGAGGCGAACCGTCGCCATAACTGCTCTCTGCACCTGAAAAGGCACGCCCTCTGTAACCGACGCCACTCTCCTCCAATGGCAAAGTGCCACGTGTCAACCTCTGCGCGCAAATAGGGGACACGTCCTCCAAACGTCCCTAGAAAGCTGGGACACGTCTTCTGACATCCCTGGAAAACTGGGATGAAACTGGGACGCGCCACTCAGACTGACACGCTTGGCCAAACAGACCTGCAGAAACAAAGAGCAGGCCACCTCGAGGACGCCAAGAAACAGGCTATGGCCGAACAGCCCATGACCTTCGGGCAAGAGGTGTATCTTCGGCACAGGCTCCACCTTGAAGACACCAAAGAACAGGCCAAGGCCGAAGAGCCCGTGATCTTCGGGCAAAAGGCGCATCCTCGGAACAGGTTAAGCTTGCAAAGAAACTCCCATACACAAAGCTCAGAAAGAGATGCAAAACCGAAGTCTTCACTTCAGCTTTCCAAAGGGGCGCATGTGATAGCCAAACGCTATCGCCTCTATCTGGCCGAACTCCCTGCCACAATGATGGCCAGAAGAAGCTGGCGCTACCCGAGAAAATGTGCGATCAGGCACCTCGGGAGATAGCCGAAGAGCTCCGAGCCCGGCACGCCAGGAAGCCCCGAGGGCACTATTCGCCCCCCAAGGTTGTGAACATATCACCTTCGGAAAAGCGGCACCAGACATAGCGAGCCGAACATGATATCCCCGAAGGCGGAACTCCCTGAAACTGGGAACCCTCGAACTAAGGGCTTGTTTCCCGAAGAGGCTCTGTCCGAACTAGAGGACGACCTCACCCAGGGACCTCGGGAGTACGGCAGGAGCATTTATGGAAGCATTTAAGGAAGCCTCTGACACGTCCTTTCACAGACATCATAAAGTCGCCTGAATAGGCGCTCTAACATACGGACGCCATCAGAATCACATCATGGCCCATCTCAGCACGTGGCTCAGGACAACCTGCTACCAGTTATCTGTCTCCTACGCCCAGAAACTCAGGGAACATCCGACCGAACACGTGTCGTGATCTGAACGGGCTAGGCACTCCTTTAAATACCAGGAATTAATACTGGGCAGGAAGCTGGTGGGTTGGCCAAACACGGCTCCCACACTCTGAGAAAGCTATCAGGCGAGACCCTTCAGCCCTTTGTGCTATTTCCTCTGCCTTTTCTCAGCCACCACTGACTTGGGCGTCGGAGGCTCCCCCCCCCCCGGAAAAACACTCCGGGGGCCTCCTAACCGTTTGTTTCTGAGATTTCAGGCACTCCCCTTCGGGCTGTCCATTCCACCAGACGTTCTTCCTCCCAGAAGTCTCTCCACCAGTCACCATGACTATAAACGATGAGGCCCGTGGCCGTCACCACCTATGCGCCAAGTTATGGATTTTTTAAATTGGCTACAAAATTCTGACCAAATGAATAGTAACTGAACCAATTTGCAATGTTATATCATTGGGTAAAGGGCTCTAAATCTAGAAATTCCAAAGCCCAATTAACCCTCTAGATATCCTGTAGGTGTGGTCAATTTTTCATACCAAGATTCATTCTACACAGGGAGATATTAAACTTTAGGTCCAGAGTCAAAATTCTAGCAACTTTTGGACCATTTTGCCCATACAATTTTTACAAACCATGCAAACACTTCATTCACAAGGGGAAAGCCCTCCAAGGCTATCCCATATATGTTCATTACACATACGAATTACATTCCCTTGCTTTTAACAACTTTACGTGGCCAAAACAGAATTTACAAGTAAGCAGCCCATCATTCACACGTAGGCAGCTTTGCACCACATCACTTACATAGCGAAAACATTACTCAAATGTTGACATACTTGTCTCATTTTACGTACACTACATGTACATGCATACATGCACTAAAATATGGTCTTAACTCATCTAAATACACACCCTAGGTTACAGGAGGTCCTGAGACACAATGGACTCCAAAAGCAGGATGCTGGACAGCTGCTGCACAACACAATAAGTACCACCATTAAAAATACCAAATGTGCTCCTAAAATCACCAAACTTTCCAGATAAAAACTAGACATATGGAAGTTAATGTACCTGAAATTTAAGATGAAAACTCAAACTATAAAGGTTAGTTTGAAGGTGATCTTTCAGCTGGGCCTGAAATGACAGAATTGAGGGGAGTAAGTTTCATTGAGAAACTTAGTAAGGGTAACACTTGGTTTCTTAAGGTAATGTGATCCTCATTAAAACATGCATCCAAAGACACTAAAATGCAAGAAACACAATGCATATATACAAGATATAGCAACCAAATGCAGCAGCCAAACACAAACAACAAACACATGAAATGTGGGAGCAGCATATACCATAGGTTAGTACATAAAACACATAATAAACATAACCAAATCACTATGGCAGCCCTCCTCAAGCTAATGCTTGGTCTTAGGAGTATTTTAACACTAGTTAGTACTAACGTTTGGCTCTAGAAATGCTCACTTTACTGCCATCTTTGTGTACTTCACACAAGGTCACAAAACATTCAATAAGTGCACTCCCCTCACTAAGCTTGGTTCATCAAGCTCATGGCTATCTTCCAAGCTTAGCCCTAGCTCCTTGGATGTTTGAAAATTTCAGAAAATAGTCCATGAGAGCAAGAGAACCCTTACCTTGATGGGCATGCTGAAATTGGAACTTGATCCTAGGTGCACTCAAGTCTTAGCACCACATAGCTTCCAATTGCTCTTTCTTGCTTTCTTTTGCCTTCAATTTCAATCTTGGAGGTATGGTGGCTATGGAAGAAGTATGGCTGTGTTCTTGGGCTGGGGGAGGATGAAAATGGGAGAGGGATAACTGATTTGGCCACTTAAATGGCCTTAAATGAGCTTAAGGGCACAAAACACACTTAACAAGCTTAACCTGGCTTTATGTCATTTTCTTTCTCGCTAATTATGGTTTCTTTATCTTAAACTCATTGGTACACATGTGCCTAACATTTTTTACTAATTATCAAGTCTTGGCTGCCTCCCCCATGGTGGGATAACCCCACAATTCCACCCTTAGACTTAAGACAAAAGCTTGAACACCTTAAGGTTTACACTAGGACATTTAGGTCCTTATTGCCTTTAGTGTTTCCTTTGCCCAAACTTGTCTTCCATGACTACTTTCGTCCTCCAATAGCACTTTCATACCATTTATATCCTTCCCATAACTCTCCAAGTCTCTTTCTTGAGAGTTTTGCAATTGACTACCCGAATTTCCAAAACCTTACAAAAAAGTCCATAGGTTGCTTGACAAACAAGCAATCCTTTAGGCTTTTCTTGGGGGCCAAGTTACCAACTTGGAACACTTTTAAGGAGGTGTTGATCATGCCTTTTACCCCTCACACATCAATCACTATGGTGAGAATTTCACAATATAATCATTTTTAGCCATTATGACACACTTGTAATTCTCCCTTTCTGTGAGGTGGTAACAGACATACTGCGCCATCCTCGGTCAAGTGATTTGGTGACCTCAAGAGGCTATCTCCCCATCCTCGGCAGAACATAGCATTCACCGAAGGTCCTCCACCCGGCCAAGGAGCCTCCCTCTACGGCCCTCGAGAGCAAAAACCGGACCGAAGGAGACCTGTCTTCCAAAGGGGTATTACCCCCCGAAGAGGGCCCATCACCGAAGGAGTTCTCACCCAAATGAGACAAAGACAACTAGGAGCCTCTGACATAGAGAGCTCACACACACCCCTAAGACATAAGCCTCCCACAGCTCTGACTTCTGGCCAGAACGGCTTATGGCCAGCTAGAGATACACATCCCCGAAGGTATGAATGACATCCGGCCAAACATGTGTCATGATCTGAGTGGCCAGTGTCAAACGAACTTCCCCCAACACATTCCTATAAATACTTGAGGAACAACCCCAGTAAGAACAACAAGAGAAAAGAGACAGAAAACCCTAGCTATCTTCTGCTCTTTCGTGCCTTCATTCTCTAAAATACTGACTTGAGCGTCGGAGGCTCCTTCTTCGGAATCACACTCCGGGGAGTCTTTAACCTCTGTTTTACTGAGTTTTGCAGCCACATTCTTGCTGAAAGTCCCTCTCAAAGGTACCTTCACACCGGAGGTCTCTTTCCAGGCATCTTTATACCGAAAGTCTAGCATGAAGCGGCACCATGTCATACAACAAGGATGCTGTCGAGCATCATTTGGCGCCGTCTGTGGGAAACCACTCTCAGGTAGCCGTCATTGAGACTCGACGTTCTAAGGATAAAGGACTCTAGAAGTCCCCATCTGCGTCGGAGAATCAACCGTCGATCGAACAACACGCCGCAGGGACTTCTTTGCCTGAGGATGAATGTCCTCTAACGATCACGATGAGCTTCCTACGTGATTTCTAACGCTTTGTTGAGGCTGAAATCATGCAACAGTTGGACCAAAGGTGGTCACAACCACCTTTGGGCCGAAAAGCCCCTTCATCGACTCTCCGTCGGGAGAGAAGCCCGAAGTCCACTCATCGAAGCTCAGGGAGTGGAGACTTCCGTGATGAGTCCTCAATGAAGGACGTACCCCCCAGAGGCCAATGTACTAGAGAAACGGGGTCCAAAGGGGCTAGGACTTCCTGCAGGTGAAGTTCATCGCCGGAAAGAAGATCACAATCCCCCCGTCACCGAAGTTATTCCCCAAAAGGAAGGCATCGTTCTCCGTTGCCAGAGGCCTCCAGGCAGCGAGAAGAGCCCCGCACCATCATCCTCATGGAAAAGATCCTAGGGAGGTTTGAGAAAGTGGAAAGGCAGGTGGCTCAGAAGCCTGTTTGGTCAAGGTTGTCGAAGACCTTCACCGGAGAAGAGTCACCCTTTATCCGAGCAATAGTTGAGGCACCCATGCAAAGCGACTTCCGGGTGCCACGCCTGGGAACGTATGATTGGCGCAGTGACCCCCAAGCCCATCTAACCAAGTATAGGCGCAGCATGTTGCTACATGGTGCCAATGATGCCACGCTTTGTAAATGTTCTAAAGTCACCCTCTTCAAACCAGCGACTGTGTGGTATAACTCGTTGGCCCCTGGAACCATCATGAGTTTCCAAGAATTATCGACTACGTTTACACAGCAATTCATCAGTAGCAGTCCAACGGCGAAGATGCCGGTTCAAATGTTTGACGTAGCGCAAAGGAACGAAGAGACCATTTACGACTATGTTGAAAGGTTCAACTGAGAGACCTTGAGTGTGTCGGACTTTCGCCCAGAAATATGCATTCTCGCCATGATACGAGGACTTCGGCGAGACTCACAACTCTTTTATGAGTTCTCAAAGGACCCCCCGAACACCGTTGGTGAGTTTTACAGAAGAGCCGAGCAGTATATGATGGCCGAAAACCTGAGGATGGGGGGACCGAAGTCTAATAACCGTCAGGCTGAAGGTTAGAGTCACCAAAATCGCTATTCTGCCAAGGGTGGGGGAAGACCCCGGAAGCAGAGGGGGAAAAAACCCATGTCATTCACCCCCTAAAGACCTCAAGAACAAACATACTACTGGCCATGGAAAGTTAAGGCAATCCAATCCAGCGTCCGAAGTCCGTCAGTCCGAAAGACAATAAAAACATGAAGAAATTATGCCAGTTCTACCGGGACCATGGGCATGACATAGAAGATTGCTTCCAACTCAGGAAGTACATCGAATCCCTGATTAAGCAGGGTCAACTTCGCTGATACCTACGGATGCCCTCTCCTAGGAGAAGGAGGGAGGAGGAAAGAAAGGAAGATGAGGACTATGATTCCGATCGACGTCGGAACTAAAGTCCCAAGAAGAATCCTCCACCACTAGTTGGACTAATCCAGATGATCACCACGGGACTACCTTCGGCAGAAAGGAAGAGGAAAGCCAGGGAGATCTCAGTGATGGAATTCGGTAACCCATCAAACAAGTTTGTTTGGAAAGATGGGTCTACCGTAGTATTCCCACATGATGATCCACTCCTTATTATGGCAAGGATTGGAAGCTGGGATGTTAAAACGGTGCTCCTGGATGACGGGTCCAATGCCGATGTCCTATTCTCCCACCTGTTGCTAAGCCTAGGCATCACAAAAACTGACCTCAAACCTGTCACATCCCTTACCTTCGGGGTAGGTCCTTCCGAACTGCCTATCCTCGGGTGGATTGACCTACCTCTGATGTTAAGGGGAACTTCTATTCGGAACAGTGAAGAGCTCTTTGCCTCTGCAATGACCAGGTTCATTGTCATCGACATAGCCTCGTCATATAATGCCATCCTTGGAAGGCAAACTCAAGGGAACTCTCACATCCGACCAGATGTAAAGTACGTGACGGTCACCTTCGAAATGAAGGACGGGGGCGCACAAATATTCATCGATCAGGCCAAAGTCTGAAAGGTCTTTATGAAGACTAGGCAAAGCCTAGTGAAAGTGCACACACAGACCTCTGGAGAAAAGGGCACACCGACCGAAGGGTCTATAGAAGGAGAGAGAAGTGACTCAGAAAAAATTGAAACTGAGAATGTAGAGCTCGTCCCGAGCCAAAGTACCCGCATGGGGAAACATTTGGCCGAAGGTGACAAGCAAAAGCTTGTATCTTTCCTTTTAATGAACAAAGATCTATTTGCTTACTCGTTGAAGGACATGCCTAGGGTTGACCCTCGCATAATCCAGCATAGTCTTAAGATATGCCTTGATGCGAAGCCTGTTCACCAAAAAAGGGAAGCCTTTCGGCATACAAGAACAACTTCGTTAAAGCCGAAATCCAAAGGTTGATGGAGGCAAACGTAATAAGGGAAGTTAAATGTCCTGAATGGCTTAGTAACGTGGTTATCGCCATAAAAAAAGGGAGTGACAGACTCTAAATGTGCATCGACTTCCGAAACGTGAATGATGCTTATCCTATGGATTCATATCCTCTGCCCCCAATAGACCAGTTGGTGGACTCAACAGCCGAGTATGGCCTCCTTAGCTTCCTCAACACCTTCAGCGGGTATCATCAAATCAGGACAGACCCCGAAGACGAGGAATAAACTGCCTTCATCACTGAAGTTGGTACATACTGCTATATTAGAATGCCCTTCGGGCTTAAGAATGCAGGAGCCATGTACCAGAGGTTGATGAATAGGGTCTTCGACTCCTAAATCGGGAGAAAAATGGAAGTCTACATCGATGATATGATAGTCAAGAGCAAACTACTTAGTAGTCATATCACAGACTTAGAAGAAACATTCCACCAGTTGAGTGCATTAGGACTTCGTCTCAACCCCAAAAATGTGTGTTCAGGGTAAATGCGGGTAAGTTTCTCAGATTTATGGTGTCAGAGAGAGGTATTGACACTAATCCAGAAAAGGTCAAGGCCGTGCTAGGGTTTCGAACTCCCACGACGACCAAGGATGTGCAAAGACTCACGGGAAGAATCACGTCACTCAGCAGATTCATCTCCAGATATGGGGATCACTGTCGATCATTTTTCAAGGTCCTCACTAAACCAGAAAAAATTGAAGGTGACCTTAGAACCGAGGTGCACCCCTGGAACGAAGATTGCCAAAAGGCCTGGGAAGAACTTAAAGTCTACCTAACTCGTTTGCCAACACTTCCACAGCCACGGGGAGGAGAACCCCTCATACTATACCTTGCCGTCACCGAAAAGGCGGTAAGTTCGGTCCTTTAGAAGGAAGAGGGAGCAAAGCAATGGCCAGTATATTATGTGAGCAAGTCTCTACATGGTGCTGAAGTCAGGTACTCCTTCCTACAAAAGGCTATTTATGCCCTGGTGCTTGCAAGCAGAAGGTTGTGACCCTATTGCCAAGGGCACCCCATTATCGTCCGAAGTAACTTGCCTATTCGGGATATCATGAAGAAGGTAGACAACTCGGGAAGGCTGTCAAAGTGGTGCATCGAGCTCAGTGAGTATGATATCACCTATGAGCCAAGGAAGGCAATAAAAGCACAGGCATTGGTAGACTTCATCGCCGAGGTACCCGTTGCCGAAGACAATCCACCTAACCTCGGTAAGGATGAACCTAAGTGGACTTTGTTGGTTGACGGGGCCTCTGATTCTGAACATCAAGGAGCCACAGTAATTCTTCATTGTCTCGAATGTATGGAAGCCATAAAAGCCACTAATTTGGGTTTAATGTCACCAACAGTGTGGCAGAGTATGAAGCTCTCATAGTAGGTTTACGCCTCGCGATAAGAGTTTGTGTGAGAAACCTAAAGGCCCACAGTGATTCTCAACTTGTGGTCCGACAAATGGCTGCGAACTACGGTGCGAAGGACTCAACCTTGGCAAAGTATCATCACCTCGTATCAAAGCTCATCCAGGAGTTGAATGCGGTACACATCAAAAATGTACCTCGACGGGACAATGCTGGAGCAGATACATTGGCTAAGTCAAAAAAGTCCACCGAGGTGCTAAGTCACCCAAGCATAGCAATAATGAGCATAGCAACCTTGGAAAGAGGGTGGAAAAATCCCGTAAAAAAGTATCTTACGACTTCGAAACTTCCTGAAGATCCTGTTGAGGCAGCAAAAGTCCGAAGATGTTCTAGTCAATATTTCCTAATCGGAGAGGAGTTATACCAACAAGGGTATGCGAGTCCACTGCAAAGGTGTGTAAGCCAAGAGGATGTCGAGATAGTCCTCAGAAAAGTCCATGAGGGAGCCAGTGGTTCCCACATAGGAACTGACACTCCCGCAGTAGTACTACTCCACTAGGAATACTTCTGGCCCACCATAAGGAAGGATGCAAGGCAATTTGTCCAGAAATGTGACAATTGCCAAAGACACGCTAACATCTATAGGTTACCCTAAAAAATGATAACTCCAGCTAACTACCCTTGCGCCTTCGCGGTATAGGGTGTTGACCTTATCAAACCTCTCCCAACTACACCCAGAGGAGTGAAGTTCTACATAGTTGCAGTAGATTACTTCACTAAAATGACTGAGGCAGAGCCTCGAGCAACCATTTCGGTGAAGGACGTTCAGAAATTCATTTGGAAGAACATCCTATGTAGATTCGGTATACTGAGGGTGATAGTGGCTGATAACTCACCTGGGTAGCATGTTCGGACATCCTCATGGTGAGGACCTCCTCATTTGGGCACCCCTTAGTAAAGGACTTGAAGGTGGCATTGGTAAGGATGCCCTTGGCCATCTGAGGGGCCATTCGTTGGCTGTCCTTGGAGAACAAGTTCATGTCCTCCATGAACGACCAGAAAGACTCCCTTAGAACCTTGTCCCTCAAAATTTTGGAATCCCGAAAGGCCCCCTTCCGAGCATGGTCCACCATCCCTGCTACAGGCGTCTGCTCCTCTGCAAAATCATGCAGAATTTTCATCAATACATTATCCCTTAGCCACTCATCAATGAGATCTAAAATACCAAAAATTCCCAAACTTATAGAAAAATGGCTAAGGGACAAACCTGATGGAACCTCAGCGACATCCTCCCCAAAATCACCGACTTCCAGTACTTCAGCAAGGACCTATTTGTGCTTTCTTCTTTGGCGCTCTTCGAGCTTTGCTACCAAAGGTCCCCCTGCCGAAGTTTCCAAAGCATCTCCCTCAGCTGAGTCAGGCTGACAGCTGGCTCCGAAGGTGGATCAGGGCGGACAAGGGACTGGTCGTGCACCTCCAAGTCATCTTCTGGGCGGGGGGGGGGGAGGGGGAAGGTCTTTCTTAGACTTCTTTGCTGAAGACGGCCCCGCCCCCGACGTCTTCTTCCTCTTCGGGGCCGCCTTCTTCCTCTGCTGCTTTCCCTTCTTGACTTGACCGAGGAAAAGGGACTTGTAGAAGGCCATGGAATGGTCACGCATATCTGGAAAAATGAAGACACCAGTGTAAGTCCAGAGGAGTATAAAAAATAAAAATCTGGAAGATTACTTACTCTCCACAAGTCCTTTGTAGGTGAGCTCGCGCCAAAGGAGCATCACTAGCCATGCCTTTTTTCCGTCAAAGGTAGGTTTCAGCGTGAAGTTCCACTTTATGGGAAAGGGGTACAAGGAATGAGGAGGGACCTTGGGGTCTCAGTCCATGACTGCGCGGATATGGCTATTGAAGTCATCAAACTTCACCTCTAACTCCGGGGTTAGTAGCCGTCTGGGATCCACCACATCTATGGGTAGGGTCCCCCATGCCCAGTTCATTGGAACATCCTTCCAAGCCTCAGCTACCTTCAGGAAGAAGAACTTCCTCTGCCAACCCCACCAGCTGTCCTTCGTGTTGAAGGTATAGGTGTATTTTTTGGACCCAGAACCTTGAGGAAGCAAAAAATAAAAACCACCCTTCGGGATGGGATGGAGTTTATAGTATTGCATAAAAAAAATGAAGTGAGGCTCTATATTGAAGGCCCCTCACATGCAAAGAAAAGCATTGAAGTAGGAGTAAGAATTGGGCAGAAGCTGAGTTACGCCTATGCCATGAAAATGGCAGAAGTCGCAGACCACCTTCGGTAGAGGAAACCGAAGTCTAGCCTTCAGTTAAGACCGAAAGATGGTAACCTCATCCGAGTTATTCATATAACTGAACAAGCTAGGTTTGGGTAGCCTAGTAACCGAGTAAGAAAGAAGAAAAAATTTTGTTGTCCACTTTGCTAACTTCTCCGAAATGGTACAACTCGGATGGGAATTGAGAGGAAGCCAACTCTCAGGGATAGTTTGGACGGACATGAGCAGAATGGGGGAAGACATTCAGAAAAGGGAAACCTAACTTCAGAAAGGTTAAAAGAAAATAAGGAAACAATGCCAAAGAATGACTTTGGAAGAAGAAGATGACTTTCAAAAAGAAGAAAAAGCTAGAAACACAAAAAATCAAAGGACTTCGGGAAGGAAAACCCACCAAAACTTTTGCCGAAGTTGGGATTTGTTAATGCCGTCGTGAAAACTTGCTGAAAATCGCACCAACGCTTGCACCGCAACAGAAAATGGAGAAAAGATTGAGAGCAAAGGAGAGCAAAACAGAAGCAAAAGAAATCAAGTGGGAACTTTGAGGAAGAGGAAGGTTTATGCAAGCTGAAGGGGGTAGGCGAATCATCGCCATAATCACCCCTTGAAGGTGAATCGTCGCCATAATTACCCATTGAAGGCACGGTTGATGTAACCGATGCAACTGTCCCCCAATTATTGCGTGACATGTGTTGCCCAGCACAGGAAACGAGGGCTCACCTCCTGACAGCATGAAGGCCTAGGCAAGCCTATCCGAAGTGACGTGCCTATCTGTTTATGAGATGTGATGGTCCACTGACCTGTAGCAGAAAAGTAAAAGAGGGATACACACTTCGGAAAGACCGAAGGACTAGCCAGGAAGTGAGCAGTGGCACTCATAAGCTACCTCGGCTGAGGAAGCATACCTTCAAAGAATGAAGTGTCCCCTACCTAGCTTCCACAACGAGTCCCACGAAGTGCTCTAAAAAACTGTACTCAGTGAAGTTACCACTTCGGCTCTCCGAGGGGGGCATGTGGTAGCCAAATGGCTATCATACTTGGATAGCTTCTAAGGATGACTGACAAGTACCATCCTCAGACGTATATCTGAGCAACCTCGGGAAAATGGATCCTCACCACCTTCGGCTGATAACACTACCACCCTCGGAAGGACATACTGCGCCATCCTCGGTCAATTGATTTGCCGACCTTGGGAGGCCATCTCCCCATCCTCGACAGAATATAGCTTTTGTCAAAGGTCCTCCGCCTGACCGAGGAGCCTCTTTCTACGGCCCTCGAGAGTAAAAATTGGACCAAAAGAGACCCGTCGCCCGAAGGGGTATTACCCCTAAAGAAGGCCATCACCGAAGGAGTTCTCACCCAGATGAGACAAAGATAGCTAGGAGCCTCTGACATGGAGACCTCGCACACGCCCCTGACACACAGGCCTCCCACGGCTCTGACTTCTGGCCAGAACGTCCTATTGCCAGCTAGAGATACCCATCCTCGAAGGTACGAACCACATTCGGCTGAACATGTGTCATGATTTGAGCGGGCAGTGTCAAACGGGCTTCCCCCAACACCCTCCTATAAATACTTGAGGAATAACCCCGGTAAGAACAACAAGACGCAAGAGACAGAAAATCCTAGCTATCTTCTACTCTTTCTTATCTTTATTCTCTAAAATACTGACTTGAGCATCGGAGGCACCTCCCCCGGAATCACACTCTGGGGAATGTCTAACCTCTGTTTTAGAGAGTTTTGCAACAACATTCTTGCTAAAGGTCCCTCTCAACGGTACCTTCACACCGGACGTCTCTTTCCAGGCATCTTCATACCGGAAGTCCAGCTCAAAGCGGCACCATGTCATACAATGAGGATTTTTTTGGCCATTACTTAGCTCACATGCATTAGTTTTTATCACAAGCCAAGAAACCAATAACTAGGAACCAAAACTCAGGAATTTTCTTTCAATTCCTAGTGATCCTGGGAAGCAGGCAGCCACAGGCGGCCTAGGGCTGCCATAGTTGGTATTAGAGCCATTGTTGTCTAGAGGCATAGGTAACTAAGATTGTAAGGGACCCTTGTGCTTGGACATAGTTAGTATTAACCAATAAGTTGTGTATTGCAGTGTTGTGCTTAACAGTTGACATGGGGAACCCATGGGCAGTTGTGTTGGGCAAGAACTATGGATGTTCTTGTAGCCTCTATAGTTGCCAAGAAGTAGCTAGTGTGAGGTAAGGCTTCAACCTTTCACTAGTTGTTTGGAATTTCTATTGGAAATTTTGGCATCAGTTTGCTGGCATAATTATTCAATTGGTTTTGAGGAAGTGGTTTCTTAAGACCCACTTGCTTGTTAGGGAACCATAAGTGAAGGCCTAAAAGTCTTAGTTTGGATTGGCTAAAAGGGTTCCATAGGTTGAATTTCTTTTCTTTGGTTAACTTGTTTGACCTAGATTGTAACAATAGTTGGCTAAGTTATGTGGAGAAGTTCCCTAGAGTAGCCAGGCCATGGAGCCATTTAGTTAGAAGCCGATAAGGTAAGTAGGTAAGTTTTAATTTTATTTCTAATAGTTGTTTGTAGGAAGAAGCTGTAGGCGAAAGTTATGGAAGGAAGTGTGGAGCAGGGGACTTATCTAGATTGTAGAATGGATGGATGGACCTATTCATTTGTTAGTTACACACCCTAGTGTAGAGCCAGTTGAAGGAGAAATGTTGCTAGGGGTTTAGCTTAACTACTTAAGGGTAATGAAAAAATCCTGGCAATAGAATGGTTTCCATGATTCGATAGATAGCCCGATGACCTAGGGTCATCATCCCAAGGTTAAGTAGGATTGAGGGCCACCAAAATAGTCAAGGAAAGAAGGATGCCTAACTAGTAAGGCTAGCTAAGCTAGTAAGAGGAGCAAAGTCCTAAATGGGATTAAGCAAGCAAGGTTAAAACTTGATGCTCTAATGCCAGTAAGTTAGTAGAAAGGTGAGTTATGGTCAATAATGGCCTAGTGATGCCAAAGAAGAAGAGGCTTTGCCTAGACCTATAAAGGTAGAGTTGAGTAAGGCCCATGAAAAGGAGTTCACTATGACCAGTCAAGAGAGGGCTTGGAATAGCTGTAGTACGAGGCAATCTCCCACCTAGTTAAGTATTATACTTAGTACTAGAGAGTTCCAAGTCTTGTATAGGTACAGTTTTGGTCAAGCGTTAGTATGTTGACTCCAGTAGTAGTCCTGTTCATCAGAGTAGATGGAAGACAAGGGTTGGAACCCTAATCGGTGAGGGTTTTGGTTAAGCTAGTTTAAGCCTAAAGTGAGAGCAACTTACTTGGCCTTAGTGCCGTGTAAAGGAAGGGCTAGTAACTGGCGAGATTGGTATATGGCTAGTGGGTAGACCCATAACTCTGAGGGGATAGAACCAGCCGTAAGGTACATATCTAGATGCACAAAGTATAGTGGTAGTGAATGGGCCACCCGGGTGAATTTTTATGGCTAACCATCTCCTAATATTTAATTGAAGTAATTGATGTTGGGTTAGTTCTCCCACCAAGTAGTTAAGCTGATGAGGCAAAAATGATGGGACCTTTGTGATGCGTGGTTGGCACATGGTAGCAAATGGTATAGTAGTTGAGTTTAGAAGAAAAGATGGACTTGTGTGGCCATTGAACTAGTAGTGGTTATGGAGAAGGTGTTGTTTCTAACTAGAGGCTAGGAGATCTAGGATGAAGTTAAGGAATGAAATGGAACCGAAGACATGGCAGAGCCTAGTGGCAGAACCAAGAGGGCTTAGTGTGTAAGTTTTGAGTAGCTACGATACTTTGAGTGCAGTTGCTAAAGCATCAAGACCTTTGGCTTAGGTAGCATATCGATAGTCCCATCACTGAGTGCTAGGAGGCTTGAGCTAAGGGGCATGGAAAAATCCCAAAATGTTGCTAGTTACGTGGGGGTTCTAGCACTTGTGCTAGGGAATTTTCTCAGGTAGGAATGCAAGTGTAAGGGACTCCAGAATAGCATAGGCAGTAAGATCACTATGCTCAAGTGATATATGTGTACTTGGTTAATACACCGGTATGCCTGATGCATAAGGGCATGTCCAAGATGGGCATTGAAGACCTATACTCTGGCGTACAATGTGACTTACAGTTCTTGGTAAACCATTAATCTGGAAGAGCCCTAGAGTATATTAGATCATGGAGTGAACTATGCCTTCGGGTGCTAAAGGTGTACGTGGCATGGCCGCAGTACACTAGTGACACACTTTTCCTAGTGACTGATAAGAAACGTCAGGTACCAAACCTAGAGTGAGAAATTGTCAAAATGAGTGTTAGTGCATGAGTTGTATGCTCATGAAGCTAACTTGCTGTTGGGTTTCGGGAGCCAAACAGCGCAGTGGAATTTAACCGAAACCCTCCAGGATCCAAGTGAAATGGGGTAAACCGGGTGTTCAAAAATTTCATACCTAATTGTCGGTTGAGATCTCTCACTCAGCTGTAGAGTCGAATCACAAAACCTGATCAGTTGACGTGTTCAAGCTCTCTATGGTATCCACACGAGCCTCTTGGGATCACCACGCTTCCACCACGTCCCGGCAGATGCGTTTCTCTTGCGCTCACAGTGATAGCTTACGTCCTCCAAGGAATTGCAAGAGAAGAGTGCGGCTGTCCTTTTGGGAGGGTAGGGCAAGGAGACCTATGAATTTCTCACTTAAAAGTTGTATTTATAGTGAGACTCAACTTCCAGGCCTAATGGGTTTCAAAGCCCTAATCCAATTAGGATTTAATTTTGGGCTTAATAATGGCTCAACTCCTTGGCCCATTATTAATACGAAATTAAAGTGAAACCATAACCCAAATAATTAGCCCATGCACTCTAATGATCCAAATAGCTCTATGTGTGCGACCCAATAGGCTCCTGCCATGTTGGCAATGATCATAAATCACATTTATGATCATAAGCAATGAGCGGTGTCTAGCAACACATCATTGCTACCTAAGTGACAAGATTGTCGCTGAATCGACTAAACCTTTATGATCATCACCGATATATGCCATTGTCCCTTTGTCCAAGATATCAAGAATAAGCACGAGACATGGAATGTGTCACTCTCGTATAGCCCAATCTTTGCTTTCTTGATTATCGAGTAGACCAACTTAAACTGATGACATTGATATCATATATCAACTCATCGGAGCATGGCCATGCATTTTCTAAGTCTCACTCTATCAAGGGGCCCGAAGATATCACTCCCGTTAGATAGGAGGGACAAATCCCATCTTGATCATACAAATCCCTCCGCATGATATGTGACATACCCAATGACCTCCTTCAAGTTCACTCAGTTACGAGCAACAAAGGAAAGTATCAAAGTATGTGACTCACATGTAGGGAACCTTGATGATCTTAGGTCGAAGGACTACATATACCATGATCACTATGAGAATCACTTATGACACTCATATAACGATCCATGAAGTGTTCTCATGGTGGGTCAGTCCAGTACACAAGTTCTCCAACTTGTACCCATATGTAGACTACATATCTCATATTAGTCTCCACATATGCTAGTCGTTATGTGTTATTGCAACCCGCTCCACAATAATACTAGACCAGGGATGTTTAAGAATATCATTATTCTAGGGTTACAATTATGTTTGTTAAGTTACGCAGAAATGAAATAACAAACATAATTGCTGGATTAATGCCTTAATAAAATATCATGACTCAATGTGCAAAAATACAATCATCTCATGATTGGCTTTTGGGCACAACACTAACACTTGCACTAAGAGGTTTGTTATAGAGATGTTAGGTGCCGAACCTAGAGTAAGCTTTAGGTGTAAGTGTGAGTGGACAAGCTTTAAGCTCGTTAAGCAAGCTTACCCTTAGGAGGTTTAGGCACAAAAGGAAGTGTGAAGAAGTTGTTGGTAGTCGGCATTTTTGAACAAGTTCAAACCTGTTAAGGATCCTTCAGTAGCATCAATAAGCTGGGGATAGTGGAACCATAGCCTTCAAGAATCAAGTTGCACAAAGTTGTATAAGACCGAGTAAGGTCAGGTCAAGGTGGGGAAGATAGTGAGTGATTTGTGACATTTTTTGTCCATTATCCTCTAGTGTTTTCTTTTACAGGAACCCCCGAAGACCCCTTACTAAGAATCTGTGATTCTCAACCCTTAGTTTATATGTGCAGATTTGGGTGGTTTGGCAAGCAACCCGAGATGGTTGTTGAACTAGTTGAGCATGTACAAGTTATACTTGCTAGTTTGTATTTTCACATTGATTTATTGGTTTGTTGTATACTAACTATGTTGGATTGACCTTGAGTAGTGGTTGATGTAGGAGCACAAGGGGGAGGTCAAGGCTATCGGCACTTTAGAGGTAGAGCTCAGGTGGTTAGCCCTGTAGGATAATCTCAGTAGGTATGCTTGAGTACTTAACTGTACTAGCTTCTCTAGCAACAATGGTTAGTTGTGTTTTGGGTTTGTGATTCCTGTACATAGCCGAATAATGTACATAGGGTTGATGCTTGTAGAAAACGTGTTTATGGCTTTGGCTGGTTTTATAATTCTTTTTAAGTGTGGTACTGCCACTATTTTGAATGCTTTAATTTTTGTTTAAATTTCCATGTTGAAGCTACTCATGCACTACTTAATGCTAGTATTTAAGTTAGTAAGCTTAGGTCATGCACATTAGTTTTTATCACAAGCAAAGAAACCAGTAATTACAAACCAAAACCCAAGGAATTTATCATAAATTCCATGTGATTGGGGCCGGTAGGCAGCCACAGGCGGCCTAGGGCTGCCATAGTCCCTAAGGACTCGAGTATATGCGTATATTTTAGGCCTCAGACCAAAATGAGCTCACGATAGAATTGTGACATTTATTGTCCCATGTTCTCTAGTGTTTTCTTTGTAGATACCCTGAAGACCCCATATTGGGAATCCATGATTCTCACCCCTTAGTTTGCTTGTGCAGGTTTAGGTGGTTTGGCCAACAACACGAGATGGTTGTTGAACTAGTTAAGTAGGTACAAATTATACTTTCTAGTTTGTATTTTCCCGTTGATTTATTGGTTGCGTTGTGAATTAACTATGTTGGATTAGCCTTGAGCAGTGGTTGATCTAGAAGCACAAGGGGAGTTCAAGGCTAAAGCCACTTGAGACATGGAGCTCAGGTCGTTAGCCTAGTAGGGTCATCTCAATAGGTAATGCTTGAGTACTTAATTGTACTAGATGCCTCTAGCAATGCTGGTTAGTTTTATGTTTTGGTTTTTGATTCATGTACATAATTGAATAATGTACATAGGGTTAATGCTTGTAGGAAATGTGTTTATGGCTTTGGCTAATTTTACTATTGTTTTAAGTGTGGATTCACCAATGTTTTGAATGTTTTATTTTATGTTTAAATTTTATGCCAAAGCGAATCATGAATTATTTAATGCTAGCATCCAGGTTAGTAGGTTTGGGTCATGTACGTTACTTTTTATCAAAAGCATAGAAACCAACAATTATGAACCAAAACCCAGGGATTTTTCTCGAATTCCTACCGATCTTGGGCAGCAGGTAGCCACAGGTAGCCTAAGGCTGCCATACCCTTCCAAACATAGCCCTGGCTCCATGGATGTTTGAATAATAAAGTAAATTGTCCATGAGAGTAAGAGAACTCCTTACCTTGATGGGTATGCTAAAATTGGAGCTTGATCCTAGGTGCACTCAAGTCTTAGCACCCAAAAGTTTCCAATTGCCCTTTCTTGCTTTCAATTGCTTCTAGCTTCAAGCATGGAGGTATGATGGCTATGGAGAAGCTATGGAGGTTAAGGTGGCTAGTGTGGGTTGAATATGGGAAAAGCATATAAGAAATTGGCTACTTTAAGAGGCTTAACCAAGCTTTTGGTGCACTAAACACCCTTACTAGCCTAACCAAGCTTTGTGTCATTTTCCTTGCTTCTAAACCATTGTTTCTTAAGCTTAATCAATTGCCCAACATTTGACCATCCTTATCTTTCTTTGGCTGCCTTTTCTTGAGTGGGATAACTCCAAAATGCTTCCATTTGACTTAATTCATAAGCATAAAGAACCAAAGGCTTACACTAGGACACCTAAGTCCTTAAAGCCCTTTATGCTTTTCTTTGTCCACAATTTTCTTCCATAAGCATTTTGGTCATCCAATATCACTTCCATAACATTCATATCCTTCCTATAACTGTCAAAATCTCTTTCTTAAGAGTTCTGCAATTAAGTACTCAAATTTGCAAAACCTTGCAAAATAGTCCGTAGGTTGCCTAACAAACAAGCAATCCTTAAGGCTTGTCCTGGGGGCCAAGTTACCGACTTAAAAAACTTTTGAAGAGGTGTTGATCATGTCTTTTACCCCTCACACTTGAATCACTATGGTGAGAATTATACAGTATAATGGTTTTTCACCATTATCCCCCACTTTGTAATTCTCCCATTTTTGTGAGGTGGTAACATGTTACCCACTATGGGGTAGTTCGGTTATGGTGCCAAAATTGTGCATTTAAAACTCATAGGGTTAGTTCATTTTGTAGGCCATCAGAACAATACCCTCAGTGTGCATACCCAAGTGGCCGTCCTGGGCACTATGCATGCACATTTGTCTCACCATTATGAACATATTTACATTGTTCGTACACCATGGCAGCAAGGAAGGAAAACACTAGGACCAACTTTAATCACAGCTAGCACACATTAGGCATTCTTGTTAAGTTCAAGTTACCTGCCATTGCACTTGAACTTCCTCCAAAAAATTGTATTAATATAGCTATATACCCTTTATTTTATTTGCTTTATTTATCAAGTAGAGACTCGAACCAAAATAAGGAATTTGGTTTTACATCAATAGCCCACCTATGGACCAAGTTATAGATTTTTTAAGTTGGTTACAAAATTCTGACCAAAAGAATAGTAACTTAGCCAACTTTACAATGTCATAACTTTGGCTACAAGGGTCAAACGTAGAAATTAGAAAGCCCAAGTAAATCCCAATATGTGCTCTAGGTGTGGTCAAAATTTGATGCCAAGATTCATTATACACAAGGAGATATATAACTTTGGGTGCACGGTCAAAATTCTATCTACTTTTGGACCATTTTCCCATACAAAATTTCATAATTGCGCAAACACTTCATTCATAAGGGTTAAACCCTCCAAGGCTATCCCATACATGTACAATACACATAGGGATTAAATGCTCTTGCATCTAGCAACTTTATGTGGCCAAAATAGAATTTACAAATAAGCAACCTACCATTCACACCTAGACACCTTGTGCACCGCATTCACATATCTGGGAAAACAGTCCTGAAATGGTCACATACTTGTTTCAACTTTACATGTCCTACATGTACATACATCCATGCACTACATAATGGCCTTAACTTAGCTAAAACATACAGCCAAGTTACAGGAGAGATTTAGATGGAATGCACTCTAGAAACAGGATGCTGGGCAGTTGCTGTGTAGTATAGTAAGCACCATCACTAAAAATAGCAAATGTGCTCCTAAAATCACCAAAATTTCCAGATCATAACAACACACCTGGACTGTAATGTTCCTAAAATTTCAAACCAAAAATCAAACAAAAAGGGTCATCTTCAATGTGTCAGTTTCAATGTGATCTTTCTGCAAGACCTGAAATTGACAGTTTTTAGGGGAGGTAAGTTTCATGGAGTAACTTAGTAAGGAGAATACTTATTGTCTTAAGGTAATGTATCCCTTGATATCACCTACATCTGAAGACACTAAAACAAAAGAAAACAGAATGTAAATGTCCAATATAAAGTGTCCAAATGCAGCAGCCGAACACAAACAACAAGCACATGTATGCGGCAGCAACAACATGCATTGGTTAGTCCATAAAAAATGTAATAAACACAAGTAGATCACTGTGGCAGCCCTTCTCAAGATTTTGCCTTATCTTAGGAGAATTTTAGCACTAGTTAGTACTAACTTTGGGCTCCTTAAATTTGCTGCCATCACTGTGCACTTCACACTAGGTCACAAAACCTTCACCAAGTGCACTCCCCTCATTAAGCTTGGTTCATCAACCACTTGGCTTTCTTCGTTACGGCCCTCCAGTTATTAGACCAGTGATAGTCAGGTAAGGCTTGGTTATGAGGTAAGAAATTACTTACTAAATATTTGTTATGCATTTGAAGCAAGTAAGGAAGGTTAGAAAGGTTCCTCAAACATGATTGACACCTAAGTGTCATCAGGGATAAAATGGTCATTTTGTGTCTAAGGTGTTAGGATTGGTTTTAAAGCCCAAAAGTAATTCTTTTAGACCTAAGTGGCAAGAAACCAAAGTGGGGGATGGAATTGCCAAACTTAGTGGCACTATTTGGAGGTGGGGTTCTTTTGGCAAAATTGAAGTTGTTGGAGGGGTCATGGAGGGAGAGTTGGGTTTTAAACCATTTTGGGTGGCTTCAATGCCACTATTCATCATCCATTACACCTCTAATTCGTAGCTCTCTCTTTCTCCACAAAATTCATGCCCAAATCTTATTCTTTCCTTCAATTCTTATTGAATTTGGAAGCCCAATGGAGTGACCAAATGAAAGCATGCTTGCTCTTGGATAGTCTTGGTGGATTGAGCTTTGCAGTGACATTGTGGAAGCTTGGGTACATTTTTCCCGTTTGTGTTCTTGGGTTCTTAGGCTTTCCTGAGGTTGGGTCAAGCTTAGTTGAGCTAGAAAAGGTGTCCATTTGTGATAAATTTGTCTTCGAACAATAGGAAACTCTTAACGGACCATTGAAACTTTGGCACTCAACTTGCTTGATTTTGCTTTGGATGTGTGTAAGGTAAAAGGATTTCTTGTTTTCCATGTTATGTTAATGCATTTGTATCATATTTGGCCTTGGAGATGATTAATTGCAAGCCTAGTTGTGATTAGAACCAAGTTTGAGACAATTGTGCATAGATTTCATGATGTTTGATGAAGTTGATGAGTTCTGGGAGCTGAGGCACTATTCTGGGTGCCTAGGTGGCAAAAGGGTTCATGCCCTGGTCACGCCGCTAAGGCCTAGGTGCCAACAGACCCATTTTTAGACAGCAGCAAATTGATCAAAGAGCCGTGGTGCCAGGCTCATGCTGTAGCACCGCAGTTGCTTTAGAACTCATCCAAAGAGGTTGTTCTTCATTTTTAATTGATTGCTAAACATCCTAGACATGTTCCTAAGTATGGTTAAAGATTTGAAATGGAAATGGAATGAGGAACATGTGACAACTGGATCAAAAGAAGCAAGGAGTACATGGTGTGTGCACAATTGAACCATCTGTATTTATACAGGTACTTTGGTGCCCTAGTTGAGGCTTGTAGTCATCCCTAAGGTAGTGAAAATGCATTAATAGTGAGTAACCAAGTAGTTAAAGCAAGTAGGATGGTGAACTAGCAATGGTGAACTAGAGCCATAGCCTAGTTGACTAAGAACAGTGCATGTGCACTAAGGCACGGTTAATGTGGGGAACTTATGGTACAACTTCTTGTAGCTTGGTAAGATGTTTTGGGTTAGTACTTCATTTACCCTAGATTAGTTCAAGAGCTACAAGAGCAACAAAGAGTTAATGAAAACAGCTAATGGCCAAAGAAAGCACTATGAGGTTAATAAGGGCACAGTGTAAGCTATAGGGCCCATGCAACCCTAGATTGGGTAATGTGGGAGCTTGGCATGGCTTGGGAGGTTGCTTAATACCCAAGTAAGTGCAAGCTACCAAATGGAATCAAGAGGAACACTAAAAGCTCTAAGTAGGTAGGTGACTTAACACTCAAGCTAAGTTACATGGGCACATTGAGGGGCCCTTAAGGACCTATGTAGTTAAGAGCATTTGGGACCTTAATATTTTCTATGAAACACAAGGAGCACTCAGAGCAGGCATGATTCCTAGTGATGGCCAACTGATTGAAGTGTAGCAAGTGCCAAGCCTAGGATTACACAGGGTTCACCAAGGAAGGTGCAGGCTTAGTAATACTTGCTCACCTAGTTAGGTCATAGAGCTGAGGGACTAAAGTGGGATCTTAGGTCACCTAGGGGTGGAGGTTTAGTATGCTTAGCTACCTATTTGGTTCTTAGGCCCAATGAGCTAGAGCAGGAACCTAGTGCACCCAAACTAGATTGGCCATGTGCTAGTCAAGGTTCACCATAAGAAGGGTGAAAGTTTAATAACTCCTAGTGGAATAGCCAGGTCCTAGACCTGAGGCACTTGTATGGGACCTTAGTGCTCCCAACTTGGCTTTGCCAAGTACACTTGGATTACCCCTGCACATAGTATTTAAGGGGAGGTTATTACATGCTTAGGTGATAACCTAGCACAGTAGGCAAGTCAAGGCTTGCTAGAGTGAGTTCAGGGCTATAACTCACTAGGAGAGGACTAAGATGAGGAAAGGTCCCAAGGGACTCAAGTATATGCACATTCATTAGGGCTCAGACTGTAATGGGCTTATGGTAGAATTGTGACATTTATTGTCCAGTGTTCTCTATTATTTTCTGTGTAAGTACCTCTAAGACCCCTTACAAGGAATCTATGATTCTCACCCCTTAGTTTGCTTGTGCAGGTTTAGGTGGTTCGACCAGCAACCTGAGATGGTTGTTGAGCTAGTTAAATAGGTACAAATTATACTTGCTAGTTTGTATTTTCTCATTGATTTATTGGTTACACTGTGTATTAACTATGTTAGATTAACCTTGAGCTGTGGTTCATGTAGAAGCACAAGGGGAGTTCAAGATGAAAGGTTCTTAAGAAGTGGAGCTCAGGTTATTAGCCTAGTAGCATCATCTTAGTAGGTTATCCTTGAGTACATAATTGTACTAGATGCCTCTAGCAATGTTCGTGAGTTTTCTATTTTGGTTTGTGAGTCATGTACAAAATTGAATAACGTACATACAGTTAATACTCGTAGGAGATGTGTTTATGGCTTTGGCTAGTTTTACTAATGTTTTAAGTGCAGATCTGGCAATGTAATGAATGTTTTATTTTGTGTTTAAATTTTATGCCAAAGTGAATCATGCCTTATTTACTACTAGTACCCAGGTTAGTAAGTTTGGGTCACGTACATTACTTTTTATCACAAGCGTAGAAACCAATAATTACAAACTAAAACCCAGGGATTCATTGAATTCCTAGCGATTTTGGGCAGCAAGCAGCCACAGGCAGCCTAGGGCTGCCACACTGTTCCAAACATTGCCGCAGCCCTATGGATGTTTGAATAATATAGTAAACAGTCCATGAGAGCAAGAGAACTCTTTACCTTGATGGGTATGCTGAAATTGGATCTTGATCCTAGGTTCACTCAAGTCTTAGCACCCAATAGCTTCCGATTGCCCTTTCTTGCTTTCAATTGCTTCTAGCTTCAAGCTTCGAGAATCTTGCTTTCAATTGCTTCTAGCTTCAAGATTGGAGGTATGGTGGCTATGGAATAGCTATAGAGGTCAAGGTGGCTGGTGTGGGCCAAATATGTGAGAAGCATAGCAGAAATTGGCTACTTTATAAGGGTTAACCAAGCTTTGGTTCACAAAACACCCTTAATAGCCTTAACCATGCTTTCTGTCATTTACCTTGTGATGCCCGATGGGATCATTGTTATATGACATGGTGTAGCTGCAAATGGGACTTACGGGATGAAGGTGTTTGTAAAGAGCGCTCCGGTGAAGAAGGTGCCTTGAAGAGGAGCTTCCGGTAAGGATGTGGCTGCAAGACTCAGTAAATCAGAGGTTTGAGACTCCCCAAATTGTGACCTCGGGGGAGGAGCCTCCGACTCCCAAGTCAGTCTTTTGAGGATGAAAGTAAGATGGAATGAAGAGCAGATAATGGCTAGAGTTTTCCCTTTCTTACTTGTTGTCTCCCCTGTGCCAAGGTTCTCAACAGGTATTTCTAGGAGGTCTCTAGGAGAAGGCCACCTGCTACAGCTTGTCTTAGATCACGACACGTGGTTGGTTAAATTTGATCCCTATGTTCGGGGACAGGCGCCCCCAGCTGGCTGTAGCCATTCTGACCGAAGGTCAGGGCCGTGTGGGAGGGCTGCATGTCAGAGGTGTGTGCGAGGTCCTCTGTGTTAGAGGCTCTTAACCATTTTTGTCTTATCCAACTGAGAACTCTTTCGGTGATGGACTCTCTTCAGGGAGTGAGACCCTTTCAACAGGCCAACCTCCTTCGGTCCGAATTTGCTCTCCAAGGGCCGTGAAAGGAGGATCCTCAGCAGTGTAGAGGACCTTCAGAGGATGCCATATTCTTCCGAGAGTAAGGAGACGATCCCCGAGGTCTCCAGACAACTTGGCCGAGGACGGCATATCATGCCAATCCGAGGGTGGTGGTGTCATTAGGCGAGGGTGGTGAGGATCCCATCTATCCCGAGGTAGGTCAGATGTATTTCCGAGGATGGTACCCTGTCAGTCATCCTTAGAGGCTATTCGAACGTGATAGCCATTTGGCTATCACATGCCCCCCTCAGAAAGCCAAAGTGGAGACTTCGGTCAGCAGAATCTTTGGGGGCACTTCGTGGGACTCATTGTAGAAGCTATGTAGGAGGCACTTCACCTCCCGAAGGTGTGCCTTCTCAGTCGAGGTAGCCTGTGGGTGTCACTCCTTGCCCCCTGGCTAGTCCCTTGGTGTTTTTGAGGTGTGCACCCCCTTTTTTTACTTTTCTGCTACAGGTTAGTGGACCATCACGTCTCATAATCAGGCGCATCACTTCGGATATGTGTGCCTAGGTTTTTGTGCTGTCAGAAGGCATGCCCTCATTTCCTGTGTTGGATGACATGTGGCACGCAGTGATTGGGGGATAGTTGCTTCGGTTACACCAACCGCGTCCTTGTACCTTTGAGGGGTAATTATGGCGACGATTTTCCTACGCAGGGTAGTTATGGTGACGATTCGGCTAGCCCCATTCGGCCTATATAAACCCTCCTTCCCCTCATAGCTTTCACTTGCTTTCCTTTGCTTCTGTCCTGCTCTCATTTGCTCTTAAGCTTTTTTTTCTTTTCTGCGGTGGTGCAAGCGCGCGAAGTGATTTCCGGCGAACTTTTACGATGGCGTCAACCAATCCCGACTTCGGCAAAAAATTTGGTGGGTTTTCCTTTCTAAGGTCCCTCAATTTCTTCCATTTCTATTTTTTCCAGTGTGTGAAGTTGTTTTCTTTTGTCGAAGCCCTTCAATTTTCTGTGTTTCTAGCCTTTTTTGCTTTTGCCAAGTCGTCCCATTCTTCCGAAGTCACTTTCTTCTTCGAATATGTCTTTTCCAACCCCTCTTTTAGCTGTTCGTCCTCTTCCCAAGAGTTGGCCTTATCTCGACTCTCATCCGTGTTGCACCACTTTGGAGAAAATGGAGAAGTAGGCAGCTAAATTGTTACCACCTCAGAAATGTGTAGAATTACAAATATGTCATAATGGCAAAAAACCATTATATTGTGTAATTCTCACCATAGTGATTGTAGTAGGGGGTAAAAGGTATGATCAATACCTCCTTAAAAGTGTTCCAAGTTGGTAACTTGGCCCCCAAGAAAATCCTTAAGGATTGCTTGTTTGTCAAGCAATCTATGGACTTTTTTGTAAGGTTTTGGAAATTCGGGTACTTAATTGCAAAACTCTAAAGAAAGAGACTTGGAGAGTTATGGGAAGGATATAAATGGTATGAAACTGCTATTGGAGGACCAAATTGCTCATGGAAGACAAGTTTGGGCAAAGGAAACACTAAAGGCAATAAGGACCTAAATGTCCTAGTGTAAACCTTAAGGTGTTCAAGCTTTTGACTTAAGTCTAAGGGTGGAATTGTGGGGTTATCCCACCATTGGGGGGGGGGCAGCCAAGACTTGATAATTAGTCAAAAATTTTGGGCACATGTGTACCAATGAATTTAAGACAAAGAAACCGTAATTGGTGAGAAGGAAAATGACATAAAGCAAGGTTAAGCTTGTTAAGTGTGTTTTGGTGCCCTTAAGCTCATTTAAGGCCATTTAAGTGGCCAAATCACTTACCCCACTCTCATTTTTGTCCTCCCCCAGCCCAAGAACACAGCCATACTTCCTCCATAGCCACCACACCTTCAAACTTGCAATTGGTTGAAATTGAAGGCAAAAGGAAGCAATTGGAAGCAAACTAGAGCTATTTCTTGCATACTTCAAGGATCAAGCTCGATTTTTGGCCTACCCAATTTGGTAAGGGTTCTCTTGCTCTCATGGACTATGTTCTGCAATTTCCAAACATCCATGGAGCTAGGGCTAATCTTGGAAGAGAGCCATGAGCTTGATGAACCAAGCTTCGTGAGGGGAGTGCACTTATTGAAGGTTTTGTGACCTAGTGTGAAGTGCACAATGATGGCAGTAAAGTGAGGGTTTCTAGAGCCCAAAGTTAGTACTAACTACTGTTAAAATCCTCCTAAGACCAAGCATTAGCTTGAGGAGGGCTGCCATAGTGATTTGGTTATGTTTATTATGTGTTTTATGGACTAAGCTATGGTATATGTTGCTGCCACATTTCATGTGTTTGTTGTTTGTGTTTGGCTGCTGCATTTGGTTGCTATATCTTGTATATATTCATTG
The DNA here is from genome assembly GCA_039654915.1 of Aquilaria yunnanensis. NCBI lineage: Eukaryota > Viridiplantae > Streptophyta > Magnoliopsida > Malvales > Thymelaeaceae > Aquilaria > Aquilaria yunnanensis. Next base: position 71,818,938 of record CM077594.1, read on the forward strand.
TGGTTTTTGTGTTTTAGTATCATTGGATGCAGGTTTTAATGAGGATCACATTACCTTAAGAAACCAAGTGTTACCCTTACTAAGTTTTTCAATGAAACTTACTCCCCTCAATTCTGTCATTTCAGGTCCAGCGGAATGATCAACTTCAAACTAACCTTTTTCGTTTGAGTTTTGATCTGAAATTTCAGGTACATCAACTTCCATATGTCTAGTTGTGATCTGGAAAGTTTGGTGATTTTAGGAGCACATTTGGTATTTTTAGTGGTGGTACTTACTGTGTTGTGCAGCTGCTGTCCAGCATCCTGTTTTTGGAGTCCATTGTGTCTCAGGACCTCCTGTAACCTAGGGTGCGTATTTAGCTGATTTAAGACCATATTTTAGTGCATGTATGCATTTAAATGTATTGTATGTAAAATGGGACAAGTATTTGAACATTCAAGTAATGTTTTGGCTATGTAAGTGATGTGGTGCAAAGCTGCCTAAGTGTGAATGATGGGCTGCTTACTTGTAAATTCTGTTTTGACCACATAAAGTTGTTAAAAGAAAGGGAATGTAATTCCTATGTGTAATGGAGAAATATGGGATAGCCTTGGAGGGCTTTCCTCTTGTGAATGAAGTGTTTGCATTGTTTGGAAAAATTGTATGGGCAAAATGGTCCAAAAGTTGCCAGAATTTTGACTCTGGACCAAAAGTTTAATATCTCCCTGTTTAGAATGAATCTTGGTATGAAATTTTGACCACAAGTAGAATACATCTACAGGGTTAACTGGGATTTTGAATTTCTGGATTTAGAGACAAGTAACAAAATATATGACGTTGCAAATTTGGCTGAGTTACTGTTCATTTGGTCAGAATTTTGTAACCAACTTCAAAAATCCATAACTTGGTCCATAGGTGGGCTATTGATGTAAAACAAAATTCCTTGGTTTTCTATAAGTCTCTAACTGATAATAGAGTGAAGAAAATAGGGGGCTATGTGGCTAGAATGATACAGTTTATTAGTGGTAGTTACAGGTGCAGTAGCTGGCCACTAGAACTTAACAAGATTGCCTAATGTGTGGAAGCCAAAACTAAGACTTGTGCTAGTGTTTTCCTTCTTTGCTGCCATGGTGTGCATGAAGTGTGAATATGTGTGTGATGGTTGGACCAATATGCATGTATTTACATAGTGCCCAAGAGGGCCACTTGGGTATGCACACTAAGGGTAGTGTTTTGATGGCCTATAGAACATTACCAATCCTGGGAGTCCAAATGCACAGTTTTGGCACCATAACTGGACTACTCTGGAGTGGGTAACATAAATTCTACCTCCCATCTTACGCTGTGACTAGGCTACCTACTGCAGGTCTACTTAGTTACATGTATCATTCAGATGAGGTTACTGTTTTCCGAGCCCAACTGAAGGCCGGACATCGGTTTCCTCCGCCAAAGATAATTTGCGAATTTTGCCAATTCCATGGCATAGCCGTGAATCAGCTTCCTCCCAACTCTTATTCTTACTTCAATGCTTTTCTCTACATGTGTGGGGTTTTCAAGATAGAACCCCACTTCATCATCTTTATGCAATATTACAAGCTCTATCCGGTCCCAAAAGGTGGCTTCTATTTCTTGCTACCTCGGGGATCTGGGAGCAAAAAATACATGTTCACCTTCGCCACCAAGGATAGCTGGTGACGGTGGGAAAAAAAATTCTTCTTCCTCAACGTGGAGAAGGCGTGCTCGTATGTGCCGACCTAGTGGGCCCACGGGACGCTGGAGACGGATGTTGTTGATCCCAAGAAGTTGCTAACTCCTGAATTACCAGCGCGGTTTGAGGACTTTGACAGCCATATCCAAGCTATTGCCGACTGGGATGTTGAGGTCCCGCCGCACTCCTTGTATCCCTTTCCCATCAAGTGGGACCTCATGACCGAATAGGTTCTTCGGGAGTTAGGGGTGATCAAGGATGTTAGGCAACTCCTAAATGCTTGGCTTAGGCCAAGGAGAACCAAGGAAAATGAGAGGAAACAGAAAAGAGGAAGTAAGAGGGACTATGAAATTAGTTCAGTGACTTATGTGCAAAACTGGAGACTTTCATGGCCTAAATGCACATAGGAAGGAACTATGGAAAACCCGGCAGAAATCCAAGAAAGGGGATCAAATTGTACACTTGCGTAAGTGATACAATTAAAACTACAAACTTGGAAAGTGGAAGTTTCGGCCATGCAAAATTTATGTGGACTAATGTACTAAGCCAAATTGTGGGAGACAATAATGATTGCTAGTCACATTCTTGTCTACCACTAAGTGTACTATTCACTAGTTAACTAAACAAACTAACTAGTTTGTGATCTAGTCATGGCCGGTTATGCATGTGTGTATATAACACCTTGGTACTTGTGTTGTTTATTTGCTTGGCATCTTGGGCCAAGAATGGACTAAAGTGTCATTGGAATCAAGGATTTAATGGCGGTTTTATGGGCTTGTAAGCTTGGAAGACTACTTTGCACCATGCATTTTATTGGAAGGCCAAAGTTAGCATTTTAGCTAACAAAACTTAAAGACATTCAGCCGAAACTACCAAGGCCATTTTACTTAGTTCATTTTCGGGTTTCCATGCTTTGTTTGGCCGAGAGTTCTTCCTTGAGTGCTCATCCAAATTTCTCCTCAAAATCAAGCTAATCTTGGAAGCTTTTGAAGAATTCAAGTTGGGGAGACTTGTTTCGGCCTTAGTTCACTTGGAAATCAAGCTTGTTCTTGAAGGTTGAAGGAAGGCTGAGCCAATTGAGCTGGGGTTTGAGGTAAAGTCCATATCTCCTTGAATTCATGGTAGTTCTTCCACGTACAGGGACCCTAAGTGCTCAAATGAAGATGTATTAAGTTAAATGAGCAAGAAAAGTTTCGGTATGAAAGTGAAATGTTGGCCGAATGTGATGAACAAGTGTTCTTGGTGTTCTTCTTGGAATTCGTGGAAATTAATCCATGTGTGATGCTTGTTAATGACTATTTCACCTTGTGTTAGGTTGTTGGGGTGAAGAACACCAAGTTTGTGAAAGTTAGTGTGTTGGCCGAAAGTTGGATTTGAGGTAATTCATGTTCTACCTCTAATTACATGGCATTGATGCCATGAGCTTTGATTATTGATGATATAGTGATCATATGTTGGATTGAATGGGTGGAGAGCATTGTTATGTGAAGTTGAGCTATATGGCCGAGAGTGAACATTACTTGAATATATGGTGATGGTACTATAAAACCATAGTCATTGATGATTTGATGTTTATGTGTGGAGTTAGTTGATAAAGAACATGGTTATGTGAAAAAGGGGCATTAGGCCGAGAGCCTGAACTATTGAAGTTAAATGTTCTTTACTTAATGCATGGTAATTGTACCATGAGCAAGCCTTATAGATGATTGGAAGGTAATACAGTGAATAAAATGATGGGTAACCCATATGTATGTGAAAGTGAGCATCATGGCCGAAAGCTTGATTTAGAGTGAAATGGTGCATTTCACTTGGTTACTTGGCAATAATGCCATGGATGATGTTCATTGGTGATTAGAATATCATATGGTATGTTAGAATGATGGGCAGCACATGTATGGATATATTGGGCCTTTTGGCCGAGAGCTTAAATGTGTGCAGTGTGGTGTCCTTCATAGAAATCATGGTAGTTAATCCATGGGTTGTGTTGTTAATGCCTATGTATTGTTATGGTAGGCATTGTGGTTGAAGGGCACTTGGACATTTGAAGTTGGCTTGAGACCGAGAGCTATTGAGGTAGGGTTCACTGGCACTTGACTTTGCTTGGTAATGTACACCATGATTCAAGTGTCTAGAGTGGCTAAGTGATGGTTAAATGTGCCACACGACCTTAGTTGCTTGATGGGCTTAATGCTTATACTTGGTTGTTTTGTTGATTAGCTAATTAACTATGGTACATGTACTAGAAATGCAAGTAAATGTGGCCTATTTGCTTGGCATTTTCGGAGCTCCAAATGGAAATGGTGTATTGGTAAGTTTGTGTGCAAGAAATGCACATGGGTACATGTATGGCTTATATGGCCGAGAGCAACATTGTGGAGTGTGTGTGTGTACTTGTGTGCTTTGGTGTTTCCTTGTGCATGCTAACCCCACTTATGAAATATTTGACTTACTATCTGTCTTGTATATGTATATGCCTGTTTTTCTTGTCTTGGTGTTTGTTTTGCAGGTTGAGCTAACTAATGAGAGGTTAAGCTTTGAGTGATTACTCAGCTTAACTAAATAGACTCAATATGAGTTGTATATGTTTTAAGTGAATCCTACTGAGTTATATGCTCACTGCCCATCCTTTATTTTTCAGGCAAGGATATTCGGCCTGAGTAGTGCTAAGCTGCCTTGTGTGTGTGCTTAGTGTTTATTTGCTTAGTTACCAAGGTATGTGCCAATGTGTGCTTGGCGTAGCGTTTGGTTTCATTACAAGTCTTATTTACCTATGGTTGGCCGAGACTTATGTTTTAAGTTTGCAAGCTGTAGAGTGGGAACTGTCTAGGAGAGCATGGATACTTGGACTTTAGCTCTGATTGTGGTATTCACCTTTATGACCATGAATATGGCCATAGGTTTGGTGTTGCAGTGTGTACTTCTGTATGGGATTCTCAAGGTTTTGTTTGACCATTAGGAGTATGGTCTCGGGTTGTATGTAACTTGGCATGAACAACTATGGATGCTTGGCATTTATAGCCATGGTAGATACTAGGTAGACTACCATTTTGATTTGTACATATATGTAGTCTTGGATAGCTAGTTGTGGATGTTTTGTGGATTTTGGATGCCAAGTTATGTATGGACTTATGGATGGCATTATGCTTGCCTATGTATGCTGGATATTATGGGCCAAAGTTGCCAGTTTTATGTGAGTGGTTATGGACATATTTATGTGGAACTGTGGTGCATAATGGCATGTACATTAGTAGGCCGAGAGCATCATGCATTTTTACTTGTTGTTTTCAGAAATCTAAACCAACCTTGTGGGCTTCTTGGTTGCCATATAGTTAGTACACTTGATGCACACCATGTATGCACTTAAATTGCATTTAAGTGTTGCCTTGCTTGTTATGCAAGTTATTAATTGAAACCTTTCTTGTTGTGCAAGTTAGGGGTTTTGGGCCTTGCCCTTGCTGCAAGTTGTTAATGGGTCTTGTTAAAGCCACCTAGGCCACCTCCCAGGCCTCTTAACTTAAGAAAATAAGACTTAAAAGTTGCCATTACTTGCTTGCCGAACCAAACACTTTGAGATTAGATATTGGGTTTGGGAGTTAAGTTAGTAAATGATACGCCAGGGCCTGAGTGAGGTGTGACAAAGGAGCACAAAACCGACCTCGGCATGCCAGCGCTTGCCATCGACGAGAAAAAGGCGTGGTTGGCGATGCTCCTTCGGAAGGAGCTCACATACAAAGCCCTCGTTCAGAGTAAGTCGCTTTCCAAATTTTTCTATAAGCACCCCTTTGGAGTTACACTGATATTTTCTTCCTTTTTCAGAGATGGGAGACCAGTTAGCTGCCTTCTACAAGTCCCTCTTCCTTGGTCAAGCCGAGAAGGGGGAACAGGAGAAGAAGGCCACCTCAAAGAGGTGGAAGGCGTCTAAAGGGGGGCCACCTTCAACCAAGAAAATGAAGAAGGACCTGCTTCCCCCCTGTCCGTAAGACATTATTGAGGTCGGGGTCCAGCCGTCGGTCCACGTCGACCCACCATTGGAGCTGGCAGTCAGCTCCACTCCCCGGAGTCCTATCGCTTCAGCGGACACCTTGGGCACTTTAGCAGGAGGCCCCTCTGCTAAAGAGCTCGAGGCATGAAGATGACGCAAGGGCAAACACATCCCTGCCGAAGTGGAGGAAGTCCACGACTCCGACGATGACATCGCCGAGGTTCCGCCAGGTTTTCCCCTTAGCCATTTTTTTTATAAATTTAGACATCTTTAGCATTTTTGACCTTTTAGATGTATGGCTAAGGGATAATGTATTAATGGAACTTCGGCGTGATTTTATAGAGGAAGTGGCACCCTCGGCGTGGATGGTGGAGCACGCCCGGAAGCGGCCCTTTGGGACTTTTATATCCAAAAGCATAAAGTTCCGAGGGAGCCTTTCTGGTCTTTCACAGAGGACATGAACTTGTTCTCCGAGGACAGCTAGCAAATGGCTCCCCAAATGGCGAGCGGTGTGCTCACCCAAGCCACGTTCAAATCTCTGGCGGAGGAGTGCCCAAACGAGGAGGTCCTCACCACGAGGATCTTTGAACACGCTGCCCAAGTGAGCTTCTTGGGACATAGTAAATTTTCCAAGCTTTCATAGCATTTTGATCCTAACGGGAAGTCTTTCCTTTTCGTAGCTCTTAGCTTATAGCAGATATTTCTGAGCGTGGGCAGCAAAGCAGTCTTCGATCCGATCTCGGACCGAAGAGCGCTTGGAGAAAGCCAAGCTATTTTGTGCCAGCTCGGTTGTCAAGTACGCCGAGCTGAACAAGATAGCCAAGGAGAAGGTGGCCAAAGTTTGGGAGGAGTTCTTGAAGTGTCAGGATGAGCTCTCTCAAGAATTCTCCCAGAAGGTGTCTGACCTTGGCACGAAGGTCATCACGCTATCTTCGGAGAATGAGCCTACCAGAAGGAGAAGGAGGAGGACTCTACTCTCTTGATGAAGTCCCTTGTAGACAATGCCGAACTTCGAGGCGAGGTCGATGCTATGAAGAAGGGGACGAAGAAGAAGAAGAAAATGAAAAAGCTGGAGAAGGAGGTCGCTAACCTAAGGGATGAGCTGAATGACTTGGGTATTTAGAAGGACAAAGCTAATCAAGCAACTAAGGTTGCGTTCCAAGACGGCTTTTGTTTGGCTTGGCACCAAGCCCTGGCAAAGTACCCCGACCTCGACCTCTCTTTTCTTGCTGGCCTGGACATCCGCGAGGGGCCTCTTTGGGCATGGTCAAAGATTGAATATCTTAATCTTTCGTTTCCTCCTCCGGTGCCGAAGGTCGCGACAAAGGAGGTTGGCGATGGGATGACTCATGATGACGAGGTCCCTTAGGCGTCTAGGACTTCACCTTTTTCTTCTTTTTTGTAATCTTCTTCTTGTAATCCTCCTCATTGTTGTAATAAGGCTCAATGTAATAAAATTCCTTCTTTCCTACATAATTTGGCTAAGTCTCAGAACATGTTTCTTCTATACTATCTTTGGTACCGAGGGTTAACTCGACCATTTTCGGCCTAAGTCCCTTGAGAAAATAGTAAGTAATCTCCGCACTTGTTATTCGGATAAACGCCTTCAGTGTACATAGGGCCAGTTTTGGCTAACATTCTTTGGCAAAACTTCGCTTATTTATGCAGCCGTATTCGGTCTAAAACCTCTTCAAAGAAAATGTATTGTTTTTTGTACATAGGCTCTTACACCTTGTTCGGCTGGGCTCCCTTGGTGGGACTAATTTCCTTAGAAAAAATTCTATGTATAGAATTTTTTCAAGAGATCTGAATGCCATGTATTCCTCAGCTCTCCACCTTCGGTATCGCCGAGTTTGCATACTCCTGGACTAACTTCATCAAGAACCAAATAAGGTCCTTCCCAGTTTGCCCAAAGTACTCCATGGGATGGTCTTCGGGGCTCAACCTCAGCATTTCGGAGGATAAGGTCCACCTTCCTGATTCTCTTTTGGTTGACGTGCAAGTCCACCGTTATGGCTACCCTTTGTTGAAAAGCCTTTCTTCTAAGCTCATTCACTTCTCTGTGTTCATCAATTTAGTCCAGCTTGGTTCTTAATCCGAGGTCATTTCCTTCATTATCGAACACTTGCACCTGAACCGATGGCTGAACCACTTTGATAGGAATAATGGCCTCCGTGCTGAAGACGAGTGAGAAAGGTGTCTCACCTGTGGCCCTTCGGGGTGTTGTCCAATAGCTCCATAGCATGTTAGGCAGTTCTCCAGGCCATTTTACTTTTGCTTGCTTCAATCTATTTTTCAAACCATCTTTTATGGTTCTATTGGATACCTCTACCTGTCCGTTGCTCTGAGCATGGGCTACCGAGGCGAAGTGCATTTTTAGCCCGAGGTCCGTAGTGAATTCTTGGCATCACTTGTCAATAAACTGGGAACCATTGCTAGCCACTATCACCCTCGGTATGCCGAATCTGAATATGATGTTCTTCCATACGAATTTATGTATATCCTTCATTGAAATGGTTGCCAAAGGCTCTGCTTCAATCCACTTAGTGAAGTAATCTACTGCGACTATGCAGAACTTCACTCCTCCGAGTGCTGTTGGGAGAGGCCCGATTAGGTCAACACCCCATACTGCGAAGCGACAGGGGTAGTTAGCCAAAGTTATCATTTTCGAGGGCAGCCTCTAGATGTTGGCGTATCTTTGGCAATTGTCACATTTTCTGGACAAATTGCCTTGCATTGCATCCTTCCTTAGGGTGGGCCAGAATATTCCCTGGCGGAGTAGTACTCCTGCCAGAGTATTAGTTCTTATATGGGAACCACAGGCCCCCTCATGGACTTCTCTGAGGACTCCCTCAATGTCCTCTTCGCGAACATACCTCTACAGTGGACTTGCGTACCCTTGTTGGTATAACTCCCCTCCAATTAGGAAATATCGTCCTGAACATCTTCGCACTATTGCTGCCTTGTGAGGGTCTTCAGGAAGCTCTGAAGTCGTAAGATATTTTTTTATGGGAAGTTTCCACCCTCTTTCCGAGGTTGCTATGCTCTCTATTGCTATGCTCGGGTGACTTAGCACTTCGGTGGACATTTTTGACTTGGCCAAAATATCTACTTCAGTATTATTTTGACAAGGCACATTCTCGATGTGTACCACATCAAACTCTTGGATGAGCTTTGTCACGAGGCCATGATACTTTGCCAAGGTTGGGTCCTTTGCGCCAGAGTCCCCTGCCATCTGTCAGACCACAAGCTGAGAATCGCTGTGGGCCTTTAGGTTTCTCACACCAACTCTTTTGGCAAGGCGCAAAACTGCTATGAGGGCTTCATATTCTGCCATGTTATTGGTGACGTTAAATCCAAATTTGATGGCTTTTTTGGCTTCCATACCTTCGGGACCACGGAGAATTACTCCAGTTCCTTGATGTTCGGAACCAGAGGACCCGTCAACAAACAGAGTCCACTCAGGCCCATTATTACCGAGGTTAGGTTGATTGTCTTCGGCAATGAGTACTTCGACAATAAAGTCTGCCAATGACTATGCTTTTATTGCCTTCCTTGGCTCGTAGGTTATGTCGTACTCACTAAGCTCGATTCACCACTTCGATAGCCTTCCCAAGTGGTCTACCTTCTTTATGATATCCTGAAGAGGTAAGTTACTCTGGACGATAATGGGGTGCCCTTGGAAATAGGGTCATAACCTTCTACTTGCAAGTACTTGGGCATAAATAGCCTTTTGTAGCAAAGGGTACCTGACTTCGGCACCATGTAGAGGCTTGCTCACATAATTTACCTGCCATTGCTTTGCCCCTTCTTCCTTCACTAGGACCGAACTTAGTGCTTTTTCGGTGACGGTGAGGTAAAGTATGAGGGGTTCTTGTTCCCGTGTCTACCGAAGTGTCGGCAGACAAGTTAGGTAGACTTTAAGCTCTTCCCAGGCCTTTTGGCAGTCTACATTCCAAAGGTGCTCCACGGTTGTCAGGTCTCCGCCATTTTTTTCTGCTTTAGTAAGGACCTTCAAGAACGATCGGCAGCAATCCCCATATTTGAAGATGAATCTACTGAGGGACGTGATTCTCCCCATGAGTCTTTACATGTCTTTGGTCGTCTTGGGTGTTCAGAATCCTGACAAGGCCTTGACCTTTTCTGGACTAGCGTCAATACCTCTCTCTGACACCATAAATCCGAGAAACTTACCAACATTCACCGTAAACACGCTTTTTTTGGGGTTGAGAGGAATTCTGAATGTCCTCAGCTAGTGGAATGTCTCTGCTAAGTCTGTGATATGACTATCAGGCAGTTTGCTCTTAACTATCAAATCATCGACGTAGACTTCCACATTTCTCCCAATTTGGGAATTGAAGACCCTGTTCATCAACCTCTAGTACATGGCCCCTGCAGCCTTAAGCCCAAAGGGCATTCTAATGTAACAATATGTACCAGCTTCGGTGATGAAGGTGGTTTTTTCCTTGTCTTCGGGGTCCATCCTAATTTGATGGTACCTGCTAAATACGTCGAGGAAGCTGAGGAAACTGTATTCGGTGATTGAGTCCACCAACTGGTCTATTGGAGGCAGAGGATACGAATCTTTAGGACAAGCATCGTTCACGTTTCGGAAGTCGATGCACATTTGGAGTTTGTCACTCCCTTCTTTCGTGGTGACGACCACGTTACTAAGCAATTCGGGATATTTGACTTCCCTAATTACGTCTGCCTCCAACAACCTTTGGATCTCGGACTTAATGAAGTTGTTCTTGTGTGCCAAAAGGCTCCTCTTTTTAAGACTATGCTAGATTATGCGAGGGTCTACCCCAGGCATATCCTTCGGCGAGTAGGAAAATAGATCTTTGTTCATTAAAAGGAAAGATACAAGCTTTTGCTTGCACCTTCGGCCAGATGTTTCCCTACGCGGGTATTTCAGCCCGGCACAATCTCTACAATCCCAGTTTCAATTTTTGCTGAGTCACTTTTCTCCCCTTCTGTAGGCTCTTCGGTCAGTGTGCCTTTTTCTCCTGAGGTCTATGTGTGTGCTGTCACACCTCACTTAGGCCCTGGCCTATCATTTACTAACTTAACTCCCAAACCCAATATCTAATCTCAAAGTGTTTGGTTCAGCCAAGCAAGTAATGGAAACTTTTAAGTCTTATTTTCTTAAGTTAAGAGGCTTGGGAGGTGGCCCAGGTGGCTTTAACAAGACCCATTAACAACTTGCAGCAAGGGCAAGGCCCAAAACCCCTAACTTGCACAACAAGCAAGGTTTCAATTAATAACTTGCATAACAAGCAAGGCAACACTTAAATGCAATTTAACTGCAAACATGGTGTGCATCAAGTGTACTAACTATATGGCAACCAAGAAGCCCACAAGGTTGGTTTAGATTTCTGAAAACAACAAGTAAAAAATGCATGATGCTCTCGGCCTACTAATGTACATGCCATTATGCACCACAGTTCTACATAAATAGGTCCAAAACCACTCACATAAAAGTGGCAACTTTGGCCCATAATATCCAGCATACATAGGCAAGCATAATGCCATCCATAAGTCCATACATAACTTGGCATCCAAAATCCACAAAACATCCCCAACTAGGTATCCAAGACTACATATATGTACAAATCAAAATGGTAGTCTACCTAGTATCTACCATGGCTAGAAATGCCAAGCATCCATAGTTGTTCATGCCAAGTTACATACAACCCGAGACCATACTCCTAATGGTCAAACAAAACCTTGAGAATCCCATACAGAAGTACACACTACAACACCAAACCTATGGCCATATTCATGGTCGTAAAGGTGAATACCACAATCAGAGCTAAAGTCCAAGTATCCAAGCTCTCCTAGACAGTTCCCACTCTACAGCCTGTAAACTTAAAACATAAGTCTCGGCCAACCATAGGTAAATAAGACTTGTATGAAACCAAACGCTACGCCAAGCACACATTGGCACATACCTTGGTAACTAAGCAAATAAACACTAAGCACACACACAAGGCAGCTTAGCACTACTCAGGCCGAATATCCTTGCCTGAAAAATAAAGGATGGGCAGTGAGCATATAACTTAGTAGGATTCACTTAAAACATATACAACTCATATTGAGTCTATTTAGTTAAGCTGAGTAATCACTCAAAGCTTAACCTCCCATTAGTTAGCTCGACCTGCAAAACAAACACCAAGACAAGAAAAACAGGCATATACATATACAAGATAGATAAGTAAGTCAAATATTTCATAAGTGGGGTTAGCATGCACAAGGAAACACCAAAGCACACAAGTACACACACACACTCCACAATGTTGCTCTCGGCCATATAAGCCATACATGTACCCATGTGCATTTCTTGCACACAAACTTACCAAAACACCATTTCCATTTGGAGCTCCCAAAATGCCAAGCAAGTAGGCCACATTTACTTGCATTACTAGTACATGTACCATAGTTAATTAGCTAATCAACAAAACAACCAAGTATAAGCATTAAGCCCATCAAGCAACTAAGGTCATATGGCACATTTAACCATCACTTAGCCACTCTAGACACTTGAATCATGGTGTACATTACCAAGGAAAGTCAAGTGCCAGTGAACCCTACCTCAATAGCTCTCGGTCTCAAGCCAACTTCAAATGTCCAAGTGCCCTTCAACCACAATGCCTACCATAACAATACATAGGCATTAACAACACAACCCATGGATTAACTACCATGATTTCTATGAAGGACACTACACTGCACACATTTAAGCTCTCGACCAAAAGGCCCAATATATCCATACATGTGCTGCCCATCATTCTAACATACCACATGATATTCTAATCACCAATGAACATCATCCACGGCATTATTGCCAAGTAACCAAGTGAAATGCACCATTTCACTCTAAATCAAGCTTTCGGCCATGATGCTCACTTTCACATACGTATGGGTTACCCATCATTTTATTCACTATATTACCTTCCAATCATCTATTAGGCTTGCTCATGGTACAATTACCATGCATTAAGTAAAGAACATTTAACTTCAATAGTTCAGGCTCTCGGCCTAATGCCCCTTTTTCACATAACCATGTTCTTTATCAACTAACTCCACACATAAACATCAAATCATCAATGACTATGGTTTTATAGTACCATCACCATATATTCAAGTAATGTTCACTCTCGGCCATATAGCTCAACTTCACATAACAATGCTCTCCACCCATTCAATCCAACATATGATCACTATATCATCAATAATCAAAGCTCATGGTATCAGTGCCATGTAATTAGAGGTAGAACATGAATTTCCTCAAATCCAACTTTCGGCCAACACACTAACTTTCACAAACTTGGTGTTCTTCACCCCAACAACCTAACACAAGGTGAAATAATCATTAACAAGCATCACACATGGATTAATTTCCATGAATTCCAAGAAGAACACCAAGAACACTTGTTCATCACATTCGGCCAACATTTCACTTTCATACCGAAACATTTCTTGCTCATTTAACTTAATACATCTTCAATTGAGCACTTAGGGTCCCTGTACGTGGAAGAACTACCATGAATTCAAGGAGATATGGACTTTACCTCAAACCCTAGCTCAATTGGCTCGGCCTTCCTTCAACCTTCAAGAACAAGCTTGATTTCCAAGTGAACTAAGGCCGAAACAAGTCTCCCCAAGCTTGAATTCTTCAAAAGCTTCCAAGATTAGCTTGATTTTGAGGAGAAATTTGGATGAGCACTCAAGGAAGAACTCTCGGCCAAACAAAGCATGGAAACCCGAAAATGAACTAAGTAAAATGGCCTTGGTAGTTTCGGCCGAATGTCTTTAAGTTTTGTTAGCTAAAATGCTAACTTTGGCCTTCCAATAAAATGCATGGTGCAAAGTAGTCTTCCAAGCTTACAAGCCCGCAAAACCGCAATTAAATCCTTGATTCCAATGACACTTTAGTCCATTCTTGGCCCAAGATGCCAAGCAAATAAACAACACAAGTACCAAGGTGTTATATACACACATGCATAACCGGCCATGACTAGATCACAAACTAGTTAGTTTGTTTAGTTAACTAGTGAATAGTACACTTAGTGGTAGGCAAGAATGTGACTAGCAATCATTGTTGTCTCCCACAATTTGGCTTAGTACACCACTAGTCCACATAAATTTTGCATGGCCGAAACTTCCACTTTCCAAGTTTGTAGTTTTAATTGTATCACTTACGCAAGTGTACAATTTGATCCCCTTTCTTGGATTTCTGTCGGGTTTTCCATAGTTCCTTCCTATGTGCATTTAGGCACTGAAAGTCTCCAGTTTTGCACATAAGTCACTGAACTAATTTCATAGTCCCTCTTACATCCTCTTTTCTGTTTCCTCTCATTTTCCTTGGTTCTCCTTGGCCTAAGCCAAGCATTTAGGAGGTGCCTAACATGTGCTTTTACTGGGCTCTGACTAGCCTTCACAAAGACCTTTCAAACTTCAGCTTGATCAATGAATATTTCCGTGTCCCCAACCTTCATCCTGAAGGTGACCGTTAAATACTTCACATCTGGTCGGATGTGAAAGTTCCCTTGAGTTTGCCTTCCAAGGATGGCATTATATGAAGAGGGGACATCGATGATGATGAACTTGGTCATGGTAGAGGTGAAGAACTCTCTATTGTTTTGGACCGAAGTTCCCCTTAGCATTAGAGGTAGGTCGATCCACCCAAGGACATGGAGTTCGGAAGGACCTACCCCGAAGGTGGAAGATGTAATAGGTTTGAGGTCAGTCTTCCCGATGCCCAAGCTTGGCAATAAATGGGAGAATAGGAAATTTGTGTTGGACCCATCGTCCAGGAGCACCCTCTTTACATCCCAGCTCCCAATCCTTGCCATGATAAAAAGCGGGTCATCGTGTGGGAACACTACGACAGACCCATCTTTCCGAACAACCTGGCTTTCCTTTTTTGTTCTGCTGAGGCCAATCCCGTGGTGATCGTCTGGATTACTCTTGCTGGGGGTGGGGGGTTTTTCTTGGGGCTCGAGTTCCTATGTTGGTCAGAGTCATAGTCCTCGTCTTTCTTTCTTTCCTCCTCCCTCCTTCCCCTGGAAGAGGGTATCCGCAAGTACCGATATAGCTAACCCTGTTTGATCAAGGACTCGATGTACTTCTTGAGTTGGAAGCAGTCCTCAGTGTCATGGCCGTGGTTCCGATGGAATTGGTAGAATTCTTCATATTCTTTTTGTTGTCCGAGGTCATGACCTTCGGACGCTGAATTTGAGCTCCCTACCTCTCCATGCCCATTAGGATGTTCGTCCTCGTAGTATTCAAGTGAGTAAAAGTCAATGGCTTTTTCCCTCTCTGTTTTCGAGGTCGAACCCCTAACTCTGTTAGGTATCAAAGGTGTTGGCTTGGTCCTTCGGGGCGAACGTGATCGGGCTTTGGACCTCCCATCCTTAGCTCTTCAGCAGTCATGTGCTGCTCGACCTTTCAGTAAAACTCACTGAGGGTATCTGGGTGGTCTTTCGAGAACTCGTCGAACAACTGTGAATCTCGCCAAAGTCCCCGTATCATGGCAAGGATGCATATTTTGGGCCGAAAGTCCGGCATGCTCAGGGCCTCTCGGTTGAACCTTTTGACATAGTCACAAATGGTCTCTCCATTCCTTTACGCTTGTCAAACATTTGAACTGGCATCTTCACCGTCGGCCTGCTGTCGATGGATTATTGTGTAAACACGGTGGACAACTCTTGGAATCCTATGATAGTTCTCGGGGCCAATGAGTTGTACCACGCCATCGCTGGTCCGGAGGGCGTAACCTCA